>JADLSH010000313.1:2978619-4347928 GCA_016169945.1 Trachythela sp. YZ-2020 | reverse complement strand
GTTAAAGTGCCTATCACCCAATTTTTTTTTATTTGATAAATAGAAAGCATAGTAACTACAAATAAGTTTTCGGCATACTTTTTTTGAATATTCATTTTTATTTTCATATTATTTCGTGATATCACATATAAAGTGCAGTATATAATTTTGACCGAGCGTGCCGTGGACTGGTACCTGAGATCAGCTGTGACGTAGGGCGAGGAACTCGTGTTGTTTGTACAAAGATAAAATATAGTGGGATTCAACTGTATTTCAAGCAAATTGTGACTTCTTTTGAGTCTTTTACGGTCCAAAATGTATTCAAAGTCTTCTGACTCTGATCAGTGGTCGGTTTCTGATGATGACTCAGAATTTAACTATATTCCGGGCAATTATACGCTCATTGAAACGGAGATTATGCAAGCTTCTGACAGTGAAAAATATGGCGATTGCGAAGATGATCAACAGACTAGCTGTTATGTTGAACCGTATTCTACCCGAACCTATGGCGGATGAGTAATGGATTTCAGAGTACAGGCAACGACAAGCGGAGAAAGAACAAAAGCTAGCAAGTTTAAAAGATCGTCTAGCGGGAAAGGAAAGCCTTAGTAATTGGTGAGTATTAAAGCTCGAAGCTTCTATGACAAATAATTTGTTCTAAATCTATGTATATAAAAAATTAAAAATGTAAAGAGTAATTACTGCCAATTGCAATCAAACGCGCCGCGCGCCGAATTTTATGAGTTGTTTGCCTCAGTCAACGTTACGTTGTCCTTATATAAACGTTACCTTTAATAAATTCGATATTTTTCACGAATAACAGTTCACTATTCGCTTGCAAATGATCGTAGGTTATTGTATAAAATCACTATTATTGTTATCACATTTTAGGTGCTCTGTAGCCTTGCTTCAAAATGCAAACGAGTGTTTGTGTTGTCAAGACATGGAGAAATGTGTAGAGTCCTTATCAGATGAATGGGTGCTTCAAGATATGGAAACTGCTCCACAATGCATAACACTACTACATCCAGCATTTAACACGGTATGCCTCGAAAGATGGTCATTGCGCCATTGCGGTTGGCAGTGGGAAAATACAGAACCATTGATAAAAAAAGTTATCAGCAAATTGGTTCAGAGGAGGCGTAAGTTAAATCATAGGCGGATTTTCAGATTTTGCTCTGGGGGGGGGGTGCCGAAAATTTAGGGGGGTGCCAAAAATTTAGGGAGGAGGTGAGCGACAGAGTGCCGTTGAGCAAGCTGCAGCAGGGGTCTGGGGGCACAGTTGGCAATGGGGGTAAGAGAGCGAAGCCCCCAGAAAATTTTGAGATTTTTGGTCTTACTTAGTTCCCCTGCACCCCCAGAAAATCCGCCTATGAGTTAAATTCAATTCAGAATATTCAACCTTGTATTTTTTATTGTGATTGTTAACACTTGGTTGAAATGGTTTCTGAAAGCCAATTGTGTCTTTGCAATTGTATTATAAATTGATAGGTCACTTAGAATAGACAAATTGATAATGTCAAAATTTCATTGATAGGTTCATACACCTTGTGTATGACCGTGTAATAAACAAGTTCAACTAAAAGACAACAAAGAAGGCTTTGTTGGCTTTGAAGATGAGAAATGGATGACTAAGAAATACAAACGGAACATTATGGGGCTATATGCCTTTTCGGGGCTCACGATGCCATCTTTCCAAGTGGGGCAAACACAATGGTAAAGCCATTATCTCGTTCCAATGGGAATGCTTGTCCCTAGAATCATGCTATTGTTGCTCTATTATGTTTGCCCCACTTGGCAAGATGGCATCGCAAACCCCGAAAAGGCGTATCTGAGTAAAAAATTATGAACAAAATATATTGTTGAATCTAATCTGTAGATACTGCATAAAAGTTCCTCATCCCTCAATTTGTTTAGCAAAATCACTGTATTAACTAAACCATTAGCTGGCAATGTGCCCAGATGCACCCTACCTTAGTATTTTACTTTGTCTAAGGCCAGACGATTTAACTGTTAGTGGTAGAGTACTGCCAGTTAATGGGTTAACAAAACTATATACCAATGTCTCAGGACCCTTTTTGAAATACAGTTGTTACCATCACTGATTAGGCTTCCTGTATAATTATTAAATATTATTTTGTTGACCCATTAGCCAGCATGCAGATGCACCCTACTTTAGTATTTTACTCTTTCTAACACCAGGCAATTTTACTCGATGATGGTAGGGTACTGTCAGTTAATGAGTTAATCTCTAAATAGCTTCCCAGCTATGAGACTAATTATGAGAATTTAGTTTTTATCAAGACTATACACTTCCTCCAATCACACAGTTGATTTACAGTCCCTGATGATAACCTTTAGGCATATTCAACTATGCCTGCATATTTTTTGGGCAGTCCTTCACATTCTTGTGCCCTTTCATGGGATTCTTGCATGATCTGCAAAGTCTTTTTCTTTTTGGAGCAACAGTTGTTGAAAGGGACTCAGTCACTAAAATACAAGAAATGTAATTCATTAAATGAACCAACAGAAAATATGTCCACAATGTGAATGTTGCAATTAACCCATTAATTAGCAAGACCCTCCCCTTGACAAGCAAAATTATCAGCCAAGCATATTGCAGTTCAATATATTAATGCAACTACAAGTATTTCTTTAGTGTACCTTGCATAGTCCGAGGGACCTCTTGCACAACCATAGCCTTTCTCCACATTTCTGTTGCTTCCTTTCTTGGTTGCTTTACCAGCATGGTGTTCATGTGAGCAGGTGTCATGCTCACAAGCTCTTCTCTTGCTGCCTTTCTTCGACATAATCTAGTGGACATAATGTAGTCATTTTTAGTATTTAATTAAGAGGGACTACTTGGTGGATCCTAAACTGATTTTCTTACCATAATTTGGCTTCACTTTGACATTTTGCACAGTAGCCTCCCCATCAGTGGCGCCGTGGCCGGGGGGGCCAGGGGGGGCCATGGCCCCCCCTACCGTTGAGACCCGTCGGAAAATCGGAAATTTGTTATGTTGTCGGAATCGTAATGGTGAAGCATACCTGCAAATACGAATGGTAAAACATGGTGATGAAATATCGGAAATCAAACTCAGTTAACGTTTTTAGAATATTAGTTATAGAATAGGTAATATTAATAAAATTTAACAAGATTGGGGGAGATTGTCGGTATTTACCTGTAATAACAGTACAGTCCGGGAAAATATTTTTAGAAACGCACCCCCCCGTCGACAACAAAAACAATAATAATTCATCCAAATATTGTCGGAAAATGGTGAGCTTGGCCCCCCCTAAAATAAGGGACCCACGGCGCCCCTGCTCCCCATCTTTAAATTTTGGGTAAACTACTTTAATTTGTTCACTGCCATCTTTATTTTTTTTGTCTTTCCGATGCAGATTGTTGTTGAAGTGAATAGCTGCAATTATGTGTCTGAAAAACAATAATGGCATGATATGGATAAGCACAGTTAATTTAGTGTTATTGGTTGTAAACTGGAATATTCTAGTACAGTGTCCTGATCAATGAGCTACCAAATCCTGAGTTTCCAAGGACTGCAGTAACCACAAATTAGGTATATTTGGCAAGCGCAAATTATTATAACTAGCATGAGCCTAATATATGTGTATATATGAACTTGTGGTTACATAACTCAGTCGTGAACGTGCTGAAAACATCAGGATTGCAGAACTGCATGTTGTCAAATACTGTATGTATATATAATTTTCATGATGTAGTTTACCTGCAGTATAGTCCTTGATATGAGTAGGCTATCATTTTGGGGATGCTCTCTCGAGGAGGCGCAGACGGCAGTGTCATGACTTTCGACGCGTGGTTCGCCGCAATCGCTGCATCCCTTCTCAATACCGCACGACTAACGAAAGTCGTTCCAGGGATCGATATAAATGGAGTTTCAAAATCCTCGGCCTTAAAATGCTGTGAACAAAGCCGCGAGCTTGCAGTTGGCGACCATTTCGCCCGTTTTGTTCGCACAAATGCAACCCAACATCGCCGTCTTTTCTTGTCTAAATCGTTTTCTTATGAAGACCAATACTCTTGGAAGGGTCCGGAAGGTTCGAACAACCGCCAGCTACACATCTATTGGGCATGTTTTCGTTGAAAATGCAGTGAAAATACCAAGCTCAATAGTGGAGAATAGCGGAGAAGATGTAAATATGAGATTAGGTTACTCGCGCTACGTCACTAGGCCCAATCCCTCGAGATATAATCGCGCTCGGCCAAAAGAGAAATCATGCAAAAAATGCGTTGTTTTGGTACTTTTAAGGCTCAGAAAAACACACAAAAATACGCTAAAATGGAAATATTTTTTTTAAATGCCACTATTTAAGGGTTCTACTGTACATTTATGATATAAAAAAAATTGGGTGATAGGCACTTTAAGGTTACATCATATGATAAACCAATGATTTTATCATTTTTTATTTTTTATATATTTGTAACAAAAATCTATCATATTCCGCAATTTCTAAACCGAAATCTTAAAAAGCGACCGAGATATATTGAAAAGTATTTTTGCCACAAGGCGGAGAAGACGACATAGTAAGTCGAAACCCCGCGAAATTTTAAATCCGCTTTTGCAGCGAAAGAAAAATTTGCCGATTCCCTCTACAAAAAGGGACATAAGTAGATAGCGTTTTATCCGATTGTTCTTAAATTTATAGTAAAGGAGTAAAATTTTTTTCGCATGTTCGATTTAGTAAAGCACTTTTTAATTTATAAGCATGTCTTCCATGCATTGTCTTCACGCTATACATGATAACTCAACTTCGCTGCTTTATATCAAGCAATGAAAATACCTGTAAAAAAATGCGAACGCAGTTTTTGTCTTTGATGTGGTTCCTATATGGGTGAAACCAGCGCCACTTAATTCTCATGGCGCAAAGGGTACTATTATTTTAAAAAGATTCTCATTGCAATTACAAATTAAAACGTGTTGAACTGGTTAAAGGACATTGGCAACGAAAATTTTTATTGGCTTATTTAATCTTACTGGACCACCTAACTATGAGAATGTTACTATTTTTTTCTGTAACATTTTTGTTTGCGAGTAAAGTGCAAGTAAAATGTGATAAATTTGCTCATCGGCCGCCATCTTGGATCAAATTCTCAAAAAATTATCTTTGGGGTCAATGACCTATGTGACGTCATTAGATGGGTTCGCTCACTGATCTGAAAATATAGTACCTGGATCGAGCTTCTATACCTATGAAAATTGAAGCCAGTTTTGGATTTGGCGGCCATATTGGAGTGACCACCAATGGCCGTCGAAAGTCGAAGCAATTTGAAGGAAGTATTTTCAATTTGCGCTGTGTTGGGCGAACGAATTATTAAAGTTTAATTGGAAATATGTGAAGGAGTTTGTATACTGTTAAAAGTCAACGATTTGGTTTGATTTCGGGCGTTTCTTGGCGAAAAAACTGTTCGCGTGTGTATGTTGTTGACAGCCATGAGCGAGCATATTCACGTGAAAATTTTGGAATAAATCGCCGTACTGTGCCTCTCGGCGTAGTAATCAAAGAAATTACAAAAAAGGAGACAGTTTCACATGGGAAAGTAATACTGGGCAAATAGTGATGGTGAAAGATCGGCCTTAAAACGGGTTTTTGTGACGATTAAAGTCGACGAACTTTGCGTGTTGTAGCTGCAATAATGACAATGTTGCCTTCCGCAGTAATAGTAAATCAAGAAACGAGACAGGACATCTTGTGGGAGTAATATTGCGTGTATAAATAATGAGGAATCACTGATTCAGGCCTAAAACGAATGTGTTAACAGAAACTTTACACGTATAAATTGTAAGTGGCCGTGATGCACTGTCGCCATATAGGACATACAAAATTTATAGTGCTTGTAAATATTATAATAGTATACTTAATACTTTCTGTGCTGAGTTGCTTCAAATTTAGTATTATGTTTGTAGTGAATTATATAAGTCATAAACTATTTTAATTTTTATACTGTATATTTCTTGTAAAAGTATGTTTTAAATTTCTGTGAAAGATTTTACCTGTCTGAAACATTCTGTATCTTGTGAAGAATTTTGCAAAAAAACTGTATGCAATAAATCAGCATACCATAACTGGCCAATGCTATTGTAAAATTTCTCATTGACAAATGTTTTTATTAAATTTCTTTTTAATATGTCTTTAAACTAGATTTATACCATTAGGTTCCTAATCTACTTGTCAACTATGATGTCATCAATTCCTTGGCACAGGAAAGAACAGGGGCTAAATATATCAGGCCATCTTTTAAGGCAAGGTCTGAAATTTGCAGTATCCCAATATCCACAAGATACTAAAATTTGGTGTTGGATACTAAACTGTGAATGACTTGTATCCCGACTGGATACTACAAAGCTTCAAAAATTGGTATAACATTAAATGTCTTAATTGATCAACATTCAAGACAGATGTACAGAAGTTTGCTTAAGGTTTATATGCATCTTAGTGTATCACAATACCAACTTATTTAGTGTCTAGTTGTTGACTGTTGTGTCTTATGTTGTTATTGTTACTTGTAACAGTGAGATGGGTCAGGAATGGATAATCCAGTTGGAATGGATACTGAAAAATAATTTAAATTTCAGATTCTGGAAAGGGAGTCAATTAATTTTTGAACCAAGACTTATGCATATTACATGGTTTGTAGCTCAAACATAGTAACTGAATATGACAATGCCTGATATATTTCCCCAATGGAGCATGGGGTTTCCAACAGAGCATGTATTCCCCACTAGCACTACCACCCCTGCTTCCTCTGCACAGATTCAAGCTTCAAATACATGTTGTAAATAAATTGTTCACTTAATTCATAAGGAAACTAAATGCCACAGCATGATGTTTTATATAGATGGTCTGTAACCAATCTCTTGAGACACAGTAGACAAATTTGTAGTGGTACATTCTGACAAATTCTATCAATCTGACCAGTATAATTTAGTAAATACAATGAAAAATGCATAACAGCATAAGTACTTTTTATTTATTATGCTTCAGCAAACAATGAACTATTTTCTTGGACCTGTTAAATATACTGTCGTGTTTGATATAAGTATGAACAACGTCTGTTCGCCGGGCAACAACAATCAACTATTAATTGTAGCTACAACACGCAAAGTTCGTCGACTTTAATCGTCACAAAAACCCGTTTTAAGGCCGATCTTTCACCATCACTATTTGCCCAGTATTACTTTCACATGTGGAACTGTCTCCTTTCTTGTAATTTCTTCGATTACTACATCGAGAGACACAGTACGGCGATTTATTCCAAAATTTTCACGTGAATATGCTCACTCATGGCTGACAACAACATACACACGCGAACAGTTTTTTCGCCGAGAAACGCCCGAAATCAAACCAAATCGGTGACTTTTAACAATATACAAACTCCTTTACATATTTCCAATTAAATCTCAATAATTCCATCGCCCAACACAGCGCAAATTGAAAATACTTCCTTCAAATTGCTTGGACTTACGACGGCCATTGGTGGTCACTCCAATATGGCCGCCAAATCCAAAACTGGCTTCAATTTTCATAGGTATAGAAGCTCGATCCAGGTACTATATTTTCAGATCAGTGGGTTCGCTTCAAAACAACATAGGGATCTATATTGCGCGAAGGTTTTGGTAACTAAAAATATGTCGTTTTTGCGCGTTATAATGAACAAAAATTCTCACAACCAGGCAGGAGAACTAAGAAAATGCTACACTATCGGGTAAAGCCATATTAAGCGTGTGAGAAGGAAAGGAATTGCGAATTTTACAACTTGAGTGGTTTAATTGTGTCACGCGTTTGTAAATGATTGGGGTATTATTGAAGCTATAGTATTTACTATTATACTATAGTATTTTGTGTTTTGAAATTTAACGAGAAACGTAAATGGCCATACACTCTGGAAAAGGTTTCCTTGAATGTTACTGAAAAATAAATCTGGTGCAGAATTATTGGATACAAGTAATATTCTCTTGAAAACAATCTGTATTCAAGTTCTAATGATTATTAAAGAATAAGTTATTCACGCGATTCATATGATTATGAAGTTTTGAGCTTCTATTGTTTTGACGGGAAATATGAAGCTGTCAATATAGTACATTATTTAGTATATCTAGCTAGTTTATAGAAAAAAGCCAGACTATAGCTATTCTCTGGCTTAAATTCAGTTTCATATGTGTGGCTAAATAGTTTGGTGAATTATACATGATGAAGCTGGTAAAAATATTGCCGAAAATGTAGCGATTCCCATTACAGTAATTCAGTAACTATAGTTCTTAATTGCGTCAATACACAATATCAATTATAGAAGTGAGAACTCTAATTTAATTCTTTTGTTATACTCTTTTTTACGAAAAGTCAAGACGCGCATTTTTTTCAATTTTAAAGAAATATTGGGCAGGGAATAACTGATCATTAAAATAGAAATTAATAATTTAATGCTTTGCCGCACTGAAGACTTGCTATTAACTGACATATCGGTATTCTCTTCGCTTTTCAAAATGACTGTAGTTGTATTAATCTTGTTTGTTTTATTTCAGTAACTTAAATTTGCACTATGTCAATACAAGCGATGAAGCGATATACTCTACAACAATCAATAATATACCTTGAATACGAATACAGCGTGCTATTTGGAGTTTGTTTTATGTAATATACTACACTACACTGTCCAACTGCATTGAAAGTATAAAAGGAGTAGTTCAAATCTTAATGATGAACTATCCAAATTTTTAGGCCTTTATTCTTGTGTATTTTGAATGTATATATAACTGCGCCAGCTACTTAGGTTTAATAGTTAGTATTAGTATAGACTACATTGTGACAATTTTATTTACTGTTGTATTTTCAATAATAATTGGAACTGGTAACTGAACGTGCTGATAGAGATTTGATTGTTTTGCAATTTGAGAAATTTTTATGCATTTATCCAGCGAGACATTCAGGGGTATAGACAATAATAGCATAACATTGCATATAAAGGATTTCCTATGTGATATTCGAATTTATGCGTCTATTTTACACGGAATTGGAAGAAATAGTATCAAAAGTAGTGGTACAAACATGTTACACACTTGTTAAAACCTTTCTGCCGTCTATTTTGCCGCAACGTTTACCGCGTGTGGTAATACACTGTAGAGTTTATATTAGAGAAATTGTGTCAACCCATCTAATGACGTCATTTAATGTATTCATGCATAAATTAGCATACGCCGTTTTTTTCAAAATGGCGGACGACTGTTGAACTTTGTCACAAATTTTCTCAACAACTAAATGCGATGGACAAGGGAAAGTATGAAATTAAGTATTCCGTAGGCATGCTCTATAAATATAAGGAATAAAAATTTTCGTTGCCAATGTCCTTTAAGACTTTAGTTTCTACGGTTATTTATCATTGTCTGTACCAAATTTCACAGGAATACCTCAAAACTGAGCGCGCAGCGGACGATTTTGCTAAAACAAGAATCTATCACATGTAACCTTAAAGCAAGACAAATTTTTGTAAATTTCCCCACCAATTTTTATTCAAACTAAATATTAATCTTTAGATAACAATCATGGTTATCAAATAGTTGCTTCTTTCATATTTCAATGTTTCGACCATTATATCGGTTTCTTCGTCTTTCGCTGCTAGGACAGCTCTGTCACGAATGGGAGAGTTAGCGACGATACAAACACTGTTGGTCTCTTCGTATTTCGCTGCTATGTCAGCTCTCTAACGCGAATGGAAGTTTAAGAGTTGGCAATCATATACAGTTATAAACACATGTTGGCCTCCTCATATTTCGCTGCTAGGATTGCTCCCTTACGAATGGAAAGGTTCTTGACCTCTATAAATCTCTATAAATTAAACACTGCGATTAGTCGAAAGCATATCTCATTCTCTGGCTTCGCTTTTAGAGGAACGCGAGAGTTCAGTGTATGGTAATTTTGTAAATAAGTGGCGAGGTGATGTAATGCAAACCGGAAGTCGCAAATGCAAATCTCGCATTTTAAGACTCGTGCCCGGACATAGACCAGGCACCAGTAATTCAGAACAAAGTGTTTTAAGGGTTTTCTATGGTTACGACCTAAACGGGAGCCATATAGACACTTCACCATAAGACACTTCACGCATGTCTGGATGCGCATGTGTCTGAGTATTGTACCACATGCGCTTGGTGAGGGCAAGAGTATGGTGTATAAATACGAAGTCACTCGCATCTAGACTGCGTTACAAGCTGCACTGACGAGCCGTTGAACGGCGAAACATGCATGTCTGCAGATTTGACTATATATATATATATATTAACAATAACTGTACTCGGTTCTGCGCGTGTACTATTCTGGCTACTATTATATTGAATTTCGTGTTTTACTGTTCTGTTTAGGGCAAGTACAGAATTACAGCTGAATTCCTTGACGTTTACGATCGCCATCTTGGATGTATTCAACTACAGGCTGAAATTGAGATCAATTCCAAAAAGAAGAGAAGTTTTAAAGTGCAGATAAAATACTAGATACAACTCACGATTGTAAACCATTCAGTCCTATAACATGAAAGTAGAGCACCGAAAGGGCAAAATAAAGGATGAGATATTCAATATGTGTGTTTTCTGCCTTTTTGCCGACAAAGCAATAACAAAACGAGGATATATACGGTGCAAATTATTTAATTAATACAGGACAAAATTGACTAGTTTCGTGAACCAAAACACACTTGTTTGTATATGTGTGTTTATCCGTATATTGATTGTGCACTCCGGCGTTTACGTAATCCGAACCTTAAGGTGGTCTTATACAAATTTTAAAAGAGAATTCTATTTTGAAATTAGACATATACATCATTAATGATCCCTTTTTCGTTTTTGGTGGTAATAGAGGAAAATAGCAGCTTGTTTGAAATTTTGTCCCGTAGCAACCACCATAGCAACGACATGTTATTGAAAAATCGCGAGCATTGGAGCATTTACGAAAAAGTCATTTTTTCTCCAAATGAGTGATTTTAAACGATTTTATTTCAAATTACACCAAGTACAAGTCGCGGTTTTATTTAGGCGGGATATGCGTTATTATGACGTGAAAGCAAATTGTGTTCATGCTATATATTTTGTATAATTACGGTTCCACTTCAAGGCTATGACTGATTGAGGATATCATGTAAAGTCCGACGAAAGTCGATCTGCCATAACCTGTCAAAGAACCGAAGGGTTAAACATTGGTGTCTTTTTAAAGACGGCAACGGCGGAGGTCACAGCTGGGAACCAAACTTAGGTGTTGAAATATTAAACATTCTTCAAAAAATCTAGCATGGCATTTTCATGATACATATACCTACCTCTCCCGTTTAGGATATGTTTGGCTATGTGATTTCGACCTAGTATATTTTGTTAGCATATGAAAATATAGGGGAGCTCCATGTCGAATTTTTCATTTCTGCTTATCAGTATAAGTAAATAAAAGGTTTCCCAATATAAGGCGCATACACTTGCAAATATGTTGTTTATTTAAACTGGCATATACATTATACAAATATAACTTTTACATAATTTCCAAATATCTATATGGGGACATTTATATACCGAATATAACTATAATCAACTATCTATCACTAAAAATTGTAACACTAATCCACAAATTGTAACAGTGAGTGATTTTGTGTCAGTCACCCATATTCTATAATATTAGAGTAAAAAAATGAGGAAAAAGTATTAAATTAGGAAAAATAGTTTTCAATGTATAAGACCACTTTAATGTGACCATCATGTTGATAAACCGAACATTGAACTTTAAATGCATTTTTCTCGAATTAGCAAAACTTAGCGATTTCCATTATTGCGCGCAGGATATCTGAAGAGGTATTGAGGCTAACTTGATGACATTTTCAGCATAGGACTTGAACTAAAATAATTGAGTTATGTTGAATATTTTTGAAGTGGCGACAGTTTCCATGCGAGTCGTCAAATGCCTTTCCAGTTTTTGACCTATAAAACTGGTGATCATGTTTCAATGTTGATGAAACCTCAATCGACACACACACAGCATGCAAACTTTTGCAGGACTGAACATACAAACATGGCTTTATGGACACGTCACACGTCACATGTACAATATAACATCTTAATTATTAACATGGCACAGTAAAACATGCTAGAATGTTGCGACCAAATTGAATTAGAATAGTGATAAAAAATGGGCAGCGTCTATCTCACTTAAAGACGACCAATTAGGGTTGGGGATAATTTAATGGTAAAATTTCACACGATTTAAATTGGGTAAACAACTGCATCTGACAATAACGTACTTTTCGGCTTGTCTTGTGCGAAAATACCGAGAAGATATTTATATACCAGTTAACGAAATACACATAATATATTCATATTGTACATTTATACAAATTTTTGTTTATTAATCTACTCAGGCCTCTAAAACAATGTCATCTTTATTGTCTTTATTTTCTATTGTTCCTTCCTCTGCATCAGCAATATCAATAGCGACAGTATTTGTATGATCACTTACAGCATCACGTAGTTTAGTGACGTCATCTAGTGACTGGAGTTCATCACGTGAATAATGTTCAATGATAACCATAGCCGTACAGTTCGCCCAAATATTGACAGGAGTGACAATGCGATCTCTATATAAAATACGTAAAGATGGTTTGTTATCAAGCACAATGATATCGGTCAAATATGTATGATATATAACGAATACGCAAATGGATATGGGTTGAAATGAAAATTACGGATAAACAACATGCACAGACGAGTTTTCAATTGTTTGAGGCCAAAAATTATATGCTTAATTACTGTAGTTGATGCCATTGCTACCCTTCTCCCCCCTGAGACGAATTGATATTGGGTTGTTCCCAGGGGTGGACTGGCTACCATAAAGGGGCCCGGGCGATCTTGTCTAGAAGGGGACTTCGACCCCCCCCCCTCCCCCTCCGTACTTTGATCCAAATAAAATGGCTTTTCATAGGAGGATCAAACCTAAAATATCACTGTAGCTTTCGGGTCACGCATAAGTAAGGTATCTAAAATTAGAACCTCCATTTCCTGCGTTTTCAGCAGCGGATTGACTCCAAATTTTTGTAAATCGCAGTCGTAGGTAGTTGCACTTTAGGCTTCTTTCCGAACATCGGGGCTTAGTTCGGTGAGTTATAGGTAAGTGGTCGTAGAAAATAATTTGATATGGTTTTTCCCAATTTCTGTAATTAAGCATACAGTCTTTTTACAGCTCAGTAATGATTTCTTGAGAAATTATAAAATATAGGCGTTAAATTTGTCCAAATTCAAATTGTTTGGGTTGTGTTAAGTTATTAAAATCTGCGCCCTTCTGGACCATTTGCAGAATTACTGGAGCGCACGTTGCATTATATATACTCATATCCTCGTCTTCATTCTTTGTTTTCTTTAAAATTTTAGTCCGGTCTTACGTTATATATGCTTAAATTTTCTGTCTGTTTTCAAAAGAATGAAGTCGAGGCTATGCGTGAGTAATGGTATATGCTCCAGTAATTCTGTAAATGGTCTGACCATGGGTCCGGTTGTGCCACATTTGCGTCCGCCCTGAATCCGCACCCCATTTGATCGCTCCCCCAGCGTTTCCGTGGGCCTAGTGCTCTATTAGGAATTTCAAGTTCTTGCGTTTGTGGGTTCCGGCCGTTTTTTTGGCTCCCGTGTTTTTCGCTCGTGCTATTGGGGGCCCTGCTGCCTGTATTTTTTGAGTCGTCTCTTCCTGAAGCCAAATATTTTCTGTAAAATAACAAATACTACACAATAAGAGAGCGTGTGGCCCTCCCAAGCGCGAGACCCGCGAGGTTTATGCCGCTTATTCACACATGATTAATCTGGAACTACTAGCGCTTATACTAAACTAACGTAAAGGCCCATTTCAAGGGGCCCAAAGGGGCCTTACAAGCAAGGGGCCCACTGGGCTTTGCCCGCCTGGCCAGTCCGCCCATGGTTGTCCCGAAAAAGAACCGCAGGGAGGAAATGTGCGCTGTTCACAGGGGAAGGGGTATCTACTTTTGATAATAATAATAATAAAATGTAGCAGGATGTCCGAAGAGCGGGAGAGGGGTTAACTTCCAATTTCCAGCCGTGGGGGAGGTGTGGATGTTTTCTGGAATGACTCATTTTCAGCATAACACATAATACCATGATAATTATGTCAATATAAACTTACGTAAACCAATCAACGGCAAATATTAACCAAATATCAACCGTTGGAATCCCAATGACTTGTAACACAATGCCTTGAACAGCAATTGGCACAGACCCAGAAATAGGCGGGGCAGCAAGTGTTGCTATTGTTGATGATAAACTAATAAAAATAATATATATTTGTTAGGTCGGTTGAATAGCATGTAGCCTATAGTCTAATTAATCTTACAGTGTAAACATGTATAGTCTTACAATTTAAACCTAGCAACCTTACAATTTATGGCTATATATAATCTACAAACATGCAGTTACGATATTGGATTTCAATATTCAAAAACACATCGACGTGCAGAAATAATGCTTGCATTATTTTAAAAACAAACTTCAATTCGTTCCTGGTATTTGTGCAAACTCAAACTTTTTTTAAACAGGCACAAACCACCTTGTCGGCCGCCTTGTCCTTGCAAGAAGATTATAAAATATTTAGAAAATGTTTAAATATATTAAAACATGAAAATACAATTTCAAACTCATAATTCAGTGACTATAAGATATGTACATTTTTTACCAATAAATATATGGAATGCAAAAGCAAACTGACCGGACGTCCAGATTGCTAAACCCCCCCCCTATGTCCGAGTTTGTCCTGATTTTCCAACCCACCCCTCCCCCCCCCCTCGGCTCGGACATCCTTTGTGAATGGCCCCCTAGCCAACGGACCAGGAATACCTGTTTTATCAATATTTTCATGAAGCTTCAATACAAGTGAAACCTCATCTGCACACTACAGTTGATTTAACGGGTAGGGTCGCAGTGGGTTCGCAATTCTCTCCAATTGGAAGCTGGTTTTCTAAAGAACAAAGCAATCTCATTGTTCTGAACACCAAAGCAATTGTCAAATCTAGCCAATGAAAACCACTCTTCCGAGCAA
The DNA here is from genome assembly GCA_016169945.1 of Trachythela sp. YZ-2020. Lineage (NCBI taxonomy): Eukaryota > Metazoa > Cnidaria > Anthozoa > Malacalcyonacea > Clavulariidae > Trachythela > Trachythela sp. YZ-2020. The sequence goes on along the minus strand of JADLSH010000313.1, from coordinate 4,332,850 downwards.
CTGCGAGGCTTCCCGATTTAACTTAAGTGGTGTACCATTAGAAATTGGGGAGGGGGTGGCAATTTTCTTGTGCAGGCTTTTTTCTACCAAAAACGTTGTGCAAGATATTTTTTAAGCCATGTGTGTGTTACACACTTTTTTTGTATTGTAGAGTGAGATTTATATCTGAGATGAATATTGGTACCATACACCATGGTCAAAGAACAATGCTATAAATATTCTTCTCATTAAATTTTAAAACAAGTGTGTTTTATCTTTAAGATTATGTTAAAAAGTTAGAGGATATTTTTCCATCTGAGAACCACTTTAAAAGGTGAATTGTGCTACCAGGGTCATTCATTTCACGCCGGAAGCAGGAAAATGTATAAAGTTGCCACAACTTTGTAGAGTTAATTGTTTTGATTGCAAAAATGTAAACAATGTTGACATGATTGTGCTAACAGACTGGAAAGTTGCAAACTCACATTCCATACCAACAACAACTCTTTAATACAGCTGTGATGACTGGTATGGTATGGGAAATATAAAGAATCGGTTCAAAATTGTCCTCAAGCTCGAAAATTTATATGAAGAGGGGTGGGGGGAAGGTATTCGGCTCAGTCACATAATTTTGGAAGTGATGAAGAGTTTTACTTTGGTTGGAGGCTATTGAACTCTAGACAGGTCTGGTTGCATGCTCTTACTCCTCTTAGAGTAGCAGAACTGGCGTATTTCGGACACTGCTGGGAGTTGCTGCAGCATTAACCAAAGGCTGGAGTTTTTTAACACGCTTTGTTCGCTCTATTTATAAATCACATGCCTCTGAGTTTCTATATTTCTGTGATTTCACCACGAATGCAATTTCAAAGCTATAGTTTATATTGATATTAGTTTACCTTACCACTGTGTCTCCGCAAACTCAAGAACGAAGAAACAGACCAATTTTTAACACGAAAATATCAATATAGGTAACTTTAATCTGTGTTTTATATGTTGCAAAACCGGAAGTCACGCAAACGCCGCCAGCTGCCGCCAAAGAGCGCGAGATTTAAATCAGTGTTATTTAAATGGTTTAAATTATTTTGATAATTAATGCTAAAAATAAACAATGAATCAAGTTAAAAAGAAAACAACTTGGTGTTCAGCATCTTGGTGTTGGAGCAATAAAATTACCGATCCAACCACGGCGTTTTTTCGTTTCCCAAAAAATCAAGAAAGGTAAGCCGATCGACAAAATTCAATTTTATTATATTTTGTTATGATATATATAGTATATATTTTTTTCGGTATACCGATACTATATACCTAAACTGTCGTAGAGAAGATTTACTGAGCAAAGAAGTCACGGCCTACTTTTACAAAAACTGCAAATTATGTGCAAAACATTTCTCTGGCTCTTGCTTTCGCAGCACTTTGAAAAACAGACTACATGAAACAGCAGTGCCAATACTTCTTTTCAAACATTTAAATGTAAAGCGAAGACTTTTTGACAATATTCATGGTATCTGACATGTTTATTATGTAAATACAATAACTACTAAGGAAATATGGGGATTTATATATATACAAACAAGTAAAAGTAATATAATAGAAAATGTTGGTATTGACTTTATTGAATAATTTATAGATTGTGAAACACCGATAAAGTGCAAGCCAAAAATGGGAACAGAGGCTCGTAACTTATTTCCACCTTCCCTCAAAAAAGGTACACGGCATTGCATTGTACTACAATATTCACCTAATAGATACTGTTTAGGATAAGTACTTAATATTTTACATTAGTATGACGTCACTTGATAATTTATTCAATTAAGCGCAAGTGTAATCTAAAACCTAAAAAAGCAGTTAACGCAGTTAGTATCGAGACAGCATTTAAGTTGCTATACAGGGACAGAAAAACGTTTTAAATAGCTCGAACGGAGGAGATCCACCCTTCAGGTACTGTAATTGTTAGTTTATTTTGTTTAGTTTGTTTGATTTAGTGTGATTTGAACGATTTATTTGGTATAATGATCTATACAATTGTAAAAATATGATCGGAATGTGCAACACATATAATCTTTGTGAATTTGTGATATTTTCAGAATTATATACATAAAATTAAAAGGAAATCTCCTCTCGTGTCGCAGTTTCGTCTTCCGGGCATGCGTCTGAACCAAATTCTGAAGGTTGATACAGTTTAGTGCCGATTTAGCAGGCAAACAAAGCGACAGACGTTCGTGTCTATATCTGGGAAGCACCATGCTGGAAGAACCAAGCGCTTCGTCTTCAGACAATATCGTAAATGAATCTGAGTTAAAGAATAAACGAAAGCAGGCTAGAGGAAGGATAACTCACGCAATAAAGAGACTAAACGACGCAATAGCAAAAGAGGACAAAAACTTTAGACGTTTCGAGAAAGAAATCGACCAATTGCGTAAAGATTGCGATATTGCGCGCGAAGTTCACGGCCAAATGTACGATTTTAGCGAAGTAGATGTTGAAAATCTAGACAAATGGGAGGAAGACTTGACAAACGACGTTTACGGTATCGAGGAGAAAGTCAAAGATTATATTAAAAACAGTTCAAACGCAAATAACGAGACACCCGATTCGTTCCAGAAGTTGATGGAACGTTGCCAAGTACCTCTACAGAGCAACAAGAAGAAATCCCTCCTGTCAAAAGTGCTCTCGCTGGGAAAACATCTAGTTTCGACCATTGGATCGATGAACTGACGGAATTTGAAGAAACCAAGATAGCACCGAAAGTTGGCGGCTCTCAAGTTTCAATCGAAGATGCGCTCATGAAGTTAGAAGCGAACAGAGATATACCAAATGTTGTTTTAAGCAAGTTATCGGGAGATCCACTGGATTACGCAGATTTTATCGACCGATTAAGATTCACATCCATGATAAGCATCATCTTACAGACGACATTCGAATGATTCAACTGAAGATGCATGTCACCGACAACGCACAGAGAGCGATCTCCGGGTTGGGATCGAAAGGGATAATGTATGCAACCGCCTGAAAGACAATTAAGGAACAATTCGGACAGCCGAGTGTAATCGCACGTGCGTAGATCAACGATCTAAGAAAGGGAGACAAAATTAGCCGAAGTGATAGGAAAAGGCTACGTGAGTTCTCCATCGACCTCCTCAACTGCATAGTGACAATGCAACGGATTGGATTCTCAGCTGACATCAATGCCAACGAAAACCTGCGAAAGATCGTTGTGCGTTTACCTGACAACTTGATCGAAAGGTGGAGAGACACTGTGGCAGATATTCGAGAGAAAGGTGAAGTACCAACTGTCCGTCACATCAGCGAATTTGTTAGAAGAAGAGTAAAGGCTGAGTTCGACCCTGATTTTGGTGACTTGCGAGGAGAACCGAGAAAGGGGAAAGATAACGAAGGTGGAAAGAGAAACGGAATTTATTCAGCTGATTACGAGCAGAGAAGAACGCCATTAAAGTGTTATGTATGTGAAGAAGAACACCGAGTTGTCGAATGTCCAAAGGCGTTAAAGGCCACCATCCCAGAAAGATTGGAATTAGTAAAAAGGGCTAGACTCTGCTTTCCTGCCTAAATCGTGGACATTCAAAGAAGGACTGCAGAGGGAAAAATAAATGCGACAAGAGTGAATCATGCCCTTACTTCCATCACCCCCTGCTGCATTCCAACCCACCAATTTCCTCTTCAGTAAGCAACGTCACAACGTCAACAACGCAATCCGCTGTGGGATCAGTCCTAGACAAGTCGAGTATGATGCCTGTAATCAGAGCTCAGTTCCGAGCACCTAACGGAAGAATACGTGAGGGAAACATTCTTATCGATAGCGGAGCAGGAACAACAGTCATTCGAAAACAATTCGCGAGCAATCTCGGTTTACAGGGAAAGAAAGAGCGCATCGACCTAACAGTAGTCGGAGGAAAGAGGCTCAAGCAACCGCACAGTAGGGGAATCAACTTTTATATATCGGGACTCAAACGTAATGAAGAATTCAAAATCGAAGCACACGAGATCGACAAAACCATCCCGACCTAGACCAAAAGTACTAGTGGCTCAATTCATTCTCTCACCTCCAAGATATCCAGTAGTTTGACCATACAGCAGGTCCAGTTGATCTTATCCTGGGAGTCCACTACACCCATCTACATGCAGAAGAAGAAACGCGCCGTGGTGATGCCTTTCAACTTGTGGCTAAGAAAACTAAGCTCGGATGGTACGTAATTGGAGCAAACGAAGAGTCTGGCACATCCGGAGTATGTTCAGTACACCTCGTCCAAAAGATCGACTTGGGGAAATTCTACGAATTCCAAACGCTTGGAGTCCAAGCTCCCAATTGTTCGTGCCCTACATTACAACCTCTGTTACCTGATGATAAGCGAGCAATAGATCTAATGAAAAAGTCATGCAAGCGCGAGAACAACCGCTACGTCATTAGTCTCCCATAGAAAAGGGATAAGACTTTGCTACCTAATAATCGTTCGCTAGCAGAGAGCCGACTTCTATCGTTGGAAAAGAGTTTAAGTAAACATAAAGAAAAGGCAAAAATGTACAACGACGTGAATGTGTGGTGGCACCACAATTTTGTATGAGTTGTGAAGGTATAAATGGCACGTAATCTATGATTGTAAATCATTTTATTACGTTATGGTGTTTAAATCATTTAACACTAATGATATACCTGTACTTGTGTAGGTACAGCAGGCGAAAGTGTGTGTACAATGACCAGCAGTGTGGCACCACACTCTGGTAAGTTGTGAAGGTACAGTATAAATGGCACAGTATAAATGGCACGTCATCTATGAATGTAAATAATTTTATTAAGTTATTGTGTGATTAAGTTAACATGGTCATCATTATTAATAGTAAACATTGTCTTGGGCTTGACCAGCATCAGCTGCGGCGTTGATAGGAAACTTGTAGGAGACACACAGGAAACATGCAAGCCTATAACAGAGTAAAATAATTTAATATTAATTAATAATCAAATGTGCTACATACTTGTAGGTCCAGTAGGCGATAAAGTGATTCCAAGAAGCACATCCACATCATGTACGAGTGAAGGTAAATTTAGCAGACCACAATGTATTTATTAGCCTGCTCGCAGACTCTATATTTGTTATATAACAAATATAGAGTCTACGAGCAGGCTATGTATTTATATATGTATGTAATGTATTTATATGAAAGCAACAAAACATACATGTCAATGTGATATATCAAAAATATATGTTATCAATACTTATCATAGAGCAATCATCAAGCCACTCAAGTTCCTGTCAGACCAGTTCCAGTTTATCGAACAACACTCCTCGGAAAACAAGACAGCGGAAGACCATCAACAAAAAGGATCAACAAATTCATCGTCTGAAGAAAAGGATCAACTTAAAGAAACAACACAAAAATCAACCAAAAAAAGAAGTACTCCAAATCTTAAAGGCAGTACTACCTGCTCACATTGTGAGGTTCATAGAATCACAGATTGATCTACATTCAAAGTCAAACTATTCGTACGAATGAGGATTTACTACCTTGTGAAGTTCAGGAGCAGAGAACTTGCCAAACCCAAAGGAGCTAAAAAGAACAGAATGTATTTCAATGTGTCACACCTCAGTTTGAAACAGTTAAAATATAGCAGAAGTAATAGTTTTAATATGAATACAATTATATAATATATTAATATATACAATTTAATGTATATAAATTTACAAATATTCATCATACAAATATATAAAAATTATACCTTTGGTTTACAAAGACACACTTTATACAAAGGCGATCCATCGCTCGAAAATGTTGTTTATCGATACATATTTTCGGTAGTTTTATACTAGTTTGATGATTTGATCCTCCAGATTATTAATAGTAATCCAGCCATTTTTATGCATATTTCGTCTTCCTACTCAGGATGATCCAAGGTAATAAGAAATCCAACAAGCTATTCCTCCACGAGTCTAGTAACACGTATCGTGATAATTTATAGATATTTCCCGCTCAAATGCTCAATGTCATTCATCACAAATTCGAACAATAAAATCAAAATCCTTTACAAATTAACTACTTTCCTATTTGTCAATTTCGTTCACAAACTTGACAAGAACAAAAAATCAATAGTTTCAGCAAGTTTACAAACACTTTCTGGTATGACAATGAAATTAAGCCCAAATCAATCGAAATCCAATGGTAGCAGTCATGACGACTTCGCCTTAAGAATTGATGATCATAATAATGCATGCTCGGACTACCTCAAAATACTAGGAGTCAACTTTGATAACACCATTGATTTCAAAGGGAGTGATAATGAGACTACACAAGCTCATTCCGATGACTGCCAAATTACAACTGTACAAATCAGCGATCCTCCCTCATTTAACATAATTATTATCATCTTGTCTGGAACTTTTGTAAAGTGTCGGACAGAAAAAAATTGGAAAGAGTACAGGAAAAAGCCTTGAAAGCAGTATTTAACACTAATAATCTTACTTATAATGAGTTACTTTGTCGAGCTAAACTTCCGACATTATAACAGAAAACTCCAGGACATCGACATAACAGAAAACTCCAGGACATCGCTGTTCTAATGTACAAGGTAAAGAACAATCTAGCTCCGCCGCATAAAATAGAACTATTTAAACAAAAAGAACAGCGTTAGGAGTTGCGTAATGCGGACTTCGATCTACCAAGGTTTAAAAGTGTAAGGTATGGAAAGCATTCTATCAGATACTTCGGACCTTATTTGTGGTCCAGGTTAGAAACGCATGAGCGGGAAAATATCAACTTGAAATCATTTATTAACAATATAAGAAAGAAAGATCTGGAGAGCATGTTGGAGGGTGGATGCAAAAACTGCGGACTATGCTCTAACTAATATAGGGCAAACATATATTACTTAGTGATATGTCTACTTAATATTTATTTTTATTCTAAATCTTGTAATATATATATAGACTACTATTTTATATTGAAAGTTAGTGATAGGTAAATAGTGTCCCCAATTAGCTATTGTAGCTAAATACATTGACACTTTTTTCATTCATTCATTCATGGCGGATTTTGCCGAAAAAGCCCTTACGCCCGACATCAAAGGTACCGACATGAAGATACGCCTCTGTGTGTAATTACTCTGTGCTCCCGGTTGCCAAGTTTTCACTCCTAGATACGTCATAAACTGTTTTAAATGTTTTAACCAATTGGATGATTGGAGATTTTTTGAAAATGTGACGTATACGATACCCTCTGGTATCCCGCATAGAGACAAGAAATTTCTCGCCGAAACCTCTCAGCAAATTTCTCAGCTCTCCGGCACTATTGAAACTAATTTATTAGTGAGTAGATAGTAAAATTATCAGGGTTTGATATGTTATAATTTTTTATAATGTTTTATTTCTAAAAACAAAGTATTTTGCTATTTGTTTAAGTCGTATGTTCGTAAGCCATGATATAGTTGCCAATGCAATTCAATATGGACGCGCATGCGGCGCGCGACAAAATTAAGTGGAATGGGGCGAGTTTTGCCACATATCGACATTTAGACCATTCTACACCAATTTTTGGGCTGCCTATGGTTGGACCCAAGATTGTTTGTTGGTGGTCTTTTTTTCTGGTCTGGTTTGTCGGTGGTTTACGCATTGAATTAATCCAACGTCTCTTAAATTTGTTGTTATTGTTGTTATGAAAACTTTTCAAAACATTCAAACAATTCCAAATTTCATAAGACAACTCGTAAGTCGTAACTGTCTGTACTGTTGTTGTATGCAGTAGTTTTTAAACTTTTGATTGCTTTAAAAAATTATATTACTTTGACAGTTCTGAGACTGCCTTGAGGAGAGTATAAAATATCATTTTAGAATTTTTAGTCTGCAACAAGTCGACGATTTTTGACTTTATAAAAGATAATACTGAACGTAAATACGTAAAAAACATACTAAAAGAATGCTTAGAAACTGATTAAGAACATACGTACTGTTTGAATTTCAAAGATATACGATTATAATGAAAAAGTTGTGGTTTCTTCACAGATAAGTCTCGAAAATAACTTCCCACGGCTTGTTTCAAAATTTTACCGGGCCACGAAAATTCCACGCGTGAGACGCAAGGGTGACGTCTGGTCTATATAGATCGTGTTTCAAACTGTACTATAACTGTAGGGAGCCACCTTAAATGGACCCAAATTCGTGGTTATAGACCTAGTTCAGAATAGATAAAACAACCAGGAAATTTAACTAGCAAATTGAATTGACCCAAAAAGTGGTGTTTTTATAGAGTGTAGGAGTGATCATTATTTATGGAGAGAGGGTTGGCAAATGGGAGGGTGGCAAATAAAGTTTCACACCTATATATTGGGGGATGGGGGGGGGGCAAAACGATTTGAGGCTTAAATATCATCATAAGTTCTGGTGAGGTTCCTGCATGTGAAATCTTCTCCCAGAACGCAGGAAATGCCATTCAGAGACATTTTCCGCGGGAGAGCATACCCCCAGACCCACCTACAGTGTTTTTCCGCCTATGTTAAAAAGTTTGGCTGATTATTAATACGTGGCAAATGTTTTCTCTGGGAATAATGTCACACTATATTTTCCATATAACCATTTTTCATTTAACTGACATTTATCCCTACTGAACGAACTGAAATAACTCAATTGCCATGTTTAATTAATAGATTTTTCTTTCATGAACAATGTGTTTAAGTGAATGGTTGGGGAGGGGTCTACTTTTATCAAGGGGGGACCTAAACGTTTGCCTTCTATCTTGAAGGGGGGAGGGGTTCAAAATGTTTTCAACCCCTATTTTCTCCATTTACCAACCCCCCCTCTCCATAAATAATGACCACTCCCTAATCAACACATGAATAAACGTGTATAACGTTATTTCAAATTTACCTGATGAGGATTGATGAATTCAAATTAAGCAAGTTAGGATGAAATGTTTGAACAACAAATATGGTAGAAACAGCGATGGAAATTGCTGTGCCAGGAGCGTTCAATACTGTTCCAATAGGGAGCATAAACTGAACTAGACGATCATCAACCACTTTATTTTCCTTCAAGCAAGAAAAAGTGACAGGAATGGTGGCAGCACTGAAATAAATTGGAGCAATATTAACAGATATTACGTATATGATTACTCTTATTGCCAGGGAGGTCATATTTTCCAAGTAAAATCTTTAAGCAATATAAATTTAACCTTCCCGCAAGAGATTTCTTCTAGAGTATTTCTGTATTTAATCATTATTTTCAATGATTAATAAGTTAGCATTGAAGAGGAACCACGATGCATGCTAATTGTTACATGCTGTAGTGTTAAATTATCGCAAAAATATATCACTTTCTTCTGAACTTATTAATGCAGAAACATGCAATGCTAAGTAACTTAAGAAAACTATAAACTGATTATAGCCCTTATTACATAACTCACCTCGAACCAGTACCAAAAGCAGTGAACAGTGCTTTGGCAACACAACTCATAAGTCGAAAAGGATTTCGTCTCAATAAAATGGCATATATAATGGAGACAATAATAGGTCCAAAAATTATAGATACAACGAACACTGTTGTAACATACAATCCAAGATTTTCTATTGTGCCTTTAATATCTTGCATTGCCACTAACTTGCTAGCAATTATACTGCTGACACCAATGGGCGAAAACCTGAAAATATTTTTAAAATTTCCACTGAATTGATCTATTTGTAACAAAGGTTAATTTACTGAAGTGCTTTTAGAACTCCTATATATATTTGTGGGCAAATCTGTTCGTTAGTTAAGTTACCCTATAATAAGTGCCTGTGCCGAAGAGCAACGAAATTTTTGCCACGTTGGATTAAATTAGAATTTACAAACAAGCAAATTCCTTTGTAAAATTCATTGACATGACGGTGTTGACCTAGCATGAGAACCACTACCTAGACCACTGGAAATGTTTTTCAAAATCCTTACTATGGAATTAGTATGGATCCTAGTTGGAAATAGTATTAAAATGGAAATTATACTAATTCAATACTAATTGCCATTTTCATAGTATGGAAATACTATGGATATACTATGGATATAATATGGAAATACTATGGAAATATCATTTCCATCTTATTTCCATATAGTATGGATTTCCAAAAAAAATTTCCGGTGGACATTGTTATATTTAAAGTACAAGGTGTTAGTAGATGGAATATACTCGAACGGGAATTTATATACATTTTTACACCTAGCCAGCAGTTGCGAAAAATGCAACTGCTCCTGGCTAGGTCTAAAAAGTGTATATAAATTTCCGTTTGAGTATTCCATCTACTAACACCTTCTACTATTAATTCTATCGAACGAGATGCCGTGAAAAAAATATTGTTACATTTACACTGTAGAATTAATAATCATTAATCCATTAACTGGAAGTAATGTGGGAGTAAAACGCTAAAGTAGGGCGCATCTGGGCGTATTGCAAGCTAATGGTTAACAAGAAAAACTGGCAGATAGTTTTGTTAACCCATTAACTGGCAGTACCCTACCACTGATGAGTAAAATCGTCTGGCGTTAGACAGAGTAAAATACTAAAGTAGGGCGCATCTGGGTGCATTGCGTGCTAATGGGTTAATTAATATCATTTTAAACAGTTATACTCGTTTCTGATTGGTTAAGAACATGAAAAGTTTCTTCAAATGTTTTACTGTAGGGGGATTTAGAAAAGATACCGTGCACATTATTTTTTAATTATATCACACACCCTCATTTTCTACCAATCAGACCATTTGTTTACATTCTGGTTCTGGCGTGATGGTGTTATGTGCATCTTTTTACTACTTTCAGAAAACACAGAAATTTCGCATGTAAAATGAACGTAAATCTGATAAATAAAGATTTTGAGAGTTCTGGATGTTTCGATTTTGGAATTGAAATCAATGAATTAGGTAAAATATATATTTTCCTAAAAATTCGTCACTGCAGCCGCTGGGATAAGCGTCTTATCGCTTTGTTGTAAATTATTTGTTTAAAAAACCCAATATATGGGAATATATGGAGCGACATACGCACACCGCGGAAACCATTTCAATAAAAAAACGGATTCAAATTATATTAAAAAGAAACTTGTTCCCAAAGTATTAATGAAATGAAATATTCTCTTCTCGAACCGCGTACGTTACTGATTTTCTATAGTCTATACAAATAAACTATAATACAGTTAATGTATTTTATCGTGATATACATACCATACAATCATCTGCACTATTTTCATGAAAAGTTTAAACAAACAACTAAACCAGTCCGCTATCGGTTTTCCTTTGTCACCAAGACCATTCAAAACAATTCCAAACAGTATTGAGAGCACAAGTACACCCAAAAGATTTGTAGAAGTATATTTCTCCTGACCAGCGTATTCATAAATGACATTTTCTTCTTTAATAACTTGTACAGAATTGGGTGATACACTCCACGGATTAATTACTTCTTTCTTCAAAAACGATGATAAGTTTCCAGCAGATGATTTGAGAACAACAGCCGATTTATTCACAAATTTGAAATTTGTGACTTTCCTTTCTAGTTTTGTACCAGTCTAAATAAACAAATTGATTATAGTTAATTTTAAAGCAACTCGATTGTTTCTTCTGTAGCGATGGCCGTTTATAACAACGTGTCTACAACCCGAGTTGATACAGATCTCTGTTTAAACACATTCAAAAATACCTATTTACATAAACTACAAAGTACATGATGCATTCTAAACCGGAAGCACGCAATCTGAACCCAATTATACTACACTAACCCCCTGTCAGTTAATCTTCGTCCCGAAGATTCAAGGTGTATAACGTTCCGGTTCTCTTCTCACTCGTGTACCACGTCTTAACGCAATGTTTCCAGTTCGCTCTAATCGTCCATTATATTTCCATAATCTATTTCTATGCACAATCTTTGGCTTCGTCTGCGGTGTTAATCGAATCTTATAAACTAAGTCGTTTATTCGCTTAATGATGACATACGGCCCAGTCCAAGGTCTCGTTAGTTTGGGCGACAGTCCTTTCTTACGCACGACCGAATGTAACCACACTGATTCTCCAACTTCGAACTTCTTTGCCTTCGCATCTACATCATACTGACGTTTCATCCGCATACCAGATGTCTTAAGTACTTCTCTTGCAAATTCATGAGCTTGTTCAATATTTTCGGCTAATTTGGTTCCGTATTTTGTAATTCCCTCGTTATAACATTCGGGTTCCGGTTTACCAAATACCAGATCAATAGGTACTCGTATTTCATGTCCCATCATCAGTTTTGCCGGCGTGCACTTCGTTGACTCGTGCACCGCGGTCCGGTAAGCCATTAGTAAATACGGAATATATTGATCCCAATCTTTCTGGTGCGTTTCGACTACAAACATGGAAAGTTGTGCTTCGAGGGTACGATTATAGCGTTCAACCATTCCATCCGTCTGTGGATGATAGGGCGTCGTTTGAGTTTTCTTAACTCCCAGTAAAGTGCACATTTCGTTAAATACTTTTGAACAAAAGTTTCGTCCCTGATCAAAGTGGATTTGCAAAGGAACACCAAACCTACGCACAAACTGTTCAACCAATACCTTCGCAACTGTTTCTGCTTCTTGGTTTGTCATTGGGTATACTTCCGGCCATTTTGTAAAATAATCCATGCACATTAATAAATACTTGTTACCATTGCCCGTTTTTGGCAGCGATCCTAGCACATCTATGGCAATCCGTTCCATAGGTGATCCAACCTGATATATTTGGAGTGGGGCTTTCTCTTTCCGTCTTGGGCCTTTGCGAGAATTACATAAGTAACATTGTTTACACCATGCTTTAACATCGTTTCGACACCCAATCCAATAAAACCCTTGCTTCACTTTCGCCAAAGTCTTGCAAATTCCAAAATGTCCCGATGTAACACAATCGTGTGACTGTCGCAATACAGTATCTCTTAAACTTTTTGGAACGACGAGTTGAAGTTCGGCATCGTTAGCATTTAATGTTTCCCAAACTCGATACAAGATGTTATCGCGTCAAACTATCCCATTGAGCCTAAAATACTTCTGTTTCCTTACTTTCTGCCGAGACATTCCCCCATTCAGGTCGTTGCGGACTTTGCGCGAGCCACCTCATACTGGACCAATATGTGGGTCTTGTAATTGTTTGTTGCGAAGTTCTTCCTTACTGATTATCTTGATCAATTCATTTTCAGTTTCTACTGTGCGGGCAATTAGATTTGTAGCAGTTGCTGATCCAGTAACCTTGTCTTTATCTGCTTCAAAGTTCTCTTTATTTTCCTTGATAATACCTTCACGTGTTTCAACCCGATCGCAGTGCTTGCAATTATGATCAACACAAGGGCGTCTCGACATTGCATCTGCATTCTGGTGCCCCTTGCCCGGACGAAATTCAATCTTGAAATCATATTCCTCTAAGATTTCCATCCATCTTGCCACTTGACCTTCTAGGTGACGAAAACGCAAAAGCCATTGGAGAGCTGAGTGGTCAGTTCTAATCTTGAAATTTCGTCCGTACAAATAACAATGAAAATGAGACACTGCCTTTACTACGGCTAATAGTTCCCTCGTGTGACACAGTATTGACGTTCAGTTTTACTGAGTACGTATACTTTGCTATAATACGCGATTACTTTTTCATCACCTTCTTCACGCTTTTGGCTTAGGACGGCTCCTACTGATTCCCCACTTGCATCTGTATCCAGAATAAACTCTGCGCCTCTTCTAGGAAAGCTAGAATAGGAGCACTACACAAGACTTCTTTGAGCTCCTTAAATGCCTTATCTGACTCGTTTGTCCACGTAAATGTTACATTTTTCTCTGCCAACTTGTGGAGTGGCTTCGCGATTTCAGCGAAATTAGCAATGAATCTATTGTAATAATACGCCAGCCCTAAGAATCTCTTAACTTCTGTCACGTTTCGTGGTGTAGGCCATTCTGCAACAGCTTCTAACTTTCTCGCGTCCACTTTCACACCATTCTCGTTAACAATGTATCCGAGGTAAGTTACTTCGCGCTGGAAAAGAATACATTTCTCCGGTGACAACTTTAAGCGTGCCCATCTTAACCGCTGTAGGACTTTTTTCAGGTTCTCTATTTGATCAGAAAATGACGATCCGTAAACTATAACATCGTCCTGATACACTAAGCATACTTTCCACGAAAGACCTGCCAAAACATGTTCCATCAGTCTTTCGAAAGTGGCAGGTGCATTACAGAGTCCAAAAGGCATAACTTTAAACTGCCAGTGCCCAAGGCCAGGTATCGAGAACGCTGTTTTTTCCATGGCTTCGGTGCTAAGTTGAACTTGCCAGTATCCAGATTTCATGTCAAGAGTGGAAAACCAAGTCGCTCCTTGTAAAGCTTCCATTGTGTCGTCTATCCTCGGGAGGGGATACGAATCTTTTCTTGTAACGTTGTTCAACTTACGATAATCCACACAAAACCGTGTAGTGCCGTCTTTCTTGCGTACTAATACGATAGGCGATGACCAAGGACTTGTTGATTGCTCCACAATTCCTCCTTTTAACATTTCGTCTACAGCTCTCCCCGCTTCTTCTCTTTTTACTGCTGGCATTCGTCTAGCTTGTTGCTTTATAGGAGGATAATCACCAGTGAAGATGTTGTGTTTCACCGCGTTCGTCTGTCCTATATCAGTGGCATCTTTTGAGAACACGTCAGAGTTCTCACACAAAAAATTCTTCAATAACCGCTGTTCTTCTTCCTTCTGAAGACTACGCACACTTCTGTCGTAAAGACTGTGAAGATGATTAGGTAAGTCATTGTCACGAGTTGGCAACTCATCCACATTCATATGCAACTCTTCATCAGTTCCTTCTTCGAACACATCATCACACGAAACAACTTCACACCGTGACTGTGACGAGGGATTTCATTGCTAAATCGACATTTATTACAAGTGTTTGACACTTTAAATTGGAGTACGAGAGTATACTATAATGTATACTTCCAATGTCCTCGATAGGGGGGTGGGGTACGGATATTAAATGGAATAGCCCAATGCACATGTTCAAAACAACAAAATACACGAGTTTTTTTCCATAAAACTTATTGAATGTTCATAGAAAGTCATCATAAGACACTTGGACACAGCTATACAAATTTTTCTTGCCCATATCTTGACAAATAATTGAGAATAATAAAGAAATAAGCAGGCGACGAGAAAACACGAAATTCCCTTCATGAAGTCCTAGAACCAAACCGGATGTAAACGCGGGGAGCACATGCCATTCTTTCACGTCCTGATTGAAGTCGCGTCGTGTTTGCTAAAGCTGACATACATACTTCTGTTTGTATTGAAAAAAAAACTAAATACAACGTGAACTCTCTTCTCCGCAGAAGATCTTAAACCCGTAAAATCTAAGGCATATGTAGCCCGCGTATATATTGAACTAAAACGCCTCTGAGACTGAGGAGGAGAGAGCAACGCGAACGACATCCCAGACTAAACAGGAAGTAAAATTCCTCTTGCCATGCCATTTTCACGTCGTCTTTGACATCGCTCGTGTTTTCTAAATCTGTCTGAACGGACAATAGGCAATTTGCATTATAGCAAAGCATCATGGGAAAAATGGTAACCTTGCACTTGGAAGCGAAATGGCCGCCGCGAAGCGAGCATTTTGCATGCGAGAAATATTTCTTCTTACCGTTTGATAAGTTTTAAAGGACATTGGCAACGAAAATTGCCTACGGAATACTTAATTTCATACTTTCCCTTGTCCATCGCATTTAGTTGTTGACAAAATTTGTGACAAAGTTCAACAGTCGTCCGCCATTTTGAAAAAAAACGGCGTATGCTAATTTATGCATGAAACATTAAATGACGTCATTAGATGGGTTGACACAATTTCTCTAATATAAACTCTATAGTGTTTACAACACGCGGTAAACGTTGCGGCAAAATAGACGGCAGAAAGGTTTTAACAAGTGTGTAACATGTTTGTGCCACTACTTTTGATACTATTTCTTCCAATTCCGTGTAAAATAGACGCATAAATTCGAATATAACATAGGAAATCCTTATGCAATGTTATGCCATTATTGTCTATACCCCTGAATGTCTCGCTGGATAAATGCATAAAAATTACTCAAATTGCAAAATCAAATCTCTATCAGCACGTTCAGTTACCAGTTCCAATTATTATTGAAAATACAACAGTAAATAAAATTGTCACAATGTAGTCTATGCTAATACTAACTATTAAACCTAAGTAGCTGGCGCAATTATATATACATTCAAAATACACAAGAATAAAGGCCTAAAAATTTGGATAGTTCATCATTGAGATTTGAACTACTCCTTTTATACTTTCAATGCAGTTGGACAGTGTAGTTTATAAAGAAGCGCTATTACATAAAACAAACTCCAAATAGCACGCTGTATTCGTATTCAAGGTATATTATTGATTGTTGTAGAGTAGATCGCTTCATCGCTTGTATTGACATAGTGTAAATTTAAGTTACCCACGATTATTGAAATAAAACAAACAAGATTAATACAACTACAGTCATTTTGAAAAGCGAAGAGAATACCGATGTCAGTTAATAGCAAGTCTTCAGTGCGGTAACGCATTAAATTATTAATTTCTATTTTAATGATCAGTTATTCCCTGCCCAATATTTCTTTAAAATTGAAAAAAATGCGCGTCTTGACTTTTCGTAAAAAAGAGTATAACAAAAGAACTATAAAAAGATCTAAAAATATTAGAGTTCTCATTTCTATAATTGATATTGTGTATTGACGCAATATAGTTACTGAATTACTGTAATGGGAATCGCTACATTTTCGGCAATATTTTTTACCAGCTTCATCATGTATAATTCACCAAACTATTTAGCCACACATATGAAACTGAATTTAAGCCAGAGAATAGCTATAGTCTGGCTTTTTTCTATAACTAGCTAGATATACTAAATAATGTACTATATTGACAGCTTCATATTTCCCGTCAAAACAATAGAAGCTCAAAACTTCATAATCATATGAATCGCGTGAATAACTTATTCTTTTATAATAATCATTAGAACTTGAATACAGATTGTTTTCAAAAGAATATTACTTGTATCCAATAATTCTGCACCAGATTTATTTTTCAGTAACATTCAAGGCTTTAGCTTAGCTCCAGATAAGGTCAAGGTGCTCAAAATCGCAATCATTCGTTCAACCTTTCTCGGTGTCTCGAGTTAATATAACATTTCAAACATCTCTTCTCGTGTCTTCGTTTAAAGAATGTATCCTACAACAACAGATGGTTCCTGAAACCTTTTCCAGAGTGTATGGCCATTTACGTTTCTCGTTAAATTTCAATTGACACAAAATACTATAGTATAATAGTAAATACTATAGCTTCAATAATACCCCAATCATTCACAAACGCGTGACACAAGTTGTAAAATTCGCAATTCCTTTCCTTCTCACACGCTTAATATGACTTTACCCGATAGTGTAGTATTTTCTTAGTTCTCCTGCCTGGTTGTGAGGATTTTTGTTCATTATAACGCGCAAAAAACGACATATTTTTAGTTACCAAAACCTTCACGCAATATAGATCCCTATGTTGTTTTGAAGCGAACCCATCTAATGACGTCACAAACAAAAATGTTACAAACAAAAATGTTACAGAAAAAAATAGTAACATTCTCATAGTTAGGTGGTCCAGTAAGATTAAATAAGCCAATAAAAATTTTCGTTGCCAATGTCCTTTAAAGAAGAAATATCTATTTTATGCTATAAAGTTTGTTTTCACCAAAGTATGGCGAAATCGGAGCGAAAATGGGAGAGAGAATTCGTATAGAACAACCGAGGGAGCGAGCAATAGGCTCCCAAATACGTTCTGAGAGGAAGGTTCTTCTCAACATTTTGAGGTGAGTACGCTTAGTAAACATCATACTGCTCATCATTTTGACATACAAATATGTGCGCGTTGTTGCTCGATCCATAGCTTGTGTTTTCTCAACGATCGAGTGTTTTGTGTGGATTTTTTCGCTTGTTGAAATTGACAAACTCAGGCTATAATGTCTTGCTCGATTTTTATAAGCACATGGTCCCGAAATGCAATGTTTTTAAAGACTTTAAAATGCTTTGACACGAAGGAAAACCAACGCAAACCTTCTTATTTCGCCCCGTCTATGCTACTTTGTAAAAAGACCAAGCTAGAAGAAAGCATTTGCCTATGTTTCTACTGTTATTTAATTCTGCTTTGTGGTCGGTTGATTTCCTGTAGAAATAGTAGGTTTTAGCTTTGTAAATATATGAAATTCATAGCTAGAACTTGAGTAAAACTGTTTCCAATTTACATGGTTTTGCCCAAGGCAAACCTTACATATACTCTATATAAATAATGTAAACTATTTTTCACATTTTTGAAGCATAGTAGATAGTACAGCATAGTTGCTTAGCTACAGGTAATAAGGTATAATATAGGACATATAGCTAATAATTTAATGGTAGGAATTTGGCTGGCAATGTACCCAGATGTGCTCTACTTTAGTATTTTACTGTGTCTAACACCAGACGATTTTACTTGTCAGTGGGTACTGCTAGGGTACTGCCAATTAATAGGTTAACAAAACTATCTGCCAGTGTCTCTTGTTAAACAAGTTGGTAGCTGGCGAGGTTCAGTTACAGCTTTGGCTATGGCCAGGAAATTACACAACCTGTTGCTTGTAATTGAAGGGGATCTGGGAGGTTAAGAAGATGGTAAAGTCTCGTTCGAACGGTAACATTGAAGGCAACATAATCACTGATCTTTTGAGATTTTTTCACCAGGATTTTGAATATATGTTGCCCCCTCCCCCAAGATTAAGATACATGGCTGCTGAGGCATTTTGTTGGGACCAGGGGCAAACATTTCACAAGAATTAGGTAGGTTTACAGAATGCCCTTCTTCAGAGTTTCGGCACCCATTTCAAATTCTGACCTTTTCGATTTTTGCCCGTTCTCAAGTTGGGTGCCCTATTTTTTTCTGGTTTCTAGGGGTATAGGTATATTGATACACAGCTCATGCTTTATTACTTTCAAACTGCTAAGTTTGTATCAGAATTACTTTAAACTTACTAGAAAGTCTCTAACATCTGTACAAGGTCCTAGGTAGTGTTTCAGGAGTAGTGGGCTAGTGGGCTGTCAAGCGTCTGTTCAGTTAGTTACTGGTATTAAGATTTTTTTTAAATAGGAATGGTCAGTAGAAAGGTCACTTACAGATGCTGCCTTTTTTACACAAATAGTGTCAGCCCACTCATCTACAAGTATCCTCATGAATGCAACTCCATGCAAGCTTATTTGGTTGTAGTGATTGACCTTTGGGTTCCAACCTTAGATTAAGAGGCAAACAATGAAGGGCCCTCTGTAATAATAATAGCACTATAGCTGTTTTATTATTATTCTACTTACACACTCTAAAAATTTGCCCCAAGTCTGGTGGCAGCCCTTGAAATTCAGATTTTTTCACCGCGGCAAAAAACTGCCGTCGTGAATCCGTCATTTTCTGTTTCACGACGGCAATAGCGGAACTCACGGCGGCAAATTTTTGAAGGCAGTTGATGTTTAGTTTTAGCCTTTAATTGGGTTAATTTCGCCAAAAAAACGCCCGATGGTACTGCTTAATTATAATTATTTCATTTTTTCATTCTTCTCGCAGCAAAATACAGCGGCATTTTCAATTATGAACTAAAATTTATTTAAAAATGCTACTCAGTACTGTGGCAAAACAAAAACGTTCGTGATCAGCGGTTCGGATTGCAGACTTTTGAAGAGACGAAAATACTTCATTCAAACTTGCTTTGTAGTAAATAATAACAGCGAAAAAAAGTTCGCGTCTTTTGACCGTACATCATGTGTTTTTGGGACAATGGTCAAAATATATTTCTTGCCGTTCAAGATGATAAGCAACCTTGCTTCTCCGTCGATTATAAACAATTCCTTGCCGATATCGTAAAATTTATTCACGTCGGCAAAAAAGTGCCGTCGTGATAGGCTATTTTCGCTATTCACGTCGGCAATTACGTCGGCAATTGCCGAATGCCGCCGCGAATTTCAAGGGCTGGGTGGTCTTGCATCTTAAATGTGGGAGGAGGCAACATTTATGAACTATGTTATGAAATATGAAGTATTGTAAACAAGTTACGTATTCGAACAATAACCAGAGACACTGGCATAGGAACCACTGGACACTGGTCCTAGGGGGATTCCATAAAATACATTTATTTACTTAAATATATTCCCTATATAATATGTATATAGATATTATATAAAAGAATTCTTATATAAAAGAGCTCTTTTCCATTGCCAGGTAGTTCAATTGTGACTAATTTGCTGGCGATTATTGCCCCCACCAAGGCATCCAAACTACCGATTATGCAGCAAATTTTCCCACCAATTTTGCCAGTGCCAGAACTCAGAAGCCTCAATTTTTCAAATTTTCCTGGGGGAGCATGCCCCTCCCCAAACCCTTAGGTTTCAGGCCCCTTAAATATTTCCCTAGGCCACCATAGGGTAAAACCATAAACAAACAACACCAGTTTGTAGAATTACTGGGGTATTAAGTGTTGCTCTCCAGAAAGGCGGGGGAGTTACACTAAAACCTCAAAGTGTTGGTGATTGGAAGCAAGGTTGTGCAATTTCCTGTGATCCTGTCCATAGCCGAAGTAAATGCCTCACAGGCCATCTTGATTAATCAAATTCTTTACAGTTGATTTCAGCAAACCTTGAACGCTTGAGTTCCGAACTATATTTGGAAATTGACAAGTGGGCGGGGAAGTTGCTAATTACGTTGCGAAGTTCGGAACGAATTTGCCAATTTCGATTTCAATTTCGCAAATTCGTTGGGCGTTTCACTGCAGCAGGCATGTCCAAATCTAAATATAAAACTACGAAAAAGCGTGAAACTGAAAAGTCTGCTATCGACGAATTGTCAGAATGGGTCGATTCTTTTCGGGTCCAACTAGATGTTGGCGAAGCAACAATGATATTTAAAACTTTAAAAGAAAATAAATTTAAAACGAGAATGCAAGTGAAGTTGATCACAGTGAACGAATTGGACATCATGTTCAAAGGCGAATCAGCGTTGTCTCTAGGCGCTCGTGCATTGTTGCACTACCAAATAAACTTGTTGAACGACCAGTCGCCACTTCCGAATAAGTCGATGAAAAAACAGAACAGGGCAACGGTAGAAGAGAACTCGGACAACGAGTCATCCACATCGATGACGGAGAATCCGGCAAAGGTACTGTTTTAGTATGTTTGTGTTTCTAAAAATATGGGGCATATCATTAAATTATTGTTTCTATATTTCATATAGCCTGTACTTCCTGCCTTTAAAAAGCAACTAATGACAGTAAAGGAACAATTAGTACTGAAAGCATGACATTAAAGGAACTCGAATTTAAATTGGAATCTATGTTTGCCATGCATTTTGTGTGCTAATTTTAGTAAATACATCTTTCTCACGTTGGGAAATCCAACGCGACTTCGTAAAATGTCGTAGTTGTTACTTAGACTAAAATTGTCTTCGCCAGTAAAGATATATTAACTTTATTTGTCTGTAAATAAAGCATGAACGAGTCATAAATATACTTGCAGAAAAACGCAAACGAGTCGGCAAACTTTGTATAGTTTCGCACATCAACAAAAGTGACAGTGATGGTAAAAAGTTCATGATTGTAAGACGATGTTTATTGTAAACACATAACAAATCAACCTCGTACCTGGGAACGAGGTTGATAACAAATTTGTTTTTCATGATATACGTGTTGCGTTGCGCATAATTTGTCGCTAAACATTGTAATATTTGAATAGTACATTGATATTTTATTTGTACGTTTGTGTTTCTGTTTGTATTACGTACAAAGTACCTAAAAAATATAATTAGTATGATATTTCTTCCTAACTTCCTGTTTCTCTAAACTCGTGGGGGAAACTATTACTAAAAACAGCATGGGCGCATGGGCCACAGCCTTGCTTTAAAATAAAAACCTAACTTTTTCGGATATATATAACAGTAGCTCAAAAATGAAACTATTAAGTAAAAAATTATGGAAGATGACTATGCGTTCTATACTCAAATATAATTATTGTATATTTCGTGTCTGAATTAGTTTACAAATTAATTATAAAACTAAAAGGCATGCCGCGAATACAGCTGTTTCAATTTGCATTTAGCAGTCTGTCACAAGTATGTACCATATCAGAAATCGCTTCGCCCAAATACAACCTGAACCTGGTATAGACATAGTGTTTCTGGCAAGTAATCGTATATACAAAACACGGTCGAACAGTTCATTCTGTATTTGCAAATTACTTTACATTGTAAATTCGCTTTCCAATACATATTCATATAAACTTAACAAAAAAGTTTCTATTATTTGACACAAGGTCGATAGTTTTGCAACGTAAAACCACGCGTGAAATGTGCTAAATATTAGTATTGCTTTTTACAGTAAAATTGACGGAACTCGCATGTTTATATATTGTCATATTTTTACACGCCTTTTACAGTATTTTATCAATACAGTTTATATATACTGGCAATTTTAATCCACGTAACCGCATTTTCTGAAAAAGTTTCGAGACATTTCTTGCGTAATATAACTTAACGCATCCAGAATTGCAATTTCAGTGTATGTTTCTGCGTATTCGCTATGCTCGCGAAGCCAGCCTTTCAAGAATCGGAAGCACATCTCACATGTGTTATACACTGGGTGGTATGGTGGTTGGTAAATCAGATCAACACCGTGTTCATTTAGCATTCTTCTTAACACTCCAGGCTCTGTCATAACTGCATGATGAAATCCGCAGTTGTCCATTATAACTGTGTCACCTGGTTTAAGTAAGGGATTACGAAATATATCTACCTCATTTAGGGCTTCAGCAAAAAAATTAAGCAGTTCTATACCATTTGAAGCACCAGCTAAAATGTTAACGTGTTGTACTCCAACTATACTGTGTAATAAATTAACTGTGAATGTTGCATTTGACGCGTATCGTTGAATTTCAATTGCCTCGCTTCCAACTGCAGAGTGCCCATAATTTCTATTTCCTGTCGTTTTAGTGACTGATGCTTCATCAAAAAAATGCATTGTTCGTGGATCCTTATCCACACATGCTGCCAAATATTCAACCAATTTTTGCTCATTTGCTGGGGTCAGCGATTCTCTTGCAATTTTGTGTAGCCGTTTATATGAATAACCCAGATCTTCCTTTAGTGCTCGAGATACACTGTTAATTTCAAGGAGTTATTTTAACTCCAAAAGTGGAGTAAAAAAAAAAGGTACAGAATGACTCCTTTTCTGGAGTAAATTTTACTCCAGTTTTTTAACTCCAATTTTGGAGTAAATTGTACTCCATAAGTGGAGTGAAATTTACTCCAGTAGGAGTAAAAACTACTCTAAGAATGGAGTAAAAATTACTCCAGAAATGGAGTTAAAAAACTGGAGTAAAGTTTACTCCACAAAAGGAGTCATTCTGT
Source organism: Trachythela sp. YZ-2020 (assembly GCA_016169945.1). Classification (NCBI taxonomy): domain Eukaryota; kingdom Metazoa; phylum Cnidaria; class Anthozoa; order Malacalcyonacea; family Clavulariidae; genus Trachythela; species Trachythela sp. YZ-2020. The sequence goes on along the minus strand of JADLSH010000313.1, from coordinate 4,309,418 downwards.
ACCTTTTCCCTTTACTCCAATTTGGGAGTCAAAATAACTCCTATAGATTAGAGTAAGGAAGGGCTCTTAATTAAGGTTAGAAATCAATAAAAACATTTTAAGGTCAAAATAATATATTTTCTCAGCAAAATATGATATACACAACAGGCATGCAATTTGCTCTAGTTATTTACATTGTTAGGCTCGACATCATTCTTCGAATGATATCATGGTTATAACATGCTTGTAGTGTTCACAGCATTATCATAATGTTATGTGGGTCAATTGGTAGAATTTTAGTACTAAACAAGTTGTATACCACTAGTTGGCCACTCATCTCCTTGCTTTGCTTGGTATTCCATATTGTTCTCCAACAAATGAATAACATTTCCAATATTGACAATGAAGTAGGATGCCATGATATTGACTTGATTATAGTGGTAGTATTAAACTTCAATCAACTTCAGCATCAGGATATTACTGTATGAATTCATTAAAACAATCCCTAAGAAAAAATATAAGGTTAATAAAACAGCAGCAGAAGATTATTGGTTAGCCACAAATAATTTGAAAAATCTCAAGCACTTATATTGATTTGTGAGCTAATGAATCAGCAAACATTTATTAAACAACTATACTGACACATGGGCTTTGACAATAGGGATGCGAATAGTTGAAACAGATCTGACCTGATTATCCGGCCGGATACTGCATATAGTTCATATGACATCTAGTGCCGAGCCAGCTGTAGCGTGCATAGCAGACCATCTTGGAGCAGAAAGAGGAACGAGGGTCTCCTGTAATACCCGGCTTTCATGTTTACTCTTTCAGCTTCAATGAGGGCTTGCTTTACAGGCTAAGGCAGCTGCGAAGATTAAGCCTCACATAAGTTTCCGACATCAATGATTTCAATGATGCAACTATAGTTCGCAGGAATTGAATCTGCGGCCCTGCGATTCCGGTGCAGCGCTCTAACCAACTGAGCTACAGAGTCCAGTTGTCAAGCTCTAACCACAAGTTCATGTATATATACTAGGGTACTGCCATGTTAAGTTGTGGGTAAATATCTAGATTTTGTTGGCATCTCACTCGATAGAATAATAATTGAAGGGTTTTGTAGATGGAAAATTATTGAGTGTAAATTATATAAATTTATTACACCTAACCAGGAACAGCTGCGAAAAATGCAACTATAGGTCCATGGCAGGAATTGAACCTGCGGCCCTGCGATTCCGATGCAGCGCTCTAACCAACTGAGCTACAGAGTCCAGTTGTCGAGCTCTAACCACAAGTTCATGTATATATACTAGGGTACTGCCATGTTAAGTTGTGGGTAAATATCTAGATTTTGTTGGCATCTCACCCGATAGAATAATAATTGAAGGGTTTTGTAGATGGAAAATTATTGAGTGTAAATTATATACAATGGACAACTGGACTCTGTAGCTCAGTTGGTTAGAGAGCTGCACCAGAATCGCAGGTCCGCATGTTCAATTCCTGCCAGGGACCTATAGTTGCATTTTTTTGCAGCTGTTCCTGGTTAGGTCTAATAAATGTATATAATTTACACTCAATAATTTTCCATCTACAAAACCCTTCAATTATTATTCTATCGAGTGAGATGCCAACAAATCTAGATATTTACCCACAACTTAACATGGCAGTACCCTAGTATATATACATGAACTTGTGGTTAGAGCTCGACAACTGGCCTCTGTAGCTCAGTTGGTTAGAGCGCTGCACCGGAATCGCAGGGATGCAGATTCAATTCCTGCCAGGGATCTATAGTTGCATTTTTCGCAGCTGTTCCTGGTTAGGTCTAATAAATGTATATACTTTACACTCAATAATTTTCCATCTACAAAACCCTTCAATTCATATATTATATTTGGTATGAATGTAAATATGGTATGCATATCATTATCAACCTGGTGAATATTTTAAGCAATATCACCTAAGCCGTGTCATTTTCAAATACAGCATGCTTCGTGACCATGCAGTGTTTTCCTTAACCGAGGTAACATAACTGTGTCAGTAGCATCACCCTAAATCATGTAAACCCTTGCTTTCTATGACTCTCTTGGTCACTAACCCTGCTAAAGGAAATCCTATCTCCATGTATAAAGCAAGGTCATGTTATTACAAAAATATTCTCAAATATATAATGAATTAACTTCAATTTTATGCAAAAATCATCTACTATTAAAAATTATTACATATACAGATTAGTCCCAGTAGATCACTGGTTATAAAACAATTTGAATACCTAACTATTCGCCATACGAATACTAAATCTTATATACAAATTAAAATGGCAACAAAACATGGGAATATTCGTCTTACCTTCAGGCACTTTAACCGCGTTTGTCTTTACACAGCAGCGGCAGCACTCCTCAATCAGACCGTCAATTGCCTAAATCAAAATTTGGGAAACAATAAACTAAGTTATATACTTCTGCTAGAAGAAATTACTCGAAAATTTACTGTATACAACTCAAGACGATTTCATTTTGACCTCAGTGCGTCGAAGTGATTTGTATACAGTCTTCAATAGAAAATATAACCACCTATCGAGTAAATAATCGTACACAAAATAGCAAATAACAATAAACATACCTTCGCAACAAAGTCCGTGTAATTTGTCCGGTTTTCGTGAATATATATAAAAGAAAATTTGGGTAAAACTCTCCTCTCCTTGAACTTTTGTAGCAAAATATTAAAAATATCGAATTTGGCGCATGATGTGAATATAGAATCAAATTACTATAACACGTGATACATCCCTAACGCGTTGATTGGTGCAGACACGAGTGTTTCCACTTGTTTAGTTAACAGAGGGAAGCATTCTTCTCAGCAGAAAAAATATCAATCCAATCCAAAAATGTAAATAAATCCTTTGACTTTGAGTGAGAAAAGTACGTTGGCGATTCACGACAGACCCGGCTTCGATTACCGCTCGCGGTTTAACAGTAAAGAATGTATAAAGCCAATGCATAATACAGCATTCCGCCATTCCCACTTTTGACTTGGCGACGTTACCGGAGCTAAATTTTATTTTATTTAATTGATTTAATTAATAATAATAATAATAATAATAATCATCTTAACTAGTCCCTACGCCCAGTGAAAGAATCTCATAATGTTGGAGTTAAATAACTTTGGCCGCGGTAAAATTCAGGAGTTAAAACGACTCCTAGAGTAATATTAAGGAGTAAAAATTACTCCATTATTTCTACTCCTTTGCTGGAGTAAGTTTTACTCCTTCAGTGGAGTTAAAATGACTCCCAGTGGAGTAAATTCTGGAATGCGTACCGAAATGGAGTAGTTTTAACTCCATTTTTGGAGTAGATTTTACTCCAAAATTTTTACTCTCCCACATGGAGTAAGTTTAACTCCTATGGCGGAGTTTAAATAACTCCTTGAAATTAACAGTGTATACTTGCGCGAGAAGGAACAGTTTCGGCCAAGCATACCTGATTTTTTATTAAATCTTGCTGAATTTCTTTGGCGAAAACACTAGGCTTTTGAGCCTTGCAATATTCTATATAAGTTATATTTGTTTCCGTTCTCGCAGTTCGAACGTTGTTTCCACCCGTGTTTGGCGCCAAGCGATTTTCATTTATGAATCTATTTACCATCTTGGAAATTGTGGCTTTCGATAAGCAAAATCGTTTTGCAATCGCAGACATTGTCAGTCCTTCATTCCACAGATTTATTATAACTTTTCTTGTTTGTATTGGCACCGCTTGGCCTGGTTGTTTTACAGGTAAATCCATTTTGTGATGTTTGCAAATTGCAAACGAATTTGCGAAATTCAAATCGAAATTAGCAAATTCGTTCCGAACTTCGCAACGTAATTAACAATTTCCCCGCCCACTTGTCAATTTCGAAAGATAGTTCGGAACTCAAGCGTTCAAGGTTTGCTGAAATCAACTGTAATACCATTATATTTATACCTTATTACCTGTAGCTAAGCAACTATTTAACAGTTATTCTACAAACTCGAGTCGTATATGAGCTGATAGCCGACGAGGCGCAATAGCGCCGAGTCGGCTATCAGTCATATACGACAAGAGTGAGTAGAATAACTGTTTTATCATATACACAAGCTCTGGATACAAACAGAACATTTTGGCGTACTTTTTTCAAGTAAAACTTGAATTTCCTCTTCATTTAATTGTCCAAATCTGCCAGCCATTTTTCTACTTTTCTCTGCTAGACTGCTAGCAGGATATGTAAGAAATATTATATGAGCTCGAGTCGGATATTGGCTGATAGCCAACGAGGCGCTTCGCCGAGTTGGCTATCAGCCAATATCCGACGAGAGCGAATATAATATTTCACTTATAATATAGCCTTGAGCTGGTAAACCATTCTATAAAATTAAACGAAAAATAAAACGTTTTGTTTTGTTTTTATGGCCAAATCAGGCAAATGCAAATTAAAAAGCGATTATTTTGCGATACATGTTTACTTTTCGTAATTTCTTTTTAAGTATAAATTTTATACACATTTACATTTGGCTTACCGTCAAAAACCTTCATTCCAAATTTTGTTGCCTTTTTTGTGTTCTTAGGCGTGCTATTTTGAAGCAAAACTCCAATTTCTTCATCATTCATGCTTACAAATCTGGAAGCCATTCTTTTTTTTCTCTACTAGTAGGATATTGCTCTACTAGTAGGATATCACAAAATATCCTGCTAGTAGACAACCAATCAGATTGCAGCATTGTGGTTGGCTATATTATAAAAGCTAATATCCTCCTAGTAGAGAACCAATCAGATTGCAGATTACCTCATATCCAGAGCTTGTGTATATTATTTAAGCTGTATTATCTATATGAAATATTGGGACTACAATGCTTCAAAAATGTGAAAAATAGTTTACATTATTTATATAGAGTATATGTAAGGTTTGCCTTGGGCAAAACCAGGTAAATTGGAAACAGTTTTACTCAAGTTCTAGCTATGAATTTCATATATTTACAAAGCTAAAACCTACTATTTCTACAGGAAATCAACCGACCACAAAGCAGAATTAAATAACAGTAGAAACATAGGCAAATGCTTTCTTCTAGCTTGGTCTTTTTACAAAGTAGCATAGACGGGGCGAAATAAGAAGGTTTGCGTTGGTTTTCCTTCATGTCAAAGCATTTTAAAGTCTTTAAAAACATTGCATTTCGAGACCATGTGCTTATAAAAATCGAGCAAGACATTATAGCCTGAGTTTGTCAATTTCAACAAGCGAAAAAATCCACACAAAACACTCGATCGTTGAGAAAACACAAGCTATGGATCGAGCAACAACGCGCACATATTTGTATGTCAAAATGATGAGCAGTATGATGTTTACTAAGCGTAATCACCTCAAACGAATTTTCTTGCCCATTTTCGCTCCGATTTCGCCATATATTGGTCAAAACAAACTTCATAACATTAAAAAGATATTTCTTGTTTAAAACTTATCAAACGGTACGAAGAAAGTACTAAAAGAAGCAATATTTCTCGCATGCAAAATGCTCGCTTCGCGGCGGCCATTTCGCTTCCAAGCAGTGTGACCACTCCGAAATTTCACCAAACCCCAGATTCGACCAAAAAGATGAAAAAATACGCCAGATTTCATAAAAAATACCCCAGGTCAAACAAACAAGCTGGATGTGGTGACCAATAACGCTGTTTGGCTCTGATTAGGGACGCGTAGGCTACTGAAGAGCTTGAAAATGATACTTTCGGCCACTGCAGTCCACGAAATACCGTAAACATTATATTAATGATTAATATTTAATAATTATAGGATCCAGGCCCTCTAATTAACGCTATGTATATTGTCAAATAATATGGTCAAATCGAATCGATTAACATGGCGATTGATGAATTGATAGTATATTTTGTGCCATTTGTACTTTGCCACCCATGCACATTGCACATGCATTGCGATATTTGCGACGAAAACATCAGTGTGCAAAAAATGTTCACGTGCACCGGCCACGGTGCATGTACAGCACGTGCTGAACTAATACTTAGCCTGCCTGCCTAACTTGGATTTTGAACTTGCGGGTTTAGTAGGTTTACTACAGGGTGTATCAAAAAAACTGCAAATACCATAATTTGTATGCACGAGATCATACATTAGAATTTCAATGGCTGTGCAAATAATTACGCTTCTGGGATTTGAAAATACGTTAAGGTGGCTCGATACAGTTTTGTATTATTTCGTATAAAATGAAAAATTAAGGATATAGAAAATAAATTTTGGGCAATTATTAACTGTAGGAGGAAAAATGTATCTGAAATACATAAAACCATACTTGAAGGGTTCTAAAAATTTTTAAAAAGTATCATAACTACCGTTGCTATGGCAACCGTGACGTTTCAAAATGGCCGATATTATGACTTTAAAGTAATTTAACTCGCGAAAAATTGCGGTGACCCCCATTTTTTATTTGATAAAACGTTTCCACTTACCAAAAGGAAGTGTTTCGCAAATTTTAAAAAAATTCTGTAATGAGAAAAATTTTTAATTTAATAAAATGTGTTTTTTTGCAATTAAAAATTTTCCTCATTACAGAATTTTTTTAAAATTTGCGAAACACTTCCTTTTGGTAAGTGGAAACGTTTTATCAAATAAAAAATGGGGGTCACCGCAATTTTTCGCGAGTTAAATTACTTTAAAGTCATAATATCGGCCATTTTGAAACGTCACGGTTGCCATAGCAACGGTAGTTATGATACTTTTTAAAATTTTTTAGAACCCTTCAAGTATGGTTTTATGTATTTCAGATACATTTTTCCTCCTACAGTTAATAATTGCCCAAAATCTATTTTCTATATCCTTAATTTTTCATTTTATACGAAATAATACAAAACTGTAGCGAGCCACCTTAAACGTATTTTCAAATCCCAGAAGCGTAATTATTTGCACAGCCATTGAAATTCTAACGTATGATCTCGTGGATACAAATTATGGTATTTGCAGTTTTTTTGATACACCCTGTATAATTATATTCCTAATTAGCTCTAAAGAGATTGTTTTCGTGACCTTATACGGTAAGGATATCCATATTTAGACAGGTTTGAAACAAAGTCGTGTGCGTTTTCGAAACCAGGAATTTCACTTGCGTTTTCGGGCAAAATTACCCCAGACTTTTGAACCAAAACCCCAGAACCCCAGAAAATTGTCAAAAACTCCAGATCTGGCGGAAAAACCCCATGGCTGGCAACACTGCTTCCAAGTGCAAGGTTACCATTTTTCCCATGATGCTTTGCTATAATGCAAATTGCCTATTCACATGCTGTGAAATGTGATACGAAGAGGCTATGGCCGCTAGGCAGCGACTGATAAAAAAATTTCAAAACATTTAGAAATTATACAAAATTATATCCAAACAACATGATTTTCTATACGTTAGCAAACCGGCGTTTTGGAGGTTTTTCAACATTTTTGCTTTTTAAAGTCGACATGCAAGAGCTTCTACTAAAGTTGTTTCGCGTATGCAAACCTTTTAAAAATATCATGTATAGAGATTAGAGTATTTAATGATTATTTTATCTGCATGCGAACAATAGTAAAATCCAAAAGTGACTTATGCTATTATCAATCACAACTATATTATTATAAAGAGCAAGAGCGAGCTCCACGTACATTACACAAAAGGCAGCATAATAGAGTATAATGCTTTATAGTTATATAATTATGCAAGTTTCGTCACGTCTTCATCGGTTATAGGAGGTCAGGATAGAAAAATATTTTCTCGAGGTCTAATAGATCATAATTTTGTAAAGTGTATAATAGTTCGCCCGCTCTGCACGACTGACAAAAATATATATAATTATAATGATTATGTAAGTTTGGTCACGTCTTCCTTAACGCATGCTCGGTGAACTTGTAGTGAAGCGTGTCTTTGAGCATTCATGATATTGTTAAAGAGATATTTATAATATACAGAGGCGAATGAACTTTGTGTATAGTAAATTAGTAATAATATATATAAATATAGATGGACACTTACAGATGAAATAGTTGCTTCAATAATGTTGTCGGGGACCATGTTTCTGAAAAAGAACATTAAAAAGGATCAGTATAATTGTTTACTATTGTGCGACAGTGCTAAGAGTGCCTATATGTAGAGACTAGAGTATATACTTAGTGTACATACTGTCCTGATAGAATACCGCATTTGACGTGTCTGATGAGTCTGATAAATATGTATACTTATATATACCAGCCAATTTAACACTGTCCTGACCAGTTTTTGGAGATGAGTGGGCTGTTTTTTAGAGTAAGGTTTGATGATTGCCGACACAATGCAATTCGAAAGAGTGGTAATGCATGTCAGTGACATAATTGTAGAAACAATTTGTTTAATTCCATTTCTGATGCAATATTTAAGAGCCAACTAGTATATACTCGAACCCCCCACGTTTGTGATATATGGGGAGTTGATATTTTCTGTTTTGATCATCTTTAAAACTGACTTAATTTTAGTTACCTTAACATATCTAATATAGCGTAGATAGGACTTGAACCTGCCTTCGGGTTCGTGTCTTCTTCTTCAATTCCATGAGCTTGTGGTTTTATAATAACTGTTCCTAAAACCACAGACAGGCTGGTTGCGATCAGAGTGGTGACCAAAAAATATATTGCCGCACGCTTTCCAAGTTTTCCTGCAGTATTTTTATCAATCATTGTGAGAGAAGTTATGACACTCGATACAATAAAAGGTAACACTACAAGCATCAACATTCGCAGAAATAATTCTCCTGGAAAGCCAATAAACATTGCCAATTCTCTTGATTCCGTTGATTGTTGAACTTTATCGTTAAGAAATACTCCGAGCAGAAACCCCAAAACTATACTGAGGAGTAACAAAACAAGCAAAAGGTTTTCGCTGACAACTTTGAAGAATGACTTCGACATATCTAAGAGATTTCTGTACACACAACTCATTTTTCTTACACTGTGCCGGGTTTTTGGTGCTTTTTAGTATAACCTATACGTGATACGCTCGTATCAAATGCGTCTTTCATTGAATGTAATTATAGGCTTCAATGCCATAGCATAAGTAGATTATTCGAAGCCCATGAATTATAATTGGGAACCTTGGCATCGAGACGCCAACGCAAGGACGACGGTTATCGACACAATGAAATTCATCATATAGCACAAAAGAAAAAAATACTATTAACACACGCTGTGTTTAATGCGGTAAAATACATAATTTCACGTCTCCTATGCAACGCTATATACTGCAAGCGGTAACAATTATTTAGTTTTTCTAACAGAGTTGATTAAAATTGGTCCATTGTTAAAGCCCGGTTTCGAAACTCTATTAAAGTCATACGATAGTTAAAGCAAGAGAAGGTTTCCATACAATCATCTATTTACGTCCTCCATACGTAAGCCGCATTAAAAGGGCATGTTGGAAAACTCTGGTACGGACACGGAGTTTGTGGACTAAGACGGACAGTTATGCGGTAACTAAATGACGGGCCGCAGTGTTATAGAAAAGTAATTGAAAGAGCAGTGTCTTGAAGACATAGTCAGCTATAAGAATAACTTATATACCTTGTTCTGTACTGACTCAGTAAGCACACTTAAGTGTTCCGGGTTTGACTAGCTATCATATATAGATCTGATTAAATTATCACTTCCTTGTAAATGTGACGCTTTACACGCAAATAGAACTCTACTATAGGTAAGCATAGTGTTTTCCCGACCCTCGCTACTAACATCCACAGTCCAGACGAGGAGCCTTCGCTCGCTTAATCCTACTCAATCCCTCAAGATTATCGTTTATCGCTACCTACACTGGAACGCCACACTCAAGATTTTATTATAGAAGCAAAGTGTATAACTTACAGTAATTAACTCTATAAATGTCCGTTTTTCCACAACTGTACTGTCCGTCATTCCATAAATATAAATATAGCGTCTTATATAATTTATAGTTGAAATTTTTGGCCCTATACAACAGTCGACATGTGAACAAAATGTAAGCAAATACCGGAGCCAGATGATATTCCAAACCGCGCTTGTTTTGTTATAATGAGAGAAGCATAATGAACGAGAATTTAAAAAACGAAGTATTGAGTGATGTTTGAAGCGGGCTAGCAATCAAGCGACGTCTTGATATTGATATATAGATCTAGATGCACTGATGGAGAATAATTCTAGTGCTAATGGAGAACGATTCTAGTGAACTAATTTGTAAAATCAACTAAATGCTAAACTATAGCATTCCTTCGAACAGACCAAAAATTCTGTTCATAGACACAGACGGAGGCTAAATTATCGGATTTAATCTATTATAACCCTGCAACCTACTTGGGCCGGCACTGCGTAAATATGCTCTACATGTGGCGTTCTATTCTGTGAGACATGCATAGAGTCTGGACGGAGGCTAAAATTATCGGATTTAATCTATTATAACCCTGCAACCTACTTGGGCCGGCACTGCGTAAATATGCTCTACATGTGGCGTTCTATTCTGTGAGACAGACAGTCGGCGACTGATAGATTGATCGTCTATTATACAAATAATGAATGTTTATGAGTGCAATGGTAAAAATATTTTCATGAGGTGAAAGGTGGAATTTTCCATTTCACGAGACGACAGCCGAGTGGAATGGGAAATTCCATCTTTCACCGAATGAAAATATTTTTACCATTGCACGAATGAAAAAATTCATTATTTGTTTTATATGACACCAAAATATATCAATGTTATGAAAGATTTATTGGAATAAATACAAAACAAAACAAATACATACCAGAATTACATGTATGAAGTTCAAAATTGATATACCAACCACATACACAGGTCCCAAAAATGTTTTAATGAAGAATGAATACGATAACGGCATTCATTTAACGAAAATTAATTCACGTAGGACATTTGTATTTAAAAAGTCCATCCACCTCATTGTGAAACTAGGATTAAAAAAGCTACGAACACGATACGATTAGGATTTTGACGTATGGAATTTATGAAAACCCAACCGTGGATTTTTGTACTATACGATTTGTTCCATTGCACGGCTGAGCGTGCAATAATTTTTTCCATTTTCACGATCGTGAAAATGGAACTTTTATTTCAACATCACGTGATCATAATCAACCAATTAAATGATGAGAATCTACTGAGGTGTTATATAAAATGTTCTATTGCTACAATAATAATAATAATGATAATGCATCACGCACATACATATCTATAGATCTGGCCTATTCTTTGACTTAACATGTTCACTGGTTCTTTAGCTCTGTAAAAATAGATGCAAAAATAACATAAAGCATATAATATATATTTTACGAGATAATCTAATTGTCGCGGGTCGCGGGTATTGGTCGCGGGTATTGGTCGCGGGTATTGGTCGCGGGTATTTTCCGCAGGTCGCGGGTATTTTTCGCGGGTCGCGGGTTTTTTCGCGGGTCGCAGGTATTTTTCGCGGGTCGCGGGTATTTTTCGCGGGTCACGAGGGTCTAATTTCCGGATCTAATTTCTAGTCATCGTTCTTTCCCGGATGGGGTGTATTTTTGTATAAAATTGTAAATTAAATACCAATATCGGCTGTTTTCTCCAACATAATTGTATGTAAACACGGAATCTCATCATTAATACACTCCTTATTGTCCGGTGCTCTCAGGTGCTAATGTTTTTAAGACGATATCGTCTTAAATTTTGCAGGTTCATATCTTCGGTTCAGTGCATGCTATGTAGATGAAAATACCACCGTTCGATTCAGCGTTTTACGATGTCTTTAGAGAAGTAAATTGTGTTTGTTTACAATGCTACGCGGCCAATTTAGCCCCTTTCAAACACCTCTGAACTTTGTATTGTTTACAAATTAACAATAATACAAACTAATTATATATTCATTTCGCTTTCCTACCTTTGGTTTACACGCTACAAACTCCTAAGTGTGACCATTGGATAGCTCTTGAAAATCCTGTTCGAAAGGATGTATTTAAATATCCATACTAAATAAACTAGCCATTTTATGACAATTCTCGACTTTTCTCGTGAAAATGCCGTCTTTATTGCGAAATCCCGGTTTTGTCGGCGCACGCTCGGGCAACTTCGGAAGCTAAATCTCCGCGGCTTTGCATCCTAGCGTATTGAAATTACCGGCAATCGATTCCGCGTGATGTAATTGCCTAGATGGCGGATTTTCATTGGTTTATAGCAATCAACACTGACCTTATATGGCATTTCGTAATTAATTTGCGCGTGCGGGAATCAAATTTCAACGATCTCGGCATTTTGTATGCGACTTTCAAAAAATAAAAAAAAATACTTCTACTTCTTCAAATACAATGAAACTTTCCAATAATATTCCTTTTTACATGAGCTACAATTTTGGGATTAGAATTGCTAACATTTGCTCGAAAATTCTAAATCCTGTTCTGGCAATTCAGGTTTATTTCAACAATAATTGTAAAATTTTTAGATAATTTATGAACATGTATGCAAATTAATTTGGATATGTAATATGAACCGGGACAAACTAAATATAATTTTAAAGAGGAAGTCATAAGCTATCGAATGACGCGTGTCCTGTTGCCAGAGAATAAACACGTCTGGCGATATTTACATTTGAAACAACCGATTGTAATTACGGCGCAAGGCGAATGGACGATAAAGAGTACAAAATGCTTTACAAAATACGAAACGTATTTTGTAAACGTTTGTTAGATATACAGCAGCTTTCCTGAGACCAATTATATAAACTTGAAAATCACATACTGTAGTCAAAACAGTACAACAAAACTGTTGTTTAATTAACGCTTCTATCAAAGTTGTTTCGGCATTTATATAATCGCTAGTATCAATGGCAGTGGTTCCTGCAGTGGTCTAGAGTATATTATAACTTCGAGTCTTCGAGTATAACTTCGAGTCGAGTTCCTCATTTTCTGTAAGTATGCCGAAACAACTTTGATAGAAGCGTTAATTAAGCAACAGTTTTGTTGTACTGTTTTGACTACAGTATGTGATTTTCAAGTTTATATAATTGGTCTCAGGAAAGCTGCTGTATATCTAACAAACGTTTACAAAATACATTTCGTATTTTGTAAAGCATTTTGTATTAATAATAAATAATAATAATATATAAAGATTTATACAGCGCTTAAATTATATAAAATATTCCAAAGCGCTTTACAACAATGAAGTTCTATTAATGATGAGATTCCGTGTTTACATACAATTATATTGGAGAAAAAAGCCGATACTGGTATTTAATTTGAAATTTTATACAAAAATACACACCCCCCCTGGAAAGAACGATGACTAGAAATTAGATCCCGGAAATTAGACCCTCATGACCCGAGAAAAATACCCGCAAAAAATACGTTCGATGTTGTACCACGACTAGCCTGTCCACACGGAGAATTCCGATCACAGTTCGGAAATGCATCTCAAGCTAATTTTAGCCATTTTCTCGCTAGCTTGTGTTTTATCGGTTAATGTTGAAAAGTTAAAATATAATCTTGGAAATCTTTCGGATTCTTTCCCAAGTAAGTTTATTATTTTACACTTGTTTACAGACATAAACCGTAGTTGGGCCCCCTGTGGCGACCCGCGAAAAATACCCGCGACCCGTAAAAAATACCCGCGACCCGTGAAAAATACCCGCGACCCGCGAAACTACCCGCGACCCGCGAAAAATCCCCGCCACCCGCGAAAAATCCCGCGACCCGTGAAAAATACCCGCGACCCGCGAAACTACCCGCGACCCGCGAAAAATCCCCGCCACCCGCGAAAAATCCCGCGACCCGTGAAAAATACCCGCGAAAAATACCCGCGACCAATACCCGCGACCCGCGACAATTAGATTATCTCAGTTTCCCTAATTCAATACCGATATATTATATTGCATTGTATGAAAGACATAATAATTAAGGATTAAAGCACTCTGTGAGTGCATTATCGGGATTTACAAGCACGAGTTCACGAACAAGGAACGAGAGTTTAATACTGCACGAGACGCAGTCGAGTTATGAATTATGAGCAAAAACATTCTATTTTTGGTGAAGTAAGTAAGTAACTGTTTACTAGTTCCTTGTTTAGTTTTGATAATATTCAAAAGTGTTTTTAGAATATTTTGTTGTTTGTTTTGAATATCCCTGTTGTTGTTTTGAATCTGTCTGCCGACTTACGAATAATTATATTTTCAACCGGCTTCGCCGCTTCGCCACTCATTCACAACTTATATTCCGTAAATTCGTAAAATAAACTAAATAAACAACACATGTTTACGTTTACAGTAAATACGGAATTAGTTTAGAAATTTGGCCACTTCGTGGTTTTGGGATTGTCTTCGGTTTAAAATAAACGAAATCTTATAAACTTTTCCATTCGTGAATTCGGGCGCCATCTTGCCGTGCTGATATAAACTACATATAAAAATGGACACACGTGGTACAAATTGACCAATAAGAACGCGAGTTTACGAAAATTGAGTATTAATATACAATATACAGTTGTTGCGGGAACCACTGAGTATTTTGATAAAATACAATAGTGATAGTAATTCCGAAAACAGTAAACATTTTGAAAATGGTTTATTCTACGTTTCGACTAGGTTTTAGTATTGTATATACTGTTGTATATTCGGTCTTCTGGCTGGTTTAGAAATTATCGAATAAGGCAAATTTAAAATACAAATCAATTGCGTCTTGTTTATCGCCAGCCTTTGAAAAATACTCGTTCGCCAGCTTCTGCTCTCGATTTATACAAATATAACATATGTAAAAAGCTTGTGTGAATTCGTTGTATACCGTACACCTTTTGCTTGCATGGTTTCGATGAACAACGTAAACTAGGTAAACGAATGGTTCTCCAAGACGCGAGCGATTCGAGTGAGGATATATTGACCCTTGTTTATCGACTTTATATTCGCATTTAAATAACGACATTTGTATCTTAACATATTAAACACGATCAGCGGCGTAGAGAAGGTAATGTGCATGTTTTGGGGTTGCATGCTGCAAATTTGCCGACCAAATGGCGTGTTTGGGTGTGATTTGGGCGTGGTTTACGATTGCTAAACTTTAATAAATATATCATTTGATAACAATTTAGTGCAACATTCATATCTAATGAGACTATTTACATGGTGTATCAACTTTCTGATAAGTCTTTTTTGCAACCCATTGAAATTTAATTTGAACGAACTTAAAAACAGAAGGCCTTCATGCAGTCATGTAACGAAACGGCAATAACTCGCCTTTAATTCAGAGTGTACCTAACCGTTGAAAGTTTTAACGCACTGTAAATAGTAATGTTAATTCAGACCCTTTACATGAACAAGTTAAATTGTAGGATTGGTAGCTTGATTTGGTACATAGGCTAGTAAATCGGAAACCTTCAGCAGAAATATTTACAGAGATATTATTATTAATAGTGATGTAGAGAATTATCTATGTCATGTGCGTCATATCATGCTATCGAACCATGCTTGCAGAAGCTAAACCACTTGAATCTGTCCACACATCACCTTCCAAGCCCGCTGTTGTCGATAATCAGATATGACAGAGTAAGCCGTAAAGTTAATTATTATGAATTCCGTACGGACATATGATATGGGAGGCCGAAAATTATGACCGCAATGGCAACTTCACCGCCATTTTGTCTGCATTTTCTGATTTTCCGACACTTTACCGCCGTTTTATTATTCTTCCGACAAAAATTTTCAGATTCCGACTTTTTCCGTTATTTTCAATTTACCCTAAATAATGTTGTACTAACTAGATCTAGCCGTTCAGTTGGTCGACAGAGCCCAACTTGTGCCCCCCCCCCCCTTCGCTACGCCCCTGAAAACGATCCATCACATATATATCCTTCAAATTTACTTCGTAAACGACGCGAAATATGATATTTTATCTGGAAATTTAATCCACTCCTATATAAAAGTATACAATGTTTATACAACCCATACCCTTAAGTCATCACGTGACATATTTTTCCTTTGATCCCCAACATCATTTGCCGCCCTCTTTGAAGTTTGCCGGCTAGCCCAGCCGGTCGTCTTCTATTAACCGTGGTTAAATTCAATATTTCATATTAATTTTCATCACAATTTTATATGGAGATTGTGAGGCAAAAACAAGTGCAAAGTATTCCGCAATTGGTATAGTGTCATTTTGTATGTATGTGTTTCTTATAATATAGAGTATGTGTATTTCCATTTAATATCCGTACGCCCCTCTATCGAGGAATTCCTGGTTGAAATATGTCTACCCCTAAGGAATTCCTGGTTAAAATATGTCTACCCCTGAGGAATTCCTGGTTAAAATATGTCTACCCCTGGGGAATTCCTGGTTAAAATATGTCTATCCCTGAGGAATTCCTGGTTAAAATATGTCTACCCCTGGGGAATTCCTGGTTAAAATATGTCTATCCCTGAGGAATTTCTGGTTAAAATATATCTACCCCTGAGGAATTCCCGGTTAAAAAAGGTCAACCCCTGAGGAATTCCTGGTTAAAATAAGTCTACCCCTGAGGAATTCCCGGTTAAAATAGGTCTACCCCTGAGGAGTTCCTAGTTAAAATAGATCTACTCCTGAAGAATTCCTGGTTAAAATAGGTCTACCCCTGAGGAATTCCTGTTCAAGATGTCTACCTCTGAGGTATTCCTGGTTAAAATATGTCTACCCCTGAGGAATTCCTGATTAAAATAGGTCTACCCCTGAGGAATTCCTGGTTAATATGTGCGGAAAGTTGTTAATGTATTCTGACTAACAATCCGAGTTTAAATATACCCTCAACAACACAACATTTATGACACACTGTATAGCAAAATAACAAATATTTAATTAATTTAGTCACAATCTTACATCGTATTCCTAAATGGATCATGTATTAATATAGGCTTGCAAGATTTTTGAATAACATGCAGCAATATATAGTGTGTGTTTTACTTCTGTCATCTTGATAGCTGTAACTTTCCTTTGGCTAGCATAGAAGTCACATCAACTGTGTAAACTGATTCTGATTCTGAAATGTAAACAATCTCAATTTGATCTAGCATTGAATCAGCTTTCTGAACTTCAGCAACATACCACCCAGGCCGCCAACCAGAGTCCCCAATCTCTTCCTTCGTCCAGCAAACCTTGACGCGAGTCCCGACATTAAAGAAACCTTCATATCTATCTGTCTCCGCACTTTCTTTTTCTGATTTCACCGCCTCATCCTTAGTATCTCCTTCACATCCATCTTGACACCTTTCCATTGAATGATCTATATACTATACCTTTCTGGAGATTTAAATAACTTATGAAGATCGATCACTAACGTTTACGATGTTCTCGGGGACTTTTATTTTCGATTTTTCTTTGAGGGCACTTCTGTTCATTCGAATTATTTTAATATTGTCCATATTTAATAAATAGTCTTTAACTTCTTCTGCTATAATTATTTTTGCACAGGCTATGGTCTCCTTGATGAATTTTGCCTGATCGAGTGCACATAGATGGGAACGCCCATGCCTCAAAAGAAAAACTCTAAGGACTAAGCCATCTTTGTTGCCACAGTACGACAATGCATGTGACTTCAATATATACTGTAATGTAGCAATGGGTAATTTCCTGATATTACCTACTGTGTCTGGTAAAGAGTTTGGATCTCCATTGTAGTCAGGGTAAAAATTATCTCCTTCTATCTCGCTATTGTTCTGTGCAATACGTCGAACTAATTCGTGCTTGTTTCCTTTTTGAGACAAATTCTTTTCTTGCATATCTGATGCAATTCAACTAATGACTTTTTGTACAGTTCATGATTTCTCCATGTCTCTCGCTCAATATTCTGTTGGTAATAATTTTCCACGCGTTCACGTTTATCTTTAAAGTATTTCATCACATCATCAACAGTAATCCAGGTGATAAGGGCCAAAGCATTAAGAATATCTTCGGGAGGATTAGACTCGACAATAAAAGAGTTATCAAGAATCCGGGAAGGAAGAAATAGTCCAGGTGAGTCAACTAATTGCGGAGTGGAGGCATATAAAGAAGATACTTTTTCAAAGGCCAGGTAGTGTAGTTCACCGCCACTTGTTAGCCATGACACAAAATCCGGGATTGGTTGCAGTTCTAAATTATCATCGTCAACGTTTCCATAAAGATTAGTTGAATATTTGTCGTTCCAAGCAGTGCGTTTGCCGTTTTTGTTCATAATCACATCACAATCGTCTATGTAACTTCTTTCGAAATCTTCAGAAATCCCCCAAACCTGCACAATTTAGTGCTTGAAAGAGTGGATGCTCTAAAGTGCTTGGGCCATAGATTCAAGTACAATCTTCTTTTTTTCCCTCTGAAAATTTCAGAAACTCTTTCAAACGTTCTTCATCACTAAAAATGCCATTGCTCCCTATTCCTCTATAACATGCTAGAAATTTCCCAGCAAAACGAGCTTGCGATAAACAATTTTTAACATCTTCTGCCATTTTTTCCAGTTTTTCTAAGTGTTCTTTGGTTCCAGGTTGAGGGTTCGGATGAATTTTCTTGCTGTCAAAGGCGCCATGACGAGACAGAGCGGTATTTCCTGCTGCGTGGAGCCGTGGACTCTTTCTCCAAAATTCCGCTTACTATGATACTCGGCGAAAGATCGTTCGCTAATCTTCTCTAAATTGAGCATGGGTAAAATGCTTGCAAGGCACATTTGTGTAAATGAACTATCAGGATCTTCTCCATGACCAATGTCCACCAAAAAGCAAGTATTGATTTGAGTTGACCAGTTTTGGTGTTTCGGAGGATCTTATCTAATGAAGGTTCTGTCAGAAGGTAAGGAAACTCGTTCATAGCACGGAATGTAGTCTCATGCTCGAAAAAAGCTATGTTAATGAGAAGTACAGGTCGTACAGTTCTTGTTATTTGGATGGTTTTAGCATCATCTTCGCATACTTTTTGGTTGTTATCCAAAAACAGATGCGCCATAGTGTATACAGCATTTGTACGACTTTGATCGAAAGTGTGATCTGGATACGTGATAGGTTTCCATCTCTTACCTGGATTTTGAACTGGCTGTATATCTCCGCAGATCACCGTCTTCGCATCCTTTGAGTCGATAAGGCAATTTGATTCGAAGGTCAAACAACTCCCGACTAATATATTCACATTCTTTGTAGTCCAATGAAGATTTACTACTTGCTTAAAAACCTGCATGATGGCGTTTGTTTTTCCTTGTAAGATTCGGTATAATTGTAGCAGGACTTTAGACATATTCCAAAATCTGGAGGAGCAACCTTGAGTAGAATTTCACGTGCTTGACGCATAAAATGGTTATTATCACGAGATCTATACAATATGTCAGTCGTAAGTCGAGGATGGCTCTCTAGATCCCCTAACAGCCCACTGCTACCACGGCTGAAGATTTCCTCCAGAACGAATTTTAGTTCAGGAAATAAGTCAGCTTTTAAAATTCTTCCTCGTGTTTCCAACTGCAGCTTGAAAAGCTTATGTTTCCTTTGGGCAATGATTCGCTTATTCTGTTGCTCGTTCGTTAAATCGTTTCTCACCAATTGTGAAGTCAACCCCAGATTTTTAAATTCTTATAGTTTATGACATAGCTGTTGTTCTGCCACACGTATAGATGAACGGTTCCGAATTTTTAACATTTTGGAAACGTGTTTAACGCTTGTTGTTTTAGCGAATAATCCTTTGATGAGGTCAGCCACAGGCGGCCCAATCTTGGGTAAAGTTGCATTTATAGTATACTATATACAGATTGTATTATGATAAAAATATGTGATGAAAATATATATTTTAAATAAAATTTACTAGCCTAATTGTTGTTTGTGTTCTCCTTTTATCCCTAGCTATTAATTCATCGAAAGTTTTTGCTTGATGCCTGCGGCCCACGCCTAATACTTAATAGGAGTTAAAGGCTGATTATTCTCAGCCCCGATCCGTCGAGAGAAACATGTCAAACGAATATTCTCCCTCTTAAATTGCTTTATTCTCCAAGAAAATTCGCCAGCATGTAGAACAAACACCGATCTTTTCATAATTATATAACAATACTTTACCATCCCGGGCAATTTTTAAACCAATTTTTGATCAATATAAATCAAAATCCCCACTCTATTGAACTGCCAACGACTGAAAATGGACACAACAACAGCTTGGCAACCTGGCCTCCTCTACCGTTGAGATTTACAGAGGGGTGCGATGCCAATAAGCGCACAGCAGGCAAATACCAAACAGATATTTCCGGTTACAGCCAGCCAATCACGACCGAGCTTGCGATTGTTTACATTTTTCAAAATCTGATATTCAAAAAGACTATAAATCAAGATGTTCTCGTCGCATCCCCCTGCAAATCTCAACGGTAGAGAAGGCCAGGTTGCCAAGCTGCCATTTTCGGTCGTTGTCAGTTCAATAGAGTGGGGATTTTGATTTCTATTGGTCAAAAATTGGTTTAAAAATTGCCCGAGATGTTAAAGTATTGTTATGTATGAAAATATCTGTGTTTGTTCTACATGCTGGTGATTTGTATTGACATGTTTGTCTCGACGGATCGGGGCAGAGAATAATCAGCCTTTGACTCCTATTAAGTATTTTGCGTGGGCCGCAGGTATCAAGCAAAAACTTTCGATGAATTAATAGCTCAAGAAAGTAGGGATAAAAGGAGAACACAAACAACAATTAGGCAAGTAGATTTTATTTAAAATATATATTTTCATTACATATTTTTACCATAATACAATCTTTATATAGTATACTATAAATACAACTGGGACGCCTGTGGGTCAGCATCTCGTTTAGTGTCGGCAAATCTCATTGCTGTTTGCGGTAGATCACCAACATTGACGCTGACGTGGTTATTAATTTTGGAAGATTTACAAACATCAGATAATCTTTCAGCGACTTCAGACAGATCATAATTTCTGTTTTCGAGAAGGTAAGAAGTTCTTTTAACATAAATCTGAACTGCATTAAGATGACGCTGTACCTTCTTAAAAATATCAGAGGAAATTGGTCTTCTTTTGCTCTTTATTCTATTTATCCCCAGAGTTTTTTCAGTGTCAATGATGAATTGTCCGACTTCCTGCGTGCGTACAAAAGGACCGTGTTTCAAAATGTACTTTGCAACTTCCATCATCACCGTCTTCTTTTCGATGACTGCTTGACTTACATTGCTTTGCAATAAGTCTTTTTCTAAGTTACTAATATTTTCTTGCAAAGTTCCTTTAGTGACTTTAACTTACCCTCTGCTTACATTTTTTGCGCAAGCTGACCCTGTCGCTTATACCACGACTGAGATAAGTTTGTTAATGGTATAACGCTTATTTCTTCTTCTGGTGTATCAGTCTTCGAATGAAATTGGTTGGTTGTAGTTGTTGTTCTTGTTGTTTGTTTTCCATACCAGTCACGTGAAAGCTTCGAATACGGTAGAATTTCTGACATTATCTTTCCTTGTTTGTTTTCTGTATGAGCTGAAACATTCAGTATATTTTCATCAGAAGCTCGATAAAAGACTTCGATAAAAGAGCAAGAGCATTGACCTCGATAAAAGAGCAAATGGTAGTTGATTGGAGAATGGAACCGGCTGACTTGTGCACATTTTTTATGACTGACTGCTATCGTTTCTTTCCTTATAAATCCCTTTTTCGACTTTTATATATTCTTGTCCTGCATTATCCACAATGGGGTCAATTTCCTTATCTTTTTTAACAATGAATAGAATATTTTTGCCGGTTAAAGTGGACGTTGGAGGAGTTATTACTTGTTCATTTGGTAATGGTTGGTTGTTGTTCGTCAAAAACCAGTCAGGTCGTTTTCGCTTTGCCGCTTGCGTTGGCTCTTCAGATGGAGTAAAGTCTTGTTTGTTTGCTCGGCTATTTGGTGTGGGAAACATGCTGATATATGAAGTTATCGCTTGCACTTCGATTTCTTCCTCTTCTTGGGTGGTGATTTAGATGCGTTTGGCATGATACCAGATGAAGCAAGAGTGGGGAAATCATTTTCATTCGTTATGTTGTAATCCAGCTTAAACAATGGGGCAAAGACGCAAAGTGGTTGGGTTGAAACCAATTCATCATGTTGTGAAAATTGTTGCATCTTGACCACATGATGTACAGTACTTGAGGAGGTAGGAAATTGCCATCCCTGGGTTGTATTAGACCGTGAAAAAGAAGACGAATTCCATGGGAATAGTTAGGGTATACTGAATATATAGCTTTTTTAAGGACAGATGACAATGCCATCACTTGCATCAGGCCAGCCCATTCCTTCAAGACACAAGTCTACATCGCCACAAGACACAAGTCTTTCCTAACCGTCTCTTTTCTGGTTCTTTTGCAGTTTCCGTCATCAGATGATAAAGATAAAATAAACTTTGTATTTTCATCAAAAGTCATCTGGATTTCAGAAAACCTTTATAGATTAAAAAGAACATTAATAGTTCGTCAAACATAGTTACTTCAACCTCGTTAACTATAGACATGTGTTGATTATTTACCTATACGATGCGTGCCACACCAAATTGCATTATGTAAGTCGTTAATAGAATTATTAGTGTTCTACGTCAGATTTAGTCGTGCTCCAAGTCCTCCTTCTGAGAATCGAAAAGATGCAATTCCGTTGCACCCCTCGTGGAACTACGTAATTTTTACATAAATCAATAGATAAGAACTTACTTTAGCAGAATCCGTTGCCCCCCAAGCGAAACAGTTGCACAAATTGCAATAAAATCCCTCCAAAGTTCGGCTTTTTCGCGCTCTGAAATATTTGATCCGCCATTGTTTTAGTGGCAACTACGCATGCGCTTGGCTATCAAACTCCCACTGCGCACGCACTGGCAGGCAAAAGGGGTTTTCCCAGTGTGTTTCCCCTATGAAGAACAACACAATCAAATCTTATAATTCTATCGAATCAATACACACACATGAAATATTGCAAAGCACATTGTGTTTATTGCTGCTTACACACTCGATCACATCGATTCGCTGGCTATTGTTTCAAAATAACGTTTTATAATTATAAAATTTAATTCAATTATTATAAATTGGCTTGAGGTAAAAACCCACCTGCATCAAACAGGACGGAGATTACATATTCTGTGAATACAAACTACGCACAAACCCAGGTAAATATTTCACTAAAGTGATACTTGTATAAACTTCTAGGAAAACCTCTGATTAAATTGTAAAAAATAGTTCAATTATGGACTTAAGTTCAGTAGATAAATCAGATGATACATCAAACAGCGTTGCTGTTTATGGTTTAATGTATTAACGCATTTCCATCCTCCATAACTCGGCAGATATATCTGGCAAATGCTGACAACCGGGATCCCTTGCGCCTCCGCTTCTTAAACTGTGTGTTTCCAACTTTCTCATGCACCAGTGAAGGATCTTGTATCTTAGAAAACTCATTCCAAACGCCAACTCGAAATTCATCTAAATGATTATAGATAAATTGGGAGGAAATGAAAATTCCATAATGATATCTCATTTAATATAACTATTTTGTGGAAAACACCACGTTTATTTATTTGGAAAGTTTTCGATCCATAAGCCCGGATCTTCATCAATGCTATAAAAATCTCGGCTTTTGGATCGAAAGCTTTGCCAAATAAATAAACATGGTGTTTAGTTTTAAAAAACAAAACAACTATACTTATTTTCGGCATGCAAACCTACAAGAAAGATATTTCATTACAAATCTCATCTTCATCAATTGATGCAGTCCTCTTCATCCCAGTCTTTTTCAGATTTATTTAACATATGTTCCTCAACCAATTCAGAAAAATCTAAATTCTCCACATATACAATCTCACTAACATTTCCTATTTTCGGCACACAGAATACATGTTGGGGATCATTTTTCCTCCGATGTTGTTTGAGCTTAAAAGACCTATATTTGCACGCATCCACATTCTCAGTTTCCTTAGCAATGATAACAAATTTTTCTAGCAATTCTTTCATATACTTTATTTGCTTTTCCTTGATGATATCTGTCCCGATCACTTTGTTACAGAAGACATCATAAGACTTCTCGTATACTATTGTATACCTTTCAGTCTCGGATCGATCCTTCACCTCTCTGCTGAGAAATTTGGTATAGTTGCTATAGCAAACTGTGTGATAACGGACTTCCACTGCTGGACAGTCTTTCCCCCTAATTTCAACAACGATTCGTTCATCATTCTTTTTCTCCGTTTCTGCCAACATGAGTGGGGTCCTTTTTCTCTTTTTCGATACCTGGAATGAAACGAAGATATTAAACTAAATATCTGTTTATAATGGCATGTCTGTAGCACTAGAAACAGGATGTTTCTTGACCCTTCAAAACTGGATTGATCATAATTCAAGATATTTCTACTATGCACAAGAATTGCAAATGGTCATAAATTGTCTAGCGAGAACCAAGAGGAATCTCTTCCACAAATAATACATGTCTCTGGCAGTACATACATGTTTCTTTTAGGTAAGGTCTTGTTTGGTTCGGCGACTGATTGACGTGTAAGTTTTCGCTTTGTTTCTATCGGTTCCACCGGTGGTTCTTCAGTAATGAGAACCGTTTCAGAGCTAATTCCTCTTTCTCCTCCCTTCATGTCTGCGGATCTTCTCTTCATCACTAAATTTCTTGTAACATTTCATATAATGGTACGATTCTTGATTAATCCTTTCAGTGTTCTTTTCCAGGTATGAAATAACTGATTCGTCATCGAACTTATCATATGAATTATTTGCTATTTCAGCTTGCTGACATTTAAGTTTGGGCCGTTTGGCCCATTTAGACCTACAATAAACAAATTGCTTAAGTTTTGGCGAGAAACTTTGCAAAGTTGCTCCGTTACGCCATAAAAATGCATAAAACATAGGATATTCGAGTTTTCAAAATATTTTCGGCCATAATTGTTTTGCATAACTGGGCGGTGCTACAGCATGTTTCTCTCTCTGTGCGTGCGCACTAAACGCGCGGTCACCGCGCGCATGCGTAGTTGCCACGATGCCATTGACAAGGCCGCGGTCATAACTATTTTTGAACTATTTTCATAACTATTTTCATAACTATTTTTAGTTATGACCGCGGCTTGTCAATTTAACAACAATTATAAAATCTAAATTTAGTATCATTAATTTAACTTACTAATCAATCTTTCGTGTTAATATTTACTAAAAGAAGTTCTGTAAATTGACAAAAGTATAGTTTTTAAAAGTTTTTACACCATTCAGCATTCTACTCAAATTCAACAGTACCAACGAAATCAATTTTTCGACCTCGACTTTCGACCCTCGACTTCGACTATCGACCCTCGACCTCGACATTCGACCCTCGACCTCGACATTCCACCCTCGACCTTCCACCCTCGACCCTCGACAAAAACCCAAACTATAATTCGCCAGCACAAAATTGGTGCCGTAACAAGGATTTATTTGACAAATTTGAGGCTTTTTTGAGCAATATTTCAACCGGGATTTTGACATGAGCAACGAGGAGACAGAGGAAAAATTACAACTTGAGATAAACAAGGAAATCGAAAAGCTCAAATATTATGTTGAGTAATCGCGATTTGAAAATGGGGTAATTTTACTGCGTTGTGAAAATATGTTGATCTTCATTTCGACTTTTCGCATTTAAAAAATTGTATTTTTAATAGGAAGTTTTTATTTTTGTATTTAACGTGTATTGAATTATATTATTATTGCTTTGTTTTATCTTTCATCGCATTTTTGTTAGGCTAAAAGTCGGTTGTATTTCCTCTCATTTTTGGGTCACTGCACAAATCACGAAAGTAGCTTCGATACATGCCGGGGGTAATTACATTTATAATTGAGGAAAGTGAAAATAAATCACACCATCGAATTCAGAAAGATTTGTTCTATCTTATGGTACCCCAAAACCCAAATAACCCCTTCAAATCAACGATTAATTGCAACTTGAAAATGGGGTAAATTGTTGAATTTACTATATTCTCACTGTCGCGGGTGGCGGGAATTCAAAGCTGATGGAACTCAATATGGCGCGAACAAAACAACTTTATGCAATCCGATATTTCATGGCCTTGTTACATGCATGGACATAATTATATGTTAATCCCCTTTACAATCTACATTTAAGATAAGGCTTTGTTGTAGTAAGTACTTTTTCACGACATTTCGCTTTATTATCTATTTTCCCTTGACTTCCCCTTCTGCATTGGCTGGTTTTCTTTGACTTTGTCTTGCTGAAAAATTTTGGTAAACGATTCTCGCTTTGCTGCTTTTAGAGTGCCTCCAAACTGTTGTAAATTAATTTCGAACTTTTTGGCTCAATCTCCAAATTAGCAACCTAATTATAATCCTAACCCTAATTGCTGCCCTTTTGTTTTGCCAGAGTTCACTCGACCCAGTCTTTCGCGCGATATATATGTTTGTCAAATCTCGATATTTGGGTGTCGGTTTGTCTGTCTGGTAAGATTTCGTAATTTCGACGGGGGTTGGCTCAAAGGATGTTTTTAAAATGAGGGGTGACTTCGACAATTTATGTAATGATGCAAAAGCCCGAAGGATTTTCTTAATTAAAACTGTACACTTAACAGGTCGTACAGGCATTTATAATTTACAATTTTCTTTCTGTTTATATTCAAAAATTACATCAAGACATGGTCATGGAGTTGGCCATGGTTTACTTCAGATGCAAGCAATATGACTGGATTTATATGTATATAATACTGGACAACGTCAACGTCGAGATTGTTGTTTACAGATCACTGTTTTATGTTGTATAGTGTTGTAGTGAGTTGTACGCATCAAAGGAGGAGTTTCTCGATAATAAATTGACGAGTATATGTCGGAATAACACAACACATCAGCACAGCTGTCTACTTTTATAGGTATGACCTATGCAGTATGTGTCCCAACTCCCAAATCGTTTTGGAAAGTTGTAGATTAAACCAAATTGCCCATGTCAATGCATGACTATATATATGCTATAGTATAGCCAGATAATAAGTTTTGATGTTTCTCTATAAACATATATGCCGTGGCCTTCATGAATAGTATAAACCAAGAATTGCAAGTTGTATTTTTATTAACTGAACATAATCGTACAAACATAATCGTACAAAGTAATATCAATTGTAACCTCAAAAACCATAAACCCAACTGGATATTTTTAAAGAAAGATCAAAATTTTTAAACAATACTATACATGTAAATTATTTAACCTTTCTTATGCTGTGCATGCAGGCATTTATTCTGCCATTTTTGGATGGCAAACCATTGACTAAGTCGAATTTTTTTTTATCAACACCCAACAGATTTCTTTTTTCTGTGTTGCCTGTTGGTGTTATGTACTCAGGTGAATATGATGTTTGTGATGTTACTCTGAGTGTATATCCACACCGGGCAAGCTTGAAACGTTTGCCTGACCACGGTGGCCAGGCATATTTTTCAAGCTTGCCTGGTGTGGATATACACTCAGAGTAACATCACAAACCCAACAGATGTTTATTTCTTAAAAAGTTATTGCATATTTTCTTTGCAAAATTTGAAATTTTAGGGATTAAATTTCATCCCATGTTATCAAAAGTCACAAACTATAGAGGCAACAGTTACCTCTTAGGCTTGCTTGGCCTCTAACAATACACAAGAGCCAAGGACTTACACTTCCAAAAGCATGGATAGATATTGGCAAGTCTGAAATAACTGCTGGAGTTTCTTATGTTGCTATTAGCAGAGTAAAATCACTTGCATCTTGTGTCATTGAACCAATGACGTATGAACGATTAACAAGCTTGAAATCATCCGCTAACTTACAATATAGGCTTGAAGAAGAAAACAGGCGGGATCAGTTAGCACAGGCTACCAGCAGTGCATTTAGAACAACAAACTATTGACTTTGATTAAGAGAAGGATTTCATATATAGATCCCAGTTATAGTTTGGTATGTACTTTGAGTATATGCCCTTTTAAATAATTTAATTTATTATATAATAACTAATTTACTCCTTGTTATCACTGTATGTATGAAAATATTATGATTTGGAAGACAAAAGAAGGGTAAGTTTTTTGTTTGTTTAATTAACCCCCCCCCTGCCCTACTTTTATTTTCATTCAGTTATGTTCTACTATATGTTTCCACATAAATACCTCATGCTACTAATTATTTTTTTCCATAGTTTTCCAATTCTGACGGATGTGAATGGCGCCATGTTAACTGCTGAATGAAACCAAATGGTTGTTACAGCCAAAATATAATATGGATCTATTACTGTACATCTCATGAAAATGGATGGGAGCTTCTGGATTAACAGAAGTGTATTTCTATTAAAACAAGAATGCTGATTTACAAGATTGTATGGATATATTACAATACATCTAATGCAATGGGATATGGAATCTGCCATGTATTATTAAATTACTGTACTTGTTTCCAATCTACCATATGGATGTCAGGAACATTGTATATCAAGATATTACATACCTTTATATGTACAGTAACCTAACAAGTTATTGGACAATATGATGGCCAACAATGGACACTACCTGTACATGCTAAATAAATACAAAACATCTGCATATTGGACAAAAAAAACAATGAATGGCACTGTCTTGTTTACCAATTGGAAAATACAGTAGACTATTATTACTTGGAAAGAATATGAAAACTTGCAACAAGCTAATCATATCACGTTAAAAGATATATGTTTGTTCTTCCTAATTATGTTCTTCTAGACATTTTGACAAGTGAAGACGGTTTAAAACATTGGTACCAACAATCACATGTGTAAATATGAAAATCCGAAGTACACTTTACAGTATATAGTAATTATTGCATTGTTAAACAAAATAAATTCATACATACAGTGTATATATAAGGCAATTTAAATAAATGAATTTTTTTGGTATAATCAATCCCCAGGACTTTGGGCCGTAAGGCAGCACTTCCCTTGCGATAGTAACTTCTAGTCCTAACCCTTAATTAATCCTAATCCTTGTGATACAATTACGTCAGTGATTGCCATTTAAAACATTTTATAAAGCGGAAGTGATATTTAATTAGTCTTTGTTTACAACACTGGTTTACAAATGACACACTCACGGTAATCCCTGAAATGGCAAGTACAATTTGAGTGGATTTATAAATATTAAAGATGACTAAAAGACCACAAAAGTAAGTTCAAACATATCACAGATTTTATAAGCAATTGGAGAAACTCTTCTTGATGTGCATTCAAACATCGACACTATGGGGAATATATGATTCCATTTTTAATACTGGATTAAACTAGCTACAACTTATTAGTTGATTAAACTACACATTTCTGGAATAAATTGTATAACAGAATCCACATTGTGTCAGCAAACACGTAAACAGTAAAGGATTTTAAAGACTGCAATTAATACTGCATTATTCTAAAGTTTTTGTCCTACGATAACACGTACGTACCCGAACTATATAAGAATCTTTCGCAAGAAATTTGCCAGCAAGAGTGGATCCAGAACACTGCACAGCGTTTACGTCCCTGGCGAGCGTTAAGTGGGCACGGAGCAAACTAAAGTGCATGGATGCGAGATTGCAGAGGGGGCCCGCGTTCACCAATATGCCTGGTCCGTGACTGGGTCTCGCCGGCCTTGGTTTGACTTGTCTTAATGTTGATATTTATGCAAAAAATTGGCAATGATCCAGTCTTGACAATTTACATAATCCATGATAATTATGAGATTTGATCATTGGCAGATCACATTTTTCTTAAAATTGATTAGTTAGTTGAATATATTATTTAATCTGATTGGTTGGCTAAGGTTAGCACTTACTGTATGATTGGCTGCAATTTAAGCTCAAGATAGTGCCGATTACCGTAATCTCTCTTATAAGCCACCCCGAGGGGATTATTTTTTCAGGCACCTTTGGAGGGAGGCTTATTTGAAAGAGGGGGCTTATTTATTTTTCTGTAAATGATCTCATGATAATTTTGTTCAAGCGCAGTACAGTGTGTAAAGAAAACCAAAAACACTTGTGTTTTTGTGTGAATGGGGGGGGGGGAGGTTGGGGGCTTGTAAGTAACAAGTAACAAATTTCAGGACATGAATAAATGTAGCATTCTGTAACGAGATGCTTTAATAGTTATCGCGTTGGACGCGCGAGTTCGAACAATAGTTAATCGGGGAAGTTTGGAATGGCCTCGGGGGATACCGGTTGTTGTTGACATCATGAAAACAGTTGCACAAAAACATTTAAGATTTAAAGATTAAAAGCCACAAATAAAGTGCTGTACTTTCTAGTTAATACTTAATAAATATATTTACATGGTGGCAGCGGTGGGATTTAACGAACCAGATCAACATTCAGTAGTACAGCGAAATAAATGGCCACGGGATTCAACTTGCCACCCCCGTCGGCTCTGGAATTTCACGACGTTAACGTGGCGGAGAAATGGAAAAAGTTTCGTTTGGCCTGGGATAATTACACGCTAGATACGGAGCTAGACAAAAAGGCAGAAAAGGTACGTGCAAGTAGCGACGCTTCTGACGATCATAGGGGAGGAAGCTAGAGATGTGTTGTCTACTTTTATCGACTGGGCAGACGAAGGCAGTTCGACGAAAATTGCCCCAGTGCTACAGAAATTCGCTGAGTATTGTCAACCTCGGAAAAATGTCCCCGTCGAACGTTATCGGTTTAACCAAAGAGTGCAAGAAGCGGGAGAAAGCTATGACCAATATAAAACGGCACTAAGAAAGCTTGCAGAAGGCTGTGATTTCAATTCTATCACCCCTGACGAAATCCTGTGTGACAGAATTGTGTTTGGAATTCGAGACAATAAAATTAGGGAGAGACTGTAAAGGGAATCTAAGTTGACCTCACAGAAAACAGACGAGATATGTAGAGCGTCCGAAAGTACGGCAGCCCAGATGAAAGAAGTCGGCCAAACCGATTCTGTAAGCGCTGTAGGTTTTAACAATAAACGTACATTACAGACAACGTGTAAACAAATGGGATAATAATAACACAGAGCCAACGGCAAGAAAGATAAATGCAAGGCGCGCGGAAAAACCTGCAACGAATGTGGAAAACATAACCACTTTGCAGCCATGTGTCGAAGTAAGAAACGCCAAAATTCGAGGACCGACAAAACCGGCGTGAGAGCTATCGAAGAGAACTCGGACGAGGATAATGAAGATGTGTATGTAATTAGTGACGTCGCAGCCCGTCACGCTTGACGATTCACAACTGGTCACTTTCAAACTAGACTCTGGCAATTACCTGCCTTTCCAGCCGGACACTGGTGCACAATGCGACGTCATACCGGTGCACCTCTACCGGACCCCGAGCTTAGGAATGTGACACCGGTCAACTCAGCAATATCTGCATACGGAGGATCCCGACTTTTGGTAGTTGGAAGAGTACTACTGAGGCTATGGCGGGACAATGCGAAGTGTTTGTTAGATTGTAAACTTGTTGATAGCGAGGACATTCGCCCTATTTTGGGGCGAAAAACATGCATTAGCATGAATATCATCAAATACACAGACAACGATGCCATCAACAAGTCCACAACAGACGGGTCAGCGGTTTTCACAATCCATAACGACAACAGTATGTCTAAAGAAAGCATCCTGGAACGATATCCCGGGGTATTTTCTGAGAACGTCGGGTAGCTTGAAGGGGAATACCGCATCAAAGTTGATAGTACGGTAAATCCTGTCCAACATGCACCCCGACGCCTGCCCGTGGCCTTACGAGATCGACTAAAGTCAGAATTGGATAAGATGGTGGAGCAGGAAATCATCTACCCGGTTACCACCCCAACACCATGGGTGAGTTCTCTTGTAGTAGTTTCCAAGCCTAATGGAAAACTACGGCTTTGTTTGGATCCCAAAAATCTGAACAAAGCGATACAACGAGAACACTACCATCTTCCCACCATCGAAGATGTGGCTACGCGACTACATGGAGCAAAGGTCTTCACGAAGCTCAACGTGAGAAACTGGTTCTGGCATGTCATGCTAGACGAGGACTCGTCCTTCCTCACGACCTTCAACACTCCATTTGGGAGGTATCGCTGGCGGCGCATGCCCTTCGGTATCCGCTCGGCGCCGGAAGTTTTCCAGAGAAAGATGCACGAGCTGATCGAAGGAATGTCAAATATCGAAGTGGTCGCAGATGACTTTGTAGTGGTTGGCTATGGACAGACACACGAAGAGGCCACACGTGATCATGATGCAACACTGAAAGCCTTCTAGATCTTGGAGCGATGCGAGTCTCGCGGGCTGAAGCTCAACATCGATAAGCTCGAGCTGAGGCAAACTGAAGTACCCTTCATTGGACACGTGGCGACCGGCGAGGGTATTCGCGTTGACCCAGGTAAGGTAAAAGCGATACGTGACATGCCTGCACGTACAGACAAAGCCGGTGTACAGCGGTTCCTTGGGTTAGTGCAATACCTGAGCAAGTTTCTACCCAACTTATCGGACATGACAAAACCTCTCAGAGAACTGACGCAACAAGACGTAGAATGGGATTGGAGAGACGAGCAAGCCAGAGCGCTTGATCGACTGAAGGACGCCGTAACTCGTACGCCGGTACTGCGTTACTACAACCTTGAAGATGAAGTAACACTTCAATGTGATGCATCTCAATCGGGCCTAGGGGCTGGGCTATTACAGAATGGCCAGCCTATAGCCTACGCATCTAGAGCGCTCACTTCAGCAGAGACACGTTACGCTCAAATCGAGAAAGAGCTTCTCGCAATCGTTTTCGCGTGCGAACGATTCAATAGATACATCTACGACAGAGATGTGGTAACAGTGGAAACCGACCACAAACCACTGGAGAGCATTGTCCTCAAACCTCTCAACTCGGTACCACAACGGCTCCAGCGGATGCTACTACGACTTCAGAAGTACAACCTGGTACTTAAATATAAGAAGGGAAAGGACATGTTTCTAGCTGATACGCTGAGCAGAGTTTTCCTACCTGAGATGAGCACGTCAGAGTTTGTTCACGGATTAGAGCAGATTGACCACAAGACATGGCTTCCGGTCAGTGACGCCCGATGGCAGCAGATCGTGCATGCAGCTGCAGATGATCCAGCCTTTCAACAGTTGAGATCGGTGATCAAAGATGGCTGGCCACACAACAGGTCAGATTTTCCCCATTGTCTGCATCCATATGATGACATTCGAGATGAACTCACTGTCCAAGGGAAGCTGGTATTCAAGGGCCAACAACTGGTAGTACCAGCTGCTCTTCGCAAGGAGATGATGACTGAGTCACATGCTCCCCACATCGGAGTAGAAGCATGCATACGGAAAGCACGGGATACCCTCTTCTGGCCGCGCATGGCCAAAGAGCTGAAGGAATACATCACTAAGTGCGATATATGTATGTCATATCGAAGTGCCCAAAGCAAGGAGCCTCTACAGCAGCACGAGTTCGCAGCGAGACCGTGGTCTAAAGTGGCTGCTGACCTGTGCGAGCTGGATGGACGGACACTACTAGTTGTCTGTAACTATTACAGTAATTACGTCGAAGTAGCTCGCGTTACTGCCATAACCTCAAAGAGTATCATCAAATAACTAAAGGCAATCTTTGCACGATTTGGGGTTCCAGATGTCCTTGTCAGCGATAACGGGCCGCAGTTCGCGTCCACGGAGTTCTCAGTATTTGCACGGACTTGGAGTTTTGACCATGTAACATCATCTCCTACATACCCACAGTCAAATGGAAAAGCCGAGAATGCGGTGAAAATGGTCAAACGGTTGTTCAAAAAGTGTAAAGAGTCTGGTCAATCTGAGTTCTTGGTTATTGTTAGACTGGCGGACACTCCCACTGAGGGAGTCGGCACGAGCCCAGCTCAGCGGTTAATGGGTCGTCGGGGCAATACCCTTTTGCCTGTTGCCAGCACTCTCTTGAAGCCCGTCCCCGCTATGATACCGAAGCAGAGGCAAAAGCACTGACAATGAGGAGGCAGAGACAGGAGCGTTATTACAACAGGAGTGCAAAACCACTAATGCCAATCAACCCAGGTGAGACATTACGCATGAAACTACCTGGTGGTGACAAATGGACACCAGGAACTTGCACAGCAAAGCTGGCCAACAGGAGTTACACGGTGAAGGTAGGAGACGCAGAGTACAGGCGTAAAGGCTGATTTCCATTCAGTGCAAAATGTCGCGCGATCGACTTTTTACAATCGTTTTCTTTTGAATTGTGAGCCCTCGACTGGAACGGATCCGGTCGAGGGCGCATAATTCAAAAGAAAACGATCGCAAAAGGTCGATCGCGCGACATTTTGCACTGAATGGAAATCAGCCTTAACATGAGACACATACAGAAGACCAACGAGCCGCCACGAGCCGCCGCGCCAATCCAAGAGATGCCAGATATCGTTGAAGAGTCTACATCATCAGAAGCCGAAGCAGGTCGACGCCTGCAGCAGATTGGTCGCACACCTGTATAACAACCATGTGACAACACTGGGCCCCGGAAGCCCAGCCGAACAAGTCAAGTCCCAGCTTGGCACAATGAATATGAGGTGACAGCACCATAGCTGTTCACAGACACTGTGACAACACATAGTAATTTATCACTTATTATTCATATTATGTTGAATTGTTTGTTAAAAGAGGAAAGAGGTAACGAGATGCTTTATGTAACGAGATAGTTATCGCGTTGGACGCGCGAGTCCGAACAATAGTTAATCGGGGAGGTTCGGAATGGCTTCGGGGGATACCGGTTGTTAGTTGTTGACATTATGAAAACAGTTGCACAAAAACATTTAAGACTTAAAGATTAAAAGCTAAAAATAAAGTGCTGTACTTTCTAGGTAATACTTAATAAACATCTTTACACATTCCACACAATAGAGGTAGTTTTTAATAAATATTTCATACCCCCTCAATTTGTTGTTAAAATATTTCATGCCCCATCCAATGAGTCAGCAACATTTTCATACCCCATCAAAATACCCTCCGCCCCGGGGTTGTAGATACTTTATGACCAGTCCCTTATATGTAACAATTATAAACATATCAATGTACATCTAGTATCTGTAGTCTGTGCAGTTCAATATTCACCACTCAATAGATGTGATTCGATGCATAGACAATCGGGAATTATTAACTGAACTATGAACATAATTCTTAGACTTGCTAATACAAGACTTAGGCATGAACAGGGATGCCGGAACCACGGGTGCAGCAGGCCCCCGGAAATAAAAGTGAAATTGTGCCCCCCCCCCAAGAATTGAGAGCCAGCTACGGGAATTTTCCGGAATTTCAAGAATTTATTGGCAAACGCGGACTGACATCCAAAAGTGCCCCCCCCCCCAAGAATTGAGAGCCAGCTACGGGCTTGGGGTGCAGCGGGTGCACGATTGCACCCCTTGCCTTTTGTAACCGCAACTTTCTGGGTGCAATGCGGGTGCAGACTATGGGTGCAACGGGTGCACAAAAGATTTAACACGAACAGATTTAACACGAACAGATTTAACACGAACAGATTTCACACGAACAGATTACTTACGTCAACCCTTAATTAAATTTATCGTAACTCGTAAGGTTTTTTGTGTTTGATTTTAAATTAATTTAGAAGTAGGTAAGTGCCCTTTTGTTAAAAATATGCCCTTTTGATAACAAATCGCACCCCTTGCCCACAGCAACTTCCGGCATCCCTGTGCATGAAGAATGCATTAATAGTTACAGTTTTGGTTCAGATGATGGGTGATGAACTGGAAAAACAGAAGTGAGATGTTGTCATTATGAATGTAACTACCTGAACAATATAGGAAAAACATTCAACATTTTGAAAAAGGACCTTTGCTTTAAATGTCACAGTTGTCTATATTCTTCAGGTAGGTTACACCCATCATTTAAGAATTAGACATCATAGTGATCTTACTACTGACAGTAAAACAGAAACAACATTTGAGATGAGCAACACACTAATAATTTTATTATTACACTTATTGCAGACATTACAATAGCTTTGTTCATGGCTATAACACTAGTTAAATTGTTACAGCAACCACCTGAACACTGTCAGACATGCACATAATCCATATTGTTCTTCAGGCGAGCATGATTGTAACCCTCCACTTTTATGTTTCTCAAACTTTCTCGGCCACCAAAATATTATTGTTCGTTCTAGTGGTGCAAATTGCTCAGTTACCTATGCTGACAAGTGCTAGACTTAGGGGAAAGATGGTCTGACCATGGGGCATGGGTATGCTCTTGTCAACAGTTTTATTTTCCCGGCAAATTTCCCCAGAACTAAGACCATCCACATTTTTTAAGATCATCCACAGAAATTACTAAAGTGACTATTAACACTATTAAATAACAACAGTATAAATCCAAAGAGTAAAATATTATCTAAAACCTATTTGTGGTTTGTAATGTTTCTGAATCTGAATTTATCGACAATAACTGGTGTTTCAGGGAAATCTATACTTCTTAAAATTTGTACTAGATAACTAGAATAACATTTAGCCATTACTCAGAAGAGAGTTTCATATTTTGAAATTGTATACACAGACTGTACATTCAAAATCGATCTGCATGGCCATGGCCCTTTCAACTTGGTTGCCTCATAAATTGCAGAATGATTATAATTGTAACATAATTTTAATCCTATAACAACTTTTATGAATACGACAGATAGACGGCCGGCCAAGTCATCATATCTTGCAACTTGATGGCAATTTTATGTTAGAAGGTAGTAACAATCATATTCATACTCAGATAGATGTAAGGAACAAGGTTTGAGGTGTTACCAAGTAGAGATCTTATATTTTGAGTGAAAAAATATGGGATTTCTAAACTTCCTTCCCGCGAAATCGCGGTAGTTTGACTTCAAACGATTACCGACAATTCTGCTGATGTGAGACAGACTTCTTTGCTCTGATTGGCTATCGGCATTGGTTCCTAAATTAGTCAGCCAATGAACGAACGTCGAAGGTCGTGACGCTTCCGGTTTTTGCAACAAACGAGGTAAACAACATCAAAGTTCATCAAAGTATAATATAATCTCACATTGTGCATCAGTCTACCAATGGAAGTGTATTTAACGATTTCCCTGATTGTCTCTAACTACAGTAGTACAGTAGACTCCCGTCTGTTTTTGATTGTTGTATATTTCATTTGCACTGAGCTATATCAGGGCTAGCCTGTATTATTCAATGTCTATCGCTGTAGCCTGTAATTATAAACACAAACGCATTTGACTAAAATGAATATATATTAAGAAACTATTGTATATATATTTTTACATTTTAATGTTAACTGTTAGAAACATATTCGGTTTTTGAATGGAACTAACAATATAAATTGTACACAGTGATGTATTTGATCGTGAACAAACTCAAGCACGGAAATTTTTTAAAGTTCTAACTTCTATAGAATGGCTTACGAGACCTGTTATCATTGGGAATGATATATTATTTTTATAATAAATAGGGACAGCTATATATTTCTTTAATTTCGAACACAGGAATTTGATATCAGTCCGAGACAAACAGCTGCAACTTGCTGCCACCACCAGTTTAAACCAAAGGCTAACGAATTGAACTGAACAGTGCGGTAAAATCTTGTTGAAATTATAAGAATACTCTCTGATAGTATTCAATAAGTCGAGAAATGAGATAGTATCGATTGAATAAAATAGTCCTACTTTTTCCGGTCAGACCACATCGGCCCAATTCCAGGGTGAATGATCAGGAGTTGCGGATTTTTAACGGCTTTTAATTTATAAACAAATTTTATACTCAACCAAAACTATTCTAAAAACATTCTTAAATTAGTCTCGGGACATAAAGCAGTGACGAATTTGACCGCTGTCCCACCCCGCGTAAGGCAGTATTGTTTACCAGTTGTTTACATCACGTCCACGAGCATGCCCGAACAATTTTTTATTATTATTATTATTATTATAAGGTATATCATACACATCTTCGCATAATAAAATGAATTACAATGTGTGCACAGGTTTTAGACTTAAATTACAGATCAAACTTAAGACATATGTGTAATAGACTAATTAAGACCTACAAGTTATTATTACAAATACGAGTCATAGTGGGAAAAAAGCTATTATAAAATCTATCTGTTCGACATTTAAAAGAAGTGAAACAATTATTATTCCTTAGGTTCAACGAGTGCTGTTGGTTTGATAGACGGTTTCCAGGTGCTATATTTTCCATTACTCTTGTAGAAAGTTCTGTTCGGCGGATATCGAGCCTCGAACAGTCGAAGAACTGTAATGCCTCAGAGTATGAATAGCCTGGTAAGATTATTCTCATAGCACGTTTCTGAATTTTCTCCACTTCCTCAGATAGGTATTTTGGAAGTTGAAAATGCCAAACGGCACAGCAGTATTCCAGAATAGGCCTTACCAGTGTATAATATAAAGTTATAAGGTCTAGATCTTCTGGGGGGATACCCCCACTGACGTAAAACACGTAAGATATGGAGGCGTTTTGATGCTTTGCTGGTTATCATTGCAATATGTTCATTCCATTTGAGGTTATCCTGAAAAATTACTCCCAACAGTTTATGTGACGATGTACACTCCAAGGTATCATTGCCAGAGGTGAGGGCCGGCAGTTCGGATTTATCTCTAAGGAAGCAAATTAGCATCTCTTTACATTTTTTAATGTTAAGTTTCATAAAGTTGCGGGATGCCCAGGAATCAATGGAGTTAAGGTCAACTTGGATCTGGGAGAAATTACTGCAAATCGTAACATATTCTGCAACTGAAACGTCATCAACAAATTTCCACATGCTAGATTTCTCGGTACTGCATTGTAGATCGTTTATCATAATTAAAAACAAAATCGGGCCCAATTTTGTGCCCTGGGGTACCCCAGCATTGACTGGTAACCAACCAGATGTAATATTGTTAAGTTTAACGCACTGTCTGCGGTCTGATAAAAAGCTAATGACCCATGGAATTAATGATCTTCTCACTCCAATATCAATCAGTTTCAGAATAAGGACATTGTGGCCAATACGATCAAATGCCTTCGAAAAATCCAAGAGGCATAAGCGAATGAACCGGCTAGGGGATTCCAGGTGAGAAAGCCAAGAGTGTAGCATATCAAGCAAACAATAAGTGGCTGACGACCCTTTCAAACAACCAAACTGCTGAGGGTCGATACTTTTCTGGACATCATAGATCAACCACTGGACAACAAAGTCCTCCAGAACCTTCGAAAGGTACGATGTTAAGGAAATAGGCCTAGTATCACCTTCACAGGTTGGCTGTTGAGATTTTGGGACTGGGGTGATTAACGAATCTTTCCATGTATCAGGGAAGGTTCCAGTCAAAAGTGATTTATTGAAAATTTGTGCAATCGGTTGGGCGATGAAATATGCAAATTCTTTAAGGACGCGGTTAGGTATGTTGTCAGGACCACTCGATTTTGATGGATTAAGCGCTTGAAGTTTGTTGCAAACTTCGTAAGGTTCAATATAAGGCACACGATCCTTTGCTGGTAAGAATGCTGGTAGTTTGGTCGCATCAAGTGGTGGGATATCAGCATTGACAGATATATAAAAATTGTTCAAAAGGGTGGCCAACTCGATACCTGATATGGATTTCCCGTCTTTTTCCAAAGTGAGATCACTACTCTTGGGTGAACGACCGGACATTTTATTAACAACCTGCCACCACTTCCGACAATCATCCTTTTTAAGATGTTGGATTTTACTTTTATAATAGGATTTCTTTCTTGAAACAATTTCCTGTTGCACTCTGTTCCTAAGGATGCGCCAACGGGATATATTTCCGCTATGGAAGGCTCTTTGACGATCGATTATGAGCTGTTTAATAGAAGATGACATCCAGGGTTTGTCAGTGTGACATAATCTTATTGATTTCAAAGGGAAAAACTTATCAATAGCTATAGATAACGTAGACAAAAAGTCATCAGCAAGATCGTTGACTGAAGTATCAGGATCAAGATCATGAAACCACGTGTGCGTAGCAGCCCATCGGCCAAAGGCGTCAGTTGCAGACTGTGGGAAACGACGAATAGAACGTCTAATTATCGGAGTCTTGGTAATATTATTACTTCTTTCTTTTGGTAACCATTTGATAATCGAGTGATCAGAACTACCCAAGGGGGGGAAGATAGATGGCTCGTTATATAAGTTATATATGTTGGTAAGAATTAAGTCTAAAGTAGCTGCTCCTCGTGTTGGAAGGGAAACAACCTGCTTTAAGACAAGACATCTAGTTAACCTCGAGATATCAAATAAGTTAAAGTCACCAAGGATAACAACCCCGCAATCAGGATAGGTGTTATAAACTACGTCCGTAGTACATATCAGATACTCTCTAAGGTTTTGATGATATTCAGCACTGGTGTTGGGGGGGATATAAACAATACAAACGACGATACCTGAGAGAGGTCGGGGTAGGCGCTTCGGACGTAACCACAGCCACATGGCTTCGAAATGTTGGTTTTCCAGCTCATACTTACGTTGAACCGCCAGAGTTTGCGAGCAGTATAGGCATACTCCCCCTCCACGGCCAACTTCGCGATCCTTACGATGTATATTATACCCACTGATCAAGATAGTTCGAAGTATTATGAACATAGCCGAAATTGAGAGAGATTTTGGCTCCGTTCGTCGCTAAATTTGTCCGAGTTATGATCAAACCATATTCGTTCGAAAGAGAAACCTTTGTGAAAAGATCTGATCGAATTTTTTTTGCCGTAGCGGAGATATTTGACTTTGAAGGCGATGCGGTCGGGCCGCGAGTAATGAGCCTTTACCTTTTATATATACTAGGCCGTAGGATGAGCATCCAAAAGATGCTTAGAAAACGGATTCCGTTGCACCCCTCGTGGAACTACATAATTTTCACATGAATCAATAGATAAAAACTTACTTTATCAGAATGCGTTGCTCCCCAAGCGAAACAGGTGCACAATTGAGAAAAAAATCCCTCCAAAGTTTGCTATTTTCGCGCTCCGAAATATTCGAACCGCCATTGTTTTGGTAGCAAATACGCATGCGCATATCAGCCAAACTCGCACTGCGCATGCGCACAAACACGCACATGCTTCGAAGTGGAAACACGCTTAGTTATGCTAAACAATCATGGCTGAAGATATTTATAAAACTCGAATATCCTCATGTTTTATGCATTTTGATGGCGTTACGGAGCAACTTTGCAAAGTTACACGCCAAAGGCTTAATAAATTTCTTGAGTGCAGGTCTAAATGGGCCAAACTTAAATGTCAACAAGCTGAAATAGCCAAGAAATCGTACGAGAACATCGATGAGGGATCTGTCAATAGAATGGTACCATCATGAAATGCTGGAAGAGATTTTGTAGAGATAGGTATAATACTAGCGCAATGTGCACAACATTCTCGGGTTTGGTTTTAAAATATCTTGAATTGTGATCAATTAAGTTTATTTAGGGTAAAGTAGTTTATTTATTTATTTTGCCACAATAGATAATTATATACACTTAAGAACTAAACAAGACAGAAAACAAATCAATGAATACTTCGTGGCCGGGAGCCCACAACAGCTTGTAACTGCAATTACTGTTGTCCCGATAAGTTTCTAATGCTACAAACGTCCAACCTTGTTATTAGCAGATATTTAGTTTAATAATTTTGTTTCACACCAGGTAACTAAGAAGAGAAGAAGAACCCCACTCATGTTGGCAGAAACAATTGATGCTGGTACAGCTGCCGAGAGAAAGAATGATGAACAGATACTGTGTAGAAAGACTGTGTAGCACTGGAAGTCCGCTATCACAAAGTTTGCTACTGCAATTAAATTTCTCACCAGAGAGACGAAGAAGCAATCGGAGACTGAAAGATGTACATCAGTGTACGAGAAGTCTTATGATGTCATCTGTAAGGGGCCACATCCATATTCAAGTTGCCACGCAAAACGTCAAATTGACGTTTTTATCTAAACCTACCCACCCAGCCTCGAAAATGTCAAGCGTGCCATACGTTATACGGTAAGATTTTCTTAAAATATTCATTTTGCTACGATAAAAACGCTGAAAACGTCACAGCATAATAGTTTTGACCCACCTACCCACCCAAAACGTCAATTTGACGTTTTGCGTGGCCCCTAAGAAAGTAATCGAGACGGAAATAAGCAAATAAAGTATATGAAAGATTTGCTGGAGAAATTTGTTATCATTGGTAAGGACACCGAGAATGTGGATGCATCTAGTAAATATAGAGCTTTTAAACTCAAGCAACGACTGATGAAAAGTTATCCCCAACTTGTGTTCTGTGTACCAAAAATGAGAAATGTT
The DNA here is from genome assembly GCA_016169945.1 of Trachythela sp. YZ-2020. Classification (NCBI taxonomy): domain Eukaryota; kingdom Metazoa; phylum Cnidaria; class Anthozoa; order Malacalcyonacea; family Clavulariidae; genus Trachythela; species Trachythela sp. YZ-2020. The sequence goes on along the minus strand of JADLSH010000313.1, from coordinate 4,267,214 downwards.
AGTGAGATTGTATATGTGGAAAATTTGGATTCTTCTGAATTGGTTGAGGAACGTGTGTCAAATAAGTCTGAAAACAACGATGAAGACTTTGATGAAGAGAGCTGTACCATTGATGATGATGATCTGAGGGAACTTCTAAATTGTTCCTTGTTATTCTAGATAGTGGCCAAATACCAACTTATGTCACAATATAATATATGTAATAGTTCAAATACGAGAAGTAGAACTTTACCAGACAAAAACCAGGACAGCTTATGGTAGAATACATGCAATCTCGTTTTGTGTGTAGGCCCTTCGCCAGGATCCAATAAGTGGGATTTTATTGCACTGATGAAAATCTTGGCTCAAGGATGAAAACATTTCTTTCAATTATAGCCGGTTATGATGAAATTATGGATTTTATATTTCCTTCCAATTTATCTTTTTTTGTGATGAATTTCGAGTTGGTGCCTGGGACATGTTTCTTTCACAGTTAAAGGTCCTTCACTGGTGCAGTCTGGCTTCGTCAGTTGGAACAGATGGTTGAAAAAGATGGTTGGAACGAATGGAAAAGTTGGTCCAAATCGAAGATTGGTATCCATAGAATATACTTAAGCGATGGATGAAACGCACAATTTAAGAAGCCCCAAACATATCTTGCATAGTTATTCAATAATACATTAAAGATTCAATCAGAGGTTTTCGTAGGAGTTTATAAAAAGATCCCTTAATAAAGCCCGGGACAAACTGGGAAACATTGTTGCGCAAAGATATTTGTCATATTAGAAGAGTGTTTCATCAAATGTTTCTGAATTTGGTAGGAAATATTTTTGCTTTCCAGGAAACAAATTTTGTTTCTGCAATAAAAGCCAATGTTTCCAGATGTGGGAGACAGGGAAACATTTGAGCAAACATTGAAAATCACGAATATTTCTGCGACAATGTTTCTTACGTTTGACCAAGGCTTTAGTTTAGCGAAATATTTAATTTGTTCCTTGATCGTGTGAATTGCACGTATATTTATATATTCTCCGTCCTGTTTGATACAGGTGGGTTTTGTATAAACAATATTTAATGTGTGTGTATTTATTCGTTAATATTACAAGGATTGATTCTCTATTCCGTGATTTTATTTTGTTGTTTTTACGGGGGAAATCGGGGAAAACCCACAGGGAAAATCCATTTTTCTGTCTGCGCGTGCGCAGTGCGAGTCTGGCTGAAATGCGCATGCGTATTTGCTACCAAAACAATGGCGGTTCGAATATTTCGAAGCGTGAAAATAGCAAACTTTGGAGGGATTTTTTTCCCAATTGTGCACCTGTTTCGCTTGGGGAGCAACGGATTCTGATAAAGTAAGTTTTTATCTATTGATTCATGTGAAAATTACGTAGTTCCACGAGGGGTGTAACGGAATTGCATCTTTTGGATGCTCATCCTACGGCCTATACATGACGAGCAACACACAAGTTGACACAACATATAGGCCACAGAAAAGGTTGCATAAACCGCTCTAAATGAGCTCATGGAGTAATTAAAAGAATGCAAAGGCATTATACTATCATGTCAACTATATTTTATTGTTAAAGTGTAGTTATTTGACTAATTTAAGAATGTTTTTAGAATAGTTTTGGTTGAGTATAAAATTTGTTTATAAAAGCCGTTAAAACCCGCAACTCCTGATCATTCACCCTGAAATTGGGCCGCCTGTGGTCAGACATTACAATATTTTGTGCACTATATTATTGTACTGGCTGTATTAAAACTATATTGACTTCACACGATATAGGCAGCGGCGATAATCGGCAAGCAAATGCGGGAAAGGGGTCTAAATCAGTGTAACTAAGGGACTTGTCAGAAATTACCAGGGGGGGAGGGGGGGTGGAGACTTGAAAACATAAGTTGAAAAACTGTGACCCCCCAGCAAGGACGAGCATGAAATATCGTGACCCTCCCCTTGGCCGTGGGCAAAAAAATTCATGACCCCTCCCCTTTCCTGCTGCGCAAAATCCTCCCTTATGAAAATTATGGCTTAAATTTTTATGACACCCCCTTTTCAATGGTTCAGTTTTTGATGACCCACCCTTTTGAAGGGCTGAAAATATTAAGACCCTCCCCCTTTCTCCACCCCCCTCCCCCCCTGGTAATTTCTGACAAGTCCCTAAGCAAAGAACAATTGGGTATAGATAATATTGATCGCATTAACACGAAAAATCTTACCTAAATATCATTAAAATAGTATAAATAGCATATTTCTTTCTTGTACTTTGATGTTGTTTACCTCGTGTGTTGCAAAAGCTGGAAGCGTCAGGACTTTTCGACGTTCGCTCATTGGCTGACCAATTTAGGAACCGATGCCGATAGCCAATCAGAGCAAAGAAGTCTGTCTCATAGCAGCAGAATTGTCGGTAATCGTTTGAAGTTCAACTACCGCGATTTCGCGGGAAGGATGCTTAGAAATATCATATTTTTTCACTCAAAATTTAAGATTTCGACTTGGTGACACGTCAAACCTTATTCCCTGCATCTACCTGAGTATGAATATGGTTGCTACCACTTACCAGCTTCTAACATAAAATTGCTATCAAAATATTTTAGGAGCATATTTTGAACTCTTGGCCGGCCGACTAAGACATTTTAGTGTAAACATGTCGCTAGCACGATCATTCAGTGTAAACATCATCTTACCTTTGACACACATTTTATTCTGACCGCAATCTTTAACTAGCTGTCTGGAGCCAAAACAAAACGTTGCTTTATAAGAAAAAGCCATTTATAAAAAGCTCATAACTATCCGAAACCGAAGCTTTATTCCCACAAAAAATATCAATTTCAAAATTGAAGTCCCGAGTTCATTAGTTGTGTACGCAACGAAAGGCAACCGAAGAATGAACGACACGTGGCGAGAAATCGATAATATATAATAATCCTAGTCTGACCGCGTTGCATGTCGGTATAGTCACCCAACCTCCTCTGTTCCAGATCAGTGGGCTGCATTAATGCATTTAATTGTATTAATGTACACGTGTGTATGGACGTTTGGCGCTAAAGTCGAGAATTATTATAGTCGAACAGTCAAAGCAACTCGCCGGGAATCGCTTATAAAATCGCAAAAAGGCTTAAAACTGATCAATAAAAGACACGAGAAAGCGGGGATAGAGGTATGATGATCTTAAATTGTTATTTTGTTAGTTTGGATTAAGTTTATTCGCGTAAATATAAATGTAAATATATATTAATTAACTACTAGCTTGTATTGGAATTTGTGTTTACTCGTGAATTATATATATCATTCGAACGTTTATATTAAAAGGCTATGAGTATGAATATTATTCAACAAGAAGAACAATTATTCTTGGATTTTGAGCATTTTGAGCATGGTTTAATAGCATACGACGAATATAAAAGTTTATAAATATTCAATCGTGTACTAGTAATTTCTAATAGAAAGATAATTGCTGCGAGGGGTCAGATCAGTCCTGATTAAATTTAAAACCCTTGAAATATTACCAGTAGATCTTTGTAGATTACATAAGATCTTTATTTATTATTAACTACCAAACCCTATTATTAAGAACCAAACCCAACAGAACTATTAACTACGAAACCGAACTATTCACTACCAAACACAACCATTTAATGGACAGTTTGTTGACCTGATAAATTGTTCGTGAACGTTTAGAAACAGATACCTTTGTAATAACATAAATTAAACCAACCATATTTGTTTATTTGATGTATTGTAATATATCGATTATTGTTCATTGTTGAACAGTAAGTACTTTGAACTGAACAGTATCATAGGCAATAGTTAACTGTTTGCCACCTTTATCGTTAGGTGCTAATGTTTATATAGCCACATGGCTATAAGACTTTGCAGGTTCATATCTTCGGTTCAGTGCATGCTATGTAGATGACAATACCACCGTTCGATTCAGCGTTTTACGATCTCTTTAGCCAAGTAAATTGTGTTTGTTTACAACGCTATGCGGCCGCTTTATCCCCATTCAAACACCTCTGAACTTTGTATTGTTTACAAATTAACAATAATACAAACTAATTAAATATTCATTTCGCTTTCCTACCTTTGGTTTACACACTACATACTCGTAAATGCCACCATTCGACGGGGATTTCCAATCCCTTTAGTTTGATACCATTTTTATAATCATAGGACATAATCTAGCCCTTTTACGGCAATTCTCGTTTATATTGTGTATTTATTGCGACTTGAAAAGGACGTGCGAACATTGCGAACACGTGTGTCTGGTTAAAAAAACTCTGAAAATCACTGTCGCTGTCCAATACATCGCAGGCTCAGAGGATCATCTCGAATGAAAAATACCAAAATCGACTATATCCACGATTAGTAAGCCGCTCGCTTCGCTCGCAGCAATTAATATGCGACTCTGCCCTAGAAACACGTGTTGGCATCACCATAGCAACGGAGCTAAAAATGTTGAAATGCGGACACTTCGTACGGTGTTCTATTACGGCAATACATAAAGATGTCCTTTTAAAACTAGGGTACCTGCAAGGTAGGGAATGCTGCGGGGACTGTTATTATTCTTTAGCTTCTTGAAACAAACATGCAAACAAATATGCAACACAAATTATGACCCAGTGGCTTGCGCGCTGTCAGTAGATGCATACCCTAGCATAGTTTGCAGGATGAGACAAGCTAAATATATCACGAAACATGAAAGACATAAAATTTTGTAACATCTATTTCAAAATATCAATATTTTCCATGTATTATTGTTCTTCCACATGAAATTCCCACATGAAACCCATGTTTACTGCGATGAGTAATTTGACACTGCTACGCAAGGAAATTTGCATATTTTTGTAGTGTTTAAAAGCGTTAAAAATATATACATGTGCGCAAAATAATTTTGCATTTGGAAAGCTATAAAACGAAAGCGTTGTTCCATCATTCTGTTCTTACATTGCTGGATATGTGACCCAGTGGCTTGCGCGATGTCAGTAGACGCATACCCTAGCCATATCCTAGCATAGTTTGCAGGATGAGACTTGGTATGCGTCTACTGACAGCGCCGGAAAGCCACTGGGTCACACATCCAGTAAAGTAAGAACAGAATGATGGAACAACGCTTTCGTTTTATAGCTTTCCAAATGCAAAATTATTTTGCGCACATGTATATATATCACGAAACATGAAAGACATCAAATTTTGTAACATCTATTTCAAAATATCAATATTTTCCATGTATTGTTCTTCCACAAGGAATTCCCACATGAAACCCATGTTTACTGCAATGAGTAATTTGGCACTTCCACGCAAAGAAATTTGCATATTTTTGTAGTGTATAAAAGCGTTTAATAAAAATATATACATGTGCGCAAAATAATTTTGCATTTGGAAAGCTATAAAACGAAAGCGTTGTTCCATCATTCTGTTCTTACTTTGCTGGATATGTGAGTCACCTACATGTAAAGCACAACTCATTTCAACTCATTGCCATTCGAATATTTGTCTTAGTGCGCGCAGAACTGAGACCCTGTCTGTTCTGACAATAATATGTGAACGCGACTTGACAAAAATATTAAGTCCATTGTAAAATAGGAATAAAAACATATTTCTACGCCTACAGTAGCCTATTTAATAGGTCAAACATTGCACAAATCAGAATGATTCAGTCAGGCAATTTAGACGATCAATTGCATATCTGTGACTTTGTGTCAAGTTCACACGAGTCACAAGCGTCAAGCGGTATACATGAAACATCACTTGATGCAAAATATGGAAATCAGCAAGAGAAAGCAAACGCGAATGGATAGAAAAACCTTTTAAAGACATCTCTATGTAAGACTTCCATGCTTTGCAGCACTAACAGCTCAAGCAAAGTCGATAGCACATTAGCAGAATATATAGTTTATATATAAACAGACACTGAATCTAGCTGCGATCGATTGTGTGCTTTCAGCGTTTCATAGATATATAAATTGAGATTGCCAACTTTCCAAAAAGGAGTAAACAAATGTAAACGTAACATATAAACAAAAGACAAGCTAACTTACCTTGAATGGTCAAAATAGACTTGAAAAAGCTATAGAAATTTGATAAAAATTCGAAGACTCTGTCCGTCAAAATCGAAAAGCACATGGAACTGAGCGAGTTTAAAATTTGTGTTCTGCGCATAGCAAGCGCGCACGACCACAATTCCATGCGCTAAATAAAATTTACTTCAAAACTCCCTCTCTGCACACATTAGGCTGCTGCTACGCTCACTCGCTTCAGGCTCGCTCGCTCCGCAGCAATTAATGCAAGATGAATTCTATATATTTGTAATCCTCATGGAAAGAGCAATCTCAAGATCGATGTTTGAATCAAGTTTATACGTTCAGAATTTAAGTTAGACAGTTAGTAACGTAATGTCAATGAATTTGTGAAGCAAGCAGCTTGTGACCCACTATGGAAAACTTTCGAATTTTATGAATTGTGCGTCGTTTTCTGCGCCAAACAGGTACAATTATACATAACAAAATATAACAAAATAGGCTTTTCTGCGTCGATTTGTGCGCCAACAAAGATCGTTGTGCGCCCGGCGCAGAGCCTTTTCATTCCATATACCGGTGTCCACTTTATATATAATATACAAAAACGATTGGATCGTTACGTTTGAAATATTTGCTACAGAAAGTCCACTTAAATATCTGAGGAAAGATACACTTTAAAAGTCATGACGCAAATTATCATGATTCAAATGGTAATGACAATGTCAATACACTGAAAGCTAGAATATAAACATAGACAATAAACACCGTTAACGAAATATGACATCGGAATCCTTTTCCTGCTCATCAAAAATATATATAAACAAGCGTAAAGTATAATATAGTTGAAAAGCCAAGAAGTTTTTCTTTTTAACGATGGCCAAATTAAGTTTGTAAAGTCCACAGATATTTCGAACTTCACTTTATGTTTCAATCCGTTTTGTAATATGGTATTAATATTTTATACGGCCGTGTGATTTAAACATCTTTATGTTGCTTGTTTGATGAGGATTACAAATATATAATATTCATCTTGTCATAAAAAAGTTCAACTGTACTATATTGCGCTTTAAAAGGGCATCTTTATGTATTGCCGTAATGGAACGAATTGAGTGTCCGCATTTCGAATTAAGTGTCCGCATTTCGACATTTTTAGCTCCGTTGCTATTGTTATACCAACACGTGTTTCTAGGGCTGAAGTCATGGATTCGAGTGCTTCTTTGGTATTTATTAGGGGATTTGAATTGTAATCTATTTGATCAGTCCAATTCTTCTGCCAAACATTTATGTTCGATTATGCAATTATTCAGTCAACTAAAACCTAAACCTATACAAGAATTACTGAATCGTCTTCTACGTTACTAGACGTGTGTTAAGCTTCCTCTCCAGAGCGAATTATATTCCATGATGTAATACATATGGGAGTGAATGATCACAGTTTAGTGTATTCAGTTGGGAAAATCAATTCATATCCCAAATCTCCTGCTAGCAAACATGTTGAGTTTCGAAATTTTAAGCACTTCAATGTCGATTGTTGAACCTACCGTGGTATTTAGTTGACAGAGAAACTGATATTGACAAGAAATGGGCATGTTGGAAAAATATTTTTATGACTGTTCTTAACAAACATGCTCCACTTAGGATAAGACGTCAGTGTAAGAAATTCCTCTTCTCCATAGATTACTGGTAATATTAGAAACAAAATGTTTGAAAGGGATCGTTTGAAAATAAAAGCTATACTATTTCGTCTGGTTTAAGCGATCATTGGAATAGGTAGGCCTATAAACATTATAGGAATAGCGTCAACATTGCAATGCGCGAAGATAAGAAAATGTACTACAAAAGCAAATTTAGGTTCATTATTAATTACAGCTTACTTTTAGCTTTTCTCAGCAGTATACATTTAACAGAATGTTTTAATACGATGTGCCTTCATCACATGGCTGCGAGATCTGACAGATGTTTGGAAATCGCAACCGATTTGAACGCAACGGTAGAGAATCAAATAATATGGTGTTTTGGTTTCTAACTTTCTATTATCTACAAGCTAAATATTTATCAGTATAAACTATAAAATTGTTTGGAAAAATTGCAGAGTAAGAAATCTTAATCACAAAAAGTAAAATTCGATAAATCGATGGGAAAATAGGTATTGTGGAAAATAGGTATTATGGAAAATAGGTATTATGGCGGCCAATGTGTAATTATAGGATTTAGCCGCATTCTCGTACCCAGAGCTCGTCTTACGCGCGGTCAACGGAGCGCGACGAGGGACTCTGGTGAAATCCATATCAGAAACGAATCTGATTGGCCACAACGAAGGGTATTATTCTAACGTCTTGAACTTTTGACAGATTTCCAATCTGTCAAAACATGTCAAAATAGCATTTACTTTTATTTTTAGAATGCGTTCTATTTAGAGAACCAATCGCATGGAGTTATAGCTACATGCTCGGCGCGTGTATTCAGTATTGCACCATCTGTGACAATCATCGATACAATCTATTAATTCTACCATTTCCTAAACTATTAATAGATATAGTGTTTGTTATATGTTTAAATATCAAGATTTTTCTCGGCATCTCGTTCAATAGGATTAATAGTAGAAGGTGTTAGTACAGAGGATGAATCGTGAGTATACCACAATCCATTGCGCTGGGGACTTTTTCTCAACAAGGGAGTGGCGAGATATTGCTGAGTTTTACTTCGTATTTTCTCTTTGAAAATCACATATTTTTAAAGGTGAGTGTCGACATTACTATAATATCTGTATCGAACTTCGTGATTCTAATTTTGATTGGTTTCTACGGTTTTGTTTAGTTATATTAATTTACATAAGAATTGACCTTATTTTCGGGTTACTGCAAAAGTCGCAAAATAGCTTTGAAATATTCTGGTGTCTTTTTTTAACGAAAATCACATCACTGAAATCAGTAAGAGTCGTTCTTTCAATTGATACCGAGAAATCGGGTTTTGAAAATGGGGTATTTTTGTAATATTGACGCCACTAATTATGCAATAATAATAAAGTGCTAAGCGTCTGATGGCAATCTGATGCAGTATATATAAACAAAACAGACAACAACTGTGATTTTGATTTAGTGTGAGTCAGTCAAACAAATGTCAAATATTTTGAAGGCCAAATGTGCTACTATTTATAAATTAATTTTACAGTATTATTTGTTGTAATTTTTCATAAGGTTGTCAACTGACATGTTCTTATCTTTCATTATATTGCAGAGAAACGACTAATGAAATGGTTGAAGTCCAGTTCATGGAGGAATCAAGTTCCTTGTCTGAAAAAGGTTATACTAGATTTGTCAAATCTTGGCCTGACAATGTATCTAAAAGTCCAAGCACTGTTATATGGCACGCCGAACCCGTCATAATTCTAAACTTCCAAATATAAGTACTGTACTCTCAAATAAGGGTTCTAAACTGTCTAAATTCATTTTGAACATAACTTATTTATGCCAAACGTCAAATATTCTTCTTGAACTTGTAGATTTTTTTGCGAAATTCCAAATATGCTTTTTAAACTTGTATTTATTTACCATATAGCCATTTATCTTTCCTCGATTCCAATTATTTTGGGTAAGTTCGTTTATACGTTCTAAACTTCAAATATACTGTCTAAACTCGTGTCAAAAATACATTCTAATTAATATTCATGACATAACAGTGGGGACATACTTTATAAACTTTCAGTCCTCGTCCCGACGTTTGTCCAATATTTGTTGTTTGATGAATTTGATGGAAAGAAACGAGAGAAACACTGTTGGGCTAAGAAATTTCTTCGATACCGTTGCTTCAGTTCTTATCGGCATTCGGAATCTGCAAACTGCTGAAACTGGTTTTCCTGAAGCAGAAGTCATAGTAGTCCTCGCAGAGCTCGAAGAAGCAAGCGTAACATTACGACTACTTGCATCAGAGAATACCGACGATGTTTACGCGACACCACTTAGAGATCTTCAGGAGTTTGTTGCCCAGATACGTTTACACATGCAATCACTTTGTGAAGACGTTTCTCCTTTAGCTGTAAGACCACGAATCATCACCCAAGATGAACAAATCAATTTCTAAGAAGCCTGCACTTTTCATGGGAGAAAATAGCATGGCTACTCGGAATTAGTGAGAGTGCGCTCCGACGAAGAAGACAGCAAATGCATATGACTGACAATGAGCAGTACAACAAACTCCTATTCAACAAACTGATTTTGGTTGGGAATGAGTTTTCAAGTTCAATAACCAAAGGTAATGACCATCTGCATAACAGTAACGATAAAAAAAGTGTAAGTGTCTTGCTGTTGAAACTCCCCATGTTGTACATGCATGCTAGCCCCTTTGTCACATGAAGCATCACATGTCAGGTGTTGCTACCCATCTGGATCTCGACGTTGTAGCAGCCAGAACATGTAAATAAACAACCCATGCAAGAGAGAGAGTAATGTAACACATTTCTACAATATTACTTCCTAAAAGTAAAAACAATTATATTCATTAACATACTTGTTAGAATACATTTATGTAGGCTAACAACCTGAATATCACTCTCGATTTTGATTATGTTTGAAATACATTTTAGTGTAGTACAGTTGTGTTTTAACCTTGGCATGTAAACAGTTATATTTTATTACATGTGTCATGTACTTTTTACTGATAAACCAGTCAAATCAGAAAATATAGTTTGGTTGATGTTTGTAGAGCAATTATATAGGATTGCAACAAGGTATAAATACAAAAATATTCATACACCAAGTTCACACAACAACACTATATTATTAATATATAAATCTGAAATGTCAGCCCAGAAAGGGATAATGCAAACATATAACAAAAACTTATTAATTGCGATTGAAAATAAAATCCATTATTACCAGTCAAACTTTAACTACCTTACCTTGAGAATGAGAACAATACTGGAAATTTATTTAAAATCTGATCTTTACAGAATCATATTAAACTCTTCGAAAGCCTGCAGGCCATTAATTCTACCCCGGGATTCTACGCAAGATGGCTGAAAATTGACATCAAATTGCTTCAAAGAAGACATGAACAACAAAGAAGTCCATATGCATGGTCTTAAAATCAACGTTTTCATGCGACAATTTCACTATAATTTTTGTTCACTTCTGTGTTTGTGTTTTAAACTGCGACAGCCAGCCGAAGAATGAGCGAGCCGCTCCGGCGAATTGATAATATGTATCAAGATGAAAACCCCGCAATGCATCATGGTATATTGACGATAACTCTTCTGGTGTTAATCCCCGAGCCGGCGCGAAGCGCCGTGCGAGGGTACTAATTCCGCTCGGAGATTTACACCCGGGTATGTGAAAACATTGTGGAATGCAAAGTCGTCCGCCATTTTTTTTTGTCATGGACGGGACGGTTTTGTAAGTTATGCGCATGCGCGAGTTCAAGCCGAGAGAAGACTTCCTTTTTGCAAGCTTTTTTCAAAAATAGTTTTGCACTCATTTTATAAGCAAGTCTCTATGTAAGTAAGTTTATATGTTAAGTCTCGAAAACAAGATAAATGAAAATTATTTAGAGGACAAATTAACAAGAGGAAAAACAGTCAAAAGACCGAAAAAGGAGCGTTTTAAACGGGCAAGTGTCTATTTTGCATGCTTGCTTTGCCGATTTATAGCATGCAGTATAGTTTGTGAATTTGAAAATATGTAGATCATTCTGTGTGGTCAATACAACATTGATTGATCTTTAAGAGCATTTTAGTATTGATTCAAATATGTTATAGAAAAATAAAAAACATTAAATCTCAAAAACTTCATTGCAAAAGCAAGTGCGAAGTATAAAAAAACCCCTCGAAAAGCAGTTGAAGTTTTTTGAAAATTTCGAAACGTTTTGTGAAGTTGAATTTTTGGGGACACCCATCATTTTGAAGCTTGACCCGAGGGTGTTCCAAAATAGGTTGTCCGCATTTGATCTTTATCAGTATGGAAAAATAAGACCTTATGCATAATTCGCAATCCGGGCCCCATATCCTAGGAAACCGGAATAAACGCGGAAAAACCACTGCCAAAGGCTTTTTTCCCACTGCTTTTTTCCTGCCGGCAATCGCAGGAGTGACAAAAAGGTGAATAAAATATAATTTCCAGTCTCAATTTTGTTGCAGAACCATAACTTTTATTTAGGTTATATCTGTTCAACTTTTTTCAACATATACAGAAATATAATATCAAGTGCATTAAGGTGGATCGATACAGTTTTCATAAATTCATGTTAGTTTTAGTAACAGATAGTTCGTTACTATGGCAACATACGCGTACGAAATTCACTCCAAAATAGCCTATCGCCTCGTGTAGTTTGAATAGAAGCATGGTGAGCCCCAATTTTTTTTCGTGCATTATTTTACTTGCAAGACAGACTAACAATAAGCAAAATATAAAAAGTTTTTGTAATGCCATTTTTTTGAAAAAGGCAAAAATGTGGTTTTCTTCAATCAAATTCTTTTGGCATTACAGAATTTTTTTATTTTTGGTATAATGAAAGATTTTTGCCGTGCAATACAGCATGCAAAATTTGAACATAGGTCACCGGACAAAATAATGAGATATAGCGCATTGTTTTTCAAAAATGGAATTTTTTAATGACGTCAGCAATTGACATGAAAACGGTATATAACACGCGAGATGGCGCGAGCAACTGCTCACGTCAGGTCATTTTGGAAGTTCTTTCGTTAATATTCCTGCGCGCACAAATGGTCACGCGGGTTTGTACATATAGTATGAAGTTTTGTTTCCACGATTCTTGAATAAGGTTTTTGTGATTACTATATCGAGCCACCTTAAGCCATTATACTTTTTAGCAAACTTTTCAACAAACGAATTATTTGCGTACGGTGTTTACTAGCTGTTTATAATGACGACGCATCTAGTAAAATTTACAGACTGATCGACTTAAAAATCTCTTAACAATTAACTTTTTCACTAAATTATGTATAAAAACTAACCATGAAAGTTGAAGAACTGCTTTTGTGAAAATATATGTCATACAATTAATTTGTCATACATGGTCATATTTCTGAAATACTTTAATACAGTAAAAAGTCAACTGGACAAAGCCAAATGGCAAAGCCAAAGGAAACTTTTGTTTTGTTGTATTAAGGGGGTCCACTACAAAAATATATTTTTTCTATCTTTTATTACTATTGAATCTCTACTGCTAATATGTTGTTAGGCTCAACACTCTGAGAAAAAAAATATGTTGCTGCAAAACATTGTTGCCATGGTTACCGAGATAAAGCACCTCCTGTGGTGAAATTCATGCAATTTTATAAACACAACTAAATAAGCATTAATGATAAAATCCTGGAATAACTTTTATTTACTAACAAATAACATTGTCTAGGAGTTGAACTAAAACAATCAACATTGAAACATTATCACCAGTTTTATAGGTCAAAAACTGGAAAGGCATTTGACGACTCGCATGGAAACTGTCACCACTTCAAAACTATTCAACATAACTCAATTATTTTAGTTCAACTCCTAGAGCTTGATATGACGAGTCTATGCTGAAAATGTCATCAAGAAAGCTTCAATGCCTCTTCAGATATCCTGCGCGCAATAATGGAAATCGCTAGTTTTGCGAATTCGAGAAAAATGCATTTAAAGTTCAATGTTCGGTTTATCAACATGATGGTCACATTAAGGTGGTCTTATACATTGAAAACTATTTTTCCTAATTTAATACTTTTTCCTCATTTTTTACTCTAATATTATAGAATATGGGTGGCTGACACAAAATCACTCAGTTACAATTTGTGGATTAGTGTTACAATTTTTAGTGATAGATATGTGCCCATATAGATATTTGGAAATGATGTAAAAGTTATATTTGTATATGCCAGTTTAAATAAGCAACATATTTGCAAATGTATGCGCCTTATATTGGGAAACCTTTTATCCCCGAGGCGAGGGTACTAATTCCGCTCGGCTATTTATTACACCCGGGAAAAAGGAAAGCTATGCGAAACCAAAGTTCCTGGCGTGTGGCCACTCTCCTCCGCAGAGCCTTATTTGATAGGAGCTAGGCGACGGAATTTGATAGGAGCTAGGCGCGCGCGGGGGACGACGGGAAGGGGGAGAAAAAATAAGGCTCTGCCTTATAATGTTTTCAATATGGCGTCGAAAAACCGCGAGAGACTGGAAATAGAAAAAATAAACGCTCGAATTACCATATGAATCTGAAATATGATGATTTCAAAAATAAAAAGCCCTTTGACCTCGGCAAATAGACCATTACAAGACGCTAAAGTGTGCGGTAAAACTGTTTGTTCGGAGTGTGATATCCTGAACGAAGGATTGAAATTTTACTACGATGATGTTGGGTTGAAGCAACACTTCAAAATAAAACATCGAGGCAAGACATTCGACCACAACGTGCATATGGACTGCAAAAGACGGTTTAAAGAGCTGCATGCAGAGGAAACCACAAACATGATAAAACAGTTATCCAATATGCGACTAGAAACGGTATGTTATTTTACCCTGTAATAGTTCGTGTTTACAATTTTATATTCATTAAAATATATTTGTATAAAATATTGTGACTATAGTATATACAATAAATATAATTCATTGTGTATACGAACTCAATCATAATCATTGAGACGCATATGAACTATGAAGGCAATAAATTGCCATAGTTTTAAGTTTACAACACTTAATATGTACTGTACATATTCCACAGGACACGGAACAAGTTTATATAAAATACGTTGCATGTGCTTCGTACGATATTGCTTCCCTCGAAATTGCTGCCAAAAGTCGGCGTGAAGCAGTCAAATTGTATGGCTTAATACTCACCATAGAGGTATCCTAAATAATCTGGGAGGTGAACCTTGCTGTGTAGCAGTAAAGCTAGCTGGCCATTCGACTGATGATGGCCAGTTTTTAAACTTTGAGAGCAGCAGAAAAATATATGCTGAAGGGTATATCTCACCCAAAACAGTCAGTTTGAATTTTTGCTTTATAAATTAAATTATATAATACTGTACATGTGCAATTGTGCAGATACATTAACCAATTGTTGGCCAACACTTTCCCTTAATCCCTATGACACTGCTCTGTTGAAATTATTATTTTGTCTATCTTTATTCAAGTCCTGGGATGATTGATAAAGGTATCTTTTTAATCAGAACCTGGAAACGAGACCTGTTCCAATTTGTCTCTAAATCATATGAGCTATCTATAGTAGCTCATTTTTAAACAAAACTAAATAAAAACAAATAAAGCAGGGCAGCAAGTTGATTTTACAATTTAATTTATATTTTAGAATTCTGTTGACAGTACTGTAACAGAAGAAACTATGACAAACTTGCAACCTCATCCTTCCCTGGTGAGTGGCGAAGCAGTCAATTTAGTAGAAATGTCACATCTACAGGTACTTCAAACTGTATTTGGATACCAAGAATTTAGACCAGGCAAAAGATGCAATCAAAGCTCTTGTTTCTGGTCAGGACACCATTGTTATCATTCCCACTGGTGGTGGAAAAACTGTGACATATGTCTTACCATGTATTATGACACA
Organism: Trachythela sp. YZ-2020; assembly: GCA_016169945.1. Lineage (NCBI taxonomy): Eukaryota > Metazoa > Cnidaria > Anthozoa > Malacalcyonacea > Clavulariidae > Trachythela > Trachythela sp. YZ-2020. The sequence continues at coordinate 4,251,668 of JADLSH010000313.1, read as the reverse complement.
AGGCATAGCAATTGTGGTATGTCCTCTGATTATGTTAATGCATGATCAAGTTATGAGGCTGCGTGCCCTTGGAATAAACACTTGCTATTTTAATACACTTTTAACGGACAGTGAACGAGAAAATATCTTGCATCATTTAGGAGAACCAACTTGCCAGTACCCGTTTGTATTTGTAAGTCCAGAGGCAGTCATTACAGGGCAATTACAGAGTTGTTTGAAGAAACTAAAAGATGAGGACAGATTGAGTTTTTTTATCATCGATGAAGCTCACTGCATGGATACTTGGGGCAGTGACTTTCGTCCAGCATATCAACAATTAGGAGATTTAAAAATATTTGGTGTCCCAATTGCTGCTCTGACTGGTACAGCTACAGGCAATACCATAAACACAATCCAATCAAGTCTTAAAATGAACAATGCACAGGTAGTTAAAATGCCATGCAGACGAGATAACTTGCACTATAACGTTATTTCAAAAAAGAAACCAGAGCAAAGCAACAAGTGGCCGAGTACATAAAGCAAGAGCATGCAGAAGATTGTGGTATAGTGTATTGTGCGACGCAGGCTGACACGGTTGAAATGGCCTATGTTTTGAAGGAACATGGTATACTTGCTACATTCTATCATGCTGGTGTAGACAGAAATGAGCGTTTACAAAACGCTTCATTGTTCTTAACTGGCAATGTTCCTGTCATATGTTGTACTAATGCCTTCGGAATGGGCATCGATAAGAGGGATGTACGTTTTGTCATCCATCTTACACCACCGTCATCAATGGAAGATTATGTACAGGAATCAGGCAGGGGTGGTAGGGACGGAGAATCGTGTGACTGTACACTTCTGTTCCGGTTTGGAGATAGAGTATTTCATTTGCGGAACATTAACCAAACTGTGTCTGACAACGTCCGTCAAAATAAGTTAAAGCTGTTAAACGAAATCACTAAATTTTGTATGCAAAGATCATTTTGTAGGATACAGAACATAGCTCGGTACTTCGGAGAAGATGAAGGTGATTGCTGTCAGGTGTGTGATATATGCCAAAAGGGAGTTGTCAACGAAACTAAAGATTATACGGATGCCGCAAAGAATTTGGTGCAGTGCCTCGCCAGTTTGTTATCTATCCAGCCCAAAGTGAAATTGTCGGAACTTGTAATGACGTACATGGGATCAAAAGCAAAAGAAATATTGAACAAAGGATTTCATGCAGTTCCCTTGTATGGCAAGGGTAAAAACACATTTAACAACACTGTTGTTGTCACAGTGTTTGTGCAACATTTAATTTTTAAAGGATTAATCGTGGAGAATCTCCCGAACATTCAACAAAGAATGTCGTTAACACATCTTACAGTTGGTAATATTACAGATTTAGTTAATAATGTCTGTAAAGTTTTAGTGTAAAAAAATAAGATATGATTCCTATTGTTTTCAAGTACTACTTCTTTTACACTGGAACGCTTTAATATTAAAGGTGCAATGTCACTGATATTTGACCAAAAATCCCTCCTTTTATCCAAAAACTGAACTGTAAATTTGAAAATAAAGATTGTAAGTGGATTCACAAGACCTGTTTTAACCATTCCCTCCCTGCCCCTCCCCCCTGGCTACGCCACTGAATACAATATACTGCCCAAAAAGTAAACCCGTTGGAATGAGTACAATAGGTTGTAAATAAAAGAAATATGGTTATTTCAAATTTAAGTTTAAAATGTATATACACTAGCCATGTTTACTTTTTTGGCAATTTAGCCCACTCTGTACACAAACACAAATTACTTTACTGTATTGAGCAAACATGTAGTGTACCTGGGAATAATGCAGACACATGGAACCTTTTAGCAACTGGTTCAGTTTGGCGCTTTGATTCTGGTGTCAGAGTATGCTTCAAGATATTCTCTCCTTTCTTTGGTGTACTTGCCATTGGCATTGGATAACATCCAAGGCCAAGCCCAAGGTCGTCATCATCTGAATATATAGTTTTAAATGTATTGACTATGAGTCTATGACTTGTGTACTTTTCATTTAAAACATATTAATAGAAAAAGAGTTTAGAAACATATACATCGTCAATAATAATATGCAATTTCATCGCGGTAATTTTATGAATTTTGACATAAAACAACATCTGAATATCAATATGGCGATCGTCTGACAAGTCTATGAAGTCAAAACTTAAAAGTTTATGAAATAGCATTAGAATACCATGAAATTAGATTTACATACCTCCCAGACTCAAATCATGTAGAGAAACTTCCAAATCATCGACTTCGATATCGCTTTCAACGTATTTTTTAGCCATCCCTGAGAACAAAGTTTCATCCCCGAGAACCGCGCATTATATAGCAGAGGCTTCTCCTCATTTTTTCGCCGTCGCCCTCCCCCCCCCGTTTCCCGCCTACATATTTCCTGTACTATCCCTTGCTATCCCTATTTACCCATTGATTCCCTATTTACCTCATTTGAAAATATAGCTTAATTAGCCAAAATAAGCCAAATTTTATATAAAGAAAAGCCTCTGCGGAGGAGAGTGGCGTGTGGCTATGTTTCATGGGTGTCATGGGTGAACGTTTTCGCGAATTTCGTGAACTTTTCGTGGACATCGCGTGGGCTGTTATTGTCAGGAGCGGAATGAGCGAAGATTTTATAAACATGAGAAATTCTGAATATTTAAAAATCGCTTTTAGGGACTTTATAAAGAGGAGCTGTGAGGCGAATTTTATCGCTTTTGCTTTATATAAAAGGATAAGAAGAGATATATGAGCGAAAAAAGTAAAATATAAGGCGAGTTTGTTATAATTGTTGATGTATTTGCTCATGGCATATTATCATTGTTGTTTTAAAAACTGTTGCTTTTATATATAAATAGTCAGAGTTTAAGTATCCTATATTTTATGTTACAAAAAAGCTATAAATTAAAAGGAAAGTGGAACCATTTTTACGAGAGAATTGTATACTTTCAACCGCAAGATTTAATTTCAAAAAGGAATTTATAGGTATTAAAAATGCAGTTTTGTTTTATGAACTTTACGAAACGTTTTATATTGAACGGACGGTTGAATTTTTCAATTTTATATTAAAATAAAATACTAGAATGCATAATAACATACCTACATGATATATTTCAGTATTCTATTGTTAAAACCATTGATATTTTAACTACTTTGCCGGTTTTGTAGTGTAATTTGTACGACAACTGTGAAAGAAATTTTCTTACTGATCGTGTTGCCATGACTACAGTGCTTCCACAGTTTCAAACACATTTCCATTGTTTATCCTTGCAAAAATCCTTAAAATTCCTTTATATAATTATTTTATATTACAGTAATATGATTAAAATTGTCATGGCACATTTGAGATGAACAGAAACACTTAGTATTTACGTCAAGTACTACATTTAAATGGTGATATCCTTTGGAGGAGGAGGAGGAGGAGGAGGGGGAATTCAATATCGTTTTCCCCGCCAAAATCTTGTCTGAAACCCAGATAACAGACTCGGTCAGTAGGCCACTAATTTACCGAATGCCATTTCCAGCAGTAAAAATTCTGGTGCAACTGCCATATTTTCCAGTTAAGCAATTAAAAAAACCCTAGCTCTCGTAGCCTCTTCTTACCCCTTCACGATCGCATTCTGACTAAGTCTATTCTGGTTTTGAGCAAATCATCCTTTGCATGCAGATTTTGCAACGAAAAGCTTAGAAATGTTTAGGAACTGTCGTTGTTTAGCTGTGGCGAGGGGTTGCTGCATGCATGTATTTCTAGTTTCAGTATTATCACAGGCGGCCCAATATTGGGTAGAGTTGTATTTATAGTATACTTATATAAAGATTGTATTATGGTAAAAATGTGTGATGAAAATATATATTTTAAATAAAATTTACTTGCCTAACTTGTTGTTTGTGTTCTCCTTTTATCCCTACTTTGTAGAGCTATGAATTCATCGAAAGTTTTTTCTTGATGCCTGCGGTCGACGCCGAATACTTAATAGGAGTTAAAGGCTAATTATTCCCAGCCCCGGATCCGTCGAGACAAACATGCCAATACGAATATTCTCCCTCTTAAATTGCTTTATTCTCCAAGAGAATTCGCCAGCATGTAGAACAAACACCGATCTTTTCATATATAACGATACTTTAACATCTCGGGCAATTTTTAAACCAATTTTTGATCAATAGAAATCAAAATCGCCACTCTGTTGAACTGACAACGACCGAAAATGGACACATCGGCAGCTTGGCCACCTGGCCTCCTCTACCGTTGATATTTGCAGGGGGGTGCGACGACAACATCTTGATATATAGTCTTTTTGAATATCAGATTTTGAAAAATTTAAACAATTGCAAGTGCGGTCGTGATTGGCAGGCTGTAACCGGAAATATATGTTCGGTATTTGCATGCTGTGCGCTGATTGGCATAGCACCCCCCTGCAAATCTCAACGGTAGAGGAGGCCAGGTGGCCAAGCTGCCGATGTGTCCATTTCCGGTCGTTGTCAGTTCAACAGAGTGGGGATTTTGATTTCTATTGATCAAAAATTGATTTAAAAATTGCCCGAGATGTTAAAGTATCGTTATATATGAAAAGATCGGTGTTTGTTCTACATGCTGGCGAATTTTCTTGGAGAATAAAGCAATTTAAGAGGGAGAATATTCGTATTGGCATGTTTGTCTCGACGGATCCGGGGCTGGGAATAATTAGCCTTTAACTCCTATTAAGTATTCGGCGTCGACCGCAGGCATCAAGCAAAAACTTTCGATGAATTCATAGCTCAACAAAGTAGAGATAAAAGGAGAACACAAACAACAAGTTAGGCAAGTAAATTTTATTTAAAATATAAATTTTCATCACATATTTTTACCATAATACAATCTTTATATAGTATACTATAAATACAACTCTACCCAAGATTGGGCCGTCTGTGATATTATACGCGCAAATGAAAAATTCGACATGGAGCTCCCCTATATTTTAATATGCAAATGAAAAATTCGACATGGAGCTCCCTATATTTTCATATGATCCCAAAATATACGTTGACTAATTCGGGGTCGAAATCACATAGCCAAATATATCCTAAACGGGAGAGGTAGGCATATATATCATGAAAATGCCATGCTAGATTTTTTGAAAAATGTTTAACACGTACTATTTCAACACCTAAGTTTGGTTCCCAGCTGTGACCTCCGCCGTTGCCGTCTATAAAAAGACACCAATATTTAACCCTTCGGTTCTTTGAAAGGTTATGGCAGATCGACTTTCGTCGGACTTTACGTGATGTCCTCAATCAGTCAAAGCCTTGAAGTGGAACCGTAATTATAGAAAATATAGAGCATGAACACAATTTGCTTTCACGCCATTAAAACGCCTCTCCCGCCTAAATATAACCGACTTATACTTGGTGTAATTTGAAATAAAATCGTTTAAAATCACTATATAGCTAGGGAGGGTAGGTGGGTACTCATTTGGAGAAAAAAACGTTTTCGTAAATGCTACAATGCTCGCGATTTTCCAATAACATGTCGTTGCTATGGTGGTTGCTACGGCACAAGATTTTGAAACAAGCTGCTATTTTCCCCTATTTATCCATTTTACGCCAAACAAATACAAAAATTAACACAAGAAAACGAAAAAGGGATCATTAATGATGCATAATATGGCTAATTTCAAAATAGGATTTTCTTTTAAAATTTTGTAGTGGACCACCTTAAAGTTATATCAACAACCAACATTCAACAAGGCAACAAAACTTGTGGATTAAAGAATTTATATTACAACTCACTCAGTTAATGTAGCTTTCATGTCTTCAAACTTCTTAACTGCTTGCAGAACCACAGGAACAGTTCATAGTTAAAATATTTTTGAATGCGAAGACTTTATCGAGAAAAGTCTATATCTCGTGATTCTCCTCGTCTCCTTGTCTTTCATGTTCTTGCCAAATTTTAATAAAAAATAAACATTTCCTTGCATGAATCGCTTTCCACATCTATTTTAGTCTTTTTATCTGGTATTTGTCGTTAAAATCTATACTGTTTTTCACCTTTGAATAAACACCGTCGCTACGTCACCGTCACTATCGCAAAATACTTGTCTTTTTCATTATATTCCCGTTTCTAACTTTCGTTAAGGGCAGAAAAGTTTAAAATACACACCAAAATTGTAAAAACGTTAAATAAACAACAAGCAAAGGCCATTTCAACATCGCCCGCGACATAATGATCGATGTCCTTTTGCTTGTCAAGCAAGAAGGTCTCAGGGAAAACCCCGGTTCTGCTCGTTTTCCCGCGTTTATTCCCGTTTCCTACAATCGCGTGCAAAAATTATTGAGACAAGCAGTTTATTGGCCCCCTCCCTCCTATAACAAGTGGTTCTTGCCCCCCTCCCCCTCGTGCAATGTTGTTAAAACGATTTTGAAGCAAGGGGTTATCTAATAATATGTTTTCAACATTGTTAATGGGGGAGGGGGGCATACGCGTGAAAAAGATCACCAAAATGTGAAGAATCTCATTATTTTTGCACGCGATTGTCTATGCAGTTTCGAGTCATGCTAATTTTAATACGGTTATTCCGCTTTACTGTAAATAAGAATCACAATAGCCTTTGTTTACTGTTACTATGTGTTTGGTGTGTGCCTAAGGATTTTCCCGATAGTGTGTAAAAATTATAAAGTCACGATGACGTTATGACGTAATAAATAGCCATAAATAGTCGATAAATTGAGCGAATTTTCCGAATAACAACCATTTTGAAGGTGTGTTAAAACATAAATGAAAAAAATTATCCATTTTAAATACAGCTGAAATAGAGAAATACGATATAGGATTGCACGTTCATTGAACTATAATTTGGGCATTTTTTTAAGAAATTTAATGTGAATTAATGGCAGTTTTGTCTTCTTCGCCTTATATACCAATGATTTGATAAAAATTTAATAAATCAATAATTAACTTTTTCGTAAAGACTCTTGAGTTAAAATTGTACACAACGATTTGTCGACTTCAATATACTTCAGTTTTTACCAAGAAAGATGAAATCAAAAGCGTATGTCCCAAAAGAAACCTCGATTTACATGAGGTGTTTGTTTCAAGACAAAGGTCTTCGAGGAAATGAACTGTTAAAACGTTTCCCGAAGTACAGTAATTAGTTTTAAATAGCTTATACATGCATACAAACTAAATAGAACTCAAAATACACGTTACGTACACGTTACGCCACACGTTACGCCTTTCAGCATATAAGTACTATTTAAAACACGAGCAGGAGTTCTTTATCAGATATAAAACACGAGTGCGCAGCACGAGTGTTTTATATCTGATAAAGCACGAACTGCGAGTGTTTTAAATGGCTTAAAAAACGACCCATCTTATGAATTCATTGGCGCAGTAATTTTAAAAATAAACATTTTCTAAGCCGAGAAAATCAAAGCTAAAGTTTATGTAAATTAACATGATTTTTATCACATATAAAACCACTGACACGGTAGTGATTTCCTTTGTCTTTCCTCATGAATTATTAATGAGTTTTTTAAGAATCTATAGAATGCTGACACGTTACAAACGTTACGCCTAATATATTAAAGGAAGACCTATTCTACCTAGTTTATAAGAATGGGGCGTAACGTGTGTAACGTGTTGGTAATATTCTATATAAACTCAAACGTAACGTGTGGCGTAACGTGTGGCGTAACGTGTGGCGTAACGTGTGGCGTAACGTGTGGCGTAACGTGTGGCGTAACGTGTGGCGTAACGTGTGGCGTAACGTGTGGCGTAACGTGTGGCGTAACGTGTGGCGTAACGTGTGGCGTAACGTGTGGCGTAACGTGTGCGTAACGTGTTATCTATTCTTATATATTTATTTGAGAGTAAACTAGTTCGTATCTGCTAAAGTATTGACCTGGAAATCGTCTGTGTCACTCTCAGACTGATCCATACTCTGTAAATAATACAAGTAACTTGATTAGAGACATGGTTCATGTAGCCATTTTAATCAATTTAGCAAAATCCCACCTCTTAACACAAAATTAAGATATATTCTCAAAGTCTAAAACAATTTTAGATTTTGGCCGGGCACAGCTTTCTTCTTTTGGTTTCAATTTTCCAATATTTCACCTAATATTTCACCTTCATGTGTAAACAGCAACAAATTTAATTTAATTCAAAATGGTGGTTTACTCGTACATAGTCCCCCGTTCTGCGTCTTTTGAGTCCAATTTTGTGCGAGTTTCGCACAACAACTGGATCACTGGGCTTAAAGAGGGAAAAAAGAAAATTTTGCTCGAGACTGGGTTAAGTTCAATTTTTGGTACAAATTTAATTAAGTTTGGGACCCCATAGAGGCGTCTGCTGAGACAATCGCGTGCAAAAATTATTGAGACAAGCAGTTTATTGGCCCCCTCCCTCCTATAACAAGTTGTTCTTGCCCCCCTCCCCCTCGTGCAATGTTGTTAAAACGATTTTGAAGCAAGGGGTTATCTAATAATATGTTTTCAACATTATTAATGGGGAGGGGCGCATACACGTGAAAAAGATCACCAAAATGTGAAGAGTCTCATTATTTTTGCGCGCGATTGTAGGATACGGGGCCCGGATTGCGAACTATGCATAAGGTCTATTAGAATGAAAAAATGATAATAAATAGTCAGGCCGATAAGTGCAAACGTTACCTGGAATTGTGCGTTTTGTGATTAAAGCACCATATTCGCAGGAAGTGTAGACTTTGATATGACAATAAATGTTAGATATGGAGCCATTTGAAAAATTAATGTCGCCGCGCCGGCTAAAATTTGGGTTCTTTTTCATTTTCCCTCATTAAACTCCTATACTAGTCTTGTAAAAACGTGAAATTCCAAGTTCATAAAAAGCAATAACGACCTACATCGTTGGAAAGCTTAGAAAAACCTATATAGAAGACATTTAAGTGGTTGCCATGATTTTTAAAATCCTTTTTGAGTTACAAGCTGTTAAAAACGCATTCTCAGGCTAGTACACAGGCCTGTACCCATTTTGGAATGGCTTGGGAAAATGAAGGTAACCGCTTAATTGACTATATATAGTTTTGTGTAAGCTTTCCAACGATGTAAGTCATTATTGCTTAACATATGAACTTGGAATTTCACGTTTTTACAAGTATAGGAGTTTAATGAGGAAAATGAAAAATAACCCAAATTTTAGGCCGGCGGCATTAATTTTTCAAATGGCTCCATATCTAAAATTTATTTTCATATCAAAGTCTATACTTCGAGCGAATATGGTGCTTTAATCACAAAGCTAAAGTACACAACTCTTACACCTATCCGCCTAACTAAAAACAAATCTTGTTAACTTACTCATTTGTGTAGTCTTTTTGTGTCTCCATATGTAACTGCCCCATTTGGGCACCTAAAACATCTACTGCGCCTGTCAGGTTTTCTAAAAAGCACATAGTTACATACAGGTTTATTATTGTCGCTGCAGTTGTAAATTGTAACGAAATACAATTCTGTGCACTAAGCCTCACAATGTTACTCACCTTCATAGCTGATTTTCCATAGCGTTCCCCGAATAAGGTTCCCTTACAACTAATATATTCTTTATAACACAACATTTACAAACACAACGTCTATAAAACCTCTTGTTCTCTGGCTCCAAGACGGTATCAGTTAAATCATATTCGAAGTCATCAGACAGCTGATCATTTTAGCCTTTAGCTGAACTATCAGTTAGAATGTCATATCCAAGTGTCGTAGCATGATTACTAGACACGGTTACTAGACATCAAGTAAATAGCAGAAGAAATTTGCAAAGATGTAAGTTTGGCTCTCCCAGGATGTGCGCTTTTTGTGCGCAAAGGGAAATTGAAGCCTCTTAAACACCTTCAACAGAACCAGGAATTTTTTATCCCCCTTCCAAAGTCAGTTCAGTAGCAGACGTTGAGGACAGTGTTTTTCGTGCACTTGAGCGCTTCACCTGCCTGATGTATGGAAGCGGTATGGCATCCATCAACCAAGTGAAACACAATAAATTCCTGGAAAGATTCGAGGTCAAACAGGGTATGGTCCTCACTGGCTAGAATGATGTTGATTATATGAGCGTTCTTTCCCCTTGCCATGATAACTTGAGCGTAAATGAACGTAAAACGAAGCAACGTTCGAGCACTTATGTGGAAGCAGGTAGCGCAGCAAGCACCAGCATCCCAGAGCCTGATGATCATGGTTGGCAGATCAGCAATTGGCTGACATTCTCACTGATAGTCCAGCTCAAGGCTCAGATGATGAACTGTATAATGATTAATGTATAATGATTTTACTGATATCGTTTTGGAGACAAAGAACAAGAGGTTTTATAGACGTTGTGTTTGCAAATGTTGTGTTATAAAGAATATATTATTAGATATAAGGGAACCTTATTGGGAACCCTATGGAAAATCAGCTCTTCTGTTCAATTGAGTCACTTACCTAGAAGATTGTTGATAGTTATAAAGGTGAGTAAAACCGTGAGGGTTAGTGCACAGATTTGTATTTCGTTACAATTTACATCTGTAGCGACAATAATAAACCTGTATATAACTAGAATACTGGGTTAGGTGGATAATCCAAGTGAGTAGATATATACACAATTTAAGACCTAACCAGGAACGGTTGCGAAAATTGCAACACTAGGTCCTCTGGCAGGAATTGAACCCACGGCCCTGCGATTCCGGTGCAGCGCTCTAACCAACTGAGCTACAGAGGCCAGTTGCTGAGCTGTAACCGTAAGTTCTGTATATATAAGTTATCGGGTGTGCGGGTTGTGATAAGGTAAACCTCAAAGATTTTCTTGCACTTCACTTGGTTGAACTAGAATACTGGGTTAGGTGGATAATCCAAGTGAGTAGATATATACACAATTTAAGACCTAACCAGGAACGGTTGCGAAAAATGCAACACTAGGTCCTCTGGCAGGAATTGAACCCACGGCCCTGCGATTCCGGTGCAGCGCTCTAACCAACTGAGCTACAGAGGCCAGTTGCTGAGCTGTAACCGTAAGTTCTGTATATATAAGTTATCGGGTGTGCGGGTTGTGATAAAGTAAACCTCAAAGATTTTCTTGCACTTCACTTGGTTGAACTAGAATACTGGGTTAGGTGGATAATCCAAGTGAGTAGATATATACACAATTTAAGACCTAACCAGGAACGGTTGCGAAAAATGCAACACTAGGTCCTCTGGCAGGAATTGAACCCACGGCCCTGCGATTCCGGTGCAGCGCTCTAACCAACTGAGCTACAGAGGCCAGTTGCTGAGCTGTAACCGCAAGCTCTGTATATATAAGTTATCGGGTGTGCGGGTTGTGATAAGGTAAACCTCAAAGATTTTCTTGCACTTCACTTGGTTGAACTAGAATACTGGGTTAGGTGGATAATCCAAGTGAGTAGATATATACACAATTTAAGACCTAACCAGGAACGGTTGCGAAAAATGCAACACTAGGTCCTCTGGCAGGAATTGAACCCACGGCCCTGCGATTCCGGTGCAGCGCTCTAACCAACTGAGCTACAGAGGCCAGTTGCTGAGCTGTAACCGTAAGTTCTGTATATATAAGTTATCGGGTGTGCGGGTTGTGATAAGGTAAACCTCAAAGATTTTCTTGCACTTCACTTGGTTGAACTAGAATACTGGGTTAGGTGGATAATCCAAGTGAGTAGATATATACACAATTTAAGACCTAACCAGGAACGGTTGCGAAAAATGCAACACTAGGTCCTCTGGCAGGAATTGAACCCACGGCCCTGCGATTCCGGTGCAGCGCTCTAACCAACTGAGCTACAGAGGCCAGTTGCTGAGCTGTAACCGTAAGTTCTGTATATATAAGTTATCGGGTGTGCGGGTTGTGATAAGGTATACCTCAAAGATTTTCTTGCACTTCACTTGGTTGAACTAGAATACTGGGTTAGGTGGATAATCCAAGTGAGTAGATATATACACAATTTAAGACCTAACCAGGAACGGTTGCGAAAAATGCAACACTAGGTCCTCTGGCAGGAATTGAACCCACGGCCCTGCGATTCCGGTGCAGCAACTCTAACCAACTGAGCTACAGAGGCCAGTTGCTGAGCTGTAACCGTAAGTTCTGTATATATAAGTTATCGGGTGTGCGGGTTGTGATAAGGTAAACCTCAAAGATTTTCTTGCACTTCACTTGGTTGAACTAGAATACTGGGTTAGGTGGATAATCCAAGTGAGTAGATATATACACAATTTAAGACCTAACCAGGAGCGGTTGCGAAAAATGCAACACTAGGTCCTCTGGCAGGAATTGAACCCACGGCCCTGCGATTCCGGTACAGCGCTCTAACCAACTGAGCTACAGAGGCCAGTTGCTGAGCTGTAACCGTAAGTTCTGTATATATAAGTTATCGGGTGTGCGGGTTGTGATAAGGTAAACCTCAAAGATTTTCTTGCACTTCACTTGGTTGAACTAGAATACTGTGTTAGGTGGATAATCCAAGTGAGTAGATATATACACAATTTAAGACCTAACCAGGAACGGTTGCGAAAAATGCAACACTAGGTCCTCTGGCAGGAATTGAGCCCACGGCCCTGCGATTCCGGTGCAGCGCTCTAACCAACTGAGCTACAGAGGCCAGTTGCTGAGCTGTAACCGTAAGTTCTGTATATATAAGTTATCGGGTGTGCGGGTTGTGATAAGGTAAACCTCAAAGATTTTCATGCACTTCACTTGGTTGAACTAGAATACTGGGTTAGGTGGATAATCCAAGTGAGTAGATATATACACAATTTAAGACCTAACCAGGAACGGTTGCGAAAAATGCAACCCTAGGTCCTCTGGAAGGAATTGAACCCACGGCCCTGCGATTCCGGTGCAGCGCTCTAACCAACTGAGCTACAGAGGCCAGTTGCTGAGCTGTAACCGTAAGTTCTGTATATATAAGTTATCGGGTGTGCGGGTTGTGATAAGGTAAACCTCAAAGATTTTCTTACACTTCACTTGGTTGAACTAGAATACTGACATGCGCAGTAGATGTTTTAAGTGCCCAAATGAGGCAGTTACGTATAAAGACACAAAAAGATTACACAAACGAGTAAGTTAACAAGATTTGTTTCATCATTCTTTTCATTCTAATAATAATAACCTTTTATAATAAACAAGACGCTCTATTGAGCGTAAAGTTGCTGGGGCTAGTAAAATAATTATCGTCATTTATCGATAAATTTATTATCTTAAAACTGTTTTCGAGATGTTAGCGACAATTTTATCGTCACGTCCCGGCAGTAGATTATAAGCATTGCTCACTCTCCTCCGCAGAGGCTGTGAGCTATTAAAAATAATTAGTCGTTTTTAAAAGTGAGGTCTCGAGCATTTTCATTAGTCTTACACGACGTTTTGGGTGGGGTGTGGGAGCGCACAAAGAATGGAGAGAAGGAGGAAACCGGGGCGCGCTCCGTTGACCGCGCGTAAGACGGGCTCTAGATACGAGAATGGATTTAGCCACCAGTTTAATGAGTGAATGCCGCCATGTTCATGTTTATTTTTAGCCCCTGGGACATGCAGTAGAATTGTAATTTGAAGATGCCGATTTAATATGGGCAGACTTATATGTGATAGGGGTTGGCAGTTTTGGAAATCGAAAAGCAGAAAACTTAGAATGTAAAGAAGTAATAGTGAAAACTAAGCATGAAGGAGATGCACATGTTTATCCTTTGAATAATTTGAATGCGACATGCGAACAAATAGGTGATATTTATTGTAATGGAATTAACTAATGGCAATAAAAAAAATATATACGCTTTAAGAATTGAATACCTTTGGTCTGAATGTAAAGGCTTAATTCTTTTCAGTTTTTTATATACTCATAAGAAAAATTAACTCAATAATTGGATGAAGTAGGGGATGATGATAATTTATTGATTTTAGGTGGAGGAGGTAAAAATATTCTTTTTACACAAGATTATAAAGTGTATGTGTTTAAAATATTTCTCTAACGGAATCTGAAGAAGAAAAAGTACAATTGGTTAACTAATGGAAATACAAAAAATATGTACGCTTAAAGAATTGAATACCTTTGGTCAGTAAAGGCTAAATTACTTTCAGTTTTTGAGTCATGAGAAGAATTAACTCAATTGTTGGATGAAGTAGGGGATGATGATAATTTATTGATTTTAGGGAGGAAGTAATATTCTTTTTACACAAGATTATAAAGTGTGTGTGTTTAAAATATTTCCATAATGGAATTTGAAGAAGAAAAAGTACAATTGGTTAACTAATGGAAATACAAAAAATACATACGCTTAAAGAATTGAATACCTTTGGTCTGGATGTAAAGGCTAAATTCTTTTCAGTTTTTGAGTCATCAGAAGAATTAACTCAATTGTTGGATGAAGTAGGGGATGATGATAATTTATTGATTTTAGGTGGAGGAAGTAATATTCTTTTTACACAAGATTATGAAGGGTATGTGTTTAAAAATGACATAAAGGGAATCGAAAAAGTAGAGGAGAATGAAAATGAAGTAGTTTTGAAAATTGGCGGAGGAGAAGTATGGCATGTATTTGTGCTTTATTGCATTGAAAATAATTTTGGAGGAGTAGAAAATATGTCATTAATACCTGGTACAGTAGGAGCAGCTCCTATTCAAAACATAGGTGCTTATGGAGTAGAACAAAAAGATGTTTTTGAAAAGCTAGAAGCTCTAAATATAGCAACAAGGGAAGTAGAAGTGTTTGATGCTGAACGATGTGATTTTGTTTATAGAGATAGTTTCTTCAAACGATGTGGGAAAGGGCGGTATGTGATTACAAATGTATTCTACAGATTATCTAAAAAAAATCATAAGCTGAATACCTCTTATGGAACAATTGAAGATCAGTTGACACAAAACAAAGTAGATGTTCCCACTATTGGAGATATTTCAAAAGCAGTAATTCAGATTAGGCAATCTAGATTACCTGATCCAGCAAAAATTGGAAATTCAGGTTCATTCTTTAAAAGGCCAGTCATTTCGATAGAGCAATTTGAAAAAGCAAAAGAAAAATATCCTGAAATAATATCTTACCCTGTTGATAATACCAAAGTTATAGTTCCTGCAGGATGGTTAATAGAGCAGGCAGGATGGAAAGGAAGTACTTTTAAAGAAAATTATGGTGTACACAAACATCACTCTTTAGTATTGGTAAATTATGGTGGTGCAAGAGGGAAAGATATTAAAGAGCTGGCATTTAATATTATACGAGATGTAGAATTTAAATTTGGGATTCAGTTAGAAGCAGAAGTAAATATTTTATAACATTTTTCTCAAAAAGGTGCTTGTTATTTATAAATTAGCAATACATATGCACTCCAGTTAGGACGGTTTGGAAGTTCTGTTGGTTGGAATGCCTGCCTGTCACGCAGAAGGTCGCGGTTCGAGTCCCGTCCAGACTGCAAAAACCTTGGAGAAATTCAAGGCTATTTTATTTACTATATTTTATAGTGGTCATAGAACGAAAAATTTATTGCGAAACAGGTATTAATATTTTCCATTGCAGTAGCGAGTAGAATTTTCTTGTTGGATCAAAAAGTGACGATTTATGAAACGAATAAAGAATTAAATAATACACTTAGAAAAGAATGGCTATTTATTTAAACTAGAGAAAATGTGGAAGAAGAAACTTAAGATATTTAAAGGTAAATTCTCAGGAGTTAAAAGAGGAACAGGAGTATCAATACCAGCGATCCAGTAAAAATAATTACCACTGTTGGGGAAGGAAAAGATGGAATTGACATTTGGTTGACAATAGATATGGGAACTTCTTTATGGAACTAGTGATCCAAGGATAGTGCAAAGTTTCACTTTCAAAGGGACTAACTGGAGGACAAGCGTGGTCTGTACATGCGTAATTGCTGTGCATGTACATACGCGGCGGTTCATAAAACTGTTGAAATGAAATTATATAGCTATTATATAAAGTCAGCAAACACTGCATGGTTGAATGGAAGTATGTCAAGTTGTCAACACTGTAGACGGGTGTAGATAAAAGGCGGACGCGGACGGCGGACGGCGGACGGCGGACGGCGGACGGCGGACGGCGGACGGACTCGTGGTATTTTTAACCGGGGTTTTATCGCCGGTAGTTATTACGGCGGACGGACTCGTGGTATTTTTAGCCGGGGTTTTATCGCCGGTAGTTATTTGTGGGGTATTTTTAACCGGGGTATTTCCCCCGGCGGATGGTTACTGACGAAATGTCGGGATTTTGTCGTTTGTTTTGTTGGTTTTTTAAAATAATGTTCCCGTACTTTTCCCTGGTTTCATATACGAGGTTCGGAGTGGCGAGGCCAGAATAAACTGACGATTGGGGGGGGGGTGGTCGGTATTAAAAGCGAAGCTCCGAAGGCGCGAGGAGTCGTAGGGGGGTCAGGGCGAATGCTGACACGGAAAATTTTGGATTTCTAGGGTGAAACGCCATTTCCTGAGTTTTGAAGCTACTGTGTTGTGCAATGATCTGAAAGGACAAATTTAAATAGGCCCGTGGCCTCGCCACTGGTCGTTCGGCACAACAAACTTGATTCATTTTTGTGATACAACAAACCTCACACCTCTAATAAGTGCTGTAGATTAAAAAAACAATATCCGGATAGTGGGTCGGAAATGAAAATGTGCACGAAAAAAACTCCAAGCTCTATAACAAGTATTAGCCAAGCCTAATCGTAGGTGTTTCGTGTTGATGGAGTAAAACTAAATTAAGATTTTTTTATTTTTATGTAGGGCATGCTGCGGGAGGTGTACGAGTTATGTTAAGTTTTTCCTGCTTTCATGCTATTGAAAAAAATCATGCAAAACGCAAATAACATGGTGTGACATAATGGCATATTGCATTTAATATCCGTACACCCCCTGTTGAGGACCTTGGAAATTCAAAATTTTAGACCCTCCCCTGGAATTTCCAAAAACGGTGTTTTTCATGGGGATCCCCTGGAATTTCCAAGCGGTTTTTGGCATCTGCCCCCTGGAAATGCAATATTTTTACCACCTCCCTTGGAATTTCCAAGCCATTTGGGTGACAACATCCCCTGGAAATTGGATTTTTTACCCCATCCCCTGGAATTTCCAAGTAAAAAAACTTGTACCCCCTCCTGGAATTTCCAAGGTCCTCAACAGGGGGTGTACAGATTAAAAATGCAATGTGCCAATATATATACTTGGTCTGATTTTTAGGTCAGTGATGAACGCTTTCGGCTGAATTATAAGCTTTGTTAGCTTGTTTGTCGCCTTGCGTGCATGTGGGCGACGTTCAAGCGAGGAAACCAAACCTGCTGAATTGAACTATCAAATGAATGGTTGTTTGAAACGGTAAAGTCTGTAAATATATCATGAATTTTACTTCGGAGAGCCTTGCAAACATGTTTACGCACACAGGAATATATTATTACATTTCTTCGTCTTGATTGACATGTTTATGCACAAGCGAATACATTTCCTTCGCTTTGGGGTTTCCCCTATAGTCCAGCTCAGTGGCGTAGCAGCACAAGTAGGGGCCCGTGGTAAAAATTTAAAAGGGGCCCCCTTCCATAACCGTACTAAAATCTAAAACATTAAAAAAACTCATCCAACCGTGACGCCATATTGAATACGTAGGTGCTTCCACTATTTAAGTTTAAAATTCCAGTGCTTCCACGGATTAGGTTAAAATGACATACTTCAAAATTACACGCGCGCACATGAGAAATTGATTTGAAACGAATCATCAATGATAATGTACTTTTCGCCTCAAATATTCTTGTTCTCTGGTACGATTTCGCTCTCTAGCCTTTGAATTGAAACTTTTTATATGTAAGTTTATGATGTGGCCTGTGCAATTTTCTTGTTTTATCCATAGAATTATAATAATCTTCCAATCTCACAGGGGCCCCCTTAGGCCAGGGGGCCCGCGACAGGGGCCCCCTTAGGCCAGGGGGCCCGCGGGTTCGCACACCCTGAGCCCATAGTAGTTACGCCACTGGTCCAGCTGCATTTGTATTGGTCAATTTTATGAGCCTTTATTAGGGCGTTTAGTCATGAAAGCTGGGTTTTCTTGCAGGCCCTCATTCCCTGTTCTTCTTTTCCCCTCCAACGAGGGCCGGCCACGCAGGCTAAATGTGTGATAGAAGTGTCGTATGACTGAGATGGCGGTACCATGCCTCTCTCCTTCGCAGAGGCTTGGATAAAAAAAAATTATAAAAGGATACGCTAATATTGGATAATAAATAAAAGAATGCGCTAGATGGTAATAAACAAAACGCGCTAAATGGTAATATAATGAGGAAACCGCTGAAAATCGGAGCGCGGGCGGAGGAAGGAAATAGCGGCGTTTTGTTTATTACCATCTAGCGCATTCTTTTATTTATTATCCAATATTAGCGTATCCTTTTATAATTTTTTTTATCCAAGCCTCTGCGAAGAAGAGAGGTACCATGCAGTGATAGGCAGCTTGGCCACTTATTACACACGTCACCAAATGTCAAGAACGCGTCAGAAAATTCCACTTATTTTTCATTCTATTTATCAAGAAGACGTCTTAACTGACGACTTGGAATACTCCGTTTGCGATCATCACGACCAAATCATATGAATGTAATTTGAATGACACGCTGTAATAAGGCGCATGCTCCATTGATGCCTCCGGGCTCTGGCACTGATGACAGATGTTTGCAAGGCTCTCAGAAGTAAAATTCATGATATATTTACAGACTTTATGTATCAGTCAATTCCACCTGTGCCCATCCCCCCCCGGGCCGACCCCCGGGCATTGACCATATTTAGAAAGACTGTGGCTAAATTCCCACCCCGGGGAAAGGCATAGTGTGCTAAAGCCCCGCGCCCGGGCAAAAAATGTTGGGCTATATCCCCACCCCCGGGCTGTAGTTTGAGGTCCTGCTAATAGTAAAATTAAGAAGAGAATGCTAGTTGTACAAGAATATACAAGAATGCTAGTTGTACAAGAATTGTCTTGCAGCCATTTACACACAAAATCGACGTCTTTCCCTTTTCCCGAATTCATATTAGGGACGGGAAACTCGTCTTAGACGGGAAACTCGTCTGTGAAAACCCGTCTGAATATGAATTTAGGGACGGATTTAAGACGAGTTTCCCGTCTAGATGGGATTCCCGTCTAACTTTCCCGTCCGTTTGGACGGGAAAGTTGGACGGGAAAGTTAGACGGGAAACTCGTCTGCCCCCGGATTCATATTAGACGAGTTTCCCGTCCCTAATATGAATTCGGCTAATCACTCAACGATAAAACATGGTCGGCAATGTGGTCCGCCATTTTTAGCTTGCATTCCCGGGGAAAAGATCCCGGGTACGAAGTTGCTAAGTCTCCACCCCCGGGCCGTACAATATTTGCGATAGCCCCACCCCCGGGATTAAAAAAAGGGCGAATGCCCGGGAGTGGCCCGGGGGGGGCATGGGCACAGGTGGAATTGACTGATACATTACCGTTTCAAACAACCATTCATTTGATAGTTCAATTCAGCAGGTTTGGTTTCCTCGCTTGAACGTCGCCCACATGCACGCAAGGCGACAAACAAGCTAACAAAGCTTATGAATTCAGCCGATATTATGTTATGTCACACCATATTATTTGCGTTTTGCATGATTTTTTTTCAATAGCATGAAAGCAGGAAAAACTTAACATAACTCGTACACCTCCCGCAGCATGCCCTACATAAAAATAAAAAAATCTTAATTTAGTTTTACTCCATCAACACGAAACACCTACGATTAGCCTTGGCTAATACTTGTTATAGAGCTTGGAGTTTTTTTCGTGCACATTTTCATTTCCGACCCACGATCCGGATATTGTTTTTTTAATCTACAGCACTTATTAGAGGTGTGAGGTTTGTTGTATCACAAAAATGAATCAAGTTTGTTGTGCCGAACGACCAGTGGCGAGGCCACGGGCCTATTTAAATTTGTCCTTTCAGATCATTGCACAACACAGTAGCTTCAAAACTAAGGAAATGGCGTTTCACCCTAGAAATCCAAAATTGTCCAAAATTGCCCCCTACGACTCCTCGCGCCTTCGGAGCTTCGCTTTTAATACCGACCACCCCCCTCCTCCCCCAATCGTCAGTTTATTATGGCCTCGCCACTCCGAACCTCGTATACGAAACCAGGAAAAAGTACGGAAATATTTTTAAAAAACCAACAAAACAAAACAAACAAACGACAAAATCCCGACATTTCGTCAGTAACCATCCGCCGGGGGAAATACCCCGGTTAAAAATACCCCACAAATAACTACCGGCGATAAAACCCCGGCTAAAAATACCACGAGTCCGTCCGCCGTAATAACTACCGGCGATAAAACCCCGGTTAAAAATACCACGAGTCCGTCCGTCGTCCGCCGTCCGCCGTCCGCCGTCCGCCGTCCGCCGTCCGCGTCCGCCTTTTATCTACACCCACTGTAGACAGCCAAATACATTTTGTTCAATCGTACATCACAATTTTTTTGAATTCTTTATTTCCCCTTTTAATATTTGTAATCAGTATTTGACATCTATAGACTATACCATCCTATAAAATGCATGCATGAACGGCGAGTCATATGCGTTCTTGTGTTTAATATAAGTTAATTTGATTTTGTATTGTAAAGATTGTGACATATTTTTAGTCTCGTTGACATTTGTTTTATATTTCCCAAGGTCAACCTCAAAATCGCGACTTACTTCCTTGTTAATATTTAGAAATACTAGATTCTCGTTTGTATTATTGGTTTTGATTTGGCATTGATAAGTATTGATTTGCTTGTAAGATTGCTCGTAAGATTGCTCGTTAGATTGCTTCGATCAAGAGATCACAATTTTGCACCCAACTGATGCTAGACTTGCGATCAAAGTCTGTGTCGATAACGCGTGGGTTATCTCCTCGTCTTTCGCTTTTAAATATAGCTCCATCACCTCCCTGACGAGTGAAGGGATTGTCGTCGTCAATCTCACAGAAAAAATGTCCATCTTCTCGACAAAAAAAGTGAATATATAAGACACAAATATTACACTTGATAAAATATTTGTAAAGTGAAACCAAGAATTGCTTAGCTGCACATTAATATAAACAATGGCTGATGCAACACTTTAACATAAACCTGGAATCTTACTACCGGAATCTGTGCAGAATGTATAGTTGTGAGAATTTTAGCGTCGAAGCTTATTTTATTAATTATTTGCCTAATTCAGGGTTTCAATGTTATTGTATGTATAAGAATGTATAAGTAAAAATCAGGCTCAGCGACAGCGTGAACAAAACATTTTGGCTGGCCTCATATTGAATTACTGAATATATTTTTGCATCAAATAATTACTACTTATATACGAGGTATTATTTTGGTATTATGTTGTTCAAGCTGGTTTGAGATTCCTTGTTCAGCCCTGTTTAATGTTTGTTTGTTTAACATTATAAATATTTACTACCGTCTACGTACTCTAGGGAATACATGCAGGCAGTCCGCACGGCAGTTATTTATAGTCAATATTAGTCAATATTTATATCAAATCGGCAAATGAATACAAGAAAAAAATATTGCAATAATGAATATTCGACCCATTATTGTCTATTGAATATATAAATGACAAAACGCACTACTAATCCAAAAGGCCAAAATGAAAACGTTTATTTATAAATTTGATCGTATTTCCATCACATTCCCACTCCCTGCTGCCACCATTGTGCGGTGAATATTTCGAAATTTCGTATTTTCGTTCCGTGATATTATTAGATCAGTGGACTTGAACGCACGTGTTCATAGCTACCGGGGGAGTTAGCACCCAATATTATATATAAAACGATTGTTATGATATAGACGTTTAATACCACAACCCAAATGGTGTTCGTAAATCTAATTAAACACTGCATGAATACAACCGAATTGAGCTATAAGATAACTTGAAAGTGCTTAAAAAAGTTTCAACCCCAAAGTTTAACAACTTTAACAGATACGGTATTAATAGAGAATCTTCGCAAACACCCCCCGGAAAGTTTACACTATGATGTATCTATGTATGTATCTATGTATGTATCTATGTATGTATCTATGTATGTATCTATGTATGTATCTATGTATGTATCTATGTATGTATCTATGTATGTATCGCTCGTGTGAATTTTCGCCCCTCATCACAATACTGCAAAGTTAAAAACTTTGCACTAAAAAGGAGATGCATCATTTTGACTTAGAAGCATACAGAGAAGATATCTATTAACAATTAAAGAAAGACCAAGAACAGAATGTAAAAGATCAAGATGCTACAAAGAAAATAGCGGCTAATAGGAAAGCTAAAATAAAGTAAGTTTTTAAAAAATTGGATGGAGTGAAATAATAACTAAATAAATGAATACAATTTTTTTGGTTGTTCATGTTTGGATTTTCCTATTCACAATTTAGTAATTTCTGAAAGCTTTATAGCCCATTTTTTACATTTTGGTCCACGAATTCATCAGCATATCCATCTGTAAATAAATAAAGAATGTCGCCAGTTTCTACTATTAAATCATGATTTATTAAGTGAAAGGGGTTCTTTTATCCATGAAGCTAATCGACTGTTTATTGCCTTTGATAATTTCAACTCTCATGATTTGTTGAGATATATAACGGATTATTAGCTCCAGCCCAAAGGAGTTTTACAGATTCCTTATCACTAAGTTGTTCAGTTTCTAGAGTTTGGAAAACTGTTTTGAAGAATTCGTTAACTTAAATATATCTAAGAAGACTTATATCCATCCCATCTTTGTTTTTCCATCTTGTTGAGCTTTTCCTGTAAAATCATGATGTGCTTCTTAAGCCCCCACTTTCCCAAGTCAATGTTGAACTTGTTATATGGTAAATTACCAAAAGTTGTTTCAAGAGCATTGTTAACAACACTCAACTAGGGAAGTCGGTGTGACGAAGTTTGTTTTATCAATGAACTAACTTTGCAATATTGCTAGGAATAGTCTCAAGCATTATGTCCAAGATTGTACCTACCTTGTATGTGTCTACCCTGGACTCTTCCTTGGGAGCAACGCATGTACCTTGTTTGACACATAGTACTAGGCATTGATTCCAGCACTGCACAGTTTATTATAACAATGGAAAAATTTGTATTATCATGGTTTTAGAAATATTTTGTCACAACTATTTTCAGAATGGGCTTTTCTTCAATGTATGATTACAATATTTCTCTGTACCTTGAGTGAGTTCCCACGCACGGGTCATGACCTGGTCCTGGCTAGACTGCGAGCAGGCTAGGTCCTGGAGAACAACTATGAAACCAGTTTGGCTATCTTTTATGGGAAGCTGTGTGATTATGTTTTATGCTGTTGTTGTTGTTGAAAAAACATTGAAAATTATTCCAGTAAATTATTATATGAATTGCCCTCTGTACAACAAGAGGGAGTATCTCCTCCCTGGATTGACCCCTGCGTACGTATAAGCCACGAAACTGTGTATAGAAAATATCCAAATATACATGGTACACTTATTACCAATGTGTATGACTAATTTGTTTTATATTATTAATGCAGGCTAGAATACAAGATAAGTATTTAACAATACCTGCTGAAGCAACCAGATGTTTTTACCATTATATACATTGATATACAACAAGATAATGTAAGGATAATTCTTGTAGTATGGTTAGATGGATATTCGCACACTCCTAAACGGCAGCCATCTTGTATATATAATTATCCGGTTAATAATTTGTTGTTCAATTATTGCGACATCCATCCCGTATCAACGACCAATCATATTAACTTCCGGTTATGGATTATCCCAGAGCTTTCGATTCTTCCCAAAGGATCGCAGGCTCGGGGTACGAGATTGATATGAGGGGGAGCATTATCATTAGCATATGAGGATGAGTACATTAATTATGCAACTTGGTCCTACTCCTTTGAGACCTCTCAACCCTCATTAATATGCAATGACGTAACAAAACAAGACCAGGCAGGTCTAGGCGAATTTTGCTGAGTTATAACTATAACCCGTTCCCTAACCCTCTCTCTAACCCTCTCTCTAACCCTCTCTCTAACTATAACACATTCCCTTAACCGTGTCTCTAACCATCTCTAGCGATTTCCCTCTCTAACTCCAAACCTAACCCTCTCTCTAACCCGTTCCCTAACCCTATCTCTAACCTTCTCTCTAACCCTCTCTCTAACTATAACCCGTCCCTTACCCCTGTCTCTAACTCTAACCATCTCTAACGCTTTCCCTCTCTCTAACTCCAAACCTACCCCTCTCTCTAGCCCAACCTCAATCCCTCTCTCTAACCCTCTCCCTAACTTTAATCCTCTCTCTAACTCCAATCCTATCTCTACAGACAAACCACGGTCAGCCCTATCACTACAGACAAAACGTTGGATATTATATATAAATCAATATTTTTGTTCAGTTTGTATTAAATATTTTACAATAAATTTAAATTTCAGTTGTAGTTAGTTGTTACGGAATTTCTGTTGGAAATTAAACACCACGTATATATATTTGACAAAGCTTTAAACCTGAATCAGATTCGTTATAGTGCAAATAATTATATCTTATGCTATTTTCACTGGATTAGGAATATCGCTATTCTTGGCTTACCCGATCTAAGACTTTGCCAGAATATAGACACGGTGTTTTCCATGCACAAAACCAAAATCCATCGTTTAGTCCCCTTTCTCTGTTACCCTGAGAGACAGAAGTTATAATTATTAATAGAGGCGTTATTAAACCTCTGCCTCGCAGGGTACCTGTAATGTGCAGTCTCTTCAGGACACTTTAGTTTGCAAAGGTCCAAGCCACGCTTCTAACAACATTTGCATCCGAAACTTCGAATGTAGAGCTACCGTTTCATTAGATAGCGTTTAAACTTATATTTGTATTTGTACAAAGCGCTATTGTATTTGAACTCAAACCTAGTCTTTCAAGATGGATTGACGTTAACCAATATGGATTTATTCCAGATTCCTCAACTACAATAGCGCTTGTCTCTATTCTTCACAATTGGTTATACTCCACAGATAATTCCGATGCAACTATCCGAGCAGTTCTGTTAGATTTTAGAAAAGCATTTGACTTAATTGACCATTCATTACTTATTGCGAAGTTGCTTAGTTTGGGAATCAGACCTTCGGTTGTTAATTGGATTGCAGATTTTTAAAGGCAGGTATCAGAGAATTAAACTCGATAACAATTGCTTTTCGGAGTGGATGAAAGTACACGTGGGAGTACCTCAAGGAACAAAACTGGGCCCACTTTTTTTTTCTTGTGATGATAAATGACCTCTCCCTACCTTTCTCCATCGCTATGGAACTTTGCTGATGATTCTACTGTCTCTAGTGTTGTTCCCTTGTCTTCTCCTCATTCTCTCCAAGGGAGTATCGACCATGTTGTAGATTGGTGGACTACAATTTTTTTTCAACTGAATCCGGAAAAGTGTAAAGAGCTTGAAATCTGCTTTAAAAGACAGAGTCATTGTTTGAACCGATAACTATACTTGGCCAACCTCTAGAGAAAGTTTCCTCCGCTAAAATCCTGGGTTTGATTGTAAGGGACGATCTGCAATGGAAAGACCATGTTTATAGTATTACCAGTAAAGCAGCAAAACGTCTATATCTTTTGCGACAATTATCACGTTCAAGCATTGATCCTGTGGACCTATTACAGTTCTATTGCTCTTGCATTCGATCAATATTGGAGTATGCCTGTCCTGTATTTAATTGTGCTTTACCTCTGAGTCAATACTTATTTGATGAAATAGAACGCATTCAAAAACGAGCTATGTTGATTATATACCCACACTTATACAAGGACGCACTAAAAGTTGCAGATCTTCCAACACTTGCTGAACGAAGCGATATATTATGTAAAAGGCCATATTATACAATGCCAAGTTGAAAGCCGCTATCGTCGTGAATCAACTGCATGTATTGCCAAAGTCGGAAGGTTTTTCGCCATGTTTGCCATAAGGCATAAAGTTTGGCAGGAAAATTTGACAAGAACTCGCTTCCAAAACGGAAAAACTGGCGCACTGGATTTTGGTTAGCGACTTTCACGTGACCAATCAAAGTATTTTCAGTATTTTGCTTGCGTTAAGAGACATTAAAATTTCATAAGACTGGAAACAAGTACAAGCACAAGATACACCGAACAGTCAACCGAAATGCTCACTGCGTTTATACGGTTGTCGTCTCAAGTCCACAGCTTCAAACTGTAAGATTCGAACAT
Organism: Trachythela sp. YZ-2020; assembly: GCA_016169945.1. Taxonomy (NCBI): domain Eukaryota; kingdom Metazoa; phylum Cnidaria; class Anthozoa; order Malacalcyonacea; family Clavulariidae; genus Trachythela; species Trachythela sp. YZ-2020. The sequence goes on along the minus strand of JADLSH010000313.1, from coordinate 4,225,497 downwards.
AAAGAATAGATTTTCCTCGGCTACCAAATCCGTGATTGGCCTATAATGCTATGGGCGACTTTAATCAGTTCGACTTCTGCAGAAACACATCTCTTACACAAACTGTAAAGAAACCTACCCGTGGAGATGCAACTTTAGATTTAAGTTTTACTAATATGAAGCGTTGGTATAATGACCCTGAAATACTTCTTCCTATTGCGAGATCGGATCACATGTCAGTACTGTTACACCCGCTTAGTCACTACCAACGCCCCAACACCATCACCAAAGTTTGGGTCAGAAAGCGGAAGCCATTAGTATGCAAGCATTTGGTCGATTTCTTTCGGTGCTTGACTGGAATGTACTTTCTTACCTACCTTCCTGTCAAAAAATGTGTGACCTGTTGTATGACATCATTCTCATGGATCTGGATACAATACTTCCCAAAAAGCGGTTAAACTTCACTGTAGAGATAAAGCATGGATTACTCCTGAAATCAAAATCCTCATCACCCAAAGACAAAAGGCTTCTGTCTTGGGAAAGACAACGGAATAGAACAAATTACGAAATAAAGTAATTCACATCGTGAAACAGGAAATCTAAAAACCTCAAGGCCCAGGAAATAGTGGAGTGCTATTAAAAACCTATTCTTGAAAGCCAGACTTCTATTCCGCGGAGGTCGATGGAACTATCTAGCAGGTAAAAGACTTGGCTTTCGCTGTTTATAACGGATTTTTAGCCGCTACCGAATCGTTGCCGCCACTTTCAACTATTGATAAATTATCTATAGCAGAACCTATCGTTTCATACTCTCTCTGCTGTAGATGCTGAATCTCGCTTAAATTAAAGGCAGTTAAATCCATGCAATAAAACCCCAGGTCACAGAGTAGATACAGACAGAGGTCTCACTTCAGGCAAAATGCGTAACCGGCAGCTGTTCTGTTGCTATTCTGTCTGTCTGTCTGATGATGACTCTAAAATAGAGTCGAAAATTTACAGTCTCTCAAACTCGTCTTGTTCTATTCATATTTTAAATTTCGAAATGACATTATTATTCGGAATTTTCTTTATTTTCTTAAATTGTCGGCCGGCCGCCCTGTTCCTAGCCAATGCGGTAACGAGAGGCATTCACCCCCCCCCCCATATATTTTCGGAAAATAACCGGCATAAGAAACCCTTGTTATTTTCTTTATAACGGTTTACCTTGACTGAAGTTGTGATTAACAACATTAAATAGTTAACTTGAATTTTTGCGGTATTTTTACGTCTAAAAATGACCGCCATTTTGAATGTTTTCGGGGGGGGGGGGGGGTGACTGGTGACAGCCTCTACTTAGCGCACTGGCTAGGAATCAGTTACGCTCAAACATTAGCTCAAACATTTTACATAACGTGAGACCTCTGTCTGTATCTACTCTGTGTCCAGGTTCAGATTCTCTGCCAAACTGGATTCTAAATAGGTTTTCAATGGAGCTCTCAGAACCTGTGACAGTTATTATTCAATGCTTCTGTTAAACAGGCACAGGTACCAAAGCAGTGGAAGGGAGCAAATGTTATTCCCGTCCCTAAGATATCCCCTATCATAGATATACATTCGGACCTGCGGCCTATATCTCTAACTGCCACATTGTCAAAGATTCTTGATTCCTTTCCATTTCAATGGATCATGGACACCATTTATCGGCGTCCATGAAAGGCAATTCGGATAATTAAAAAGCTGCTCCACAGTGGATGCCCTAATTAGCATGTTCCATTGTTGGCTTTCTAACACAGATGGTAAGGGTGAGTCTGTTCGCGTTTTCCTGCTTGACTTTAGTAAAGCATTTGACAGAATAAGCCATAAAATATTGATAATGAAGATGCAAATATATTGACAAATCTTTAATAAACTGGGTCATGGACCTACTGATGCAAAGAATGCAGAGAGTGAAATTGGATTCTGCATTATCTGATTGGTCCTTTGTAAATGGAGGCGTCCCGCAAGGTATAATCCTTGGCAAGGTACAATCCACTCCTTTTCCTCATTATGGTCAACAACTTGGCTATTAACCATAACGACAGACGGAAATATGTCGATGATACCAGTCTCTTTGAAACAATCGGCAATGGTAGTCAAGGAAACCTGCAATCCGTTATTAATGAAATCGATCAATGGTGTATGGAAAATGATATGGTGCTTAATCGCTCCAAGTGCAAAGAACTATTAATTTCATTTGCTAAAGACACGCCCAATTTTCGACCTTTGTTTATTAGAGATCAATGTATGTCACCAGTTCTATCAGCAAAAGTTCTTGGTCTATATTGTTCTTCTGATCTAAGTTGGAACTTACACATTGAACATATAGTATCCAAAGCATCTCCGGATCTCCATTTATTTTCTCCGGGTACTCAAACGTAGCGGTGTTGGGGAGAGGTCTCTCATTCAAGTCTACATTTCATGCATGCATACGGCCTGTGCTTGAATATGCATGCCAGGTTTGGAATTACAACACCCCTGACTATTTAAAGGAAGAATTAAATTGAAAGAATACAGAAACGTGCCCTACGTATAATATGTCCTCACCTATCATATCGCGCAGCTTTAGAAGTTAATGATATACCATTACTTTCTGGAAGAAGAAATGATTTATGTTAATCATATTTTACTCTTTACTCTTAATCCAAACTCCTTCATCCAGAACATAAGTTAAATGGACTCATTCCTGATAGACGTGAAGATTTACGTAGTTATAGCCACACAATGATCAACATATTAACTTAATTCATTGCAAAACTACTAGATTTCGTAACACTTTTATCCTTTCAAGTATCGTAGCATATAACAATTCTTTGTTACCATAATTTGTAGTTACTTCCAGTTATACTGCGTCAGATTCTTCTGTTCTTGTATTAGATCTGTTATGGAATATGCGTGTCAGGTCTTTTATAGTAATCTGCCATCATATTTCTCGAATGAAATCGAAAGGATCCAGAGACGAGCAATGCACGTAATCTTTCCACGCCTCAGTTATAATGATGCGCTTGCAGAGACTAAACTTTCCAAACTTGGTGAAATTGACAAATTGAGGGACAAATTGAGGGACAGTTGGATGGCTTCGATTGGTTCTTGATAAACCGCCAAAGATCTCCGAGTTTCCACTTGTGCTGGGGATTCACCGTCCCACTTGTTCCACAACCTTGCGAGGGCATCTGGAAGTGGTGCGTCCCAGGCATTCTTAGTGTCGCACGCCGCACGGTAGATAAGTTTACCTGTGAGTGTTAAAGGAGATACGAAGCCCAAGGGGTCATATACCTTGGCGAGCTTTGCCAAAATGCCCCGTTTGGTAAACACCGTCTTATCAGCAGGCATTGTAACACCCACTGTATCTCGTTCTTTATTCCATGTAAGACCGAGTAAACTACAGTTTCCCCCTTCTGGGGTCCCTAATTGCTGTTTTGCATAGGTAAGATCTCCGTCTTCAAGCTGGGCTGTTTCTAATTCACGCTCGTTCGAGTGCCATTTGTGTAGCTTGAAACAGGCATCCTCGAAAATACTTGTTGCTTTCTCTTTAATCTCTTTCGCCTTCGATACTGATGTTGACCCCGATATCAAATCGTCGACGTACAACTCTTCACGAAGCTTCGCTATTACTTCTGGCTCTCTTTCTTCCCAGTTGCTCAGATGTGCATCAATGACTCCCCCTGGTAAATCGCAAGGTCTCTAGTTCTGATTGTTGATCTTTACGCCAGTGAAAGCGAAGCGCATCTCTGTCGTTTTCTCGAAGTCATCCGCCACAGCCACCGGATGGAAGCATCCTCTTACTAATACGTCCCACAACTTATTCTGCAAGTTAGGTCCCGGATGTAGACATTCATTCAGTGATGGAACACCGTTATGTGCTTTTGCAGAAGCGTCATAGACGACTCGGAGTTTAGTAGATTCTGCATCAGGTCGAATAACTGCTTTGTGTGGGATATAGAATTCTCTTCCCACGCTCGGCTGTTCAGCTTTCTCGATGTTCCCTTGATCTCAAAGGTTGATAATTCGACTTCTCGTGTTGTCACTCCGAGCATCATATCAATTTTCCGTATTTCTTTCTTACACTTCCCCGTTGAAATGCAATCCAAAAGTGCGGCAGAGGCATAGGAACTGCCAGCCACGGTGTCGAGTAGGGCTCTACACTTAATACCTTCGACTTCGACTATCACAACCGGGTGTGTAACTCGCGTGTTCGTGTTGCTGCCGGCCACTAACAGTTGTTCTAATTGTTCACAAATCGAAGTATGATGTCTTTTGTTACATTTCTGACATCCGGATTTGCTTTTACAGTTAATAGCGCGATGTTGACTTCCTGTGCAATTGAAACATAGTCCCTTTTCTGCAAGTATTTTCTTTCTTTGTTCTCTTTTTACAACCTTTGTACAGTTAGTGCCTTTGTGCGTGGTATCCTCGCAATATACACATCCTCGTTCTCGCGTCTCGCGTGGAAAATCCTTTGCATGGAAGAACTTTGATCTTGGACTTTTCCCGCTTTTTTGTTGATTTCTTAACTCTGATTTTTTCTCAATCGGATTGATATCTTTCCACTTTTTCAGCTCTTTAAGAAGATCATGAAAGCTCCATTCTTGCCATCCTTCGTTACTGCGAACTAGATCCGATTTTATTCCCTTTAATTTGTCCAAAGTTGCTCGCACATTTCCTCGCACATCATCTAGTTTTCCGAGAGTTTCAAGGCTTTGAACATTATATCTTAGTTGCTTATAGAAATCGTGTATTTTAGCAGGATCTGTTCCTGAAATTACCGGTAGATTGTTGATATTTACTATATATGCATTCACAACTTCGGCTGACTGTCCGTATTCGGCTTCGAGAATATCTTTGGCTTTCGAGTATCCCTCATCGGTGAACGGTAGGCCATCAATATCAGAACGCACAGATTCGTCAATTAATTCCTTTAAGTAGGCCGGAAAACTTTGTTAAGGTTGGTATTTTCATTGAGTCAATCTCCGATGTAAATTTTCCCCAAAACGGTAGCCATGATTCGAACTTACCGTTGAATTTCGTTATTGGTAACTTCGGTAATTTGGCGGCAGAAGTTTGTTTACATTGTTCGCTAATTTCTGCTTCGCTTGCTTTTTCTTTCTCGCGTTCTTTCTCAAATTCAGCCTTTTGCTCGAGTAATTCTCGTTTAAACGCAAGGTTTTTCTTGTGCTCTTGTGCTGCCTTTTCATCTTGCTCTCGGCGATCGATTTCTTTAATTTGTTGAGCCAATGTTTGTACATTTTTGTCAGCTATAGCCAGTTCGTCTTCGTATTCTATGGCCCATTCTGCGACGTTTTCTTCGCTCTCGCCCTTTAAAAATTTCTTCTCTTCTATTGTCTCTTTAAGACTGTTTATCGCTGTGGCGACATTCACGATAGATTCTCGCTGGCGTTCAGAGGCTTGACGGTCTTGTTTAGCCATCACTTCTTCGGTTTTTCCTTGCCTGAATCTCAGGGCTTTGACTTTACTCGCGAGATCATTTAGTAGTTTATCCATATTATATTCGAGATTTATATCTAATATATTATTTCACAAATCACACAAACACGGGTTCTTGCTCTTGGTCGAGCTATATCACGATTTATCCCGTACGTGAGGTGCCACTGTGTCGTGGATAGCCTCCCAAAACGTTCACAACACTCACAAATAGTTGATTATAATGTTTTATTACGATATAAAGCTCGCTCTCCGCACAATGCAACAACAAAACTTCTTCCAAAAACGTTCGACCGCATGCAATTGATTGACACTTTCTAGCTAATACGCATGCATACTAATTTATGAATGTTAATTATTAACCATTTAGTGGCAATCTCCAACAGTTATATAGCGCACTTTGCCTATTGTCATTGAAATATGATTGGCAGTAGAGTAATTTGATTGGCTGAGCAAATTGCATTCGTATTGCACGTGTCTGGACATACTTTGAACTTTGATCAGAAATATTTTCTTGTAAATTTAGTGTGTTGACAGGCTTTTCCCACTTGTTGGATAGTAAAACAAACCTCAATTTAATCATTTTAATGTGTTGTCTCATTAACTTAAATTTATACATTGTGATCTATAAATTGGCTTTAATGATCCAAGCACATTATATACTAAAATACACCGGTATAATTAAATTAAACACACGCCAAATTTGTGGGAGAACGGGTTCGGGGTGAAGACTGAAGTGAACCAATATTTATACTCTGGTCAACCCAAAGACTCATTCTAGCCTTATGTTTTCATCCCTCGGGGGTATACATGAGACCCGCTAGGAGAGACTGAATGCCCTAGGGGTAAAAACCCCGATAGAGCCCTGTCATCAAGGTTGCGACCCTCTCCGACATTACCTGAACCAATGGGTGATAATCCCCTTGGACAGTCCTTACAATTCGACTGATTATATTTCCATGAAATAATCTGAGTCTATGGGCAATGAAGTTGACCATTTGGAACACTTCAACCCCACAAATACACTGCAAGTGTATTCCCCATAGACGAAGAAACCAATCTCCCACAAAGCTGTAGTCCTAGAGAAGACAGCTTTTGCCTGATGATAGTTGACTTCCATTTGAGCATTACCATCTCTCATACTACAGCTGAGATGTCAGGGAGGCCAGGAAAAACCTGCAGTACAGGAAACCTGGATGGGGCCCAAGACATACAGCAGCTCCCTCACGAAGCTTTTTATCTCACAAATTCATAATTGGAGTGTTGGTAACACGACAAACAGAGGTGACTAACAAGGCATGTTTGTTTTGTTATTTCCCATTTTATTTATTTATTTATTGTTCAATTCATCTAACGTAACAGTCTGGTATATGGAACTCGGAGCTATACGATAAAAGGTCTCTACATTTGAACAGCAATACTCCAAAGGTTCAGTATACAGAGAATGTGATTGAATTACATAAATTAAAAAGCAAACATATTTGTGTATCACATATAAGTTTCAATTGATCCCCGATTATCAGAGATTTGTTTTCTAAAGGTTAACATTAAATTGGCATCAACTGTATTTCCTTAAACTGTGATAACAGTGGTGTATGTCGTATATCGACTCAAGCTTGAACACAACAGTGAAAGCAGTCACATGCATGTTGAGATTTGCACTCAATTAATTTGAAATATTATCTGAATATAGTCCACAATATTGGTAGTGCTATGTAGTATATAAAGAAATTGCAATCTGAAAATAAAATATAATGAACTGTCAAATTATTTCCATGATATATTTTAGTAACTTTGACAACAAGCTTAGTCTTAGACTTAACTGCATATACCAACAGAATCCGTTAATATACAGTGGTGGACATTTGGTGAAATATTGGGGTACTGACTTAGGTTGCCAACATACAGCCACCCTTTTGTTGCTGCAAATCTGAGTTCTTAAAACCTTTTGGCCTAAATTTCATCAATGAAAATTTTAATTAAATTATAGCCTATCAAGGCTTTCCTGGTTGAAAATCATTGATATAACTTTCTTACATACAGTTAATCAGCTATAATTCGAAGACTTTGAGGAATTATTGGGGGAGGGGGGTCGCCTCTTTGCCCTCCACCTTGCTGTCAGTACAAGTGGTGCCTACCAGGAACTAGATATATTGACAATGAGACAATGCCAGTGCAACGTATACTGCTCAAATTGGACATACCGTCCTGTTAACCCAAATTATACTTTGTCTATTGGCAAGATGGCAATAATACTGAACAACTAATAGACGTTCATGTGAACATACACCAACGCACGCTCGAGCGCACTTGTCCAAATTCTGAACCAACTTTGACAACTGATACACTGAACTATATTTTATCGTAGTATTTAATATTCATTAACAAAATACGTGTTGCCGATTTAACGATAATGTTATTCTTTGCTATAAACGTAAAATTTTAGGGTAAATACAAATATTTTCAGGCCTCGAGACAAGGATTAAACTTTGGACTCAATATAACAATAGGATATATTAAAGAGATATATCATATTATAATTTATACATATATGATACCAGAATACTATGATATCGAATGGCAATTGAGAGATATACTAAAATTGGTTGAAAAGAAATAGAACATTCGTTTGAGTCAGTTGCTGGTAATACTTTACGAAGCCCCGCATGGGCCGCATGCGAGGCAACCAATTGTGTTACATCCAGCAAGCGTGGCATGTCGTGTTCTTACTAACTTTATAGCGGATCGAATTGAGCTGGCATATTTCTTGGACCATGGGGGGAATAATAGCACATGCTTTCTCTGCATCAGTGAGTTCTGATTGTAGATAAACCACGTCGTTTATTTTTTGTTCGCCATGCTGCCCGTCGTTCGCATCAATCTTGTTGTTGTGCCGAAGGAGGTCTCGCATCGACATATTTAGCATTCGAATCGTCCACGTTCTCGCACCGTCCAAAGCACTTCGCATATTAATATGTAAATTTTTATTCTTGCAAAATTTCGTGTTTATTCAGTTGAAACATTCGGCAAATTGACACGCTTGACGTTATATAGCTCACTTTGCCTATTGTCATTGAAATATGATTGGCAGTAGAGTCATTCGATTGGCTGAGCAAATTGCATTCGTATTGCACGTGTCTGGACATACTTTGAACTTTGATCAGAAATATTTTCTTGTAAATTTAGTGGGTGTTGACAGGCTTTTCCCACTTGTTGGATAGTAAAACAAACCTCAATTTAATGTGTTGTCTCATTAACTTAAATTTATACATTGTGATCTATAAATTGGCTATAACGCTCATAACGCCTATAACGCTCATAACGCCTATATAACGCTCATAACGCCCATAACGCTCATAACGCCCATAACGCTCATAACGCCTACAACGCTCATAACGCTCATAACGCTTATAAGGCCATGGGAATGAAAGTCTCTGATTTGCGTTCACTAAATTTTCAAATCCAATGCGGCATTTTTTCATTATTCATTATTTATCTTTAAGCCGGTGCTTCCACTTTCAAATCTAAATTTCCTCTTTTTCTCGTAAATTTTCCTTAAATATCCTTGAAATTTCCTTGGAAGCACCGAATATATTATGGCGATTTATCATGCCGAATATTTAAACGTCGAAGCGCCAAATATGTCGAAAATATGACGTAATGTAGTTGAAATTTATATCGAACTACAGATACAATGTTTTAGGCCGTTTTACTGCTGTTTTTGGGGATTTGGAACTTGAAATTTTTTAAAGGCTAGCTATTTTCTGCAAATAATGATTTTTTTTGTAAATAATGAAATTTTTACGCGGTAGTTTCTGGAGCACGCGGGCGGTGAACGCAAATCAGAGACTTTCATTCCCATGGCCTAATGCCTATAACGCTCATAACGCATATAACGCCTATAAAACCTGTAACGCCTATTTATGTACTGAAGATTTCACCGTGGTTAAATAAAATTTTATTATTATTATTATTATTATTAACACCTATAATGCCTATAACGTCTATAACGCTCATAACGCCTACAACGCTCATAACGCCTACAACGCTCATAACGCCTATAACGCTCATAGCTCATAACGCCTATAACACCTATAAAGCATTTAATGCTTATAACGCCAAAATCGCTCATTAACGCCTATAACACCTATAAAAATATACATAAAAATATTACTCGACTGTGATTGGTTGATTTCAGGGCAGTTAATTCCAAACCAGCAGTGCAAAAATCTGTAATCACAGTGCAATTTTTTGTAATCACAGTGCAATTTTATGTAATCACAGTACAACTTTTTGTAATCACAGTGCAATTTTCTGTAATCACGGTGCAAAAATCATGTAATCACTAATAGTCTAGGACCTGTATATAAGTTTGTATGCATTTCATTTAATTGGTACAGATAAACTCAACTGTTTTAGGGTAAAATGATCATGACTGACGGCAGGACTACATGGCATATGTGCCAAAACCCGAATCCGGTGCGAAATGCCCGAAAATAGCCACACCCAGAAACGGCACTGCCGACATAGCTCTATCTCCTAAACCATCAAAGCTACAGACATTCTGAAGTGCGGTAAAATGGGTCTAGGTACAATATTTTACAAGAAAATGACTATGCACCATCCCAGGTCAACTGCTAATTATACATCACATAACTTCATACACCTTAGAAAGGCTATTTTCTTATTTCCTAAATATTTTTGTCATAGGATAAAAAACTATACTTATTTCAATATAATACTAATATATTTAATGAGGGTTGATATTGTTTTGTTGAGATATAATGCAGTACATTTCACTTACCCCCCGCCACAACACGATTTCAGTCATATGGAGTTTTATTTGCTTTTTATCACCGAGCCTCACAAATATTATCCACAAGTTACTTGAACATAATGATAGTTGACTAAGGAATAATCCAACCAAGTTTCATCAGGTTTTGAAGTAGGGCAGTGTGTTTACCTTCGATACTTGTAGAATCGATGTTTTGCTCAATTATCGCTCCGGTGCATGCAATGTCTCGCCGCTTCTCTTCTCGATTTATCACATTTTTCGTCTTCAAACGAATTTAGATTACAGTATCCAAAAATACTTGATTGTACAAAGGTTCCAATCGAAAAATTTAACACAGAGCTTCCAAACCGTTTGAGTTTACTACCCCCAAACGTTTTATAAACATGAATCAATAACATAATGTTCAAAGTAATTTGAAAATCACACGCAATCTTCACGAAAACAACGCGTGGACTAGATAACAGGGGGGGGTACAAAATTCTCACGAATAGTTGAAAGTTCAAACTATTATTTGAAGCATAGAAAACCTTTGAAATTTTAGTTCAAAAATATTTTGTATGTTTCTGGCTTCTGTTTAGCTTAAGAAAACCAGAACATACAATATTACGCAGGAACTTACAAAATCGTTTATCAAATCCAACTATAGTTTCAACTATTCGTGAGAAATTCACCCCCTGTCTAGATGCCCACGCGGAGTTTTCGTGAAGATTGCGCGTGATTTTCAAATTTTAATTTATTTTGAACATTATGTTATTGATTCATGTTTATAAAACGTTTGGGGTAGTAAACTCAAACGGTTTGGAAGCTCTGCGTTTAATTTTATTTTTCGATTGGAACATTTGTACAATCAAGTATTTTTGGATATTGTAATCTAAATACGTTTGAAGACGAAAAAATGTTATAAATCGAGAAGAGAAGCGGCGAGACATGTACACTCCACCGGAGCGATAATTGAGCAAAACATAGCTTCAAATAGTGTGTAATTTAGCGTGATATTTTTAACTTCTACTTGATATAAGCTTTAATAATTAATTCCATTGTTGTAATATATTTCTTTTATATATCTAATGTGCACGGCCTATTGGAAGATCACTCTTCGACTTTGTAAATATTCGTAACCTTATAGTGAAATAGTACCGTGGGTAAATAGAGTTATTATTATTATTATCGATTCTACAAGTATCGAAGATAAATACACTGCACTACTTCAAAACCTTGGTTGGATTATTCTTTAGTCAACTGCCATTATGTTCAAGTACAACTTGTGGCTAATATTTGCGAGGCTCGGTGATAAAAAGCAAATAAAACTCCAAATTATGGCTGAAATCGTGTTGTGGCGGTGGGTAAGTGAAATGAACTGTATCATATCTCAACAAAACAATATCAACCCTCATTAAATCTATTAGTATTATATTGAAATAAGTATAGATTTTTATCCTATGACAAAAATATTTAGGAAATAAGAAAATATAGCTTTTTTAGGGTGTATGAAGTTATGTGATGTATAATTAGCAGTTGACCTGGGATGGTGCATAGCCATTTTCTTGTAACATATTGTACCTAGACCCATTAATTTTACTCTCCAATGACCACCCCTAAGAGTAACCATTCTAAACACTATAAGTACTACAGAAAGTCTGTAGCTTTGATGGTTTAGGAGATAGAGCTATGTCGGCAGTGCCGTTTCTGGGTGTGGATTTTCGGGCATTTCGTACCGGATTCGGGTTTTGGCACATATATGCCATATTGTTCCTCATGGTCATTTTACCCTAAAACAGTTGAGATTATCTGTCCTAAATGAATGCATACAAACTTATATACAGGTCCTCAAAACAAAACAACATGGCGCCCGCTCGCCTAAACTTAATTTGGATTTTTGGGACGAAAATGACGACTTAAAAGTTATTTAAAGGTGGAAAATTTAGTTTACATGAAATTTATAAGAAATCCACATGGTTCAGTTCACTTTCAAATGCTTGGCAATTCATACAGATAACCTAAATCAACCTAAAACTAACTTCTTGTAACGTAGTTTTTCATATCGAGGAGCCGTGTCCTGGAATAGCCTACCCGATGAACTAATTTTTGAATACGAGAGCCTCTCCATAGACTCGTTTAAAAACTGTTTAAATAATCATTAATGTATATGTGCCCTTTAGGAGAGGCAAGAACGAGTTTAATGCGAACTCGATAGCTGTTAGCTCTCTCCAGGTAGAACTTTTCTGACTTTCCTGCCAGTCCCACTGTTTGTGACGCACTTTTTCTCCGTTAAAATCAAAGTGTGCCCCGCAGCCTGTGCTGCTAGCATCGGAATATATAACGTAATTAGACTTCTTTGTTGTATTGCTATCGATAAATTTTATGTTCAATTTCTTTGCATTATCTTTCCAAAAACCCAACTCCCTTTGACAATATTGATCTAATAGGAAAACAGAATCCCAATCTTGGGCGGCCGCAATTGAAATTGAACAATATCTAGTCATGATTCTGGATATATTGCCAAATACTGCACCTGCTGAAATAATCTTTCCGACAAGCGAGGCTAATTCACGAGCCGTAACCAAGTAATTTTTCTGAAAAACTGAATCTATTCCCTCAATTATGCTTATTATTCTCTTGTTTGTCACACGAATGGTTCCGTTTATGGAATCCCACACTAGACCTAACCATTCCATAATTTGGCAAGCTTCCGACTGGCATTTTTCTTCATTTGTAATCAATCCCGACTCGTCTAAATCTGATTTTATGTTTTTTGACAAGATGGCACATGCATATTTTTCTTTTTCGGTCAACCATCCATCGTCAAGAAAAACTCCTAGATTAATTCCATTAAACCTCTAATATTTAACAAGCGGTTTCAGTGTTTTGGTAAATATGTGCGGCGCAGTGGATAAACCAAATGGTAAGACCGTGAAAATAAAATATCTACGATTACCACTATATTTAATTTGAAAATTTCCAAGCAAACTCCAAAAATGGCTGATGCTCTGGATGGATTTCTATGTGGTGATAACCACTTTTGATATCGAATGAAATCATACTAGCTCCTTTCTGAAAATACGATAATCCTACTTTCCAATCTTCATATATATTTTATCTTTTGTTTTTCGAGATATTGATTGTAATGACGTGCCTTTTATCTAAAATCAGTCTCTTTTTCCCTGATCTTTGTATAGCCACACTGAGAGGATTGATCACATGGGGTGCCTGCTTAACCTCAAAAACTCGACCTGATGAAATTAGTTCATAGATAGCCTCGTTCACGAAATCAGACTGCACAAAAGCGGATTGTTATTTTTTATATCCCTGCTTGGAGGGGTCTGAGTAAAAGGCAAACTGCACCCTTCTCTGATGACGGATAATATGTAGCTTGGCGCTCCTATTCTTTTCCAAAATTCTATATACGTTTGCAGTCCACCCTTTACATTTGAAGCCGTCTGCGTACTACAATTATCAAATTCAGAGTAATCTTTTACCTCACTCAACTGCTCAATTAAATTATCGTTACCATCATCCATGTTACAGTCCTTCCTTGTTTCCTCCGGTTGATCTAGCAGGTGAGGGGCTGCTTGAATAATAGATGCCACTTCTGTTGTGTGTTTGCAAGTTTGGCCAATTTAAGGAGACCCTGCAATCTTTGGCCCAATGGCCGAAACGCTGGCAGCGGAATTAAGCGTCTACTTTTACCTCCAACAAGCTCTGAACGGCCTACAATGCCAATAAAATCATTGTTTAGGAACATATAGAATTTATCAGGGAGCATTCTTTATACGCATAAAATCTAAGCCTTAGGTTAATAAGCCGTATATCAGTGTTGGATTGCAAGAGTGATAAACAGAATTAATTCAAATCTGTATAAATAGATGAATTAACCAATCAGAATGCTTGAAAATTATCAATGAAGCGTGTCCTGAATTTAATTGCATTCCTTTAGAAAATACATTTACGAACGTAAATTATTTTCAATCTCCATGCTTAAATTCATAATAAACAGACAATACAACAATATAATTATGTCGAAATTACTACATGCGGTGTCTCCCAAGGATAAAATCTTGGTCCACTGCTTTTTCTAATTTACATAAAAGATTTGCCAAACTGTCGTTTAGAAACGACTCGGCATCAATGTTCGCTGATGACACAAACATATCATGTCAAGGAAATTCGTCAGTAGAAATTGAGAAAAAAATGAACACAGAACTTGACAACATTCAAAACTGGTTAACTTGCAATAAACTTACACTTAACACAAACAAAACAGACTACATGGTCATTGGATCCCGACAAAGACTGAGAGAGATACCAGTTGACCCACTTGTGGTCTTTGGGGATCACATGATAAATAGAGTGTCGGATAAAAAGGCTCTAGGGGTAATTTTTGACGAACAGCTTAGATGGCAAGAACATGTGGACACTCAATGCAAGAAAATATCAAAACGTATTGCCCTTTTAAGAAGAGCAAAACAATTTGTAACACAGGACGCACTATTGACAATGTACAATTCACTTGTTCTTCCACACTTCACCTACTGTTCCACTGTTTGGCATGACGGCAACGTTACTAATATGAACAAATTACACAAACTGCAAAAAAGAGCCGCTCGCGTAATAATAACAGGGGCAAACTACGAAACTAGATCATCTGTAATTTTTGAGCACTTGAAATGGGAACCAATTGAAACCACACTTAAAAAGCGAGAACATGTAATGACGTTCAAAGCACTACAAAAAGCAACGCCTAATTACATATCCGAATTATTCACCTTTCGCCACAATGCTATGTACAAGCTAAGAAACAATGATCGCATTCTCCACTTAGATCAACCTAAAACTAACTTCTTGTAACGTTTTTCATATCGAGGAGCCGTGTCCTGGAATAGCCTACCCGATGAACTAATTTTTGAATACGAGAGCCTCTCCATATACTCGTTTAAAAACTGTTTAAATAATCATTGCTGCCGAAGGCAGCACACTATTCTTGACATGGCAAGGTTTCTCCAGAGTTCACTCGACCCAGTCTTTTGCGCCGACCTATGTATTGTCGAGATCTGGATCTTGCGTCTGTCAGTTGTCGTAATTCCGGGCAGAAAGTCGAGCTCGAGGAGAATTTTTAAAATGTGGGGAGAGGGCGAGAAAATATTGTATTTTTGCGTTATGAGCGTTATAGGCGTTATACGCGTTATAGGCGTTATGGGCGTTATAGGCGTTATAGGACAGCCAAACCGCTTGTATAATTATTTCAGTTGGGAGCATGCGGCCAGATTTACATATTATTGCCTTGAAGATTTTTCAGATTTGCGCTGATAATACAATTCACAAACAAATTCAGTGGATCCCTCGAACAGAAATAGAAAGAGCTGACTTTATAAGCCGGTGTCACAGTGATATGTGTATCCCCGTGTTTTGTGTATCCCCATACTCATATCACTAGGGATATATGTATCCCCGGTGGGAATACTCAAAACACTGAGCTCGAGCGAACCTGTGCACATGGAGCGAACGAAGCGAATGAGGATTTTAACCACTGATCTCATGATTTTAACAGAAAACGAAGGCAAATCTCCGGTAGGTGGATACTTTTTTCGTTCTTCAACAAATATTTGTAAAAGATTTACAGTAAGATGGAAAGACATTGCCTAAATTTAGTCCATTTTATGAGGTTATAATTTATACGCAGTACTGCACCACCAACGTTATCAGGTTAGTAAGTGTGTGCTCTATAATTTAGTGTACATGTAAATATATGTGAAGTTATGAACTGCCCTCATTTCCTATTCTCGTCGCCGGTGGAAATTTTTCACTAAACTTTTCCCGTGAAAATTGAAATGGAAAACCATGGGGAAACCAATATCACTAGGGATCTGGGAATGTAGGGAGGTCAGGTAGGGATACTCAAAACACGGCCGCCATATTTGCTGGGGATACATATATCCCTAGTGATATGAGTATGGGGATACACAAAACACGGGGATACACATATCACTGTGACACCGGCTCATTATGGGGCATACACACTGTTGACTGCTTGCTAATTATTATAATAAGAAAATTAGCAAATATTTTTCAAGATATTGGAATCCAGGTTCCAGTGGAGTCGATTTCTTTGTTCAGAATGTAAAAGGAGAAAACTATTCTAAGTGTAACCATGCGTAACATAGGGTATAAAAGACTGAGTCTACATTCACTCTGGGTCAGTTTGTTAAACGAGACTCCGGGTGTCACTCTATTCTTGGACATGGCCGTACCAGTCGTTTTGCCACCACAGCTACCTAATCCAGCTCCAGACGAGAACCCACCAGCAGTTGAAGTGGGACAGCACGAGGCCGAACCTCAGCCTCACGCACAGCCAGTACAGGTATGTTGTTGTTTCAAGAAGTGTTAACGTGCACTTTGGGATTTTCTTTGTTGCCCGTGTGAGGCTGCTCGGCACGTGTATCTTGTGTTTTTCTTGGTTTATGCTTTGCGTTTCGAATCGGCCAGGCGTTTGTTCAATTCCAGGGCGATAAGTCGCCTAGCGAAGTAAATTTTTCAGGCGCTAGGTCATGTCTTTGGCCTTGTAGCACATTACGCAATTGACTTAGGCTGTTCCGCTTCGCTTTCCTGTTATCTCTGCGGAGCCCATGCGTATCGTATATTGCTTGATCAGAATTGGCCTTACCTTGGTGTGTTAGTCTTGCGGTAATTTACTCAGCGAGCGAAACACGGTTTTTCCAGTTTGTTACGACCATTTGTGCAGATAGTTGGATATTACAGTGTGCAGTATATCAGTGTTCTAATCGATTGTGGCTGCGCGTTTACGCATTTTACATACATGGGTTTAGTTATGCTTGGTTGAATCGTTCATTTTCTGTACCGCTTTACAATAAGTGAGTCGGGTCCCTTTCACATGAATCTTGGGTTTCATGTTTAATCTCCCCGCGCTACAGTTAAGAACCACGATCCGTTGTTTCGCCGTTAGGGCCGCTCCGGTCCTGCTTTAATGCTAGTTGATTGTTGTTTGTTTAATTTGCGATGGGTCGTGAACATAGTTTATTGGGTTACGGCCAATTTATGGTGGTGTATGAGCAAATGATATATCGGTTGAGGCAACTGATTTACAATTGTATATGAGAATAATGTATTGGTTGAGGCCAGTCTACACTGGGTATAAGTATAGTATGTTGGTTATGGCCAATTTAAAACTGTGCATGAAGGTAATGTTTGGTTGAGGACAATCTACAGTTGTGTATATCCGCATATGGTATATCGGTTGAGGCCAATTTACAATTGTGTCAGCGGGATAAAATATATTGGTCTTGCCCAATTTACAACTGTGTATGAATAAAGTGTATTGGTCGAGGCCAATTTACAACTGTGTTTAAATAAGTATAATGTATTGGTTGAGGCCAATTTACAGTTGTGTATGAATAAAGTGTATTGGTTGAGGCCAATTTACCACTGTGTATGAAAGTACTAGTAATGTATTGGTTGTGGCCAATTTACAACTGTGTATGAAAGTATAATGTATTGGTTGAGGCCAATTTACAGTTGTGTATGAAAAAAGTGTATTGGTTGTGGCCAATTTACAACTATGTATGAAAGTATAATGTATTGGTTGAGGCCAATTTACAACTGTGTATGAAAAAAGTGTATTGGTTGAGGCCAATTTACCACTGTGTATGAAAGTACTAGTAATGTATTGGTTGAGGCCAATTTACGGTTGTGTATAAATACAGTGTATTGGTTGAAGCCAATTTACAACTGTGTATGAAAGTATAATGTATTGGTTGAGGCCAATTTACAGTTGTGTATGAAAAAAGTGTATTGGTTGTGGCCAATTTAAAACTATGTATGAAAGTATAATGTATTGGTTGAGGCCAATTTACAACTGTGTATAAGTATAATGTATTGGTTGAGGCAATTTACAGTTGTGTATGAATAAAGTATATTGGTTGAAGCCAATTTACAACTGTGTATATAAGTATAATGTATTGGTTGAGGCCAATTTACAGTTGTGTATGAATACAGTGTATTGGTTGTGGCCAATTTACAACTGTGCATGAAAGTATAATGTATTGGTTGAGGCCAATTGACAGTTGCGTACGAATAAAGTATATTGGTTGAGGCCAATCCACAACTGTGTATGAAAGTATAATGTATTGGTTGTGGCCAATTTACAGTTGTGTCTGAATAATTGTCTTGGTTGAGGCTAATTTACAACTATTATGGAAGTATAATGTGTTGGCTGTGGCCAATTTACAGCTGGGAACCAATATAGTGTATTGGGTATGAAAATCATGTGTTCGTTGAGGCCAATTTTTAGTCCTATATTTGCCTATAATATACTGTATTGGTTGAGACCATTTGCAACTTTGAACGTAAATAACGTGTGTTTGCCGCCAGTTTACATATTGGGTATTTGGGTATGAATACCATGTATTTGGTGAGAGCAATTTTCAAATTGTGTAGACGTTTGATGTGTTAAATTGTGTAGACGTTTAATGGGTGAGGCTGTTTACAGTCATGATGAATATATTGTATTCGTTGAGCCTATAACTTAAGGCTGGGTATGCCGTATGCGTTTCACGCTTTGTTTGAGGCAACATTGTAATGGCATTTGAATATCTGAGTTTGACAATTGTTTTAATTTTTGGTTGATGTTAATTTTCTCTGGGGACTCGTTGAATTAATTAGTGAATTGTTGAATTAATTCGTGTAATTAATTAGTGCCTTTGTCGCTGGTTAACTACGGCCACTTTTGGTTTATGTTTGGCTGTTGGATTCCTTATCGTTTTCTACGGGTTTCTTGAGGATAATTCCTAACTTAATTATATGTGCATCGATAGTTCCAATTTTAGTTGTGTGTGCATAGTGCTTATTGGTTACGGCAAATTTTTTCGTTTTGGATTTGGCATGATTTCGGTATGGTTTTTAGACCAGTTTTAACAGCGTTGCCATGGCTGGTGGGGAGCCGTACTATGAGTTTATGTACATTAAGCTATAGCGTGGGTTTTCCTCTTTTTAGATTGAGGAACAGTTAAGGGTTTTGAAAGAAGAGGTTCAGGCCTTAAGAGCAGATCGTTCTCCGTCGGGAGGAGTGGATGCTGCATTACAATTTGTCCGCCAGCTTGCTTTGGCTCCTCTCAGGCTTCGGGATCCGACGATATGATTGCCTCAGCACTTCAATCCTTAGCTGACCAGACAAGGTGTGCAGAAAATCCAAAGGCAGCCGAATTTGAAGCCATTTTGCGCCAGACGAGGCCGTTGATTTATCGGTCAGAGTATGGGGAGGTAATCATCAGGCTCCTTACAAAAAAAGAGACTGTTGTTGCGTCAACCATCGCAAAGATGACGAGGAACACCAGTCGACAGACTCCAGCCCACCCATATCGTCGCCAGACTAGAGGTCGAGGGTTTGGTTGGTGTTCAGGTCGCGGTGGTGGTGGTGCGAATCCTGCAACATCAGTGTATTTTAATTGTGGCCGTATACTGGTCATTTCCAACGACATTGCCCGGCGCGAAATTCCAACGCTTTGAACATTAATGTGTGTCATTCAGGAATTGTAACGTTTTTGTTGACAATATATACTTGATCATTTGCCTGTGTCTTTTCTATTTGGCTATGGGGGGTTTTTGTTGATGAGAGCATTGGAGTGGTTGTTTTTGTTGAGATTACGCTTTATAATAGAGCGACATACATCCTCCTTAACACATTAGGTTGGTATTTTAATTTCTGTGTCTGCACATGATTGTATTGATTGAGTTTGGCCTGGCTCTGCCGCACCGTCATGTCGATAACGGTTAGGCTGCAGTTTTGGTTGTTTATTTTCCCCTATCTGTACATTTTGCCTAAAACATCCGTACACGTTGGATAAGGAATCTTCCTCTGCAAGTTTTGAGTTATTCCAGCATTCCAGATTTCCGTGGGACGAATTTTTTCCTTTGTGTTTCTCCTCGCCATTGCTGGACCTAGGTGCGGGCTTACTACAGCCTCGTATGCCCCGCGATGGGTTGCCTAGGGCCGACAATGGAGTGAGCGAACTCACCGGGTCTCGGGTCGGTATTTCGTTTTTACTGGAGTCCTATTTTTCTTAAGGGTACTTCCGCTCCAAAGCGCCAAAGAATTAGTAACGACCAGTCGTTTTACAGTGGGCATCACCCGAGACCAAGTATCCAATGATGTGATTGGCAGGGCTCGCCCGTGTCTATTGTCGGCCCTAGACCGTCTCCGCTGATGTCGTCGCGTGGACAGGTATTACCTAGCCCACGGGACGTAATTTTCCGTCATGACCCTTCCTCATTTGTTCCTGGGGTTTTCTTCGCATGCTTGGTGCTTCCAGCGATGATATCGCACGCCACATAGGGTGGTGCTCTACCACAATGGTTCACCACTATACTCAAGTCGATAAGGTTTTTGCGGTGGCGGATACGTCAGACAGGCTCGGGGATAGTATTCTCCCTAGTGCGCGACAGGTCCCGGCGGAGATGTTGGGAGGTCGATTTAAAGAGTGTAATAATTCCGCTACAATCATATAGACGCTTTTGAGGAGAGTTTTGGGGGAGAAAGTTTTGGGGGAGAAAGTTTTGGGTTATGAGGTTTTGGTATGGGTTTAAGTTACGGGTAGTGTTTAGGTTTGTATGGGTGAGATGAGGCCCAGCTTCAAATTACAATCCTAATCAGTGTAGTCCGGCGACAGGGCTCGCATTTCCCATAACTCTCTTCCTGTAAGCCTATGGAAGCATTGTTGCAGTTAGAATAGATTACTATTCTAAGTGTAACCATGCGTAACATAGGGTATAAAAGACTGAGTCTACATTCACTCTGGGTCAGTTTGTTAAACGAGACGCTCTTGGGTACGGCGTGATTGACCTAACGGGGGAAGGTTATAGTATTGGCTGTTGTTTATAGTCCATATAATCTTTAGTTTAGTTTGATGTAGTGTTATTATTATTTCATTTGCAATGTGTTGTTTTTTTTTGGGGTTTTTTTCTGTTGTTTTGGGGGGGTGCTTTCGTTTTACTCCCACCCTCCCCTCCCCAACGACTAGGCACAGACAGATTGTGCTAGTAAATTGCGAAAAAGTCGCTCAAAAAAATCCGAAAAGTTGCTCCAAAACGCCGAAAAGTTGGCTAAAAGTTGCTAAAAATGGAACAAGGCTGCAAAAGTCGGGAAGAATGCTCTCAAAATTTAGTATTTTCCGCACAGAAATTGACTGGTTGTCTGCTTTATTTGCTTTATTTGCTTGTATTTACAAGAATACACATTTGACATCATGAATCACTGTATTTCAAACTTCAACGAGCATGTATTAAATATTTTATATCACAGGTTATATGCGCTCAATACAAACAACACTTAACAATTGTTCACACTTCACAAGAACTGTAATGAGAAAATTAATGGGAGTTCAATTCAATCTCAGTTTCAACAGTTTCCTCGCTTGATGATGATGCGTCCGCCATATTTTAAATATTAATTTTGTGAATGCTGGAATAAATTAAATTGGCTTCATCATAGAGCCCAGGCCCCGGCCGGCCAGCCCCCAGATTCAAAGATTTGCTTTTAAATAATTAAAAGCCAATTAATGTGAAAAAGAACAATATCAAACGGACTGACACAATGAAGGAATGTTCAAAACAACAAAACGTACAAATTCTAGATGAATAAGCTCAAAGTTGCTAAAAGTATGCAAATTTTAGGGAAAGTTGCTCGAAGTTGCTCGTTTGCCAAAAAGTTGCTCAAAATTCAAAAAGTTGCCAAAAGGTTGCCGAGCACAATCTGTCTGTGCCTACCAACGACTGGTACCTGCATCACTCATAGGCTTACGGGCTCGCATTTCCCATAACTCTCTTCCTGTAAGCCTATGGAAGCATTGTTGCAGTTGGAATAGATTACTATCTGGTTGTTCCGCCAGTAGATCTGATAGTCAGAGCACTGCATTATTTGTACGCTTGTAAGGCAACGGCGACAATAGTTGTTCCATTTTGGCCCTCAGCACAATTTTAGCCAGTTATTTCCAGAAAGTATGCGCATTTCATAGTGGGATCTAAGTTGTTCAACGGAAGAACCGCCTTGACACACGGTAGAAACACGAATTCATTGTTGGGTTCCGATAGATTTTTCGGTGACATTTTAGCTATTCGCACAATATTTGATTGTTAAGGAACAGAAACTAACCTCACGAGGAAATGGGGGGGAAAGTTGCGGGGCATCGTGAGGCGCTTGCCCAAAGATGATAACATTTGGGTTTTTCTTTGATGAAAAGTTGACAATTATATGAAACTATACGGCAGGCACTGGCCTAGGAACTGAGGATACATTTTGTGGCAGCAATATAGAGTCAATGGTTATATTATTTATAGAAGTGCGAGTTCAGAAACTGATTTACGTGTAAAACATGCAAAACGTATTGTAGGCACTTGCCAGAATTAGAGTTAACTGTATGGCGCTTGCCACAAACAGTTCTGCCAAAGACCTATGACTTATTTAGTTGGAGTGTCAAAAGAGAATAAAAGTTATTCAGAACACATTATGTTTATGTTTTAAAAACTTGCTAATAGATCATTGTTCCTATTTTTCTTGTAGATATTTAAAATTTCTAGGGATTGGAACGCTTTGCCAATCAACATCAGGCCAAACGCTACAAATTTGTTGCAGCAGCTCTTCCAATCTAAAGCAAAATCGACATCTCAAAGATATCTTAAAGAGATAGGCAAGTTTATACGTTGGTGCAATTTAGTTAAAGTTCAATCAACGCCACCTTTGTCAGTTGCTTTGGTGTGACCTATATGTCCAAGGTATACAATGAGTCTAAATCGTATTCCAATTTGGTTTTAGCACACGCCGCCCTTAAATGGTAGCACTCCTTCCTACCGTTTTTTCACGAGAACCCCTTCGATAGTAAGATATGTTCAAATTTGCTGGAGTCTGCGAAACGCTGTAAGCCAGCTGTTAATAGGAAAACGCCTGTGTCTACAGTGATGATAAAAACCATAGTCGACAAATATGCCAAACCCTCCGCTAATTTGCAAGAATTGAGGCTTGCGTGTTCATGCACCCTCGGATTCGCAGGTTTTCTCCGCTTCGACGAATTGAGCAACATTGTACCTGTCCACCTGGATATTTTATCAGACCGCTTAAAAATATATATTCCTCGAGCCAAAAATCATGTTTACAGAGATGGGAATTATGTTTATATTAGTCGCCTCAAAGACAAATATTGCCCGGTTACAATACTAGAACCGGATATATGCACGCTGCGGATATGGACACTAACAGTACTCTTCCACTATTTAGGGGAATAAGGTTTTATAAATCTTCCAATACTTATAAGCTATGTAGAAATAAGTTGTCATATTCTAGATGTCGAGAAATATTTAAGGTTGTGTTAAAGAACTTGGTTACGACAGCAGTTTATATTATGGATTACATAGTTTACGGTCAGGAGGAGCGACAGCAGCAGTCAAGCATAACGAACATTTGTCAGCAAGATCACTTAAAATACACGGGCGTTTGAAATCGGACAATGCAAAAGATATGTATATTTTGGACGATATAGCAGAGCGTTTGAGAATTTCGAGTAACTTAGAATTATAGTAATAACAATGTGTGTAATAGAAATGTAATAAAACAGTTTGGATTGTCTGAGCGACCAACCATAATTATATTGTTGTATTGTCTGTTTATTATGAATTTAAGCATGGAGATTGAAAATAATTTACGTTCGGTTGAACGCAGTGAATTAGAACGTAATCGCAGTTTGATTTCCTCCCGATTTGTAAATGGGGCTGACCTTTGCAATCTTCGTTTCATCTGGAAATATTCCAGTACTTAAAGATAAGTTAAAAACGACGGTTGACTGTTGTGTATAACTACCTGAAAAATACAATGAGAACTTCGACGTTTCGAGCGAAGGCCCTTCGTCTGGAAGTTAGTAGAATGGGTCGGGGAAAAAACATGTGCTTTTATAGGCGTTATAGGCGTTATGAGCGTTATGAGCGTTATAGGCGTTATGAGCGTTATGAGCGTTATATGCGTTATGAGCGTTATAGACGTTATAGGCGTTATGAGCGTTATAGGTGTTATAGGGGTTATGAGCGTTATAGGCGTTATAAGCGTTATAAGCTTTATAGGTGTTATAGGCGTTATAGGTTCGTTATAGGCGTTATAGGCGTTATGAGCGTTATAGGCGTTATGAGCGTTATATGCGTCATAAGCGTTATAGACGTTATAGGCATTGTAGGTGTTATAGGCGCTATAGGCGTTATGAGCGTTATAGGCTTTATAAGCGATATAGGCGTGTATAGTCGTTATAGGCGTTTATAGTCGTTATAGGCGAGAGCAGACGTTATATAACGCATATAGTCGTTATAGGCGAGAGCAGATGTGTATTTCAGAGCTCCGTTTTAAAAACCGTACGTAAAACAACACAAACGAAAATCTTAGCAACTACAGCACAAGCATAACATCATATGAATAACATCAATGCTGTGAAATATCTTACAATCACAGAGAAAGGGAAGCTCAGATGGAATGGCTCATTCGAAAATATCGAAACTCTAATGAACGAATTGCTCGAGAAGCAAGTAAAATGGTCATCGCCCGGTGGTTATTGCAAACTACTCGAGACGAAAGGCTTCGAAATGCGGTGGTACTCAAACAATTATTCTTTAACTATTAAAGGGGAGGCAAGTGAGGAAATGAAATCTCAATTGCGAGTAATGGCCAAGCTAGTCGATAAAGAATGCGAAGCATCAGACGTTCTGTTTGAAGAAAACGACAGCGAGAGCGACAGCGTTAGCAATGGCGTGACAAAAAACAATCCTACTTTACACGAAGCAGCGAATTACGATAAAGTACTCGACAGTATACGGAACCTTGAACTACGCTTTACAAACAAAATCAACGAACTTTTGCAAGAAATTCGACAGCCCAAGACGACTGAAGTGTCTAGTACTGATGAATACCGAGATTTTCTGGTAAAAGATAATGCAAAACTAAAGGAAGAAAACGTCATACTATCAGACCAAGTCAATAACTATAAGTATTTAAAGGGCTTATGCAGCGAAAATGATAAAGGGCTTATGCAACGGTTCGAGTGAAACTCTCTTATTAAAGAGAACGTTTGAAGTTATGAAGATTGACGTTTGGAGCTTTTCCATATCCCACTTCGTTCTTGAGATATTAAAGGGCTTATGCAGCGAAAATTCGGTTCGAGTGAAACTCTCTTATTAAAAAGAACTTTTGAAGTTATGAAGATTGACGTTTGGAGCTTTTCCATATCCCACTTCGTTCTTGAGATATTAAGATGTGTTTGATATGTAAATAACATCACTGTGACATCACACTGCATAATGAATTGTTGGAAAATCACGAATATCTTTGAAATAATTGAATTAAATCACTTGAAACTCTGCATGACTTGTGTGGTGTCCTGCGATAGGCAGAAACAAATGACAGTTTAAAGGCGATTGGTTAAATAATCTCAGAGGTATTTGTGATTTTTCAACAATTCATTATGCAGTGTGATGTCACAGTGATGTTATTTACATATCAAACACATCTTAATATCTCAAGAACGAAGTGGCATATGGAAAAGCTCCAAACGTCAATCTTCATAAATTCAAACGTTCTCTTTAATAAGAGAGTTTCACTCGAACCGAATTTTCGCTGCATAAGTCCTGTAACATGAAAGTGACAATGAGATCCAAATACTATCTCATAGACAAATTCCTCAGAATAGAAATCAACCTGAATCACCTAATTACACCCTGAAGTCCAACCAAAACAAAAGACGCGACAATTCTGCATAAAATTATGCAAAACAGCGGACAGATAACAACCAGCATAAAGGCAATAATAACGAGAGAGCCCAAGATCCTCGAAGGACTCCGCGTGCCAGCCAAACAAGAGTTGCTGTTTTAGGAGATTCCATGCTCAAGCACATTAACACCAGAAAAATTCAACATGGAATAAAACAAAAAGTCGTAGTCAAAACATTTCCTGGTGCAGGAGTAGAAGACATGAATCACTATATTAAACCATAGTTCATAGAGACAGGGTTTGGAAGGCCGGCAAACTTCAAAGGCTTTCGAGCCAATTAATTTCAGATGTTGAGAAACCGCATCACGTGACAATACGAGTGCATCAAACAGTGCTCTCACTTCTAAGGATTTTTCCTTAGAAATAGGAATTTTGCAAAGTTTTAAGGATTTTTTTAAGGAATTCCATTTTTAAGGAATTTTCTAAGGATTTTTTAAGATTTCGACCAAGGCCTTCAAAATATTAATATTGTCAGAGAAACGAGTATCCTTTGATTATTATATGTATTTTAGTAACAATTGGCCATGTCGCGTAAACTTACAAAATTCTGTTTTCACTTTTAATTAGGTTGTTTACGACTTTAGGTCGAGGTTCGATTCCCACCGTGGTCAGGCAAATTTTTCAGCCTGCCCGGTGTGGATACACACTCAGAGTAACACCAGAAACATCATATTTAATAATTAATATTTACTGTCGTCTGTCGCTTATTAAGCGCAAAAGGTGCTTTTTGTAAAGGACTAAAACAATAAACCCAGGATTACGGCTGATCTTGTCCTTATGGGGTACTTACAAGGATAAACAAGTCATTTAAGGAATTTTGGGGAAATATGAGGAATTTTGGAGCTCACACTAAAGAATATCAAAATTTGGTTGTGAGAGCACTGGCATCAAATTCAGAAATTACTAGAGTGTAGTATTACTGAAATACGATATTGTGATTATAAATACTAAAATAAGGCATTGTTGCTCTTGTCATGGCTTCGACAAGTTCAGCATACGACTCAGAAAGCGAAATTCCTTCAATTCTGGGCTCCGAAGTCGAAAATACAAACACGGAGGACAATTTTCAGCAAACTATTGAACTGCTGCAAATCGACGCTGAAGAATTGACACAAGAAATATCGCGTTCAGTTGAAGAAGTAAGTCTTTTATATTGTGTTCCTTGACAAAATGTGAAGTAAGATGCCTTTAACATCATCTATGCCTTTAACATGTCTTCTGTTTGTGTGTTAGGTTGAAGGTTTAAAGCAATTTCCTTGCGAATTTTGCTCAAAAGTGTGCAAATCTAAAGAGGGCGTACGAAGCAATGCATGTTCGCAGTATTAAACATTCACCCGTGAACACCAATGTCGAAGCCACTAAAGCTACACAGCTTCTAACAAAGGAAAAAAACAAATACCAAGCTACATCACCGATTAAGGTTTACCCAGAGAAACAAGTTGACTTGCAACGCAGTAAATCGTTCGTAGAAGATGTGAATGGTCTTCTAGATAAGTTTCATCAAAGATTCATGAAAGACTACTTCGCGAAAATGTATCGTTCATGGAAAGAATATTTTCATCCGTTCAGTGATCAGTGACAAAGTCGTGTTTCTGATGCTGGTAAATTTGCCTGAACGATTGATCACCCGGATATTAAAATATTCTGAAGTTACCTGTGAAGATACGGTATGCATATTGCATTTAATATATATAAAGTGCATGTTTGTGACAGGCTGAGATATTTATAAAAACAATTATTAGCTTGCACTTCATTTCACAGGTGAAGTGAAAGCTGCCGCACCTCTCCCACAGTCTTAGAGTGTATCATTTCTCGATACTATATTTGACCCATAGCTTGCAATGCACCCTATTTCAGTGTTTTACTCTGTCTATTAAATGCCAGACAATTTCACTTATCAGTAGTAGGGTACTGCCAGTTAATGGGTTAATTAACAAAAGTGTCTCTTGTTAACCTATTAGCTTGCAATGCTTCCAGATGCACCCTACTTTAGTATGTCACTCTGTCTAATGCCAGACCCTTTTGCTCATCAGTGGTAGGGTACTGCCAGTTAATGGGTTAACAAAACTATCTGCCAGTGTCTCTGGTTAACCTATTAGCTTGCAATGCACCCAGATGCACCCTACTTTATTATACGCCCTAATTTAACACCAGATAATGGGTTAATCCTGATAGCACTAAAATTGGTATTTTTTATTCTGTCTATTAATGCCAGATGATTTTACTTACCCATGAGAGTGTTAGGTGTATGTGGGTTAAAGCAGAAAATCATTTTAATATTTTCATTTCTTCTGTTTAGAGTGAATTATCCATCACACCCGACAAGCTTGGACCCCTTGCTTATGTTGCTGGCTATGTAATCCAAGCATTATGGAAAGAGCAAGAATTCCAAAAATGCAGATTCATTAAGAAACCAAGAGTTACAAGCATTATTGTTTTCAATGAAAGTACCTGCTGAAGAAAATGACTACATTTCTTCAATTTCCCAAGGAGCACTGTGGGCACCCAATTCCTGGCTGGTAAATATTGCAGAAATTCCTGAATTGTGTTTAGAAAGCACACAAGAATTGGCAAACCTACCCCATTACTTGTGGATAAAGTTGTTGAGGAGGTCCAAGCTTCTCCATTAGCAAAAGGTTTGTGGAACAATATGGTTGAACAATGTGATGTTGCAGTGTCAAAGGAGTGTCAAAACTTATGTTTTGAAAACATTATCAAACTATATGCAACTGTCAGAGGATTCTCCTTTGCACGAGATATCCTTAACAAGTATAAATTACTTGAAAAAGAAAAAGAAGGCTTTAAGGAAACAGTTAAAGGTTGACAGAGAACTTCAGCTGTAAATAATATCTACACTATTCTTCAATGTAAGCTCGGATTCCATATGTTGGGGCTCTCGCATGCACCATAGCATGCACAGAGAACCCCAACAGCTTGAATCTGAGCCTACCCACAATGTAAATACTAATTTCTGCATATTATTTGTTCTCTTTCTTGAAGGAGTCGACCAAAATTGTATCTGATAGTGATTTTTGTAGATATAGACTTTTGTTCAATTAAAAAATTATGAAATCAATTTAAAATGATTTCAACATAACAAACCCAAACAAATACAAATACTGTGTTTCTTGATATAATATTCTAGTCTTATAGTTTATCCAATGCTTGCTTGATCTGTATAGTCCATCTTTACAGATATTCTGTCTTGCACAGAATAAATAACCATAAATCTGCTATTAAGCCAGGAGGGGGCCTTTTTCAGTCACATTTGAGGTTAATAATTCCAAGTCCTACAACCACAAATTTCTCAACCTTCTTTTTAAAATATTCGAGGCTTGAATGGTATTGTTTTGGTTTGGGCTTGTGTCGAACAAGTTCACTTCTGGGTGCAGTTATGGAGGTGGAGGGTATGCTTTTCTCTGGTAAATTTAGGGAAGGAACAGCTCCAGGCACAAGTCTTTTGCAGGTGGGAACTATAAACATGACCAAAAACCTTGTTAATATACAAGTATATTTTACACAAGTACTACCAGTCTACCACCATTTCAATGAATTGTATATAGGAAAATAAAAATTATCTTGTAGATCTTATATTCTGACTACTAGCTCATATCAATCCATAAGCAATTGGGCATATATTAAATGATGTAACTCTCTGAAAT
Organism: Trachythela sp. YZ-2020; assembly: GCA_016169945.1. Lineage (NCBI taxonomy): Eukaryota > Metazoa > Cnidaria > Anthozoa > Malacalcyonacea > Clavulariidae > Trachythela > Trachythela sp. YZ-2020. Next base: position 4,195,802 of record JADLSH010000313.1, on the reverse strand, counting down.
TGCATTTTTACTAATATTATACATGTTAAAGAAAATTAATAAGATTTAGTGGGAGTTATCCTGAATTTCTGTATTCCGGTAAATTTGAGCATATGGCTTGAACCCCATGCATAATTACTGAAGCGTATTATGTAAATCAGTATTAAATTTCCATATGCCCTACAATTGAAACACCATATTGAATTATACAAGCTTATAACTTCAAGCGTTAATACTGAAATATCAATAATTCCATATTCAGAATCTATCGGTAACTGATAAGAAAGAAACTTACATGTTTCGATAAGGTTCTTTTCGAAGTGTCTTTCACAAATACGATACCGTTGATCGATTTGCTTGTGTATATCCCTCGATCTCTTATCACAAGGCGCACCAACGCTTCGCGAGTTTTCGTCGATAAATCGTCGTATTTTGTTGGAATTCGAAAAATACCAACACCTACGTGCTTCTACTAGTTCCGCAACCATAAATTGAGCAATTAGCTCCTGCCTTCTAAAATATCTTTCAAAAAAACATGCTTTTTAAGCGAGCTATAGCCATAGAGTAAGGTTTCCCTTATATACTTCTCGAATTTCAATGCACTCGTATTGTCACGTGACATAGAACAATAACATAATTTGGCCACACCCCCAGCTTACAAACCCTGTCTCTATTAACTATGATTAAACCAACGCTACTCACACAGCCAAGCAAGCTTATTATACACGTAGCTAGATATGAAACCTTATCTACCCGTATTATGTACGAATACTTGGAGAAGGCGTTATGCAGGACACCATGAGAGACACCAAACTAGTTCTATCGGAAATCATGCATAATGAGAAGCGACAATGAAGCATTGGCTATAATAAGGTAAACGAATATAACAGGGGATTAGGCCAGCTATGTTTAGAACACAACTGGGGCCTTATAAAGCACAACAACATTACAACAAATCATTCAAATGATTACGGGGTACACCTAAACAAACAGGGCACATCGGCCCTTGCAAAAATATTAAACAGTATCTAAGTAAAAATTGACTAAATAACCGTAAATTGACAATAAAATTGACTACTACCATAAATCAAAATACTCAGCCGCCCTGTAAATCAAATGGGCAAACATTCATCAACTCCATATCCAAAACTAAGGGGTTTCAAAATTGGCCATCTTAACATCGCTAGTTTAGTCAGACACATTGAAGAACTAAGAATTTTCTTGCATGATCAATCCTTTGATGTAATTAGTATCAATGAAACGAGGCTTGATAACTCAGTAAGTAATAATGAGGTTAAAATATCAGGTTATGACTTAGTAAGGAAAGACAGGAATAGAAACGGTGGAGGCGTTGCTTTTTATATACGTAATACCATCTCATTCACCGAACGAGACGAACTCGATCGTGCATAGAAACTTGGAAGTTATTTGTATATAAAGCAAACCTTTGCTAATTTAGACCTGGTACCGACCACCTAACTCTAACATCGGCTTGCTTGACACATTTGAAAACTTTTTACAAAAATTAGATGATGAAAGAAAATAAGTAATAATAAGCGGAGATCTTAACTGTACATGTAACCTTGCTACACAGAGCAATGCACACACGATTAAACTACAAGATCTAATAGATGTATACCAACTACGGCAACACATTAACATACCAACTAGAATATCAAGTACTACACATTTGTCAAACATTACTAGATGTAATACTTACTAAAATAGACGACACAAAAACTATAGACTCGGGAGTCATACACTTAGGGATAAGTGACCACAGTTTAGTTTACATATTGGCATCCCAAAACAGAAACCAAAGATAGTCGAAACAAGGCAATTTAAACATTTCAACACAACTCAATTTCAACAAGATTTAAGAGAACGTTCAGCATTCCATATTGCGAAACCGACCCTAATAAAGCGTGGAATGACTGGAAAGAGACTTTTTTTCCTTGAAATTGCGAACTTTCACGCACCAGTCAGACAAAGAAAAGTCAAAAGAGAGTACAAGCCATGGCTAAATAATGATATAAAAACCAAGATTTATCGTAGAGATTATCTAAAAATGAAAGCTGTCAATTTGAGTCCTACAAACAATGTCAAAATCAAGTAAACAGCCAAAGAAGCCATGAGCATATGAGCATGTGCTCTGAGTACATGAGCAAGTGCTCATAAATGGACTGAGCTCTGCGATGACAAACCATTTGGGCATTATCAATGCAAGAGAAATGACCTGCAAGTTTTGTGGAAAATCGTTCAGTAGAGGATTTAATCTGCGTAGACACGAAAAGGAATATTGTCCACTACGGGATAAGGAGAGAAGCATGTCAGAGTCAGACTCTGAAAGTCAGTCCGACGACAATGTTTCAACAACTTCAAATTATGACTCTGACAGCTTAATGGTGACAGTTGACGAGTCTGAAGAAGACAAAATAGATCCTTGGGCACCATTGATAGAGGAAGCAAAGCATAGAAATTACGCGGCTTTTGAGGAGATGAAGAATCATTTTATAGACAATGGTCTTGATGATCAATCTGCTAATGACAAAGCAAACTCAGCTACTCTACCCAAACTCCAAAATGAATTAGAAAATATTTATATAGAACGTCTCGTTTGGATGAATCAACTAAAGAAAGATTATGTGCACAGGAAAATAATGCAGACAAAGGATTTGTTTATGCAAAACGATTACTTTGATCGAGAAGATTGAAGCTTTAGAAGCTGCTGTTGATAAGAGAAAGTTTCCTATAAAAAGTCTTTTAAAAGACTACAGCTTCATTGAAGAAAACGATAACGCAGAAAACGATGATTAATCTGTTCCACAATAAGCTATATAAATAATACTTTAAGAACTTCTGTATTTCGGGGTTTTTAAATGTTTAATAAATTTATTTATAACTACATAACTGAGTCTGATATGATTTCTCAAATATAGATAATTACGCCAGCGTCTATTTACATACTCCTGATAACGTTTCCCTTCTCTTTGCTTTGTTATTGTTTGTTGCATGTTAGCATACACTGTCAACCCAAACGATACTTTATCATCTCGGTAGGAACTTCGTTTCTCTAATGTATCTTTTTCCATCCATGTCCAACAGTTAAACCACTTTCTCTGGGCTTCATTCACCATTCTTTTCAGCGTTCTTCTTTTCCCTGGGATTACAATTCCATACGCTCTTCACATTTGCGTGCTCAAATATTCGTTCTTTCAGTTTTTTGCACTAGCTGATGATCTTGTATGTAATAATAATAATAATAATAATATGACTTTATTTAAGCACGATAATTTTTAAAGCATAAGCTTGTGGGGTCGTGCACTTAGAGATATATACAAAAGTTATGAATTACATATAAGAATTAATTACTATCTATTTACTAACTATGTCTATAAAAAGACAAAGTTTTTAAAGGTGATTGTTTTTATGGCCTTTTTTACGAAAGCGTTAACATTACAGTCTTAGATTCAATGCCTGTCTCCATTCCTTAATCTCATCCTCGTAATGTAGCTCACACACCATGAAAAGACAACTATAGTTTTGCTCACTACAACAAGTAGTAGCTAAGAAACGGTTGTACACCTAATTGTTGTATAATAAAAAGTCATGTGAATGGAGTTCTTCAACATGCTTAGTATTCTTTCTTGAAATAATATACAATATGCTCAAATGTATGCTTAAAGTCGTTATGTAAGGCTACGATCTGAGTTCAGTGTATTAGTATGCTCTTCCTGACATGGTTCAATTGCAAAAAATTAAAAATGTATCAATTCTGTACGTACGCTCACACGTGTTTGATGATGTAACCCTCATTAATATTCTGTACGTACAACTGTCAATCATCGTCGCATTTCCGTGAATCTCATTAAAGCGTACGTACAGAATAACATAGTGCAATATCAGATAAATTTATTCCAATGAATCTCATTAAATGCGCGCGTACGGCTCAAAAATTAATGACCCATTACCTCACAATAGCAAACTCAAGTGCCACAGCTTGATATAATAGCGTACGTACGGATTAGAATAATATTTGCTTTATTAAGTGGTGTGCTTACAAAGCTTAGGAATCAATACTTTATTCTATATCTAACTTTGATTCTAAACCGTATCCAATGCAACATTTTGTAAAGACAGCAAGGCGATAAACAATATGTTTTAAGTGTGAGCGCTCAATCAATATTTCACTTGCCTTGGAAGGGCGAAACCCTTTCTCGCTATAAGACCCTTTCTCGCTATAAGACTGTTTCTTATAGATAATATAGTAAGATCGCTTTTATTAGATGTTACAATAGAACCCTATAAGACATCATATAAATATCTATTTCATATAGCGATTATATAGTAAGAACGTTTTTACTAATTAAAATCTTTACGCTATGACAGGTGATTGCAAAGCGTATGTACGCTCAACACGTGGTGTGATTATCTAACCCTCATTAGAATCCACGAGGTTGATTAGAATCCCGTACGTACGCTCTATAAATATGTATCCTCATTAAAATTCTACACGTACGCTCTTTAATTATGCACCCTCATTAAAATTCTGTACGTACGCTCTATACATTGTTATGTAATCCTCATTAATATTCTGTACGTACGCTCTATAATTATGCACCCTCATTAAAATTAGGTACGTACGCTCTATACGTTGTTATAATAAGATACGAGCAAAACATGTGTCAGTTTGTTACTTTACTATTATTCAGTGCTCATCCGTTTTTACGGCTTTATAACAAGAACATACATTTTCAGAAATTTCCAGAAAGCGCTATACAATTGCAGCAAGTAATATTGATGCTGCAGTTTGATGAAAAATCGGACGCGCTCACGCTGCTGAGAAGTAGTGTCAGAAGTCAGAACTGTAAATGAAATAAAAATGACAATAGCAAGAGAAATATAATAAACTTTGCGTCGTATATACTTCTATGCCTATGGTGTTTGTCACGCGATCTAAAAATACTAGATGTAAACAAAAGAAATTTTAAATTCAATGCTTAGATAATTATGTTAAACCGAAATAAAGTTAGAAATAGAAACTAAAAGCTTGAATTAACAATCACAATAAAAGCCGAACAGGAAAATCTATCTCGTGAAATAGTCAATGATTTTGAAACTTGGAAGAATCATACATTTATTCGTTAAAAATGTGTCAAACCTGCTTCTGCTTGTATATTAATAGAATAATCCGGACATCGTACAATTTCATAAACACTCTTGTTTGTCAAACTCTATATTATGAATGTTACAATTTAAAGGTAATAATATCTCTCCAACAAATCACACAAATGAAGGTTATATAAAACCTGCTTGTAGACTGGTCGCGCAATTTTGAAACCGGGTGTAAACCGATTTGAAAGGTTTATAAATTTTAAGACACTGTTGTTGACATGTGCACACTACTTTATACGAATTTACAATGTAAAGTTTAAAGAAACATCTGTTGTCTTGACAGTTTCTTTTGTTATATCATTAATCAGCAGGCATTTCCATTTGTTACCTGTCCGATCAGTGGCTCCTTTTGAGTTTCATTTACATAAATGTGGCTATATTTTCGATCGCATGTAAGAATATATTTCATCGCATGAAAAATTGTCAATTTCACCAAACAGCCGGTGGGATTTATTCACAATTTGCCAGAAGTTCCGGGACGTTTGTTAATTGAGATCTATATATTGTAAAATAAGATGAGGCGAAAAGCCGATGGGGTTTATTCACCGCAGTGAAAGTTCCGTGTACGTACGCACACGTACGCACAACGTACGCACCATAATGCATTGCGCGTGAGCTCGGTTAGCCACCGAACTATGGGGCTCGCTCAGGCTCGCCCCAAATATTCTGTACGTACGCGTATGTGACGTCAATTCCCTACCTACGTACTTATCTGACGATCTCGAGAAGCTGCAGAAACGAGCACTTCGTATCATCTTTCCTCATTTGTCCTACCAGAATGCGCTGCAGGAAGCCGACCTTGATACATTATATAATAGAAGAGAAATTCTCACCAAAGACCTTTTCAATAAAATTACACAAGATCCATCGCATAAGCTACATGCACTACTGCCAGAGAAAAACCAGACTGACCTAAACTTGAGGAAGAACCGAATGTTTCAACACACAGTTTGTAAACCAGACAGATTTCGGAAGAGGTTTTTACCAACAAATGCTAATAACAAATATTTGGATAATTAATACATTTCTTAATATTTTTATAGTATATATATAGTAAATGTTTTTTATAATGTAAAATAGTTATGAATTTTTATATTTCGAATTCCTTAGTATATATAGTACATTTCCTAATTTATTTGATTAATTGTCATGTATATAGTTCGAATATAATTCAGCTGATTTGTAAGAGGCTGCAAATTTTTGAACGTAATAAAATCTATCTATCTATCTATCTATCTATCTATGTGACGTCATTGGCGGCATCCTTTGTATTAAGTGGATGGGGGGGGGGGGGGTAACCTACTCCGGTCGGAGGTAGCGTTCCAGTTCTATTTAGTTCAATGGCCATAACGCATGTATGTTCTGATCTACGAGAAAAAGTCGACTCAAAAATGCCTTCCTCTCTTCAGAAAAAGCTCGATTACAAATATATGGCTGAAAAGTACTCAAAGCTCAACCAGTTTCAAGTTATTTTGGGCAAGCGGTTGATTGAATTGGTGGAAATAAAGAATGGTGACAAAGTTCTCGACATTGGGTGTGGAACAGGAGAAATTACAGCATGTATTGCAGATGTGGTCGGTAAAGATGGTTTGTGTGTGGGTGTTGACCCTGACAAAAACAGAATTGATGTGGCTAAAGAGAAGCACAGTTTTGACCGCAAGAATATTTGTTTCATAAACGGTAAGTTGGTGAGGTGTTATAGGTAGATTACGGTAGGTAGGTGATACTCTATTATTTCAAATCTGGAAAACTATTTCCTTCAACTCTGTAGGCAAATTTTGAGGGCCTGCTTTTTAGTGCAAAGTTCACTTTGTACTTTTGTTACGAGGGAAAATTCACACGAGTGACTCATAAATAGATAGATAGATAGATAGAGGGATAAATGGGGAGTGTAAACAATCCGGAAGGTGTTCGCGACTGATGTTATATAAAATTCAAGGTATATTTTCTCAAACATTGAAACATTATTATTGTAGATACAGTCGCTCGCGTTTTATGATACTTTCTGTCATTTTAATAAAAATAATGGCGAACATTTGATGAGTTGTCATATTTATCGTAAAGAATTTTATCTTAGGCTTATATGAATGAATGATATTTACAGTGGCCACAGAAACTAGTCAGAGGAAACTAGTTATGCTTAATTTATTTAAATTTTAAAACCATTAGAAATGTATTGTCTTTAGACTATCTATAAGTGCAACATATTTGCATAGCCCATTGCGATGGCAAGCTTCGCCACAGACTGTGTTTTAGTGTTTATACAGCTAAACTAGCTAAAGGTATTAATCGTTTACACTACCTTTGCCCCCGCAAGCTGATCTTTAAACCGATTCATATTGCCATTGAACTATGCCTCTACTGTATATATGCCTTCTCGGACCCTGCGGGGGCAATTAATAGGACACTTAAAGTGCCTATGCAACGAAATTTTTGCCTCATTTTTTATTGTTTTGTTAAAAATTACAGCTCCAATGATGAAGAATAGCGTTTACAGTTTATTCATATCTCATCTCATTCCCAAGTTATCGCACTTTGTATATTTTGATTTGTGACGTCACTAGTTGTGCTTGAGATATTGGCAATAACAAGAAAATCTGATATCTTAGTGATGATTTAATAAAATTCAATGAAACTTGGCACACTCAGTGGGTGCACCCACGTGAGCATTTTGGAGTGGTCATGTGGTTGTCATGGCAACACACTGGTCCCCAGTCTCTTCACTTCCTTTTTCCAAATTTCCTCCTCTAAACTTCGTGCAGAGGACGTTTGCTTATTTCATAGGTTTAAACTTGTCACAACACCTGTACATACATAGTAATAAGCGCAAATTGCAGAAATTGGTTTTGATTTCGTTGGAGACAGATCATATAGCAAATGCACGAGAACTCGAGAAGGGACTAGTGCATTGCCATGTCAACCATATAAACAATCCAAAATGGTCACTTAGGTGCACCAACTAAGTGTGCCAAGTTTCATTGAATTCTACTAAATCATCACCAAGATATCAGACTTTCTTGTTATTGCCAGTATCTCAAACACAACCAGTGACGTCACAAATCAAAATGTACAAAGTGCGATAACTTGGGAATGAGATGAGATATGAATAAACTGTAAACGTCATTCTTCATCATTCGAGGTGTACTTTTTATTAACAAAACAATATATAAAAAATCAGGCAAAAATTTCGTTGCATAGGCACTTTAAGGTACGTTCACACACAGCGATTTGTCGGGCCGATTTTAGGTTTTGCTGAATGTTAATGACGAATATTTTCAGTTGATCATGTCGCCAGATGACGTTTGCCGCGTATTTTTCAAAGATCATTAACGTGCATCTGAAATCGGCCCGACAAATCGCTGTGTGTGAACGTACCTTTAAGCTCCCTAAGATAATGATAACAAGATGTATTGAGCGTTAAGTCGCTATGGAAATATACATCTAAAAGGATACAATGTCACCTCCTGTTGAGCGATGTGATTTTATTCGCTGTATACACAATATTACCAAAACTCAGGAGGAATCGTGAGTATACCACAATGCATTGCGCTGGGGACTTTTTCTCAATCAAGATTTTCGACAGGGAGTGGCGAGAAATTGCTGAATTTTACTTCGTATTTTCTCTTTGAAAATCACATATTTTTAAAGGTGAGTGTCGACATTACTATAATACCTGTATCGAACTTCTCGATTCTAATTTTGATTGGTTTCTACGGTTTTGTTTAGTTATATTAATTTACATATGAATTGACCTTATTTTCGGGTTACTGCAAAATAGCTTTCAAATATGCTGGGGTCTTTTTTACTTTTTAACGAGAAACGTTAACGAAAATCACATCACTGAAATCAGTAAGAGTCGCTCTTTCAATTGATACTAAGAAATCAAAAAAGAACTCAGAAACCAACGAGAAATCGGGTTTTGAAAATGGGGTATTTTTGTAATATTTACGTCGCTAATTATGCAATTGATCATGAATAATAAAGTGCTAAGCGTTTGATGGCAATCTGATGTAGTATATATAAAAAAAACAGACAACAACTACATATTAACTGTGATTTTGATTTAATGTGAGTCAGTCAAACAAATGTCAAATATTTTGAAGGCCAAATGTGCTACTATTTATAAATTAATTTGAGAGTATTATTTGTTGTAATTTTTCATAAGGTTGTCAACTGACATGTTCTTATCTTTCTTTATATTGCAGAGAAACGACTAATGAAATGGTTGAAGTCCAGTTCACAGAGGAATCAAGTTCCTTGTCTGAAAAATTAAATATACTAGATTTGTCAAATCTTGGACACTGTATCTAAAAGTCCAAGCAGTACTACTGAGCTACAGCAAGTTACATGGTTGTTTATGCCACATAGACTTTTATAGAGATCTGCAAATCACACATTGTAAATCCTCTCTGAACCCCCCTCCAGGTGCTTATAAGCTTACTTATTTCAGGGATGTTTGAGGGGGTGGCAGAGGGTTGACTTAATAGGGACTTATTCATTTTACCGAAAAACTGCAAGTATGATATCATGCCGTAAAGCAATGTGAAATTCCATGCCAATGATCAGTCTAATCAGTGCACGTGGGTTTCTTCATGGTGGGGATTTCCTTATTTAAAACAGGGACGGCCTTAATAGGGGATATATAGTATGGTATGACATATTTCTTGAAATTTAAACAATAGAATTGTCACATTTCTTCGTTGAAACCGATAGTCAGAAAGCTCTTGTACCATCATCCCCTCCACCCCCACCCCTCAATCCTTTGGGCAACAATTTGAAATTTGTGGTTTTATTGGTATCTGTAATTTGAATATTTGAATAAAGTATTACATTCATTAACGATGAATCAATCATTGATATAGTCCTATGATATATATATTTTGAGATTTCAATGACACTATTGTAGATGGTTGTATATATAGGTGGGTTTCATTAATTGTGAGAGTACAGCACATGGTAGCCAAAATGAAAGACTCTTATCAAAGTTACTAAATGGTTCACTAGATGTATTGGCATTATGTAAGTTGTACATGTAATGGAAATATTAGGCCTGCTCCTATAATTGTCGCTACGATGTGTAGCACAATATAAAACACAAAACTGAAATGCACCTATTGTACTGTATATTTAAAGTCTAGTTTTATGTTCTATTGATAATATGAGGGATGAAATTCATCTCCTGAGATAGAATTCCTTGTCAGCTTTTCAAGTTGTTAAATTAGAAATTCTTTTGCCTGGGAATGATTTTTTCAAGTTCAATAACCAAAGGTAATGACCCATCTGCATAACAGTAACGACCAAAAAAGTGTAAGTGTCTTGCTGCTGAAAATCCCTATGTTGTACATGCAGTGGCGTAGCCTACCCGCCGATTTGGTCCCGCTATGCAAATTTCATAATTAGGATATTGTACTAAATGTTTTACATTAAATAATGATCAATGGAGTGCGGATTTTAGTGGTGCTATTTCTTTGAGAAAAGTTTCTGCAATGGCCAGACATTTGCCATATTTTGATCATGTGTATTTAGTTAAAAATATATTTGACCACTGATCCTAACACGTGGCCTTATTTTCAATTTATTTTCATTTTTGTATGTTAGCTGTTAGCTGTTAGCTGTTAGCTTATAGCCATTCAGCGACGAGCTTATTTAAATTTATAGCCAATCAGCAAGTGGCTTACCATGCAATGACGTAATGTTCTGCAAGACCATTACATCATTCAATTTTGCCTGTTCGCAGGCTAGATCTAAATTCAACATGGCGATTGACAAAATGTCGTTAATTCATATAAAAACGTGGAAATACGAAGATAGACCAGAGGAGGTTGGACAGCAGGCCGCAAAGCATCATGGGTAACGAGCGTATGTTTCCACGTGCGGCCTCATTTATGCGTTGACTGCCGTGAAGTCAACATCTCTGGCCATAGCAAATTCTGCGAAAATGGACGCTATTGATACAGAGATTCAATGCCATCATTATGGATGTGTTTAGTGTTTGTGTTCGATGCATAACAAGGCTCTTTGAGTCCGTTTAATGGATTTATGTGTGCAGAAATCTCAAAGGCTGCGTGTGATCAACTGGTCTGGTCAATATAAATGTTCATGTGTTGAAAATTCTATATGTAATTTGTGGACACTTTGTTCAGTGTTGCACGTGTTGCATTTTATATACTTAAGTAAATGATTTCATAAGCTGACCCACTGCCTGGATCGTCTGTATTTGTAATGTACGTTGTGCAACTAGTGAGGAGTGTAGTACAGACAGTTAACTAAATATTTATTCGCCAGATTGATTCTGCTGGCATCAAAGGTTCGACTTTTAATATGTATTCAGTTATTTATTTATCCCAATAGCACATTGTGACTACTGAAAACCCCTATATTGGGGTTGTCAAAGAACTTCTCAGTTCCTCAGCTTAAACATATACTTTTGCAACAGGGAATTACTGGTGAAATATAGACAAAACAAACTTTACAGTAATATACAGTTCTATTTTTATTGAAAATACATAGCACATGCATAAAATATAATAATATCTCTGCTCATTCTCTACATTCCAACATATATAAAGAAATATTAAAACAAAATACAAATCTGTAAATAAACAACAAATTTTACTTCTAAAATTTTCTCTAAAACTCAGCACTTATTGCTGCCGAGCGAAGCGAGGCGGCACACTAATGTCGACCCAGTCTCCCGCTCGGATGTATTATGTTCGTCAGAATCTCGATTTTGTGAGTATTGTGTCGTGATGTCGGCGAGTTTATGACGTAAAATGACGTAGCAGTAACAAAATGGCATACACAGGGATTTTACGAAAACAATCCGAGTAGGATCAAATAACTGTGTCGGAACTCGAAAACACCGCATGAGCGATGTAATTTTGTAGTCTCCAAGCAGTAAAGTCAGTGTGACCAGATTTGGTAATTTTAATTACTTTTGGTAATTTTTGGCAATTTTTGGGACTTTTTTAGTAATTAAGAGGCTGTCTCCGTAAAAACCTCCTGGTCAATATGTGGCTCAAAAATAGATTTCTCTCATACTCTGGTGTTTTGAAGGTCTATCCTTGGGAACAACTAAAATCGATTTAATTTGACTCAAATTTCTGTTAAATTATTTTTGGGGGCGATTGATGTTCGATCGGCTGGTGACCAACTTGAACTCCGAATGAGGCAAAATATCGACACATTTTCACAGCTATATTTTTAAATCAAATTCATACCTAAATTTTAATATTTTTGCACAGAAATATGGACTTATCCTTCTATTTTCGTTGGTGATATGACTTACATAATTATTCTTTTGTATAAAATAGAATACAGCGCAGTTATTGACCCTCCTGCACGGATAACGGATATCGTCTCAAAATATACCAACTTTGAAAGCTTATTTCAAAATCGTGGCACCTGATTGGCACATAACCTTAGCTTTTCTATAAACTACTAACATTAGTCAACACAAATCGCTAATAAAATCTTTCTGCTTTAGCATTTGACAAAAATGACAAGCGCTCGAACTTTGTAAAATTTGAAAATGTGTCGAAATCGAGCATATTTAACGGTAAACCTAATTATTGATATTAACAGATAAAATCACCTTACACTACGCGGAATGAAGCTTGATTATGTAAATATATGTCGTTCATCATTATTCTTTGGCTTTGCGCTTGAAAAAATTTGTTTGAGTACAGTTTGACTTCAAGGATAGAGTCATTCAATGCCAGTGTCTTCTGCGCGCATCACTGCCATTAGAGGCCTGATTGTCACAGGTTTCAAGTAGATCCTAGCTGTTTAACCATTGACAAGGTAAAACCTCAACTTTGTCTAAATTCGGCGCCATTGTGTCATCCCGTGTCGGTTGTCAACAATTCGGCCTCGTTATTCTTCCATCCAAGCCATTTCGATTACACTAGTAACAAATTTAACCCTTTATTATGGGTATGAAGATAAAAATATGAATAAAAGATACGAAATGCAGCATTTTACCTCCCTGTAAAATGTTGCTTACGAGTCTTTCAAAACATTCCGTACAAATCTCACGTGGGCAAAGTGACAGGCCGTGACAGGGGGGGTGAATGTTTTTCACGAAGATAGAAGGCTGCGTGTGACAACAGGGAACCCAAGCTGATTTAATTAACTTTAGTTGAATATAGACTAAAAACTGAACTATTAGTGAAAGCTAACTCTAAAATACATCCTAAACTATACTGTTATTTACTGAATACTACTTTTTTAAACTAATAACATATTTTTTCTACATTTTTTGTCCAAATATATTATATAAAGTTCATATTTTAACGTCAAGTATAAACTGCAACTCTGACTTGTTATTTTTAGAATGTTACTAATATTATATTAATGAAAATAACTACAGGTATATATTATCAAACATTTATATTATTGGTTAGTAGTGTTGAACTTTTCCCTGTTTATACTTTTACAAAACTGAGGACAGAAATGTAGAAAAAAATATGTTATTAGTTTAAGAAAGTAGTATTCAGTAAATAACAGTATAGTTTAGGATGTATTTTAGAGTTAGCTTTCACTAATAGTTCAGTTTTTAGTCTATATTCAACTAAAGTTAATTAAGTCAGCTTGGGTTCCCTGTTGTCACACACAATGATCTCGGGAAACAACATGACTGGGCAACGATGTGCCTAACCATAAATCGGGTCTAATCAAATCGGTCCTGATCGGTCAAATCGGGCCATATAAAAACATTATCACTTTTAGAATAACTTCAAATGCACAGAAACATTGATCCAGTAAAGAGCTAGATCAGTATGGGTCGTACAAGAAAGAACTGTCCTGTGCTCGGTTGTGGAAGCACTAATCTTGCAAGACTAGCCAATCATCTCGATCAAGTCCACGGTATGGATACCGACGAACGTGCTAAATGGTTAAAATGGGGTAAAATTGGGATTTGTGTACCCTTACAAGAAGCAATCGCAAACGATAAAGAATTAAATGTGGAAAAAACTCTGGAAAGACTAATAAAGCGACAAGAGGAAATGGCAACAAACTTTAATAACTTTGCAAGAGTACAATGTAGAAAATATGTTAGGAATCGACCACAAAAAGAAACTATATTAAAATCCTTTACTAAAATATAAAAATCCAAAACAAAGAAACGAAAGTACCCTAGCAACATAGAACTGTCCAAGAAGTGACAAACGTAACTTGTAGACCTTACTAACGTTGTAAAATAAATTTTAAGCAATAAATGTGTTTTTAAAGATTAACTCTGTGAAAATATTTATCGACTAACAATGACATTTTACAATATTTTCCCGTCCTATAATTATATATTCTCAATTTACTCAAATTTTTAGGCTAGAAAATCTTAATTACCGTAATTACCTAACAACCGCTAAATGTTCATATACAATGTTTGTATGAAAACTATAAACTTTAAAATCAACTACACTTAGTTTATTTTGAACATTTATTTAATATCAAATTAAATGTTCGTGAACATCAATGTTTTTAGGAAAGAGGTATTCCTCGTACGCGTTCTCAGTATTAGGTTTAGTACTATTAAATGTCTCTCCTGTCTCTTCGATCTTGTACCGATATTGTAGTGGATTGCTAAAGAGCACGATGCCTGTGTTTATCACTCGAAGTGAAGTATCTGGTTGTTTCCATTCGATGAAATCACAAGCGTCTTCTCTGGAACAGCAGTAAAACAGGCGGTTTTGGTTTGGGCCATCTTTCTTGACTTTTCGCACGCAGCACACCATACCGTGTTGGCATCTAGGTCTAGGACTTTCATACACATCTTCCCATTGCCAAAATATAATGAACACGAATTCTCTCACTCAGAACAAACGAAGAACGGCCGTCCATAATTTTTCTTCATCTTGTCTTTAACCATTCGCAACTTTGCCAGTTTTTGATGTGTAGGGCAGATAGGATGTACACAACAACTTCCATGAAAAGCACCAACAGCTTTTGTATACATGTAACAATCTTATTCCGAGCAAAAGAACTCACAGCTAGTTCTCTGTCAACAGAAACAAAATGTTCCATGTTGTGTAGTCGCAGATGATGCAGGTATATCTGTTATTCTTATCTTTGACCAACTTTACGGCTATCTTAACGACAACAATCTAGTGACTTACTGTCAATCTGGATTTCGATCCTTCCATAGCACATTAACGGCGCTGCTGGAGGCTACAAATGACTGGTCTGTTAATATAGATAATGGCTTGGTGAATGGAGTAGTTTTCATCGATCTGAAGAAAGCTTTCGATACAATTGACCACGAAATTATCTTGCAAAAATTAGAGAACTATGGGATTGATACAGCCGGCCTAAGATGGTTTAAATCATATCTTACTGGTAGAACTCAAAAATGTACCGTCAATGGTCAACTCTCAAATTCGATTCCAGTTACTTGTGGTGTTCCACAAGTGAGTAGTTTGGGACCGTTGTTATTCCTTATCTATATTAACGACTTGCCACATTGCCTCAATAACGCTACGCCTAGAATGTGTGCAGATGACACAAGTATAAGCTATGCGGCTGATTCTCTAGAGGAGCTCCAAAATGTCATTGACTCTGAGCTAGAAAATCTTTACAGCTGGCTTATTACCAATAAGCTCAGCCTAAATATCGCCAAAACGGAGTTTATGATAATTGGATCGCGACAGAGCGGAATTAATGGTACTCAGGGTGATATCGTTATTGGGATCCATGGTCGTGAAATAAATAGGGTTCATGCAGTTAAATTGTTAGGGCTAGATATAACCTGCGATCAGGCTCTATTTTTAAAGGTTAGGCTAGATATTGATAGTCACCTCTCACGGTCAGTGCACATTGAAAAAATATCGAAGAAAATTGCTTCGGCTATTGGCCCTTTAAAACGCATTAGACTATTTATAACGACAAAAACAGCAGTTCAAGTGTATTTTGCTCTGATACAGCCTCATTTTGACTACTGCTGCTCGGTCTGGGATGATTTGGGAGAATCTCTTAGTACGAAAATACAGAAATTACAGAACTGAGCGGTCAGAGTCATTACAAGGTCGAGTTATGATACCAGTGCTAGAGTTCTTTTGGATAGCTTGCAGTTCGATAGTCTCTCTTTACGACGTGAAAACTTAACTTAAGGCTAGTTTGATGTTTAAGATACTGAAAGGGCATATGCACTCTTATTTACAAAATCTTTTCTCTGTTCGTGACACGAGGTATAATTTCAGGCCCAAGCCACGTATAGTGGGGCACTATTGTGGAATAGTTTACCCCAGGATATATGTAGACTTCCAGTATTATCGCAATTTAAGAAAGCTATAAACGATTATTATAATAACTTATAATATTGACTCTCACACGGCAATCTTGTAAACCAGTTTTGATTTTATTCTACTTATATATAAAATTTATGTACTGAAGATTTTACCGTGGTTAAATAAAATTTTATTGTATTGTATTGTATTGTAGACCATTAGACACTCCATTTATTGCTTGTAAACGACGCTCAAGGGACGCGCAAAATATATAGGGACGCTTAGCTATTGTGACGTATTTACAAAAAATGCTGAGTTCAGCAAATTTATTGTTTGTTCGCCCAAACTTGCCTGGTGTTGTGACGTCATATTAATGAGGTCTCAAAGGAATAGGACCGACGCTAATGATGTGCTCATCCTCATATGCTAATGATGCGCCAACTCATATGCTAATGATGTTTGAATATTTAGTGATGCTCACCCCCTGTTCACCCCCTGCTCACCCCCATATGCTAATGAAGTTTGAATATTTAATGATGCTCACCCCCCAAAAAAGGGGCCTGATCGGCCTGTATATTACTACTGCTATGTTTTCACATCGAAATTGTGGATCTTCGTCTCTTTTACCCATGACCATTGCTTGATATTTAGAATTGTTTCTTATCATCTCATTTTCAATATACCATTTGTCAATGAGTTCAAGGTCTTCATTGATGACCTTCTCGACATTTTTAGGGTCCTTGTCAGCATAAAAGATTTGTGTTTCATCTGCATAAGCAGATAACCTGCTTTCTTTGATAACATAGGAAAGATCATTCATAAATATATTAAACAATAATGACTCAAATATTGATACCTGTGGGACCCCCTTTCCGATTATTCGCGCTATTATTTTGACCCTTTGACGCCGATTTGAAAGATAGTCCTTAATGAGATCAGCTGTTTTATCGTCTCCTCCATATAGTTTTAGTTTTGATATTAACAGATCATGGGGTAGTTTATCGAATGCTTTCGAGAGATCCATCATAACGAGGCCGACGATCTTATGTTTATCTAATTCCTTTTTTCAATTCTCAGTTAAGCTTAAAAGCGCAGCGTCGCATCCATTGCATGTGTTTCCTATACGCGAAAACAAACTTGTGATATATACTTTCAAAATGAGGACTGATGTTATTATTTATAAATGTCTCAAGTACTTTAGAAAATGATGGTAAGAATATAATTGTAGTTTACTTTTCAAAATGTTGCTATGGGCGTTGCTATATTTAAAGCTTACTTCTTTTTAGGCGATAGTTCGAGCACATTTCCGCATTACAACGAAGCTTTTTACGATATTCTCTTTTGCTGCTCAGTCATTCACTGGTTGAACCACCACGAAAAGATCACATTTCTTGAGATGGCCTTCAAATGTTTAAAGCCTGGAGGGAAGTTGGCCATTCTGAGTGCCGAAAAGAATCCCGAAATGTTCCTACGCGTTCCCGAACTGCTGCCCAACAATGAAATTGAGTTAAATCGATCGCCATTTTTGCCGATACGAAAATCTGAAGCAGAATCAATGTCCCAGCAAGCGGGATTTGTTATTCAGTGGAGCGAGCTTTTCCAGTACGAGTATACATTTCCAAGTTTAGAGTATTTCTTAACTTGGTGTTGTTCGTCTCTTTATGTCGATGAGAGCAAAATTTTGCCACATAAAAAAGTTGCATTTGCAAGAGAGTTTATCAATGATGATGGCTCGATCAAAGCAGATATGGCAAAAGCAATGTATGAAATCATTGCAGCAAAACCGGAAAATAACGTTTAGGCATAGGAAACTTACTGAGCATTTAGATATTGAAACAAGGAACTATCAAATTAAAGAGTTTCAACTTTTTATATTTGATTATTTTGTTTTTAAATGTTGTCATGCACATACATTAAAAAACGGCCCAATATATAATTGTTGGATTGAACATTTTTGGAGACACCTTAGACTGTATTGTTATAGTAGTGTTAGGGAACGGCTTTTACTAAATCAAAAATTTTGTTAAATCTATTAAGTATGAAATAGAATCTTAAATGTGTTTTAAGCCAGTTTCAAGATAAAATGTTTTGATTTCCTAAACAATTTTACAGTTACAAACATAGGCGTACGGGACGTGGGGGCAGGGGGGGCACCTGCCCCCCCAAAAATTTGGAGATTCAAGTAATTCGGGCAAATGGTTCACGAATATTCGGGCAAAATAGATTTATTTAGTCTGAACTTTATAATTTACACTACTGTTTATTTATCTGGTTTGCGTATTGTTTAAAAAATGATGGGTTTTAAGATTAAAATCCGGGAGTTGATAAATTGAACAGTTGCCGGGAACAGTTACAGTTACCCTCCCCTCTCCCCCCCCCCCCCCGTCGACAACAAAATAGTGGTTATTATTGTTATGAAGATGTTGTTATCAAAATTCGGGCAAGCTTTAAAATTCGGGGAAAATTTTGGCTGCCCCCCCCCAATAAAGTTGTGCCCATACGCCTATGGTTACAAAACACATATAATTACTGCTATATGTATCAATGTATAACTTCTATATCAAAATGGATTTTAGAATGCTGATCACTGCAAATCTCCGGCGCAAAACTAAAAACTTGAATATATGGCTTCCACGATATTCTTATATCATGCGTAGATTACAAAATTATTCTGTAAAACAACATGTTTAAAATTTTAAAAGAAGCAAAAAGAGAGGAGCTGGACGTTATTCAGGAAGTGTAAATTAGACTGTAAAAACATTTGCTACCATTTTTACCAGGCTTGCTTTGCATCGTTGCACATATAGCGCAAATAAAGTCCGCAAACGGTTAAGAGTGGGGTTATATCGTGTGTTCATCCAACTAAAAGGTGGGTGAACTTCTAGGTTTTGCCTTTCTATTTTTTTCTTAACAGAGTATCAGGATATATAACTTTCTTTTTCTGGTCGTCATTTTATCAGCGATAAAACGCTAAAAAATGTTCTCAGTGGAAGCAACGTAGAATTACAGAACTTGTAATTTATCTAACTAAAAACTAGATCCCAGACTACATCGTGGTAGAATTCAAAATGGCGCCCAGCGTGCCATTCCTCTATTTAGTCGCACGTCTTTTTTTTCGGAAAAAAACCGGCATAAGAAACACTTGTTATTTTCCTCATAACGATTTGCCTTGACTGAAGATGTTATTAACATCTTTATATAATTCATCCTTGAAAGAAATGTGGGCTTAAAAGACTTTTGACGCATTATTTAACGATTCATGTAGCTATATTGATCATCTCATCTATGAGTGAGAAAATATACTCGAATAAATGGTAAACTTCATGTGTTGCTGGATTTCATAATTTTGTGAAATCGTCAAATATAACTCATTCAATATTTGATTATCGAAGAATATAGCGTACTTTTAACGGAAATAAAACGCTACAAACAGCTGCAATGTGTTAGCTGGTATTAAAGTTTACTTTCATTGGTTTATTTACTTTTTTTCATAAAGTGGTAGATAACATGTGATTGTAAACTTGAAGAGCAGGGATATTTTCAAGCACTTTTCTACTACCGATATACGGCAAAAATACTCAATCTTCAATTGAGTTTTCAATCGGCCGTCCGTGACTATCTTTACAAAACTAACGTCATTATCTTCGAAAAAAATTTAAATTTCAGCATTTTACCCTTACCTTTTGAGATACATTTTTCGGAAAATTCCATGCATGAATCGCCGGAAATGCGTTCTGGGGCTTCTGAAATTCAAAATTTCTCGGAGAGCATGAACTATATAGAAAATTTAGAAACTCAATCTTCTGTTTTCCGAAAAAACGGTAGTAGACATAAATGCTTGAAAATATCCCTGGAAGAAGAAAAGTATAATATGCTATGCTATGAAAGAATGGAGACATTCGCCTGTATTCTAAACGCTCACTCACACTCGCACTCAAAGAGTGGAGGTTCAATCTAAGCTTCCCTTGAGTGTCAGTGCTATTCAGTGGCGAAGCCAGCCTGACATTTTGGTCATGCTATGCAAATATTTCCGTGTTCATAGACTGTGAAAACAATCAATTTCTAAAGAAATGAATAATGATAATGATTTAAAATTTGCATTGCATGACCAAATTGTCAGGCTGGCTTCGCCACTGGTGCTATTTTTGAATAGCCACTAACCCTCCAGCTTTTCAAAAACAGAACTGACACTTAAGTTAAGCTCAGATTGAACCTCCACTCTTTGAGTGTGAGTGTGAGTGAGCTTTTAGAATACAGGCGATTGTCTATCTCTTCATAGCCAAAATAATTGTCTTCATGGCTTTTATAAAAATGCATATGGGTAAATACTAAGATTTTTCTCGGCATCTCGTTCGATGGGAATAATAGTTGGTGGTGTTTGTGGATGGAAGCGCCGCAGGTTCAAAAAATGGCTAGGTCTAAAAAATGTATATAAATTTTCATATGAATGCTTATATGTCTTATACCTCTACACTCGGTTGAGCAGCATAATTGCTACATTAATTTATGTATTAAATTGTTTGCATTTAAAATGAACTGCAGGCAATCTAGATAGTACATATCCAACTCACAAACGTAACTGACATCTTTTTGTTCATTTTAAAGAAAACGTATGCACGTTACATGTCGCCTGAACATAGTGTGTTTCACTAAAAACAAACAGTACTAATGTAGCAGAGTTCAGATTGTTCAATTCCTGCAACTGTTTTACTGTCTATGACTATGTATATATAAAACAAAGGTGCATGTGATTGTTGTGAACTTTGACGTTTTTGAACTTTGTGTGAACTTTGACGAGCATATTTTAATCTATGCTTGGAGCACCCCGGCTCGACAGGCTTAGATGTAGACGTAGGGTTAAAATCGTATACCTTTCC
Source organism: Trachythela sp. YZ-2020 (assembly GCA_016169945.1). Taxonomy (NCBI): domain Eukaryota; kingdom Metazoa; phylum Cnidaria; class Anthozoa; order Malacalcyonacea; family Clavulariidae; genus Trachythela; species Trachythela sp. YZ-2020. Next base: position 4,174,546 of record JADLSH010000313.1, on the reverse strand, counting down.
TTTCTTATAAAGTGTTTTTATTCGATCTAAAATTACAGTAAACAATAAGAAATATATACTCTATTCCTAAACTAACATCTATCTTACTACATTACACATAAAACAATAACAAAATCTACAGTTACTTACTTCTGTGAGGCTTCCCACGCTTACATCCTTTTAGTGTCTCTTACACACACAGGTTAGCTTAGTTTATTAATCTGGTTAGCTCCAGGTTAGCTCCTATAAACATTTAGTTCCAAACAGTTCGCTCGCTTCGTTTGCAGTCCGTACAGTGCTTAAACCAAAACATGCCAAAATGCCAAAACTATATTACAGCGAATGTCAATCAAAATGTTCTATTGTTCATAAATGTAAATTTCCGGTTAATATTAACTAATATTATACCTCAACTTCAAGCTCAGTTTGTGCCACGTGAGCATATCACGCCTTACGTCATCACTTAACGAGCCTGCGTTCCTTTTGACAATGTTCCACCCAATGTTCCCCGGGGAACATGGGGTGGAACATTATTCGCGTAGACCACGCGAGACAACACGCACGACTCAATGTTTGAAAATGGCGGGAAAACAATATGGCGTTCGTAATTTGTTTGTAATTTCGTAAAAGATTTTAATATTCATTTAAATGACGATTTTCAAGAGGTATCTTACCTTCAATGATCCAAAGGATACAAGCTCAAATATATTAAAGGGAAGACGTCAGAAACTCAGGTAAAAATAAGAAATTAAACATTGTATTCGCTTAGTTTATAAATTAGTTATTCAGCAAGTTTATTCTCAACTTAGTGGGTTCTTTAACTTTCGGTATAATATATCATTTATAGACCCTCCGCTCGGGGGATTCGGCAAAACATTACCCTCAGTGATGATATCATCACTTCGGGTAATATTTCGCCGAATTCCCCTCGCTCCGGGTCTATAAATGATAAATGTAGCCTATAACCATAGATTTGGTATAACTCTAAGGTTTATTAACGTCAGCGTAACAATGCTTGTTTAACAGATCATAGTTAATTGCATGAGGATCAGATGTCATGTTTACACAAATGATAGTATTAAAAAATAGTCGGCCGGCCAGTTGCTCAAAGTATGCTTAGTGAACCAGGGCCGTCCTCAGAAAATTTTTCAGCGGGGTGTATTAAAGGTCCTTTCAACCGACTGACTAACGAACTTGTACCGACTACATTATATTAATGGATAGAACCTCGTCAAGTTCCCGATGAAGGTCTACTAAATGACAAAACAACAACAAGGTTGTTTCTTATATAAAAGCTATTTGTCGTTTTAAAATATTCTAAAAACCCTTTTGAATATTATCAAAACTAAACCAGGAACTAGTAAACAGTTAGTTCACCAAAGTTTATAGAATGTTTTTGCTCATAATTCATAAATAGAAAAATACCGCCAAAGCGTTTACTCAAATTGAATATTAAAACGTTTAGAGCACTCTTTGTTCGTGCATTATGATGATTTACAAGCACTCGTTCACGAACAAGGAACTCGAAGTCAGTTAATACTGCCCTCGACTGCGTCTCGTGCAGTATTAAACTCTCGTTCCTTGTTCGTGAACTCGTGCTTGTAAATCCCGATAATGCACTCACAGAGTGCTTTAATCCTTAATTATCGTTGATTATATATAAACAACACATTTAAACGTCAACAATTTTGAATTTAAATGTAAAAAGTTAATGTACTAATGTATTACTATTAATGTGGTCATGTAGAAATCACTCTACTTGTCCGTGATGAATCAATCGATTTGTGTATGTTTTAGTTAATCTTTTAACTCTTTCGTGTTAAATCGTACACGTCTTTTTTTTCAAATTTACCCAGTTTTGAATGACTTCTCGCAGATCCAACGCCTTTGAAATATCTTTTTCACATGAAATTAGCATCAGAGATTCCAACCGATCTTGAAGCATAGTGCTTCGTAGTTTGTTCTTTACCACTTTAACTTTAAGTTTGCTAAATGATCTTTCATTTGAAGCAACAGTGACTGGTGCTGTCTGAAGAAAAGTAAGGGCGTTCTTACATAAGAGGTAAACAAGCCTTTTTTCACTTACGAAGGCAGCAACCTCTTGGACTGACTGATTTTTTAGCGGTATTCCATCTTTCATCTCTTCTCTGAGAATACTCAGCTCTCCAATAAGGTTTCCGCTTTGTATGCATCCGCCCAGCAACGTGCACAAGCTCTCTACTGATTCTTCATTGATTTCTTTCCAAGGAGGCAGCAAGATTAGGTGGTTTTTAAGTTTCTTAATTCTTATCGGAACTTATCAGGGTAACAATCAAATATGCATAAAGTATTTACATGTAGTGTACTATGCGTAAACGTCTTTACATACATTTGCGAATAAGTTTTATCGCGTGGTTAGGCAAAGCAAATCTTTATATAGATTTTACTAACTGGGAATATTAGTAAGATACCTGATAGGCTGATAGTAAGATACCTGATAGGCTGATACTCACCAGTTATTCGAGATTCAAACGACTGCAACATTTTATTTTGAAATTGAATAACGGCGAGAATTGCGTTGTGCTCAGCGGTTCAAACATGCAACATCTACTTCATTTAAGATCTGTATATGTGGCATGCAGTGCATGTTTTACCCACGGCATAAAACGGCATATGTTTTACTGACTGTCTGGCTCTTGAGTAAATTTTGATTTACCAGAATTTTCGTTTCTTAATTCTTATATAAATTTTATCGGTAATATTGTTGTTAGTCATCAAAAATATTTTTGTCTGCCGACTAAAATAGCACTTCTGCCGACTGAAACTCCAAACAGAATTTCTGGGGGGTGTGACACCCCCCAAACCCCTCCGTAGGTCCGGCCCTGTATGCTTCTAAAAAGTTCGATGGAAAAATAATATTAGGGACCGGTCATTATTTATGGCGGAGGGTGGCACCGAAGAGAAAAGGGTTGGGTAAACAAAATTTTTAGCAAGTAAAAGGTTGGGTAAGTGAAAAACAGGGCAACTGAAGGGTTGGGTAAAAAAATTTCAATGTCATTTTCAAATTACAACTATTTCAATTACTAAAGACCATATATAAAAAGCAATGTCAACAGTCAAATTGTCAGTACAGTACATAAAAATCAGTCAGAGTCAGTAGACTCGCTATCATGATAATTATCCAATTTTAAAGGTACAATTGCTGCCCTCATCCTTTTTTTTCTTTGCAACTTTGCTACGCTGTTCTTTCTGCCTTCTGGCACTTCTTGTCTTCTCAGATTGTAAAACCGAGGCAGCATCAAATCTTTTTCTCAATTGAGAAAGCAAAAATTGCAGATTGTTAACAAGGCTCTCAACCTCACTCAAAATGGGTGCCAATTGTTCCACAGAGGTGTCTATGAAACCTACTTCATCATGCGCCCAAACTTTGGGAGCCATGTTTACATCCAACAACTCCTTTCTTTGACCCAATAACGTTAATGAGGTGAATGTGGATACTGCGAAGATGACATAAATGGTGATGAAGATTCTGGCAAAGACAGTGATGATGATATTGTGATCGACGAAATAGGCAGTGGGAGTGAAGAGAGTGATTATGAACATGAAATTGATAGAATTGAACCAGTTGTTGACAGTCCTGACGAGAACGAAGAAACTCTGCCCCTGGTTGTGACCACAAGATATGGGAGACACGCTGGGTCATGGAATATGTTCCAGCTACAATGAGCTATTAAACATTACCCGCCTAGAGAGACAGCCATGTTGCACTGCTGCTACATTTATATTAAAACTATCAATTTGAAAACTATCATGCGTACTGATAACTAATCAACCCTATCATCAATCTAAACTGTTCAAACAGTGTCTACAAGAATCAAAGTCATGACACAGAAGTTGTACATAACATGTATGATAACTTACCACTATCTTTTTGTACATTTTTCTTTTTAAATTTATTTTTAATTGACATTTAAGGTTGGGTAAAGAAAAAAATGGCTGGGTCAGTAAATTTTTACCAAGAAAAACATTTCTCTTCGGTGCCACCCCCCGCCATAAATAATGACCGGTCCCTTAGAAGCTGGAACAATCATATTAACTACTTAAATAGATGTAGGGAATAAGTTTTGAGGTGTTAACAAGTCGAGATCTGAAATTTTGAGTGAAAAATAAGATATTTTTAACTTATGAAGGTTTGCAAATCACTTGTTTTGCAGCAATTCAAGCGATGAAATTTTTGCTATCTGAAGGTGTTGAGTATATTTTAACTGAAAAGTTTTGCCAAGAACCTGTGGAGGGTACTTTGGAAACCAACGAAAACTAGGTCGTCGATCTGATAATCCAGATCTTTTTACTTTGGGATACAATGCCAACACACTGCGAATTCAACGAGAGGTTTCACACAAAAGGATGTAAAGATGGAGTAAGAGAAGTGTGCTGCATTCACTATGTTGCATTAAAGGTGTTAAATGAAAATAGCTGGCAACATGTACTGTGACGTCACCATATTATGAAACACAAGGTTGATCTCAAAACTGTACAATTGACTAAATAGGCAAGAGACTTGAGAGGCATACTGTACCATTAATACTTTAAATTTGATCTTGTATTTCTTGACTTTCAAGTCATATTTGGGTCTGAAAACGATTAATTGGATACAATACTATCATTTTCCATCTTCTTCCCTGCTATACTTTTAGTAAAGTCTCTGAACAAATGTTTAATTTTAAGTATAATGTTCTGAAGTAATTAGTTCATGAAAGCAACTTTTGGTTATCAGTGTTAGTAACACGAGCTGCTTTAAGGATGGTGATTGCTTGCTGACTTTCCGGTGAATTCCACTTTGGACTCCTATTTGGTTTTCGGTGTAGGTACTGTAGTGGAAAACATAACCACCAAGGTACTGACCCCCTGCGCTCAACTTTACCACTGCGTTGAAAATCACTGTACAGCTTTTGCATTGTTTTAATTTCAGCGCTTTGTTCTTCTAGTCTTTGTTCTATTGTACAAGGCAAGTTCATTTCTTGCAACAATACAGTAGCAGTCATTCTTCCACAATATGACACTTACATCGGCAATTGCTTGTTCAAATTCCAACTGAATATGTTCATCTTCTCCTAAAATGCTTAATATGCCACCAGAAAGATAGTCATTAATGGGGTGAGAATCCGCCATATTGAAGAAACTGTGTGCACGATTATTGACACGTGATTGACTTTTCAACATCATTGGCAATCTCGTAGCCCGAGCCCACGATCCTCTGATGGAGGCTAGCGAAGCTTTGGGATTGCCTGCGAATTTTGCACGAAAATCAGTACATTCGGATCCAGTACTGTGCTCGACGTAAACAATGTTTTCAAGCTAACATTTACGACTTCGTTCTTATAAGAACTCTTGCCAGGGTCTTATTATGTTAAATGACACTGAGATTGATCAAATTAGGCTATTTCATGACGGCTTTTATATAGATTATGGTCGATCCATGCCCATGTTCTTGGCCATGATGTTAATACATAATACCGTGAACCTCCGACTATAATCCAACCCGAATATAAGCACCCCCGTGTATAAGCCCACTATATTCACTAACGCTCAAATCATTCCAAATATAAGCTCCCCCCTACCTAAGCCTTTGGGCTAAGCTTTTGGGCTTGGACTATGATGCAGAGGTCAAACAACTAAGAAGCTGTGCTCCCTCTACTTGGTGGAAAGAAATCAAGAGATTGTGTGGCATGTCTGAGCAGACCAGCAAGCGGGAAGATATTTTTTCCATGTTGAGTAATACTGAACAAAACTCAGACCTAACTCCGCCCAGACCAGAAGAACTGGCTAATGAAATTAATCTAACGTTCCTTAGACCCATGGCAGATTTCAGCCCGTTGCTGCCCAACAATTCACAAGTTGATACGGACGAAAGGTCAGGGGGGTTTTGTGTTTCGGAAACTGACTGCACTGAACCCATGTAAAGCTGGCGGATCTGACGGAATTTCAAACTGGATACTTAAAGAAAACGCTGACCTCTTAGCTGCTACCGTGACTGACATACTTAACTCCTCATATAGTGAAGGTCGACTCCCGTGTTCATGGAAATTCGCGAATATCATACCAATACCTAAGCAAAAACCGGTGCGAGAGGTTAACACGGACCTACGCCCAATTTCCCTGACGCCAATTCTGTCAAAGGTTGCAGAAGATTTTGTTGTAGACTTCTTTATCAAACCAGCTGTCCTGAAGAAATTAGATCCTAATCAATACGGCACTGTGCTTAGATCTAGTACAACTGAAGCCGTTATAAGTATGCTGCACTTCTTGAATGCTTCAACTGATGGTAATGGCGCAACAACCAGATTGGCTTTATTTGACTATAGGAAGGCATTTGATCTAATCGACCATCGGTTACGTATAACTAAACTAGCAACATATGATATTCCTCCATGGGGGGAAGCATGTCCCCCCCCCCCCCCGCTAGAGTTTGTCTAGTCTCCGCAACCAAACCAATCTTCCACCACCTATATATGTTGATCACTATAATTGGCTTTTGATTTGATCCAGGTCTTGAATGCTTTAATATAATAGATCAGGAATATCAAAGGAACATTTCTCACTCGTTAGTACCATAACGTCAGTGTTCAGCTTTGTAAGAGTCTGTGTTCTATGACCACTAAGCAAAGCTAAGAGCACAGTTCTGTAAGTTTCTTTGTTAGGTGTTCAATAGTTAATTCAGTCGTTGGTCCCATGTTACTCAGCTATTTGATACTTTGATAACAATACTAACATCCCATGTCTCGATATAACGAGATAACGCAGGACGTAACGGAAAACACCCCTCATGAATCTTGTGACTAATGGATGTTTACCAACAGCAACATCAGCAGCTAATGTGACAACTGTAGATATAGCTGAACGTGCTGTATTTAGTGCACTATATTGTAGACCTTCATCAAATAACGTAGTTAAAAACTCAATGACTGTATTTACAGTCGGTGAAACTGGATCAATTTTCCGTTCACTAGAGAATTGAAGCCATTATACTGCTTTTGATTACTTCCACACCCACGGTGGGCAATAATGTTTGTTGTTTGCTCTGAAAAGCCAATGTTTTGTAAGGATTTCCTGATAAGTGGCAAACCACTAGTTGAAGTCTCTTGAACAGGGCAGGCAGTTTCTCGATGTTGTATGGTAAATATAGCAGATTTCTGCCCTGCGGAGAATTAGCGGATGAGCTACCAACATCTTTATCAACAGTGGAAACATGGCTGAGTTTCCCAAAGAGGAACCACAAGAAGTCTCTCTACTGAGTCCTCTCTGATTTTCAAGAGAACTTGTGTTATCAAACTAAATGGGGCAAAGCATAAAACAACAGATCAGTCCAACTGATGGTGAAGGCATCTATTGCCACAGCTTTAGGGTCTGGCCTCCAGACGACGTACATCTGGCATTTGTGATTTATTCTAGATGCAAAGAGGTCAATTTGTGGCAGAAAAAACTTGTCACATAAATGATAAAATACATCAGGGCTGAGTACCCACTCTGTGTTATCATGGGTCAGCTTCAACATTTTGTGAGCAAGGAATATGGGCTGCCGAAACCCATATATTATTCGCAATGCACCACAACCATATTTGTCTTGCCAGACTGTTACATTCTTTTTAATGACTACCACGCATGAAATTAATGTATGATACGGCAGTTGTATTATCAACTTCAAGTCGTAATGCCAAAAAAGCTGCCTTTATCTCAAGACAGTTAAGTGAGCTTTGGCTTTTCTTCAGTCCATTGCCCCCCAATTCGGTTTCCTTGAAGATGGGCACCCCAACCAAAGATTGAGACGTCGATTTGCATGATGTAATAGTCATGGCGAACCATGTGAAATTGGTTTGTGTGTGTGCTCAATATTATCTATCCGCCATTGTAAATCACTCATGACATGACAAGGTATTTGAAACTTCAAGAAGAACCGCTATTAGTTTTTAGGGCTTCAGTTTTTAGGCTATAAGTACCCGGTAAAATAGGAGCCATATAACTGTTTCCTGGAAATTAGGCCACCATGCATGAATCAAACAATTACATGAGCAACATCATGAATAGTTGGATTTTTTTTTCCATCAGCTTGATCACAAGCTTTCTGGTGTTAGCGAAATAGTCATATCAACTGAATTTAACAAAAATCCTAAAAGGATTAGCTGCTGGGTTTGTAAAAGCGCAGAAGCATCATGATGGGTAGTAAAGCCAAACTGTTCAAACAACTCTCGGCTTTGTTTGACACTCCTTAACTGAGTCTCCTTGTAAATATGAGTCATTTATATATCCAAATGATACATGTCCCCGAGAACGTAAGGTGGAATAAACTGGTTTTAGTAACTCGGTAAATATTCTTGGGGCTGAGGCTAGGTCATTAGGTAAGCAGGTAAACTTGTACATTTCTACACTACCATGCCTGCTCACTAAAAGCAATCCATGATAAGAATTTTTAACCGAATCAGGTTCAATAGGACATTATAGAATTTATCACAACAAATGATATCACTGCACATTTTTACTGATTATCACTTCACACTTTCACTTTATCACCGCACAAATTGGTTATCACTGCGCACTAAAATTAGGTATGGCACGAACTGCATACTAGACAATTCTTCTTGACAACTGCAGAAAACACCTATACATGCCTTGTTGTACATGCCTGGATTGTACAGTACAATATAGATGTGCCTATATAAGCAAAACCTATCGCTGAAACTGTACAGTATATGTTTATAAATGAAAGTAAATATACACCCACAACAATTATTAAACGAAATTATAAAATATAACCATGCATTTATCATTAAGTTCTATATTTACAAATATGAAAACTCATCAGTTGCTCCCTTCAGTTAATATTTTTAGCAAAAGCATCGATAATCGATCCTTCCATGCATGAATAACAGTATAGTCAGAAATTCCTAATGTGGGTAATGTTTTATACCTGAATCTTACAGTACATTATGATTGTATTTGTACCGCTTAAACGAGACAACGTCACAACGGGTAAATCTTATAGCAGAAACTCGCTGTACAGTATACGTCTATATGATAGTAAATCTACACCCACCAAAACTATATTTTTATAAAATTAGATAAAATGTTATAAAATTTAACCAATTAATGTATACTGTAATATGTTCTATATTTACAAATGTATATTCATCATCATTTACAAATATGTAAATTCATCAGTAGCATTCTCAAGTGGAGTGACCTCGTCCATTTCATGACCTTCTGTACGATCAACTGCACTAGGAGGACGTTCATTCCCATAATCCACAGCGAGAAGATCTTTACGTGAAAGATGTTCGACAATGGCGGCTCCCAAAGAATCGCCCCACACATTAACTGTAGTGCGAATGCGGTCCCTGTAAATATGACAGTACTTTACATTATGAATGGCTAACGAATTGTTTAACGTAAGGACAACTTCGCACAATATTTGTATAACATTCGTTATATTATATATCAAGTTAAACGAATATTACAAATATTTAACCTGCATATTGGTAAGTTTTACTAAGCACTATAGAGTGCATGAGTGCAGGAGATGGCGGTCAATCCAAGTTACAAACTAATGTTAATCCTTTTCTGTTAGTAGTAGTCTTGTATTTGGAGGGAATAAACGAGAGAGATGTAGTTTGATTATTGCACCCATAACTAATAAGTGACAACACTTCTGATTGGCCTCATGCCAAAGTTTCATTGTGGGCATAGGTCAGCCAAAGACCAACGTAAAGCAATAGGCCCATCGCACGTTAAAGGTAAACACAGAAATGGATGAAAAAATAAGAGAAAGAATAATATGAAACATTCCGATCACAAATCGCGACTGGTTGGCACTACGGTTTCACATGCACGTAAAGGTTGCAATCTAAATTCCAGTTCATTGACTTCATTCCACGCAAGAAATGCAAATAAACTTACAGAAACCAATCCACTGCAACAATTAAAGCGATGTCATCTGCAGGAAGACCAACTGCTTGCAAGACCAGAATCATGGTAACCAAGCCAGCTGATGGTATACCTGCAGCTCCAATAGATGCGATGGTCGCTGTTATACTAAAATTATGTACAAAATAATATTATAATAGATATTAACAACGATAGGATGTAAATGCCAATATCATTTTAATCAGTTTTACTCGATTGGTCAAGTTTTCCTTTGTTTCTTTATTAGGGGAATTTATAATGCCGGTATATATTAATTTTTGATTATACACATACCGAAAACGTTTTTGCAACGTGTGATCTTTAACTACTTTTGGAAAACGCAACATTTTCTGTGCAAAATGAACAAAGGAGTTCACTGGAATCAGGAGTTTTAATTTTGGGAATTGAAATCAACGGAAGTAGGTAAAACAAACATTTTTCTAAAAAAAATATCGTTGGGTAAGAATTTTCTCGCATTGTTGTAAATTAAATATTTTCATTCACATACGCCTTGAGTTGGCCCTTCGCACTTGCAGTATAATTATAAAAAAATTGCGGAACACGCACGCGTGCGATTTTTCATTTTTCATTACTGCTTGGAGACCATTCTAATCGAGTGTAGGACAAGCTGCACTTTAAACTTAGAACAACACAATTAATAAGTTTTCCCATGCTTATATATATAGCCAGTAAATATAAGTACTTGCCATACAAGAAGTGTCTTTCCAAAATCAACGGACCCACCATAATGGCGCTGGGCTATAAAGATTGGCGCCACAGCCTCGTAAAGTGCTGTTCCATCCATGTTGACTGTCGCTCCGATAGGAATTACAAACTGTGCAACTCGTGGATCAATGTTGTTTTTTTGTTCAAGGCATCTCAAAGTTACTGGTATCGTGGCAGCACTGCAGAAAAAGATAGTAGAAAATTGTTCTTAACTATATCAAAGCTGTACCGTAGTAGAATAATAGAATTTAGCGAAAGTGTTAGATTTTTTAACAGTGGCAAAGTTAATTGAAAGCATACTTTCTGATTGAAAATATTAATAGTAGTAAAGTAGTTTAAACAACTTGATTTATCAGCAGACACATGCATTGAAATAAGCTAAGCTAGACTAACTTTACCAAGGCAACTCTTTTGTTCTTATAATTAACTGTTCTCCATTGAGTGCTGTACTACTTCCCCTATTAGGACCTTGTAATTAGGACCCGCGTACCCTACAGTTTTTGTCTAGCTGGGAGGACAGAACTCTTGTAATGCAACGATGTGAAAGCTACATGCATTCACGAGTATGCCATCAAGCAACACCACCAGGAGAACAAAGTAGTAAGTAGGAGTAGTAAATCTAATTAAATAATGTACAGAAATTATTGAGATAGTTGAGCGTTTCAGTAATCTGGAAATTGTTAACTTTTCAACAGCATAAAACTGTAGAAATAATAACAAATTAGATGCCAAACCTTGATGATGTTCCAAATGCTGTTAGTAGAGCACTTCCCATTCCAAAGAAGAAACGGACAGGATTCTTCCTCACGATAACAAAGTAAATAATCGGCAGTGTGATAAAGGCATGAATAAGAAGTCCAACTATGACAGTCAACATGTACATTCCCAGACTTTCTAGATTATCTTTGATATCCTCCATTGCAGCCAACTTGCCTGCAATTAAACTACATATGCCAATAGGCGAAAACCTAAGAAAGAAAACATACATGTTGATAAAGTTTACAACATGATTGGCACAGAGTTGCAAAAAAGCTACGGTTATGCGGGTACCACCCGTGAGGAAGGTTTACTGGCATTGAGGAAGGCTGAAGGTGAAACACTGAATAAAATATTGCAAAGCAGTAAGTACTAGACTAGTCAAACTAGTATTAGTAGCGACAGTCAGCACTCAGTCAGACTAGCAGTACTGCAATGGCCAACTGGCAAACCTACTCAGGCGAAAGCCTGCATGTCTGAAATTTTCCTGCTATACTGTATTTTGAGGAAGGTTAGGAAAACGCATAATCCTACCCGGAGGAAAGTTGAAAACGTTTTGCGACTCTGGATTGGCAAACTAAATATATTAAACAATGAAATTACTTTTTGCATTAATTAAAATGTATTTCTGAATATGATCCATTCGAATCGTATTCTTTCCAATGGAACAAATGGAGACGGTGTGAACCATTTGAAAAGTGTTTTGGCATTTTTAATCAAATCGTCGATATTGGACATATATGAAATTCGGAAGGTTTTGTCCCAAATTTAAGAGGCTTTGCCCCACCTGACGCAAAATGGCGGAGTTGTGCAGGAGGATGGAGTAAGGTGGATTACAGAAATCTGAAGTAGGAGAATTATAATAGCTCGTTTAAAAGTTTACGATGTGTCTAAAATTGTGAAGTTATTTACCACATGATTAATTCCACCAACTTCATGGTAACTTCCAACATTATACTAAACCATTGAGTCATTGGTCTTCCTTGCTCACCCATTTTGCTCAAAATTACACCAAAAGCAATGGAGAATACCAAAATTCCGATGATATTTAACCGACCATCTAACTTGAGTCCATCATATTCATAATCTGTTCCTGACTCTTCAATCACTTGAAATACATTGTGGTTTTGCGAGATACTCCATGGGTTTAAAAAGCCATCTTTTAGCAATTTAGTCAAGTTCTTTGCCGAGTTTTGGTAGTCCTCAGCAGATTTATTAGTAAATCTATAATCCTTTGGTTTCTTTTTATATTTCGTGGAAGTCTACAACGGCAAAAATATAGTTATAAAAGCAAAAACCAAATTTCAGAAAACTAAAATTATAAAAAAATTGATATTGTTGTTCAAAGGCCAAAAGGTTAGTTAGAACTTACAGATTGAAATGTAGCCCCAACAAGATTATCGGGAAAACAGTTTCTACAAAAGAAACACATTTTCAATTAAAGTCAATTGTCAATTGGCACCACGTTCTCTTCTCTGTATCTTCTCACTATATTTACCTAACATGGCTTACGAAAATTAGAAGTAGCGGGTGTAAGAGGATTTTAACGGGTGTTAATTCAAGTCAACTGCTAGATGTCATTTAGATGTTTTGTACGATGTCGGTTCCTGCTGGTTCATTGTCTTTATTTTTCATTGTTTTCATTGAGATATTTAGTCAGTTGTCAGTCGCAAATACGGATAAACGTCAGTAAGCAGTTATATCGTATAGTAATACCCAATTCGCACACTTTGTAACATTATTATCACAATATTTTAACAGGTTACCAACACGCCAAAAGGCGATTTTCAGTAGGGACCTGCATGTATTGTTATTATACAATAAAATTATAAAGATATCTACAGCTATATATAATGAGCTAAAAATTATATATGCAATAAAACAGACAAATAAATAAAATATTAACCTATAATATATTACAAAGATTAGAAAGAAGACTTAAAAGTTAACATTGAGTTACTATTCCTTAAATCGAGATCTAATCGAGATCACTGGCAGCGTGGTAGGTTTCCCCAGTTCGTTTGAACACGGGGAAGATGAAGATAATTTCTTGTTCAAGTGTCATACGAGTGAATCATAGTGTTAAACACGTGGTTGAAAAGGTAATTTAAAATATTATTAAGACTTTTGTAACCCATGCAACAACGGTGATAAAATCGTCTGTCCAACAATGGTTTCACGCTAAGACATTTCAGTGCCTCAGTTGACCAGTTTCTTCGGGGTAAATCCAAAATAACTTTAGCTGCCTTATTTTGCAATAAATCGGCTTTGTTGTCAAAATCTCTTCACCGGCAGCGTTCTTATCCAGACTCTACCACTGCTTTTTTCATGCGCTTAAGTATTCGTCCTATTATTTTTTTAAATCACTTAAAATATTCGCCAGATTGACAGCCAGAGCAAATAAAACATGGCCTGCTTGGTAGGGTAACCCTAGACTTTCTCCAAGTCTGTATCTTAAAGGGGTTTTTATTAGGGAGTTATAAAGGATTGGGGAGTTATAAAGGGCGTGCGAAAAACAACTGCACAATCCTTTATAACTCCCCAATAAAAAACCCCTTTAAGAGACAGACTTGGAGCAAGTCTAGGGTAACCCTTGAACCCTTCCTGACGCGCAAGTCTATGGTAGCCCTTTCGCCAGGGTTAGCCCATCTGTTTGATGATAGGGTAACCCTACCCGTAGGGTCACCCTAGCGCGCATGTAAAGGCAACGCGCAAACACAATAGATTTTTGGGTAACCCGCTTAGTAGGGTAACCCTTCTGCTAAGTTCTGCTAGGGTCACCCTACCTCCATGTAAACAAGCCCAATAGTGTGAAACAATAAAAAATGGTGCAATGGTTCATTTTAATCACCTTTTTATGTCGATTTAAGTTTCAACCTAAAGGTGAGAAAGCTGATCATCTAACAATTTTATACAAATCAAATTTCCTTACAAACAACAAAAAGGGTACCATTATCGCTCAACTGTAGCTATCGTTTGTAAAAAGACGAAAAATGATACCATTTTTAGTCAACTACTTATCTAACAAGTAACAAATACCATATAAGGGTACCCTTTTTCACAAAAAAGGTAAGGCTTTCTCAAGTTTGGCAAAAGCAATATGTGACATCGAAAAGGATATGAAATTTTGTGTTATCGATAAGAAATAAGTGAGTCGAAAAAAAGATTTGCTGCAAATTTAACTTTAAAGTTTCAGAATTTTCTCAATTTTAGAATTGCCGGAATCGCCCACTGACTGTAATGCCGGAAGGAATCTTGAAGTATGTCTTAAGAAAATACCGGATCTTGGAAGCCAGTTTTGCCTATGGAAGGAATAGTTAATAATGACGTTCATCCATATACATACAACATTGCATGATTAGGCTTAATAAGGCTAAGTCAGATTTTTTCAAGATATTACTGGATGATACATAAATCCATGTATAATTTAATAAGATCCAATGAAGAGACAATTGTACTTGAAACGTATGTCAAATGCTTCACGGAGACATTAACGACGTTTTCATTTGATCATCATAAAATTTATTTTTAAGTGTAGTGATGGTCCGCCCCACAGAATTTAACTTCGCATTATAGTTTTGCATAAACTTTATTTCTGAACGATGCATGTACACGTTGCCCGTTGGGCAGTGTCAGTTCACTCAATTTTTCACTCGGTGCGAATACAAACTTTTGAAACTTGAATTTTGGCGGAGATAGTGGTCCTTCACATCCTCCAAAAATCAAAATACAAAGTCGTACAATGTCGAAATTGCGAAAATTATATACAGACTATAGTATGTCAAATACGAAAATGAATATGCCAACCAAATACGAACTTTAAGGCCGGGGTTTAATGACCCGAACCTAATGTAAAAACCTTGACTCTTTATTTGAGCTCGTTTGCATTAGGTTCGGCTCATGAAAAGTTCGACGCCTATTCAATTGAAATTAATGTTGAAAATATATGCGTTTTTGCATGTTCCATGCCTATAGACAAAACCAGGAAGACAACTAGACAGTCTCTTCGCACATAAACCATATATTATATGGCTGTTCTTATTATTGCGGTTCAAAAGGTTAAATACTTAATAGTTTGCATTAGTGAAGTCAGTAATAATAGTTTGCTAAAAGCCTGCAGGCAGTGCAGGGTTTCCATTTTGTCGTAACGGTCGCGGATCACAAAAGCTAGAACTGGCGATCATCGAAGAATGTAACATGTTTATGTTTATGTTTATATAGATTTTAGTCTAAGACAAAAGCTGTTTTGTCGTTCAAAATGTTGTTACAAATTATCACTACTTAAATATGTAATCGACATGGAAAGCCAGGCTATAGTCGGAAATTTACTGCTCTATTAAAAATGGTTATGTGCTGAAACATTCACCTTTTATTAAGTCAAAACCTAAAAGGTTTGGTAAAGAATTTTACTTATTTTCATTCATATGCTTTAATTGACACGTTAAAAATTTGACGTCAAAAAGGTACCTTATCAAATCAAATATAGAATGAATGGCATCGACATGTTGTTGTTCTTCAGATTTTCCAGCAGATTTCGTTGCCCCAGGTTTGATAGATGATACCAAAATAATACCAAGAATTACAGCGAGAACTGTAGTTGACATATAGTAAATAAGAGCTCGCTTCCCAAGCTTTCCTGTCGACTTATTGTCCAAAACTGCCACAGCAACAATAATACTCGATACAATAAGAGGCAGAATAATCAATTTCAACATACGAAGAAATATTTCCCCTGGAAATGATATGTACATGGCTGCTTCTTTCGGTGTAGGATCTGTCGAGTTCTGAACGGTTTCGTTGACCAAAATTCCGAACAGAAAACCGATAAGAACCCCGAACATTATAAGGAACAGAAGAAGGTTATCTAGCAGCCATTGCAAACAATTGTTGTCTTTAAGAGGCATCTTGAGCGGCAGGTCAGTGTAAAAGTGTTGCTAATCAGTTCAAATACTGAATCATCCAACAGCTGCTTGAAGCAACAGCAATAAATTCACTTTGCGCTACAAATTAGGCTATCACTTTCAAGTTATTACTCATTTCGTTTTCGTTTACAATGCCATATGTCAGCTCTAAGATATTATAGTCAGCTATGGCGTTGGTAAAATGCTTACTGAATCAGTGAGCTGTTCATGCATATCTAAACACCTTTTGTGACCTTTGTGCTGCGAAAGAAACTTCCGGAAAATGCAGATGTTATCCTTACAAACAAATATTTTCAGTCAAAACATTCTTAACCTTCGTTCTAATTTTCAAATAATTCATAACATCGTCACATCATGGTAAAAATAAAATGCCATGAAAGAAATGCATCCAAATTTTATTAATAATATCATCAAAAATGAGATAAAAAATATATAAGCGGCAAATGCCGCTTGCGTCACTGTGACTGGTGTGAAATAAGCACCGATTTCCTATTGCTATGTACACTCTTCAAGTATCCTGAGTCGAACTTAATGAATTAAGTACATGTGAAGCACGGCGTCTGAACAATTTAGGACGGCTAAATTAGGTGCAGCGCCTAGCACATGTTGGTTCAAATAAATAGTCGTGCCAAAACATGAGCCGTGGCAAATGCATCAAATTATGATAACGTATATAATTATGATTTTGATATTTCTATATTTTTAAATTTCGCCAGAGTTCGAAAGAAACAGAACCAATAACTAAGTACGGTCCGGTTTGGATCAAACATTCAAACATAAAAATACGCCTGTTCTATTCGACTAAAACATGAATTAAATTCGGCTCATGACAAGTGGACCGTCTAAACCGGGCATGAGCCGACGCCTGCACTAATTCACCGCGTATGTAGTGCTGTGATTGCTACAAGACCTACAAGAAATTGAATTTAAAATTCTGTAACAAGTTACAAAGTTACATCTATTCTTTCGTTCGCAGAGTTGCAAAACGTTTTCGACCTTCCTCCAGGTAGGATACTTTCCTCAAAATAACCGACATCATTGATGCAGGCTTTTCCTTCAGTAGGTGTTTCTTCGAGATCACTTCGTATTAAATTCGTTTAACAACTCAGACACTGTATTTACTCGCAACTCAAACAGACTATATTTACATTTAACTATACATACAACAATAATTGATGTCTGTATTAGTTAGTGCAAAATACTGCTTTGACATACTAACCGAGTATATGAAATGTTATAATAACTCTTGTAGTTTTAAGTATGAAGTAATGTAATTATGTATGTGTAGTTTTATGTATGTATCCTATATGCCAATGATGGTATTTTTGTACATTAAGTAATATATACAAACCGCACAAGAGGTCTTTATCAGATTTAAAACATCGAGGCGCAGCCGAGTGTTTTGTATCTGATAAAGCACGAACTGCGAGTGTTTTAAATGGCTTCAAAAACGACCCATCTTATTAGCTCATATAAAAACGAATTTTGAAAATTGTTGTCTTGAAAGCCGAGAAATTTCGACGAGAAAAACGAGCGGGTCTTTATCACATATAAAGACACTGATTAAACATTAATTTCTTTTGTGTTTTCTTCATGAATTATTAATGAGTTTTTGAAATATATATATACATACATATTTGTACACACACACACTGCATTTACATATTTACACGCATCAGTTAATCTAATTATGTATTCGCACAAACATCCTCCCAGAAAATCTGGACGAGTGTATTTCCGTTATTCAGTTTGAGGTACTAACAAGATAAGTTTTGTTATATGTCTTATTAATGTTCCTTGGGTTGCATAAATCTTTGCAGTGCGAACATGTCCTCGTTCATCTTGGATAGGCATTTACACATTATGCTAGCATTATTTTGAGCATTTTAGCATGGGTAAAGCATCGAGAATAATGCTAGCATTCTTGCAAGAAAATTCCTTTGGCCATTATTAATTTTTAGTATCTATTAAGATTATCTAAGATGTTTTGACTCTGGTCAGCAGTTATTAAAAATATATACTTCATCTAGAGTCTTGTAAATGCATAATGCATGAATTAAAGGGCATTTGCGGATTTGCCTAACTTAGGACATGATTAATTGAGTTTTTTATACGTGTATTAAAGCAGAAATATATTTTCCCAGTATTTTTTCGTAATTAGGCGAGCATTTCCGGGCATTTTACCAACGGTGCAAAAGCATTTTATTGGAAAATTTGAGCATTATATAAGCATTACCATTTTAGCAACAACAAAAAAGCATAATGTGTAAATGCCTAATCTTGGACCTTTAACCTTATAGGAATCGGGCTGCGGCCGATGGTAGTTGGGTATTTTTTTCATTCTTGTTGAAATGGCGGTCATAAGGCGACGATTCTACGGAGTGTGAGAATTCACTCATTTTCACTTGTTTATACGTATTGCAAATCGCAGTAAATTTTGACGAGGTTTGTTTTAACGATATTTCAGAAAGAAATGAGCGAAATCTCTGCGATGATTGCCGAGAAAATGCACTTGATATCGATCGAAGGGGTGAGCACATTTCGAGCAAAGCATTCTCTTCGCATCCTGTCTCGTCCAGTGAAATCTAAGTAGACTGGAACGATAACTCGGCCGCCATCTTTGAAGCCAAATTGAAGATCCGAAGCCGAAAATACACCGCTTAAAAAGCATCGATTTTCTTACACAAAACATCCTCATTGGAGCAAGTCAGCAAGATTAAAGGCTTAAAACAAACAACAATACTTGAACTTTAGTAAAAATTAAAACAAGTGTCAAGAACGTAGAAAGATTTTAACCTTATTGTTTTAAAGTTGAAGAGCGAAGTTTTCATCGGCACGTTCAAACTTGTCCAATATTTTGAATATAAAGCTGACGCCCCTGAAGTTTTTGCAGTTGGTAGATGTAGACTACTCAGAACTATCCAGAAAACCAGGTTTCAATCTTTAAAATTCTTTCTCATTTTCGCTAAAAAATAAACTTTTGACTGAATTTCCCACTCCTCAAAACTCGCCTTAGTCCTTTTGAAAGTGCATTTTAGTTGCGCGGTTCCCGCCTTTTGCTTCACCCAATCATAGGGCTTAATCATAGGAGTTAGCGTTCCAGTCTTATAAGAGTTCACTGGCATAGAGTAAAGAATGAATAGAGAGACCGGTCCTTTGATCTTTTTGGGACCACCGACAGCGACTTCCGGTTGGCGGCGGCCATTAATCTGGCCAGAAGATTTGCAAATTCGTATTAGAAAATATATGGGGAATTTGCATTCTTTGCCTACTAAGGTTTTTTAGCGAATTTTTTTCATAATTCCATCTTTTGAACTCGGAAATACAAATGAGAAAGGTAAGAAAGTATTTTTAACGTTTAATTGCTAAGGACGTTCAATAAACGTCAAGAAAGACTTTTAATGTAAACATACCTCTTGACTTTGGTATGGCAGTATCAAGAGTATTAAGGCTCTAATATTTTACACTTTCTAGCTAAATCTGCTAAGCGTAAGTGTAACCTAGCTAAATCTGCTAAGCATAAGTGTAACCTAAAATTATAACATAAGTATAAACATAAATGTGAATGCCATTTTCTAGTAACTGCGTGCAGGACACGTCTGTTAGTTTAACATTTTGCAAACATCAAAATGACACTTGCAAAGACTGTTCTGAAGTGAATTGAATAATTGCATGTCCCCTACATGCATTGTGCAGTACAATTTTATCATGCTTAGTGTTGTTAGGTATAATACTTCTTGTTGGAGAAACTATACGTGATATTAAAAAAACCCAGTAAGTTTAGCATATATATTTTATTTTAAATGCATGTACTACAAAAAAGAATATGATGCACTCCCATATCCAGTTAAATACTACCACCTACTACATGTGCATACCATTATTCTATACATGCAAAAACAATTGAAAAATTAACTATTTGACTATGACTTGACACATGCACAGTTAACAGGGGTGGCATCAATTTTCAGGTGGGACCTTATTGAGTATTCAAAAAAAAAACGACCCCTTGAAATTCCTCATTTTAAAAAGTGTTATTTCCCAGGTCTTTTCAAAGAGATATGCCAATTCCTGATAAATGATAATTTTTGTAATTAAGGTGCCAAGGTCTCCCTTTTTAAAATTGTCTGCCATGTTAGACAGAGCACACAGGGGCGCACATTAGGGGTGTGTGGGGGGGTGTGACACCCACCCCCCCCCCCCCCATCATTTGTGAATTTTTCAAAAAAGTCGGTCCCAAATTGTAAAATTACACTACTTAATTTTGTGGTCAAACAAATAAAAAAAGTCCGTCCCTGAACAATGGACACCCGCCCAAACCTTTTTGGAATGTGCGCCCCTGAGAGCACATAAAGTAGCGTGCACTGGAGTGCATTGCTACTCAATGGGTTAAAACAAATAGTATTAGTCATATCAACAGAAAGGTGGAGTGTGTTGAATAATTAATAATTAATGTTGCATCTAGTAAAGACATTACCGCTGTCATTTCTCGGTGGGAGGTAAGAACTTCATGTAACTGGTGGTCACGCGTTTCTTGCATATCGAACATTATCTTCATCTGCTGCTGCTGTTGTTGTTGCTGAATGTTGGACATACTACGTAGAAATTCTTCTGCAACATATGAACTTGCTTGATCTTCATCCTTTACGCGACTTGTAGTTGGAATATCTCTCGGATCCAGACCACCTTTTGGGTTTGGTTGAGGGAAATTTTGTTTTGGAGCGATTTCTCTGTCGCGATCAGTTTGTGGGTTCTGTAAATCAACACCCATAGCTTGATTGTAAATTATCTCCTCGGCTTCAGCCTTTGCAAGTTCTGTTCTCAATTTCAATTCCCGCGTTCGCTGTTCAACTTGAAGCCTCTCGTTTTCCAATGCTTGTTGAGCTGCTAAATCCAACTGCTCAGCCTCCAACGCAGCCCTTTTTGCTCTTATAGCCAAACGCGCGCTCAAACTCGTTGAAGTCTTGGATATTTTAGATGGCTTGAACTCGCACGAGATCTTCCTTCAACGTTACTAACCGAATCAGTCGGTTGAACTTCGCTTATTTGAGATGGTTGACTTCTGAAGCTAAACAGCCAATCCAACAAGGTTCGGGAAAAATTGTCAACTCTCATCTTCTCAGTCTCCAAGTATTCTTGAGACTCAATGACCTCATACTCGTCATCTAATGCATCGTGATATCTTGCATGAGCTTCATAAAAATTCTTTGCAATGTCTTCAAACTCCTTCGATTTTAATTGTGCGTCTCCAAGTGATTCCCAGCTCATTTTCCACTCGGTTAATTCTTTGATTTTCTTTGTTACATTACTCCTTAAACGCTGAACTTCTTGTTCGTGGTTTAAGCCAGTTGTGAGATTTCCGACCGGTCGCGATGTTTCTTCTCCGCTCTCCCGGCTTTCGGATACGTTTGACATGTTGATCTCGCTTAGTTAAAACTTTAACCATGTAAACTCTCAATCAAAATCTGGACAACAAAGCTTGAACTCGTATTCTTTTATTCAAACGAAACGGTTAACTACATAAAAACATCTACTTACAAAGGTTATTACTTAATTACATTTGTTCGACTAAACAATTAACGTACAGCAAAGTTGAGATAAATTCACTGAGATTTACAGTTTTAGTTATTCTGTCCGCTAGAAATTTGAGCGTTCACTATCGAGTGTATATTCGGTAGAGTGTTCAATATCGAGTGTACATTCGGTAGATGTTAAATATATCGAGTGTATATTCGGTAAATGTTCAATATCGAGTGTCCTCGCAAGGTTTTGCCCATAAATAGGTAATTAGCTTGGCCCATTAGCTTAATAACGCATATCGTTTGAAATTTTTTGATGAGAGCGGTGTCATCTTGAGTGACTGCAATAAACGTTATGGACACTCAGTTGTAAATACGCCGTATGTTGAAGTTGGAAAATATCCGCACACTCGAAATATAACTCTAAGTTTGTTGGTAGGAATTATGTACGCTGATACTGTCGATGGATCTGCTGACACATATCATTTTCTCAATTTCTTCTACGAAGCAAGCAAAAACTTTCAAAGAAATTGCAATCCAGCAGTAACAAACGGGGATATTATTGTAATGGACAACTGTGCTACACACCACAATGTTGGAGGTTTTGCACTTGGACAGTGGTTAGATACAATAAGCATCGATGTCGTATTTACCAACCTACTCTCCGGAACTAAATCCTATTGAACTTGTGTTTAATAAACTGAAAATCGAGTTGAAGAGAGAGGAATTGCAGCCTGTTTTTCGTGCTAATTTGCACGCGGCAATTTACTGCTCTTGAAAAAATAACTGATAACGATTTAATTAATAGGTTTCTATGGACACACTGACTATATAGCTGTATGATTTGAAATTTTACATGTAATTATAAACGAGTGTTTTATGGAAGCCACGTAAATGCTTTTCTCACCAATAAACAAACATGAAAACATCGCTGCTGCATCGCCTACAGCTTGCATGCAAACACTGCCAAACAGCACAAAATCAATTTACGGCAAAGTTTATTGGTGTAGTTATAATAACAACTGTAACAAGAAAGTTAATAGAGGAATTTCCCCGCCACGATCATGAAGCGCCCTTGCTTGTTAAACATATTGCCTTTTTTACAAACTACGTTGATTAAACATAAACTCGCGCGTGTAGAAGTATTGATCACGTGTTTTAAAAAACAATCAAGCGAGCGTAATCCCGGTAGAAATATTATAAAGGTAAAAATATAAAACCTCGGTCTTGCCGTATTGACCTCGCTATCGCTCGTCAATATAACAAGTTTTATAATAATAACATTTAGTGTGGTAAAACTACAACAATGTAACAAGAAAGTTATCAATTTTTCCCCCTTCACGATCCCTGCTTGTCCGCTTGTGCTTTATTGTTTATTTTTATTTTACGTGGTTGAATGCGAATAAAACATCGCCTAAAAATGTAAAAATATTGACCAAAAAAAATCAAAGAGCGGCGAAGGATCGGTAAGAAAAATATTATAAAAGGTAAAAAAAAAATCTGTCTTGCGTTGTATTGACCTCGCTATCGCTCGGTCAATACGGCAAGACCCCGGTTTAATATTTCAGACCTGTCAAGTCTCACGGTTTTGCCGTGAATAATATATGATGTATGCCTGATCGCAGGGTACTGCCCGCACGTTCAGGTTCTTATCCAAAATTCCAAACAATATGATTTTCACTTATATAGCAAATACCGTCGCCTTATGGCCGCAATTTAAAAAAGAATGAAAAAAATACCCAACTACATCATGCATTGCGGCCCGATTCCTATAAGGTAAAGGTCCATTCGTCCTCCAAGCCATTTCCCTTTCGGTTGATTGGGATCAAATATGATGACTATATCATCAGTCTTTAAATTCTGGGTATTCTTGTTCCATTTAACTCGACGTTGAGGACAAGGGAGATATTCCCTATGCCATCGTTTCAATATCTTTGTCATAAGCGATTGGAGATATAGCCATCTTCTCTTGAGAGAAATGTCTTCCACCAATATTTCGGTTGGCAGTAATGGTGTCAGGTGTCTATAGTGTTCAGTAAATGGGCTGGTGTTAACGGATCTACGTCGTCCGGGTCACAACAGACATACGTTAAAGGTCTGTTGTTTAACATTGCCTCGCATTCGGCAAATGCAGTGGTTAGTTCCTCGTCAGTAAGTAGAGCTCCATTGGTGGTGGCGGTAATAGCGCTCATTTTGCCAGTTTCACCATGGATTCTCATGCTCCTTCCATGTGTGGAGCTTCGGGAGGGTTAAATGTCCATTGCAGACCTTCTTCTTCTAACTTCAAGTCTTTAACCATACTGCGTATTTCTCGCTCCGCCCCTACGAAATTGGTACGTCGGTTGGAGAAAAGTAACCTTGGTCTTTATCTCCTCGCAGTAAATCTCGAGAATGCTTTCAGGAAATCATCTGTTGACAAAGATTGCACTACTTCCAAATGAACTGCGCGTCTCTGTATGGAAGCAGGTAAAAAGTGCCCCATGACGTTTATTTCTGCGACTTCCTCTGTAACTCGAGTTTGTGGTTATTGGTCCAAAGAAATCTACGCCTGAAACTGTAAACGGATTTCCAGTGGGAATTTACTCGCCACTTTCGGCACAAGACACAGTGTATTAGTATCCGTTTAACTAGTTCTCTTCCACGAATTGGCCAGTAACATTGTCGTAATGAAGCCAGTACTGTATTTACCCCCAACATCTTCATCTCTTCGTGCGCACGTTGAATTAATAATTCAGTCACGGGTGATTCCTTAGGAAGAATAATCGGGTGTTTCGAATCAAAGTGTGTAAATTAACTCTTCATTCTTCCTCCCAATCTGATGAGACCACCTGCATCCAAGAATGGCGATAAACTGTGTAGTGAAGTAGTGATGACGTTTTCGCCAGTGGATTTTCCTTTGACAAGGATTCAACACCAAATATTCCAGCTTTCTTTAAAGCATCTACATCCTTTCCAAAATACTTTATTTGTTCTCTTCTTATTAACCACGTTTCTGCTTCTTGACGTTCGACCGCCGATAATGGAGCTGGGGACGAATTTGTGTTTTCTCTTTGGAAAGGAGGTGTAGCCTTTTCTCTTTCTCGCCAATTACGTAAAGGGCGTCGCACATCTGCAACTGTACGTCGCAGGGATTCAAATTTCGAATAATCATCAACGTTAATAAATTCCTCATCCTTCTCGGTATGGAAATTCAGTTGCAATTTCTTCTTCTCCTTATTGCTTGAATCTGGTTCCGCTTCAGAAATTGGGACTTTGTTGAGAATAGCTGGACCATTAAACCAAATATTATCTGGTCTCAACATTTCTTGTAGGTTCACTCCTCGAGATGCCCAATCGGCTGGATTGTCTTTACCTTCAACATAATGCCATTGTTAGTTATCCGTAAGTTCTTGGATAGCTGAAACTCTGTTTGCTACGAAGGGTTTTAATGACGGACTCAGGGGCGTAAATAGTGGGGGGGTGTGGGGGGGTGTGACACCCCCCCAATGTGTAGAAATGGCCACTTTTTCGGGCTAATTTACCAAATTCGTCGGGCAAAAATGAGGCCCAAGAATGTTGTTGTAATATTTTGAGAACATTTGGGGGGTTTTTAATCGAAAAACCGTTAAAAATTAGGGGAAAATTGAGCGAATTGTGATTCCTCATGTCGCGAAACATAATAGTGTCGCGAAATTTTTACAGTATATTTCCGAAAAATTTGGGGGGCAGGGGGGGGGTTGGGGGGGGAAAATGTTTTATTTATTTTTCGTCGGGCAAAATTTGTTCACCCCCCTAATGCTGTAACCCTAGTTACGCCCCTGGACGGACTCTCTGTTCTGATCCGTGACAAGGCTACTGCGCTATCAGACCACAGGACAGTTTTAGCTCTCGTAAAGGCCATTTGTTTCTCAATGAATTTTTCTAACTTTACAGCCATCAGACAAACTTTTAACTAACTTGTAGTTCCAACCTTGGTATTGACACTACTTTCAAAGGGGCAACTTGTGTCTTGCTCATGAGGAGGAAATTCTTTACTCCGTTTTCGGTATTGCATCTCAGATAAGCTACTGCAGCCATGGCCTTTTCTGATGCATCAGAAAACACGTGAATGTCTAGTGTTGCTTCACTTTTTTCGGCCATTATATGACGAGGGACCGAAACTTTCTTCAAATGGGTAAATTGGTTGAACCATGCCTCCCATGATTTCTTAATGTCCGGTTCCAGTGGATCATCCCATCCTTTTCCACGTCTCCACAACTCCTGCATCCTTTTCCATGTCTCCACAACTCCGGCCTGCATTAAGATATTTCCCTTGACTAGGAAAGCAGCCAGTAGGCCCAGTGGATCGAACAGCGTCGCCCACTTTGTACGGCAATGCTTCGTTTTAATATTGTTTCACACTGAGTCTCTGCATCAAACAAAATCTTCGGATCAGACTGTATTTCTGCATCCTGCACTATTTAAATGTTAGTAGGCTTGTTATTTCCTGCAAAGCAGTTCACATGAGTTCTTCCAAGAAGATGGATACTTTTACTCACTGGACAATTCTATTTAACATAATTTACCACCTATGAATCATACTGCAAATCCTCCATCATTTTATAGGTTTGTCTCAGCTGTGATTTTTAGGTCAAATTGTTGGAAAATCTTGTGGAGTTCTTTTCTCGTTTTATCTGCTAAACGTGCTGACTTGCCTTTTATGATTGCCAATCCGTCGTCTCTATACAGGCCAATATTTTCTTTGCCAAACTTTTTTCCTAGGTGTTTTAAAATGAAAAGGCCTACAAGTTCGCAAACTTCAGCACCGTCATAGCTACCAATGGTAACGTCAAATAGACTGTTGCTGTCTCTTTTTATCCAAGGTTTTCCGTCGTTGAAAAGGAGTGATTTGTCAATTTTGACGCCCAGGATAATGTTTGGTCAAGTAAGTTTTCCGAAATTGATGGATAGAAATCAACAATGTCAATGCTTGTTCCTTTATTTGTTATCAAACCATTCGATTACTTTTTGCGTGCTTCTCCATTGGTTTACTTTTAAAGTTTCTCTTACATTAGAATTGATTTTATCAATAATTGTTTTACTGATTTTTCCAGATTCACTTTTAGCCGGGTTAATTAGTCTACATTTTGGATTTTTTCGCAATTGTCTTTATGATTTTTTAGTGAAATGAAAGCTTCGCGTTTTTTCATCTGCTCAATTCGATCTGATCTAAAACTCCACACGAGTCAGAACACGAGTGAACACGAGTGAACACGAGTGAACACGAGTGAACACGAGTCAGAACACGAGTCAGAACACGAGTCAGAACACGAGTCAGAACACGAGTCAGAACACGAGTCAGAACACGAGTCAGAACACGAGTCAGAACACGAGTCAGAACACGAGTCAGAACACGAGTCAGAACACGAGTCAGAACACGAGTCAGAACACGAGTCAGAACACGAGTCAGAACACGAGTCAGAACACGAGTCAGAACACGAGTCAGAACACGAGTCAGAACACGAGTCAGAACACGAGTCAGAACACGAGTCCGTGAGTCAGAACACGAGTCAGAACACGAGTCAGAACACGAGTCAGAACACGAGTCAGAACACGAGTCAGAACACGAGTCAGAACACGAGTCAGAACACGAGTCAGAACACGAGTCAGAACACGAGTCAGAACACGAGTCAGAACACGAGTCAGAACACGAGTCAGAACACGAGTCAGAACACGAGTCAGAACACGAGTCAGAACACGAGTCAGAACACGAGTCAGAACACGAGTCAGAACACGAGTCAGAACACGAGTCAGAACACGAGTCAGAACACGAGTCAGAACACGAGTCAGAACACGAGTCAGAACACGAGTCAGAACACGAGTCAGAACACGAGTCAGAACACGAGTCAGAACACGAGTCAGAACACGAGTCAGAACACGAGTCAGAACACGAGTCAGAACACGAGTCAGAACACGAGTCAGAACACGAGTCAGAACACGAGTCAGAACACGAGTCAGAACACGAGTCAGAACACGAGTCAGAACACGAGTCAGAACACGAGTCAGAACACGAGTCAGAACACGAGTCAGAACACGAGTCAGAACACGAGTCAGAACACGAGTCAGAACACGAGTCAGAACACGAGTCAGAACACGAGTCAGAACACGAGTCAGAACACGAGTCAGAACACGAGTCAGAACACGAGTCAGAACACGAGTCAGAACACGAGTCAGAACACGAGTCAGAACACGAGTCAGAACACGAGTCAGAACACGAGTCAGAACACGAGTCAGAACACGAGTCAGAACACGAGTCAGAACACGAGTCAGAACACGAGTCAGAACACGAGTCAGAACACGAGTCAGAACACGAGTCAGAACACGAGTCAGAACACGAGTCAGAACACGAGTCAGAACACGAGTCAGAACACGAGTCAGAACACGAGTCAGAACACGAGTCAGAACACGAGTCAGAACACGAGTCAGAACACGAGTCAGAACACGAGTCAGAACACGAGTCAGAACACGAGTCAGAACACGAGTCAGAACACGAGTCAGAACACGAGTCAGAACACGAGTCAGAACACGAGTCAGAACACGAGTCAGAACACGAGTCAGAACACGAGTCAGAACACGAGTCAGAACACGAGTCAGAACACGAGTCAGAACACGAGTCAGAACACGAGTCAGAACACGAGTCAGAACACGAGTCAGAACACGAGTCAGAACACGAGTCAGAACACGAGTCAGAACACGAGTCAGAACACGAGTCAGAACACGAGTCAGAACACGAGTCAGAACACGAGTCAGAACACGAGTCAGAACACGAGTCAGAACACGAGTCAGAACACGAGTCAGAACACGAGTCAGAACACGAGTCAGAACACGAGTCAGAACACGAGTCAGAACACGAGTCAGAACACGAGTCAGAACACGAGTCAGAACACGAGTCAGAACACGAGTCAGAACACGAGTCAGAACACGAGTCAGAACACGAGTCAGAACACGAGTCAGAACACGAGTCAGAACACGAGTCAGAACACGAGTCAGAACACGAGTCAGAACACGAGTCAGAACACGAGTCAGAACACGAGTCAGAACACGAGTCAGAACACGAGTCAGAACACGAGTCAGAACACGAGTCAGAACACGAGTCAGAACACGAGTCAGAACACGAGTCAGAACACGAGTCAGAACACGAGTCAGAACACGAGTCAGAACACGAGTCAGAACACGAGTCAGAACACGAGTCAGAACACGAGTCAGAACACGAGTCAGAACACGAGTCAGAACACGAGTCAGAACACGAGTCAGAACACGAGTCAGCAGACGAGTCAGAACACGAGTCAGAACACGAGTCAGAACACGAGTCAGAACACGAGTCAGAACACGAGTCAGAACACGAGTCAGAACACGAGTCAGAACACGAGTCAGAACACGAGTCAGAACACGAGTCAGAACACGAGTCAGAACACGAGTCAGAACACGAGTCAGAACACGAGTCAGAACACGAGTCAGAACACGAGTCAGAACACGAGTCAGAACACGAGTCAGAACACGAGTCAGAACACGAGTCAGAACACGAGTCAGAACACGAGTCAGAACACGAGTCAGAACACGAGTCAGAACACGAGTCAGAACACGAGTCAGAACACGAGTCAGAACACGAGTCAGAACACGAGTGAACACGAGTGAACACGAGTGAACACGAGTGAACACGAGTGAACACGAGTGAACACGAGTGAACACGAGTGAACACGAGTGAACACGAGTGAACACGACTGAACACGAGTGAACACGAGTGAACACGACTGAACACGAGTGAACACGAGTGAACACGAGTGAACACGAGTGAACACGAGTGAACACGAGTGAACACGAGTGAACACGAGTGAACACGAGTGAACACGAGTGAACACGAGTGAACACGAGTGAACACGAATAAAATACAACTAAAAATGCCATTTAGGTTGTATAGATATTTAGTGAACAGGAAATAAACCCTAATTACCCAGTTATTTACTTGGAAACACGTTAATTTATTGCGTACTTCCGCTCAGTGTTCTACTCGGGATTTATTACAAGCGTTTTCTTTGGGCTAAACGACAGTGGACTACACAACTATTTGGAGTTTGGGAAAACGTGGTTGTCAATGTGGGAAATTCTACTTTTGGTACATATGTATTTAGTTGTTGTTTGGACAATTGTTGTGTATATTTGATTTAATTTAGTTGCTATTTAAAGGCGAATATTGTTAATTAATTGTAATATCAATAACGTTAATTGTTAGCTAAACGCAAGCCATTTATGGAAATATACTGTACATTGACCATTTCACTTTTCAGTCTCGTGAGTCCACGTTGTGTTATTGCTAATTATTATTTGAATAAAAATGCTTTCATCCATTTACCATAGACCAAGACTTGCCCAAATGTCCCCACCCACTGTAAAATTTTTCTAAGGCAATAGACCCATTCAACTTCTCCCTTAAGGTGGGGTCTACCTGAAATTGCAATATTCCGGTCGTTCGCATTTGCAAGCCTATTACTTGCGAAGTAGCTTTGTTAACTATACAAAACTACATATCACCAGAAAGCAAAATTAACAAAGATTCCAAAAATATTAAGTTTTTCTTCATATTTCCAATATTTATTTAGGTCATCTACTAATTAAACATGATACATGTCTTTTACGAAACACTGTTAGTTGAGAAAAAACAGAGTCTTACCATTTTAGCCAAATTTCATTGCTTAGAGGTATTTACAGACTACAAAGCAAGTAGATTGATATGAGCGATGGAATTTTTTATGCTGCATGTAGTGTTTGCACAACGTCACTGCAAAATATCACCTAAATCTCGATAGGAAAATAATGCGGTATTTCCTTTATAAAATGATTGCGTTACAACATACATCAAATTCTATCGCTCATAACACTTATCACAATGAACTTTATAAACACTGAAAATTTCAGCCAGATTGGTTTAATCGTTGCAGAGATATCCTTTCTCAAAGAAAAAAATACAACTTTTCGGGAAACTGGATTTAAAGTGTAAGTAGACAAGAACAAATTATAAACATTGCGAATGATGTCATAAAAAATAATACTCAACTATGGACATCTTCCAAACTGCGTTTTGTAAAAAATATCTTCCACCTTGTATTTTGTGACTGGTTTATCCTTCAGAACGTCTCATATACGATTTTAATTTCGACGCAGGGTCATTCTCCACATCTTGGTGTCCATTTTGATACATGCATTGTGCCGATTACTTTATCAAAAAGCGAAATATTTCTGGAAACGGGATTTGTTTACTTCGGTTCTACTTCAAAATTTAAAATCAACATGGCAAAATTAGGGGAAAAGCCTCACTTAGCTTTGACGTCGTCAATTTGAACTGTCAATCGTTAGAAAACTACATTGCTTTAATTCCCGCTATTGATACACTTTGCACGACCAACTGCACTTTTCAAAGTAGCAGTTGTGAAAGTGTATAATCAGTAAGTGAATACATAATAAAATATTGCTTTTTGGCCTTAATGAATATACTACGAAAGGGATACATTTTGTGAAAATTTGACATGGAGCCTCGCCAATTTTCCACTGAAGGGAACTTATACTAAGACTAATTCGGGGTCAAAACTGCTAGCCAAAACATATCCTAAGGGAGAGACACACTAACATATCTCAACAATATGTCAGTCTAAATTTTTTAAAAAATCTTTCAACCTAGCTATTCTAAAATTCAGGTCTCCGTCAGTTCCACGCTTCGCTAGCTGCAACCTCTCCCGATAAACACCAACGCAAAAATATTGCGTTGTATCAACCTCTCGGTTCTTTGACAGGTTATGGGTAGATCGACTATTACTAGGACTTTGCATGATGTCCCTTAAGTCAGCTACAACAGCGAATTGGAACCTTATTTTAACGGAGTGACGCTTCGACATACGAGCACGTCTGTCTTGGCGCCATTGCAACGTCTCTCCCTACCGCCAAATCTTGTGCCAACGGGTTTTATAAACGATTCAATATTCTATTGCCATGGCAACGGACATATCTTACGCTGTCATCGTTATTATATTATCTAAAAAAACATGTTTATTTCCAGGAAATGAACAAAAACCAATAACTACCAAGAAATTTAACAACTGAAACACCAATTAATGAAACAAAAAAAAATTGACCAAAAAATTCAAGTTCAGGTAGACCCCCACCTTAAGTTTGTTTAGTGTTGTTTGCTTACATATTTCAAATTATGCGACAACACCTTTTTGAAATTAAACGACATACAGATATGAATGAAAGAAAGCATTTTAATTCATTTGATAGTTAGCAATAACAGAACATGGACTGAAAAGTGAAATGGTCAATGTACCTTATATTTCCATAAATGGCTTGCGTGTGGCTATAACAATTAACGTTATTAATATTACAATTAATTAACAATATTTGCGTTTAAATAGCAACTAAATTAAATCATATATACTTAAATATACACAACAATTGTCCAAATAACAACTAAATACATATGTACCGAAAGTATAGAATTCCCACATTGACAACCATGCACGTTTTCCAAATTCCAAATAGTTATGTAGTCCACTGTCGTTTAGCCCAAACTCGTGTGGAGTTTTAGATCAGATCCTAAAGAATAGCCAGAAAGAAAGGCTTAAGCGTACCATAGCATATTGTTAGTTGCTAAAGGCCCGTTTCTGCTGACGTGTTGCGCCATGAAATTGCAAATGTAAACAGCCTGCGATTTAAGTGCAATTTTCAGTGCAATTTAGCGCGATTTCGCTGCTTTCGTGTGTTTCTGCATTGTTGTACGGTTAAATAGATAGATAGATAGATAGTTTATTAAAACCAGAATTACATAGCAGCCAGACGGCTGAATTGCGTAATTTGTATTTACAAGTGTTGAAAATATCAACATTAATTTATATATGGTTAATATATTACAATAAAAATACTCGTAAATAAAGTCTAATAAATGCAGAAATAAAGATGTAAAAACAGATTGGAATCTTTTTTTTACTTTTCCGCCATTTTCCTCACCAAAAACTAACCACAGTCGCAGCGAGTTGCGATAAATTTCGAGCATGATCGAAATGTTTGTGACTTCTCGCAGTGAAATTGCACTAACTTCATGTCGCAACACGTCATCAGAAAAAGTCGCACCTAAAATCGCAGCACAAATTGCAAGTGTAAACGGGCCTTAAGGTTACATATTATACTCTTTAGGAGAGAAGGCGTGGGGGGGGGGGGGGTCATCTGAATACTTAGTCTTAACAAAGACGTGTTAATATTTTGCGTGGTTATTAATTGGACCGATCGCGTTTCGCTCTATGCCAACACAGTAATGAATAAAGAGGTTACGAATCTGTCCACCGATTATTTCTGTCCACCCGCAATTGAGACGATTCAAGAGTATTGGATTCAAGATTGTATGTACAGTATTTGCCGAGCCTACCCGAGAAGTGGTCTCGACATGGGTAAAACAGGTATGCGTCATGCAGATAAAATTCAATTTTCACATCACCAAAAGTCTTGCAATTAAGAGTTTAATATGATTTTATCTATAAAGACTAAATCAAAATCTCACGGCGAAAATTCTCCGAACTTTATTTTCAATTCTGGTCACACCATATTATATATTTACATTTGATATGCAATACTGTACTAGTATTAAGTTAGAAGATCTCACACAATATAGCGTAATTGCTAAAAGTAATTGCTGTTAATTAAACATACAGTATCTACAATAAAAACATCATAAAATACATAGTGAACAATTACTAAAATAATTATTCTTCATATACGAATAATACTCGTAAAAATGGATAAAGCGCGGTCAGGTAAAGGCATACGTGCAGCGGCGACGTTCACTGACAAAAAATGTTAAACCATGTTATTTACAAGCGTTCGTAACACTGACACTGTGGTCGTTGATATAGGTACAAGAGTAATGAAAATATCTAGTAACTTATACACTTATACTAGAAGGTGTTTGTAGATGGAATATTCGAACGAAAATTTATATACATTTTTAGACCTAACAGGAGCAGTTGCGAAAAAAAGCAACTTTAGGCCCTCTGGCAGGAATCCGACGATCCAGCGATCCTGCGATTCCGGTGCAGCGCTCTAATGTGCAGTAAACGTCTCCACTCATAAAAAATTGATATGTTTTGGGTCATTCTTCACCTCTCAAAGGAATCATTGATAGTTACTACATTATTTGATGTCAATGGGGTGGACTGGGAGTCTGGGATGGATAAGTCCATTCCAGTTCACTTCAAGGCAAAGTTTCAGGATTGCAAGGCGGGCCTTGGAGGAGATCAGAAACAGGAGGAAGTGTAGACTGGAAACAACCCAAACGCCACACGCAAACAATAAGTTCAGAATCGAAATAATCCAAGTACAATATAAATTATATCTGAAACGTGGGGTGCAGTCTGCAAGAAGCTGGCTAGATTTTGTGTCTGAACTACCAGTTTTTGGTATTTAAGACACAAAGCAGGGCAGCTTATAAGAAAGAACGAGACTTATGAGG
Source organism: Trachythela sp. YZ-2020 (assembly GCA_016169945.1). NCBI lineage: Eukaryota > Metazoa > Cnidaria > Anthozoa > Malacalcyonacea > Clavulariidae > Trachythela > Trachythela sp. YZ-2020. The sequence continues at coordinate 4,140,200 of JADLSH010000313.1, read as the reverse complement.
AGGTGAGGTCTGTTAACATTCTGTGATTGCATGTGCGCCATTATACTGTCATTTAGACGAGGATTAACAGCCTCAGATGAATACACTGTCTATATCCTAACGTTGGCAATTAAAAGCACTTGACAGGTTTAAATCGGACCAGCCAATTACGTTAAACTAGCCTACCGCTGATTGGCGTAGCTAACTTTCAAATGTTCGTTACAAACTTTGCAGTTTCTCGTGGGAATGGACAATGTTTTCATCTTTGACTGTTCGTCTTAAGATGCAAACGATAGTTGATAGGCATAGCCCCAAAAGTAAAATTACTTTGTAAAACCGTCCCGCCATATCCCACATTGGAAATCAATGTAATTAAATTCTCTGAAATATCCTCCGTGAGTGTCAAGCTTATTGAGACGAAAAATTTAGAAATGCGTTTCAGAGTTGGTAAACATATTATTACCAGGTTCTCCGCCATTTGGCAGGTCACTCTTCTTTCCAATGCTATCACCATCAGGCAGGCTGTCTTCAGGATAACTGTGGCTGGTATTTAACTCATGACGGGAAAGATGTTGAACTATTCCTGCTCCAAATGAGTCGCCCAAGACGTTCACTGTGGTCCGAATACGATCTCTGTATGACAAAATAGACGAAAACTCCATTAATAAGGGAATGAGCATTGGACTGCGCACTAATCAAATGATTGACGAGTTTTCAGCCCAGGCTGACAGGTTTCAGCCAGCGTAACCGTAATTCTAAAATACAGCGGGTGTACTGTAGATTTGGATGATATATGGAAGTATATCTGGATTTTTCCATGATTGCACTTAGATAATTCAATGAATAACGGTTTCTGCTAGGCAATGGAGTTGGTATACTATCAATGGCCTTATTTTAAAATGATTCCGACAACATAATAATTAGGATAATTGTAGTTTTGTTCTACTTACAGGAACCAATCAACAGCTACAATGAGACTGACGTCACTGATTGGTAGACCAACAGCTTGTAGTACAATAAGCATAGTAACCAAGCCTGCCTGAGGCACACCAGCCGCTCCTACGGACGCTGCAGTTGCTGTAATGCTAGAAGTACAACAATTAATTTGTATACTCATTTAGTATTTAACACTTCATGTTAAGGATTTTATACTACTATTGTCAGACAGACAGAGTAAAATAGTCATTAGTCATGTTGTTGCTGGCATGCAGTGCACAGTGGTTTGCGTATGTTTCTTTCAAGAGTGGTTCCAGGTTTCCTCCGGGTAATTCGGTTTGCTCCTGCAGTAGTGCCGGATAAAGAAAGATGGTCCGTGCTGTACCTCTCGGGAGAACTCTTTATATGGTTATCTACCGTATTATAAATGAAGTTAGTTTAGAAGTCAGTTCCTGCAGTTCAACTTAAAATTTACGCTATATTACAGACAGAGTAAAAATATGACTAAAACTCCAATTCTCATGCATACTGTATATACATGTACAAATAATATAATCTTACCAAGTGATAATAATTTCTCCAAACGACAATTCAATATTATTTAATTGTGCTATAAATATAGCAGCCACAGCTTCATATAATGCGGTTCCATCCATGTTAACTGTGGCACCAATAGGAAGGACGAACCTTGAAACACGTTGATCAATGTGATTGTTCTCCTCGAGGCATTTAAATGTCACTGGTAACGTGGCTGAGCTATAAAAATGGAAAATTAACAGTTTATTTATTGCACAAACTTGGTGATTGAGCGTCACTCTCACCAATTTGATCGAGCGTCACTTTGAAATTTACATTGCAACATGGTATACTAAATACATATTAGATAACGACTGAAATCGAATTTCATGGCTGCCCGTTGATTACTAAGTTAAAGTAAAACTGAACTGAGATATAGATAATATAGCACTAACGAAATGTTAGCCATTAGTCAGATTACTCAAAAAAGGAGGATTGGACAAAAATTTATCGATTGGGAAGTAGAATTAGTAAAAGTAATGACTGAAATTCTCCAACATGTAAAGGTATCAAACAATTCCATAGACGACAGACACGCACAAAGTAATTGCTGTACAAACTGCGGTTTTTCACCTCCGGCTCCGGCTCCGGCCAAAAAACTCCGGCTCCGGGAAAAAAACTCCGGCTCCGGCAGAAAATTTCCAGCTCCGGCAAATTCGTGAAAATTCGAAATTTAATGGAAATTTCCAATTTGAAAGTGGAAGCACTATCTTTGTTTTTGATTTTAACACTTATGACTGTCGTCATAGCTGTCGTCTGCATGGCGCGAGAGCGCGTTCTAATTTATGATTGACAGCCTGAGAATTTTATCAGACGCTACGATGCTACAGTACGTTTGCAATTGTCAACAATTTTAATTATAAAAAGTTTTAACCACATTGACTTTGCGTTTGTGAGTTTAAGCGACTGCTTCTTGCCTTGTGCAACCAATACCAATACTTCATAGAATACTATATTTAATGTTTGTGGCAAGCCTACACACTTATCACTGCGAGTATTTAATTTTTCGTCGATGTATCCAGGTTTTTTCACCGATGTTCGACAGTAGTTTGCAGCACAAATAAGTGCTGCCGGAGTTTTACCAGAGTTGAACAAACTCCGGCTCCGGAAAAAAGAAAGGACACAAAATTGAAAATATTAATATTGTAGAGACCCCTAAGACATTTAGACAGAAAGATGATATCAGAAACTTCCCTACGCAAACACAGAGGAAGTAAATGTGAATAATTAAGTACAGGTAGTTCGATATAAGAAAGTTTATTTCCAAAAGTAAACCTTGTACCTCTACGTTGGATATGTTCAAGGTAGTATATAAGGAGACCAAATCACTATAGGATACTGAATATTTCCTTTGCCTTTACTGTGAAGCTATATATTTTCTTACCTTGAACTGGTTCCAAACGCTGTTAGAAGAGCAGCTCTGAGTCCAAGAATGAACTTGAAAGGATTTTTACGTGTGAAAATAAAGTAGGTCAATGGTAACACAACGACAGCGTGTATAACGAGGCCTGATATAACTGTTGCCATATAGAGACCAAGCTTTGTAAGAACATCACTTATACTTTCCATTGATGCAACTTTACCAGCTATTAAACTGCAAATACCGATTGGAGAATACCTATAGAGAGAAAGTGAACATAAATAGTCAGGAACAGTATGGAATCGTCACGTGGAGTATGTTATAAAGAAAGCTTCCAAACGTTTGTACTTTTTGAGAAACTTAAACGTGCCAAAGCACACCGTGATGATATGGTCTACTTCTACTGCTCTTCCAAGATATCTTAATGACGATCTAGCTTGAACGCATTCAAAAACGGGCACTTTTATCATCTTGGGACCTGCGGTATCTTACATGATGGACTGGTAATTACAAAACTTTCTCTTTTATCCGATCGACGACAAGCTCTTTGTGAGAAACGTTTTAAATCAATTGTGAACGATCCAGACCATAGATTGTATAATCTATTACTGGAAAGTCTTTTATTCCTGCATCTGTACATCATTTTTATACATAAATGATGTAATTAGTTTCTAATTTTCCAATGTAATTCAGCGAATGCTGCAAAATTGGTCTTGAAATAAATTATTATTATTATTTCATATAATAGGCGGTTGACATCAAATCATGTTTGCAAATAGACCGTAGAAGTGTCTACTGTACGTCACATAATTTCCAAACAATAAATATTTGACCAAAAATTTTCCTACAAGCATCCCACAATGCACTACCCATTCCTGATGTCCGTATATGTATTAAAAGTTGCGTGATGTACGTATGCATTTCTAAGGTCTATTGTAATGATTGAAAGTAATGACCAATCATGGCCATTCCAACTTGGAGCATGATTGTAACACTGTACTGAAAAGTAGTACTTTAGTATATAGTCATTTTTTGCTTCAAGCCCTTTTTGTTCATGAAGGTTACAACTTACAACTATATATTCGTAGTTCCTATAAGTAATTGGCATGGAGAGTGGAAAACTAGCCGTAATTAACCAATGATACGATTGTGATGTTAGAACTCACTCATGATAGGTAAATCAATTTTAAATTGTGCTACTCTGGATAGCTCCACTGCACCGGGCAAGCTGGCTTCACACCGGGTTCGATGACCACCGCGGTCAAGCAATTTTTCAGTTTGACCAGTTTGGAGCCACCCAGAGATGAATGCTATTATCTAAAAAATAGTAGTTAATCAAATTAGGATTACGAAGCACAGTTTTCACCTTACCAGATAATCAGCGTAACAAGTTTCATAATAACTTCCAGAAGAATAGTAAAGAACACAGTCATAGGTCGGCCTGCCTCACCCATGCCACTAAGGACTGCGCCAAACGCCACAGAAAAACAAACAATGCCAAGTATATTCATTTTTGATGAAGACTCGACCCCATCATAAACATATTTTGTCTCTGTCTTAATGATCTTCACTTGCTCTTGTCCAGCCATAGAACTAACACTCCAAGGACTGATCATGTTTGAAGAGAGAAATGAAGACATATTCTTGGGTGACAACATCAAATCTGTCACTGATTTGTTCACAAAATAAACCTTCTCGTCCACCTCTTTATATTTTGTTTGCACCTAATGAAAAAAAGTTAATTCCAAATAGAAGTATATTCAAACTTCTGAAATAAACACCATACCGTAAACCTCCGATTATAAGACCCCCCGAATATAAGCCACCCGTCTATAAGCCCATCACATTACTAACGTTCACACCATTCCAAATATAAGCCCTGCCGAATATAAGCTCCCCCCCCCCGAATATAAGCCCACTATACCGGTATATAAAACTATTGCATCCAAAAAATTCCACATAGCGGTAACTGAACAAAAACTTTTTATAGCAGTGTGTATTTAAATGTTATAAAGTATTAATTTTACAAAACGCTTGAATGTTCGTCCTGATGGGCAGTGATGGTGTTTCAAGGCGTCACGGACGAATCTTTTGTGCAGCTTTGGCCCGTAAAGGAAGTATGTACACGGAAGTTCTATTCCCCCTCCGAAAACCCATCTGAACACACGTTATTAATTTTTGTTTATTTTCGTGTTTATAATTAACAATAAATACTTGGTCACCACTAACCCAAAATATCGTCCATGTATAAGCCCCCCGTATATAAGCCCCCCCCCGTGTATAAGCCCATCAAAAACCGCTTACGAACTTATATAAGCCCAGGGCTTATAATCGGAGGTCTACGGTATTAGACTTCATTAGCAAAACAAATGTACGTGCATTATGAATAAATAGCTTGGCTCGTATTGTTGATCAAATCTTGTATCCTAACCTTCTCGCTCTTGGCACATAAAATCAATCTGATAATCCAAAACTGCTGCAATTCCCTAAAGTGCTCGGTAAATTTCGGTCGATTCCATTTCAAATAGCTTAAATATATTTCAATTATACAGTTATTGTTAATATTTCAGGACCTGTGCAAAAGTATGATGCAATAGTCAAGATGGTATTTGGCAATTTTCGCGTTTTGTAGACGTAATATTTCAAATCCGAAAATGCATGAGGACTGATTCGAGTCCGGCGACGCCGACTTATAAATCATGCATAATCTGAAGTGAAGTGAATTAAATTTTATTTTGATCCAGACTGGACTGCATTCAATACACTTCATCTAGTATCATCTTGTGAGAAATATATAGTAATATGGTTGGCTGATTTCCTCATGAATTATTATTAATCAGAGTTAATAAATCCTCATGAATCATGAACTTAGCCCTCACCTATTCACGTCCCTATAACCCTATATTCTTTCTTTTTCAATAGTACTTTTCCAATATCTATTATATTTTCTCTCTCTTCATTGTCGGCTATTTATTGTAAAAAGTGCGCAATATGTAAATATTAAACTGGTCCTGAATATCCAGCATAACTGTTAATATGTTTAAGAAAATCGTCGATACACTTACCGAAACAAACGCTGATGCAACAAGATTGTCTGGGAAACAATTTCTACAAACGAGAGGTACATGAATGAGCGGTGGGGAAATTCAACTAATAATAATAGATCTGGAATGATCGATGGATATTAAAGTGTTTTGTATCTGCTTTTTCGTTACAGAATCCTTATATTTTCGCCTTTGAGAACCTGGACGCGTGAGGTGTAAATAATTCTCTGACATCTGAAAAGAAATTTGCTACCCAAATGAAGTCACTGTGAAATTCGATTTAAAGGCCTTCGGTTCTCTCTACAACCCGCAGTGACGTAATTATGAAGACGAATTCGTTTGCAATACCGCACAGGTTCTCACCACACGTTCTGCATGTCTTTCGAGAGAGCCAAAGTAGGGGTACTAATCATCCTTCCCTGCATGCAGTTGAGCGCAGAGTCGCGCAGAACACAGTTTGTTTTAAATTATAAAAACAAACTTGTAAGGGTATTGCTTTATCGTAAGTTATTTCTTGGAATTGGAAAAATTTCAAAAATATATTCTCAAAAGCTTTCAGAGCTTTTTCATTTTATTATCATTTATGTTTTTATATATGATATATTTACATGCACACTTGGTTCACACATACCAGATCAAATTTTCATGCGCACGGTTTCGCCATTCGAGTTTACACGGGATGCATGAAACCGGACGAATTAGAGCACAGATTACCATACGAATTCTCATGTGCATGCTATTCAGTGATTTTATTGGCAAACATCACTTTTCGAAGGATACGCAAACATGCGGAACTTGATTATATTTGCCAGCATTCAATGACTCGAGCAGATATTATGTGTGTTAGCCCTGGAATCGAGAATTGGTCCTGAAACGAAGCTCGAGGGCTGAGTTTTGGAGTTACCCAGTAACTCGACGTTTAGATAACTGCCTCACGACATTTTTGGAGTTGCCCTGGCTTGAATTTGAAGTTAGCCCCAGGCGGTATCGGCGGCCCAATGGCTCCCTAATTTCTACAGTGGAACAAATGTTCCCGTGTAAACAAATTTGCATACGGTTCCAAATTCGTCCAGTCTCGTATGAACTTATACCGTAGTCTCACATGCAAACACTTGGTACGATTCTTAATCCCCCTATTGTGAAAAACAACGTTATATAATCCTTACTAATCTTCATATGGAAAACCTTTGGTTATTTTCTTTTTTAAAACCTCATGAATTGCCAATTAATTGGCAACATCACTGTTCGAAGGACACGCAAACATGCAGAACTTGATTATATTCGCCAGCATTCAATGACTCAAGCAGATATTATGTGTGTATGCAATGTGTGTTTATATTGGCTATATTGCGTAGTGCATTAGTGTTCCCCCAATGGAAAATTGGCGATTTAGTTTGGATACCACGTCATTAAAAATATCGCAGTTAATTTTATATTATATCATATGTTGCTCATTACAAATCTATAATCTATATTCCACTATAAGCATATAAATATATACATTTAGACATGCATGATGCTGTTTATGAACATTGTCTTGATTTGTAACTAGTTATTAGCAGATTTTTCGAAAAACGTAGCTTACACATTCATTCGTTTTCATGCGCAATCCTACATGCCAAGCAAATCGCAACGATTTACATTCTCTACACCTCTATATATATATACCAAAGCGAGTGAACATCAACGTGGCCGTCAAGAACCTTGAGGGAACTGGTATATTCGTTGAGTGATCGAAACATAGTGATCAAACAAAGAGTGCAGATCAAATGCTGGCGGATAAGAAGAGGTTGGTTCAAGGATGAAACTATGCTTGGAAAATATTTGAAGTATATTGAAGGGAAATATTGTTCATCGCTACCTACATTGCAACCCAACAATCAAGATAAAGCTAAACTAGATTGTGTACGTAAGAAAATACTATCGACAGAGGTAATTATAAAATTATTTGGGAGTCCATGCAAAAAATTTTGTTACGAGATTGTGCAAGTGAATAAGATTTATTATTATATGGCAAGTGCTTGTTTTGGTAAATCTCGCAATCTGATTGGTCGCTGACGAGGCAGGATTTTCCCGTATTGCCCACGGGCAATACGGTATTCTTATTGCCCTGCGACGACTTGAACACATTTCAAACCAATAAAAGCATTAAAAAATCCTTAAAAATAATTTAAAACAATGAAAAATAAACGGAAAATACGGAAAAGGGATAACTACAAGGGATAAAATCAAGTTTTGTTGGCTCAAGTCGAAATATTAAGGTAAATTTTACGATGTTTTTTAACTAAAACGGTCAAGAATATTTTTGTTTTTTCGAACATGCAAACTGAGTTGTTTTTGTCCTTGATCCGATAGCTCAATATCACTATATTTTCTATTAATTTTATATTTTATTCTATAAATGGTACTGTAGAGTAGTTTTACTAAGCTAAGATTACATAAATTTGTAAAAAACTAAGACAAATTCGTATCATTGAAATTATTTTGACATTTGAAAATGACCGGCTTTGAGTTTCGGACTTTGTACTTTGCCCTCGCGTGACCAATTTTTGGCAAAATGACTTGTTTTTTGTTGTCTGAAATGCCATATAATAAACAACTTACTAACTTCGACTGTTCGGTCTGTACGGTAAAATATCAAGCCTCGGTCTTGCTGTATTGACCTCGCTATCGCTCGGTCAATACAGCAAGACCTCAGCTTGATATTTTACCGTACAGACCTCACGCTCAGTCAGTAAGTAGTTATTATATATACCAATAGAAATCATTTATTATACAGAATAGTTTCCAAACATACGTAGAATTTACAAGAAATAAAATTCAATAAAAATGTATATATAATTGATCTCCTGAGTGTTATTATGTGTGTCCTGAGTGTCATTAATTAAGAATTATATTATAAGTAGTATCTAACGAGCAATTTGATTGGCTAATGCGCGTGCTTTATGACGCAATAAAGCACGGCCAGCGTTTTCATTTTTCTCACTTCGTCCCCGCTTGTTAAATTTTCCTCGGAATTGTCAATACAATATGAACAAAAAAATAATAGTTTTAAATCCAAAGTCTGTCAAAAAGCAAGAAAATATGACCTAAACGAGATGGAAAAAGCCAGCCAACAAATAACAACGGAACATAAACGGCGAATAAAGATTCGTAGCTGTTTCTGAGTTTGAAATATACTTTTTTGCTTGAAAGTTGGCATTCAACGGCGACAAGAAACGCGAAAATCTGTACTATTTTGACATATAAAGGTTACAAAAACTGTTTTTAAACACAAACCAAACCAAATTTATCCACAGTTCTAGGTGCAAAAAATTAAAATTAACCATTTTGGCATTGATTTAGATATAAACAATATGTGTACAGTTTTTAAGCTGTCAAGATGCAACGACAAAAACCTACACAAATACGACATGTTTATGCATTTCTTGACAGTTTGTCTGAGAAAATTTTTAACCACCAACCACTGAACTAGCAAAAAACACAAAAATATTCAAACAGTACCTTCAAACAAAACTGCCTGATATATTTGGTTCAAGATGAAAAATCAACTTGACAGCCAATGTCATCAAAGCAGCTTGACAAAAACGGAAAAACCCTTCGCTTTTATACGAATCCAGGACAATAGTGAAGCAGAACAACGAAAAACCAATCTGTCTATCATTGTGCACTATATTTGAAAAATTTCAATAGTTTTGTGCCTTTTAATCCCTAATTTTTGTTGAGTTGCAAGTTTTCGCTCCTTCGCCGGCCAGAATTCAAGCTTGTAGTTGTTGCCAAGCAATGAAAACATTAAAAAGCTTGCAGAGTGACGTCAGTGATTACATGTTAGGAGAATATCAATATTGATCTTTGAACAAAATTGTTTACTGTGCTTATATACCACGTATAATATAAAAGAATTAAAAACTCGTCTTGTGCCGTTATGGTGTAATAATGCACTCGGGGGAATGTTGGGAGAATACTCGAGAAGCGTGTAAGACACTCGGCTACGCCTCGTGTTTTACAAGCTTCTCTCGTATTCTCCCAACATTCCCCCCTCGTGCATTATTACACCATAACGGCACGCGACTCGTTTTTTAATTCTTAATTAAAAAACGAGTCGCGTGCCGTTATGGTGTAATAATGCACGAGGGGTGAATGTTGGGAGAATACGAGAGAAGCTTGTAAACACGAGGCGTAGCCGAGTGTTTTACACGCTTCTCGAGTATTCTCCCAACATTCCCCCGAGTGCATTATTACACCATAACGGCACAAGACGAGTTTTTTAATTCTTTTATATTATAAGTGGTATATAAGCACAGTAAACAATTTTGTTCAAAGATCAATATTGATATTCTCCTAACATGTAATCACTGACGTCACTCGCAAGCTTTTAATGTTTTCATTGCTTGGCAACAACTACAAGCTTGAATTCTGGCCAGCGAAGGAGCGAAAAACTTGCAACTCAACAAAAATTAGGGACTAAAAAGGCACAAAAACTGTTGAATTTTTTTTAAATATAGTGCACAATGATAGACAGATTGGTTTTTCGTTGTTCTGCTTCACTATTGTCCTGGATTCGTATAATAGCGAAGGGTTTTTCCGTTTTTGTCAAGCTGCTTTGATGACATTGGCTGTCAAGTTGATTTTTCATCTTGAACCAAATATATCAGGCAGTTTTTGTTTGAAGGTACTGTTTGAATATTTTTTGTGTTTTTTTTGCTAGTTCAGTGGTTGGTGGTTAAAAATTTTCAGACAAACTGTCAAGAAATGCATAAACATGTCGTATTTGTGTAGGTTTTGTCGTTGCATCTTGACAGCTTAAAAACTGTACACATATTGTTTATATCTAAATCAATGCCAAAATGGTTAATTTTAATTTTTTGCACCTAGAACTGTGGATAAATTTGGTTTGGTTTGTGTTTAAAAACAGTTTTTGTAACTTTAAATGTCAAAATAGTACAGATTTTCGCGTTTCTTGTCGCCGTTGAATGCCAACTTTCAAGCAAAAAAGTATATTTCAAACTCAGAAACAGCTACGAATCTTTATTCGCCGTTTATGTTCCGTTGTTATTTGTTGGCTGGCTTTTTTCCATCTCGCTTAGGTCTATTTTTTCTTGCTTTTTGACAGACTTTGGATTTAAAACTATTATAATTTGTTCATATTGTATTGACAATTCCGAGGAAAATTTAACAAGCGGGGACGAAGTGAGAAAAATGAAAACGGTGGCCGTGCTTTATTGCGTCATAAAGCACGCGCATTAGCCAATCAAATTGCTCGTTAGATACTACTTATAATATAACTATTATTATGTAAGACAATGAACGCATATAATTAGGATTTTGAAAATATTTTTTGAACATTGATATAGTCAAAGAAACACAGTAAGCGGAACGGATGTAAAACAACACTTGCACGAGTATTGTGCAATTGATAATATTATATAGTCATCAATAATGTACAATTGATTATAGTTGTTCAAACACGCTCGCATAGATGTTGTATCAGCTTGACTGCAAATTACGTAGGCAATATTAACGATATTTTTCTTTTGTAAATAGAATCCAAGGCAACGTAATGTCGGTCTATGAACGTTTAAAATTAACAAAATTTAATTTCAGTATCTTTTTCTACTTGAACAATTTCTCATTTCGGTGTAAGACAATGAAATTTTAATGATGAAACTAAAATGTAATTAATTTCATATTGGATGTGACAACCGTTCCCGCGCAACTGAAATTATCATGAACTTAAATAAAAGTGTAATGAAACAGGTCTAATGAAACTGCGCTCAAGTTCAATCTTTTAATCTGATCAGCAGCATGGGCTCGATCCGGAACAACGGGGGCACTTGGTCCGCTGTCATTTGGGAAAGATGTATATGATGATTATCATAGGAACAAAGCTGATATTGCATGTTGAACTGTGTAAATGTTTTTTGTCTTTGCTTCAAAAGAGGATAAAATATAGCTTATTCGATACTTCAGCAACAAGACTTGTACTGACCGATAGGGCGATCAAACGAAGAACTTCATAAGATTGTATGAAGTTCTTGGGTTTCAGACTTTCAGTGTAGGTAGCGATGTCCGCCATATTAATTGTACCTATCCAATGTAAGCACTAGTAGAATTAAGGATCTCACTACCTGAAAACTATAAAAAGAAGGGGCGAGCGAAGGTCCTTCCGCGAATGGAAGAAAACAACAAAATGAATACAAGCAGTCCAACAAGACAACACATCCGCATCTCTCGAAATGTCGAAGTGCTTTTTATAGTTTTCAGGTAATTACATCATTCAACCAAGTTCGTGAATAAAATTCTAGTGCATCCGATTGAATAAGTACAAATATTTAAAGCGAAGATTCATTCTGTTAAATGTTTTTTGACCAACCTTCTCAACTTTCTTACGCACTACAGTTTGTAACAAATTTTCAGGACTATTTTGTAACAAATTTTCAGGACAGCGCAAAAGTAAAACATTATGTGTGGGCATAATGTAAGGAAATACTTATTTTGACTGCTTGCATTGATATATAATCAAGTAGTATTCAGCACTTGAATCAGGCAGTTAAATACAGTGCCACCTGAAAATAACTTTTTCTTTCTGCAATATTGAATCAGTGTACCGGAACCCTGATTAAACCTACAGAAAGCAAGGATAAAATATTGCAGTTTCGATACTCTCGCTGTTTACCTGTCTTTTCTTCAACTATATTAGATTTCGCAAGAAAATGTTGCACGGAGATATGCACGATTTGATACAACAAAATAGAGTAAAAATTCTTAAGGCAATATCATTTCCTCATCCGGATATTCATCCGGCAGGGATCGAAAGCTTTGCCAAATAAATAATCGGTCATGCTTTCCGGGGAAAAATCAAACATATTAATCACTATGCAAACCTACAAGGCACTTATGTTATATGTTAGAAGTTGCTGAGCACTGAAGTAAAGTTGGCCATCGTCATTGGTGTCCCAACTTGCCAACTGCCATTGATTGACCTTATAATCAATGCCAGCATATGATAGTACGATACGATGATTGGTGAAATTTAATTCAAACAAACATCTGTAACTGGAGTGCCTAGACGTCCTCGCATAGTTTTTGCTGGTTAAATGCGAACTGAAATTAGTATTGTTATAAAAACGAATATAAAGTTAAAACGAAACAGTACGAAACGAGTCAAAACATGGCACAATAATGTAACCGAACACCACCTGCGCATTAGCACGATAAAGCATGTGCAACAGTGCAAGAGAAATATCCTTCATGCAGTTGTGCTGTCGTACAGGCAATGTCAGATAGATTCTAGATATGTGAGCGTTTATTAATTTTTTTACCTCTAAACAAAAGTGAAAAAATATAGATTGCTACGACGGATACTTCCCCTACCCTGCCTACATTACGCCTACATTGCGAAATTGTAGCAACTCGCTTTCAACAGCCTTGTTGTGATCACATATCGTATGGTTGAATTGTCATAATATATAAGCTAAGATGAACAGCACATAACAAGCATATTCAAGATTTTGATTTACTAACTGTTTACCTGATAAGGTCAAGTAGAGAGTCGACTGGTTCAACATGTTTTGATTCCGTTCCTTTCTTGTCTCCCTTTCCTTCACCCGGTTTAATACTGACCACCAAAATTATTCCCAAAATAACGGCTAAGATGGTAGTCGTGAAATAATAAATCAAAGCTCTTCGCCCTAAACGACCAGCTGCCTTCGCGTCCAGTACAGCGAGCGCGACAATTAAACTGGATACAATTAATGGCAATATCACCATTTTCAACATACGCATGAGAATTTCGCCAGGAAATGAAATATACATGATGATTTCTTTTGGGTTTGAGCTGTCTTGAACAGGGTCATTCACTAAGGCTCCTATCAAGAAGCCGAGAAAAACGCCTGTTACGATGAAAACTAACAGTAGATCTTTTTTCAAGCATGATCCGAAAGCGCGGAAAAACTTTCCTATCGACGCCATGATGATGAAGTGGCAGTGTAAACTATGACGCGTCGTTATATGAAATGTAAACTGTACGCCTCGCTAACTGGCAATTTATGCATAACCGCTTGGTGTCGGATTACTTCATTGAGACTATACGCCACATGATGCACATATCATGTTCACTTATGACAGTTGCCATAGGCACCGGAGCAAAGTCAAGGAGGCGGGCGTAGCTCCTTGAGGAACGTCACATTGGCACTTTTATGTAGAAACTACGAAAAGTTATAAACTAGGAGTTACTATCGCAAGGAAAGTGCTGTCTTGACGCACAAACTGCATGGAAAATTCCTGAACATAATTAGTATTAAATATTGAACTTATTGAAATTGCTAACAATACACTGTATGTATTGATTTATTTTGTTGTCAAAACGTTGAGATTACAACACTGTGACTACAACACTATATACTATTGTAAATGGCATATACAGTGTACAGTATTAAGCAAGATATCTGAGTGTGCTATTGTTAATGGAACTCTTGGTACAAACATCAAATGTTAATAGAAGTTGTTGTTTACTTCAAAGTTGTCAATGGCATCTTGAATAACTACTTTGAAATTATAGAGGCAATGTCTTTTAATATTTTTGTGGTGCAATTAGCTGGTTGTCTGTGTTCATAGGATATTGATAATGCATTTGCCATGTGCAGTCTGTCAGAACAGTCTTTGCCGACTCTTTGTTCCCATCTGTAGATGTTTCATACATGTATTTAATCAACATTTGGTTTCATCAGTGTTCATCTTGTACTGCCCAGTGAATTGTCGAAATACATGATTATACAGCAAACCAACACAATGGTATTGGTGTCTCTCTCCAAAACAACTTTGATACACATTACACAGGATCCACACCCACATGACCTGTTGGAAATACATAATTCCTCATAGCAAATTGCACCCAATAAGAGATGATGTAATATATCCATATTATTTTGAAACAACCATTTTGTTGAAGTAAAATAAAAATATACACTTCTGTGTAATCCAGCTGTTCAGATGGTACCAGTCAGTGTAATGATTAACATTAAGCTCAGTAAGAATTCCAAACCCCCAAACTATATAACAAAAAAGAAATAATGGGCAGATCAATATTATTTTGTGCCTCTATGGACTCTACCACAATGGGCAGATCAATGTCACAGTACTTTCCGCCACAATGGGCAGATCAATGTCACAGTACTTTCCACCACAATGGGCAGATCAATGTTGTTACTTTCCGCCACAATGGGCAGATCAATGTTACAGACATTCCAACCTCCGAGTCCTCAAAACCGGGACACTTCGCAATTTTCCCATTTTACTTAAATAAATCGTCTCCCTCGAATAAATGCCGCACTTTTCTCATTAATGTGGTGTCTACTTGGGTTAGTGTTAAAATTGGCTGAGGTGAGTTTGAATTAAACAATAAATTCACAGTGGATGCTACACAAACTAGTTTTATTACACTAACGTTGAAACCCATATTAAGTAATATAACATCTTCTCAACAAGCTTTAATTTCATTGAAATAAATTCAGTCAACTATTGTTTATTCTGTATACCAAGGTATTAAACAGATAAGGAACAGTTATAGGAACGAGAGTATTTTAATATATATACAGATTACAGTACTGGCGAAATTGTTTCGCTTTACTACTGGTCTTTTGAACTGTGATCCTCGTTGTATAATAAAATTAGTTTAGTCACGCGTATTAGTTTCCGCGTAATAATAAAAAAATCAGGGTCATTTAAATGTAGCCCTGGCAAAATGAATAGGAATTGAAAGCGAACGCTAAATTGTCAAAACAACGTACATGTCACGATAATTACATCGATCGGCGACAAACTCAGCAATTGTTTGGGGCAACTAGAAGCTCCCATTTCATTAATATGTATTGAACCAAACGAATTTCATTAATATTTGTCACATGAGCCTTATTTGAAGAATACAACTATTAAGATACTACAGAAACCGGGACAATAAGAAGAAAACCGGGACACCGGGACAACATAGTCCAAACCGGGACAGTCCCGGGTAAACCGGGACGGTTGGAATGTTTGAATTGTTATTTTGTGCCTCAACGGGCAGGTCGATGCCTTTTAGTGCCTCAGCTGACTCTACAACAACAGGTAGATCACTATTTGTTGCCATCACAGATAATGCAGCTGCATGTTTTTGCCTGTACAGGCGATATTACAGATCCACAGATCTTGTAAGAAAAACATGTTCTTACTACATGAAACACTAACAACTGTTTGTAAGTTATCTATAGACAAAAATTGTACACCTGGGTCTATAGGATAATTAAGCCATTATCTAGTGCTTTTAAGTACATTTTGTCTCCTTGCAGTAAGACATTATTTAATGTTGTTGTTGACCAATCGATCAACGGTTATTTTGGGCTGTTAAAATAGCCGATAAACTCATGAAAGCACATTTCTTCCCTCTAGATTGAACGCTAAATAGTTCATCGCCTTGATGTATGTCAGTAGAAAGAAACAGAGCCATACTTACCTAAGATTTTCTGAAAAATGTCGATCTTAAATTCGCATCCGTATATAAAGTTTTCAAAATCTTGATCGAACACATATGGAAAGAAACCTGTATGTGTGCGCATACAAAATTTACAATATCTCGTTCACTCCCCCTAATTTCAAAAATGACTTCAAGCTCGACCTTTTGCCCCGGAATTACGATAAACAAACCGACGCCAAATCTAAATCTTGACAATATATAGGTCGGGTAAAAGACTGGGGCAAGTGAACTCGGGAGAAACCTTAGCACGTCAAGAATTCGTCAAGAATAGTGTGCTGTCTCGCTGAGGCTCGACAGCAATGACATATAGACTATAGTAGATTTGTGAGCAAAGACGTGTTTGGTTGGGGATAATTTGGCATTTAGGAATTACCACTAGGATTGTATTCCTTGGATAAGCTATGCTTCTTTATATATATATATATATATTTAATCTATACCATCATTGGCATATAGGATACATACATAAAACTACACATACATAATTACATTACTTCATACTTAAAACTACAAGAGTTATTATAACATTTCATAAACTGTTAGTATGTCAAAGCAGTATTTTGCAACTAAAGACATTATTGTTTTGCCTTGCATAGAAAGAACATATTTAAATATATCTTGATAAGCGAATGAAGAAAAAGAATTATGTAAAAGAAAAAGAAGATTTATATTACAAAGATTAGCAATAAAATTTGTTCTGAGATCGACGAGCTTTGTATTACTACATGACATTAGGTAACAATATTCATCCACTTGTTCCAAAGCGTTCTTTTCAAAAAAACAATTTGACGTTAAGTATTTATCTCTTTGAGTTGGTGTTCCAAACAACAAAACTTAGGATTTTTTAAGATTAATATTTAATTTCCATTTCTTGGTACATCTTTCAAGTTTTGTCAGACAATTTTGCAAACCAGACCGCTTGGATTCAGATAGTAATACTAAATCGTCTGCGTAAAGTAAGCAATTTAGATATTTTATAATTTAGTAAGCAAACTTCTTACTAGAACCATACTGGATAAGCTTAAAGAAAAGACCTTCTCTCCATACACTATCAAAAGCATTTTTAATATCAATAAAACAAGCAAAGATTGGTTTTCGTTTTGATCTATAAAAGTATTTTAGGGTTTTTAGGACTAATAGATGATCTGCAGTTCTACAATTCTTCCGAAAACCAATTTGACATCTATTCATAATTTTGGACTCTTCCAAAAACTCAGTTAGACGTGTATTCATAATTAATGTAAAAAAATTTCCCAAACAGCTACCTATGCATATTCCTCTATCGTTATTCGGGTCAAATGTGTTTCCTGATTTATGTATTGGGACAATAAAACCTTTAGACCATTGTGATGGAAAGACACCGTTGGATAGGATAATATTAAACAATTCTAGCATATTGGCTTTTTTGTTCTTTAGTTTCTTTGATAGCTTGCATAATACTTCATTTCTGTGTTAGCTCTGCAACCATCCCTCTAACATTGAATTGCCTTGAAAAGAATCACAAGCTTGATCCCCGTGTCACTCAATTTGTTCTTCCAATTGCCGTAACGACATATATATTGTGAAAATTTACCGTGGAGATTCTTTTAACTGGTGGTTCTTCTGTCCGCTTAATATGGTACGTAACACCTCGAAATAATTAACTACACATTATATGATAAAAGATTATACGGTTCAATTCTCAAGATCATGCCAGGTGGAAGCAAAGTAATGAGTAATGTAAAGGATAGTGGGCATAATCTACAGTATAGTAGAGATAGCAAAATACTTAGTGATCTATAAATCCAATATTGTTTTCTGTATTGGTATTTTGCAGCTTCGAAGCAACATCAGCATCAGTGGCAGCAGCTCTAATTACTGGATCAGTACCGATAGTTACAGTACGAGGACAATAGTGTTACAGGTCATTGGCATTGCTTCTGCTGACATTGCATTAATACTTGCTGTGAATTGGCTAATGTGAGTAACTATCACACTGCCGCTTGGTTTCAATGTGACATGACCCGGAATTTCTTTATTCCAACTCTTTCTGGACGGCACCGTCGAATATCAACCTCCAGAGGATGATGACTTTGAGCGCTCGTATCTTTGGCTCCCCTCAGAACACAAGGATCCCTTTCCCGTTTCCTCCCAACGCGGAACTGATTGGATGTGTGTCTAAAATAAACAATGCGTCGCGATTTACGCCCACTACGAAGGTATATGGCTCAGTGAGCCAGCTCACATGTGTAAGAACCAATTGATTTCGACGATGCACAAGCTCGAAATGATAGTGCGTTAACGAGGGTATCTTTACCAGAAAGTGTAAACAGTTCGTGTGATTCGACAAATTCCTCCGAAATAGTGCAAGCGTCCACAATGCCATTTTCCCTCAAGATAGTATACGCGGTGATGGGCTCATAAAATTCTTCACAGTTTCTTAATGCATTTATTGAACTTGGCAATTCGCCAATCACTTTTCCAGCCATAGCTTTAAGCTCTCCCCAGGCCATTTCACTTTCTCTAGCTAGGAAGTTATTACATTTGACCAAACACAAAAAAGCGCATGCATGTGCGCTTGAAATTAAATGCTCGCCCATTTCCTTGTCGGATTCTTCAAGCGCAGTTGCTTGACTAACTGCTAACGGGATAACATTGAGAGATGCTTCAGGATGATCGTTCGAAAGCATTGATAAGTGCTCCCAAGCTTCAGGTCTCTCGCTAGGATTGAATTGGGAGCAAGCATAAAAAACATGGACAACTTGCCACCATTCCGTCATTTGCAGGTATTCGTACTTTCCGTTCGGCGCAAGCTCTGGCAATCGTTTCTGACTCAGCAGCGACTTTAACGATTCTATGGATGGTTGGTCGACTCCAGCTTTACGGAAGACATTCTCAAACGGGTTTTCAATGTCACGATTAGGATACAATACATTGTCAAACCAAATGCCCAGATATCGGATTTATTTAGATCTTGGATAGAGACATTGCTCAGTGATTCCAGATGAGCCTCGGGTGCCAAAAATACGGGGGTTCCGCGATCTAGTCGCTTGGTTTTGCTTTCTAACAGGATGCTTGTTTGAAGATAATCTGCTCGACTTTCTCCAAAATCTGCGAGCTTGCATTCAATAGGACTGTCGGCAAATATTTGGTTCCGGACGCTGGTTCTCGTTTCGCGCATGTAGTGCTGGTTAGATACAAGAATATTGCTTGGTTTCAGATCTCGGTGGACGACATTCTTTTCATGAAGGTACGATAATCCACTAGCAATATCTTGGGCGATTTTGACTTGAAGCTGCTTTAGCGCACTAAAATCTAAACGTTCCTCAATGAAATTTAAAAGTTCATTGAGGGAGGTTACAGTCTTGTTCACACCAAAGGGTTCAAAGTAAAAAAATATGCTCCATCATGATTGCCATTGGCTCGACACAGAGCGCGATGAAACTAGCGATGATTTTATGGCCCTTCAACTTGTCGAGCAGCTGTGCTTCTTTTAGAAACAGACGTTTGGTTTCTCGGCCGTGAATGCGCAGAGTCCAAATTGCTACAAACATGTTTAATCTGTTTGACTCAGCCAGCCACCTGCCTCCTATTGGTAGATCAGACCACCAGTGTATTCTCCTTAAACCAAAAAATAATCTGAAAACCCCTCCTACGACAAAGAGAATCAGATTAATGAAACCTGGAAATCGAGCCGCTCTGAGTCTGAAAGTGGCGCAGCAAACATGGGAGCGTATATTCCGTGCTGAAGATGTTGACGAAAAGATCAAGTTGTTCAATGAGACTGTGATTCACATGTTGGACACGGAGGTGCCTGTCAAAACCATCAGAGTCCACAACTCAGACAAACCATGGATGACAAGCCACATTAAAATGGAAATTAAAGCTAGACAGCGAGCTTTTAGTCGTGGGGATAGTATAAACTATATACGCTTGTGCCATAAAGTCTCTAGTCTGATATCTAAAGCGAAAATAGTCTACTATGAAAGTAAAGCCAAAGACCACCGTAAATCAAACTCTAGTAAATTGTTTAAGTCCATCTCCTCACTAGTTGGCATGGATGGTACATCCAATCTTCCAGCAAACGGGTGCCAAAACTACGATCTTTCTGAACTGACTGAAAAATTACAGGCCGTTTTTACCGCCTTGGAATGGAATGATGTTAGACAATGCTGCTAGTTATGACCTAAATAATGTGCGACACCATCTTAAAGAAATTGATCCCCCCATACCATCGATAGGTCAGGTGAAAAAGGCCCTTAATGCATTAAAGGTGAAGAAGGCGACTGGCATTGATGGAATACCAGCGTGGTTATTGAAGCAGTATAGTGAAGACTTAGCTCTCAGCACATAACATCATCACGAGTAGTATAATTCAATGTAAATATCCACCTTGTACAAACAAGCTCTAATAACCCCTGTGCCTAAAATTGTCCCACCGAAAAACATTGAAACCGACTTTCGTCAAATTTCTGTGCTTCCACAGTTAGCTAAAGTGCTGGAAAAGATTCAATTGCAATTAAATTGTGCAGATCTTACATTAAAAGATAACCAACATGCATTTCTCAAGGGCCGTTCAACAATTTCAGCATTGATTGAAACTTCACAAAAATGGTTTGATAAAACTGATAACACTGCGCATGGCAGAAAAGGTATCCATGCTATTTTCATTGACTTCTGCAAAGCGTTTGATATGGTGGACCACCGAATTCTCCTTTCTAAATTGGCCTCTATCAACATAACTAAATCTTTTTGGCTGTGGATTCGAGATTTCCTATCCATGAGAAGTCAACAGGTAAAGCTACTTCAAATGTTGTCAACATCCGCTCCATGCCCAGCTGGAGTTCCGCAAGGCTCAGTCATCTCTCCTATGCTATTTAATGTATACATCGATGATTTAGAGGATGAAATCCCTGCAAACCTAACCGTCGATACCTCGAAGTATGCCGATGACTGCACACTCGATCAAGCAGTTGGAGCCGGGAAATAAGCCATGTCCAACAGGCTCTAGACATTATCAAAAATTGGTCAGTGTCGAACAAAATGACCATCAACGTCAAAAACAAAGGACATGTGGATATGCTTCACGGAATCAGTATCGGAACCTCCTCCTGTTTATATCGGTGATGAACTAGTTGAAAGAGTGGACAAATTTAAACTACTTGGAATGGGGTTTCAAAACAACCTCAAATGGAACAATCATATTGAAACTGTTATACAGAAAGATAACCGTCAAGTATATATCTTAAGAGAATGCAGGAAAGCTAATCTACCTGTGGAAGTAGGTATTACCCTTTATAAATCCAATATTAGATCTATTCTTGAATATGCCTCACCTATCTGGGGTGGCCTTCCAACTTATCTCGTAAATGAAATTGAACGAACCCAGACCCGCTGCCTCCGAGTTCTTGGTTATAACAATGACTGTCTACAAAGCCTTTCTGATCGAAGAGAAGAACTTCTGAAACGTGAAGCGTGGAAGATTATGAATGATCCTTCCCATCTTTTTCATACAAGACTTTTTAAATCAAATAATCCATACGATTTACGAACAATTAATAGTAAAAACACATTATCGCGAACTGAAAGACATAAACGCTCCTTCTTAGCTCGTGCAAGTGCACTCACATAGTTTTTAGTTTGTCTATACATACTTAAGATTCTTATCTGTATATAATGTTCTAAGATATTTTTAATGTAATTTGAATCAACCTGTAAATCCATTGTACTTTTATACTTAAGATGGATAAATAAAGATTATTATTATATTATTATTATTAGTCTTAACCACGACATCATCACGTCCGTTGAATTTGCCAGCGTATACGGCACCAAACGAACTAGAACCCAATTCAGACTTCCGTGAAAATTATTTCCATTGAAACGTCGCCAATTCTGGATTAAAACTCTCCGGGCGAAGTGAAAGTTTCGGGATACTCGTCCATTGAAAACAATACACATGCACGAATATTAATTACATCTTCATTACGAATTTAGTAATAGAAGCACAGAGAAGCAGACATCTCGAGCGGTGAAATATAAAAGCCGGACTTTTCTGTGAGAAGCCAGTTAGGTCAAAGTCGCTTTCTTCAGACAGAATTAGGCGGCATTGTGGCGGACATTGAAATGGCTTCCCGTCGTAATCGAGCTTCTTGTTGTTATAAACAGGACACTGGATTGAGAGTATATTATCTTGAAAACGAGTGGGGGGTGACAGGGGGGCGGGAACCCGGGAGAATAAGGGCGGGAGGTGGGCGGGAAGCGGGAGGAGACGGAGCGGGATGCGGGAGTCGTGCGAGGGCGGGGGCGGGAGAAGAATGAGGGACGTTAAGCTTTTTAATGACTTTTTAGTCCCTTTTTAAGCAAACTATCAAAAATCAGAACCAAACAATGTTGACTATTCACTATTTTAACTGGCATTAAACTTTATCGTCAGTCATGACAGTCATCGGAGGCATTTTTTAGTCCTTTTTAATGTCTATAAATGGCATTCGACTTCAGGGCCTTTTTCAACGGATAGGCTGGGGGGGCAAATGCCCCCCCCCCAGTCCCCATGTTGGCCCCCCCAGTAAGCTATTTTGCCCCCCCCCCAGTGAAGGTCCCTTTTGTCCAAAATATAAGCAAAAAAGGGGGAAAAACTGAGTTTAGAAGAAAGTTATGGTATTCTCACAACAAACCCTGGCTCCATTTAGATGGGATATATCAAAATTGTCTCTGAAAATGCAGGAAATCAAGCCACAGAGACTCAAGAATACAAACATTTTCTGGGGTAGGACCCCCAGACCCCCCTTCAGCTTCCCACACCTGTAATACACCACCTACTTGTTACGTCCCCTTTCGATTATGGCCCCCCACTAACGATTTCTTAAAAAAGCCCCTGTTCGACTTACATCCGCAGGTGGTTGGAGTTCTGTCGGCGTGTTTCCACATTCAAGGAAATTTCCTTTTTTAAGGATATTTTGACCGAAAAAAGGAGTTTCAAGGAGGGAAAAAGGACGAAAAAAGGAATCAAGGAAATCTAAGGAATTTTTGAGTAACTGAATTGTACTGAATTGTTTTGAAGATTCTTTGTATAAAAACTATTTTGCAGCCTATGAGCAAGTCAGTAGGATCTACAATTACTACAATGAACAATTGACTTGCTCTGGTAACTGTGTTTCCTTTTGGGTCCTTTTGAAGTTGACCACCAAGCGCTAAATGTACTACGTGACTATGTACCATGTACCACGACCGCGGCAAAGCGTGGCAGTGCTAGTAAATACTCATTAAATCTCCTTAAGACAAAGAGAAAACTACAAAACATGATATTACAAAATCAATAGGTTACAAAATTGCCACAAAGTTTCGGCGTCTTAGTAGACTTGCTCCAAGTCTGTCTCTTATAGGGTTTTTTATTGGGGAGTGCGAAAATGCGGGCGGAAGGAAATTAAGGCGGGCGAGCGGGACGCGCTCCCGCCCGAATTTTCGCGCGCTCTAATATACTCCCCCTAAGAGACAGACTTGGAGCAAGTCTAGCGTATTAGCTGTTAAACCGAAACCCAGTCATGAGCAAAATTAGATAGGACGGCTATAATAGCAACATAGCCAAGTTAGTAGAAAAAGGGCGGGAGGCGGGAGACAATTCGCAAAAAGGTACGGGAGGCAAAAGAGGTACGGTGGTTAAACGAATGTTTTGCATCACTAATCTGACTGTCCGTCTTTTCCATAACTGTCCGTCTTTTCCATAACTGTCCGTCTTTTCCATAACTGTCCGTGTCCGTGTCCGCGTGTCCGCGTGTCAGTGCCCGCGTTTTCCAATATACCGTAATTATATATATTCAACAAAAATATTCATTCTACTCGAAATATTTGTCCAACAAAAATATCTATTCAAGAAATTTCCGTTGTCACTGTTTCCACTTGGATGAAAATTTGAGGAATAAATAATTACTAATAATTACGAAATTCTAAACAAAATGGCGGAAAACCAGAACTTGTCGTTGTCAGAGCAGCTAGAGAAGTGTTTCGAAGATTTGGATGCTTTATTGGTAGTGTGTGAGCGTGAATGGAATACAATATCTCGAAATGTTATTGAAGTGATTATCAATAGCTTGGAAATTAATATAGAGTTGCTGTTGCAAATTATCCCAACTTTAGGGACCGGTCATAAAGTATGTGTACTGGGGTGGTGGAGGGTAAGTTGGGGGGGTACGAAACAAATTATCTAACCTTTGGGGGGTATGAGACGAATTACGACATTTGTGGGGGGTACGAAACAAAAAATGAGTCTAATACTATGTCTATGATTAAAACTACAAACTTTAATACTTTAATAAAATTGAGTGTATGTTCTTATAATAGTTAAATTGCAATGTAGCAGTAGCATTTATCGGAAAGTGTCTCGATCGGAACCTATTAGTTTGACATCTCTGCAACGTGAACAGTCTTTGATTACGTAATTTTACCGTCGGGTAGCTCCCCTACTCGTTTAGAATGATTTAGATATGAAATACGTCACGACGTTCTGTTGATATACATAAATAATGCGCATGGCCGGGACCTCTTTTGACTTTATTATTAGGTACGGAAAAGATAGTCAGGCAAGTCATATTAATGGAATACTGGCAAGCATACAAAAGTACGGATTGGATACATGTGGTGTAAAAGAGCACTATTAAATTTATGGAAATGCTCAAAACTTGGATTACCAATAACAATTTGTAACCGATTATGTTACGTTCTTGGCATTTATATTTGTTTCATGTTTTTTTTGGGGGGAGGGTGATTGGTTGGGTGGGGGGGGAGGTACGAAACATTTCATCACCTTTGAGGGGGGTATTAAATATTTTCCGACGCTTTTCGGGGGGTGCCAAATTTTATGGTAGTATTTTGGAATACCCTCCACCCCCCCAGTACACATACTTTATGACCGATCCCTTAGTTGAAACAAGAGATGATGTGGTTGAATATGCTGGCTTGCATAGGAACCTTATTGCCATGCTGACTTTTATTTTTATGAAAAGGTCCTATTTTACATGGCCCGGCATTGGAACAACTATATTTGAGTAAAGAAATTACTTTATTTCAGATTATATATTATGCCGAGAATGGAATGAGCCCTGTATGAAACTCTATACTTATAACCTTTTATGTGGCAGTGTCGCGAATATTCTATTTAGTAATTTTCTCTTATTGTACTCCAATTTTGTTATCTTGCGAGATTGCTTTTTCTTCATTAGATTAGACCTCATTTAGGGAGTAAAGCTTTAAGTTTTGCGTGATCTACAAAAGAGTTTCAATAGAAAACAACAAAAAATCGTTTATTTTGTATTTATTTATTTAGCAATCAGACGACGATAGAACTGAGGCTAAAGATATCAAGACTCGAGAAAGTGATAGCGAAAGGTAATGTCAAATCTTTTCACACCAGATGCACGTACATATGTTAAGGTGGCTCCCAAGGGCTTCTGCATAATGTGTATACTATAAAGGCTTTTCAGCCTCGTGAGCGTGCAAGGGTCCTTGAGGAGGTCTAGGCTCAATATTATATTAAAGAAGAGCCTTGGTACGAGGCTGGAAGCGTTTACTTTTGTGTTCAGGGGCGTAAGTTCAGGTATAACGTTAGGAGGGTGTTACAACATTTTGCCCGACAAAAATGGGTGTGGTCGCCAATATATATATATATATATATACGTGTAGGTTTAGGTCTACGAAACGCAAAGAGTGCTCGACAACATATAGTTAGAGCAAATTATAGATTTTTGCTTACCTCAAAACTTGTCTGCAACAGGCTGTTTCATCTGTAAAAGAATCATGGTAAACTGCCTGATGATTCTTTTACAGATGAAACGAAAATCTCTCTATATATATAATCTATATATATATAAGCGAAAATCTATATATATATATATATAGATTGATGTTATCTACGCTGTAAAAATTGAAGGAGAAAATTTGAGCAAGTCTATATCAAATATATAGATCCGCTACGCGTCATGAGTTTCCTTTGTATTTTGCTTATGAATAATTACACATAAATTACATCTTTTTTATCCCCCTGAGTTGACGAAATAGTGCGTTTTAGAATCGACCAATTGATTTTAAAGTTCTGTTTACTTTCTTTTAAAGTCCAAATATATTTCGAAAGTTCCGTCTCAGTGGAATATTTTTTGTGTTGGAAAGATTTCATGTGGTTACGATATCGCTCTTTAAATATGTTTGCTGTCATGCCAATGTAATGTTTAGTGATGCTTGTGTTGTTTGTTGTGACTGTGGCCTTGTATACTATGTCCTTAGTCATGCATTGATTCTGTATAGTGCATGGGCATGCATTCCTATTCCTACAGTTGCAGATGTTCGCATTCTTATCCTGAGGTTCGCTTTTCCTAATGATGCGCGCGTTGTGTCTCATGATTGCTGAACGTTTTGGTTTACGAAACACAAAGAGTGCTCAATACCATACCAATACCATCTGAGCCACCTGATGATTCCTATACGGATGAAACAGGCTGTAGTGGCTTTTTGAGTTTCACGAAAAACGTATATATATATATATATATATATATATATATATATATATACGTGTAGGTTTAGGTCTACGAAACGCAAGAGTGCTCGACAACATATAGTTAGAGCAAATTATAGATTTTCGCTTACCTCAAAACTTGTCTGCAACAGGCTGTTTCATCTGTAAAAGAATCATCAGGCAGTTTACAAGTATCGAAAGAAATGACCGCTTATATACTTCCTGCCGGGACGTGGGGGTGTGTGTGGGAGACAATGTGTGCATGCATGGCTTTGTTTGCGTTGTTTACGCGAAATTTATTACGATGACGACATCGTGAAATTATTTCAGTTCTTTTGTTGAGTAAACAATCCTTGTTTTTTTCTTTCAAAATACAAAATTTTTCTTCTAAACATAAATTGCATCGTTTTGATCCTCCCGTGTACGAAATAGAATGTTTTAAAATTTGCCAATTAATACTGAAATCCTTATTGTTTTCTTTCAATGTCCAAATATATTTCGAAAGTTCCGTGTCATTTGCATGCTTTTTATGCTGAAAAGATTTAGTGTGGTTGGCCAATCGCTCTTTGAATGTGGTTGCAGTCATGCCAATGTAATTTTTGATCGTGTTTGTGTTGCTTACTGTGACTGTTGCTTTGTATACTATGTCCCTAGTCATGCATTGTTTTTGAAGCGGGCAAATGGTGTTTTTTCTACAACTGCAATTGGTAGTGTCCCTCTCCTGTGGCTTGTTATTTCTAGATATGCGTGCATGAACTTAGCTACACTCAGCACACACCGCAAAAACAACGCAGGAATAGGCAACGCAACATCATTTGGTTCAACCCACCATTTAGCAAGAGTGTTAGCACAAACATGGGACGTAATTTCCTTAGTCTAATTGACAAGCATTTTCCACCGCACCACAAGCTACATAAAATTTTTAACAGAAATACAGTTAAAGTAAGCTATAGCTGCATGAACAATGTTAAGTCAGTAATCACTAAACACAATGCACGCATATCTAGAAATAACAAGCCACAGGAGAGGGACACTACCAATTGCAGTTGTAGAAAAAACACCATTTGCCCGCTTCAAAAACAATGCATGACTAGGGACATAGTATACAAAGCAACAGTCACAGTAAGCAACACAAACACGATCAAAAATTACATTGGCATGACTGCAACCACATCATGGCGAGAAATTCTGGACACTAGTGGGAGGAGCTAAATGTGTGACGCTACGTCACAAGTCTGTCACTGATCAATAATTCAAGATAGCGAACGCTCCTAAGAGAAGCGTGCACATTTCGTCTGATTTACATAGAGATATAAACATTTGCATATAGTATTTGTGTACAGTACTGGCGTCAATAAAGTTAATTGCGGTGTGACGCGAAATCTCTGACCTGCAAAATCTCTGACTTTTGTATTTCTGCTCATGCGCAAAGATATGCATGATTGATTTTTGCTCATAAATTTCGCAAGTGTTCAAGCTACAGAAAAGCGTGCGTCTTAAAAGCTTTCTTTACAAGTTTAATCGTCGTTAAATGGCTAATTTTACAACCGAGACTGATACTGCCTGTGTCAACATTGCATCGACAAAGCCTACAACAAAGATGAATAAACACAAGGTATGTAGAACTTTGAATTTTATAGCGATGAGATTGTTGGTATTTATATATCAGTTGTGTCGAACAGATGACAGTCAGGACACTTTGCATTTTATTTTCTTTCGTATTTTGAATGCCAAGGAGAAAGATCATTTACTAGCAGTGTTAACATGGTTAGTTTATTAAAAAATGTTCTTGGTATGTCATAAAAATAGGTTTCTTTGCAAGATGTTCTCGAGTTCCTGAAGTCAGGACGCCAGATGCCTGCACACTTAGAAAATTTGAGCAAAATTAACCTTGGGGGCAGGGTGCAGCATAGTCAAATAATGTAATTTTTTTGTTATAGTGGACGAAATGCAGGTGTCTGCAAAATCTGCAGGAAAGATGATGGGGATGACTGGCTGGGTTGTGACCGATGTGGTCAATTTTTCCATGCAAACTGCATTGGTGTGGACTTTGCAACTGCCCTTGCAGAAAACTTTTATTGTAATAGACAATATTAGTTATTATAAAGTGAATTGTGGTTCACAAAATGTCAGAGAGTGCTCAAATAAATATCATAAAGATAGAGCAAATATAACAAGGTTACAGGAACTTCCTGTGTTATGTTTGCCTGAAGATTCTATTTTATATTTATCTCTATCTTCATGATATTGAACACTCTCCAACTTTTCGGTGAACCACAATTACCAATACCCTTTAATTGTAAATAAGTAAATATCTCAAACGTGCGGTGCCAGTGTGGGTAGGGTATAGCAAATACGGCGGTTGACTGTTGTGTAAAACTACCTGAAAAATACAATGAGAACTTTGACGTTTCGAGGAAGGTCCTTCATCTGGAAGTTAGTAGAATGGGTCGGGGGGAAACATGTGCTTTTATAGTGAATACAAAAGCGATCACATGATAAAAAATAAACCAATCAGATGGATTTAATCAAAACAAACTATAAACAAAATATGGAAATCACATCACAAAATATATTAGCATGCACATATAAGGAGCAGCGAACAAAGATAACAAAGCAAGAATGACAAAAAACAAGGAACGAAATATTAGATAACATGAGATGTAGAGTATCTGCTGATGGCAGGCATAAACAGATAGGAGTTAAATGTAAGAGAGGCGCTCATTAATGCCGAGAGGATGAATGGTGCCAAGTTGGGAAATGAGACGCATTTCTTGGCTTTTGTAAATAAAAAAAGTAAATAACTAACCTCTGGATGTAAATATATGTAAATAATTATGTAAATGTTGCAAGAAATTAAGATAATAATGAGGTTAAATATTTCTTTAATGAACTGAATTGGCTTTGTCTTGTTTGTTATTTTTTAAAGTATTAATAAATACCATCAGATGTTGGGAAATTAGAGTTATAATCCCCCTGTAAGCCAATGGAGGTTTGTGAAAGTTGCAAAACTGTAGGGTGATGCAGGATTTTTTATTGCCTGCAAAATGTAAATCTATGTTTACATTAAATGATCAATTGCATTCTTACAATACCAGATCGTCAAGTAAATTTCATCTTCCTCTGTGTGCATCAAATATTAGGAAATTTTCAGTTCAATTTCAGGGTCCAAAATTCTTTAATTCACTTCCTGTAAAACTCACGAATTGTTTAACTATATTTTCATTTAAAACAAAATTAAGATATTATCTAATTAATCTTGAATAATATATATATACATTTTTTTATATATATATAATGAACAATTTCATTTAAATATAATGACAGAGAAATATTGTAAAGTTAGTACAGTTAATTATGGTGCATGTCTTTGTTTGTTTGTTTGTTTTATGTATCTTAAATAGTATTCGTTATTGAATGTTTCGTTATGTAGCTACTGTTAAATGTATCTACTTCAATATATCTATATATATAAGGAAGCCTGATAAAAATAAGCCATAATTAGGTTTCTCTATTGGGCTTCCTTGCCACTGGCATATGCATTTACATATATATGAAGGTAAATAAATTACTAGATCAACCAACTGGCTAAATGTAATAAGAAATACAACACTGTCATGTATGTAACTATGTATATGTATGTAAATCGATGTAAATATGTTAGTGGTGAAATAAATTTCTTCTTCTTCTTCTTCTCCAACCCAAGGCTTAATGTGGTGATATTTAATTACTAATTTCTCATAATACCATGGCTAAGAAAATAGTGCCATGGCTGTAGGACAGCATGCCCTTTTCCTTCAGTGTGGCAATGGACATGGCTCACTAGGTCATGGCACCGCATAGTACTGTATCATAAATGCCCTGAATAGCATAGCACTTGATTGTTGTTGTCAGACAACCTGGTGTTGAAGGTGTTCTGTGTGTTACCAAAGAACAATATTAATGAGACAAGGGTGAAGACAAGCATTTGGTATTTTCCCATCTGTTATGGGACTTTAATATCTCAATATATCATTTTTATGACTTATGAGTCAAAAGTTGTCGATAACAGGGTACAAGCCAAGGTTCCGTTGGTCGATAACTGGATATAGAGCATGTACATGCACCAACACATGTTGTCCACACATATCGACAAACCTATGTGGACAATGACATAGGGTTATTTAGGTATAGTGTCACATATTAATGTGGCAGTGCACACATGACCTGTCATATAGGTGGCCATACTTGATACTGACAGTAACATATTTGCAATTTCAAACATAAATTTGCTAAAAAGGCATTCTAAAGTCTCGTTTTCCTATATTTACTATACCAAAGCTAGAAATTAACGTTTCTTACCGTGGATTTGTGTTAAGAATGAAGCAATAAACCCACGGGAATCTTTCAGAATGTGAAATAAATTATATAAAAATATTTCTGAGCTCTGTCCAGTCACCAGTGCGCCATTGCTAAAATATAAATGCCGAAGACTTTTACTGTAGTTTATGCCCTAAATAACTTCAGGTTTTAAGCATTTATTCTTCGATAACGATATCAAATTGAATCCAGTTTCGAAATACTTTTATAAAGACCTTTAATATTATTTATAAATATAAAATACTAAAATTCGGTCGAGTCAGAAATTTCGCGGAGGTCAGAGATTTCGCGTCCAGACGCGCGAAATCTCTGACCAGTCACGCGAGGTCAGAGATTTCGCAGAGGTCAGAGATTTCGCTTGACAGCGGGTTAATAATATATTCAAACTTCGCGAGCTTTCGCGCCGTATCGCCAGCTACATCCAGTATATTCACATTTATACGCGGTCAAAAGAGCTCGTAAAACTTCGATAAATAGCCTGGGAACCACAACGAATGGTCACACCATAGATATAGGAGATATAGATCGCCGACTCCAATACTGAAGCCTAGTGACGAGGCGTGACCAAAATAAAAAATCCAAGATGGCGGAACAAGCGGGCAAAAAACTCAAGTGTCCATAGGTACAGTATCTAAAATGGGCATTTTCGAGCACCTATTTTGGGAAATCGACAACGAGTTAAGCCGTAAGAAAACTATCTTTACTTATGCCATTGAAGGACTTAGCGTGGGGTTTCTCGCTTTAGATCGTGAAATATTTTGATCGGGAGCGGTGAGTGTTTACGTTCTATTTTCGCTGTGAATGCAAAGAAAAACTTTATCAAGACAAAGTTATAAGACGAAGATTATAATTTTTTATATCACTCGAAGGATAAATGTGCGTTTTCCGCTTATGGATCGATTTGACAGTAAAAGGGAGAAGTTATGTGCACAATTAGACCATTTATATGTCACATTTTGATTTTTTAATAACAATTGCTGTCGAATTACAATTTATTGTCCGAATTGTAATTTAATCGTTCCCAAAGAGGATAAGTTTGTTGAGTTTTTGCCTCTTTGAAGGCTTTTCACCGCGAACTACCTTTTCTGAGTATATCTTTCCAAAGCGGTGGATGAATATCTTCACGTACAGGTCTGAAATACCGTGGACGAGCGTGGTGATATGGTCATCGCGCAGATTTTCATCGAGGATGTGGCATTCTCGTGAGTGCTGCTGTAGCTCAACAAAGGTGGACGGCTTGGTCTCCTGCAGGACTTGTTGCTTCAGTTCTTGAAGGGTTTTCTTCTGCATTAGATGCCACTGGTGGAGCTTTTCTCTAAGGATTTTATCGGTGACCTGGACAACTTTCACAACCGATTGTGAAGGGACTATCAAGGCACCATAACTCTTCAGGGAAATTAACTTGTTTGGACTGCTGGGAGATGTGCGGGTGTAGGAACAGTGATCTGGAACTTGGTTGCTGTCTTCGGCAACCAAGGCATCAAGACACTCAACACATTTTGTGGATGGAATAAGCTGCTTTACTATGTACCCTCCAATGTAACCATGAACATCATCACGCCATACTGGGGAACTGTCGAGCAATCGCAGGATTCTCTTGTCGGGTTCCAGCTCTTTCTCTGGTCTCTCGCGATGTTGGTGCAGTTACCTGTTGTCGGTGCTGTTATGAGATTCTTTTGCAGCAGTGTGCGTAATGCCCATTTAAATTGTAAAGCTGTTGGGTTGTTGTTCCATCCTAATCGACTTCGGATTTTGCTGAAGTACATCTCTATCTGATCCTGTGAGAACCGGTAAGTGAGAACATAGTCAAATTTATTGTAGTTCCTTTCCAGTAGTCGTCTAGCTATAGCAATGATAGATCTTGCTGACACTGCAAATCCCAAAATAAATGTATTCTGGGACCATTAACCAATTTCCCACCATCTTGATCTTCTAGTTGTTGTAGGTAGCTATTGATCTGACTAAGGTACTCTTCCAAGTCGTCAATGTTTTCCAATGTTATTGGACTCTTGTAGTGCTTCCCAAACTTGCTTCTTGAATTTAAAATGTCTAAGATATTGTTAATATTCTAGACAAACTGTGAAGTTTCATCACTGTCTTGAAACTTTGGTATACCAATTGCCTTCAAATATCTGATACCAGATGCAACTGAGTTGCTCAGTGTCTGTGCTGCCACAGCAACTTTCATCTTTATATTGTGCCAATGAATGTGTTTGCTTTTCAATTTATTTCCTAGGTGTAAAACATCATCTTTCTGTGTGTTGTACAGTTCTGTGATGAGCTTCCAGAATATGGATGGTTGGCCATTAATATAAAATATGCCTTTGTCTCCCAGGGCATTTCTTGCCAACTTTAACATGTGGCAAACATCAAGAATCACATAGAGCAGTTTGTTTGGTCTAGATGGGTGTGGAAATGATCCATCAAAAGCATTTATGTTGCATCCAAGACCTCGAGCTGTTGCTAAATTTTTGGAACAGCCATCAAATATGACAGCATGTACATCAAGCCTGCATCGGTAAGTAGGTTGATTGATTCCTTTATTATTTGTGTTTGCGTTTTTGATGTCAATCCATTTACCAAAAAGTATGCAATCGGATGGCTCCAGGGTTGTTTCAGGCCAACTGCCATGACGACTAGCGCATTCTCTGCTGTTGTATCTTGTTTTTCTGCTACAATCTTCCGTAGTCAACATTCCCAACAAACTTTTTTGTCTTAGCATCCAAAAGAACATCCTTCTTTATAGACATTTCATCAACAAGCAGTACACAATCTTTGTTGTCCTCATCAAGATTGTCTTGGAGGTGGGTAATGACTTGTTTTAGGAATCCAGGCTCACAATCAATAGATGAAGCCCAAGATCTTATCGTACTAGGGGATGGAAGGTGGAATGCCTTTCGCACAAACTGATATCCCTTTGGGCTATAAAAATGTAGTGAAATCGAAAATTGTTTTATTTTCTCTGTGTATCGTGTGCCAGCTGACTTTTCTGCATTTTTTGCTTCATTTTTAAAAATTTCCTTCGTCAATTCTCCAAAGTTGGTTGTTAGAGCCTCACTTTGTTCTTGTGTAAGATGATCCATATGTTCAAGCTTCTTAACAAGTTTTTAATCGTTTTTTCCTTCCTAATGTTTTTGCCACGAGTGACCTTATTTTCTTATTCTTTTGTGTTAACTTCTTTTTTAACTGGGAAATTTCTTTTTCTGGGTGCTGGCAGTAACCATGGTGGTCGTGAGTATTAATATTCTCGGTTTTTTCTCTTTTAGGAGGGCTGGATGGTGGAGGGGTGTTGCAGATGATTTTTCGTTTCACTGGAGGTTTTCTTGGTGTGATATTCTCAGTGGACTTTAAATGAGGAGAATTCAAAAATAGATGGGACTGCATCAGGTGTCAGATACTTTTGGTTGGTGTTAGGACTCTCTTCACTTCTTTGTCAATATCAAGTGCTGCCAATTCACTTACATTTGTGATGTAGTCTTCTGGTCTAAAATGTTTCTCACAAAGCACGGAATGGCTTGTTGGTTCCCAGTTTGCTCTCTTTGTGGCAACTGTCCACTTTTGAGAAGTACAGCATTCTTTAATGGAAATCTGAAACAGGACATGTATTATTCTATTTGACAAATCTTTGTTCTATGATTTTCTTGTGCATTTACACAGAATGAACAATATTGTGTACAATATCCTTAACATGTTAGTCCACAATGTAACCCATTTACTCAGTCTAATGCTTGTTAATTTTACTTGAAGGGCTCTCTATCTCAAGTCTCTGCTCTCTACTTAAAAAATCAATGAAAAGTAAAGTCTCCTGGTATTCAATATCCTGGTGTATCAGTATTATACAAAAATTGTCAATAAATGTTGGGTTATTTTATTTTGAAGTTTTGTTTTGAATTAATAATTTTACATTGAATATTAAAACTGAATTTTTGTGTATGTATCTATGTCCTATGATTATGTTTCAGCACATTATGTTTAAATATATTTCAATTGACAATTTTGTTTAACTTGTCAGATTTTAAAACTTTTTCTCTCGTGTTCTACGCCTACGCTGGCATGAAAAATCGAGAATTTAATGGGTTTTGAGTCTGTATGAGTTGAGATCAGTGGGCACTGGACAGATTTTGAATATAATTATTGCTGGAATACTTCATTTTACAAAGTAGTTTTGATGTGCTTGTGCGGTGTTGTTTAAAGCTAATTGTGAAATGGACTGTGCCTTTTATACTTTTATATATACAATGGTTATCTATGGTTACTCTTTTTTGCAAATAAAAAGTTGGTTATGGGAAAATTCAGTTAATGTTTAAAACGTGAAAAAACGTCTGAACGGCGAACTATAGTTTTTGCATAAATACAATCAATGACAAACGATGAAGAACAAAGCATAAAAGGAAACAGATACTGTGTAGTGTTTGCATTACGATTAAACTATGTTAACACCCCTACAGTCGGTAAAAATAGCATTAAAACTAGTTCAATAAAATCCATATTCTACCTGTGAAATGCAACGTTAGTTCCATCATTTGATGGCACTCTTCTCTTCGTACAATTGTACGCGGCACAAGACTGTGGCATGTTTTTTTAAATTAAAACGACTAAAATGAATCTGGTTCAATATTTTTATCACTCAGAAACAAAAAACCTGAAATCAGACGACTTTAAAACTCTTAAAAACAGCTGTAAAACTTGAAGAACGCTCGTAAACTAAAGGTCTTTAATTAGCAAACAAATTTCCCGCGCTTTTTTTTGCCCGCTTGTTCCGCCATCTTGGATTGTTCAAAATGTCACGCCTGGCGAGGCCGAGCCGGCGATCTATACCTCCTATATCTATGGGTCACACAGCCACACAGCCTTCCTTCGATACAAAATGGAGGCAAATTCGAAGAAGAAGCACCGAGCTCAATTTGTTTATGCCTGACATTTGGTCGAATTTTGACCCCGGAGTCATATTTCAATGGCTGAAATCCGTCAAAATTCATGAAAATTACATCGCAATACCGAACTGGGTATATGTTGTGGATGTTTGGTCTGAATTGTCCCTAGAAACACAATGTCTGGGCAAGCCAAATCAGATTGAACATGTTGCATATGTAAAATATTTCGTCTGAAAAGTGGAATTTATTGAAGTCTACCTGAGGGTATGTACGCTATTTCACAATATAATTCCTAATAAAAATGATTCGTACTTAATTAATGCAATACCGAACCGAATTTACGTCGAGATATTCTAAATTTGTTCTTCGAACTTAGGTATTAACAAGTACTAACAATATCAGATTGAACATGTTGAATTTTAGCGCCAGGTTAAGAGCTAGGGTGATTTTTTTGTTAACTCCCATACAAGTTATAAGAGTTACGGCGGCCATATTGTTAATAAATATTTTCTATGTGCATGCCAAAAATGCGCATGCGTGTCCATAATTTCTCGCCATGTTCAAAGAGCGATTGGCCAACCACACTAAATCTTTTCAGCATAAAAAGCATGCAAATGACACGGAACTTTCGAAATATATTTGGACATTGAAAGAAAACAATAAGGATTTCAGTATTAATTGGCAAATTTTAAAACATTCTATTTCGTACACGGGAGGATCAAAACGATGCAATTTATGTTTAGAAGAAAAATTTTGTATTTTGAAAGAAAAAAACAAGGATTGTTTACTCAACAAAAGAGCTGAAATAATTTCACGATGTCGTCATCGTAATAAATTTCGCGTAAACAACGCAAACAAAGCCATGCATGCACACATTGTCTCCCACACACACCCCCACGTCCCGGCAGGAAGTATATAAGCGGTCATTTCTTTCGATACTTGTAAACTGCCTGATGATTCTTTTACAGATGAAACAGCCTGTTGCAGACAAGTTTTGAGGTAAGCGAAAATCTATATAATATATATATAGTCCAATCTGCAGACATGCATGTTTCGCCGTTCAACGGCTCGTCAGTGCAGCTTGTAACGCAGTCTAGATGCGAGTGACTTCGTATTTATACACCATACTCTTGCCCTCACCAAGCGCATGTGGTACAATACTCAGACACATGCGCATCCAGACATGCGTGAAGTGTCTTGGGGCCAGAGTGCTCAAACGACCACATGGGAAGTGAGCTTTTTGCATTATAGCTTATAGCCACCAATTAACCTCACAGAGTGCTCAACAACACAAAGTGAAGGAGCATATATAGTCAAATCTGCAGACATGCATGTTTCGCCGTTCAACGGCTCGTCAGTACGGTGGCCCAGACGCGACGACATAAAATACACTTATGTATTTCCATGTTTCCGTATTTTCATGTTTTCAGGTTTTATATTTCCGTATTTTCATATTTCCGTATTTTCATATTTCCGTATTTTCGTGTTTCTGTATTTTCGTATTTTCATATTTTCGTGTTTCTGTTCTGTCGTACTGTTCAACATACAGGAGAGCCATAGGCATATAATTTTTTTACAATATTGCTATGACTATAGTTATTTCGCTAGTCAGTTATTTAACTATAGTTATTAGTCAGGAAAATCCCCCATAAAGGGCATAATGGCATATTATATTCGCTTCACATCGACCGATACCTATTTAACTTAGCGGTGAGTATTTAAAATTTTACATGCATGAACAGTCTGTATATATATAAGGCAAACCGTTCGACGACCTTTGACCAGTATACAGACGCTCAGTAGTCCGTCTCAGTAGCAACTTTAGTTACTGTACACTACCCACTATGAACTTCAAGACGAAGGCGTCCTGAAGGGGGGAAATGGGAGCTGGGATTCGCTTGCTTTTGGGCTTCATGCACTGGGACTGGGATTCGCCAACAACAAACCAATAGAAAATTGGAATGGGATTTAGATTTGAGCAAAACATAGGATGGGACATGGACGGACTATGCATGGGATTTGGGCTGGGAAACTGGGATTAGTATTTAGTATCCTCCTTCAGGACCCTCTCTATATACTATACGTTTCGGTGATTTCTAGCCCTCAACTCTTATTCTTTCAAAATTATTTGTTTACCATTTAAACTGTAACAACTGTATACGTATACATATTGCTGTACTTTTCGCCGGAACGAATATATATTAATATGTATTAACAAGCTGCTCTTAATATTCATCTTCCTTGCATGTCGTTTAAAACGAAAATGCAAAAGTTGAAAATGCAAAAGTTGAAAATGCAAAAGTTGAAAATGCAAAAGTTGAAAATGTAAAAGTTGAAAATGCAAAAGTTGAAAATGTAAAAGTTGAAAATGTAAAAGTTGAAAATACAAAAGATGAAAATGTAAAAGTTGAAAATGCAAAAGTAGAAAATACAAAAGTTGAAAATGCAAAAGTTGAAAATGCAAAAGTTGAAAATGCAAAAGTTGAAAATGCAAAAGTTGAAAATGTAAAAGTTGAAAATGTAAAAATTGAAAATGCAAAAGTCGAAAATGTAAAAGTTGACCGACAGATCAAATGAATCCAAAGACCTCCGTCAGTTTATATGGTTGTGGGCTTTGGTAACTTATATCGATCTTATATGATTGTGGGCTTTGGTATTTAAAAAGCCATAATTTCAAATGATCGGAAAGAGCGCTTATTGCCATATATTATTAGCTTTCGCGTTTTTAGGAAAGGCTGCGGGGTCTCTAAGGTCTATATACCGTATGTACCTATTGGGCAGGATAATTGTTCATTCAAGTTCCTTTCTGGCTTATATAAAACCTATTGTATGCAAACTTATTAAATTGAAATGGGGCGGAACAACTATGGAATGTCTAGATTTATTCGCGATTTTATGAAGATACTGGACGATTTAATTTATATGGTTATGTAAATGTTACTGACTATTTAAATAATGACAGTTTCCCATCAAATAATATTTTAAAGAAAATAGTTAAAACGACAGTTTATGAAAGAGACCACTGTCAGTGAGTTTAAAAAATAGGGCAGAGATCGGAGTTAATACTAGGGTCTAGGGCATGCTGGGAATAGAAGTTGAAATTGCGCATGCTTCGCATGAGGATGCTTTAAAATCCTGTTTATCATTCCTTACTCTTTTGTAGAAAAAGACGAAGGGTTCTAGTGAAATTGTTGGTCTTGGATAGCAGATCATCTTCCGATTACCATATACCTGACTGGGAGATCACTCAGTTCTAAGCAGTTGTAATGTTATAAATTTAAATTTAAATAATGAATATTGATATATGTTGATGATATATATTTGAGTGTGCAAGGTACATTTGTGTTCAGAACTGAGTCTTTGATCCATGTATTTATAAAATAATATAGTTTAATTTTTTTGTACATAATTAGCTCAATTTTTTTGGAGGCAATAAAGATTTACACAGACTATTGACCGACTTTGACTGATGGATCCTGACGAAATGACGGATTGATCAACTGACAGGCTGACGAACATATTTGATGTATAGCGTATGAATTTCTATATAGCGTTTGCTTAGAGGAAAACTTGGTCACTTTTTGGACAGTGATTGCTTTATCCACGCGAAGCAATGGCGGTTTAAAAAAAATACAGTCATGCAAGCTTTTATGGTACGAATACCGAATAATTAATGTACAAGGAGCTCAATGAACTTACAACGCCTCCTAGTAAAGAGTTCCATGCATGTCCCATAGTAGACTTGCTCCAAGTCGACCTCTGCTAGTTCGAGGGCAGCACTGGTCGAGGGCAAACAATTGACTTCCGCAAATTCCTTACTCTTTCGCAAATACTTCCTTGAAAATTCCTTCGTTATAAAGACGATCCTAAAGTCGAGGGACTTGAGAAAGTCTAGTCCCATAGTTTCTGGCAAAGATTGTCTACCGGATTGCACACATATTGATGCCAAATAATTTTCTTAGTAATTAGTTCCATTAAAAAGTATATTTCTTAATTTAGAAACTAAGAACGGGTATTTTTCCTTACCGAGGAGCTTCTGTGGTCTGTATGTGGGCCATTTTTCGAGGGGGAGGAGCATTTTTATAGTAGAATGCCGAGCATTAGGAAACAATAATATGCTGACAGGATAACATAATTAGCGATAATCATATACTTGTCTGTCAACAAACAATTTAGTGAACGAAGCTCACTCGGCTCACACACGGATCTCATTGTTAAGGTGGTCCAATACAAAAAAAATAATTTTCTATCTTTTATTACTATTGAATCTCTACTGCTAATATGTTGTTAGGCTCGACACTCTGACAAAAAAAATATGTTGCTGCAAAACATTGTTGCCATGGTTACCGAGATAAAGCATCCCCTGTGGTGAAATTCGTGCAATTTTATAAACACAATAACTAAATAAGCATTAATGATAAAATTCTGGAATAACTTTTATTTACTAGCAAATAACATTGTCTAGGGGTTGAACTAAAACAATCAACATTGAAGCATTATCACCAGTTTTACAGGTCAAAAACTGGAAAGGCATTTGACGACTCGCATGGAAACTGTCGCCACTTGAAAACTATTCAACATAACTCAATTCTTTTAGTTTACAACCTAGAGCTTGATGTGATGAGTCTATGCTGAAAATTTCATCAAGATAGCTTCAATACCTCTTCAGATATCCTGCGCGCAATAATGGAATCGCTAATTTTTGCTTATTCGAGAAAAATGCATTTAAAGTTCAATGTTCGGTTTATGAACATGATGGTCACATTAAGGTGGTCTTATACATTGAAAACTATTTTTCCTAATTTAATACTTTTTCCTCATTTTTACTCTAATATTATAGAACATGAGTGGCTGACACAAAATCACTCACTGTTAGTACAATTTGTAGATTAGTGTTACAATGTTTAGTGATAGATAGATAGTTGATTATAGTTTATATATTCGGTATATAAATGTGCCCATATAGATATTTGGAAATTATGTAAAAGTTATATTTGTATATGCCAGTTTAAATAAACAACATATTTGCAAGTGTATGCGCCTTGTATTGGAAAACCTTTTATTTACTTACATTACACGCACAAATGAAAAATTCGACATGGAGCTCCCCTATATTTAATATGCAAATGAAAAATTGGGCATGGAGCTCCCCTATATTTTCATATGTTTAGAAATTATACGTTGACTAATTCGGGGTCGAAATCACATAGCCAAACACATCCTAAACGGGAGAGGTAGGCATATATATCATGAAAATGCCATGCTAGATTTTTTCAAAAATCTTTAACACGTACTATTTCAACACCTAAGTTTGGTTCCCAGCTGTGACCTCCGCCGTTGCCGTCTTTAAAAAGACACCAATGTTTAACCCTTCGGTTCTTTGAAAGGTTATGGTCAGGGGCGTAGCCAAGGGGGGGCAAGGGGGGGCGGTCGCCCCCCCAATCATTCCAGAAACCATTTTTCCAAAACGTTGAAATCCGGGTAGAAAATTGTTGGGGGGGGGTATGTCATGGTGAAAGAAGGTCAGTTTCCCAGAAAAAAACAACTGATTTAATTTATAAATTCTAGAAAAAATCTAGCAAATATGTATGCGTGTATCGGAAGTGTTTTAATTTTTTTAACTCTTTCTGGCAAGCCCGTAGCTGGGGCGGGGCGGGGGCACGGCCCCTGGCGAATATTTGTGCCCCCCCTGGCGCAATTGTACATCTTCCAAAAAAAAATAAAAATTAAGTATCGGTGTGTTAAATGTGATTTTTGTGATAAAAACACTGGTTTATATTATAAAAATGCAGGTTTTGTACTTGAAAAGAGAAGATAAAGTTAATAGTTTCCGGGAAAATTTTTTAGATGTCGTTTAAATATAACCGACTTGTACTTGGTGTAATTTGAAATAAAATCGTTTAAAATCACTATATACCTACGGAGGGGTAGCTGGGTATTCATTTGGAGAAAAAAACCTTTTCGTAAATGCTCCAATGCTCGCGATTTTCCAATAACATGTCGTTGCTATGGTGGTTGCTACGGGACAAAATTTCAAACAACCTGCCATTTTCCCCTATTTATCCATTTTACGCCAAACAAATACAAAAATTAACAACACAAAACGAAAAAGGGATCATTAATGATGCATAATATGACTAATTTCAAAATAGGATTTTCTTTTAAAATTTGGTATTGGACCACCTTAAATAGAGTTTCTCCTCGGGTTTTTAAGCACGTACATTTTATATTTGCTAATTTCTATAACACAGTGTACAAAAATAATGTCATAGTAAAAACATTTTAGTATAGTTAAATATATGGGAAATAATGGTGTATTTCCA
This sequence comes from Trachythela sp. YZ-2020, assembly GCA_016169945.1. Taxonomy (NCBI): domain Eukaryota; kingdom Metazoa; phylum Cnidaria; class Anthozoa; order Malacalcyonacea; family Clavulariidae; genus Trachythela; species Trachythela sp. YZ-2020. The sequence continues at coordinate 4,097,756 of JADLSH010000313.1, read as the reverse complement.
ACGGTTCTCACCATAGAACAGTAAATGAACTTGATATCTCACTGCTTACTTTATGACGGAAGTGAGAAATGTTGGTCAAAAATCATCTCTCACTTGGTTATATCGTCCTCCAAATTTCTAAATCATGCTGCATATCTATATGCATGATGTCAGTCGTCCATAGAAAAATTGTTAAATATAAGTTGCTATTAAGTGATTTACAGCGCATATAAGGCGGAAATATATGTAGGTGAGATTCGTAGTGAGAACCGTGTCCTAGTGAGCTCAATGTCAATGTCACTTGTGTAACCAAAAACTAGTATTTTGTTCGGTAGCCCTTTCCAGCAATCACTGCCTCGGTGAGATTCGTAGTGAGAACCGTCTCCTAGTGAGCTCAATGTCAATGTCACTTGTGTAACCAAAAACTAGTATTTTGTTCGGTAGCCCTTTCCTGCAATCACTGCCTCGGTGAGATTCGTAGTGAGAACCGTCTCCTAGTGAGCTCAATGTCAATGTCACTTGTGTAACCAAAAACTAGTATTTTGTTCGGTAGCCCTTTCCTGCCCTCGGCGCGTCTATGACCAGCTATATATATATATATATATATATATAGCTAGTCATACTTAATAATTAAATTATAAACAAAATCTACAGAAGTATCTAGCAATGTGCATATTTTCTAACCTTGGAAATAACTCTATAATACAGTAAAATGCAATGGCACGGTAGAATAAAACAATAATGACCCTATTAAAAAATACTATGGCCTTATTTCCAAATTATTATCGCCAATGCCATAAATCTCGTAGAGTTACACATGACTAATCTGCGACCGTTAAAATGTATTTATGGGTAATGGCGATGCGTTTGCAGATGCTGTCTACGGTTTGCACACATAGTGATGTCAAATAATTTTCTTAGTGATTAGTTCCCTTAAATAGTATATTTCTTAATTTAGAAACTAAGAAAGGGTATTTTTCCTTACCGATGAGCTTCTGTGGTCTGTATGTGGGCCATTTTTCGAGGAGGGCATTTTATAGTATTTTTCCTGTTGAGCAACTATATGCATGATGTCAGTCGTCCATAGAAAAATTGTTAAATATAAGTTGCTATTAAGTGATTTACAGCGCATATAAGGCGTAAATATGTAGGTGAGATTCGTAATGAGAACCGTCTCCTAGTGAGCTCAATGTCAATGTCACCTGTGTAACCAAAAACTATAGTGTTTTGTTCAGCCTTCCTGCAATCACTGCTGCCTCGGCGCGTCTAGTCATACTTAATAATTAAATTATTGACAAAATCTAGCAATGTGCATATTTGCTAACCTTGGAAATAACTCTAATAACACAGTAAAATGCAATGGCACGGTAGAATAAAACAATAATGACCTTATGGGTAATGGCGATACGTTTACAGACAGTCTACGGTTTGCACACATAGTGATGTCAAATAATTTTCTTAAAGATTAGTTCCCTTAAAAAGTATATTTCTTAATTTAGAAGCTAAGAACGGGTATTTTTCCTACTGATGAGCTTCTGTGGTCTGTATGTGGGCCATTTTTCGAGGGGAGGCATTTTATAGTATTTTACTGTTGAGCAACTTAATAACATTTCTGATATGTTTAGAAGAGATGGATTACTACTGTTTTCCCAAAATGCGGTAAAATATTGTGCTGGAGAAGGATACGCCGTTTTTCGCGACTAGTGACGCCCCTCTCGCCTTAGTGAATGGGGGAAGTGTGGATCGGGTCAACACTGAAATGATGGATGTCCGATGGGGTATGTTCAAATTATATCGTCAAATACCAAAAGATGAGCAAAAACAAATCAAACCTTGTGGTCCTTGCTTTGCGAAGCATATTTGTAGGAATGCCGAGCGTTAGGAAACAATAATATGCTGACAGGATAACATAATTAGCGATAATCATATATACTTGTCTGTCAACAAACAATTTAGTGAAGGGAGTTTCTCCTCGGGTTTTAAGCACGTACATTTTATATTTGCTAATTTCTATAATACAGTGTGTACAAAAATAATGTCATAGTAAAAATATTTTAGTATAGTTAAATATATCGGAAATAATGGTGTATTTTCAGGTTCTCACCATAAGACAGTAAATGAACTTGATATCTCACTGCTTACTTTATGACGGAAGTGAGAATCGTTGGTCAAAAATCATCTCTCACTTGGTTATATCGTCCTCAAAAGTTCTAAATCATGCTGGTATATCTATATGCATGATGTCAGTCGTCCATAGAAAAATTGTTAAATATAAGTTGCTATTAAGTGATTTACAGCGCATATAAGGCGGAAATATATGTAGGTGAGATTCGTAGTGAGAACCGTCTCCTAGTGAGCTCAATGTCAATGTCACTTGTGTAACCAAAAACTAGTGTTTTGTTCGGTAGCCCTTTCCTGCAATCACTGTCGCCTCCGCGCGCCTATAGTCATACTTAATAATTAAATTATTGACAAAATCTACAGAAATATCTAGCAATGTGCATATTTGCTATTAAACCTTGGAAATAACTCTAATAATACAGTAAAATGCAATGGCACGGTAGAATAAAACAATAATGACCCTATTAAAAAATATTATGGCCTTATTTCCAAATTATTATCGCCAATGAATAAATCTCGTAGATTTACACTGCCTACATGCATGACTAATCTGCAACCGTTAAAATGTATTTATGGGTAATGGCGATGCGTTTACAGTTTGCACACATAGTGATGTCAAATAATTTTCTTAGTGATTAGTTCCCTTAAAAAGTATATTTCTTAATTTAGAAACTAAGAACGGGTATTTTTCCTTACCGAGGAGCTTCTGTGGTCTGTATGTGGGCCATTTTTCGAGGGGGATGGGGAGGGACAGTTTTATAGTATTTTTACTGTTGAACAACTTAATAACATTTCTGACATGTTTAGAAGAGATGGATTACTATTGTTTTCCCAAAATGCGGTAAAATATTGTGCTGGGGAACGATATGCCGTTTTTCGCGACTAGTGACGCCCCTCTCGCCTTAGTGAATGGGGGAAGTGTTGATCGGGTCAACACTGAAATGATGGATGTCCGATGGGGTATATTCAAATTATATCGTCAAATACCAAAAGATGAGCAAAAACAAATCAAACCTTGTGGTCCTTGCTTTGCGAAGCATATTTGTAAGAATGCCGAGCATTAGGAAACAATAATATGCTGACAGGATAACATAATTAGCGATAATCATATATACTTGTCTGTCAACAAACAATTTAGTGAAGGAAGCTCACTCGGCTCACACACGGATCTCATTGTTAAACAGAGTTTCTCCTCGGGTTTTTAAGCACGTACATTTTATATTTGCTAATTTCTATAACACAGTGTACAAAAATAATGTCATAGTAAAAACATTTTAGTATAGTTAAATATATGGGAAATAATGGTGTATTTCCAACGGTTCTCACCATAGAACAGTAAATGAACGTGATATCTCACTGCTTACTTTATGACGGAAGTGAGAAATGTTGGTCAAAAATCATCTCTCACTTGGTTATATCGTCCTCCAAATTTCTAAATCATGCTGCATATCTATATGCATGATATCAGTCGTCCATAGAAAAAATGTTAAATATAAGTTGATATTAAGTGATTTACAGCGCATTTATAAGGCGTAAATATGTAGGTGAGATTCGTAGTGAGAACCGTGTCCTAGTGAGCTCAATGTCAATGTCACTTGTGTAACCAAAAACTAGTATTTTGTTCGGTAGCCCTTTCCAGCAATCACTGCCTCGGTGAGATTCGTAGTGAGAACCGTGTCCTAGTGAGCTCAATGTCAATGTCACTTGTGTAACCAAAAACTAGTATTTTGTTCGGTAGCCCTTTCCTGCAATCACTGCCTCGGTGAGATTCGTAGTGAGAACCGTCTCCTAGTGAGCTCAATGTCAATGTCACTTGTGTAACCAAAAACTAGTATTTTGTTCGGTAGCCCTTTCCTGCCCTCGGCGCGTCTATGACCAGCTATATATATATATATATATATATATATATATATAGCTATTCATACTTAATAATTAAATTATTAACAAAATCTACAGAAGTATCTAGCAATGTGCATATTTTCTAACCTTGGAAATAACTCTATAATACAGTAAAATGTAATGGCACGGTAGAATAAAACAATAATGACCCTATTAAAAAATATTATGGCCTTATTTCCAAATTATTATCGCCAATGCCATAAATCTCGTAGAGTTACACATGACTAATCTGCGACCGTTAAAATGTATTTATGGGTAATGGCGATGCGTTTGCAGATGCTGTCTACGGTTTGCACACATAGTGATGTCAAATAATTTTCTTAGTGATTAGTTCCCTTAAATAGTATATTTCTTAATTTAGAAACTAAGAACGGGTATTTTTCCTTACCGATGAGCTTCTGTGGTCTGTATGTGGGCCATTTTTCGAGGGGGAGGGGCATTTTTATAGTATTTTTCCTGTTGAGCAACTATATGCATGATGTCAGTCGTCCATAGAAAAATTGTTAAATATAAGTTGCTATTAAGTGATTTACAGCGCATATAAGGCGTAAATATGCAGGTGAGATTCGTAATGAGAACCGTCTCCTAGTGAGCTCAATGTCAATGTCACCTGTGTAACCAAAAACTATAGTGTTTTGTTCGGTAGCCCCTTCCTGCAATCACTGCCGCCTCGGCGCGTCTAGTCATACTTAATAATTAAATTATTGACAAAATCTACAGAAGTATCTAGCAATGTGCATATTTGCTAACCTTGGAAATAACTCTAATAATACAGTAAAATGCAATGGCACGGTAGAATAAAGCAATAATGACCTTATGGGTAATGGCGATACGTTTACAGACAGTCTACGGTTTGCACACATAGTGATGTCAAATAATTTTCTTAATGATTAGTTCCCTTAAAAAGTATATTTCTTAATTTAGAAACTAAGAACGGGTATTTTTCCTTACCGATGAGCTTCTGTGGTCTGTATGTGGGCCATTTTTCGAGGGGGAGGGGCATTTTTATAGTATTTTTACTGTTGAGCAACTTAATAACATTTCTGACATGTTTAGAAGAGATGGATTACTATTGTTTTCCCAAAATGCGGTAAAATATTGTGCTGGGGAACGATATGCCGTTTTTCGCGACTAGTGACGCCCCTCTCGCCTTAGTGAATGGGGGAAGTGTGGATCGGGTCAACACTGAAATGATGGATGTCCGATGGGGTATGTTCAAATTATATCGTCAAATACCAAAAGATGAGCAAAAACAAATCAAACCTTGTGGTCCTTGCTTTGCGAAGCATATTTGTAGGAATGCCGAGCGTTAGGAAACAATAATATGCTGACAGGATAACATAATTAGCGATAATCATATATACTTGTCTGTCAACAAACAATTTAGTGAAGGGAGTTTCTCCTCGGGTTTTAAGCACGTACATTTTATATTTGCTAATTTCTATAATACAGTGTGTACAAAAATAATGTCATAGTAAAAATATTTTAGTATAGTTAAATATATCGGAAATAATGGTGTATTTTCAGGTTCTCACCATAAGACAGTAAATGAACTTGATATCTCACTGCTTACTTTATGACGGAAGTGAGAATCGTTGGTCAAAAATCATCTCTCACTTGGTTATATCGTCCTCAAAAGTTCTAAATCATGCTGGTATATCTATATGCATGATGTCAGTCGTCCATAGAAAAATTGTTAAATATAAGTTGCTATTAAGTGATTTACAGCGCATATAAGGCGGAAATATATGTAGGTGAGATTCGTAGTGAGAACCGTCTCCTAGTGAGCTCAATGTCAATGTCACTTGTGTAACCAAAACTAGTGTTTTGTTCGGTAGCCCTTTCCTGCAATCACTGTCGCCTCCGCGCGCCTATAGTCATACTTAATAATTAAATTATTGACAAAATCTACAGAAATATCTAGCAATGTGCATATTTGCTATTAAACCTTGGAAATAACTCTAATAATACAGTAAAATGCAATGGCACGGTAGAATAAAACAATAATGACCCTATTAAAAAATATTATGGCCTTATTTCCAAATTATTATCGCCAATGAATAAATCTCGTATATTTACACTGCCTACATGCATGACTAATCTGCAACCGTTAAAATGTATTTATGGGTAATGGCGATGCGTTTACAGTTTGCACACATAGTGATGTCAAATAATTTTCTTAGTGATTAGTTCCCTTAAAAAGTATATTTCTTAATTTAGAAACTAAGAACGGGTATTTTTCCTTACCGAGGAGCTTCTGTGGTCTGTATGTTGGCCATTTTTCGAGGGGGATGGGGAGGGACAGTTTTATAGTATTTTTACTGTTGAACAACTTAATAACATTTCTGACATGTTTAGAAGAGATGGATTACTATTGTTTTCCCAAAATGCGGTAAAATATTGTGCTGGGGAACGATATGCCGTTTTTCGCGACTAGTGACACCCCTCTCGCCTTAGTGAATGGGGGAAGTGTGGATCGGGTCAACACTGAAATGATGGATGTCCGATGGGGTATATTCAAATTATATCGTCAAATACCAAAAGATGAGCAAAAACAAATCAAACCTTGTGGTCCTTGCTTTGCGAAGCATATTTGTAAGAATGCCGAGCATTAGGAAACAATAATATGCTGACAGGATAACATAATTAGCGATAATCATATATACTTGTCTGTCAACAAACAATTTAGTGAAGGAAGCTCACTCGGCTCACACACGGATCTCATTGTTAAACAGAGTTTCTCCTCGGGTTTTTAAGCACGTACATTTTATATTTGCTAATTTCTATAACACAGTGTACAAAAATAATGTCATAGTAAAAACATTTTAGTATTGTTAAACATATGGGAAATAATGGTGTATTTTCAACGGTTCTCACCATAAAACAGTAAATGAACTTTATATCTCACTGCTTACTTTATGACGGAAGTGAGAAATGTTGGTCAAAAATCATCTCTCACTTGGTTATATCGTCCTCAAAAGTTCTAAATCATGCTGGCATATCTATATGCATGATGTCAGTCGTCCATAGAAATATTGTTAAATATAAGTTGCTATTAAGTGATTTACAGCGCATATAAGGCGTAAATATGCAGGTGAGATTCGTAATGAGAACCGTCTCCTAGTGAGCTCAATGTCAATATCACCTGTGTAACCAAAAACTATAGTGTTTTGTTCGGTAGCCCCTTCCTGCAATCACTGCCGCCTCGGCGCGTCTAGTCATACTTAATAATTAAATTATTGACAAAATCTACAGAAGTATCTAGCAATGTGCATATTTGCTAACCTTGGAAATAACTCTAATAATACAGTAAAATGCAATGGCACGGTAGAATAAAACAATAATGACCTTATGGTAATGGCGATACGTTTACAGACAGTCTACGGTTTGCACACATAGTGATGTCAAATAATTTTCTGAGTGATTAGTTTCCTTAAAAAGTATATTTCTTAATTTAGAAACTAAGAACGGGTATTTTTCCTTACCGATGAGCTTCTGTGGCCTGTATGTGGGCCATTTTTCGAGGAGAGGCATTTTTATAGTATTTTTACTGTTGAGCAACTTAATAACATTTCTGACATGTTTAGAAGAGATGGATTACTATTGTTTTCCCAAAATGCGGTAAAATATTGTGCTGGAGAAGGATACGCCGTTTTTCGCGACTAGTGACGCCCCTCTCGCCTTAGTGAATGGGGGAAGTGTGGATCGGGTCAACACTGAAATGATGGATGTCCGATGGGGTATGTTCAAATTATATCGTCAAATACCAAAAGATGAGCAAAAACAAATCAAACCTTGTGGTCCTTGCTTTGCGAAGCATATTTGTAAGAATGCCGAGCATTAGGAAACAATAATATGCTGACAGGATAACATAATTAGCGATAATCATATACTTGTCTGTCAACAAACAATTTAGTGAACGAAGCTCACTCGGCTCACACACGGATCTCACTGTTAAATAGAGTTTCTCCTCGGGTTTTTAAGCACGTACATTTTATATTTGCTAATTTCTATAACACAGTGTGTACAAAAATAATGTCATAGTAAAAATATTTTAGTATAGTTAAATATATGGGAAATAATGGTCTATTTTGAACGGTTCTCACCATAAAACAGTAAATGAACTTGATATCTCACTGCTTACTTTATGACGGAAGTGAGAATCGTTGGTCAAAAATCATCTCTCACTTGGTTATATCGTCCTCAAAAGTTCTAAATCATGCTGGCATATCTATATGCATGATGTCAGTCGTCCATAGAAAAATTGTTAAATGTAAGTTGCTATTAAGTGATTTACAGCGCATATAAGGCGTAAATATGTAGGTGAGATTCGCAGTGAGAACCGTCTCCTAGTGAGCTCAATGTCAATGTCACCTGTGCAGCCAAAAACTAGTATTTTGTTCGGTAGCCCTTTCCTGCAATCACTGCCTCGGCGCGTCTAGTCATAATTAAATTATTGACAAAATCTACAGAAGTATCTAGCAATGTCACAATGTGCATATTTGCTAACCTTGGAAATAACTCTAATAATACAGTAAAATGCAGAATAAAACTAGGGTACCTGCAAGGTAGGGAATGCTGCGGGGACTGTTATTATTCTTTAACTTCTTGAAACAAACATGCAAACAAATATGCAACACAAATTATATTCAGCGGACGGTAATTATTGGCATTGACCCAGTGGCTTGCGCGCTGTCAGTAGATGCATAGTTTGCAGGATGAGACAAGCTAAATATATCACGAAACATGAAAGACATCAAATTTTGTAACATCTATTTCAAAACATCAATATTTTCCATGTATTGTTCTTCCACATGGAATTCCCACATGAAACCCATGTTTACTGCGATGAGTAATTTGACACTGCCACGCAAGGAAATTTGCGTATTTTTGTAGTGTGTAAAAGCGTTAAAAATATATATATATGTGCGCAAAATAATTTTGCATTTGGAAAGCTATAAACGAAAGCGTTGTTCCATCATTCTGTTCTTACTTTGCTGTATATGCGAGTCACCTACATGTAAAGCACAACTCATTTCAACTCATTGCCATTCGAATATTTGTCTTAGTGCGCGCAGACAAATATCCTACCTTGAATGGTCAAAATAGACTTGAAAAAGCTTTAGAAATTCGATAAAAATTCGAAGACTACGTCCCTCAAAATCGAACTGAGCGAGTTTAAAATTTTGTGTTCTGCGCATAGCAAGCGCGCACGACCACAATTCCATGCGCTAAATAAAATTTACTTCAAAACTCCCTCTCTGCACATATTAGGCTGCTGCTACGCTCGCTCGCTTCAGGCTCGCTCGCTCCGCAGCAACAATAATGACCCTATTAAAAAATATTATGGCCTTATTTCCAAATTATTATCGCCAATGAATAAATCTCGTAGATTTACACTGCCTACATGACTAATCTTCGACCGTTAAGATGTATTTATGGGTAATGGCGATGCGTTTACAGACAATCTTTGCCATAGTACCTTGGTACATTATAGCTTCAATAAAGAAATATAGTTATTATAACATTTTTTAACGTAATTACCTCTCCTCCCTCTCCCCCACCCGTTTCAATGTTGCGCTCATGTCACGTTTGCCATGTGTAATTTTTTGTGGTACCAACATTGAACGGGGGGCGCGGGGGGAGAGTTTTGTTTACTGCGCGCGCTTTTTCCCGCAACCACTAAGTGAAATGGAATTTACCATCAAATTTACCATATACGGTACTCGGCAGCGACCTTTTAGCCACATTTCATGGTATGGTCAATGGAAAAGCCGATTGCTACTGTCGAAAAATATACCTATCATCGTTATTATTTATGTTATTGAGTACTTATTACTATACACTCATTGTCATGATACTGTTTACGAACGTGAATATATAGGCATACATTTTAGAGCTTCAAAGTCTAGCACTATAGTTCTTGATTTGACTATAGCTTGCGAATATTTTATTATACTTGAACTGATTAAAATGGCTTCAAATCAACAAGAGTAGGAAAAAGGAAGCAGAAAATTCAACAAATCTGTCTTACACAGAATCTGCTTTCTTGCTTCTAAACTGTTCTTCGTAGAAGTCCAGTACTGAAGGGTAATCACTTATTAATCCATTGTTATACTGTTGGCATAGAGTTAAAACTGATAATCAGATAAAACCCCGGTTACAGAAATGAAAGGCGCATGCACTAACTACTTTGCCACGAACACTCAACAAGTGAAAGAAGATCTGTAATACTAACTAAATTTACCACCAAAAATTACTGTAAAATACGTGCAGGGACATTAGAGCGCACACGTCTTGAGGGTACCAACATTGATTAATTGAAAGTTTCTGATCGCCAAACTTCTAGAATCGTTCTAGTAATGACATAAGCCTTTTAAGTAAATAAAGAGCTTTTAAACATTTTTTTTTCTCATGGAATCCCAAATTTTTTACTCACCTGGGTTTTTGCTGCAGGTCAAGTGTATATGTAGACAGTAATAGTTAAGATTGAATCTGTAGAATTGCCTTGTAATAGTGAAGTTTGATTAATATACTACTTCAAATAGGTAATAGTCAACTACCTACGTTTTCCACTTTTGAGGTCAAGGCGTTAATTACTTCAAATTCATATTTCTGTGGTCAAAATACTTCTAGAAACTTATAATACTATCACCTTTTTCACTCACCTTGGTATTTGCATGGTATATAATGTACTTTCCACCCATTTCCCTCATGGTCGAATTCAAGGCTGACCTTAAGAAAACTCCGCCTTTGTAGGGAAGTGCATTTATACTTCCCTAAATTGAGGTTAAAGAAATAGCCACTATGAGTACTTTTAGTAATTCATTGTTGATTCGACTAGGAGAGACTTTATATAAGTTCTGTATCATATCACTTTAGAGTACTGAGCCTACATTCTCTACATGCACCACCTCTGCTATCTGTATACAACATCAGATCACTTTAAAGTATAGTAATCCGGCTATACTTTCAAGAAAATGCACTGCACAGACTTAAATGTAAGCGGGTATGCATATGGTTCATGAACTACCTTTTCGAGAGGCGCGACAATTTCGATTACGTATTTTTGTATGGCTATTTTCCCAAGCATATTCGTACTTTCGTTCGTTTACGTCAATCGGTGGGTTTCAGCACCAGGTCAGCAGGTGGGGGTCAACTTCAGAAGTGTTGACACTTAATTATAGGAGCAAGAAAATCGCCCCGTGTCTGATTATAATTTCACTTCAGTCACCAACTGCCGCAATGTTTCTCCGTTTACTTTGGTTTCCTGCTGTAATAACACTGGACACATGCATATGGGATGGTCAGAACTGGATCTCTAGAGAGAACAGTTTATAGAACTGATTGAGCTATCCAGTATAAATAAAGTTAGTTTAGTGTAGGTTTCCTCCTGTATATACTCTAGTAAAACTGAAGCAATAGGGGATAGCTCTAAGTAACTTAACACAAATGAGTCACACGCAGAGGTGTCACACGCAGAGGTTTTCCCGCTGTTTGTGGTGTGATTACCACACAAACCGCACCAACAAACCGCACACCGGTACAAGTTAAGTACTGTACGAAACCTCTAATAACAGTTTAGATCAACTGCATTCATTTTTTAATCTTACAAAAATGTAGACAGACTTCCTTTTCGATAAAATACTTAACACAAAAAATCCAAATACTATTAGGCTCGAAGCGACTATTATAAAATATTGTACTGTAATTGAGTCACGGGACTTCAGATTTATTCGTCCGATGGTTATTCATATATATCAATAACGGAAATCCGTCTTCTAATATGAATTCAGCTAATTGTAACAATTGATGAGGGCAAATTTTCTACCACATAGTTTCGAAATTTCTTCCTTCGAAATTCAGCATATAAAAAGGGTAGTCAGGGAGCTGGAAAGTCAGTTGAATTGACCTGTACGAAAAGAGACAAGGAACTGAAAAAGTTTTGAAGCTTTTCAAGTTACTGCAATATGGGTAAGTTTAAGTTTGGTTATAGTCTATAGTTATAGATCTTATTTGTATAACTTAATTGTAATTTTATTAATTACTTTGATACATTCGTTCATTAATTCACTCAAACATATAATTACATGATAATTAAGCCAGTGCGGTGTTTTGACTGCGCATCCAAATGACCACAAACAGGCAGTAAAACATGATTCACAAACCCAATTGGAAATTTATAAATTTGTACTGAAAACAGGCAGTAAAACATGATTCACAAACCCAATGGGAAATTTATAAAGCTGAACGTAGCTAATAAAGTAAATATAGAAATGCGTAAGGCAAAGTCTCAGGACTGTACACATTCTAAAAATGTTAAGAAAAGCTGGTCCTTGATAAATTCTATTTTAGGCCGAAAACGCAAATCAACCAATCTTAATGAACTTCATGTCGATAACACTATTATTTCAGACGATAAATCTATTGCCGAATCTTTCAACGAATATATACAAATATTGGAATGAAACTGGCAGCTGAATCAAATCATTTCAGTATATAGTAATTCGTGTGATGACCCAATAACTGACGAAGGAGTTAACCACTGCCCAGAGTGAGACATACGTTTTAGTTTCTCTTGTATCAGTGTGAGTAATGTTGCCTTAAGGTACGTGTACACGCTGCGATTTGTCGGGCCGATTTTCGGTTTTGCTGAATGTTAATGACGAATATTTTCAGTTCGTGATGTTGTCAGATGACGTTTGCCACGTATTTTTCAAATACCATTAACGTGCATCTGAAATCGGCCCGACAAATCGTAGCGTGTAAACGTATATCTTTACGTTTACAAAACTTAAAAGTTTCAAAGGCAACAGGAATGGATAACATACCTGCATGCTAAAGTTCTTAAAATGACATCATATAATTGTGCCATCTTTAACGGCCATTTTCAGTCTGTCTCTTAATACGGGTATATATATATATATTACATATAGATGAGTGGAAATTAGCTCGGATCAGTATACAATTTATAAATCCGAAGACCGAAGAAAATGTGAAAATTATCGACCAATTTCAATATTGCCGATAATAAGCAAAGTATTTGAGAGAGATATATTTAGCCAAATATATGAGTATTTAAATGAAAACTCCCTACTGTCAAAATTCCAATCAGGATTTCGACCAAAACATGGAACCGTGGCCGCACTTGGCGTGCGACCAATGGTTGCCCCCGATTGAGCGCCGCCTCCGAATGAGCGCCGCATTTGAGATCAAATTTTTTTAAAGAGCGCCGCCCCCGAATGAGGCCGCATTAAACAGTGTAAAAACTTTCCGCCGTCAAAATGGGGACATTTAGTGACAAAGACATTTAAAACTTGTTTATTTTATTGTTAAAAGTTCTTGTTATAATTCACAAATAAAATATTTTTTTAAAGAGCGCCGCCCCCGATTGAGCGCCGCCCCCGAATGAGCGCCGCATCTGAAGCTCTGAAAATTTAAAGAGCGCCGCGGCGCTCAAACGAGTAAATACGGTATATGGATATTGGAAAGATAAACGGAGTTGTTTCCCTGGATATTCGTAAAGCTTTTGATTCGATTAACGATGAGATTCTGTTATGAAAGCTTAAATACCAATTTGGAATTCATGGTACAGAATTTAAATGGTTTGAATCATACTTAATGAATAGGGAGCAAGTATGTTTTGTCAATGGCCACACGCGCACATCATTACCAAAGAAAAATAAAATGCGGAATCACACAGGGCTCAATCTTAGGGCCTTTATTGTTTTTATTATATATCAATGACATGCCTGATTATTTAGAAAAAACAACTCCATGCCTCTATGCAGATGATACTCAAATTTCTTCTTCGTCGGATGATTTTGACACACTAATTGAAAATTTAAATTCTGATTTAAACAACATCCGGAATTGGCTTTCTAAAAACAAGCTCCAACATCACCCTACCACATAGATGAAAAACTTAACTGGGAGAAGCACATTGAGACAATATGTAGTAAGGTGAGCGCGTGAATTGGGGCGATGAGACGCATAAAACCCCATGTCCCACCTGCAACTCTACAAATGATTTACAAAGTATTGATAGAGCTCTACTTTAAACAGTCGGAAACACTCCATTCCTTCAAGCCAATGATACGTTAAACATACATACCCGTTCTGCGTCCGGATAAAATCGGCTGTTGAATCATAACATGTAGCTGAGACTGAAATATGCATTTTGTAAAAATGTAACGCAAATGTTATTGACCGCACTTATAATATCGCACAACCTGAATTGACAAATGAATGTGTCGTTACATCTGGGAATGCTTGAAATGCATGCTTAGGAAAGTTCGTGAGGTGTATATAGACGTCTTGTGTGGCCGTACACACATTTTCACATAAACTTGTAGCTCATGTGTTGATGTGGTGAAATAGTATACATATCAAAAGTCGGTCCCTGAAAATAGAATCCCCCCAAACGTTTTTGGAATGTGCCCTCCTGATACGGTACCAAGGGCAAGGCACTCAGATTGAACTTCAACTTCCTATAAAAATACAAAAGGCTAACACTACAGGTGATCGCTCCCGCTCCTCTATGATATATCCATTTCTGGCGCAGAGACAAATATATTAATTTTGAAAGAGCCACACCCTCCAATAAGCGCCGCATGTAGAACAGAGTAAATACGGCTTGCAAAAGTTGTTCGAATTAGTAATCTCCTATTCGCCAGGGGAGGCCAACTGGGAATTTGGCGTCCCCTGGGGCCGGTTGTACGAAGCCCGTTTAGCTTAAACGGTGGATAACTCGAAAATATAGATCAAGTCTATACATTCATCGAACAACCAAGCTAAAATATTTCAACTTGAATAGAACAATTATATTTGCAATTACATATTAAGGGCATAAGATTTAAGTTCAGTCATTCACCAAATCTGTGAAAGCGCGTTTCAAGTACGAAAATTTTAATTTATTTTTTTAAGCGGTTATCAACCGGCCTCTGGTAAAGTTGGTGACTGTAGTAAGTGGGGTAGTAAGTGACCGCATATTAAGGGTAGTTATGAAGGCCAGAGGATTTAGATTCCGCCAGAGGATTTATGCTTCAGGACACCATATTCACCATATTTCACTCTTTATATATTAGTATATAATATAATATAATAAATAATATAATCAATGAAATGAATAAAGACATTTCTGACCTTATTTAGAAAAAAAAAAAAAAAAAGAAACAGACCATTGAAAATTAAATGATAAGAAATATAAGGTTTTTGTACAAAAAGTTTATTTCTTCGCCAGGAAAGGTCCATAAGCAATTTGGAGCAGATGCACACTCACACAAAAACTTCTTTATATAGTTTTCCACATTCAATAATTAGGCGCGACATGTACCTTCAAACTGAGAACATGAAAAGAATTTACTGCGTCTGATATTCTGCAAGCGGTAATCTTTCTCCCTTCGATTAAGGAAATTATAGTAACATTAACGTTCTTGTTTAATTTCCGATGTAGTTTCTCTCTCTTCTCTAAGCTGTTGCGCCCCTAAAACCCACAAGCGTTTTTAATTTGGCTTATCCACCGTTTAAGCTAAACGGCCTTCGTACAACCGGCCTCTGGTAGTAAGTGACCGCATATTAAGGGTAGTTATGAAGGGGGCTATGGGCCGGGGTCCTCCGCCAGAGGATTTTTAGATTTTTATGCTTCAGGACACCATATTCGGCCTCTTTGACCTGTCATTATATATTGGTTAGTATTGAATATAATAAATAAACGGAATGAATCAATGAAATATTTAAGACATTTCTGACCCTAATTAAGAAAAAGAAAAGTGTTGTCAGACCATTGGCAATTTCATAAATGATAACTATAAGGTTTGTACAAAAAGTTGTATTCTTCTCAGCGCGGAAAGGTCCATAAGCAATTTGAGCATGACGCACTCTAACAAAAACTTCTTTATATAGTTTTCCACATTCAATAATTAGGCGCGACATGTACCTTCAAACTGAGAACATGAAAAGAATTTACTGCGTCTGATATTCTGCAAGCGGTAATCTTTCTCCCTTCGATTAAGGAAATTATAGTAACATTAACGTTCTTGTTTAATTTCCGATGTAGTTTTGGCGCCTCTTCTCTAAGCTGTTGCGCCCCCCTAAAACCCCTGGCAGAGGGGGGCATGACCTCCCTATCAGCAGACCACTGCCCATAAGTACACCTTTCTTTATTTTGCAGACAAAATATAATATGCTAGTACAAAAATTATTTAAAATGGGCTGGAACACAGACTCAGTTCTATTATATGTGAAACACAAATGAATGATTGAACAGTTGAATAATTTGATATCCATATTTTAATTCTTCCACTAGTCTCAGCTAGTACATGTTATGATAACTCAACTGCAATTTTATCCCGACCTAAAACGTTTCATTTAGATGCGCTGAGTCGAAACTCCGAACTGGCTTATCCATTAGCAGCAGAGAGCAGCAGTATATTTGCCATAATTTTCTTAATGCTCGTAATATGTGCAACTTAATAATGTTCCTTATTAATATTATTATGTTCCCTATCAGTATTTTTTAAAATGCACAACTCACCTTAATCAGCAAAAAGGATTCAATTTTTTAAGTCGTATATAGATTATTGTTCTTTTTGAAAGCAAAAGGTTTTTTTCTTGTCGATGTGTATTTTTCAAAATTCTATGTTTTTATAATCAATATCTGTAACTCGGATACAGATTTCGTCCTGATCCTCATAAACTACTTTTAGCTCCGCCAAAACGAATCATATCGTCAAGAAGTAGTACTTACCTTTAAGTACTTGATTATTTAAAGCCTAGCCATAAAGTTTTCTTATAATGAAAATGAATGCCCAGCATAATGCACGTTAAAGAGCCATCACAAAATCTTTCGTCTTTAGCTCAAGACATCTTTCAGAGGGGGAGAAATACCCGCTGTCCGGGCTGTTCAGAGGGGCCCGGAAAACGGGAAAAGTTGGGTAAGGATGATCGCGTCACTTCCCAAGCTTTTATGTGCGCTTACTCGTTGAATCTAGTTCACATTTCTGGAATAAAAGGTATAACAAAATCCATATCATATTAGCTAAACACGTAAGGAGTAAAAGGATTTTAAAGACTGCATTATTCTAAACTTTTTGTCCTACAATAACAAACTCCCGAACTAGAGTCTAGATAAGAATCTTTTGCAAGAGATTTGCTGGCGATAGTGGAGCCAGAACACTGCACAGCATTTACGTCCCTAGCGCCGGAGCGTTGAGTGGGGACGGAGCAAACTAAAGCGCATGGGTACGAGACTGAGAGGGACCCGCGTTCAGCAATCTGCCCTGGGCCCGTGACTGGGTCTCGCCGACCTTGGGTCCGTCATCTGCATGGTGTCCGAACACTGACAGGTAAAAAACGTTGCAATCCTAAATTGACCACACTGCTTCCCCCGATGACTTTCTTTCATCTTGCTCTTCCTCTTACGAACTTCTCATCTGCGAAAGTCTACCTATATCCAATTCAAACTTTCCCTGAACAAACAAGGGAGTTCTGTTCCTCTTCTGTTACTATGATTTTCCACCCTCTGGTTCTGCCCCCTGTGCTAGGACTAGTTGTGTTTGATAAATCCTTAGGATTCGATAAAATTGATTAAATAAATTATTTTAATCCATCTTTAGGGATCGACATATTAAACTTTAAGCACGTTGGACTTATTGTTTTTGTATTTTTCATTATGTTGACAACTGTGGAATCTAGCACTATAACAGGTAATTCGGGGCTCTATTTTTGAGCACTTTTAACATATATTTTTGCACGGTATTTAAAAGTTTGGAATGGTTTGAACCTATGGCTACACATCAATTATCGATATATACTGTAGTATAATTTGGATTTCACTAAGCACTATCAGAGTGAGATGAAATAATGTCAATTCTTTTCCCTAGATGTAGTAAGTCTTGTATTTAGAATTGAGAGATGCAGTTTAATTTGAGAGATGCAAAAGTATCACCAGTTCTGTAGTTGACCGGCACCAACTACCGCCCCATAACGCTTACTTGAGCCCCACTAATACCAGATTTTTTGTTTTAGGGCCACGAGTAGAGGTGGTTTCAATTTACAATGATGACTTTACGACCCTGCCATCCAGATATCCATATTTTATCAAAGTTTACCGCTGTGTTAAAGTTCTTGACGACGACGTGTTCGAATGCGGAAGTGACCGTTATCCCGTTCCAGAAAACATGACAGAAATCGAGATAGTTGTTCCGGATCTTACAAACAAGGATCGAGATCTTAGCAACGAGAAGAAATTTTATAGATATGTAGTTTATAATCACACGTCTTGTAAATGTGGGGGATACTCAGAAAGGAAACTGTATAAAGCGATAACTAACAACCTAGGTGAGTATAATACAATATAATCAGGGAAGCACGGGTAGCAGATGCGGTTATATCACTGATCTGAAATTAGAACTGGATAGAGCATCCTATTGAATTCAATGAGCCAATTTTGAAGCCAGAATATTTTTAATGAGATCAGATTTTTAAATCTGTCAAATTCTTGACTAGTCAAATCGTTAGCTGTTTAAATTAGTTATGTTATGAAGCAAATATATTTTTCTATGCAACGTGAAAAATATAGCTTCCAACATCTCTTCTAATGAGGTTTAGAACGTTTTAAACACCACATAATGAGGCTTATGGCGGCCACATCGGTGTGCCCTCATTAGTTATTCACCGGCAAATTTAGGAAGAAAGAGAGGCCACTGATGACAATTAAATTCTTATCGAGACAATATTTTTCCTTTCCCACCAATAACTAGAACATGTTAGAACCTCTTTAAACATGTCCCCAACACCACAGTAGATTTGTTGTGGTTACACCGATATGGCCACAATTGGCTTCATTTATGCATGGAAGATGCACTATCCAGTCCTTGTTTTCAGATCAGTGGGTTATATACAGTGGCGTAACGCACATAAGGTAGGGTTAGGGCGAGAACTAAGTGCCCCCGACAGTTGGGGGGGCCCAGGTTGCTGTTGCCCCGCGCCGCCAAAACTAGAATACAGTATTATAACGACTAAATATAAAAAATGCAGGTTAACATCGTGGCAGTCAAATCATGACAACAGGGGTCCCCACGCCAAATATGCCTAAGGGTCCGGTCTTTCTTCGTTACGCCACTGTGCGGTTAGCGCGCTTAACCTTACCACTGAGTTAAGTCTGCTACTAAATGTTGAGGGTAGGGTATGGTTAATTGATGGGAAATCCATACAGTTGTGGTTGGTTCTCAACTTTTAATTTGCCTCCTGTGATTTTCTCTGAGTACTCGACCGGTTTTCTTCCCTTTCACTTTTGCAGTGCAAGGGTCGATTGGTGGCAGCTAGAGGCGCACTATAGTAGCCTTTTAATCACCGTTTGAGTTGCATCCCTCGTAATTAAGCTCTCAGCTGCAAGTAAGTATGATTAGCACAGTCACTTTAATCTCTGTGAATTTTCTTTGCAGTGTCAGAAAAGTATTTCAGAGGGAACTATTCGAACAATCCAGAGAATCTGCAAAGCCAAATTGATTTTTGTAACAAGACACAAATAAGATATAAACTCCATCCAGGCAATTTTACCGTCCTCCCAAAGTATAAATATCTGGCGTACGAACAGTGCCTGCCTGGGTGTGTAGTGAAATCAAATGTCATGTTTCTTAATAAAACTCGCAAGGCATCTGATACTACAAAGGTGATAATGGTCAAACTTATAAATGATACATTATGCGAGGCTTATGATAGATAGATAAACCGTTTATTAGAATCATATGGCAGCCTTAGGCTGAATTACATGATCTTTACAATCAATAAATTTTATACATTTTTTAAAAATTAAACTACTAATAATTTTAAACTACTGTTCAAGTTGTTATAAGAAACAAAGTTACCTAAAATATATAAATTTACAATATGACAATAAAAATATATCTATATAATCTACTATTAATTAATGCAATCATTGGAGAACTATTCTCCATTTAAAAGGCTTGATATTATAAAAGTGTCCTTAAATCTATTGGTACGATAGTTAGGAATATGAAATTGTTTTGATCTTCTTAAATTATAAGTATCTGGAACTTTCATAGGTAAGAGATGGTGAAGTTTGTGGTTCTCATCGTCAACAATTAATTTAAAAATTTTAGTACACAAATCCTCTCTTCTCGAACACAAGTTCTTCATATCTAGAGTAGTCAAAGCATCTTCATATGATAGCTCGGGGTAAATAATACGCATCACTCTTTTTTGGATCCTTTCTATTATGTCCGATAGATATTGGTAAACCGTAATGGAAAACCTGGCAAGCATATTCTAGGATAGACCTTGATTGAAGCAGTATAAAAACATTTTAAGTCATTACTGTGAAGACCAGATCTCTTGAGTTGTTTTAACAGATAAAGACGCTTTGCAGCTTTCGTCGTTATTTTCTCAACATGTTCATTCCATTTCAGATCTTGAGTTATTAACAAACCAAGGATTGTTGCCTTTTTTACCCGAGCAGTGGTTTGTCCTTGTATCATAATGGGGGCGAAATCAGGCCGGCTCCGTTGAAACTTGAAAGTTGATTACCATTCCTTACATTTTGATGGGTTAATTTCAAACTTGTTACGTAGGGACCAATCCACAATAGAATTTGTCGCTTATTGAATGGAACTAGTACTAACTTGATAGGAGATGTATTCATAAATATTAGTGTCATCAGCATATTTAATCATGTCGCCCATAAATTGGTCATCTGAGATCGAAAGGTCATTAATCATTACGAGGAACAACATGGACCAAGCTTTGTCCCTTGTGGGACTCCAGCACTGACTGGTTTCCACATTGAAAAACATTTGGAATTAAGTTTTACTCTTTGGAATCTTCCACGTAGGAAGTCTACAATCCAATTAAAAACCAATGATTTCAGCCCAAGTCTCCCTAACTTCTCATAGAGTATATTGTGATCTATCAGATCAAACCATTTACGATAGTCTGTTAAGAGTGCTCACACAGTTCCGTCCGTCTTATCAACTGCCTCTGACCAGCAAGGAAATTAATGCAAACGTGGTACTTGATCCTGGTATAAACCCATATTGGTTAGGATCAATACCTTTCATTAACGTCGGTTTACGATCCATCGTAATTACAAAGTCCTCTGCAATTTTACATAAAGTTGAAGTTAATGAGATGGGTCTAAGATCTTTGTTAATGTCCAACACTTTTTTATTTTTGGGAATTGGACAAACATTTGCCAACTTCCAAGCCAAAGGCAGCCATCCTGCTTTAAAGGAACCATTCAAGATTACTGTAATTGGGGCTGCCAAAACATCGGCAAACTTCCGAAGAACCTCCTCTACAGTCACCTCCTCTACAGTCACCACAATCCGCACCTCCTCTACAGTCACCACAATCGGGACATTGTTCTCAGTCATAGGAAGAATATTGTCATCCAAAGGGGAATAGTTTTGCATAGGTTCCAAGAAAGTGTTATTGATCGTATTGCTAAGTGTTACGGGATTCTGAATGTCGTGTTCTAAGTTCGAGAATATATTATTATTTCCTGATCCTGATGGAAGACCACACAGACGTTTCACCGTCGTACCACCAATCTTTGGGCCTACTTTGTTTAATATCCTTTACCTTGGCTTCGTGAAACGCTTTCCGACACTTTTTCTTCATTCTATTAACTTTATTTCGTAACTGTTTGTATAAAACATCATTGTTCTGTGCAAAGGCTTGTTGTCTTTATGGATAAGCGATTTAAGATTAGAATTCATCCACGGTCGGTCATTTTCCAGAATTTTAACAGTTTTTAGTGGCGCCAGCAATAATATTAGTTAAAGTATTTAAATTCTGTTCACAAGCGAATTCAGAGGTAATCACGAGATCCCATGGGATTTCACAGAAAAACCGTCCCCGGCAGGCGTCGTACTGTGCTAGTCTTTTATCACGTATACTTGTGTTGTTTGAGTGACTTTCGACCTAAGCTTAGGTGAGGCAAGAACAATGAGATGATCTGACAGACCCAGTGGTGGGGCACAAAATGGTGTATCATAAAAATCAGCGAGATTAGTCATAACTAAATCCAATGTACTTGGTCCTCTTGTTGGGAAATTGACAATTTGTTTAAGTTGGAATTGTCGAGAAATATGCTGGATAGGCAAATTGTTAAAGTCGCCTGTTAATATTAGTCCACAATTCGGGTATTTCGCTTCAATGGACTCCAGAGATGACTGCAAATATTCTAACATAAGTTTATTGTTTGCACTTGGGGGGTGATATAACACAGCTATAATAAGTCTGGAGAAACCTCTCGGTAAGCGACGTGGGTTAACAATAGCCCAAAGAACTTCAAGACCGTTTTCATTTGGAAAGTCAAGTGGATTTACTGTATAGTTCTCTTTAACATATGTATCAAGTCATATAGAAATCGTAGTCCTACAGCTGCAACCATAATATTACCCCTCAAAAAGGTTTATGGGTAAGAAACCGGACTTGATCCAATCTAATAATGATTTAAGATGGCTTCCTATATAGTTTATAAATATTTGTAAGTGAATTCTTATGATCTCATGATTTTTTTAGTTATATATGTCATATACTCGTTGAAATTGTTGAATGTCATGTTGTAAGTCATACTCTTGGAAACGAGGAATAAGGTTATCACGGTTATTTTAAATTTATTTTAAATTTTAAATTGATCTTTTATGTTCATTCAATTTACAATTTTACTGTTTCATAATTGGAACTGACACAATTGTCAATAATTTTCCTACTAAAGTACTTTCTACATTGCTCATCAAACTTCAGATCTTTCAACATTTCAACAAAGTCCAGCCGGCAGTGGCGTGCTGGCAGGGGGGCCGGGGGGCCATGGCCCCCCCAGCGAAGATTTTTTAGGGGGCGCCAAAACAAATGGGGCGGCGAAATTGCACAAATCACACAAAAGCGCACACAAAAGCGCTTAGTTAGAATTAGAATTTTGTCAGATCCGATGAGCCAACGAGAGTTTGAGATTGTTAATGATTGATACATTGTCGTATTGTATTATAAGAATAGGTAATAGAACTTCCACTGAGAGTGCACGTTTTCTTTGTTTTACAAATGTTAATATTCAGCTGCAGGGATGTTATTGGCTCCTTCCTTCATGTTGCTGAGAGAACAATGTGGTTACTGAGCGTGAAGGTGCACAAACATGAACAAAAACATAGAGCAAACAGACACTGTGTTTATATAGGGACTATGATTTATTCCAACTCCTGAATATGTTGTTTCTTGCGCATTTTTATTTTATACGATATAATTCTCAGAATTCCCTCAAATCGCCACCCAAAACGCAAGAAATAGCATTTCAGGGACTCTAAATTTCAAAATTTTCCCGGGGGGGCACCCCGGACCGCCCTAGAGGTCTCGCGTCTACGACGCTCAACCATACACATATTACAAGGGGCGCCAAATTTCCAGCTGGTCTCCCCTGGCGAACACAAGCCAGCACGCCACTGGTCCAGCGATGATTGACTGAAAACTCCCAGTGAACTGATAGATAAATTTACAAATTTTACTGTTTCATATTTTTTGTTCTGTTCGTTAATTAGTTCTTGATATTTTTGTTTTTTACGGATTACATTAGTAAGCAGATTAGATTCAAATCCGACAGTAAGTTCGAGTATATAAATACATTTGTTTTCAGGGCGTAATCTATCCCCGGTGATAACAGATGGATTGATGTAGCCAGGAAGGTCAGCGTAAAGGTTAGAATGTTGTACGGATTTAAGTGTGGATGCGATGAAGTTAAGAACAGAATCATGTCGCCACGTGAAACGTCCTTCATTTAGATAGGTCTTGCAGCCAGCGACGACGTGAAGTAATGTTTCAGGTTCCAAACAGAATGAGCATAAATAATTAATAATAATAATAATAATAATGGAAACTTTATTTATTTACGATCAATGTTTACTTGCTACAGTGATATACGTCTCTTTACAGGTAGTTTACCAGTGTCTACTTGAATTAACTCTATTTATATGACAAACTGAAATATTAGAATGACATTAGTTGTGGGTTATCCCATTCTTTGTTACGTTTACAGAATATACTAGGAGTTACTATCGCAAGGAAAGTGCTGCCTTGACGCCCAAACTGCATGCAAAATTCCTCGACCAAATAGTAATATTGAACGTATTTATATTGCTAATGGCACACTGTATGTATAGATTTATTTTCTTGTCCAAACGATTAGATTACAACACTGTGATTACAACACTGTGATTATTGTAAATAATAATATATAAGAAGTACACAAGTGGTTTTCAAAGCCACATATCAGAGTGTTCAGACTATTGTCAATGGAATTCTTGGTACCAACATCATTGTTCCTGTTACTAGAAATCATTCTTTACTTCAAAGCTGTCAATTGCATCTTGCAATTGCAAATAAATTTGGAAGCCAGTAGAGACAATGTTTTTTAATATCTTTGTGGTACAATAATAGTTTGCATGTTGTCTGTGTTCATAAGATATTGATACTGCACTTGCCATGTGCTAAGCAAACATGTCACAACAGTCTTTGTTCCCAATCTGTAGATATTTCATTTCATATTTATTTAGCATTTAGCTTCCATCAGTGTTCATCTGTACTGTCCAGTGAGTTGTTAAAATACATGATTATACAGCAAACCAACATAATAGTATATCTTTCCAAAACAACTGTGAGCAGGGATCCACATGACATATGTTGGAAATATTTAATTCTTTATATCGCAGATTCCATCCCATTACAGATGATGTAATATATCCATATTATTTTGTAAGTTTGTAACAACCATTTTTTTCAAGTAAATATACCATAATTTATCAACCAAATTTAGTTTTCATTTTCTGCCTCAACAGGCGGTCAATTTTACTTTGTGTCACACCCCTGAAGAATTCCAAGGCAAAATTGCCCCTTACCCCTGAAGAATTCCAGGGTCCTCGATAGGGGGGGGGGTACGATATTAAATGGAATTGCCCAATGGGTAGATCAATGTTTCTTTCTGCCACAATGGGCAGATCAATATTTTGTGCCTCAATGGGCTCTACCACAACAGATAGATTGATATTTTGTGCTACGATCACAGGTACGGGCTCTATGACTACAGCTAGATCACTATTTGGTTGTGACAAACTTACAAAAAATATGGATACGTTACATCATCTGTAATGGCCTAATGGGATGGAATTGTAATCGTACATGAATTAATTAACCTCCACGGGTAGATTAATATTATTTGTCATCGTGCATGAATTATAAACACTAACTATTCTTAGGGTCTAGGACTAATAAGCCATTACTCAAAATATATGTTATTTTAGACCACGCGGACAATGGAATATTTCGTGCTGAAAGAAGCGCCGATAAACTCATAAAAGCACATTGCTTTCCTCTAGAATGAACACTAACCAGTTCATCACCTTGATGATAATCGGCAGAAGGAAATAAAGCCATACTTACCTGTGTTTCTTCGGGAAATGTTTGTATATTTTGCATCTAGTCAGATCCAGAAATCCAGAATAAAAAGCTTGTAAAATCTTGAGAGTTGTGAACTTGCAGATCACATGGAACAAAACATGCGCGCGCAATACAATATTTTCTCGCCCTCCCCCCATTTTAAAAATTATCTTTGAGCTCGACTTTCTGCCCGGAATTACGACAACTGACAGACGCAAGATCCAGATCTCGACTATACATAGGTCGGCACAAAAGACTGGGTCGAGTGAACTCTGGAGAAACCTTGCCATGTCAAGAATAGTGTGCTGCCTTCGGCAGCAATAATATGAGGACCTGACACAAGTGTTAATAATTTTCCTACTAAAGTACTTTAATTTCTACATTGCTCATCAAACTTCAGATCTTTCAACATTTCAACAAAGTCCAACGATGATTGACTGAAAACTCCCAGTGAACTGATGGATACATTTGTTTTCAATTGTTACTAAAAGATCAGGGCGTAATCTATCGCCGGTGATAACAGATGGACTGATGTATAGCCAGGAAGGTCAAGTTACTATCGCAAGGAAAGCACTGCCGAAGCCTGGCATCAACACCATGTGCTGTGCGTGACACCACGTCCTGGCAAAAAATCACTTCAGAAACTTGCGCAAAGAAGTGAAAGAACAGCCATACGATTGCCCAATAATTCGACTATGTTGTATACTGACGTTTACACTCTTTTAGCGGTATAAAGCATTGCTAGCATTATAGTAGCAAAAGCCTGGAAAACCCAACTGGATTTAAGCACAATTTAGAAACATAATATTTCTAGATAGATTATGCGTGTTTATAATCAGTGCCAAGCTATTTGGGCTATTTGCGCAATATAAATTCAGAAATTGCTTGGATTGCTTAGAGACTCGACTATGCAGTACAGATATTTATGGTAGTTTTAGCGGTATGCAGCCTATAGTATAGAAAAAGTGATATTTTATGATATATTCAAAGTACAATTTTGCGTCTGCATGTTCACTTTGAGGTTCACTTCATCTCGGTCAGACTTTAGAATTACACGAGTAAAATCTACTTACACGATTGCTTAGAAATTAGACAACTTCGTACAGATTTTTATTTTTACGCTCTTTTGGCTGTATAAAGAGTTATAGCTACAGTACGCGTCTTGTATATTAATATATATCAACGAATATAAAGTCATGCTATATAAACACGTACAGCGCTTAATCGCTTTAAATACCTACTCCTTCCCTTGCCGAAAAAAGTATTCGGTAACAAGATAAAATATGTGACTGTCTATTAAACTATTTTCATATGAATGAATGAATATGAATGAATGAATGAATGAATGAATGAATGAATGACTTTATTGACACTCCCCTTGCGGGGCTTTCATATCATGAAAGTCCATACAATAGTCCATCAACCGGTTTTCATATATACAGGGTGTCCCAAAAAAAAGTGACACTATAGAAATTATCTCATTGTTCTTAAACCGCTCTTAAACGCGCGTGATTACACACCTGGGAATTTAATAAAATTCGGTATTAGGGTAAATTGTGTTACAACAAATACTCGTTGCTCTGTAGTCAATTGAACCATTATTGCTACTCCAACTGATCGTATGATTTACATGTAATTTGATTTTTATGGTAATAGGAGTTATTTTAAATTCCAGAAGCAGAAGTTTATGCACTTGTGGGTTTAGCATAGTGCTCAGGCATTCAAATTATAACAATAGGATAATTTCTATAGTGTCACTTTTTTTTGGGACACCCTGTATAAACTTTATTCAAAAAAGTCCCAATATTGGTACATTGAATACATGGATGCATGGTAAATAAAACATTACAATACCATTAATTAACATAACAAATAAACACTATATATATATAGATTTTCGCTTACCTCAAAACTTGTCTGCAACAGGCTGTTTCATCTGTAAAAGAATCATCAGGCAGTTTACAAGTATCGAAAGAAAAGACCGCTTATATGCTTCCTGCCGGAGCGTGGGATTGTGTGTGGGAGACAATGTGTGCATGCATGGCTTTGTTTGCGTTGTTTACGCGAAATTTGTTACGATGACGACATATAAAAATATATTTAAACGAGTATTCATTATCAAATAGTGAAAAATGTCCCTAAGCAGCTACTGATACACATTCCGCTATAATTACCAGGGGCAAGAGTACTGCCTGATTTATATATTGGGACAATAAAGCCTTTAGCCCATCCTGACGGAAAAACTCCTTTTGATAAGACTGTATTAAATATTTTGACAAAATATGATGGTAATGCTTTAACTGCTACCTTAATTATTTCATTATTAACTTTTTTGATGAATTACAAATTTCTTCATGAGAAATTGGTTTGTCAAGTGTTTCATTTTTTGTGACTGCCTAAATATTATAATCATTTACTATTTGTACTTCACGACTATTCTTGCAATTCTGATCATTAAATTTATTTAAATTCTCAAAATAATCATACCACTTGGTCGGTGATATTTCATTCAGATCCGCGCAAAAGACTGGGTCGAGTGAAGTCGAACGAGATAGAAACAAGAAACGCATGATATTACATCAATCTCAGTATCATACGAACCTATTATTGATTTTATACTTTTCATATTGTTATTTTACGTTTCAAGACTTATGGTCTGCCGGGATATAATTCATCTTCTTGTTCCGTGGAGTTGTTTTGTCTGGTCATGCATGTTCAATTATTATATAAAGTCGCGTCTGTCGCGATATTGCGTCATCCTGCAGCCCTAGTCTGAGATCTTGGATGGCATCTGGTTTTACAGTTAAGCCACGTTGATTAATTGACTTAGTGTCAAACGATATGTATGAACAAAGCTCAGAGCCTTAGACTTTGACACTTGGTGAAAATATCGCTGGAAGGTGCACATCGCGACGGCTGCGAAGATCGACATAAATATAGCTGTGAAGTTCAGGAAACTCAAACTGTAAAGTAAGCTATTAATGTTTGTATCCGTATACTATAGTGTAGCAACTTTTGCTAGAAAATCTTTGAAGACTTTTAATAATACCGGCGTACCGCATATCTTGAACGACGTCCAGGAAGTATATACAAAGAACCAAAACCCCACAAGCAAATATTTTGAATAAAAATACTAGTCATTTGTCACCTGCACTATCAGGATGGTTTACCATATAGCTTGGAAACACAATATGAACTGTGGAGCAGAGATATATATTTAAATTTTGCGTCTTTACCTCGCGTTTATTAAAATAGTATAGAACATGTTTTCTCAGGCCGCATTGAAGCCCGCTGAGATATTATTATACTAGGGTTAGATAATGAGTAAAGTTTTATATCTTTATTGCCAGTATTGGTGACCGCATTTCAGTGCATCCTTTTTGTATGTTTGAAACAGTCTGCAGTGTTTGTAACAAGATACTTGCCCGACCTGCGCAAGTTTAAATAATCTTACTTTCAATTCAGTTGTCGGCCTTGCCTTTCTGCTATTTTTTCCCGCTTTCACAAACGTTATTAAACCAGAAAATTTAGGTATTTTAGCATTTGTTGTGTCAGATATTTTGGCATATGGTTTACAGTGGGTAATGGTTGGAGTGTTGTTCTTCCCCTGTAATTTGAGAATGGCTGCAACTTCTGTCCATTTATGGACGTGATTATTTAATCCTCATTTTTTACCCGGCCGGAGGATTATTTCGCGAATTTTAGCACGGGCTCAGAACTATAATGTATATTGGTTATGCTTACATTCAGAATTAGGATTTTTTGTCTTTTTAATTAATTCAATACGTTTTCACAAAGACAGATATTCAGATGAGAAAATACAGATAAGCTAGGTCGATATATTGTATGACTGTCAAAAAAAAATTAAGAAAGATTGGATGGTATATGTCTGCGCTGGTTTTATATTTCATTATACGTATGGCTATACTCCTATAGCCTATATTATGACATCAATAATTATTAATTGTACATGTATGATGTATAATAAAGGCTTCTTAAATTAATATTTCTCAACATTCAGAGGAGATAATATATTTGTGTTTTGAGTAATAAGCGAAATGTTTTAGGTTTGAACAAGGTTTGAACACTTTTCAGCATTGAAATATAAATTAATCATATAAAAAACTTTCTACTAAATAAAAAACGTGGATTTATACCAGAATAACCAGATCGAGTATAATACGTTAAAGCCGAAATATCGGCGATATCGAAACGTCATTTTTTGCCATAGTCCCATAGCAACGATATATAGTTTCGTACTTTTTGAATTTTGTGAGCAATTTGAAACCTAAAAATAGTGTTTATACAATTAGTCAAACAATTTAAAATCAATACCATGCATGTCCATGCATGCAATAACAATTTTTGAGAGGTTGGATTAAATGGAAATGATTCAACATTTTAAAAACATATGCTTATGAGCTGCGTCCTCGTGACAGCGTGACTATATATATATTTAACACAAGCATTTGAAAAATGTGTATTAATTGTTTTCATTCCCGTTTTATTCCAATTACTGATTGCTGCAATTAATCAAGTTTGATCCAATCCAACTATAAACTGAATCATGATCTAGGAAAAGTTCTGATCTACCACAGCCTATATGTGCCACACAAAAAGACATGAACTATCTTCATTCCCAGAGCAATTTCACTTCTGAAGAAGCGCTGAACAACTTAGAGCAATTCAGAATTTCAGTATAATTTATATCCACTAACTTTTTACCTAAATATTAATGTTTTTGATACATTTTAGTCTGTACCAACATATACTATAGTTCCTAGTTTTCACAATGTAAATCCATTGTACTTTTTAACTGAAGATGGATAATAAAAGATTGTTATTATTATTATTAATCATTAGTCATTACCATTTTAATAACTATTCAGTCATTTTAAGGGAATCCCACGTTTATACGGGCTCAAAACGTATATTTTCCCCCTTATATCTGTATTATATACTTAGTCATTATATTTTGACTTTCAATTTTCCCTTCTCCTGAGAAAAAGAGACTTGAAGGTATCTTTGATATATTTCTCAATTGTAGCCGTAGGGGTCCAGTGTAGCCAGTATTCTAGTTTGTAGAAGTAGTTCATGCAGACAGCACCGCAACAGATCAATCTTAAATACAGTATACAATATAGAATACAAAAATTTAAATTATACGCAAGTGCTTCAGGAATTCCCTGCCGAAACAACACCCAAATTATATTCTTCCGCCCAAAACATGCACAAGTTCCATTTGAAAAAATCTTTTCCTGGGGAAAGTAAACTGGTATGTCTGGTAGTGAGTATTACTTGGTGACAGCAGATGATAAGCATGTATATCGTTTTTCTGTACTAAAGGGACACCGGGATTAACACGATGGCGTACTTTCTCGGATGATATAGCTAGTGCGGGTCTACCCAAATTGGGTAAATCTAATGCTCTGACGCCAAATTGAAAATCATGTTAGTATACCAGGAATGACTGATGTACAAACGATTGATGGGTTGCAATCGATTCCTTAAGAATGAAATGGCGGCTATATATGTTGCTGCCAATTCAATAAAAAACAATGGCAATGCCAATGTGGCATAACGTGTAAGTCAAGAATTACTGCGCCATTTATTTCCCTCATATACTCATATTATACTGATAAAATAGATATTTTCAGATGTAGCTCATTCTATATAAACTAGAACAAAGCGTTAAATGTAACAGCGTCTTAGTTTTCTTTCCGTTTTATGAGAAGACAAGATGAACGCAAATTGCAGTCCTTTCAAGACGTTGATTTTGTTGCGTAACTTGCCTTTCTCTCCTATGTTATCCGCCATGTTTATGAAAAATGTATAGAATGCTAAAACAAAAACTTTTGCGGAGTAGTACGCCAAATAATAATCTTATATACATCATGTTTCGGCAGAAATCTGCAAGCCGAGATCGAGGAAGAAAATTCTTCAATACTTTCATTCTTGGTTTGTAACTCGTACTCCTAGATGCGACAAACAGGTATAAAGGCGTAGCCCAAGAGGTCTTACGCAAGATACGCATCATAGTCAATAGACAGAGCTAAGATTTTATGTTGAGACGGCTTCACCGTGCACAAATCTTTTGAAATTTTGCTTATTAATATTTCAACAGTACGCTTGAGTGATTTGAGAAGATGCCATTGGACGATTGCTTCATTATGCCAAAAATTCATTGTCTTCACCGTGCACAAGTTTGCATAAACATGAACAAAAAGATAGAACAAAGATTTTGGCCGAGTTTCCAGACCATGTCTTGATCGACTATGTATGCATAGGGGCATAGGGCATGGTTGCATTCCCGTGACACGGAGAAATTTGTAGGTTTACGCGAACAGGCTTTTGATATAATCTTCTGTAAAACAACAGCGCCATTGCTTGCATAGGTGCTTGTCGTGCATGGCCTTGACCATTTCCATGCAAAAAAACAAAACAAATTAAAGACTGGAACGCATATTCCTCTCGCTGCCACTCGACTTAGGAGTATAGTTATGCGATCAATAAAATTGAGGCCTGTGACGATGCTAGACTGGAACGCCGGACAAGATGTTGTTAATTAGTGAGTATTAGTAACTGCAGCTGGCTGTTACTTTGTTCAACAGCGCAAACGAAAGTTGAAATTTATCAACTTTAATATTTATTATCTTAATCAATTTTAACTGTTTTCTATAGCTGAAAGGACATCGCCGCCAATAGACTTTAAGTTGATCTATATAGTTAGAAATAATTCTTAAAATTGTTATGTAAGTTGTTTTGAACTTTTCCGGTATCTGTCCTCGTTTAAAATATTGAAATATATCAGTTTGTTTGATATGTAAATGTACAATGAAGTCATTGGTATGGAAAATAATTTAAATCCTGAAAAATCTTGACAGTATTCAACCAAAACCATCCAAAAGTAAACGAATCTTTCAGATCAGAAAGTAGATATGTTATAATGAGAATATGAAACAGAAAAATGGTATTCATATATTACAATCAATTTTGTACTGTGGCAATTATTCACCTTGCCAATGACGTCATCATATTTACATATGAAACAAACTAAAATATTTCAAAAACGAAGAGTAGACAGATATCGAACAAGAGTTCTTGATTCGAAAGGGATCTAAAATTTATATTTTGTTTTTTTAGAAATGAAGAGTTTTGAAGTTGGCATCTTGACCTTGTGTTTCCTCTATGGAGTAACAACAACATTGGCCTCCTGTGCGGGTGGAAGTATATCCTCTAGCCATGTGTGCTACCAACCTTGCGGACACGATGAATGTAAATGCAATACGACCAATGCACTAACGTATGATACCTGTGACCAAACATGCCAGACGCAGAACTGTTTCAGTGATATTAATATAATCTGTATTGCTGAGCAAAACTGTACTCAGGTCTGTGAGCCCGGTTCATGTAATATGACGTGCAACGCTGAGAAGTATTGCGACCAGAAAGCTGATAATGGCGTGAAAATGATGTCTTGTTTCTCCGGCAATGGATGTAGCCAGAGTTGTGCGGAAGGAAATTGTGAGATGATGCACTGTGAAGCTGATAATTGTCTTCAAAAATGTGGTAAAGGTGGCTGTATGATGAACTGTACAGAGTCTGTCAAGATGTGTTCTCAGAGTTGCACAGCTAATGACAAATGTGTACTCGAATGTCATGCTGAAGTTTGCCTGCAGGAATGTAGTGGTCCTGCGCAATGTATCATTGTGAATGGTGCATCTTCCCGTGTTTATTATAATTTCCCACTATTTGTCATTGCATTCCTCAAGCTTATATTGTAGTGAGATTAAATGTAAGTTAAACAAGTAGATGCTTAATAGTTTTTGCTTTCTTGGCTGCACAAGAACTATATTATAGAGTAATGACTATACTGGACGGTTGTCTGTTCATAGAAAATTCAGTGCCATATACAATTCCATGCATAAGTATATATATACTCAATAATGAATAGTCTATAAAGTCAAAGAAGTTGTAGTGCCGTTTTACAAAATGAAGACAGGTGTTCAGGCACATGTGTTGTGAATGTTAATATATTATATACTAAAAAAATTCTCAATTCGCATTGGCTGAGAGCGATGCAATTCTATCGAAGTACAGTGCCAAAAAGTACTTCAGTGCCAGAAACGTTTATTTGTTAAATGGAAAAAATATAGACATGTTATCACATTCAAATTTCTTCCAAACATATTATTGAAAAGTAATAGCACTGCAATTTGGAAAATATCCATGCACAAGTGAGTTTTTCAGAGACTATTCAGAGTGCAATTTAAAGTCTTGAAAGACTCGCGAGTTCGAGATCATTTTTCTCTGAGATCTGTGTGGGACTAACCTGTCACATATGATAAAATATAATTTGTTCTATTCGGCCTACCAACACAAATTACACTACGTATTACGCCAGAAGGTCGGCTTTTGTTTGACCAAATACATATGTGACATCCGGGGTTGCTGCTAATAATTTGGAAAATTAAGATAACCCAGAGCTTATAACATGTCTGAGATCTCGGTCATCACTTTCATTCTTTCAGAAAGTAATTTGGCATTCTCAGTATTGTAGTATCATGATACCACAATGATTAATATTGGTGCAATTGTTTGTGATTCTGACATGAAACTTAAGACAGAATCTACTTTAAACAGAGCACCGAAGCCAGAGATATGTTATATGTATTGTGGGTAAATCCTCCTCTGTGACAGTGCTTACAACTTTCCCTCGGCATTCCAGGTCTTTATAATGAGGTTATAAAATAACCAAGGTTAACAGCTAGGTGGCCTTGCTTCGACACGTAGCAGGTCACGTGAGTGAGGGGGTGGGGGGGAGGAGCATGCAATATGCAGGTAGAGCATTTTTTCGTGTATCGTGCGAAATTTTCCACTAATTGTTTTAATGGTGTTACCTCTTCCAGGGGTGGCTGTCAGCTCAAAATACCACTTGCATGAATCTTAACCTGAGTCCAAGTACCAGTAGCCGTCCCAGGCCCCCCTTCGGTGAACCGGGCTAACCTCTAAACGGGCAAGGTATGATTAAGCTGTTAATTTCTATAGAATCAGACTATCGCCAAATCAGGTTCTCCTAAGATCTCGTTCTCCTAAGACGATCTAATAGACCTTATTCATATGAATGTCAATATTGCTATATAGACGATTTCATCAAGTTGATAATTGATTAATATTTATTATTGTAATATTTTATATCTAATTCATTTTGATGTAACATGCTGTTGCTATCGTTGATGGGGTCGTTAATATACTTTTATGTATACCTATTTTTAATGAAAATTCATCATGGACAACTCGCATGTATCGTACCGTTGAATTGACTTGAATTAGTGAACTTAATGTACTAATCTGAAGGCATAACTACTCGAGAGACGAAATGACAAAATGTTATCGTTCCACCTTAAATACATTGAGTTCATTCATTTGAATTTAACAACATTACAGTGGATATCGATCAGAGTTTCGAGAAGGACACACTTGGCAGGAGGTCTTGGAGCTTCATACCGAGCAATCCATTTCCAGAGAATTTTAATTTGCCTTGGAAATATGCCTAGAAAATAATATTTACATGTTAACGGATAATACACAAATTTGCCAATTTGGCTTAGTGATTACCGTAAAAGATATAATAAACGCCCATTCTCTAATAAACGCCCAATCTCTAATAAACGCCCCGAATATAATAGACGCCCCTCCCGAAGGAGTCTGATAGATCGAATTAAACATTTATTACTTTACTTGTATTTACATTCGCGCAGTATTAGAATTCGCGCAGACATCAGGTGCGCGAAATTGAAACTGAGCGAAAAATAATCCATGCGAAAAATTTGCTGCTGTAACATGCGCGAAAAATAATCCGAGTTTAACGTTTGCCATCGTAGCACAAAAAACTGGAAGTTAAACATGCAAGTTACAAACTATTCTATATGATATAATGTATAATATTGATTAGCCATTAGAATCGTTGTTATACTGTAGCTATACATAAAGAAACTGTCCTGGTTATCTTTCTCTTGGGATTTTTCGGTTCACGTGGCTTGCAAATTTCAACAAACACTTTTGTGAACATTTTAAGCGTCCAAATGTCATTTTAACACGGAAAAACCACAATTTAAGTGTGATTTTCTCGTTTTGTACCGTTTTTAGGTGCGCGTGAATTAAAACTGCGCGAAAATGTCGCATTTAGGTACGCTAAAAATTAGATCGCGCGCATTTGAAACTAAGCGAAAATTTGTAGTACCACACGAATTTAAATACAAGGTAGCATGTTAAATTATTGGTCATGTAGTGTAGGAGTTATACCATTTGAAGAGTTTTGACTTTTTTCACTCTGAAACTGTTGGAAAATGTTGTTTAAGAAGCGTAAAACTGCTGTATGTAACAATAAACGCCCCTCTCTAATAGACGCCTCATATCTAATAGACGCGCCCTCTTAAAGTATGAAAATTAAATAAACACACCTGGGGCGTTTGTTGGCGACAATCTCGTACCCAGAGTATGCCCATTCGCAGGTTAAGTAATCACTTCGCCTTTGGTGAATTATTGTTAAAAAATTGCTCAACTGCGCAAATCGTGACTAATGGACAAATGGCAAGAAAATGGTTGATCACCCAACATTTGAATCTAACCCCTCAACATTTGACTTCGAAGGTCATTTGTCATTTGCCATATTCACTACCCAATTTGCCAGCATGACAATGTAACTAACAAATAAAGAATACTAAGTAATGGCAAAACATAATAAATAGTGAATATGGTAATATTTTATCTAAATACTTACAGTTTGTGGATTTAATGAGCCAGTTCCAAATTTATAGAAGTCTTCATCTTTCATGGTTAAGATACAGTCAACTTTATCTGAATAAAATACATAAAACAAATATTGGGTGGGCCTGAGCATGATATCAACTTGTAGTGCTCCGTGTTTGGAAAACTATATTCATGCATTTTTTCAGACAGAGACTCGTGGAGAATCACAGGCAGAACTTACCAGCATTAGCGCCATATTTTACTGACCCATTTCCATTTTTAAGATCGGCTGTCCATCTCCCCGTCTTTCCGTTAGGACCGTCAGTAATTTCGAAAGAAAAGATAGCTTTGATTTTCTTTACAATTTCTGCTCCTTCCTGTAAAAACAGTACATATTAATTTATTATCTATTAAGTTATTATCATATAGAGACATGTTATATCCATGTTGCAGCTGATACTGTTAAATATTGTCAATATTATAACCGTCCCGGTAACCTTTGTTGTTGTTGTTGTTGTTGTTGTTGTTGTTGTTGTTGTTGTTGTTGTTGTTGTTGTTGTTGCTGCAGGTATTGTATGTTTCTGTCAATGTTCTGGCTTGTACCCAGGCGTTATGTAACGAACTACTGGCGAAATATGCAGCAAGTACAGCGAAATATCACAACTTGCAAGAAACCAACCAAGATTTGACAGGCGCCAGAAATTTCAAGCGTACTCTTCCCAACAGCCCCTTCGCGTAATGCCAACTTACAATAATACTTCGTAGATAGACAGCCTCAGGATATTCCTCAGCTGAATTACGCTACGCTTTACAAACAGTAAGGTTAAGTTAAAAAAAGATTATTGATATGTAGGACTATTTACATTGCTATAAAAACTAATTAATTACCTTAAATATTTATTAGAATTACACATGATAAAACTGTTATTAAGCCTGTTCGTTTTACATACTGGCAGTTCAAAATGTCTGACTTGTCGCAAGGAATGGTCATCATTATTTAATGGTGGCAGCAACTCATTTAGTTTATACTTGGGGTTATCAACTATTTCCCCAAACAACTTTGTTGTTAGATTTTGGCTTCGATCATACAATGACAGAATGTTCATGGTTCCCAAGATTTCTTTGTAATGCAAATCAGGAAAAATTACACGAAATGCACGAATAATTCGCATGCATACTCGATAACTGGGCGAATGCACGTGGACGTAAGACAAGACAAAATCATGTAAACGTATTATACAGCGCCTGGGTAAGAGGCAAGTTAATGTTGTTGTTGCTGTACCAAGTCCATTTAAAAGATCATGTTGAGTGAGGACGACTGTATTATTAATACTGTAACTATCGTTATTCTTGGTTTTCAAATGTTATCATGTGATGGTGCGGAAATATTTTACTAACCTTCTGAAGTTTTTCAGCCATAAATTTGAACACAACAGCAGACTTGAAGTCACTTCCTTCTATATCCGCTCCATCACTGTCTTGATTTCTACAGGGTGGATAGATCTTAAAATACCTTATATGAAAACGTCAGACGATTTCATGCCTCCCGAAAATTGACAAACAAAGGGTCGGATATTAGAATAAGATCTAATTCTATTACAAATTTTGCCAGTAACTAATAATCAGTGGCGAAAACTGGGAGAGGGGCGACCCCTATGTTTTCTTAAATACTTCAAACGATAGCTGTTTCATTATGTAACTAGGCTGTAATGTTTTTTTTCAAGAATATAAAGTTTAATGGCATGTAACAATAAGTGAATTTGCATAACAATTGACCAAGAAAGCTTTGTTTGATGAAGGATATTCTCAGCCACTGAAGGATCGAATAAGTCGGCAACCTAAATTCGCAGCCCCAATGTTTCCGAAGCGTCCGCCACTATTATAAAAATGCTTTCCCATGAAGTATACCTGTACTTACTTCGGAAAGGCCATTTTATAGAACGCCACCACAACAGCCCCACCCAAGCCAAGGTTATGTTGTAGAGCAATGACGGCGCCTGGAACCTGACGCTTTCCACATTCACCTCGTAACTGCGAGCATAACTCAGTACATTGCGCGAGACCTGGGGGTATTAAGAAAAATGTATAAAATAAATACCAAAGGGAGAACACTAATTGCTACAAAAGTAACAGAACTGCATTGATCTCATCTTAGTTTTGGTAATAACTATGTAGATTTTCTCATGGATGTATAAACACTAGTCTAGCAAACACGCAAAGGTGTGCAAAGCCAGTAGGGATCGAGCCCCCGCCCTCCCAATATATACCAATATGGTGATGGGTTGTGAAATCACCCGCAGTTCATGAGTGGTTACATAACATTCGCAATTCACTTTCCGTTGTGGAGTACCCCCAAGGATCTAACAGGAACCTCTACAGTTTCTATTATATATAAACGGTCTGTCCAATTGTTTATCGCATACCTGTGCGAATATGTTTGCGGATGATACTAATTTAACGACTCAAGGCTTTAATGAAGACGTACATAATTATGTGTTTAAACATATCCATAAATGGCTACTACATACTTCTATATAGCCATGTCTCATTCGATAAAAACTACTGATTACTGTCTTATATGTACTTCTTAACTTGCCTTTTAAGATTACTGTATAGAAAATATACAGGTAGTCATTCCAGGTTCCTTAAAAACCTATTGTCGCATTAACTATATTCTTGACATTGTCGACAGTATTGGACACCCAATTAAGGATACCCCTATGTATATGGAACTGTTGTCGACATTCCAATATTTAAAACTGATTAATTTAACTCGTTCTCAACGAGGAACGACCAGGGGAACACGCAGGAAAATTTTATACCTGTAGCGCCTAGAGGATGGCCTTTTGAAATCAAGCCACCACTTGGATTGATCACGTGTTTCCCTCCATATGTATTATTGCCACTGTCAACGAGCTCGCCACCTTTACCTAGAGATAACAAGCATAGATGAAAAATTAGTTTTATCTAATTTAGTTTTACGAACATCATTATATAAAGCTACATACCTTCAGGGCACAGGCCCAATGCTTCATAACTTATCAGTTCATTGGTAGAAAAACAGTCATGAAGTTCTATAACTTGAGCTGCTGTTGGTGGTATGCCTGAAAGCCAAATGTAGAATGAAAACAAGCACTCTTGCATGCCGATTGAAGCAGTTAGGCTCAGTTCACAAGGGGCGGATGAATTTCAAACCGTAATCAAATTTGCACGATTTCGCCTTTCGAGTTCACACGGGACGCATGAAACCGGACGAATTCGAGCACAACTACTGTAACAGTAAAGGTACGTTCACACACAGCGATTTGTCGGGCCGATTTTAGATGCACGTTAATGATATTTGAAAAATACGTGGCAAACGTCATCTGGTGACATCATCAACTGAAAATATTCGTCATTAACATTCAGCAAAACCTAAAATCGGCCCGACAAATCGCTGTGTGTGAACGTACCTTGAAGAATTCCCGTGTGAACAAATGGAACGGGACGAGAGGTTCTGAATTTGTCCAGTCTCGTGTGGATTCTACTAGTTACCATTCCTCCACAGCTGAGGATAAGCACAGTGTGAATTGTAACCGTCTTTTCTAAACAATTACTCACTGCTCCCAGGTTTGACTCTACCAAACACCGCGGGTTTTCTGCGGGGTTCTGAAGTTGGTGTTTCTTCCTGTAGTAAACACTGGATAGAGTGAAACACACGGCACTGAAACATGAACCGTGTCTATTGTGCTAAGCCTAATTGCCATTTATTCGTGACGGTCGTGAGCACATCAAGGTGGCCGATGTAATAGAGTGTGGATATATGTATATAAACAATTACAATATTTTAGAATACCTAAAATTTGTACAATTTTACCTGTTTTATCGTATAATTTTTTGGAAGCTGTTTTTGTCATATCATATCCAACCTAGATGTGATCACATATATGACGTAACGTGAGAAAAATCGATGCTGTTGATCGAATACATACAAGTTGTTGTAAATTTGTACGTCAGAGTAAAAAGAATCCAGGATGATTTGTGAGAAATTGGAACACACAACAAAACAAGTACAACTGTACAAGTTCTTATGCACAGTCGTGACGTACAACAAATACAAACCGTTGTTTTACACAAGAACTAAAATTATGCACAAATTATACAATATGCTAATCATGTGATCACCTATTGGTGGGTCTCTAGTAAGTATTACAGGGAAGCAAATGGTGTCAACTTCAGAAGGGTTGACACCACTGACCTATATTAAATTATTACGACGTCAGCAATAGTGAGGACACCGAGCTCCTAACAAAATAGATTGCGCGCTCAGTCCATTTAGTGTAGGTCAGTGGTTGACACTTATTGCCGAAATCTCTCAATCCAATGTATTTTCCTCAACTACAAAACTACCATATACTGTAATTATAATGGCAGGAATTAAAATTTCTTTCTTCACTCTGAAAACAGCCTGATGAACACCTGCCATCTGTTCCACGATAGTGCTTAGTGCACTTATACTCTGGCTTTAGGCTTTTCTGCGCAAGCCTTTAATATGTCTCCTACAAGCACTACCACACCCATTCACAGAAAACCCAATCCCATGTAACTACAACTTACTGTAACCTGACTACAATGCACTGTAAGGTGGTAGATACGTTTGATAACCAATAACTAGGTCCTAACATTGCTGTACCTTACCATTTTTATACAGCTATTTTCATTGAACGTGCTTGATAGATCAGTCGCCATTTCCATGCCAAGTATTTCCACACATCGCGAACGTAGAGATGGATTTCGTTTGATGAACTCTTCATTGCACACCACTGCTGCGGCAGCACCATCACTGGTTGGACTAACAGTTTAACACATAAAAAGCACCAAAAGATTATTAAGTAAAGAAGGCAAATCAACGATACATGCACGTATAACCGTAACAGAACTATAACAATAGTGCAAGTACTGCATACTATTAAAATATGCACAGACCTTAGTGGTTAGTGAATGTGCTTCCCACTTCTGGATCTGGGGTTCGATTTCTGAGAAGGCATAAGTTGTCGTCGGATTATAATTTCGCATCTGATTATGTGAGAAGAGTTCTTCTAGTTTGAGCCAAACACCGTGGGTTTTCTCCTGGTACCCCAGTTTGCTTCTGTAGTTACATTAAACTAATAAGGGACGGTCCTCACTGAGCCTCTAGAAAGAACAAGTTGAGAATTGATAGTAAAAGCTACAGTAGCAAGTCTAAATAAGATAAACAAAAAAATGTGGATACTTCACGTCAGCCACAGTCGTCTGCACGGTATACGTAGTTCTATCATTAAATATTTCGGCGAAAACAGCATAAGGGATACCCTGGTTCCAGAGGTTCTTAAAGAACGGCGAGGCAAAATAACGGCGAGGCGAAATAAATACGAGGCAAAAGAGCCTCTGGTCAAATCGATTCCGAATCTCACTTCCATACTTAATTAGGTTCAGAATCTGAACCTCGCATGTGATTGGCTGTTTGTAAAAACATGTCAAACCGGTTTGGAAAATAAACAAACATTGAACTAATTATATCCTTTGTGTGTTTAAAATTAGTACAATGTTTGTTTATTTTCCAAACCGGTTTGAGATGTTTTTACAAACAGCCAATCACATACGAGGTTCAGATTCTGAACCTAATTAAGTATGGAAGTGAGATTCGCAATCGATTTGACCAGAGGCTCTTTCGCCTCGTATTTATTTCGCCTCGCCGTTATTTTACCTCGCCGTTCTTTAAGAGCCTCTGGAACCAGGGTACATAAGGAACAGAAACTGGACGTCAATCTTCGCTATTTTTTACTTCACTTTTCATCCGGGCAATAGTTTGAAGTTCTTACTCCAGTTATATATGAAGCTCAATGGGAGAGGCCAGCTTACTTACCAACACTGTAGTTTAGTTAACGGCTCGTACACCATGCGGGAATTCATGATTTCTTCTAACGTGTACTCAGTCTGAAACTGTGATAATCTGGCAAAGGAATGAATTCATAGGTATCATTATCAATGGACAACCTTCCTCCCCCACCACGTAAATTCTAAAAGCCTTGAATGATATAAGAGAAACAGTGGCTGATGAACTTTGTGACTACATGTAAGCTGTAACAACAGTCCTTCCAAGTCCTTGGAAGTCAGATATAAGTAGGCTATTATTTAAGCAAATTTGCATAACATTTTGACCCAAAGTCTTGATGAGATTTTATAGTTTGCAAAAATTTAGATTTCATGGCTAAACAAAAAGGTGGGAATATGTTGGCAACCGAATTCAGACCGAACCCGGAATGGTTTTTTATGTAGTCCTATACACGAATTATATATAGGTTAGGGTGGGGTTAGGGTTGGGGTTAGGGTTAAATTATATATTTTGTGTAGTATTCGCTAAGACACAACGAGGCTGACTTGTCTAATTGTATTAGTATAAACCTACTAATGTATTTCAAGCTGAAGGAATAAAATAGGAAAATTTTTAGCGAAATTTAGAGCATTCATTCATGAGCATTTACATGGCTTCCTTCGACTTTCGCGCCGGCTTTGTTTCAATAAAACGGCGAACGCCAGTGAAAATTCACCAAAATATACGACTTGTGAGTTTAAATATTAAATAAAACAGACCGTATAACAGCCATTATATCGAATAAATGTTTCAATTCATATTTGGTTAATAAAATGAAAGAAAAACCTTTTTGCAAGCAGTTTCCAAGATTGTTTGTTAGTAACATTTTGTGAAGTATTTTTTCATAAAAAAGCAACTGATTCACAAGTTTTTCTCTCGCTCTTCTCTAGTAGGCTATCACCTGGTGGCCCTCTAGTAGGGAACCAATCAGAACGCAGGATTTGTAATAGCCTACTAGTAGGTTTATACTAATTCCCGAAGGATCCTTCACTGGTAAGGAATATACAAACAAATAGACAAGACTTGTCTTAACCATTCAAATATATTAAATACTGAAACTATATTTTTTATATACTTCAGTAATTGACATCGAGAAAATTATCCTGTTGAAAACTTCTAGGCATATAAATTTGGTAATAATTATTAATGAGGATGGAATAAGAACATATGTAAATGACCATTACGTATACAGTACAATACAAAGTATATAAATATGTTAGAACAACCTCGTTCCCAGGCTTTTCCCTGCCTGGAAACGAGGTTGAATATTAGAATACTTACGGATTATTAACGGAATGTTTATGATTCTTATACGCAATCTTTGCAAAATGTTCTGGTTTGGTTCCTGTTAAAAAATCGAAGATTCGTGAACAACAATACATCACTCATACAATATAAACAACTTAAATTTAAATAAAAATTGAATCTGCATGATTTCTTCTAACGTGTACTCAGTCTGAAACTGTGATAATCTGGCAAAGGAATGAATTCATAGGTATCATTATTAATGGACAACCGTCCTCCCCCACCACGTAAATTCTAAAAGCCTTGAATGATATAAGAGAAACAGTGGCTGATGAACTTTGTGACTACATGTAAGCTGTAACAACAGTCCTTCCAAGTCCTTG
This sequence comes from Trachythela sp. YZ-2020, assembly GCA_016169945.1. Classification (NCBI taxonomy): domain Eukaryota; kingdom Metazoa; phylum Cnidaria; class Anthozoa; order Malacalcyonacea; family Clavulariidae; genus Trachythela; species Trachythela sp. YZ-2020. The sequence continues at coordinate 4,054,037 of JADLSH010000313.1, read as the reverse complement.
GAAGTCAGATATAAGTAGGCTATTATTTAAGCAAATTTGCATAACATTTTGACCCAAAGTCTTGATGAGATTTTATAGTTTGCAAAAATTTAGATTTCATGGCTAAACAAAAAGGTGGGAATATGTTGGCAACCGAATTCAGACCGAACCCGGAATGGTTTTTTATGTAGTCCTATACACGAATTATATATAGGGTTAGAATTGGGGTTAGGGTTGGGGTTAGGGTTAAATTATATATTTTGTGTAGTATTCGCTAAGACACAACGAGGCCGAGTTGTCTAATTGTATTAGTATAAACCTACTAGTATATTTCAAGCTGCAGGTATAAAATAGGAAAATTTTTAGCGAAATTTAAGAGCATTCATTCATGAGCATTTACATGGCTTCCTTCGACTTTCGCGCCGGCTTTTTGTTTCAATAAAACGGCGAACGCCCGAGTGAAAATTCACCAAAAATATACGACTTGTGAGTTTAAATATTAAATAAAACAGACCGTATAACAGCCATTATATCGAATAAATGTTTCAATTCATATTTGGTTAATAAAATGAAAGAAAAAACCTTTTTTGCAAGCAGTTTCCAAGATTGTTTGTTAGTAACATTTTGTGAAGTATTTTTTCATAAAAAAGCAACTGATTCACAAGTTTTTCTCTCGCTCTTTCTAGTAGGCTATCACCTGGTGGCCCTCTAGTCGGGAACCAATCAGAACGCAGGATTTGTAATAGCCTACTAGTAAGTTTATACTAATTCCCGAAGGATCCTTCACTGGTAAGGAATATACAAACAAATAGACAAGACTTGTCTTAACCATTCAAACATATTAAATACTGAAACTATATTTTTTATATACTTCAGTAATTGACATCGAGAAAATTATCCTGTTGAAAACTTATAGGCATATAAATTTGGTAATAATTATTAATATGAGGATGGAATAAGAACATATGTAAATGACCATTACGTATACAGTACAATACAAAGTATATAAATATGTTAGAACAACCTCGTTCCCAGGCTTTTCCCTGCCTGGAAACGAGGTTGAATATTAGAATACTTACGGATTATTAACGGAATGTTTATGATTCTTATACGCAATCTTTGCAAAATGTTCTGGTTTGGTTCCTGTTAAAAAATCGAAGATTCGTGAACAACAAATACATCACTCATACAATATAAACAACTTAAATTTAAATAAAAATTGAATCTGCATGAATTTCACTAAGCATTATCGTACAGCAGATGGTGGTCAATCGGCAGTTATCTATAAAGTGAATTCTTATCGTTATTTGTGGTCAGTCGTGTGTTTGGTGGCAAAAACAGAAAAAGAGAGATTAAATATAATTTGCTTGACAACACTTCTGTATAGTTGACCACTACCTGCTGCCATGTAACAAATATACAACTAGTATCTATTCAAAGATTCGGCGAAAATTGAAATATTGTTTTGGTTCCTTTTTTTAATTTCCATTTTTTTGTTTCTTATACAAAATTAACAGCGCGCAAGAGGCTGACTTCCCACTCATGTTTCAGCACGAAATTCGTTACTCGGGTGCATGTAAATAGCTCGCTCCCTATTGAGGGGGACATTGGAGGGTCCCACGAACCGCAATGCCGCGAAAAAAATTGTCAAAAACCGCGATACCGTGTCGAAATTAGACGGAATACCGAAGCTGCACTACAAGTGATCTTCCGATACCGCACCGTGAGGGTAAAATTACCGAAATACCGCATGAAAATTGCTTCAAAACCGCAATACCGGAAATCCCAATGTCCCCCTCCCTATTCAGAGCCAATATTTCATGTTTTTCGAAACTATAACCTTTATTTATGGCTACACTCAGAGTTGCAAAACGTTTTCAGTCTTCCTCTGGGTAGAATTTTGGGTTTTCCCAACCTCAAAATAACTGGAAATTTCCGACATGCAGGCTTTTGCCTGGGTAGGTTTGCCAGTTGGCCATTGCAGTACCGCTAGTCTGCAGTACTGCTGTACTCTGTTATAGGTAAGTTCACATCCTAACCTCCCTCAATGCCAGTATAAACCTTCGTTACGGGTAGTACCCGTAGATATTTTGCAACTCTGGCTACACTTACCATATTTGTCCATATGTTCTCTGCCAGCGTTACCAAACATTTGAGGTGTAACAGGTGCTGGTGCTATACCATAAGCCTCTGCCATCACACCAATATGTTTCTCAACAGGAATTGCTCGGTCAGAATACTAGAAAATATGGAGTGTTATAACCACGGAGTATTTTTACGAAATACAAAACAACGGTAACTCCGAAAATAAACATTAATATTCTACCACTAGTGGTGGTTAACAAAAAAGAGGCGGTTGATTCACTGCTCTTGTTTTCATGTTCAAGTCTATTTGTCTTATGATTGATTCCTTTTGGAGAGATTCGCATTTAAAATGTTTCAAAGTTCCAAATCCCGTTTATCTATACACACATAACACGTTGCTCTTGATTTCAGCTTGCTTTTGAAAACTGACTTCGAAAGTTTGTTTGTAATTAGAAAGTTCATTCCAAAGTTCAGAATTTTGTTTCAAAGTTGGTTTCCGATGTTCGATGCAAATTAAGTTTGTTTACAAATTCAAACGTTGTGATTGGCTAATGAAATAAGCTAGCCAATCAAATCGCGTAATACACAACAATCGTAACCTTTCGTGAGCTATCGGAAACCAACTTTCAAATCAAATTCTGAACTTTGGAATAAAATTTCCAAGTTACAAACAAACACTCGAAGTCAATTTTCAAAAGTCAGCAGAAATCGAGATTAAGGAAACTGAAATATTTTCCTTGGAGACATTAGTGGTACAGTGGTAAGTGAATGTGGCTTTCGCCTCAGTCGACGGGGTTCGATTCCTGCAATATGCAACTACCCGATTTATTTGCATGTAAGGAGACTGTTTCCAGGTTTGACTCAACCAAACACCGTGGGTTTTCTGCGGGTACTCCAGTACTGGGTACGAGTTTGGTGTTTCTTCCTGTAGTAACACAACACACTAGTGTGAGACACACGGCACTGAAACATAAACGTGTCTATTGTGTTAAGTCTGGTTTCCATTTAGTCTTGACGGTCGTGAACACATCAAGGTGGCCGATGTAATAGAGTGTGGATATATCTCTGCAAACATTAAATACAGATTTGCATTAAGCACACAAAAGACAACATAGATGTAGAACATAACTTGGTCACGACACAGGGGTATGTGGATATCATTTAACCAAATTGTTTTAAGGGTATATACAATATACTGTAATCAAACTTACTTTCCCCTGAAGAGCACCCTTTTCCATTTTCTCAAATCCCAGCGCTAACACACAGTTAGCAATACCTATGTATTGGAAATTATCGAAATAAAGATCATAGGAACGTGATAATACACACAGTAATACACAACTGCATAGAGCCTCGTTTTCGTGATGAAGACCTTTGCTTTAGAATCTTTAACTTGTTATTCATTGGTTTCACTTATCGTTACAGGGAAGCAGATGGTGGTCAACTTCAGAAATGTTCACAGTCACACAATAGGAGGAGGCAAATTGGACTATATTTCTAATTCCATATATTTGCCTTTAAATACAAGACTACCACATATAATGACAGAATTAACAATCTTATCATTCTGATAACTGCATATTGACCACCATATGGTTGTACGATAGTGCTTAGTGAAACCCATCTATTGGCGACAAATTTTACGATCTCGAATTGCTTATGGTATGCAATCGTACACAATACAATTCATATATTAATGATTATACAGTACTCTACCTCCTTCAACAAGTTGCTTCGCGAGAAACAATGCCGAAGAACCAGTAGCACAGGCATTATTCACCTGAAAATTGAAATACAATAGTATTCAAAAATTGGACTTGCCCAAATCGACCGCCTCGAAAGGAGCACACGTGGCCACGAGCGAGGAAGGATTTTGGAACGTCTACTCAGAAATAACCTGACAGAAAACATGCCCGGAACCGTGTTATTGGATGGAGTGAATGCGTTCCTTCTGATTATGCTTAGAAGCCATGTTTTGTTGGCAAATATATATAAGAAATCAGACTACCACCTGCTCTCCCTTTGAAGCCCACTAATATATACAGTATACAATTATGACAATAAACCTACATTATACACTGGAACTCCAGTCATTCCTATTTCATAGACAGCTCTTTGACCACACGTGGAATCACCTGGAACAAATCATCATAAAAACTTTTGAAATGATTCTGATTTTAAAGAGACCGTTTTTCAGAGAATTCTGTAGTATAATTGCTGTGTATGTTATAACTATAATTGAGACACAGACTAATTTTAAAGGGCTACCGACCACATGTCCTATAGGGACAATCTACCAAATCTATCTTTCTACCAAATTTGTAAACAAATCAATATTACCATACCATAGACATAACCACACACAACTTGTTCAACATCTGTGTATGAAATTGCAGCATCCTTTAAGGCTTTTGTGGCTAAAAAAATTAAGTTCTTTGCTTAACCAATTATTGCATGTATGCTCAATTATTGTATACCAGGTGTACAGTCTTGTAAACTAAACTGTGTACAGAATAAGTACAATTAAATTACTTAATAAAACAATTTTGGTTCGTGATTGTTACCAATTTTCTAAAATTAATCCTATTTTGGAAAACTGAATAAATAAGTCTGCCACGTGCTGTACCTGCTTCTTTGGCAAAATCTGGATAATCTTTATCACTTGAACCAGGTTTTTCAAACTAAAGCAAAAATAATGAACAAGGCAATTGCTTCCTGGATATTCAATCATGCAGCCAATAGGCAGACATTTCCACATTACCACAAGGCACAGTTTGACTCTACCATTCACCTCTTCCAGTGCACTCATAACGCCACATACAGCCACAAGTGACAACAGTTAACCTCAAAATAACATTTGGCCTTGCAAAAGTCTGGTTTTTTCCCTAGCAAGGTGCACTTTTCCAGACCTAAGTATATTGCCCATATATAAATAAAACTATATAAAACATGGTATTTTCTAACTAATATGGGTATAGTGAGATGCAATCTAGCCCTGGTAGAAGTCCTAAGCAGGATCCTGAAGGATCCTGCAGGATCCTGTAGGATGCCATTAGGATCCTAAATTTAACAGGATCCTAAGTAGGATCCTGATAGGATCCTAAAAGTAACAGGGTCCAAATTAAGATCCTAAACAGATCCTGACATAAACAGGATCCTAACTAGGATCCTGCTATAATCCTAAAACTGACAGGATCCTGACCAAATCCTACCAGGATCCTGAAGCAATAGGATCCTGAAGTTCAAGTAACAGGATCCTGAGTAAGATCCTAACAGGAAAATCTAGGATCCTGAAATTCAAGTAGCAGGATCCTGAGCAGAATCTTATCAGGAAAATCTAGGATCCTATCAGGAATATCTAGGATCCTATCAGGAAAATCTAGGATCCTATCAGGAAAATCTAAGATCCTGAAATTAAAGTAGCAGGATCCTGAGTAGGATCCTATCAGGAAAATCTAGGATCCTATCAGGAAAATCTAGGATCCTATCAGGAAAATCTAGGATCCTATCAGGAAAATCTAGGATCCTGAAATTTAAATAACAGGATCCTGAGTAGGATCCTATCAGGAAAATCTAGGATCCTGAAATTCAAGTAACAGGATCCCGAGTAGGTTCCTATTAGGAAAATTTAGGATCCTATCAGGAAAATCTAGGATCCTGAGATTTAAATAACAGGATCCTGAGTAGGTTCCTATTAGGAAAATTTAGGATCCTATCAGGAAAATCTAGGACCCTGAAATTTTAATTACAGGATCGTGACTCGTGAGTAGGATCCTATCAGGATCAGGAGTTTCATATAAAGACAGATACGTTTTTCTTTCCTATTTTTATAAGACTTATAAGTATCGGCTTTCTGAACAAAACCACAGTTTGCAGATACTGCAGTATCATGAGTCTGAGTAATGTGCGTCGCATGGATCATCTATATAATTGCGACGCTCAGAGGAACTACATCAACAAAATTTAGCCATAAGGCATGCGTTTCGCGCTAAATTTGGCATGAGATGCATCGATATGATGGGCTAACTGTAATATAATACTTTAAATGATTGGCGAACCGGTAATTAAGTACACCTGGTAGTTAGTTAATGTAATTTTAGACTGTTGGTTGAAGACGGTTGGTCAGCCATTGCGCGCATTTTACGAACTTTATTGATAGAATTCTAATGGCTATTGGAAGGCCCAAGATCTTAAAAGACAAGTTTTCTGGTGAGTAAAACATTAAAAGTACGTAACCAGTTCTTTATGCACAATATGAAGGATATTTTGATTCAAAGTTAGGCAGTACATAGCAACTATTGAACTTATTCTCATATTCAAAATCCCGTTCACTACATGTATCTATTTAGTACATTTACTGTACCGAATTTTAGTACATTTAGTACATTTTCTGTACCCCGCTTACGCGCTATTTGCGAAAACACATGCAGATTCAGTTAAAGTGTAATGAAGGCTGAAGAGTATAGATTAACTATAAAGTAAGTAAACATGCTTGTGGTGTTGTCATAAACAACTGGTATTCCATTCATGATTCATCTTCCCATAGTCAGAAAATAAAACAAATATTTACTTGTATGTATACGTATTTATTAGGTTTACCTTGGCTATTATTTCATGTCAGGTTCTGGGTATTATTTTCTATTATTTTCAAAATTAATTGTTTTGACTCTTGTGTCACGGAAACCGTTTTATTGAGATATACAAAAAGTAAATATAGTTTTATGATTCATGCACTGCTAAAGATTTTGGTCTAACAGCATTGTTATTTCACTTTGTGCATACTTTTGTGAATATATCTAAGACTTAATCTTATCCGTTTCACACGTTGCAGTGGTAAACGTGCCTGAAGGTCTTCCTGTCCAAAAATTCTTTAGTGTTTATAGATGGCAAGCTGGCTGGCATCATACTTTGATGAGACTAGTAAAACAGCTAACGCTGCCAACCACCTAATGTAAATTCCATCAGTAGTTAAACAAAATATTATATGAACCGGTTGTTAGTTAAATGATTTTGGGGAGAGGCCATTGCGTACAAATTCTTTTTGGAATTCAATTTCAGCTTACAAAAACTTACATTTGCCATTTTGAAAATGCTGCCTTTGTTGATAGAGAATAACTAACAGTTAACAAACGTTGCTCTTGTTTCAGCATTAGCCTAGCAGAAAGCTTCATTCACAAGCGCAAGCACATGAACTTGTGGCCAGTTGGACTCAAGTGAGGACGAGGAAGAGGGTAAACTTGAGACTTGAGAACACGCCAACAAATCGTATAAAGAGCTCACTTCTATTATAAAAACAACATCAACGGGCTATGTTTTTTAGTTAGACAGAATGCATAGTTGTTAAATATGAAAAAGATGTTGGAAATGAAAGGGTGGCATCGTCACATCTGCATCAGTCTAAACCAGAAATGACAATCAAATGTCTGGACTAATTAAAAGCATGCAAATGAAAGTTGTTGAACTGAACTAAGTTGTTTTATAAAGTAATATATGAATGAATTGTATTGGTTTATCACCACAGCATCATATGCAAATTACCCATTTCTGATTATGTGATGATTATTTACATCTTTTATCACACTTTTTTGTATTGATTTTATATTGATTTACATGAAAATTACATCACATGATTTGAAGTTGACAATTTGTATATGAAGCATAAGAAGGTCTATTTTTAATAGTTGGAAATAAAATGATGCATTCTACAAAATTAAACCATGTGTCCAGAATTATTCATTCCATTCAATATACAATATGGAATCCAGTTCAAATGAATTGTGCCCATAAACTCCTGGCACATTATAATATGTATGATATTGGTAGGATCCTGGAAAAATCCTGTATGATCCCAGTAGTTTCTGGCAGAATCCTAGTAAGATCCAAGAGGATCTTGTTAGGATCTTGTTAGGATCCTTAAATGACCAGGTAGGATTTTTGTAGGATCGTGTTAGGAATGTTCCAGGATCCTGGCAATATCCTTCTAGGATCCTGGCAAAATCCTGTAGGATTTTAGTAGGATTCTGGCAATATCCCATAGGATCCTGGAAGGAATGTTCTAGGATCCTGACAAAATCCTGTAGGATCCTGGCAGGATTTTAGCAGGATCCTGGCAAAATCCTTTCGGATCCTGGTAGGAATATTCTAGGATCCTTGCAAGTCCTGTAGGATTTTAGTAGGATCCTGGCAAAATCCTATAGGATCCTGGTAGGAATGTTGCAGGATCCTGGCAAAATCCTATAGGATCCTGGCCTATAGGATCCTGTAGGATCCTATGTAGGATCTTGTAGGATCCTGTAGGATCCTATAGGATCCTTGTAGGATCCTACAGGATCCTGGTATAGGATCCTGTTAGGATCTTGACAGGATCCTGCTAGGATCTTGACAGGATCCTGTTAGGATCTTGACAGGATCCTGTTAGGATCTTGGTAGGATCCTGTCTAGGATTTCTACCAGGGAACCTCTCCTTCAGATAATGGCCGCTTTAATACCGATAACACACACTAAATCATCATTGGCATCAGAGAGCAAATATATCATGTAATAAATATACAATTAAATGTATTTATTAGTATAATAAAGGAAATTATTATGGCTGTCTAGCTGTATTATCATTCACATAACTATTTTCTCAATTTTGATTAGCTAATTTTCCTGCAAATAACTGGTGCGAATAACACGTCAGCTGCAAATAACTGGTGCAAACAATGGTTTGAGCATGCGCATTGGCCAAAGCAAACCTGCACATATCGTTGTAAACATTGAAACGATGGCTTGCTTACTTTGCTGAACTTTTGCAAATTGAAATTTTGTATTTCATTTAATTAAAAACGTATAAAAAGAAGCCAAAGTTTCAAAGCTGCGTTTTACAGCTGAACAAGGGAAATTTTACGTGGACAAAGGCGAAGAAAAACAACGATAAGCTCTATAAGACAATATTGAACTTTTACTTGTTGAGTTTTCCTTATAATAATTTATAATATGTCTGAAGTAAATGATAAAACAATTATTGAACTCGGTTATCGAAAAATATCGTGATTTATCAGTAGCTCGCAGATCAATTATGTCTCTGCCTTCGGCATCGGCAAATAATTGATCTGCTCGCCACTGATAAATCACGATATTTTGCTCAACCTCGTCCAATAATTGTATATTATTGGCGGTGGTTAATTGCTTAATAGCATATATTTAGGCTCTTGGGGATTTACCTTGCGCTAAGTGGTTGTATTAGTAGCATCGTTTGCAGGGTTGGGCTATCATTGCGTTTCGTTCGCCCCACCTCATTATTGTGCCCCACCCTTCTATGGCGGCCGTTCTACGTACTGGGTACTGGTAATTGGCTTGGTATCTTAACAGTCTATGTTAACTTCATAGTCAAAGTTTGTGGATCGTAGCTTGTAAGTATCTACTTTGGTTTTGTGTGGAGGCTCGGACTAGTTTGAGGGTAAATTACAAGATGTTGTTTTCTGCATCTCACTCGATTGAAATTGATGTAGAAGGTTTAGGTGGATGGATATTTCGAGTGAAATATTATATACAATATTTTAGACCTGAACGGGAACGGCTGCGAAAAATGCAACTCTAAGTCCTCCGACAGGAATTGAATCTGCGGCCCTGCGATTCCGATGCAGCGCTCTGACCACTGAGCTACAGAGTCCAGTTGCCAAGCGTTAACCACAAGTTCATGTATATATAGATGCGGGTACTGCAGGTAATTCCTGTCGGAGGACTTAGAGTTGCATTTTTCGCAGCCGTTCCCGTTCAGGTCTAAAATATTGTATATAATATTTCACTCGAAATACCCATCCACCTAAACTTTCTACATCAATTTCAATCGAGTGAGATGCAGAAAAAAATCTTGTAATTTACCTTATCACAACCCGCAGTACCCGCATCTATATACACATTAACTTGTGGTTAACGCTTGGCAACTGGACTCTGTAGCTCAGTGGTCAGAGCGCTGCACCGGAATCGCAGGGCCGCAGTTCAATTCCTGTCGGAGGACTTAGAGTTGCATTTTTCGCAGCCGTTCCCGTTCATGCTCAAAAAATTAGTTTGAGGGTGTTTATGGGGGGTGCCTTGTCACAGTTAACAGTTAAAAATTTCGTAAAATCACAGTATCAGTTATTTTTTTGGTAGAACAGTTTTAACTGTTAAAACCCTCTTAGGGGGGGGGGATATTAATGCAAACAGGGAAGTAATATGTCCAGCAGGCATATTGCAATGTCAGTTTGTCAAGTGATGATCCATATATTTTGATAACAAACATATATGAACCAGATTTTCATATTTGATAATAATTTGACTTCACTCAGATGAAGAAGGTCCAAAATCAAGTCGAATCACAGAGTAAATTAAGGAAAACTCAGCATTTATTGGAACCTTTTTGCGAAGTCACAGTTAAATAAGACAAGTAAAATTCACGGTTAACAGTAAATATTTTGATAGAATCACAGTAACAGTTAAGGATTTTGGCAAAATCACGCTTAACGGTAAACCCCATAAAACCCACTAGGTTGGTTACTAGTTTCTTTTTCTTCATTTTTGTTGATTCCCCATCTTTGACGGGTTGACGTGTAAATCAGGCTGGGATGGAGGACGTTTTATTGGAACAACACGCCTGTTGGTTCCTAAGTTAGATTCATCGTGCATGTCTGCCAGCTTCGCTACTGACTCCATCCTTTCCCGATTTACATACCGCCAATGTAATATAGCACAGCATAGCTAATACTGTATATATATTATTAATAACTAAAAACAAGATGCAGTCAAAAGACAATGAAGTGTTCTAATGGGCCTATTTTTAGTTACCAGACACTTCGTGCCTTGAAAGTGACTTTTTGGTGACAATTAATGCTTCTATGGGTGTGAAGTTTGGTACAATTAGCAAGTGCACTTAGACAAACATTTTGGTTCGTATATATGGTTGCCATGGCAACACACTAGTTACCAGATCCCTCTCTATCTGTTTAAATAATGTATCTTTTAGGCCTTTTCCAACGATCGTTTATTTTACTCAAATACTGGGGCCGGTTGTACGAAGGCCGTTTAGCTTAAACGGTGGATAAGCTGAAATTAAAAAACACTTCCACACATTTGGTGAATGACTGAACTTAAATCTTATGCCCTTAATATGTACTTGCCAATATAATTGTTCTATTCAAGTTGAAATATTTTAGCTTGGTTGTTCGATGAATGTATAGACTTGATCTATATTTTCGAGTTATCCACCGTTTAAGCTAAACGGGCTTCATACAACCGGCCCCAGACAAATAGTTTAAACACACCAAAACGCCAATACAAACAATAATAAATGGAAATCGCAAAAAAATATTTTTTAGTTTGTTGCAAGCAAAGAAGTAAGCAAATAGAAGAGAGGGGACTAGGGACTAGTGTGTATATATACCTTGGATATATTTTTTAACTTTATTAAAAGTTTTTAGAATTAAAAAGCATAAATTTTAAATTTTATCGATAAAAAATATGTTTTTATCGAAATTTTCAGTGTAGATTAAGGCGGGAACCGCGGGATGCAATCTTCTCAACAAAAGTCATCATCGGAAAAATGGTGAGTAAAAGGCAATTTTCTCAACAAAAGCATCCTTTTTCTAGGAAGCAGAGTCTTCGTATAAAATAAAAACAAGTGAAACATAAAAAGTTAACAAAAAGAAACATTAAAGAAACATTAAAAACACTTTAAATTTGCTCAGCAAAAAGCTTTCCGAAACTATATTTTCCCATCTCACCCCCCTGTTGGCGATGTCAATTAACAATTAAAATTTTCTTGTTTCAAGCAAAGATATTTGTGTGTATGTGTATTATTATCAGAAAGTTGCCGGCCTTGCCCTTAGGTTTAAATAGGACCAGGGCTGCCACTCTCAATATCCCATTTTCACCTAATACGAATGCTAAAAATCCCTACAAATATCATATTTCCCCCATAACTTCCCCTAAATATCTCATTTTGCTAATGCAAATTTTTCGGTTATAATTTCATGTCTAGTAAACTGACATAATTATTTTGTCGTTACGAGGCAGAAAAGCAATGAAGATTAGTGTCAACTGTCATCAGTCTGTCAAGATAATTAAGGCGTGTTCATATATAGTTCAGTGGGCGTGTTAACGTAATTGCACAAAAGTAACATAATTCTAGGAAATTTAAAGTTAATGTTATTGCAGTATGAAAGATTAAATCTAGGCGAGACTAGATTGTTCAGAAGTCTAAATGTTCCAAAGTTATTTATGTCCTTGAGCAAAAACAGCATATTTTGTGTGTGCCAAATTGTTATGTAAGTTAAAGCCCCTACGTTCCACTACAAATTACTTGTTTTCCCCATAGGTATCCCCTACCCCCTACAAACTCAATAATCCCCTACCGTATGGGGAAATCCCCTACGAGTGGCAGCCTTGAATAGGACATGATACAATGACGTAACCATGCAACTGACAATCTGCATACTAAATAATGAGATACACAAGTAAATCGCTGGATAGCAAGTTCGTAGCACTTTAAAAATATTTTTAAACATTTAATTGTTAAAATAAAGATATATCTTACAACTATTTATTGTGAGGATAACAGTATTTGCTGGGCTGCCTTGATGATTCGACCAGTCAAATAAAATGACAGAGTTGCATTCAATCAAACCTGTCGCATTTAATTGTAGACTTTGAATTTTTCATGCACTTAAATACTTAATTAATGAATTACAGTGGAACCCCGCCTTACGGCCACCCCGTTAATACGGTCACCTCAATAATACGGTCACTTTTTTTTGTCTCAGCAAAACACCAATACATTTGATCTTACCCCATTAATACGGCCACCCCGTTAATACGGCCATATTATTTCGGCGCGTTGGTGACCGTATTAACGGGGTTCCACTGTATATTCAGAAAAATGTGATGTTTGAACCATGCCTTATTGTCTCGTTCGCATCTTTCTGTTTGGGCCATTTAATATGTAATGTCGTAATAATTTATTAACTTTTTATATGGTACCAATAAAATTGTTAATAAAATATATAGACATCACATGATACTCACTTTTGTCATTCCAACCCCAGCGACGAATACTCTTTGTTTTCCCATCATACAATCCGAATCAAAAGGAAAACCATTAGATATTATTTCTCACTCTATACTATTTGGTACGTATAACTTGGAGCCTGAATTTTTTATACACAAACATTGAGCAATAACCATTAAATTTGTCATTTGATCGTTCTGTGACTTCTGTAGTTGATTATTGAGCCCTCGTTATCCCTCCACAACACTCGTTATCCCGTTGTGCCCACGCAAATCCCCCTTTACGCACAGCCTGCGACCAGAGTCTTTAAATTTGTATATAGAGTCTGCGAATTTGCGGTTGAATTTTTTATTATTATTTATATTTATATTTATCAGTGAGGTCCTGCATCTTGAATCTTGAAACTTTGTTTACATCGCACGTTCCCTGCACAATTCCCGGTATTGTTATCACGTATATACAAATTTTGCACGTTGCTTAATTAAACTTTACACTTTACCGTACCCGAATAATGCAATTCATTTAATGGCGCGTTTTGATGGCGTGTAATTCAGCATATTATAGCCTGTTTTCGATGGTGTATGTATTCAGTGATTACTCGGGTACGGCAGACGGATAATGCGTCTCTAGTATAAAAACGACTAAGGAATCATTCATTTAGCACGTACGCAAAAAAATTTCCTCCTTGCACGCAAATACCACGCGATCGCGATACAAATTTTTCGGTTGCTGAGTCATATATACCAGTTCATCATAGTCTGTGTCACAGGCTTTGTACTATGCACTAATGATAATCTTGACTGGATCATCTTCCTGTTTCTTACAAGTTAATTTCAATAATTAATGCGTCTGCATTGATTTAATTAATACATTTAACTGCGTCTTCTGAAAAATTACCTTTTATAATAGACCTCTTGCACTTGATCCCGTAGCAAAAATTTACTTATAATGAAAGTAACTCAAGTTCACTAATCACTATTCCCTCTACTGAGTAGCTGTTCGTTTCGACTTTCAAGTTATCGCATGAGTTCGTTTTATAAAGGTCAATATTGGTATGTAAATATATAAAAGGGCATATTGGTATGGCTTCATAAAATGAAAAAGTCTATTTGGCCAAATTTTTACTTGGTGCAAAGTGAAAAAGACTGGTTAAGACTTTGTGACGCATTTTAAAGTAATATTAGTTTTGGAAGCAAAAAGTCATAGCTAAAATAATGAAACTACAGAATGTGTTAAGGATATTATTGACAGGTTTTGACTATTAAACCAGTTCTTTGTATTATATATATATTATTTAGTTTCAGTCTTCTGATCGAGTTCTGAGACTGCAATCTTTGAAAACGTACCTTGGCGGCACAATCTAGTTTTAACACGCATCCAGCCATTCACATAGACCATTTTTCATCTAGTTTCTCCATCCCTCTCCCCATCCCACCCGTTTCAATCCCCTAACTCTAACCCTAACCTGTTCTGGTCAAAAGACATCCGCTTTGCCAGAAGCTACTTTTTTCAGGGGACTAACTTTGAACGGGGGCACGAGAGGCGCTTCGGCTATGATTAATTGTGTAAAATGCAGTATATCATGGCAAAGATTGTACGCCTACGTGCCTACGCCTACGTATAACAGCTATGCAAAGTGAACTATACAAAATTGACAATATTCCATAATTCCACTTAGTTTTTCTTTCACTCTAGCTTTCGCAAGATATATGGTTTCATAAGTACTTACTTCCTCGATCGATTTAGAATTGTACGTTCCTTGTCGATCTTGTTTATTTTCGTTCCAGACATGAGAGTTCCATGCCTTACATAGCTATGTGCTTCTAAAAACCATGATCATGATGCGTGCATGCATGTACATGCCCGGTCGATTATCATCCTGCAATCTTTTTCATTTTTCGAAAACCCACGGAAAATTGGTTCGCGTTTCGATTATGTTTTGCTTAGCGAAACTGAAACTACAACTGTTTAAATCGTTTAGGTTGATCTATATTTAGGTCGAGTTTACTGTTTCCTGACACTCTGACAGTAATATGCTGGGGAAAACCGTTCTATCTGGTTGTAGATATTCTAATTTAAAATTAATAAACAATCAATGTCCATAAACCGGAAGTATTCTTTGCTGTAAACTTCCGGTTTCGAGGTGAACGTCACTATCTGATTAGCCAATGACATATTTAGGCGCCAAAGTTTAGTAAATGGTTAAATCCCTTTCGAGTAGTAGCTTTAAAAATGGCGGACTTCCTCACGCAGGAAAGCAGTACAAATAGCCTGGTTGAGCACGATAACTCGTTATATGTATGCTCAGAATCGCAGGATATTGATTGTAAAGTAGACCAAGAAAACATGGAAGCGAGATTTGAAAATTGTGCAAGGAATTATGCCGACTCTGTGAGTGTTTGGTCGCCACCAAATACCCCGCCAAATAAATTTGCCTTCCCACGTTTCCCATCGTTGAGTCCACACTACCCTCGTCAGCTAAGCGACGTCGATGTGAAAGAAGAAAAAGTATTAACTCCACCAAGAGGCCGACCGAAAGCTGAGATGATAAATTATTTGATTGTCGAAGGAGCTCAGTCTTGCTCGCCGATACGATGTGATATTTGTGGTCGTGTTTTCCCGCGCGAGAAGTCACTACAAGCACACAAGCGTACACACAGTGGAGACCGTCCGTATACTTGTGATTTTCCCAACTGTGATAAAGCTTTCGTTCAAAGTGGCCAGTTAAAGACCCACCAAAGATTACATACAGGCGAGAAACCGTTTATCTGTACCGTAGAAGGCTGTGAATCACGATTTACTCACGCAAACCGCCATTGTCCAACTCATCCTAAAGCTGGTCTCGTACGCAAGGATTGCGATGACATTCCTTTAAAGAGAACATTACTAAGCGAAATCCAAAACAAGGAACCAAACGAACATACCAAGGACGTGTTAATGTGGTTAAATAAATACGAACGGGAAAGGCAAAACAAAAGCCCGGGATCTTTAAAGTCCAAGAAGGAGAGACGTGAATTAGACCGTGATCGGGAAAGGAACCAACTCGGCATTTCTGAACGAAGGAGAGCAAGAATGGAGGGTAGAAAGAGAATAGCTGAACAAAAAGAACGTTGGTTTGGTGCTTTAGCACTTGTAGAACTTGCAGAACTCACGGCAAATACAATGCCAGTTCACAAATCATTGAACTTTCATTTCCCTCGCCAGGACATTAACCACGTGGAATTAATATGAGGTGATAATTTATTCACTGTTTTATGTCAAATGTGTGGCACTTGTACTTGTTCACAAAGTGACAAGTTGAAGTCAATATTTATTGTACTTTTTACATATTTTAGCTTACTAGAAGCATACATGCATATGGCACAGTCATTATAATCATTACTTTGTATATCATAAATCCAATTTAATAATTAACCAAAGCCTAGTTTATATCGGCCAGTCATGATTTCCATCCTGGATTTGCTATTTGTTTTTTGAGATATTTCTGCGGTTCACTTTAGATATGAAAATTCGGCACAGCCAATTAATCAGCCATTTTCAAATAATCGGTAATTGCTGATATTTATGGAGTAATACTCGGGAAAATAATCTGCGGTTAGGTGATTAATATTAACATCATGATTCTAATGTTAATTTTATTATCTCAACTTTAACTTTTTAACACTCGTACATTTCCTGTTAACATGTATATTTTGAGTCAAGCCTTGAAACTTCTTAGTTGCTTCTGTGAATTGGATTGTTCCAGAAAAGATTCCCCCACTGAGGAAATTGGTGCTGTCTGGGAAGGGGGAGCAAAAAATCTACTTCTGATAATAGTAAGATGTTCTATGACTTCCAAAGAGGATAAGGGATAAACTTCACATTTCCTTTGCAGGGAGGAATGACTGTCTTCCATTAATATAAATGAATGCATTGCAGTTGATTTTCAATGTTTCATGCAACTCTTTTGTGTTGTTTGAGGAGAATGTATATTTGTGAACAATTTGATTTCATATTATACTTTTTGTTATTACCATGTTAGTACAATCCAGGAATGGAAGTTATGTAGTTATGGAACGTTGCCACTTATGCATTGTGCATATAATGGTAATCTGGTAGTCTAAATCAAATCCCTTTATTGCTATGTGTTTCAAATATACAGTAATGAGCTTGAATTACAGACTAATCCTACACCAGGAAGGTCACACCATATTTTTGAGATCAGGGGCCGGTTGTACGAAGGCCGTTTAGCTTAAAAGTTTGTGTCACCTTTTGTACATTGTGTATAAATAATATTGCTCTTCAGTATGAAAGTCTTGATTATTGAACTAATGCTCAAATATCCAACTTAAACCAAATGAGTGTGACTGAATTGCTTCATAGCTTAACATTTGTAGTAGCAACTGAGGTAGAAATTTGTTTGACTGAATATTTCATAATTAGATTAATTAATCTGATCTTGTCCTTGTAAATATTAGGGTTAATGTTTTTATTTTAGTGCTTTGTAGGTTGTAATTACCAATAAATTTTCACATTTTAATCATTGAGTAGTACCTGTTAATGGGTATCAGTTAGCATTATGGGGCAGCAGATGTTCAACTTCAGAATTGTACTTTTAGGAGCAAGTATTATATTTCAATTATATTTATTGACAACAAAATACAAGACTACTACAAGTCTACATAATATAAATTATAAAGAAAACATTTAACATCATTTTTTTAGTCTAACTACCATCAGCTGCACGATGGTACTTAGTCAAACCAACCTATAGGAGGATCTAGATGGGGTTTAATCAGTGTTATTTGCCCCTATTTTATAATGTTTAATGTTGCTACGCTAAAAGTTTTGCTGTTTACTGTCATAGAAAATCCTGTCATAGACCCTCCTGTAGGGTTCGTACGAGTCCTTAAAAACCCATGAAACGCCTCAAAGTTGAGTACTCACTCAAGGGTTCATGAAAGTCCATGAAAACCTTATGTAGAATAGGTATTAGGAATTAAGAATAGGTATGTACTCGCTCACATCCTTTCCAGACACATTCGTTGCCATAAAGATTCTATTTCATGACCCACGCATCTATATTTTTAGCACTATATCAGGTTTTGCATGGAATTCTTGGCAGTTGGTCCTTAAAATTACATATTTACACCACGAATAGTCCTTAAAATGTCCCTAAAATTTATGTTCAAATTAGGGGGGGAGGATTCCGAACCTGAGCTTTCCATTGATCGATGCTGGATATATTCATGTGGATGTGTGCGTTATTACTACCATAGATGGCTTAATGTTGCAACAGTGTCAATTCTGTGTCTACATTTCAGTTCCAAATCAGTGGATTTTTTCAGATCAAAAATACCTGCTTTCTAAACCCCGTTTCTTAGAAGAACATTTAATGAGATTTAACTATGAACAAAGCCTTGCGTGCAGAAGTCTTGACTAATCACATTTTTTCTTTATTATTTTTACCTTTTGACTGTTTGTTGTTATGATAATGGAGCGAAATGGCGAGTCATTTGGTATTTTGCCATTTTGGATGTGAAAATTTTGAATGGCATCTCAAAGTCACAGAGTGACCTTTGGTGATAGCCAGAAATCGCTTCATGGTCAAAAGTACTGGCTTGTAAATGATTAAATTTATCTATTAAGCACTACAACCGGTCAATATATTCAGGTGCCAAATTTGCTTACATGTAAGTGTTTTAACAGATATAATACCCCCGCCGGTAATCAGGGCGCTTCCATTTAATGGCCAACCCGGTCAGACCAGAATTTCTGTCTGTATTGATGGAAAGATATGGTCCAGATTTTTTGAATATCTGGCTAAGATGGACCTTTAATTTTGATTTCATCCAAATTTTCCGGTCCAAAGCCCAAACGTTTTGTGTTCCATTTAACAATTTGATCGGTCTGACCGTGTTAATGGCAAGCGCCCTTAGTCATGAATAACAAGAGAAATGACTCACGAAAACGAGGTTCTATAGCCAAGAATCCCGTGGTGGCGTATTGCAGATGATAAAGTATTCAACACTCCCAAAAAGGGCTTTTCAGTGATTCCAAATTGTCCAGTGAATTCCATATCAATGTCAGAAATCGCCCTGTTGCCGGTGTAGGAAATCGATTATTGCCCAGTCAGTCTTAAAAAATGAAGTGTTAAACGGCGGTAGTTCAAACGACTACAGTTTTGGGCAGTGTCATTGAAGTCAGGAAATTATTATTACTATTAGACATAAAAGAGAACGAGTTCCATCTAAATGGAAATAAATCTCATGCCAAAAAGGTTTCTTGTCTAATCATAAATGGTCGGATGGTTGATTTGAACTCAAGTTTCAGGCGACCGTCGCGGCCCACAAGCACACCGTACATCTAATCCAGGTAATCTAGGTGTTAATGTTTGTCGAAATGCAGAGGTCGAAATGTATGTCAGAACTACTTATAATAACAATTTAAAGTGCAATAATTTAATACACAACTATTTTTTTGTTCTTTCAACTTAACCACTTCCAACAGTCCAACTTCCTGCACTCAGCAAAACCGGACTTGTTGAGTAACTACAAGCCTGTCGTCTGTTTTATCAGGCTAAGTAACTACCTGCTCACTCAAAAGTTGGGTTTGGCATAATCTTTTTCAAGAGTTGCAGTTGTAATTACAGTGACAGAGTAGAGACGACTAATTTCAAGTATGCGACTTTGTAAATATAAATGTAATTGATTCAAAACGTATGAAGAAATTTGTGACGAATATAAGGAATGTATTTATTGATGTATTTATTGCGTGTAAAAATGTCGTCACTGACACTGTAAAAATATGTCATTGAAATATCGTTATTAATATTATCCTTCATTTGTACAACATGCATGGTCATGACCAGGTTCGTATACGGGTCCTCGCTTTGCAAAATCGAGTACTCTGAAAAATCTACATTGGTTCATGAACAGTGCCAGTTAAATTTAATGAACCTTGCTTTATACAGAACACACACATTCTCTTTTTCAGACATCCGTTAGCATAAATTTCATATCCAGGGGCAGGGCTTTCTCAATCCCTTGTTGAAAGATGCAGGTAGATAGACGATTCAAACTCGCCTTTGGCTTTGCCTTCGCTCATCTTGGAAATGTCTAAACATTACAAAAAATACGAATTTCGATTATCCTTATATGTCCAATTTAATTTTCCGGTCTTGATACTTAAATGGATTTTCATCGCTTTTTAGGATAAGGTCAAGGCATAGTCAAGGTTAAGGACATTGTCTGGTTAAGGATGCGCGCTCTCAAGATAGGATAAGTTCCAGACATAGATATTAAACCTCTCTAAACTAAAGTTACTGTGAGTGTAATTATGATGGTATTTAAACAAACCATGTATACTCTCTAATGTATACTAGTGTTGTATACTAATTAAATACAAAATCCAAACAATGAATAATTTAAAATCGCATTACAGTAAGCTGTAACTTGTAAGAAGTAAACTGTCTTTGTGTGGTCTGGATTTAGAAACTTCCCAAGACCAAGTGGATATAGAATCATGTCTCGCTGTTTACCGCCTAGTAATACCGGTTAGGATTAGGCAACTCATATAATCGCGAGACATGAAGAAATAACCTCCCAATACGGCCAAGTTTTCCGCATTTCAGTAAACGCTGCATCATTTATTTTGGTTTTAGTTCACTTCTTCACAAATTATATATTTTGAGTACTTGTTTTGTTCATTTTACGACTTACGTGTAAACATTTCATAACATATTTAAAATTTTAATTCTTAAAATCCATGCATGTACAAAAACGACAAAATATTTTATATCTTGAAGAGAATGCGAGAGGAAGAGGCATTTTATGTTTATGAACTCTTTCTTGGCCGCGCGCACCAGTGAACATCGTTCATATTGGAACGATCACTTTCACGCTTACGAGTAAAATAATAACAAATCAACAACCTCAACATTGTAGTACTTAGGAACTAGTAAAACCAGTACTTAAAGGTACCGTTACTCCTCACTCAAGACGAGGGAGTACGAGGGTCTGGATCGAGGCACCTTTCTAACACTAAACAGTAAAATCTTAAGACAAAATATTTTTTGCAACATTAAACAGTAACATTTTAGCTCTTTAACACTAAACACTTCAGAAAAGGTCATGATCAAAAGTAGGAAATAACACTTAACCACATTAAGACTCCCGAGGTTGTAGGGGTAGGGTTATATATTATTTCTTCAATATGCATGTATATTAATCATTACTTAGAAAGTAAGTCATGGACGTTCTTAAACTACAAATAATTTGCTGCATAAACGAGTGGATGTGTGCTTATGTAGATAGTGTGGGCGTTTTGTCCTATATGAAACCCAATAATCGGATTAAAGATTATATAGGTCAAGTTCAGAAACCAGGAAGTATTTCACTTATTTCTCAAGTAAAAGTTTACACCCAATTACAATTCACACCTTAATTTTTCAAAAATAAACATTGAGGAACTCTCGCGATATGTATAACAAGATTAGCATCACTTTCTCAGTTTCTCTTCAAATTTGACTCCACCGAATAAAACCACTATATATCAGACACTCTTTTAACCCGACAAATCTGGTCCCGAATGTATCCGCTTAACACAGGTTCGATTGTAATCAGTGGCGTAGGAACCGGGGGGGGGGCATAGGGGGGCATGTGCCACCCCCCCCCAAGTTTTCTTCAAAGTGCCCTTTTCTCCAGCTAAAACAATGGAAAAGTGCCCTTTTCTAATAGAAGAGGTGCCCTTAAGACAAAGTGCCCCCCCCAACTTGAAGTTGCTTCCTACGCCCATGATTGTAATAACACTGGAGTGATAAGGAATTGCCCCAATGAACCTTTTTACATGTAGCCTTATAGGGATTTGAAAAAACTGAGAGCTATTCAGTATACTGAACTGCCGTGGTTGTCTGAACTGCCGTGGTTGTCTGAACTGCCGTGGTTGTCTGAACTGCCGTGGTTGTCTGAACTGCCGTGGTTGTCTGAACTGCCGTGGTTGTCTGAACTGCTGTGGTTGTCTGAACTGCCGTGGTTGTCTGAACTGCTGTGGTTGTCTGAACTGCCGTGGTTGTCTGAACTGCCGTGGTTGTCTGAACTACCTAAAATGGATTAAAAACACTTCGACCTTTCGAGTCAGACCCAAACTTGCAAGATTATCAACACTGCACCCATGCACACGTTTGAGATATCTATCCAAAGTTAGTTTAGATACTTTAATCATTGCGTCAGGGGTAATCAGGTCCAATCAAGAGCCTGAGAGCATTTTGTTTGCTTTCAAACAACAAATAGACGCATGCGGTGTGTTGTAAAGTGATCTATAACAACATCAAAATTTTTCAAACTTGCTATTTCGTTGCCAATTCATTAAATAATTCTTTAAGTTACATGTATCTGTACCAGTGAACTGAATATAATAATATATTCCTGGAACAATTTCTTAGCTACTAAAAGTGAATCACAGGTACTAGTCGACATTGGAAGTCAGTTTCAGTCCTTTGCGCGGCCGTCCATCCACATTCTAACCGCGTATATAAAGTGCCGAAACCGACGTTCAATATCCACCATGCATCTTTGGCTCTACTTTCCATAAGTTATTATTCCAGTTATATATGAAGCTCTCTGATCTTTACTTGAAACATTTCAATGAAGTTTAACCAGGTTATTTGATCGAGCTAAATACAAACTTGATTAGCCATCAACTTTTGAAATAAGCGCACATACGTCCTTTAAATCTAAATCTCGTTACTAACGCATCTTTCGTAATCGTCTTGCAAACTTAAGGTGATTTTAAATTTCTCCAACACTCGGATAAAAGGAAACGTTCGTCCTAACCTAACTTTTCTCAAGAAAACATGGCAAACAAAGAGAATTTTTGTTCTCGCTGCAAAGCAGCAGCCACTTCATACTTCTGTCCATTCAATAATTACTACGTCCTGAGCTTGCTCCATTCTCTGAGCTCTGTGTCGCTCCACTATAGTACGAACACGCCAGTAGACGCATGTACGCCATACGTACTTCTCGCAATTTTTGATCTCTCACAGATAAAATACACAGACATGATATCCTGGTTAAACCTCAATTTTTCTTAATCTAAAGTCAAGCAATTCTTAATAAAAACTCCTCAGTCAAAATATGAATAGGCCTTTTAAGGCTACACCAAAAACAATTTGCATTTTCACCATCAAAGCCCCTTTTCCTCTCTAGCTTTTCCCTTTGAACATCATATGGCTATTGCTGACTTGACTGTCCTCTCCGAGAGAAGGAAACGTCGACCCAAGCGAAAAGTCGCTTAGTGGAAAAGGGGCTTTAATTTCTTTCCCATACAGCTTTTCCTATTACCCGGTTTTAAGAGCCTTCCCATATAACTAAGCCTAACAACATGCTGGAAGGCAGGTGGAGTGCAGTGCTTTGTTATCGTACCAATTTTAGAAGTTTCACTGTTTTCGTGCTCTTTGAAATTCGTCGTTCTGGGCTATTTTGGGAATTTTACGATAGCAGGACAAAAACGCGCTGATAAAAGCTAACGGCGCTGTTACACTCGCAATTTTGTTGCGACACAAGTTGTCGGCGAAATTGCAAAGTGTAACATGCCTCGCAATCATGATGTCTCGCAACATTTTTCTTGCAAGAAGCGTTGCACGAAGTAGAATCATGTTCTACTTTTCGCAACGATTGCGGCAACGAAGCATTGCACATTGTAACATACCTTCGTGCAACTTGTCTCGCAATGTTTACTCACTGAATGACTTCCTATTGGCTCTTGGCTGACAATTTGGCGCCAAACGGTAGTACTCGCGGTCTTTATGCTATTTTTAACCACGATCGTTGCAAGTTGCATGAAATATATTGTTCAGTGTAACATAGCTTGTAATGCAACGCTGAAATCGTTTTCCTAACATTGCGAGACAAGTTGCATAGTGTAACAGCGCCTTAACGAAGGGCAGCATATTTACCATGTGATTTATGCAAAGGTTTCTGGTAAAATCGACACAGCGCAATATTTCCTTTACCCTTGGATAATTATACATATAAGGTTCTTGAATCAACCTATTTAAGCTGTATGTGTACTGCACTACAAGATTTATTTTACATTCACCTATTTGAGGTGTTGATGTCTTAGTCGGAACAGACAGAGCTAAACGCCAATCCTGCATCAAAATGCAAGGAGAAACCCACTGTTTTGGTTTATGTGTGTTGCCAACATAAATTTCAAAGCCTTCATACCAGATGTTAGAAAGTTTGCTGTCGATATACTACCCTATACTACCCTAAATTTAACCGCTCTTGGATGTTTGTGGAGTTAATGTCCTGCTCGCGTAAAATCCCATTGGTTAAAAAAATCGCTTGTCCTTGCTCATCTATGACATTTGTTTTGCTTACTCTAATGGGCAATACTTGTATTATGTTGAACGCACGGAGGTTGAACCGAAGCAATAAGTATGAACCAAAATTGCCTTACATGTCAAAATGTCCTCCACTTTAACCCAGCATGTCAAAGAACGCGTAGTTGTACATCATGGGAGACCTGCTCCTCATTACTGCACATGCGCCATTTAGGACGAGGCGTGGATAAAGTTTGGAATTATTGTTAGAATTGAGGATAAGATAAAGGGTTAAGGATTGGGTTGGGGATTAGGACTAGTTGAGATAAAGGTTTAATATTAGGTATTATGGTTAGGAATAAGGTTGGGATTAAGGTATCAAGTGCCTAAGGCGATAAATGCCAAAATCGGCTAACATTTGTTTACAACGTTGCTAACAAATTTACAACTTTGGATGACACACATGCCTAGTTAAGAACAAAGGTAACTAAGCGTTATCTTTACGAGTTATCCACTTATGAAGATAATTCTAATGCTTAATTGCAGAAATAATTTGTAGTTCGGGGCCGCGCAGCTAGCGAGGCGAGTGTGTTATGGAAGGGGAATGGGGGAATTTTTGAGCAATTAGGCCTCAGAAAGTCAATTTTGGCAATAGGAAACATAACTCAGGGCTTGACATTTGATTAATATAATTTGGCCTCAGAACTGAAAAATAGTCAAAATACACAAAGATTGAATGGTCAACGGAAAAAGAAGAGAGTACGTGTACTTTGTAAGAACTAAAAGTCTAAAATTGAAATATGATTGCGAGACCTTCTGACCCAGGTTTGCAGTTAGCTCAAGTCACTTGCAGGTAACCGGGTTACCTCGGATCCGAACATCTGACTTAATTGCTTATGATCTATTCTACGCTTCCGTAAACTGAACAATAGTAACTAGGCATGTCATTTATCCAAAGTTGTGAATTGGGTATAGACAAGTGTCAGTCGTCTTTCTCTATCTGGCTCGGCGTAGGTCGAGTTAGAAATTCAAGTATTTACCCATATAGAGCAAGTAGAACAGGTGGTCATATAAAGCCTCTTTTTGCCATAAGATAATGTGAACTGAGTAATAGGTACTAAAAGGATAGTCCCATAATCTATAAAATTCTTACCATGTTGGTGTTGTATTAGTTCATTATACTGTACAATATATTTGCAATTATTCATAATAAATTACAATCTTTAAGACAGCTACCTTGGATCTGCCATGTATTTCCCTAAAAAAACAAAGGATTATTAATACAATACTGTATTGTTTCTGGGATGTTAGAAAAAATATCCTGCAACCACGTTATGTGGAAAGTATCTGACACAATTATTCGGCATGGACAATTCTCGAGCTGTACATGCTTTTTTAAGGGAGTTCCATAGAGAAACCTATGTTTCATACGACTATCCTCAAAAAATTGCCGGTCATAACATGCATTAAAAGCATGTAAAATTAAGAAATACCTCGGGCTTTCTCGGGCTGCGAGTTGCAGTGGACCATAAAATAAGTTCATTCATGACATCTGAAGGACAACATGAAACGAACCGCTTCTCAGTAGCTGGAATAATTAAACTCCAGTTTCTTTTATCATACGTAAATCTTTGGTATGGGGTAGCAGGTGCAACGGGTCTATACCAAAATGCCCACCCCTCCCCTCAAAAGTCAAGTATTTGGCCTCTATTCTAATTACACACCTGTTACAATTTTTCTCTTCACTAAGGACAGTTTGTACATATCCGTATTTAGTTGAAAATTAATTTTTGATAGAGTTGAACCATTGCACTGGAATTGCACAGCAATCGTTTGAGCGGCACTAGGTCCATCTGTAAGGTCGAATCGCGCTCTTAGGGAACTGGAACCTACAAACGAGGCAACCATAAGTATAAAGGTCTTTATCACATACTTGTGCCTGTATCAGGGCGATAACAGGGTGACATAAAAACAATATGTCCCTAGAGACGATATCGTTTTTATTTCCCGCTGCTTATCACCCTGATAAAAAGGTTATCACACTCATGACTCGGTGATATCAGTTTATCCCTCTCGGTACGATATCATAACCAATAATGATATCGTCCTCGAGCGATAAAACTGATATCACCTCATCCCTCATATGATAACCTGTACATATAGCACTAAACAAATAACTAAATTTAAACCTTGGTGTGCAGATTAATTAAGATCAAGATTTAACATCTACAACTACTACTCATAGTTAATAGACTACAAGGTTAAGGAAACTTAATGGAAGAGCTACATGACGCATTGTCAATGTTAGCCTATGTTTATACAAACATTTGTATAAAACAATGTTTAAACAACTCACAAATGGGGTCCATGCAAAAGGTAGCTTTTGAGGTACCCTCCTCCCAAATGGTCTGCCCTATTTGCGACCCTCGGAAAGTTGCCCCTGCCCATCTCGGCGACCCTGATCGCAGCTGGAGAAACCCCTTTCAAAATATCGAGTTGTCTTTGTATACTTTGAGTCACTTCAGAATCCTTTATCACTCTTTCGTATTATTAGACCAGTTCCTTCGGGATAGATTTCACTATTGCGAATGCGCAGCTCCCTAATTTATCTTTACTGCACATGACTCCTCTAATCTCGTACCGCGGATCGGGGGCACTGGGGGCATGTGCCCCACTACTTTTTCAAAATGGAAACAGTGCCGTTTTTCTGAAATAAAAGTGCCCTCTTTTCTAGTCTGAAAGAACAGAGGGGACATTTTTCGACGCTGTACGAAATTATCGCGGGCGCGAGCGTTTTCCCTCGCTTTCTGAAGTTTGATATGCAATTTCGAAGGACGTCGAAGTTTACGGCATTGTGATTCACTGTATTTTTAAAATGTCGTTGTTTTTCTTGCTGCAAGTAATACAGTAACTCTTCATCTACGTATTAAGCGTTTTTGATGCGAAAAAATTGCAAAGAAGTCTAATATTTTCATGCGGGGAAAATGGCTGGCGATTTTTACATTCGGACGTTTGGGAAAAGCCTTTGAACAGCGTCAAACAATCCGACTTTATACTTTGAAATGGCCAACGGAAAAACCGTAAAAAGGAACGAAAATTATTCTTTGTTGCGTTTGGAAACATTTTTAGGAAGATAAATATATGAATATGTCGAAATTGGCTACGAAATGAGACGAACTTTTCGTTGAGTTTTCCGCAGCTCTGTTGCGAGTAGTTTGATATGACAGGCATTTTTACGAGGGCTATACCCGGAAATACTTTTCTTTGTTATTTAAGCTACGTATTTGACTCGATGATGTGTATCTCTTCGATTTAGAAAAATCTGCACAAAAAATGTTACGAAAGGCATCAGAGCACATAAATATAAGGTTAAAATTGCCATTTTAAATTCATGTATTTCTCTCAAAATCTCCCCTTTTCAATAGTTTTTGTACTCTCGTGTGTTAAAATATACATAATGCTGGTCGTACAAACGTGGTACCTGCTTGAGGAAAAATGTCCAAAAAGGTGATCTTGGCAGAGCAACTTGACACATCTGTAAACTCGACAGTTTCGGGATCCTATTTTCGTTGTCTCATTCCGTATGGGGCTTCGATGGCGCAGTCGTCAGGACAAGCGCCTTTCACCTCTGAGTCTTGAGTTCGATTCTCGCTGAGGACTATACTCATCACACTCATGTGAAAAGAGTACGTCGACGCTCTGCCGAAAGTCGTGGGTTTTCTCCGGGCACTCCGGTTTCCTCCCACAGGGAAAGTTGACGGGTGGGTTAGGATATACAGATTAGGAAAGTAATATCACAATTATTGTAAAAATAGATAATGTAGGCTACGTACATAATAATGCGAGATACTTGATGTAATCGGTCACTGAAAAGCCCCAACGGGGAGTGAGCTGAATAATGTATGTATGTAATGTATGTATGTAGCCATTTGTCGACCGATTTCTTGTTTATACTGTGGAAAGGGTTCCGTGTGTTTTAAATTGATTGTCTATTTTGTGATAAGTGGAAATTATCGCGATTCCTTGACGCAAATGGATTTTGAATTCATGTTACACTGTTGTGTTTATGCAACAATTTTAGTACCCTGTACCAAATCTCAGTTAGCAAAAATTCTGCCCTTTTCAACATCTTATTTCCAGCTTGTTTTAAAGGCTGAATGATATATTTTTCGATACAACTAGTTTTCGTGGAGTGAAAAATTGTTCAAGTGCATGTTAAAGAAAGGTGAATTTACATGTGTATTTTTCTCTTACGACGAGCGTTCGAAAACGCATACATAAACAAGTATTTGTCGGACGAAATTATACGTTTGCGGTAACGTTTTTATTTCTATTTCAACGTGCCTGTTACAAACCAAACATTTCTCACTTGGAAAAGTTGAAAATTGTGAGTACACATACAATACCGAAACAAGAAAACGCCCTGGCTCATAATATATAGTATGGCAAATTTTCTAATCACATTGTTTGTTTATAAAATTCAGTCACGCAATCCCGCGATGCGTGTACTGTACTTGTCTGAAAGTGCCCCTTTCTAATCAATGTGCAAAATCGAAAAAATGACGCTGGGTGTACCACTGATAGGTGCCCCTTTTGGACGGTGCCCCCCCCCCGTTTGAGATGCTTCTGCAGCCTTTGTCGTACCCAGGCCTATATTCACTCGGTCGCTCGTTGACTCCTTTCACTATTCGCATCTCTTAGTCTGTTTTAGACGTCGAATTTCCGTCGAATTTAATTCGTTGAAATTAACTCTACTGAACTTTATTCGACGGAATTTCAAAATCCAAAGCACCATCACAGGCCTTAGGTCTGCCCTATTGCCCTATCTACGTGTACAGTAAATGAAAATAGAACTTTGACTTACGTACCTTGACCCTCTGAATTATTTGATAATTCTGGAATTTGCCAAAGAACTTTGTTATGTTCTTTCGACCTAAAAATAAAGTATGTTACTTGTACGTCGATACGTCAAAATTAGTAAATTCAGGACACGCACGTAAACCAACGCGTATAAAGCTACGTAAACAAATTTGTACGGATTATCGATCTATGTTTTGTAAGTAGACGGCACAAACTCTGCTTACGTTCATACCTTCCGCCGGTGCGTACAGAGTTGCGAAAAAGCTGTGGGCATGCGGGTACAACCCGTAAGGAAGGTTTACTGGCATTGAGGAAGGTTAAAAGTGAAACACTAAAACATTGCAAAACGTATTTTCTAACATCCCAGCAGTAAGTACTAGACTAGTCAGGCTAGTATTAGTAACCACAGTCAGCACTTAGTCAGACTAGTACCGCAATGGGCAACTGACAAACCTACCCAGGCTAAAACCTGCATATCGGAAAATTTCCAGTTAACCAAAGATCTTACCCAGAGAAAGGTTGAAAATGTTTTGCAACTATGCGTGCATACTTTCGCTTTTGTAGTCTATTGTCATTTACGCTAGTTATGTGTCTATATGTATCGGTTATTTTAGCATGCGGAAATACAATAATTGGGTCTTATCGGTAA
This sequence comes from Trachythela sp. YZ-2020, assembly GCA_016169945.1. Taxonomy (NCBI): domain Eukaryota; kingdom Metazoa; phylum Cnidaria; class Anthozoa; order Malacalcyonacea; family Clavulariidae; genus Trachythela; species Trachythela sp. YZ-2020. The sequence goes on along the minus strand of JADLSH010000313.1, from coordinate 4,024,136 downwards.
TATGATCTTGTTCTATACAACTGCCCTTTTCTATAGAGAAGCCATCTTGAATGTGACGCATCGTTTAAAGGAAAATTTACTGTCATGAACATATTCTTGATATCATCGACGAAGTTTATATCTATTGTATAAGTAGCATTATGCATTTTTTCACGTGCAGCCTTGAAGAAATTAACAGTAATCAATTTTAAAGATGACAAATAACATTGGATAGACCATAATGCATTGCGATTTCACTATAGAGTCGCTATTGATAAAAAGTCCATTGTAAGGAATGATATATCAAGCCCTTTCAAACATGTAGTAAAAACAGATAATTACCATTTGGCCATCGGTTTAGACTGCATAATTTCGACTCCTCCGTTAACAGGAACGATAACCGACACATTATTGAGAGGAGAAACAACAGATAAGCACGATGGTGTATATTGATAATCCAATCTAACATCTGTGGTCTTTTCTTCACATTTCCAATAACAATTTAATGCTAGCGGGAGCAGTGGCACATCATGTTGAACCTAATATGAACAGAAAAGATACAAGCTGTTTAGACAAAAATAAATTTTTATTTTTATTTTTTATTATATTTTATTTTTTAATCTTTTTTAAAATTTATAATGTATAAAATGTGATGATGAGGCAAAATAAAAGGAAAATAGAGAGAAAGAAAAAGATTAAGGTCTACACATGCAACACCCACTTCCATTCAATTTCCTCACGCAGCCCCCCCCCCCCCTCCCCCCAACGTGATGTCACCGGACAAATTCTTCACCTCAGACCTAAATGAGTACCTCGTGCTTAAAGGCGAAGTGAAGTTCTCATTTCTTGCCGTTAAATATTACTTCCAATCTCTTTTCTTTCTATCATTCCTTTGCCTTCCGGACCATGCAACACAAACGTGTTGATCAACATTTCAATTTGATTTCATGATTTCGATGCAATTGAATTTTTTATTTTATTTTAGTATACTTGCATTAAATTTAGATAGTAATCTGAAAATTAAGTTTTGGATCAGAAGCGATCATGGGTACAGCAGTAATCTAGCAAGTTAAGCCCTGAACAAACTAGGGAGCATTGCTGCGGAGAATGATAAGAAAATCTTGATGCTTTCTCAAACGTTTCCATGTTCACCCACCCTCTAAAACACTGTTGCGGAAACAAAATTTCCTTTGCAGAATGCAAAAACATTTTCTAACAAATTCAGACACATTTTGTTTCGCAATTGCGATAATTGTCTCTAAACATTGTTTTCTTATTTTTCAACCTCAACCTGCATGTCTGGATATGACGTAGCCAGTATTTGTTGTAATTTAGCAATTTATTCAGAAATAACTCATTCAGCAGGCAAGTTTTAAACGAGTGGTGTCAGTGTAGGTAGCTTCTATACAATATAAAAACACATGTTTTCCCCCAGACCCAGGCCCCTCGCCTTCGCTCTTGTTGAATTTTTCAGGTAGTTTGATCCTAAAGACCCGAAGTTTATTAAAAGTTACAAACAAACTATTCCTGGTTTTCTCCCCTAAAATGGCTAGGATTAGGAAACAATGTTTCCGCAATGTTTCCTAGTTTTCCATGGACATTATACTGCAAAACTGGGGTTGGTATACGGCATTAATACTACATTCTTTTATACACACTCCCCTAGAGAAACAGACCCGCCGTTGCTATAGTAACGCTATGTTTACCTGATATTTTAGGATATCAATATTGTAATAAGGTGCTTGTCCTTGCTCAGCCAGTTTCTTCAAATGAGTAGTCAAAGCTGGCATTTTGAATTTAAAATATTTCGCATCCCTATCTCCTGGTGGTTCATCACTAAAGAGAAATGGAAATATTGTTTTGTTAATTACTAATTACATGTCAAGTTTCGTACATGATACTGTACAATGTTTGTAGAAGACGAATAAGAGTTCAGTTCCTATTTCAATGATGTTGAACATTGGTTTTCGCTATTTAATATTGTATTCGAATTATTGTACACTTGATCTGAAAATTGAAGTACTACCAAATTTAGGAGTCTAGTCAACGGGATGAGAAAGAACGCGCAGGTTCCCATAAAAAATTAAAACAAATTAAAAAATTCTGTATTAAAAATATTACTGTACCTCAAGATAAGAGATTTGTTAGGTAGAATATTTTCCAACAATGCTGATCCAATAATGGCAAACGTTAGCACAGGAGGATCTTCACTTGATGATAGAGAGGTGATTGCACTGGCTGGAAATGACACTGTCACGTCACCAGTTACACTGTGCCTGAAATAGAACGAGTGAATAAATATAACCATCTCACGACGTACAGTAATGCTACAAAACTATGTACGTACAGTAATGCTACAAAACTAAGACTGAATATTCCACGAATGCAAAATACATAAACAGAAGATTCTCACGTTTCAAGAGAAAGCGCTTCCTAACTCTTTGACGAAAAGCCTTCGCAAAAATGCCTGAATTGTTTGCTTCTATTTTGAATAAACACACATTAACAGTTTTCTAACTTACTATACAGTACACCTACAAGATTGTACAGTATACGGCATATACCCATGTACATCAACTACGATAAATTAGTACTCCTTAGATAGAAAAGACTATATACTAACATTCTAATAGAAGAGTTTATTCTCCCATGATATAAAAAAATATTAATGTTAACCTTGATGTATCTTTTCCCTTGAAGTAAGCATTCACAGTCTCCACTAGTGCGACGGCAACTGGAATGATCTCTTCATTCTTTTTAACCACTGGACTACCTGATGCATTTACCTGACAAGAAGACATAGATTAAGCCCTGGGATAAATAGGAAACATTGTTCCGTAAACATTTGAAAATATCAAGTTTCCTCGAATGTTTCCCCCGTTTGTTTGCGGAAAGAAAAATGTTTCCCAACAAATCCAGAGACATACATTTATAGACACTTCCCGAGTTTGCTTGAGCACGAAACGATTCATTGCCAGCCAGTAAATTCGGGAGGTGTCTGGGAAGTATAACTTTCCTTGGGGAAACGATGTTTTCTAGTTTTCTGCTCCTGTTACCTAGTTCGCTCAGGGTTTTAATATACTGTACATGTATGAGCAAGTCTGTTTGATGTCTGAAGTTCGATACTGTCAGGATCTTTCAGCATTTCACAATTTTCATCCCTATGACGTCATAGTCTTACATATCAAACAATTAAAATTGACCAAAAACGAGAACGGATATCGAAAAGTGTTAAATAACTTGTCGTTGTTCCAGAATTCTTTCTAACTATATCATTTTAATATTAATGTTATTTACAAGTATGTGGAAAACAGAGTGTTTTCTAATTTTCTTACCATAGTAGGCTGAAGTATACTTCCAGCGCCACGAACTGAAACTACAGGTGAAGTATTCCCACGTACAGCACGTTGTGTACTTGGACTGTTTATTCTATCCCATATTGTCTTTGCTGACCCTCCAGGATCCTCTGTTGTACCCGCAGCACCAGCCACGCGGGCGTATAGATCAGCTGAGAAACTAGAAGCTGTTTCAGTAGTTGTGGTAGTTGGTGTAGGAGAGCCATGTGTTCTTGTTGAATCGAAATTTTGTTTCAGCGAGAGAGAACCGGAGGATAATTCAGTACCAGTCGCACTGAGACGAGGCTAGAAATCACAGAAAATATAATTAACATATAAGTAAAACTATAACGTTTTGTAGACTAAGAATAAAGCCGCGATGCACCCGTGTACGATGCACCAGGGAGTAGAGTTATTTAGGGCCTATTCATATGAGCCTGCCTCCCGAGGAAGGTTAACGGTCATAAATATATCGTGTATGTGCACTACGCATTCTAAAAGACATACTACAAGCAATATACTGTACCTTGGGTCTTGGTCGTGAAGCAGGAATACTCAAGCTACCAGCAGATGTTGTCCTTGGTATCTCAGATGGTGGAGGAGCAAGAAAGGAAAGAGAGTCTGGTGGTGACTGCCTTGATTCATCAGATCCAGTTTCTTTATCTGTTGCATAAAAATACACAGTCAAATAAGATTATAAATACCGTGTAGAACAGAATCTTTGGTCACAGAAATCCCAAATTACGCGAAAGCTATATATTTTTGAAAACATCAAGGTGTTAATTTTCCAATGGTTCTCGTTAAGAAATATTATAATAGATCCTCAAAAGAAGGAGGACAGCAGTTCAATCTGCAGGCATGAATGTTTTGGCGCTCAAACAGTCCAGATCGCAACGCTGTCTAGATATAAAACGGCACAGTAGCACTCACTCTGAACAAGCGCATGTGTTATAACACAGCGAAATCTGCGCATCCAGACATGTGTGAAAAGTCATGTGGCCAGAGTGTTCACAAGACCACAAATGACGGAGCAAAATGAAGGAGCGTATATATAGACACGCATGTGTCGGCGTCTAATGCTTTCTAGATACGAGATGGCACTGTATTTATACACACGAGCTTGCTCTCACCAAACTTATGTGGTAGAACAAAGTGACGTTACAGAGTAAATGAGTATATCAGCAGTACATCACAGTATGACATAAAACAAGTACCTGTGACAGACGAAGACGTAGTATCTGTTAAAGAACCAGTACTTCCAAACATTGCTAAAGATGATTTCTTCGGAGGCAATGCTGGTGAAGATCCGTTTGAATGACTGCGATTGATCATTGATGTTCGCTTCTTTGGAGCCAACTCCGGGGGTTTATCATCATTTCCTGCTGAACTTGGTTTATCTAAATCAATGACTAGAAAATACAACAGAGATAGGTAAATATTAGTAGTTGCCATGAAATTAACGAGCGATATATATTTCAAGTGTACAAGTGTGTCAAAATTGTACGAGGTTACACATGAACAATAAGGCTCATTCACATGCACCGAACGCGATGAATTCTGCATCCTACTGTACTCAAGACAAATTTGCACGATTTCGCTATGCGAGTTCACATGGGACGCAAGAAACCGGAAGAATTCGAGGACAACTAACCATCAAATTTGCGTACGGCTCCGCTCTCGTGTGAACGTAGTCTTTCTGTTTCAGTTTTTGAATACAAGGTTCTACATGCAATACTTTGTTTGTCTACAATATCTTAAAATACTTGTACACAAGCCATGCGTGTACAGAAAATGTAAGAGCATGCAGAGGCCGATTGTACGAATCCTGTTTAGCTTATCCCGTTGATAGGTCAAATACAGGACGTTTTATCCTGAACAGAACAACAATTTATGCAACTAGATATTTAGTACGTAAGTTTTAGATTCAGTTATTCAGTAGATGTCTATGTTCTCTGATCAACTAGAACCTGACTTCTGAATTGTCTATGCAGAAAGTCATTGAATTTTGGAATGTACAGTACGTACATTAAAAGATTTAGAAGCATATAAATGGCCTTAACTATTCTCGTCTGATAAGGTACTAACCTTGACCACTGTTTGTAGCAAGAGGATTCAATGGGGCAAAGTTTGTAAGTTGATTTGGTTGTGAATTTAATGTCGTGGTTGTTGTAACTGTCGATGATGTCGTTATAGCCGACGTGCTGCTAAATGTGGGCTGACTGAAGTCAATTGAAAGAAGATCTTCTTGCGATTTGGATCTACAAAGTTTAAGAACACAAACATTGCTTAAAACTTTGGACGGGCTTATATCAGTGCTGGACAACGGGGAAGGGGAGGGGGCAGGGAGAATCCCCAATACTCTAGCTCTTGAAGTCTCTGTATGTAATATAGTCGACTAAGAACTCGAACGTGTGGTGCCAGTGTAGGTAGAGTCTAACGAAGGTTCGGCGGTGGAGTAGGATAAAACTACCTGAAAAATACAGTAAGAACTTCAAAATAACTGTAGATAACTAAGTTGTAACAAAGTTTTTTCAAGCCAAAAAGGTTTGGGGAAGTTTCAATGTTGTAGATATAACAAAGAGTACGTGTCCCATGACCAAATTTCCTACTAGGATAATGTTCTGTAAAATTGTGTACTAACAGCTACTGTGACGTCATCACGACGTCATTTTGGGTGTTGGGTATGGAAAGAAATCAAAGTTCTTACTCAAATTTTGGGAGAGAATTCATTGATTAGTAAGTACGTTTGTCATACAGACAAAATAACTACAGTATGTATTAAGGACCACACAGCTTGGCAGTAACCAGTAACGTTTCTTGGATTGGACTTTAGAAGCAATTATTAGCGGCATTCTACGATTATGCACGCTGTATGAATTCCTACCAAAATTTCATGTGAATGATTGATACATTACTGTATACAATTGGTTCGTCATTATATCATGGCGATCATTACTTACAGTTTGTGAGAAGACTGAACACCTGAGCCATTAAGGAATGTTGTTTTCGGAAAATCAACATCTATATAGAAAGAGAAGCGTTGATTTGTGGGACTTTATGTACACTGCCAGGAAATGTTTGACAAAATGCCTTGTTTAGCAGGAAAATTGCACCCTACTGACAGAACCTTATCATATTATTACGAGGCTCTGCCGAAATTGTGTAGTTCTTAATTAGAGCATGCGTTACTACGGTTTCTTTAGAAACAGCCTATAAATAGTACACACGCATGCCAATTAACATGTGAGAACGGACTTCCACGTGATAATACCGATGCTTGCATTGGCGTGTAATACTCCGGTAAAAAGTTATAAAACCTAAAATTACGCATCTTATTATCGACGTCTTTGGTAGCGCGCCTCTTCAAACCAACTACACAATTTCGGCATGTCACGAAAAATACCGGTTTATTTAGGTCTTCAGTCTGTCAGTTAAAACAAAGTGGTTATATTTTTTACCTGATGACATTGATTCACTTTTCTTTTGCTACAAGAAAAAAGTATATATTTTTGTCAATTGATTATAAAGGAACCAATTCACTGGTTAAGCTCTAAGCCTGGTTTCCATTTAGTCGTAACGGTCGTGAACACGTCAAGGTGATCGATGTAATAGAGTGTCGATATATCTCTGCAATCATTAAAGATTGATTTGCATAGAGCACAGAAAAGACAAGATAGATCCAGACTATTTCACATCGTCCAACATGACTTGGTCACGACAGTTACGAGCAAATGGAAAGCAGGCTTTATTTGAACATGTATATATTAAGAAAAAATTGAGGTTTTCTTTTTGAAACAATGAAAACTATGAAAGCCACATTATTATTACCACATTTCTTAATTATACATTCAAAACTCAACACAAAATCCAATTAATCTAATTAGGGAATTACAATAGACGATTGAGAGGTTATTTCATAAACTTGTGCCTCGCGTTCAGGATTTTGAAACACTTCAGATCAATAGAATTCACTCAACTGTTGACGGTAAGAGTTTCGTTGTCCTCTAAATTTCGTAAAGGCGATGTTACACAGAACAATATTTGGCGACAATTTCTCTATCAGAACCAATCAAATTTCATATAACCTCATTTGCATTGTGAATTGTCGTTCAAGATTGTCCTGTGTATAACATCGCCAAACACTCAAGACAACAGCAAGAATCGCTTGATAAACAGTCTCGTCAATCTATTGACTTGATCTCGCATGTTTAGATACTCTCAGTCGTTTACAAAATATTACAAAATACTCACCCATACCGGAGGAGTTGGAAGAGTAAGTTGAATTGACCGAAACTCGTCCAAACTCGCCGTGGTCTTTTCCGTTGCTGGTTTTATTGTAATTTTTATCTTCTTTGGTTCATCGTCTGAAACAGAAATAACATCAACTGCCTGTTTAGTTTAAAGTTTACTCTACAATGCACACAACCGGACGACCGGGCCGTTGCATGGTGGCACCTCCGTGACCGCGGTTTGATTCATGCAACAAGCAGTTGTTTGATTATAATCACGCCTCGGTTGCAAGTGTCGCGAAAAGGTGCTTCCAGTATCATGATTCCGCCAAATACCGCTAGTTTTCTCCTAATAATCCGGTTTTCCTCCTGCATTAACACTGGGCGAATAAGGGATGACCCTTACAGGACCTTTAGGGAGAACAGTTAGAGCTATCCAGTGTGGATAAAGGTACTTTTTTAGTTTAGTTTTTATCCTATATTCTGGACTTTAGCGGGTTCCCACTAATCTTGCGAACACAGTATAACGTTTGTTTGAAAATTCTATCAATTAGAACTTTGCTCACCATCATCCGAGTCTGAATCAGAGCTTTCGTTTGATTTATGACGTAAACATTGTTAAGGTGCATGACATTACATTTTAACCGATAATAATTATATGCAAAATTGCACAATATTACGTGTTATAACCTATGCAACATTAAATTTCAAATGGAACATTGACCTTGCTCCAACACGGCGCCTATACCATTTCTAACCCAGTTGCGGCGACGGCTGGCAACTTGGAGAAAATTTAGAAGGAAAGACGTAGTTGAGAACGTAAAATTTCCGTTCTTGTGATGAATTTTAAGAGTCGACACAACATGATGGTACATTGTAGTCATAGATGGAAACGCATTCTGCGAGCTTGCTTGTTACATTCCACATGTTAAAACAGGGCGTTAGCTCAACACTGTTTCACCATTATTCAAGCAACTTTTCTACAGTGTATTCTGGGATAGATTCGCGACGGTCTAGGAAGAGTTGTGCAAGTTGTGCAATCTCAACAACTAAAGAGTACAAAACCGAGAACAAATGTTAAGTGGATTATATCTAAACATTTTCGGCAAATTTTATGCTTGGATGTGTGCATCTTTTACATATTTTCTGAATAAAGGATATTTTCTGTGTCCTTTGGAATAATCCTGTATCCTTCTTCATCTACTTCTACTCCGTCATCGTTCTAGAATAGAAAGTTACACACATGATGACTTACATGCATTAAGTACTCCCGTAAAAATCTCACAATGTAAAAGGCTTTTCGTGTATTGATTAATTGTTGCTTGTCTAAAAGTCACACCTCGTCATTGCACCGAGTTTCATGCTTTCGTAATTATCAGACAACCAAATTGCACCAAAATTTCGCAAGTTAGGGGGAGAGGGGATTAGTGCCAATAGACGTTTCTTAAGATAGCTTCACAACATCGTTCCATGCCTTTTTTCGCGCGGTTTTGGTAAGTACATTTTCCAAATTGTGTTGAAATATGGTTGAAAAAGCCGTCAAAATATCAAGAGCGACGCATTGTTGAAGTTATATATTACGTATGTTGTTAACTCTATTCTAAACTTCGTTTCGGTATGGTTTCTATTGTGTTATGTATTTTTGTAGATTGTTTTGATGTCCGAAATATGTCCTCGGACCGTCTTTGTTTTACTTAGACAAGGACGAAAATGGAGATATTTTTGTATAAAATGCCCAATAAGTGACTACTTACAGGTACATATATGCTAACAGTTTGAGCGTAGCTCGTTTTATTTGAAGTAATTCATATTGCTAGTACCGTACATGATGTGGTATTTTTTGGTCAGGGATTATATTTAATAGCTGCAGTAGTACTCGTTCAGCATTTATACGTGTTATATTGATTTCTTTGAGCAGGCAATCGTGCATGTTGACATGACAGTCTATACAGTAAATGTTAAAAACATAATAAACATACTCCTGGTAAAGCTTCAGCTGGATTGGCTTCAGGACTTGTTTCACTGTAACGGAAAGTAAAAATAAAAAATTATACACTTGTTCAGCAATACAACGCCATTTTATGGGCAACCCAACTCGTAAATGCGAGGTTCCAGTGTACGACTGTACGTAGTGTTTAATAAGCAATTCATAGTTTCGATTGCGCATCCAAATGACGCGTTCTGCGTCGGGATGAATTTGCAGTTCAATCATAACATGTAGCTGAGACTGGAAGAATCAATCATCATTTGAATATGCAAAAGTTGCTCGAAGAACAACTTATTCCCTTAAGTGCACATTTCTTTATTTTGCTCTACACAAAAGACAAAAATTAATATGCTAGTACAAAAAATACTTAATGGACAGTTCTATTGTGGCTATATGTGAAACACACATGAATGATTGAACAGTTGAATACTTTGAACAATCGGGACTAGAGGTGTGCAAATCCGATCGGATTTCGTTCGGATTCGGAGGGTAAATAAAAATTTCGGATCGGATCGGATTAGAAAACTTGTCCCACCAGTCGGATCGGACTAGGAAACCTGTATGGTAGTCGGATCCTATCGGATTTCGATTGACGAACATGAATTTCTGTGAAGCGTTTCACTACAACTGGGTTCTAATTCCTATTGGCAGTATTGCAATTTTCAAGCATTTTTCAATGCGAGTATGCGACATCTAGTACGCGAACATATTATTATGCTCGCGTGAGAAATAGATTTATAAAAGTTTTGTTAAGGTTACTAACTTAGGAAACCGTATATATTATTTCGATTCGGATCGGATCGGTATGCTGTTTTAGTGTCGGATCGGATTGTCGGATCGGATTTTAGTGTCGGATCGCATTCAAATTTTTCGGATCGGATTGGATTCGGATTTTAATCATCAACAATTGTCGGATTCGAACTGTCCAATCCGATGTACACCTCTAATCGGGACATCAAATTAATGTTCGTTGTATGGAGGTGTCACTCCGTTGTACAGAGTGTCCGTTAGTATAGAGGTTGCACTGTGTATATATATATATATATAGTCCAAATATGCTGGCTTTCACTGAAGCGCACTACAGACAAATAACTAAATACAACGTGGTGTTAAACTTAAAAACAAAAAGAAATGACATCATCACATTTAAATATCTTACATGGTTCCATTTGGAGTTTGTATTTTCTCCTTCTCTTTCTTTTTCTTAGTCTTCCTTTCTTTCCGTTCTTTATCTTTTTCTTTCTTCTTTTTACGAAACGCTGCAGAAACAGAATGACATGAAATATTTATGTTGACGTAACAAACCATAGTTAGTTACAACACAGACGTCACGTGTACATATAAAATTGCATTCGATAATTATGGCATCAGCAGTTTTTGCTTGATATCAAGAACGGAAATCTATGAAGTTTCACCTATGGTTTGTACGCATGACGTCCGTGTTGACCAAAAACGTCGCCCACTTGTCAGACTGATGTTTGCCTTCGCTTGATAAATCCAGGGATGGATTTACTGGGGGGAGGGGAGTTTCAGGGGGGGAGGGTGCGCACCCCTCATATCCTTCGCTAATAGATGCAGGAAGGGTGTCAATTTCCATACCAAATCCAAATTTTAAATTTGGCAGGCCATTTATTTATAAGAATAAAATATTGGGTCATTGGGGGCCTCTTTGACTATCTAGGCAATGTTATTTTTCAAACATTTTCTGACCTTTGACCTTTCCGGGGGGGTCCTCAGTGATAATGCACCCTGCCTCGGTCGATGGATACGCCCTGCTTCATGACCAGCGCCCACTCATCATCGCCCCCCCCTCCCCCCTTCCAGATCAAGCTGGATCCATCCATGGATAAATTAACCAGTTTCAGAAAGCATATTAGTTACCTGAAATAGATTGTGATCTAATATTTAGATTAGGAGATTCTTCCACTTCAATATCAACAAGTGATCCAGTTGCAGCAAACTCTTCAAAAATTATTTCAACTAGAGTGTAAAATGCACGTACAATTACACTACAGAATTGTTTCAGCTTTAAACATGAGAGCACAATCCAAGGAGTAAACGCAATTATATCTATCCAAGGTTAGTTTAAATAATGTTTGCAATATCCCACGGCGCACGTGCACAAATACACACGTCCTACTGTATTCCCCAATCACTAAAGGTCAAGATAAATACAGCATGCTATTTGTGTGAGTGTCCGCCACTGCTAGCAGTTCAAGGCTTCAAGCTCAAAATCCAATTGTGAGGAATGTGTACTCATTTTCGTATCTAAAGTATTACCTGTATCGCTAGACCCGTGGTTGGACATGCCTTATTGCATCATTCATAGGCTGTTGCGATATATCGAAATATCGATAAATCGCGATATTTTTGAAATATCGGTATCGCGATATTTGCCTTTTCGATATATCGAAATATCGAAAAATATCGAAGTTATATCGATTTTTCGATAAATATCAATAAACAGTTATATTTTAACTCTTGTGAATGGCAAATTCCTGTTTTTGAGGTGCGTAGTAGCGTGAATCTAAGGAATTTCCTGTTTCTGTTAATTTATTCTTAATGAGCTTTTATGCTTCATTAAAATGCGTTGCTGTGACGAATGCACGTTTTTGCTGCATGAGTCATCGTCAAAGTTGCGATTAGCTACCAGCCTACCATATAAATGAGTAGGCTGCCATATAAATATCATACGTTGAGGTTGCGTCAATTATTTACTAACACACATCAGTGCATGAAATTGGAAAACATTGAAATTGAAATTTTTTCGATATCGATATTCGATATTTTTTCAATATCGCAACAGCCTACATCATTGTAAACAGGATTAAATACATAGTTACATTACTAAGTATATATAGTACCCGGTACGTCTCTTCCAGTTCCTTTCTCTTTTGCAAATTCATCCAGCAATTTGTCGGTTGTTAATTCTTTAACCTGAGTTCTGAAATGAGCGATAACCTAAGACAAAAAAAAACGATCAGAAGAGAAACGCCACAGCCCAAGTTGTAAGAACGAAATAGATATGCAGTGTTTCTATGTATTCTAATTACCTTTAGAACTGATTCCTGGCCTGTTTCAAGAGTTCCAATGTAAGAAATCAAGTGTTCCGACATACTTTTTAAGTGATTAATTTCAATTTCTTCAAATTTCTAGAACAAGTCAATTTTCATTCCATGAGGTCATACAGCATGAATAAAAAAGTAAATCTCAGTACTCTTATTATGTGTGTACCTTCGAAGTCTCTATCATTTTGGCATGGAACAACTTCCTAACTTCTTCCCGTTTTTCTATTAACGATTTATAATCCTCTCCTGTGAATACGAACACACCAATCAGCGCATTACAATTTAATTTAGTTTTATTTAATTATATGTCCTACAATGCGAAAGTAAAATAATACACTAAACCCATACATGCAGTATTGTTGTTCCGCCTTGCGCTGCGCAACGCACGCGATATCCACAAACCCGAGTTGGAGCCTGGGGATGAGGATGTCCTCACATTTCATTGACCAATCACAAATCCCCAGTGGAGTCAGTTTACTACATTTTATTATGTCGGACTGTATATATTCAAAAATAGGATATCGCCTGTTTTTGGCTGTTAGCTGTTGTGAACGTTTTAGCCTAGGACATGATCTTGAGTCAAGCATTGTTAGAAGCGTTATTTATGTTATGTTTCTGCGAACCCCTGACTGACCCGACAAAATGTATTTCCTTGAAATGTTGTCAGTGGTTTTTCAAAATTTATAATAGGCTGATAAACATCAGCACCCACTGCAATTACAATATATAACATACTGTACTATATATGGTCGCACATGCATCTTCGATGTCAACACTTTAAATTTAACAACTTTCAAAAACTGTACAGTAATTATATAGAAAAAAAGAATTTTTCATACCTGAACGAATTTTCTTCTGCTCAGCCTATGGTAAAATAGAACAATTCTGATTAAGCACGACTATTTTAAGTCTGGTTTTCACCAGGAGAAAACAAAGCGTGCATCCTCTCCCCTGAGGATTACGAAAACAAAGCATATTTCTAGCCCAGCTTATGTTTACAGCCTAACGCTTACAGTGCATGCGGTTATCTCAAACAAAGCTCATGTCGCATGTTTTACTGCATATATTTGTTTTGCTATTTTTATTTTTTATATAAGCATGCACTTTGTGTCTATAGTGAAAATCGTGTTAATATATAAGTTGGTGTCTTTCTATACCTGACATGTACACGCTACACTATGTCTACTACATCATTAGGGATCTTACGATTAGATGGCGAAAACAGGAACAGGAACCTCTAACGACTGGAACGACGTTGTTTGGCGTTGGTGTCATGTAATCGTAAGGTCTCTATTATCCTTGTTATGGAAGACACTAATCTACACATGTAAGTATCATAATTATTGCACTCATTGAAATAAGATACAATTTGCATATAAAGCATGATTGAAGATTAAAACCTTTCACAGAGTACTACAGGGTGTATCAAAAAAACTGAAAATACCATAATTTGTATGCACGAGATCATACATTAGAATTTCAATGGCTGTGCAAATAATTACGCTTCTGGGATTTGAAAATACGTTTCCACGTGCAGTACTATCAAAATAAGCACACAAAGTGAATTAAAATTCACTTTGTGTGCTTGTTTTGATACCCCTGGGAAACGTATTTTCAAATCCCAGAAGCGTAATTATTTGCACAGCCATTGAAATTCTAATGTATGATCTCGTGCATACAAATTATGGTATTTGCAGTTTTTTTGATACACCCTGTATACCTTCTCTAGAACCCCACTAATTGAAAGTTTATTTGAATTTAATATTTATTTTATATTGTACACACCTTTTCAATATCTTTCGCATTTGTTGTTTCTTTTTTGACTTTCTCAAATTCCTGACATCTTGAGTAGTAAGTGTCCTTAGCCTGTTCCACGTGTTGATGAAAATAAGAAGACGCTAAATGGACTGGACTCATTTGTAATAGAGATGCAGGCTACACAGACGAACTAGCTAGAACAAGGCGATATACTGTATACAGGCAATAGACCTGGGACCAATCCATGCCCGACAATTTCCTAATGTTGCATTTATACATCCGTCAGGACGAACTACAGAACCGGGTATGTCTGTGTAGCCAAATACACAGATATTCGTATTGACGGTCTGACGTTTGCTGAATTGGTCCATCCATACGTATACAGATTTCGTATAACGTTTTCTTTGTAGATTTGTCTCGTGTATTTGGCGAATACGCCCACCAAAATGGAAACTTTTGAAAGTCGTATTGACGCATGAAAAAGCAACTGTACGAAAACTATGACGTAACATCGTCTTAAAGAGTCCAGTCTAACGAGTCCAGAATGCTTCAATTACGACTTCGACTACTTGTACTGCTTAGTGGGCTAATTTGGTGAAGGAAATAGTTGTTTCAACTCAACATTGTTATCTCCCAAAGCGAAGGACTCTTATTTTTCCCATTGTAAAATAATGGTCACCTCCAAAATATCAACAGGGAATACATAATCTGAGCTGTACCGTCAATTCATGTCATGTTCATTAGCTCATGCTTTTTCCCGCCGTTTTAGCGCATTTGTGTGGACGGTCAAAAACAGTTTAGATATGCTACATTTGGACGCATTGTTTTTGAAAATGGAACAAAACGTTTGCGCTACACACGTGGACAGAGCCTTAATCTACTGGGTTAACCATGCATCAGAGCTGATCCCGATTAACAAAATGGCCTGGCCTAAATGCTAAGTTCACCCTTACAACTGTTAGCACATGGCCCGAACAAGGCATAATAAATTGAAGTACAGGTCCTTCGTTGATAGCAGGCTGCATATTTCCTGAAGAAGCAAACCTGTATAAATATGTTTAATAATAATAATAATACAGTATTGTATAGAGTGATGTAACATTCTGGCAATGTAATCGCAATACAATATACACAGCACAGGTAATAGACAAACCTTAAGAACTGCTGCAGTTTTGGTTTGAATTGATGTCACAACTTCAGCTGTTGCACTTAAATCATCCTTCAACTAAATATAAAAATATAATGTATGTTCAATACAGTAAAAGCCATTGGCACATTGTACTATCTCACTTGGGTGAATTGTAAACTGCCTGGAAGAGCTTTTTATGGAAAATATCTGCTGTAATTGAATTGATCTGAATCATTGAATTTTGCAAAAACCATTGTCAATGATGATGGAATTTTCCTTGTGGGGGGAGGTGAAAATACAGAGAGTGTGTGTATTCCTTGCAGGTAACTCCCAGTAGACCTCATTATGAGATAGAACTGCATCAGATATTAGCTTTGCAACTTACAGCTTTCTGACTTTCCTTTTGTGCTTCACCATAATCTCTGACTACTTTTATCAACTCATGAAGCTGTTGAACAGCTTGAGTATATGAATTAGCCAATATTTCTGTTGAACTCTTCACAATATTCCAACATGGCTCAAAGGTACTATAAAGAAAAATATACCAATGAAAATAGATATAATTCTGTTTTGAGGGAAACATGTTATTTAATTATCAAATATATTGCATGGTATTTTCCACCAAACAAGACAATTATTATATTCAGGATTTTAGTCAAGATTTGGAATTTGGAATACAACTTAGCATGCAGTGAATCTCTTTGGGTGGCATAGAAATATGCACCATGGCAACTTTACATGTTATTATGATAGCTCTTAACGGCTAAGGAAGAGAATTCATGGATGACATGCAATTACAAACTTGCATTATTGATTCACATACAGTAGCAGTGTTAGTTGTGTTAGCCAAATAAGCTATACTTTATTGCAATGATTGTTATCAAATTTGACTGTTGATGACAATTGGAGAAAACAAGATCTCTTAAGGCCCATTACATGATACAATTACATGTAGTTGTATACAATTGTCGTTCTGGCATTTGAAAATGACTGCTAACACCACAACTCCTATTCATTAGTTTATGGCAATCAATTTGAAATGCAACGTCTTTATGTGACTGTGTGTTTTTTTCGATGACATATGCCAGGATATTGTGTGTCTATTCAATTACATATGCCAGGATAGGAATTGTATACATTATACAACTAACTAGACATTAGACAAAAACATAATAATTAGCTGTCCAAAAGCCATCCTTTTTCAAGTGGCTATGCAAATTTGAAGATGGCCGTCCAAAAGATGGCTGGAACGTGGGTTCTTAACAGACCTAACAGTGCTGTCAATGAATGCATGCTCAGCGATATGGCCATTTTTTGTGCGATTTCCGGTCTTGTTTCAGGGGGGGTGTCAACCTTCCAACACCACTGCAAACTAATTCAAGTGATAGCCAAAAACTGCTGATTACTAAAGCAGACTATTTGAAGGCTGATAAACCAACTAATCAGCATCTGCCAATTTTGTTATATTGGTAGCCATCAGTCCCAGTTAACTGTGTATTAGTTAGGTTATTAGTTTATTCTCTCAAACAACAGACAAGAGCAAGAGAAAATTCTTAAGAATAAACTGCACTCATTCAAGTTTAGTTAAATATTAAAATTTGTAAGTCCCATGTAGCCTACTACATCAATTTGAAAAAATATACACCTTAAAATGTACTTTTGCTATGAATGAGTGAACGAATGAACAACTTTATTTAAAGAGGGTAAAATAACACGACAGCAATACAGCTGAAAAACCTGTGGCCCTCATACAATATATACAAAGTTATAGATTCTATCTACTTTAAAGCAATAAAGCTATTTAGGAAGAGAACTATAGAAGAGATCTTAGGATTATATATATATACATATCTACAATTTACTGAAGCTTTACTGATCACATTAACTGTTCAAATCGATCAATACCCTTATATGAGTCCAGGAAGTGGTTTTAAGGGCAAACTTAAAAGAAGTAATGCTAGATCGGCTTGATGATAGCATTATAAAATTTTGTTTATTTTTTATTCAACTTCGCCTCAATGGCAGGGAGTCCACAACAGCGTCAGCCAATTACTGTGGCCCCATTGTTAGTTCCTAAGGGTTAGTATTAGAGGGGGGAAACCGGAGTACCCGGGGAAAACCCTCGAAGCACAGGAGAGAATCTCAACTTACATGAGTTATTTGAGCACACTGCCGATCTCATGCGAGTACCAACAGTGACCTCGACCTGTTGTGAAACCAGTGGTAAGAGGCAGCGCGCTAACCGCTTCCGCCACCCGTGCTACCGTGTAAAATAGCTTTCGTTCAAGCAGTGGCAGACTGATTTTTTGACTGAGCTTTTTACAAAGTTTGTTTACATGCTCTTTGAAAGCTAGATCTTCGCCAATGATTACGCCAAGTAATTTTTGTGAGGAGACCGATTCAATATTTGCACCATTTGCAGTAAGAGATAGAGAAGGAGTTTGTAGGCGAGATTTAAGGCGTTTACCGGTAACCAGAATTGATTTAGTTTTGGCAGCATTAAGTAGTTCTAGAGATGAGCCGATTAATCGGAAAATAATCGGAAAAGCCGATTAATCGGCTCTTTTCAAATAATCGGTAATCGGCCGATTACTTCGCTATAACCGGCCGATTACCGATTAGTATAAAATAAACGATGTATGCTTTAAATTCAGCTTTTACGAACAACGCAAGATAGTTGTTTATATTTCACAGTGATTACATTCACACAGCGTATCAAATATTGACGCCAAGCGACTGGATTTTGACTCTGCGACTTGTACGTTTAATTTTAAAACGGTATATATATAGCACTTAAAATTTCACCAAGTTCGCAAATTATTGTCTATTGACATATAAATACTTTTAAAAAACTTATATGTCATAGTTGACTGGTAAACTAAGTCGCATATGATTTGTAAATGAAAGCGTATAGGATGTATTGATAAACAAACTATATTTAGACATTGCAATAAAGTAAACAATGATACTCTATCTATTTTTATTACTCTCCGTGACCGCCTTTGTTATTGTCCGCCTTCGCAGACGCTTTGCAGTCCTTTGTTATTGTTAATATCAGCACTAATGACTCATTAATGACTCATTAGGGTGGTGACATCATCCGGCTATATTTTTCTTATAAAAGCTCGCTCTGTTAGGTTTTTTTCGTAACAGTAATGCTAAGACATTAACAACACAAGACAGCGATGGCCCAATCTCCTAGGAGCGGTGTTTGGGCATGTGTAGCAACAAGCTCTTACAAAAAACAATTACAAAAATAATCGGTAAAGCCGATTAATCGGCCGATTAGTTCGAATAATCGGCCTCCAAATAATCGGTTTCAATAATCGGCAATTTTGATAATCGGCTCATCTCTATTAAGTACCATTCGATTCAAAATTTTAACTGGTAAGATATATACCCTCAGGTAGTTATTAAATGTAGTTAATGGTGAATTGTTAAAGTTGACATTGGAATTAAGAATATTCAAAGTTAAAAATTATTGTTTACCATGACAAATCAATTAACATGATGGCACTTGGTGAACTATATTATAGTGCTTCATACTAACCAAAACAAAATTTTAATAAGATAAAAATTTAAAATTCATTCGAAATAATATAGAAGTTATTAGGTATACATAGTTATTACACTCACCCCAGGGATATGCCTGTGTTTGTTGGTTTGCAAATTTTACTCAACGATTTTGCATAGCCTTCCTCAATTGTAGCTCTAAATATAAAATTCACAACGAACAATAAAATCTGATCAACAAAAACACAGGAAGTATTCAATACATTTGACATTATATTCATATGTGAAGCATTTCCAGCAGAGTGTAAACAAATATTTTGTGTAGTTGTTCAATATTTTCATTGCCTGACCTGTCACGGATGAATTCTGCCAGTTCTCGGCTAGCATTAATGCCATGTTTCATAGCATGATATAGTACATCGTATCCATTATTCTTCTCTCCCTTTAAAAACACAGACGTTCCGGTATAAAGCATGAGTCAAAATGATAATTTCACACACGAATGACACACGAAACAACTTTAACAGCATGTCTAAATTCTATTTAAACACTCAGATTAAATCAAGCATATTTTAACGAATTACCCAAAAGTTATCTTCGAAATAAACCATGACTAGCTTGTCGGCTTTACAAGTACTTTATAGCAGCAGTTGTTCAATATCTTCGGCCATCTCGCAATATATCGTCAAACTCGGAAGACATGTTTTGGCTACACAGAATGTTTGCTCATGCGCATTACGTACAACATTAGGAAGTAGTGACGTCATGTTCAGAGAAGACCGCAAAAAAATTCCACAAGAATATTCGGAACATTTTCTGAAATCTTGAATAATTCATGATCCAGCTTTCAACCAGTCCTTTCAACCAATGAATATAATTTCAAAGATTACGTCAACCATATTCAAATGAATCAATTGAGAGATTACTCGATCTTTTGTTAGTTTTGTTACAACCAGGGACCGGTCTTGTAAAAAGATAGTAAATATGATCTACACACTCGAACGTGCGGTGCCAGTGTGGGTAGAGTATACTGATTAGATCAGTGGTAGAGTATAACAACAGAGACGTAGCCAGCCCGGGAGCTGGGCCCCCCTGGCGAAGGTGTCGCCCCCCCCCTAGGAAACATTTAGACTAATACAAATTTCTATGTTGCCCCCCCCCCCCCTAGTACTTTTTCGGGGGGCCCTTGACTGAAAATCCTGGCTACGTCACTGTATAACAAATATTCGGCGGTTGACTGTTGTGTAAAACTACCTGAAAATACAATAAGAACTTCGACGTTTTGAGCGAAGGCCCTTCGTCTGGAAGTTAGTCCTTATCTACACACTACAGTTAGTGCAAAAGTTAACCAATCAGAATCGCGTGGGTTAAAAGTTTTATACAACCGATCCCAGGGCTGCTTGTAAATTGTAACCAGGCGGCGGAAGATATATATGTATTATTGGAGGGGCTTAGAATGTAGCGCCGAAGGCGCTACCAACATAGGGGGGTCTGGGGTAAACAGTATGATCTATGTAGTATCTTGAGATTAAACACAACTACTCTACTATAGTAGACTTTAATTCAGCGTCGGCCACGGACATATAGAACAAATTGAGGGTTGCTTCGCGTGTGCCTAAAAGATATAAACAAAATCTCGACGTTTCGAGCTAAAGCCCTTCGTCAGGAGAAATTAGTAGGAAATCTATAGAATAGTTTGTCTTACTTAATACTATAAAGTTGTTCTCCTCGAGGTGATTGTTTTCATACCGGAAGTGCAGTGCTAACTCCCGGTTGTTACACTCCTTCTTTCCTGGATTAAAACAAGAATCCCTGCAACATAACAAACTAATCTAATAATGTCACTAAACTAACCTAATAATATGTCAATTACTCAAAAATAATAGTCCGGTACATGTCTATCTCTTTGTGGATATCTTGCTACTGGAGTTGCATCTTCTTCGCAAACCACTCGTTGGTCTGAGACGGGTTGCTGGTCGATGTCTGGATCAATGACTTCATTTTCGTTGGCTTGAAGTGTTTCTCTCTGAATCACTTGATCTTCATGACGATGAACTTCGCGGTCGTCTTTCAACTGTATGGTATAGGAAACCGGTCCAGTCTGTGTATTGATGACGCCCGGACACCACTTTTGTCGTTTTCCAAATTCTCTCGAATAGATTGGGTCGCCTGGTCGTAATCTTCTATCCACTGCATGCTGATCGTGTAAATATTTCTGCTTTCTCTGTGCGTTCTGTACTCTTTCTCAGTGGCGTAACTCCTATGAGCTCTACCCGGTAAGAGCCGGGGGCACCCACGCGATCGGGCATCCAGGGGGGCACCCTGAACTGAGTTGTCCGGGGGCCAAACAAATTGTAAATTTTGTTATGTTATAATGTCGTTTTCTGACCATCAGAATTCTGTAAAATCTTCCCCCAAAGGGCCAGGAAATCGAATTTCAGAGACTCTATAGATTTAAAAAGTTTGAACCGGGGGCACCCTGATATAACGTTACGCCACTGCTCTTTCTCTTACATCAGGATGTAGCAAGTCCAAGCGAGATCTTGGTTTCCTGCTCATAAGCATTTCCGCTGGCGCTATCCCTGTGGTTGAGTGTGGCGTGATACGGTATTTGAAAAGAAACCGAGACACCCTGGTTTCTAAACTTTCCTTATTTGACATCTTCTTCATCCCCTCTTTAAACGTCTGAACCGCCCTTTCTGCCATGCCGTTGGATGCTGGATGATAAGGAGCAGTCCTTCTGTGATAAATGCCGTTTTTCGCGAGGAATTCCTCGAACTCTTCGCTGCAAAAATTACTACCGTTGTCACTAACGATTGTTGTAGGAAGGCCGTGGATTGCGAATATATGTTGATCGAAGTTTCTCAATTGTCGCTCTCGATGTTGCCACACTCATAGGATGAACTTCAAGCCACTTTGAGTACGCGTCGACCATAATGAGGAACATTTTCCCCATAAATGGACCTGCATAGTCGATATGAATTCTTCCCCATGGTCGGCTCGACCATTCCCACGGATGTAGTGGCGCTTCGGGAGGATTCTTTCTATTCATCTGGCAGTTGCTGCAAGTTCTTATTTTGTTTTCCAGATCGTTGTCCATGTTCGGCCACCACACGTAGCTCCTTGCTAGACTTTTCATCTTGCAAATTCCGGGATGGGCTTCATGTAAATCTTCAACAACTTGATTTCTTCCTTGGGATGGAACAACTACTCTGTTTTCCCAGAGTATACAGTCGTCTTGAACACTCAGCTCGTCTCGTCTTTGAAAATAAGGTTAGAGCTCAGCATCTGGACACTTGCTAGGCCATCTCTGCTTAATGAATTTCAAAACTCTGGCCAGTATAGGATTTTTTTGTCCAATTCTTAATCTGCTCTGCTCTAATTGGAGTAGTCTCCAATAGTTCCATAAGTAAGACTGTTTCTCCTGGAACTGGTGTTGAACCAGGGGTGTCGGGCAATGGTAATCTACTGAGGGCATCAGCATTGGCATTCTGTCTTCCTTCTTTGTACTGGATGGCGTAGTCGTACGCAGACAAAATTAACGCCCACCGCTGAATTCGAGCTGCAGCCATTGGTGGTTTCATCTTGTCTGGATGGAGTACCCGTGATCTTGAAGCAAATGCAATTGGTTGTTCTGTATTGTCTTCCATCCGATGAGACAAAACTGCCCCCAGACCATAGGGCCGGTGAGGCATCGCAAGCCAGTATTAACTCCTTCTCTGGATCATAATGCACCAGTAGATGTGAAGACTTCAATAGCTCTTTGGATTTTCTAAATGACTCTTGGTGCTCTTCACTCCATTTCCAGCTTTTCCCTTTTTCCAGCAGGCTGCGCAATGGTGCCAGGATTGTTGACAAATTAGGCAAATACTTTTGGTAATAGTTGATCATTCCCAAGTACAATCGAACTTCAGAAACATTCTTCGGTGCCGGTGCGTCGGTGATGGCTCTGACTTTCTCTTGTATTGGTTGTATTCCTTGGTTATTTATCTTCTGGCCTAAACACACCACCTCGTTCACCATGAAGGCGCACTTCTTCTTTTTAGGCGGCGTAGCCCATGCTCTGACAACCTTTTTAGAACCTCTTCTCCTCATCATTGGAACCCGAGACCAGAATATCATCCACTCGTACCACAACAAAAGGAATCCCCTGCAATAAGTTTTCCATAGTACGCTGAAAAATCCCAGGGGAAGAGGACACTCCATATGGCAATCGATTGTACTGAAAAAGTCCTTTGTGGGTGTTAATTGTAGTATACTTTTTATTCATCTTCAATAAGATTTGTTGATAAGCTTGACTCATGTCCAGCTTGGTGAATTTTTCTTCCCCGCTTAGTGTGGCAAAGAGATATTCTGCCTTGGGAATTAGTGTGGCAAAGAGATATTCTGCCTTGGGAATTTTCCGCATGATTGACAGTTACTTTATAATCCCCACAAATTCTTATAGGCTTATCGTCCTTCACAATTGGTACAATTGGTGCTGCCCAATCTGCAAACTGGACGGGCTCTATAGTTCCCTCCTCTTGTAATCTTTTTCTACTTTCTCTCTCAATGCATAGGGTAAAGGTCTTGCTTTGCAGTACTTTGGCTTTGCATCTTCAGCAACATGTATTTTGGCTTTGGGACCAGAAAATGTTCCTAATTCTTCATGAAATACTTCCTCATACTTGTCAAGTAACTCATCAACTTTGACTGAGGTTGTATTGCCCTCTTTCAACTGGAATAAATTCTTCCAATTTATTTTAATCTTTTGGAGCCAATTTCTACCGATTAAGTTAGGGCCCTTCCCTGTTGTGACTAGTAAAGGCAATACCCCTTCTTGATCTTCATACTCCACAGTGGTCTCAACCAGACCCAATACTTTAACTTGCTCTCCAGTATAGGTATTAAGTCTTACCTTTGATTCGGATGTTTCTTCTTCAGTAATGTGTATGTATCCTCGTTCATTACGCTCATTGCCGCACCAGTGTCTACTTCCATCTTCAGGCTTTCTTCGCTCACCTGCATGAACATTAACAACATATGGCTCGGGTCATCCTTCGCCCAGACTATAAATCTCATAGTTGTCCGATCTTCCTCTTCGACCTCGTTGTCCTTCACATTTAAATAGTTACTGCTAGTTCCCGAGTTTGGGTTATCGTTTCGTTGGTTTCTCCCAGTCGCACTAGGTTTACTTCGACATTTTCTTGTTATGTGTCCCTTTTTGTTACAAAGGAAACACTAAGAGTCGCGAAATTTGCATTGTTGGGGTTCATGTTTACCCCCACACCGTCCACATTCGGTCTTTGATTCTTGTCGGTTTCCTTGTCTTTGGTTGTCTACACGGTTTAATGTCGACGGTTGCTCTGTATTTACATTTGCCTTGGCCATCTCTTGCATTCTTTACTGCAGTCTCCATTTCTTGAAATCAAGGGAACTTTCTGCTAACAATCTACGCTGAATCTGTTCGTCATTTATACCACACACCAACCGATCACGTAACATCTCTTCTAAAGTATTCTTGAAATCACAATGTTCTGAAAGGCGTTGATGCTGTTGTACAAGTTCTACCAGCTCCGTAAACGTCTTGTCCGACGGTTTTTCTGGCGTCGTTAAGTTCTGAATCAACTTGTACGTCTTGCTACCAGAAACGCTCAATAATATTGCTCGTTCAATTTTGTGGGTCATATTCTTCTATTCTTCTACCTCGTCGCCAAAATGTAGTATCTTGAGGTTAAACACAAACTCTATTAACTATGGTTTGACTTAATACTATAAAGTTGTTCTCCTCGAGGTGATTGTTTCATACCCGGAAGTACAGTACTAACTCCCGGATGTTACAATCTGTGGGCTCATTATATATCCTCTCTCCTCTGTAATCACTGAGTCAATACATCAAAACTCAATTTATATAATAATATATCGTTACCAATGTAACTAATTAACTCACGGGCCACGGTATTAACCGGTAGAGAGGGCAGAACATGCAGGTTAATTGACCTTTTCGGCACTAAAAAACACGTGCAGCGCCACGTGACAAAAATGTAAACAAACACCATGAGTTCGAACATTTGTACAAGCTCGTATTATATGTTCGAACAACAGCTTGCACGCGATCACGCTATAAAGTTTCAAAATAAAAGCATTTTGGCAATCTTGGTCAAATTTTCCTATTAAACGCCGGCGAGTCAATAAAGTTGTCACGACTTTCATTTTGAATGGGTCATGAATGATTAATTTTCCATCACGTCTTTCTTCGCTCGAGTTGTTGCCCATCGAGCTTTCAAAAGTCTCCACCCCCCCTCCCCCCCTGGTAATTTCTGACAAGTCCCTTAGCGTATCCTTTTATAAATTTTTTTATCCAAGCTTCTGCGAAGGAGAGAGCATGTAGACCTTCACTCTTTAGCGTCATTGTTAACAACGATTCTACATACTCCTCTTCAAACAGTCTGTAGTCATCGAACGACTTGTGTGCGGCAAGGTCTTGTTTGTCGTTAGTCGGGCGTTAGTTGGTCGATTGGCAAATCAAGTGATTGAATATGTCTGAATGGGCGGCGAGTCGATAAAGTTGTTCACGACTTTCATTTTGAATGGGTTTCAATTTCCATATCATGAATGATTAATTTTCCATCACGTCTTTCTTCGCTCGAGTTGTTGCCCATCAAGCTTTCAAAAGTCGGCAATCGTTGTTTGTTATAGACTTATAGCCATTTACGCTAACTCCACGTTCAACTAAATATTTCTTTGTTTCCACGACGACAGTCATCGTTTTAAAATCCATGCCTTCGAAACCACTTTTCATTGTTTACTAGTAATGGCTGAAAATTTGACCAAGATTCCCAAAATGCTTTTATTTTAAAACTTTATAGCGTGATCGCGTGCAAGCTGTTGTTCGAACATATACAAATGTCCGAACTCATGGGGTTTGTTTACATTTTTTGTTGTATTTTTGGAATTATGCGCATCTTGACCAGTTATATATAAAGCGAGCGCGGAGGCGCGCGTGCGCGATCGCGCGCTTCAAACAGCCATGCAGGCCTGTATTTCAACAATAAATCCGTCATTCATTATTCCGAATTCTCTATTATTGATTTTCCAAACCAGAACATCTTATTCATTTAATATTCCCCTTCCCCTCTATTCCCTATTCCAATGATCTACCAATTAAAATGGACTGTACTACAAAATTTCATGACAGACAAGTGAAGTCAAATTCAGGTCAGATCACCATGCAAACGTTTGTATCGGCCCATATTAGCCATTTTCACACTAGAAGACGGACAAGTCGTCTTGACGAACAAATCGTCTGGCAATTTGTTTGTCTAATATGAATTCTAGACAGACAAAAACATAGTTTTGACATAATTAAACAGATTTTGTTTTCCCAAAATACCGCTATTTCCATTCTCCTCGCGATTGAGATACCGCAATATTTTAATTTGTCCGTGTACTTTGTTCCAGGGCCTTTTTTAACTAATGTACTGGAGGGGCCAAAGCCCCCCCCCCAGCCCCCATGTTGCCCCCCCCCCCAGTAAGCTACTTTGGCCCCTCCAGTGAACGTCCCTTTTGTCCAAAATATAAGCAAAAAAGGGGGAAAAACTGAGTTTAGAGGAATGTTATGGTATTCTCACAACAAAACCTGGCTCCGTTTAGATGGGATATATCAAAAATTGTCTCTGAAAATGCAGGAAATCAAGCCACAGAGACTCAAAGAATACAAAAATTTTCTGGGGACGACCCTCAGACCTCCCTTCAGCTTCCCACACCTGAAATACACCACCTACTTGTTACGTCCCCTTTCGATGATGGCCCCCCCCCACTAACGATTTCTTAAAAAAGGCCCTGCTTTGTTCGACGTGTATGAATCCAAGACGTTTTTCGATGACTTGTTCGTCCAGACGATTAAATCGTCTTCGAAAAATCGTCTTAACAGACGGACAGAGGGTCGGACAAATTTAGACGATTTGTTCGTCTGAAATTTTGTCCGACTCGTTTTCACATCAGACGATTTGTCCGACTGAGACGATTTGTTCGTCTAGACGACTTGTTCGTCTTCTAGTGTGAAAACGGCTATTCATTGTTATTACTCTCCCAACAATCGAGCAGCATATTTATATTTTGGTTCTTTATGCGGTTTTACTGGATTTGTTATTCGCCCTGAGTGTAGTAGTGAATTGGTTGTCTCGTGTTGTCCTGACGAAGCCAAAGGAGATCTAGAATTTCCAAATCTTTGTACAGACGCTTTGGCGGGTTTGTTTATTGGGACTTCTTCGTGCACACAGTCCTCAAGAGCACCGTGCATTTTGTGTGACACACGTGGTAGACCTCCTCGGCTAGGTGTTGAGTCGTTTGATGATACTTTAAATGAATGACGATACACAAAATAGTTCAATATACCTTGCAAAGGGTTCAAAAACGCCTAAAATGAAAATGGTCAGTAAAGTTCATGTTAGTACCCGGGTCTAATTGGCTTTCACTACATTACAACAATTTCCAAATTCATTAAGTAAACCTAGTAGCTAAATGCAAAATGCGACATTTTATAGGCATTGAGAGTATCACTGCATTTGAACACCAGTGGCGGAAAGTGCAAATTCAAAACTAGTAGGCTGTTTTTAGCCCTTTTTAGGTCATTGTTGAACACGCCATAAAGTGCGTATATGGGGACACTTCAAGTACCTCAAGCCATAGGCGTACGAAGCAGGGAGCTGGGAGAGGCTGCTCAGCACAACTCCGCTTCCAGGTTATTCACAAGGTTGTGGCAAATTCAGGATAGGCCTCCATTCACACATGAGACCTTCCTCGATATTCGACAAAATTAAACACAACAACCTGGCAAACTAGAAACACCATTTAAAAATGTCTTGCTGGACACTCGTTCCTCGGAGCTACGAGAATCCGTAACAAACTAAGCGATCGATATTTACCGGCTTGGAGGTCCGTATATGGAAATATTTCCCAAGGTCTCAATCTCGCGCGGTCCGTACGGCCTCATACGCTCGCGTAGCCAATCAGATTGCAGGAAACCCTAGAATATGAATTCGGACCGCAAAAAAAATAATAAAGTTAGATATTTATATAGCTAGTGATAACTAACCTCTAAATACCACAAGTTATCAAGTTTTGTCACTCGAGTCTGGTTCTGTTTTACAGTTATCAGATCATACGTGACTGAAATGATATTTGGAAACCAGCTGAAAAAGAAACGTATAATATATAAACATGTTATCCTCCGAAACATAAACATGTTATCTTTCACGACCACGGATTGGATAAAAATGCGCACTGCACATGATAAAAAAGACAATTCTGTGTCTTTTGGAGGATATAAATGCCTCTCTGCGTCTGGGTGTTGGCCATGCAGTGAAATACACTAATTACATAAAACTCTTATCATCGATCTATAAATCCTTCCTATATACATGCATCTAATCTCTTCTTATATAGATCTATATATACGTCGTTTTTCTTTAATAGTACAATATCTGAATCTATTAAGTATAAAATATACATATGATCACAGTACCATATCGTAAACGTAGCCACCATCCAAAACAATTTCCATTTGCAAACATTTAAAACTTGTCTATCTTCAAATGTGAAGCTACCAGAACATCTCAATAACTGCTTAACTAAAATAAATTATGCATTATCACTAAAGCATGAATAATTGCGCGTGGTCCCGAATTCGTCCTGCCTCGTGTGACAGTAAAAATGCAGCTAAAGCTGTAGCCAAGCCATATTAAATATACAGTCGAACCTCGCCTTACGGACACCTCTCTAATACCGACACCTCTCTAATACGGACACCATTCTAATACAGACACCTCTCTAATACGGACACTATTCTAATACAGACACCTCTCTAATATGGATACCTCTCTAATACGGATACCTCTCTAATACGGACACCTCTCTAATACGGACACCTCTCTAATACAGACACCTCTCTAATATGGATACCTCTCTAATACGGACACCTCTCTAATACAGACACCTCTCTAATACGGACACCTTTCTAATACAGACACCTCTCTAATATGGATACCTCTCTAATACGGATACCTCTCTAATACGGACACCTCTCTAATACGGACACCGCTCTAACACGGACACCATTTTTCTAATACGGACACCTTCCTAATACGGACACCTCTCTAATACCGACACCTCTCTAATACCGACACCTTTTTAATACAGACACCTCTCTAACGTGGATACCTCTCTAATACGGATATCTCTCTAATACGGACACCTCTCTAATACGGACACCATTTTATTAATACGGACACCTCTCTAACACGGATACCTTTCTAATACAGACACCTCTCTAATACGGACACCTCTCTAATACGGACACCTCGATCTCTAATACGGACACCTCGATCTCTAATACGGACACCTCGATCTCTAATACGGACACCTCGATCTCTAATACGGACACCTCGATCTCTAATACGGAAACTTCTCTAATACGGACACCTTTCTAATACGGACACCTTTCTAATATCGACACCTCTCTAATACGGATACCTTTCTAATACAGACAGCTTTCTAATACAGACACCTCTCCAATACGGACACCTCTCTAATACGGACAACATTCTAATACGGACACCACTCTAATACGGACACCTCTCTAATACGGACACTATTTTTCTAATACGGACACCTTTGTAAAACGGACACTTTTCTAATACAGATACCTCCCTAATACTGACACCTCTCTCATACGGACACCTCTCTAATACGGGCACTTCTCTAATGCGGACACCTCTCAAATACGGACACCTCTCTAATACGGACACCTCCCTACTAAGGACACCTCTAATACAGACACCTCTCTAATACGGACACCTCTCTAATACGGACAACTCTCTAATACGGATACCTCTCTAATACGGACACCTCTAATACGAACACTTCTCTAATACGGACACCTCTCTAATACGGATACATTTCTAATACAGTCGACACCTCTCTAATACGGACACCTCTCTAATACGGACGCCTCTCTAATACGGATACCTCTCTAATACGGACACCTCTCTAATACGGACACCTCTCTAATACGGACACCTCTCTAATACAGACACCTCTCTAATACGGACACCTCTCTAATACGGATACCTCTCTAATACGGACACCTCTAATACGAACACTTCTCTAATACGGACACCTCTCTAATACGGATACATTTCTAATACAGTCGACACCTCTCTAATACGGACACCTCTCTAATACGGACACTTTCTATTAAATCCGGACAATAATTTCTTATGTCCCGACAAAATTCTCATATAATACGACCCTTTCTAATACAAACAACGAACACTCAACTCGGTCCCAGAGAGCAAATACATCGATTTCCTATAGTTGCTGATGCGTTATAGTTCGTTTCGTTCCTAAACAGTGATTCGTGTACAGAATATTATTGTACAATGTAGATCTGAACAATCGAACCTCTCCTTGGAGACAACCTCTCTAAAACGGAAAATTCTCTATTATGGATCTCTGTCCCTTCAGTGTACGTAAGAGGGAAGTTCCACTGTAATTGACATTAATATCAAAGATACTTTATAAAAATCTCATTCAGTTACCTTTTCTATATGTAATAAGGAATAAGATAGGATTAACAAATATTACAACCATAACTGGTAGATAAGATATGATTACTCTTGATCGTCCGCCCTGGAAACCTTCACAACTAAAATTATAACAAAATATGATCACAGCTCTTTCAAAGTTGCAAAAAAGCTGCGGGTAGGTGGATACCAGCCATGAGGAAGGTTTACCGCTACCCAGAGGAAGGTTGAAAGTGAAAAGCCGAATAAAACATTGCAAAGCAGTAAGTACTTGACCATTCAGGCTAGTATTAGTAGCAACAGTTAGCACTCAGTCAGACTAGCAGTACTGCAATGGCCAAATGGCAAACCTACCCAGGCAAAAGCCTGCGTGTCGGAAAATTCCCAGTTACTTTGAGGAATTAAGGTTGGGAAAACCCAAAATGCTACCCGAAGGAAGGTTGAAAACGCTTTGCTACTCTGAACTCTTTCCCGACGGCCCCCTTCAATATCTGAAATATCAATAGTTTATGATTGATATTTCTTAGGACATCGGACGGATTCGGAACCGTACGCCAATTCGTCCAGTTCCATTTGTTCACACGAGAATATGTACGGTTAGTGGTGCAGATGTAAATACGGTTCTGAATTTGTCCGCGGCCTTAAAGTACTTAACACGTTATTTCCTAGAAGCCATGAGTATTCTCAAACGGAAATGATAAAAACCGTTCCTCACGAGGCTTCTTGTCAATGCAATTTGGCGCTGTACACCGCTATCTTATATGCGTTAAGGCTGATTTCCATTCAGTGCAAAATGAAATCAGCCTTTACAGATGGTCTCCTACGCAAGTATAAAGTATAGATACTTACCCTGTTGACCAAATTCCGTAATTTACAGATTGGACAACGACAACAACGTCTAGTGGTATACACCATGACAAAATATGATAAACCACCATAGGACTAAAACAAATAAAATGGTTTAAGATATGTGAAAGAGTGTTAGTTAATGGACTTTGCATAACGTTTAGCATAATAATAGTGGCACCAGTCACGCTTCAGTGAATAGCGGAATATTTCATTGTCTTCCCATTGTTTCAAGGCATATTTTAAGGAATTTACAGTGGTGGGCCAAAACTAAGATTAGGGCCGGCTCTCAGCCCTGAGTACGATTGCATAATATCGAATGCTTCCTGAACTCATTGAAGGATTGAAATGCGATTTTGTATTTGTGTTTTATTATTTCACAGACATATATTTGTACAGTGGAAGTATGGACACCAACGGAATGCTCGATAGTCTGATACTATATTTACTATTTGTGATAGTCTCTCCGCGACTCTTTCAGTATTTAAAGCAGTGTGTACTCTATTGTCTGGTGATCTAGTCTTTAATACTCTTTAATGTAGTCTAATATGGGCTATAGTGTAGAGTAATGGTGTGAAGCTGTGTAAAACCTGTAAGTATATAGATTCTTCCACTACAATTTCGGCACCAAAATCTAAGTACACTATTAAGCACCATTTCACGTGCACCTTATCTCCTCTACTGCATTTCATGCAGTAAATGTGGCATGCTCTATATTGGTGACACTGGTAGATATTTAAGGATAAGGTTTGGTGAGCATCGTCTTGCTGTCGCAAACAATGATGCTAAACAACCTGTTGACAGATATTTTAACACTGGCAATCACAGTGTTTCAGATATGAAAATTCGAGCTCTGTGTCCCATTTCTGGCAGCAATGATAGCCGCAAAAGGGAAGAAATGCGTCTCATTTCCCAACTTGGCACCATTCATCCTCTCGGCATTAATTAGCGTTTCTCTTAATTTTTGTCTTTCTTGCTTTGTTCGCTTCTCCTTATATGCTAATATATTTTGTGATGTGATTTTCCATATTTTGTTTATAGTTTGTTTTGATTAAATCCATCTGATTGGTTTATTTTTTATCACCTGATCGCTTTTGTATTCACTACAAAAGCACATGTTTTCCCCGACCCATTCTACTAACTTCCAGACGAAGGGCCTTCGCTCGAAACGTCGAAGTTCTTATTGTATTTTTCAGGTAGTTTTACACAACAGTCAACCGCCGAATATAGTGTAGAGTAGTATAGAATAGGTTAGCTGTAATATAGAATATAGGTGTATTTAACCTAAGAGTACAAAAAATAGATGTGTTCCACTGTGCATTAAACATCACCTTGTACTGTTTGAATTTGCCAGAATGTAATTAGGAATGATGCTACGAGGGCCCAAGCAGCGGTGGCCAATTGTGTGTTAGTGGTGGGCCACTTGTAGGGCCTCGTGGGCCATTTGACCCACCAATTTATATGTTAAAATATGCCTTGCATTGTTTTGAAAAACCAACTATTTTCCATGCCATCTACTCATTGTTCTGACGTTTAAGCAAAGATCGTATTTTGGATCATCGACGCAATACTTGATCTAACAGGTTCAGCACAACAGGCACCAGATCTGTCCAACTCATACAAGAAGATAAAGCACTTGTACTTATAATACTATCTAATAAGACTTATGGAATTATTCATATTTTATAATCAGGAACTATAGAAAAACTACGGAAAGTCCATTGAAATTGGCCATTGTTTGGGCGTTTTCACATGCATTGGATTAACTCGCAGATTTTTAACTCTCCGGTAGTAATTCTCCATGACTCAGGCTTCTACCTACCAATTAATTTCATACATCTGGAAACTCATATCCAAGGCAAATGACAATGTCCATATGACGCTGGCTAGAAATCCAAAAAGCGCAATTATCTAAAAGGCCAGAATAAACAATAGATCGACATGTGTTTGTTAACGTGAATCCTTGGCCGGGTTTTATACCCTTAACACAGAATAGGAAATGACCAGAAGGGCCACTCAGCAGTGCAACGTGACCCCTATTTTTATGCAATTTTCTGGCCAGAATAATAGCGAACCAGCCAGTTCAGAGTGTTTATTGGCCAGAATTGGTCAACTAACACATGCTATATTGTTAAAAAAGCGGTAAAAAGACTGTATTTTCTGAAGATGTTGATTTAAAAGCCTTTTATATGGCTGTCATAAGATCGACACTTGAATATTGTGCTAAAATTTGGCACGGAAACTTAACCAAGGAACAGTCTACTGACATAGAACGAGTTCAGAAGCGTGCGCTTAGGATAATTTGTCCTGGTCTGACTTATGAAGAAGCATTACTGGACTGTAACCTTAAAACATTAAAGGCTCGCAGAGAAGAGATGTGCGGAAACCTTATAAAAACAATGACAGACCCTAGACATAGATTACACAGTTTATTGCCAGAAACAGTTAATCAGATAAGACAGAGACAAATTAGATCAAATGGAGAAAAACTGTATAATTTTAGATATCGAACTGAACGATTTAAAAATAGCCCAATTGTGTATGGGATTGAATGTTTTAACCGAACGCTGGAGTCGAAGTAAATTTATCGAATTCTATCAAAAAATTTTCAAATTTTATTTAAGATTACTTGTAAATATTAACTCTTAACATTAGTCTTAGTATATTTTTTTATACAGTTTAAATGTAATTCACATTGTAAATTAGTATTTAGTATTTACTATTTAATGTGAAATTCTAGAAAGATTAAAGATTAAAGATTAAAGAATTGACTGGCTAGAATAATGGTATTGAACATGCGTAATGCGACATGCGCAGCGTCAAAAACCTCAAAGGTTCCGCCTCAAGTGGCCCTTCTAGTCATTTCCTATTCTATACCCTTAAAGCCAGTTTTCCCTTACAGTCGCTTTGCCCGTGCGGGACGAGCGAACATGTTTCAACTTGCGCAGTAGCCTGTAAGTGTCAACGGCTCGTGTACACGCATGAAAGTTTAACTACATTTAACTTTCTTGGCGTGCTATGCGACTAATTAGTCACGTGACTCGAATAGGTCGCTTCGCCCGCGCGGGCAAAACAACCGTAATGGCAAACGGTCAGGAGTTCAACAGCATTTAATTGAAAAGCTGAGAAAAATTTGGGTACTTAAGACGTGTTCTGGGATCTTAGTTTGCTATGTACTTGTTGATCTACAAGCCGCTATATATATATATCAGAAAGAATATGTTACACCTACCTGGCAAAGTGTCACTCTGTGTCAGGCTAACATCTAGAGATTAATGATCGATTCAAGCCTTGTGTGTGTGACTCGGAAAATGTTTCTGAGCTTTAAAAGCTTGTACAAGTTGAAGAATTTGAAAACACTTTAAACAGATATAAACATATATGCATGCATGCACTTGCCTCTACAGATGTACCTATTGATTCATACAGAATAATATGTTGAGCCTCAGGTCGAAAGCCATGGCCAACTTTAACTGGTTCCTCAAACACGATCAACAACACTCCCAACGTAAACAACCCTAGTATAAAAAAGAATTAAAGTGACTGATTCTGATTTGCTGACGTGCACTAGGCGGAATTTTGCGCGCGGAGCGGAATTTTTGATATAATTTTTCCGGGCGGAAAAAAGCGAATGATTTCCACTGCAATAATATTTGCGAGCGGATCGCACTGCAATAATATCTCTGAATATTTACTAGAGTTGTTATTACTGCTCCATGAGGAAGATGAAATTTGAGAACTAACGGATACTAAGGATGCTCAGCAGCTCATCAGAATAAAGCCAGACTGACGATAACGACAAATTTTCTTTCAAAGATACGAAGAATTTGGATGTTAGTGGCCTTTCTACACGAAAAATCACTCGAGCGAAAAAAATAACTGATCTTTTGCTGTTATACAAGTGCGATCGACTATGACTATGTATACTTGCCACTTGGTAATATATACAACGCACTGTGATTGGTTGATTTTGTCCATAGTAGGCGCGGAAATGAACTGCCTTCAACTTCTTGGCGGAGCGATCAGTGCACAGTCTTGCACAACAGCACAACAAATATGTCTTGCTTCTACGCAAGCGCGTAGCGGAAAATGTCGCTCCGCGCGCAAAATTCCGCCTAGTGGAAAACCGGCTTAACATGTCGAATTTCCGTTGAATTTAACTCGTCAAGTTTAATATGAAATATCTTTGTGGACGGCAATTCGACATGTAAAACAGGCCTCAAACCAAGACAAAAAGCTTCTGAATCCTTCAGTTAACACACAGTTCAAATTTTTCTTAATTATACCCATGTGCATGAATTGAATACAGTAATTTCAAAGGCTTTACTTTTTTTGGGACATTGCAATGCCTGTGCAACTTATGATGCTCCTGGGATTTGAAAACACGTTCGAATTTTCGATTCCTTGAAATTAGAATAACCACACAAAGTGAGTCAGTAAAAATCTTATTGTTTGTTTCATGTACACAATTTACTTTGCTCATGGGTTCGTGTTTACGTTACTAACCCTAATCCCAACATTACGAATTTCGACATCCCCAAGCACCCTTGGGATCACTTAGTACTGAATTATGCAATTTTCATAAATATCTGATTTCAAAGGTTTGCAGTTTTTTTGAGACACCCTGTACAGTATAGCACTCATCCAACGTGCAGCATGGCGAAAATCGTTTGGGTCCCTGGGGATTAACTGTACACCGCGTATTGCTATCTGCATATCGATCCACATATCGATATCTGTAACAAATTGGTGAATTACTCGTTACTGAACGTAAAAGGTTGATATTATTTTAGCTCGGATAATGTCGTGTTTGCGGTACATAGTTATTATACAGAGGCGACTGCGGAAAAAAGGAGCAGTCAATGGTGCATCATGTATGGAAGAACAGCTAATTACATATTTTGTTTGCTGTTGTATGACTTGTATCCAAGCAAATGTTGCCAGCTGACAATTGGCCAACCACGCCAGCCAGGTTGACGCTAAAAGAGGGAAAAGCCTGGGAACGAGGTTGCTAAATATCCTCAAAAATCCAGAATGTCAAAAGTGAAAAAGCTTCAAGGACAAGCTCACACAAGGTTGATATTAATAATATCATTTGACGTCTCATAATTCAGGAGATAAGTGGCATTGTATTGTTTGAAGAACGAAGAACACGAACAAACCTGTATTATATGAGGGCACAGAATGTTCGTCAGTGTATCCTGCATTAATATCTGTAAATCTCCTTTCAAGCGAGTTTTGCGGTTTCTCGTAGAATATGTAGATACAAATTTCCTTCCGAGTGCAGAGCAAGTTTTCTCTTTCATATTATCATGCATGCTTAATTTACAGACAAAGTTGCTAATGCAAGTCTCATGTAATGAGCTCAATGCTGCTATGAAATAAACGCATAGTCAACTTCTTACCAAGGCATGTTATTAAATCAGACAGCGCCAAATAGAATATAATACGTGGATCAGCTGATGGTCTTCTTCGTTGTCTATTACGATATTGCCATAAATATCTCAGTTGTAAAGCTGCTCCAATAAAACCCACTGTAGACGTTGGTATACATATTGCACTAATTGCCTGTCTTTGATTGTGATTTAGCGTGGTGTTTGGAATACAAAAGATGGACCTATCACGTAGAAATGCCATATATGTTTGAGTTTAGAGAAACTACATAAGAGATTAAATGTCAACAAATGATCGTCACATGATACAACATCATAAATCGCGTATGGTGGTACCACGAATTAAGTCACCATATGTTCACATCACTGATCTAATAATAGACTGGATATAGCTTCTATGGGTTGCAAAACTGAAGCCACATTATATATGCGAAAATCACTTCCGGGGACCACGGAGACCAAAAAATGGTTACTTGTTTCCATCTATCAAACTGACGTTACGCAATTTTCCCGATTTTCATATTCGTTTTTCTTCATCAATTTGGTTAGGGTTAGGTTTTGGGTTAGGGTAGGTTTTAGGGTTAGGGTCAGTTACAAAGTTTTTAACTTTACTTCAAAGTTGAAAAAATGACGTAACGTCAGTTTGGTAGATGGAAACAATTAAAACTTGTATTTAAACTTTTTCAGTAATTTCTAGTAATTTAATAATGGTTAAACACTTTATTATGAACTTTTGAGTTAAAAAACATGTATAAAAATAATACATCGAATATTTACATAACCATCAAGGATGAATGGGGGTAATTTGGGACTTAACAGGTCTTCAGTGGGTGAGTAGAGTACTTGTACATAAATAACGCGGGCTCAATTTTTTTCGCAGGTTTTTATAAACTAAAAACAAACAGTTTAAAACAAATTGGAAGGAAAAATGGAAGGAAATTTAGGATTTTGGGAAGGAAATTAAAGTGGAAGCACTGCTTTAGAAGCTATATCTAGTCTATTATTAGATCAGTGGTTCAGGAAGACATAAATTGCCCGACATTATAATTATATCACAAATACATCTTAGAAGGAACAACACACTCTTTATAATTGTATTTCATAGGGTAAAGTACCAGTGCCTTTTTAAATTTTCACTGGGGGGACAAAAGGTGTTAAAAACAAAAATATAGTTTTCCTCTAAACAGGAAAAATGCGAGCCGTTCAGCTTTGTCTAAAGGAGCGAGATGGAAGGGAAAGTTTTAAGTTTAACTAATAACTGTAATTAACTATAACGTATAACCATAACTTTAACTATGACTTTAAGTCTCTAAGAAAATCAGACCGACTATATATGCGCATGTGATTTTATCTTTTGGTGGGGAATATGTAGTCCGGGTGTGAACCCGGGAAATTTATGAAAATTTGGGGTCACAGAAACGCCATTTCCTTCTTAAGTCTGTCTAAATGATCAACTACAGTAAGGTCAATTTTGGAATCTCTTAAGTTGTATAATTCGAAATCCCTAAAACTATGGAAACTCCTGTTTAAAAAAAAATTCTAGTGAGAGCCCTCGATTCTTCGGAAATCGTCATTATCGACAAACCGTCGAACTGTTCAAAAAGCGGAAAATAAACGCCAAACGTTGCGGACAGTGGAAAAATGTCAAGCTCCTCAGTTATATAGTTAAAAAGCCTTGTAAATTACTCAGATTTTTTAAAATTTATGCTATTAATTATATGACATGACGTCATAACATACGACCAAATTGCCCAATTCTCGAGTAGCAATTGCCCGACTTTACCATTTCTGTCAAAATATTGGGGGGCCTGCCGCACCCCCCCCCCCGGCCCAGAACCCCCGCCTCGTACGCCTATGCCAGTTCACGTTGAAAAAGCGTGTTTAAAATGGAGACTTTCACGGCGTTTTTTTTCGCTCATGCAGCTAACGCGCGTGAGTGACTTGAGTAAATATCTCCGAAAGCTAAAGAAAATAACGAGGGAACCAGGGAGTAAAGAAGAGGGCCTGAATGGGGATTATTGACTGCTGAAATTTGCTCCGTATCTCCGATTGGCAGCTGACAATATACCATACTACTGATAGCCGACAATGGATGAAACAGCAATTTGGACTAACTGATATACACAACTGATATACACAACTGATATACACAACTGATATACACAACTGATATACACAACTGATATACACAACTGATATACACAACTGATATACACAACTGATATACACAACTGATATACACAACTGATATACACAACTGATATACACAACTGATATACACAACTGATATACACATGCACTGAGTATACAACTGAATTTCTTCATGAATAACTTACTGGCAACTGAGAATTGGCCATTCAACACCATCCCAATTAAGATCTGAATAATAATAAACTAACGGCATATACAGGCATGGTACTAAGAATTTATATCCTTTATATAGTTACTTGTGATCATGGGTGAATGCTGATAATCTAGGTCAATCTACAGTCAAAATTCCCTAATACGGACAATGCATTATTCTTCCTCACGCCATGTGAGCAGGCCTTGTCCGCCATTTTTTGGGTGGCAAACCGCGCAGCAACACAGGATGACAAGCGAAAGCCTGATTTAGTGAAGTAAATACGGTGCTCATTAACCATATATATTACTGATTTTACATAACTAAATTCATTTCTTCGCTTGTTGACGTCTACTGCCCCAGCGACGGTTAGCCAGCCAAGTATGGCGTACAAGGCCAGTCCGCATGGTGTGAGAAAAACTAATTAAGGGACAGACCAAAGCGTCCGCATCAGTGAGGCGTCGGTTTTATAGAGGTCATGACCACAACGGCAAGGCATATTTTAACATATATACTGGGGGGCCACTTGGCCCCCCAGGCCCTCTTGATGGCCCCCCACTCACACAAAATTGGCCCCCCACTCCCTGGGCCCTTTATACATTGGGTCGTTTACAGAGTAAATGATTTGTCTGTGTTTAACGAAATATTGTTTTTATGGCTTATATATAGTTAGACATTTTTAAAGTTTTAGTTAAAACATTGAAATACTATTGGCTTGGCAATTTCAGAGCTCCAGATTTCAAAATTTTCCCTGGAAAAAACTCCCCCGGACCCCTACAGGGCTCGCGCCTTCAGCACTCAGATTAAGGGCCCTTTTTCACAAATGGCCCCCCACTTAGAAATCCTTCACTTTTAAGGCTCCACTGACAGAATTAATTATTCAGTAACCGAAAACAGGTCCACATATTAGTGCCTTATTTATTATTAATGTATTAACTAAAACGCAGTACTGCAATTAAATATTAAGTAGTGCGTTGTTGTTTGTGCAATCGTACGTATGATCGAGATGCACAAACTATCATCACCAGCACGAGAGTGGCCGTTATAAAGAGGTTAAATTTATATGTATTTTTTTCTCTGGGACCGAAATTTAGTGTCCGTTATCCGTATTAATTAAAAGACGTTATTTTAAAAAATACATGAGAATTTCGTCGCGGACATAGGAAATGTCCGTATTAGAAAGGTATCCGTATTAGAGAACTGCCCGTGTGTCATTGTCCAAAAATATCGGTCTCCGAATTAAATATTCAAATAATAATACGAGATGCTCTGTACCATGTAAATATCATGTCATCAATCCACTCAATTTAATACAATCGACAAGTAGGAAATGATCACTGTTTCTAGTTCCCCTGTATTCTCATTAACGGAGAAAAATGCAAAATACGCACCGGAACAGAGAAACGAGCAAAATCAGTCCTGATTGGCTAAAATCGTTGAAGAGGGGTATTGGGCATGCTAATAAGCAAATAAAAGCAAGGCACGTGCATTTAATCGACCTATTCAAACCAGAACGTGGCAGTATACGGTAAAACGAGTAAAGGGTGAAATTTGGTCACCCACCCACCTCCCCTGTAGGCCAACAGCGACAATCCCGTTAGTTGCTATACCTAACCGTTCGCGGATTTTATTCCCATAACTATCCCATCCGCGTGCGGTTGAATTTAGAACAACAGTTGATGAGAATGCGTTAGAATCTCCTCTTCAACATTGTCCCTGTCTTGAAATTTTCCCTGCTGCGAGTACATTGCCATTGGAAAACGGAAAGTTCTGTGTGATAAGAACAAGTTAGTTTGACCAACAGCAACAGCAACAGCAACCGCAACAACGACAACGACAACGAGAACGACAACAAAAAGATTAACAGCAACAACAATAATAATAAAAATGGTAACAATAACAACGAGAACAACAGTAGGAAGAAGAAGAAGAACAACAATAATAACAACTACTACAACAACTATAACACCACCAACAACAGCAACAACAACGACAAAATAGCAGCAACAAGAACAGCAACAATTAACAACAGCAACAACAACAACAGCAACAATTAACAACAGTAAGAAGAAGAACAACAACAGCAGCAACAAAAGCAACATAAACAATAATGTTTTTTAGTTTACACTCATATAAGTAATACTTAATACTAATACCTATATGACATATGTCGATGATTCAGATGTCTGGAAACTAACTAACTAAGCTAAAGTTTTCTAGTTTGCTCTCATTCTCAATCATGCAATGTTGCATCATTAATACTATTATTGTAACGACTCAACAAAATACAAGAAAAACATCATAATTAAGACACTACAAAAATATACATTGACCAGTCAATTATTTAGTATTAAATTTTCCTAAATTCTCTATTACAGAGAGTAAATGCATAAAAGGCATTGCTAAATGGCAACGCTACATTGCGACATTTAAAATTTACGTTGAAACAAAATAAGGGTTTGTTTAATATTTTAGAATACGCTTAAGTACGCTGAATATGCGTTTGTCATTGTTTGGCAACGGATTACAATGAACGCGATTAACATTTCCGTTAATAAACGACGGACCTACGGGGCTACGGTAAAAATTTGTTTCACTAAGCACTGGTTATAATCGGCGGCAGTTACTGCCGAAAACTATTGGTGTAAATTATTTCCTTGCATTATTTACTGAGTAGTTTTAAATTGAATTCAGTTGGAAGCAAATATAAATATAGATTAGAATTGAGACATACAGTTATTTTCTTGAAGCGTCAACAACTCAAGCTCCTTCAAGCTCGGGAATTTTGTCAACTTTAGGTATGTGAACATTCTCCTAACAGTCGAGTAACATATTTAGATTTGGGTTCTTTTGGAGGCAGTCTAGTTCGACCTGTGTGATCTAGTAAATTGGTTGTCTCATCATTCCCAGAGGAGAAATCCCCAAGCTTTTGTACCGACCATTTAGCTTGGCGTTTGTTTCTTGCATTTCCTTCTCGCAGACAATCCTCTAGAGCACCGTACACTATGGGTGACACACGTGGTAAACCAATTTGACTAGGTCTTGAGTCACTTGATGATACTTTAAATGAATGACGATACACAAAATAGTTTAAAATACCTTGTAAAGGGTTCAAAAATGCCTGAAATTGAAGATGAGACAGGTTGATTATATGGTTGCAACTTCAAGTTTCATGCAATAGTGCAATCATCAGACTTGATCATGAAGTTGCAACAATAATATTTTAAGATTTAATTTGTTACTTCGCGCTGCAAATATTGTTTTTGCATTGAGCACTCTTAAATATACTACAACCACCACAAAAGTATTATATATTGAAGTTTACACTTTGCACCTGAAGAGCAACAAGCGAAACGTTAGTGCAATAAAATTATTTGAAAAATGAGTGGTTTATAATCTATTTTATTTTGTCTCCGGATGTGCCACCGAATGTGCCACCGAATATGCCACTGAATATGCCATCTCCCCCAGAGCCTCTGCACCTCCCCCACCTGAATTTTTTCCTCAATCCCCCTGAATTTTCGTCTCAATTAATTTAACGGCCCCCCGAACTTTGCCTTCAATTTACCAGTCTCCATCACACGAATTCTACCCTCAATTTACCCCCGCTCCACCTGAATTTTGGAAACATGCATGTCTGCAGATTTAATTATATATATAAAAGCTCACTTCCCTTGTGGTCGTTTGAGCACTCTGGCCCCAAGACACTTCACGCATGTCTGGATGCGCACGTGTCTGAGTATTGTACCACATGCGCTTGGTGAGGGCAAGAGTATGGTGTATAAATACGAAGTCACTCGCATCTAGACTGCGTTGCTGCACTGACGAGCCGTTGAACGGCGAAACATGCATGTCTGCAGATTTGACTATATGCTCCTTCACTTTGTGTTGTTGAGCACTCTGTGAGGTTAGTTGGTGGCTATAAGCTATAATGCAAAAGCTCACTTCCCTTGTGGTCGTTTGAGCACTCTGGCCCCAAGACACTTCACGCATGTCTGGATGCGCACGTGTCTGAGTATTGTACCACATGCGCTTGGTGAGGGCAAGAGTATGGTGTATAAATACGAAGTCACTCGCATCTAGACTGCGTTACAAGCTGCACTGACGAGCCGTTGAACGGCGAAACATGCATGTCTGCAGATTTGACTATATATGCTCCTTCACTTTGTGTTGTTGAGCACTCTGTGAGGTTAATTGGTGGCTATAAGCTATAATGCAAAGCTCACTTCCCTGGTGGTCGTTTGAGCACTCTGGCCCCAAGACACTTCACGCATGTCTGGATGCGCACGTGTCTGAGTATTGTACCACATGCGCTTGGTGAGGGCAAGAGTATGGTGTATAAATACGAAGTCACTCGCATCTAGACTGCGTTACAAGCTGCACTGACGAGCCGTTGAACGGCGAAACATGCATGTCTGCAGATTTGACTATATATATATATATATAGATTTTCGCTTACCTCAAAACTTGTCTGCAACAGGCTGTTTCATCTGTAAAAGAATCATGAAACTGCCTGATGATTCCTTTTACAGATGAAACAGCCTGTTGCAGACAAGTTTTGAGGTAAGCGAAAATCTATAATTTGCTCTAACTATA
Source organism: Trachythela sp. YZ-2020 (assembly GCA_016169945.1). Lineage (NCBI taxonomy): Eukaryota > Metazoa > Cnidaria > Anthozoa > Malacalcyonacea > Clavulariidae > Trachythela > Trachythela sp. YZ-2020. The sequence goes on along the minus strand of JADLSH010000313.1, from coordinate 3,980,398 downwards.
TGTTGTCGAGCACTCTTTGCGTTTCGTAGACCTGAATAATTAATGAATTTTAGAAATATATATATATATATATATAGTCAAATCTGCAGACATGCATGTTTCGCCGTTCAACGGCTCGTCAGTGCAGCTTGTAACGCAGTCTAGATGCGAGTGACTTCGTATTTATACACCATACTCTTGCCCTCACCAAGCGCATGTGGTACAATACTCAGACACATGCGCATCCAGACATGCGTGAAGTGTCTTGGGGCCATGCAGAGTGCTCAAACGACCACAAGGGAAGTGAGCTTTTGCATTACTAGCTTATAGCCACCAATTAACCTCACAGAGTGCTCAACAACACAAGTGAAGGAGCATATGTAGTCAAATCTGCAGACATGCATGTTTCGCCGTTCAACGGCTCGTCAGTGCAGCTTGTAACGCAGTCTAGATGCGAGTGACTTCGTATTTATACACCATACTCTTGCCCTCACCAAGCGCATGTGGTACAATACTCAGACACATGCGCATCCAGACATGCGTGAAGTGTCTTGGGGCCAGAGTGCTCAAACGACCACAAGGGAAGTGAGCTTTTGCATTATAGCTTATAGCCACCAATTAACCTCACAGAGTGCTCAACAACACAAGTGAAGGAGCATATGTAGTCAAATCTGCAGACATGCATGTTTCGCCGTTCAACGGCTCGTCAGTGCAGCTTGTAACGCAGTCTAGATGCGAGTGACTTCGTATTTATACACCATACTCTATATATATAAAAAAGCGTGTTTTGGGTCACGAATTGCCAAAGAGTGCTCGATGTATATGGCATGCTCGTAAATATAAATTAACTATGTTTCGATCGGCATTAATTAAACGTGCATCTATGCAATGAAATGAATTCAGACACGTATGTATAGCACGCCGGCTTCTGAAGCGGGCTTTAATAATATGTAATTACGAAATTACAGCTCCTCTATACTTGCCCTCTATATATACTTACCTCTAAATACCACATGTTATCTAGTTTATACATTCGAGTTTGGCCACGTTCCTTTGCAATTAGATCATACGTGATTGAGATGAGATTTGGATACCAACTAAAAAATAAATATTAGCTATCTTTAAAACAGGGAACGGTGGAACGGGGAACGGCGAACGGGGAATGGGAAACGGGGGATGGGGATAAAATAGGAAACGGGATTAAAGTTTACACTAAACAGTAATAACCTATAAAAGTTTGATGTAGAAGCCATGGGTATAATTAGTATCGATTGAACTGACAAAGTGCATGTGGCTTCCCTAGCCGCAATATAATTATGTGTGAGGTATTCTACTATACTTAAAACTGAAGTGAGGTGATATTTTCATGTGCATGAGCGGTCCCTTTGCGTCGTGTCGGTTCTGTCCTTGCGCCCAGCCTAGCCATACTTGTATCTCCATTTCTTACTGCGCTCGTGATTTTATTCGTATAATTAATTTTAGCTAACAGCAGGAATTACAAGAAAGGCAAACAGTATGGTTTTATTTATTTTTAAGTTACATTATTTTTTTATTTATTTTATTTTTTTTTTATTTTATTTATTTATTATTTTATTTTTTCTTAATTATATCTATTTTTCTTGATAGGTAAATATTATATTTGCCTTGTTATTTGCAGAAACCTTGATATATATATATTTTTAATATTAATTTATATATATTTTAAAATACAATGTTATCAATAATAAATGTAACAAATAGAAAAGAATGAAGAAAATAAACAAAAGAATGAAATAAATAACTAAGATAGATATAATATAAATAAGTAGTACAAAACTATAAAGTTATAAAGTATGGCAGAATAAGTATATATTGTAGTTTGCGTATAGGGTTTATCTTAGTTTATTATCTAAATAAATTCTAAAATCTTTTATTTATTTTTTTAAAGGAGGTTTTAATAATTTTGAATGTGCTTGTCAGCATTATTTTTATTTATTTTTTTTTGCTTTTTTTTTTCAATCAAATCAAAAAAATCAAATCATTAGCTTTTTAACTTAACTATAATATATGTATCATAGTAAACAGAATATAGGCATTTGTTATAAAACACATATTTTCTTGAGCATTTTGTATTTTGGCCGCCATGTTGGATGGCAGGTGGATGTATCAGGAATTTCTGCGGTTAGGCCTAGGTTTGTTGGGTCTAGCTTTGGCCGGTAGTATTCGGTCGATATAGCATCTAAATCTACTTACATTTTATTCATTGAAGGCAAAACTAAGAAATCCTTTAATTAGCTGGCTACTGTTGTCAAATATGTCGATTTATATTGAATCTATCGATTAGCAACGTAAATCGATGCCAATCAAGTAATCAACCATCGATTAGTGTTGAGAATCGATACCAATCGATAAGCACAAACATCAGGGTTATCGATTGGTTATTGATTTCCAATATCAATCAATTAATTGATATCGATTGATATTAATTGGTACTAATCGATTTTCATCGATCATCGATTTCATCGATTGCAAACGCCTGGAATAGGGCAAATTGTGCGTATTAGGGTGGTGTCCGTTTTGATATAGAGGTTATTTTCTCATATGTTTTTAAAATCTCACACATTTCACCTAGTGAGTCCGTCATATTTGGAGATTGGTGGGAGGTCCACACATGACACACATGAAACATAATCACGGGCCCGCGATACGGGCTTTTCTTTATGCGCTACGCGCGTGGCTTGCATGGGGATTACGTACCATAATTTTAAAATAGCGACCATCAAGAGTAATTTCCGTCCACAATTTTTAAGAGCATCTCTTTCCTCAACTGTGAAGATACCAGAACATCGCAATTGTTGCTTAACTAGAAGAACCAGAACGTGGTCAGTTTGAAAAAACATGACGATAAAATAATAACATTCTCACAATAGAACGATTTCAACGACATAGAAATAACTTCACCTTTCCCTCCCTTATAAATCAGGAGAAACAAGGAGATAACCAGTGAGATAATCCAGTTTATTGGCATTCTTTCTGACTGCTATTGGCAGGACTATCTGACATCATTTCAGTATACAGGTTTCTACTCGTACACTATAGAAACTCTGGCCCTGATAATGGTTTATTATGTTAATGTCAGTCTTCACGCAAGACTGTCCTAGCGTTGATGTTTTAGGATAATTTTATGTTGTTCTCTCTGGCGAATCATGTAAAATAAAAACAAACAAACTGAATGTTTCTTTGAATGTTACCTTTTCTATATGTAATGATAAATAAGATGTAAATAACAACCATCGCAGCCATTACTGGTACATAAGATATTATTATCCTTGATTTACCGCCGTAGTATCCTTCACAACTGAAATTGTCAGAATTATAAGTTTTATAATAATATACATAAAAATATTACTCGACTGTGATTGATTGATTTCAGTGCAGTTAATTATCCCAAACAGCAGTGCAAAAATCTGTAGTAACAGTACAAAAATCTGTAACAAACTCATCTGATTGGTCGGAAAAACAAAAACGCCTAAAATCCACCAATCAGCGTAAGCAGTTTCTGTTCGAAAATGACGGCCACAGATTGCTCCAAAACAAAACAAATATGGCGGGCGAGGTACATAAGTGAAAGTTGAGTTCTGGCCAAAAATATGGCTGCTATTTTTATTCAAAATTAACAAGACTTTAACTCAAACAACTTTAACTTAAACTTGCTTGGCTAAGTGAAACTTTCAAGTCGTTGCTGATTCATAAAAATAAAATACGAAGCGGTGAAAATTTAATCGGTGGACGCCTCGGGGCCATTCCATTTAAGGAGGCTCCCTACAGTTTTAATTCTGTAGCACGCAAATGTGCTCTAAGGTCCATTACTTGCTCATTTTGCAAGGTATGGTCACGAGACTTGGCCATCAGATTGCCACAATATTGCGGATTACGAAGAACAAAAAATGTTTTTAAAAATTTACGTTGCCATGGTAACAACGCGATTTAGAGATTGTCGTATTTTTATCTTCTTTCTTATTTTTTTGGATTTTCATTCGGTAAAATTTTTTTATTTTTTGAACACGAGCACCTAAAGTACAAAGTATTGAAATATGCGATTTTAAAAAAATTCCTCGGAGCCGAATTTTTTTTATTGCAAAAAAACGTTCTTTTGAGATTTAAAAAAATTCGGCTCGGGGAATTTTTTTAAAATCGCATATTTCAATACTTTGTACTTTTGGTGCTCGTGTTCAAAAAATAAAAAGGTTTTACCGAAGGAAAATCCAAAAAATTAAGAAAGAAGATAAAAATACGACAATCTCTAAATCGCGTTGTTACCATGGCAACGTAAATATTTAAAAACATTTTTTGTTCTTCGTAATCCGCAATATTGTGGCAATCTGATGGCCAAGTCTCGTGACCATACCTTGCAAAATGAGCAAATAATGGACCTTAGAGCACATTTGCGTGCTACAGAATTAAAACTGTAGGGAGCCTCCTTAATAGAGACCTTAAGATTGACGTTGACGGCAAACCACAAACCGCTGTGAAAGTTGAGGTTTTTGCTGTTGTAATTCACCAACTTTTACACAAATTTTGAAATATATCAAACTTACGAAATTGTGCACTAATCAATTAACAAAGTTTAGTCACCATTCGCGTTCTCGCCAAACCAGGAAACTACATCTTGAGGTTCGAGGTTTACCGTTGTACGCCTACGAGTGCCTTTAGGCGTTCAAGCATGAAATTTATACGCCAAATGTAAACTTCAAACCTCAAGATGTAGTTTCCTAGTTTGGCGAGAACGCCAATGGTGATTAATCTTGTTTAATTGATTAGTGCACAATTTCGTAAGCTATTCGAATGTTTGATATCTTTCAAAATTTGTGTAAAAGCTGGTGAATTACAACAGCAAAAACCTCAACTTTCACAGCGGTTTGTGGTTTGACGTCAACGTCAATCTTAAGGTCTCTAATATCCCCCCCCCCCTCCCGTTGACGAGATTTTCCGAGGGGGTCTGAAATTCTGAATTTCCGAGGGGGTACCAAGTTGTAATTTCAGAGGGAGGGTTGTAACAAAAATGGGAAAATTTCTAAAGGGGAAAAAAAGTTAAAAAATTCAGAGGGGAGTTATAAGAACGACTACCTGAAAAATACAATAAGAACGTTTTGAGCGAAGGCCCTTCGAAGGCTACTAACTTCCAGACGAAGGGCCTTCGCTCGAAACGTCGAAGTTCTTATTGTATTTTTTAGGTAGATTGTTCCTATCTCATTCTCCAAGTGAATATTGAGTACTATAATATTCAATACTGAGTATTGGAATGACTTCTTTAGTATCGATTAGTTATTCACAGTCTAATACTATAATAGGCAATAACGATGCAATATGTATCATGATATCATGATCATCAAGGATGTACAGCGAGATTGTATAAATACGTACTTACATCTTTGGCGTGGTAATATAATTTACTGCTTCGACAACAATAACAATGTCAAGAGGTATACACCATGACAAAATATGGTAAACCACCATAGGACTAAAATAAATGAAGTGTTTTTAAACTACGTTAATGTTTTTTTATTTGGAAAAAGGGGCGTAACTAGTGGTGTGGTTTGAGGGGGTTTATGCTCAATGCGAGCGCAAGAGCAGTCGAGAAAAAGTTTCACTGCCACGCCTTTTCGATGGGATTTCGACGACTTTCAAATTTCAACTCATTTTAATTGTTATTTCTATGTACAAATAGATATAAAAAAGTACGGAACGAAAACAACAGAAAATTGGCTATCGCAATATGAACTGATCGTCTACTTAACAGTTGTATTCTCTATTCACGGCAGATTTACTAATGTTTCATTTATATCGAAAGGACACTTTTGCCCCCCTTTATCCGCTTACGAAAGGGCAGGAGGGGCACTGCCCCCCCCCCCCCCCCCGCGCTCCCCTCTCTGGCGTCCCTGGCAACTATAGTCTATACTCTGCATACAGTAACTAGAATAACATATCAATGAAATAAGATCGATATAAATTCTTAGTTCATCGAGTGACTTATATTAAGTAAATATTATGAAATTCGCTCTTAGTCTTAAAACATGCTTTTTGCTACAATACCGTATTTCTTTTGTACGTTATGTAAAGATGACATGATTGGCAATTGTTAAGGGGATACCAACTAAAATGAACATTTTTGTGGTTTTATGATTCGCTTGCTTAAACAAAGGTAATCAGTGTTTGTGACTGGTTCTTTAGAAAATTAACTTTTTAGTTTTATTGTATTTCATTGTTATAATCAACAAATAACAAAATCTGTTCATAGGTGCCTTGCGTGCAGGGACTTACCGTCTCCTTCGCATCTTTCCTTGTGGACCATTGACTATTTTATAATAATGTAATACTTTTAATGTGAATATGGTAGCAATAAAGTTGTTAAATAGGAATCAGGGTCAATTCGCATGCAGGTATATATAGACCCTTCCCGAATATTAGAGAATGAAACGAGGTCAGAGGTGCCAATGAAAACGTTTCATTTTACTAGACTGTTACCCCCAAGTTCAGGTTTCATGTACACTCAAGTAAATTCGGGAAAAGCAAATTAATATGAATTTTAAATCAGCTGGATACATTATAATAGCAATCAACCAATGCTGTACGTACCATTCAATTTCATACATCTGGAAACACATATCCAAAGCAAATGACATTGTCCATATGACGCTGGCTATAAATCCAAAAAGAGCAACTACCTGTATTAAAGTAGAACAGAACTGACAAGGCAAATCTTCGTTTACTTAATGTAGAAACATTCTAGCTTATAATTAAAATATTTTGTATATGCATGAGTGAGTTTCAACTGGTGTCTTAAAATGTTGCAGATAAATCGGCGTTTTGAACTTTCGTTTTAATTTGGGAATTACCAAATTCATTTTTTTAGTTTGTTCCACTTATTAAGCAGAAATGCACCTCATAGTTGTCAATGTTATCATACCAGGTTGTCTAAATTTCAAATTTATTACTCGTTAATGCATGTGGTTAATCATTTTTGCTTTTGTTAATGATTTAATTAATTTAAGTACTCTTAAAAATCTATATCAAGAAGGATCATAGATATACTGAATTAAAATATATGATTATGATTATATAATACTAGCTATATAAACTAGGTTTTCACTTTACGATGCTGATTGCATGTTCAAGTTATGGCTAACTGTTCTGTTCCTGGAACTGTATTCTGAGAAATATCAATGACAAATAGATATACACCGCTTGCCTCTGCAAAAACGCCCACTGCTTCTTCAAAAGCAAAGACGTCCTTTGCATCATCATATTTATCACGTCCAATTTTAACTGGTGCTGGAACAATGTTCAACATTATTCCCAATATAAATATTCCTAGTAAATACAGAGAAATCAGTCAAAATGGGATCTACGAAATAGATACAATGATTCTTGGTTTTCTAGCATTCTATATATTGAAATGGCAATCGCGTTTTTGCCATAATATAATATAAACATCAATAAATCGTCCAATGCAACATGGCTCCATTTCTCCTTTAAATCCCTGGAGATTGGTAGTAGTAGTAGTAGTAGTAGTAGTAGTAGTAGTAGTTATTTAAACACGATAAAGTTTACAGCGTTGCTTATGTGGTAGTGCATTTACATGTAATATATACAAACCGCACAAGAGGTCTTTATCAGATTTAAAACATCGAGGCGCAGCCGAGTGTTTTAGATCTGATAAAGGCCGAACTGCAAGGTTTTGTATATGACTTCTAAAATGACTCGTTTTGTACGCTCACTGGAATTTTGAAGATTGATGTTATCTACGCTGTAAAAATTGAAGGAGAAAGTCTATATCAAATATATAGATCCGCTACGGGTCATGAGTTTCCTTTGTATTTTGCTTATGAATAATTAATGAATTTTAGAAATATTAATATTAATATTAAGTCTATTTCTACATTAGTTATATGTATATTAGCTATCATCTATTAATTATTCCTAATCTATTAAATATATTTCTGCTATATTATACTAATTTTCGTATTTCACGTTTAATGTCACGTTTCATCGTCTAATGTCACGAGTTCCACAGTGCAACAGCTTGATAAAAGATCGATCTTTTTAGAAAGTCGGTCTTTGGCTTAGGAAATAGAACTTGCTGTCAGTTTTCTTCTAAGGTTATAATTGCCGTTGTACTTTTCTAAATAGGACTCAAGTGGAGTAGGTAAGTGACCGTTCATGTAGTAACACTTGTACGCTAGACGGTTAATAAGCGGTCAGAGTAATGTCTTTAAGTGATTTCCACTTTGTTTCAGCGAGAACGTCCACTGCTGATATTCGAGCCCCATATTGTAAGTCCATATGTAATTGAAGGCAATATTACTTTGAAATAGAAATCAGCTCTAGCCACAGCAGGTAGAAAGTATAGGGCCAAGCACTGATCCTTGAGGCACTCCGTATTTTACTGTCATTGGCCTTGATTGGCATCCATTTATAATCATTACTTGCGTAAGATCAGTCAAGCATAGTCAGCAATCCAAAAACCACAAAAGATCTCCTGAGATGCCAAGACCTTGCAATTTTTGTAGTAATACCGAGTGTGAAATGGAGTCGAACGCCTTCTTAAAATCGACAAACACAATCCCAACCACTTGATGGTCATCATGCGCCCTTCTCCAATCTTCGGTCATCTTGATAAACAACAGTTCAGTGGAATATTCCTTTTTGTAGGCACGCTACCGTCGATTACTAAAGCCTGCCGCACAGGAAACCTTTTGGCTGAGCTAATCGCCACGCGTGGTGGTTAGCTCAGCTCTGTATGTTTGTCGCAAACGTAAAGTAAAGTGCTTAGCTAAATTTTATTTCGCGCTAAATTTCAAAATAGCAGCAAATATAGATCTTCGTAAAGCTTGATTTTATTGATGCGACGTCGTTTAGAACTGCATGCCGAACAACATAAAGCCAAATGCGGATTCAGAGACGCCAAGGACGTGGTGTTTATGCAACGTTAGTTAGTTCGAGAACTAGAGGTGAGGTCCGTGATGACCCAGATACATTTATATTCATATTGTCATATTTATTTATTCATATTCATATTGTCACTTAAAAGTCCATCAATTTTAAATTGACTGAATTGAAATTTTCATGTAAAATTAAAAAAACATATGACAAAAGCGATCTTAGTTATTGTAATTAAGAAGTATGGTTGAGCTTTTCAACAGCTTTCATTTGGCATTAATAGAGGTAAACAGGTCAAATAGTTTTATTAGCATTCGGTTTTTCAGCGGTGCCAGTCAGTGGAAACTCACAAATACATGCACGCAATCATTCTGATGCTTCAAACTCAAAGCATATTTAACTAGTTTGGAACAGCTTGGGCTGTCTGGTTGATGCATACATTGCCTTACCCAGGATCTAGTGCTACCTGGCAACATGCATGTTTGTCTCAAAATGAGTACCAAATCACCAAAAGCACCAGTTCATTCAACAAAGGTTTTTGCCTTGTGTTGAGCAGTGACACTTGCCAGAACTATTTGTTTGGCGCATATGAAAATGTTTTGCATACGCATATCAGCAGTTTGACTTCTGTGTATACCTGATCTTACCCTAAGTTCCAGAAGTTTTGGAGAGTTTGCTAAGCTAGGGTATCGTCTAAAAACTTGGCAACGTCTGCTCTGGCATTCATGTAACAAATCAGTAAGACATTTCAATACCAAGATAGAGGTGCATTTATTATGAGAAGAAAGCAGCTTCCTTATTAATGACAAAAAGGGCCCTGTGTATCTGAAAATCTTGCCTCACTACTGGGGCAACTAACCAAAGGGCCTACTGGGGTAAATGCCCCAGTAGTTATATAAAGTTAAAAAATGCCCTGAGATTGGTTGCACATAACTGTGCGATATTTGCCCTGTGCGACACTACTGATCGATATTTGCCCTGGAAAGATGGATGTTTACCCGAATCGAATAACCATTCGTAGTGTGTCAAACGATTGGAACATGTTTATTCTCGTTTGAAAGCGGAGCCAGAGTATGATCATGTTATTCGACAACAACTAGAGACAGGAATAGTGGAACAGGTTGTTAATTCGACAGAATTTGATGGAACACATTATTTACCACATCACGGAGTAGTACGCCACGAAAAACGCATAACAAAATTACGAGTTGTTTTTATGGCTCGGTGAAACACGGAAATGCATCATTATCGATGAACAAGTGTCTTGAGAAGGGGCCGAATTTGGTACCCCATCTCTTTGATGTGCTAATTAAGTTTAGAGGATTTCCAATAGGAATTGCCTCCGACGTGGAGAAAGTGTTTCACCAGATTGAGATAGATCCTGATGATCAACGGATGCTTCGATTTTGTGGTTCGATGACATTACTAAAGAAAAACGTGAAATTGTACATTATCAGTTTTGTCGTCTCGTGTTTAAGCCTACGCCGAGTCCAGCAATATGTCATCACTTATAGGACATCATTTAGAAAGTCGATTGGAGGAACATCCAGAGATCGTTTCGCTGTTGGAGGACTCGTTTTACGTTGACGATTTGATCAGTGGGGTGTGGGATGATTCGGGAGCTGTCGAGATTTACGAGAAATCCAACAAAATTATGGAGGATGGCGGATTTATATTGCGTATAAGTGAGCGTCCAATTCGAGAGTGTTTCGTGAGCGAGTGGCATTTGATCACCAGGTGACCACAGAGGATTCTTCCCTTGTAGAACTCCTGGAGAGCAAGCATGATGAAACTGAATCGGCTGAAAGTCAAATGGAACTTAACCAAGCTACGCGAGAAATAGTAGATGAAGTTGCAAGATCAAATCTTCCGGACAGTTTAAATGCTAAAAACCCTTTAATAATAATAATAATAAATAATATTTAATACTTCTATTGCGCAAATTAACATTTTAAAATATGATCAAATGCGCATTACAATACTTCAGTCAATTAAAAATTAAATAGCTAAACAGTTTACAAGGTAAAAGCTTCACTAAAATAATGAGACTTTAAAAGTTTTTTAAAAATATTAAAATTCTTTTCATTCCTAATGTATATAGGGAGACTGTTCCAAACGTTAGGCGCTGCATTTGAGAATGCCCTGTCACCCAGAGTTTTCTTAGTCTTAGCGCTATTATCCAATAGCAGTATGCCTTCGTTTGATCTTAAGCTATATCTTGATGTCTTTCTAATATCTATTAGGCTGCTCAGATATTTAGGTGCCAAACTATAGATGCATTTATACACCAGCATGGCAATCTTAAAAATAATTCTATATCTAACCGGTAACCAATGTAACTCTATAAGAGTTGGTGTAATGTGGTCATACTTTGGAACATAGCATACTAGGCGAGCTGCTGTGTTTTGTACTCTTTGCAACTTTGACAATTGGGTAACCGAGACACCAAACAATAAACTATTACAATAATCAATCCGGGACATTACTACTGCCTGCACCAAAGACTTCCTATTTTCATAATTCAAAAACTTCCTAATCCTGCGGATGTTATGCAAATGGTATAGAACAGATTGGCAAGTTTTATTAATATGCGTGGTCATTTTAAGATTTTCATCAAACCACGCTCCAATATTTCTTACCGACGTCGATTTTGAAACGCACACATTCCCAATTGAAAGTTCAGATATGTTAACCTTGTTTAATTGTGCACAGGACCCAATGACAATAAATTCGGTCTTGCCATCATTAAGCTTAAGCTTATCCACAGTCATCCAAGTCCGGACATCTTTCATGCAGCTTTGCAGTGCATTTACAGCGTCTACCTCACTCACTGCGGAATCCGGCTTGAAGGATAAATAAAGCTGAGTGTCATCAGCATACGCGTGAGCATCAGGGAGATGATTTTTTATAATTTCAAACAGCTTACTTACGTAAATTGTAAAAAGCAATGGGCCTAAACAAGAACCTTGCGGTACTCCATGAGATACGGTAAAACTGTCAGAGTAGCTTCCATTAATCAGGACACGTTGTGATCTACCAGTCAAATATGATCTAATCCAGTTGAGAGCAGTATCTGCAATCCCAAAGGTAACTTCAAGACGATTTAATAAGATTTGGTGATCCACTGTATCAAAGGCAGCACTTAAGTCCAAGAGAACTAAAAGTGTAACTCTTTGGCGGTCCATGTTGCAAAGAATATCATTGTGCACTTTCAACAAAGCAGTTTCTGTACTATGACCTTTCCGATAAGCCGATTGTAACACTGGATAAAGTTCTGAGCTAACCATGTGATCATGTAGTTGATCATACACCGCTTTTTCTGTGATTTTAGATACAAACTTGAGGTTGTTAACAGGTCTCAGATTAGAAAAAGAGTCACTCTGTCCAGGTTTCTTTAATCTCGGATCGACTAATGCATCTTTCCATGCGGTAGGAAGTAACTAGATGATAACGAGGAGTTGACCATACATGTAATAACAGGAAGGAGCTCTTCGATACTCTTTACAACAAGCGTGGTTGGCATTGGATCAAGAGAGCAACTTTTCTTGGTTGACCTTTGAATAAGCTCATAAACGTCGTCACTTGAAAGGACTTCGAATTTTTCTAATTTTTTCTCTGCTTTAAAATCAGGATCCACAATTACTTTGTCACGGTCCTTTTGATCAATTACCACAGCGTCAAGCTCATTGCGAATGTTCATGATCTTACAATTAAAAATACACCCATATCATTGGCCAACACCCTATTGTCGAGGTGGTTGGGGAAGCGCAAGTCCTCTTTTGGACATAGAAGAGCCTTCGTTGCTCTAAAAGTTTACCCTGATCTCCATCATTATCTTTGAAGAACTCTGCGTAGAACACTTTACGCGCCATGTTGCACATGTATGTAACACGATTTTTTATGTTTTTGAAACTAGCCAGGTCTTCTAGTGATCTGGTTCGTCTCCAAATACGCTCTGCCTTACGACGTTTCCTTTTCGCTTCTGCGATGTCCTTATTATACCAGGGGACTTTAGTCCTGACCTTCACAGTTCTTGTTATCAATGGTGCATGACAGTCCAAAGTACCACTTAATGTAGTGTCATAATCTTTCAAAGGATGTCTAGTTCGTCAGGATTCAACAATTCAGCACATTCATTCATGCATAGGTCAGAGAGAGACAAGTCACGCTTGAAACAATTCATATCGATAGCTTTTACTTTTCTAACTGTTACTTTCTTGGCCTGCGATCTGGGTTTTGAAATTGAGAGATTACAATGAATAGCAATGTGATCAGAAAAATGTCTTCCAGGACATGGTCGAGACTCCACAAGTGTTTCTGATTTACGTGTTATTACTAGATCAAGGGTATGGCCACAAATATGCGTCGACTCAGCAACATGCTGTTGAAGTCCAAAGGAGTCCAAAAGGTCTAAAAACTTCAATCCATCCGGGTCATTTGCAACGTCTACGTGAATGTTAAAATCACCTATAATTAGTAGCTCTTCCTTTGATAATATAACCGAGTCAATAAAATCAGAGAACTCACTAATAAATGTACCTACGGGTACTCTGTGTTCTTTCGAGTAGGGTTGCCGATAAACAACAATTATCCTAACTTTACGAGAACTACTTGTACAAATAAGCAAATCCATATATTCAAATGACTCTTTTTCTCCTGATCTGACTTTATTGACCCCAAGAGAGTGTTTATATAGAAATCCAATGCCCCCACCACCACATCTACTACGAGGGTAATCCAGGAACTTGTATCCTTCAGGGCATAACTCAACTCTTATTGCATCATCTTTAACCTTTAACCATGTCTCAGTTATAGCAACAAGATCGTACTTATTATCCAAAACGTAGTCTGCAAAATCAGCTGTTTTATTTCTTACTGATTGCGCATTTAATAAACACAAAGACAAGCGATTTGCAATGTCCGGCATTGATAACCGATTTATAGCAATAAGATTCAAGTTGTTTCGAGATCGCCGTCCAGAACGCCGTCGATGAGTCGTGTCCACGTTTCTATTTTCTGGCCCCGGGTTCAATTTGAAAACTAAATCACCTTCTAGTAACGGGTGAAATGTAGCGGTACTGTTATTGTAGTAGATACACGGCCTTTTGCTTCGTCGGGGATATCTCTTCAAGGAATTGACAAAAGAGTTATTATTATTTGCGGCAGAAATTATGCAATTAATTATCACACAATTGCAGATAATATTGTACTTTGACTTTACAGTCAACTTATTACCATTTAAGCGAGTTCCATTGTTCCACACATTGCCCAATGTCCCTGTGGGCAAGAGTTTATGAATAGCAAATGCTGGGCTATTATTTCGAATGTTAATTGAGCCGCCGAAAACTCCCAAATACACTGCCGGTAGCAAACATAAAACTCTTATTTTCACCTTATTCTGCTCAATTCCAAAATCACTTCGTTTCCAATTACCACAGGAATGTCTTAGACATAAATAGTCTTCGTCCTCTTTTACAAATGAACGTTTAGAAGCAAATACTGGGCTATTTTTCCGAATGTTGATCAAGCCACCGAAGCATCCCAAATATACTGCCGGTAGTAAACATAAAACTCTTATTTTCACCTTACTCTGCTCAATTCCAAAGCCACTTCGTTTCCAATTACTACAAGAATGTCTTAGACACAAATGAACTCCGTCTTCTTTCACAAAAGAACGTTTAAAAGAGAGAAAAATAGAAAAAAACCACAGACACGATAATAGCGTGTCTTGCATATTTAAATCATATCTTCTATTCTTTCCAATTCGAAGAGCAAAATCTTAAAAAGATGAATGAAACGAAGAAGGTTCTGTTAAAATTCTCGGAGTTTCTTGGAATGTGGACTCTGATGAATTTGAGTACGATTTATCCAAGTTATTAGACTATGCAAAACTCTTCCTCCAGTTCCTCCAACTAAGAGATCAGTTTTAAAATTGTCTGCGAAGATTTTTGATTTTTGTCTGCATTTACAATCGTTATAAAAATGTCATTTCGAATTCTGTGTATCGACCAAGGGCGAAATCCATCTCAGAAAGTGTGGGGAAGAGGGGATGGAGCCTGCTAATAGTTATGGAGGCATGTAACATGTTTAACGTTTTCAGGGCATTTCCGCATCAAATATAGACACTTCCCGACAGTAACTTGGGTCTAAGCATTAGGTGTGTGAAAGTTCGTTTTGCCAGACGAAAGGGCGTGGTAAAGGGGCCGGCCGGCCAAAACCAAAATTGTCTATTGGGGCCTCATGCCGCTAGCACGAAGGCACTAGAGGACATGCGGGCATGTTCGCCCAGAAAATGTTGAAATGTAGAGTCTCTGAAACGCAATTTCATGCATTTTGGGGGAAGACAGAAGTTTACACAATTTTGATGATCAGAACATGTCGTATAAACAAAAGTGAAAAAAGTGGGGTGGGGCTTTAATTACATATTGATCCTCCTCTGCCCAAAAAGTGGGAGGGATTCGTTCCCCCCATCCCCCCAGAATTGTATCTGACTGTTACTGGTATCGAATAATGGAAATTTTGCCCCGGAGAGAATAACCCGGCAGATTTACTGTCACGGGGATGTAATGCTTCAGAGCTTTTGGAAATTAAAACGTGGTGGAATCAGTCCTGATATCCTAAAATTAGCCGAAGAACACAGGCCACTTGAACCAACCACGACGAGAGAGACGACCATCGAACTAACGAGGAATCAGTAAAGCCTAAACCTCGACAAGGTCATCTTTAAACCTCGACAAGATCATGGACTGCACACGTTATAGTACGAAAACGAAACTGTTACGAGTGACGGCGTATGTAAAGAGATTTAAAACCAGACGTGTTCGATTTGCATCGATTGAATTAACCAACGAAGAAATGAGGAGTGCGGAGCAGTTGTGGATACGTTCTATACAGCGGTCTCATTTCGCGGAAGAAAGGGATCACTTGGCTGGTTCGAGTGCAAGCCCATCGCACCTTGTGAAGAAACTGGGACTGGTTCGGTATGAGGAGGATGTGATCCGTTGCAGGGCAAGGATCGATCAGTCGTCAGCATCATCATTTCATCGACCTTGTTATTTTCGAGCATCATGCGTCTGTTTATCACAACAGTATTAAAGAGACACTGAACAGTATACGGGAGGAATACTGGATTGTCCGAGGTTGCGAAGTAGTTAAACGTGTAACGAGATCTTGTATTGTGTCAATGTGTGTAGAAATTTCGAAGGTAAGCCATTTGGGACGCCAAGGGTTCCACAACTACCGCCAAGTCGAGTTAGACGCTCCGCCCTTCGCGAACACGGACATCGATTTCGCAGGTCCATTGTACAGTACGTGAGTTCAAAACGACAAGGCCAATCGGAGGAAGAGTTGGAAAAGGCATACGTATGTCTTCTGACCTGCGCATCCACCTGAGCATTGCATTTATATTAGAGCTTGTGCCAAATTTATCTGTAGCAACATTTTACAAGCATTTCGACGCGTGAAGCGCTGTTTAAAGAAAGTTGTCGGACGTGCATCTTTGTCGTTCGAGGAAATGGGAACATTATTAGGTCGAAGGAACTCTGAGACCATTAACTTATGTTTACGATGATGAACAAGGTATATCATATCCACTGACGCCTTCTTCACTAATCTACGGTCGTAGAATTGCCATAACTGCAAGCGACAAGCATTATGAAATAATTAGTACGAATCAATCGCTTACTCGTAGAGAAAAATATCATCGAACGCTACTGAAACATTTTACAAATCAGTGGAGATCTGAGTATCTTTTGAGTTTATTGGAAACAGCCAGAGCAACCTCGGGAGCTAACAAGAATGTTGTTGACGTAGGAGATTTAGTCATTTTGAAATCAGACCAGACATCGCGCGCCTTTTGGAAGATAGCGAGAGTACAGGAACTTATTCCAAGTCGAGATACATGTAATGTTATTAGAGCTGCGCGGATTTGTGTGATCAACGAGAAGGGTGGGAAACCATCGCGTTTAAGACGCCCAATTCAACATTTAATTCCTCTGGAATTACATTCTACGTCGCAAAAGTATAATGAGCACTGACCGCTAACGAAGTTGAGCAAGCCGAAGCAGAAGAGGCTGCCAATGTAGGGAGACCGAAACGGAAAGCAGCTGCAATGTGCGATGCTACAAGAAAGAACATATTGAAACATTGTTGACAATTAGGGACTACGTTACATCTTATGGTTACATTTATATTTATACTTATTGTTGGTTCATATCATTTCTTAAACGAATGATATCCTCGAGAGTATGAGGAACTTCCGGTTTAGTTAGTATGACGTATTGTGTAAGGCACGTGCGAGAAACGATTTTGGAGGGCTTTTTAGTAAGAGAAATACTGCAGTAAACTGCTACGATGTTTTCTTTAGTTTTTGTTAGTATTTTGTTTTGGGTTGAATAAGTTTTTAAACACGAATTACGATCGACTTTATTACAGGATTATATCATGTGTGCTGTGTTTCTCGTTACTGTGTCATGTTTGAATATGACACAAACTGTAACATTTCTTTTTTTATTCAAAAAGGGAATATCCTCGTCAGTCTGGGAGCAACACGGTCGTGCGGGAAAAAAACGTATAGTTGATACAGATGAAAAGAGGCGACTACGGAAATACGGAGCAGTCAAAAAAGCTTCAAGGACAAGGTTGCTATAGTATCATTTGACGTCTCAACATTCAGGAAATAAGTTGCAATGTATTGTTTGAAGAACGAAGAACATGAACAAATTTGTATTATGAGGGCTAGTCAGTGTATCCTGCATTAACTGTATCTGTACGAAGCGTAAATGTAAAATGAAAATGATAATAAACTTAAACATACAGGTAAATTATAACACTTCTATCAAGCGATTTCTAGTAACACACGCACACACACACACATACACACACACACACACACACACACATACACACGCACACACACTATATGTGCAGAAATGTGCTCATTCATATCATCATAGAAGATGCCAATGAGACAGAAATGTGCTCATTCATATCATCATAGAAGATGCCAATGGAGTCCAGTCTCATGGGCTCAACACTGCTATGAAATATACACCGTAATACTATTACTTTAATACTTTTCCTGCGTTCTGATCTTACTCGTAGACTAGGACTGTTAGTGATAGTCTACTAGTAGTAAAAAAAAAAAAAACAATGGCGTCACGTTTAAAATTAAATTTAATATTTTGTTTTTTTTTTTACTTTTGTTGTGTAGTTCTCAATAATAATAAATATAGTTTATTATAAAAAAACAACAACTCGGCCTCTCGTTGTTGATGAGCGAATAGTCAATCGGCTTTTCGCCTCGTTGACTATTCGCTCATAGCCAACTCGGCCTCGTTGTCTAATTGTTAAATGGTCCGATGTCATAGGAATTTCGCCCCCCCCCCCCAGGAAATTCGCCCCCTCCCCCTTAGAAAATTCGGCCCCCATATAAATTTGACCTAAAAACAAAACAATTGCAAGTCCAAAAGAGTGTTAATTAGATGAGGTGAGAAAGTTAAAAATAGGTTTTAGGCTTCATAGCAACTGGTGGTATGCATAGATCGCAGAGCCACTCACTTAGGTACAACATAGAAAAATAGAACGGCTGAGACCACCATAGTAAGCAACACGCTAGTGTAGGATACGATTGAAATTTACCAAATTAAATGAGTAATGGTGTGAGTGAAATGTTAACAATTTTGAGTTTTGAGAGTAGCAATGTTAACAATAACCACCGCGGTGATTACATTTTAATAATAAATTAGGATTAACAATAAAAATGCATGGAATGTGTTGCAATTTGCAAAGCGTCATTTAATAGTCCCTTCGTCTTATTTCAAATGACTAAAGTCATGTGCTGTTGCAAGTTGTTAATAACTACGCGCGCGACTGTCGGGAAGGGAGACAGTGCAGTGCTTTACAGACTTACCAAGGCACGTTAATAAATCAGACAGCGCCAAATAGAATATAATACGTGGATCAGCTGATGGTCTTCTTCGTTGTCTATTACGATATTGCCATAAATATCTCAGTTGTAAAGATGCCCCAATAAAGCCTACAATAGATGTTGGTATACATATTCCACTAATTGCCCGTCTTTGATCGTGATTTAGCGTGGTGTTCGGAATACAAAAGATGGACCTATCACGTAGAAATGCCATGTTTGAGCTTGAGAGTTGAGTTCAGAGAAACTACAGATGAGATCAAATGTCAACAAATGATCGTCACATGATATTAACATCATAAATCGTGTATGGTGACACCTTAGCTAAAAACTTATACTTGTGTCAATGTGGAATATTGTCAATGTGGTATACCATCACGGGATATCATTTATATATAAATCTCATGACATACAACAAGTCAACAACTGACAAGAAGATATATCACGAAGATATCATACCCTAGACACGTGTATATGGATACTGAATTGTATAGTTTAATACTGTTTTAGGAGTAATTCATTAAAGCATTAAAGCATAACTTATCACTACTCAGGAAGCTGATCACAAAACATATTCATTTTAGTTTGGTATATTTAGCCGTCTCCACGATGGACAATGTTCTTCCATGATGCACGATCTTCACATTCCTGCTCCCATGTTGACTGTACTGAACTATAGCTGACAGGATTTTATTGTGTTTTTCAGGCAGTCTTTAAAACGCTTTCTCGGTTTTCCTACAGTACGCTTGCCCTCTACAAGCTCTCCGTAGAGCAGCTGTTTCGGAAGTCTTTCTTCACCAATTCTTAAAAAATGTCCAGCCCATTTAAGGCGACGCCTTTTTCGGATACTTTCTACAGAATAACATCCAGCTCTCATCAGGACCTCCAGATTTGTTATTTTATCCTCCCAAGAAATGTGTAGTATCTGTCGTAGGCAGCGTTGCTGAAAAGCTTCAAGTTGACGAATGTGACGGCTATAAGTTGTCCGGCGGTTCGGCTTTCTGCTCCATACAACAAGGTACTAAGGACGACTGCCTGATAGAGTACAATTTTGGTGTTCTTGGTGATGTCGTGACTTTTCCATACGCGATCATAAAGATGGCCAAAAGACGAACTAGCTTTAGCTATGCGATTAAATATTTCACCGTCCAATTAATTGACCATCGTCGGTTAACACACCCCGTAGGTGAGTAAAGGCGTGAGTGTTCTTCAGCTGCTTACCATCTATCAAAATGCAGGACTCCACTCTATCCGTTGGTACAGAACCTCTGTCTTCTTTATGTTGATGACCATGCCAAAAAGTTTAGCTGCAATAGCAAATCTGTTGACAAGTGTTTGGAGTTGTTCCTCGCTATGTGCAAAAAGACTGCAATCGTCTGCAAACAAGAGATCACGAATGAGGCACTACTGCATGTTGAAAATACCGCCATCAGTTCTGAATCGTATATAAAGTTCCTTCGCTAAGGTTTGTGAAAGTTTCATCCAGCATGGCAGCGAAAAACAGAATGAACAAGATTGGGGCTATCACACATCCCTGTTTCACTCCAGTTGTAATTGCAAAACGGTCAGAGAGGTTACCCTCTGCACATACACGACCATGCATACCATCGTGGAATTGTCGCAAGACGTTTATAAATTTTATAGGAACTCCCTGTTTAGTGATAATTTTCCACAAAATATCCCAAGACACAGTGTCACATGCCTTAGCCATATCAATGAACACTGCATATAGACAAACCCTTTGCTCGATACATTTTCTTGAAGCTGTCTGGCAGCAAACATCATATCGACTGTTCCTCGCTCACTTCTGAAGCCGCTTTTCGATTCTGATAAGTTATTGCAAGGTCATCTTATTTTGTTAATAAGACGACCTTGCATAACTCAGTTTTGTTAGTAGTTTTGATGCAACACATAGTAAGGATATTCCTCGATAGTTTCCACATTCTCCACGCTGCCTTTACGTTTCAATAGTGTAACAATCAACAATGAGGGAATCTTTCATCTTTTCAGGCACAATTTCAGTTTACCATATTTGATCGAATAGCATATCTATATATTTCCACAGGAATCCCATCCTCACCAGGGGCTTTACCACCCCGAAGTTCCGCAATAGCTTTCAAGATTTCATCCATAGTTGGTGGCACTGCTAAGCTTTGAACAATTGGTGTTTGTCCCATTTGAATAATGCTGTGGACATCAGCTGTTGATGGCCGATTTAGTAATTTTTTAAAGTGTTCTTCCCTACGTCTCATGATATCATGTTGGTTTGGCAGCAACGTTTTACCGTCTGCTGAAAGCAATGAAGCAGAGCCTCGTTTTGAAGGACTGTAAATCGTTAGTATCTGCATACCGCTGAATATGTTGTGCCATCTCTCTATAATCCATAAGTGCCATCTCTCATCGCTGAAGCAGTTTGCGGGCCTTTGCAAATTCTGAACTTGTTTGTCTGGTGGATTTATTCAACATTTTCACGTGAGCTTTCCGCTTTTGGATTAAAAGTGGTTAGATAAGATCGATATTTTCTGTAAACCAGTCTGGTTGTTCTTTTTTAGCAGTGTTACCAAGCACATCCTTAGGGTTTTTTTTACATCCTTGCGAAAATGTTCCCATCACATCAGAGCTCAGTGGATCAAGCTGTAGCGTTAACATAGCATCGTTCATTCGTTGTTGTAATACATTTCGCCTTTCCCGGGTTTCTCAATGCTGTTGTGTTTAATCTAGACACTGCACGAAAATTTCGCTTGTTTGCTGGTAGTTTGACTTTAAGCTTCAAAATAGATCGCACCATGCGATGATCAGTTTGGCATTCAGCTCGGCACGCATTACTCACCCTTGTACTTACAATTTAACATCCTGCAAGTCCTCTCTCTTAACAATGACATAATCGATTAAGTGCCAATGTTTCGAGCGAGGATGCATCCAGGTGGTTTTATGAAACCTGGGAAGTTTAAAAAATGTATGTGCAATCAGCAATGTTATGCTCGCAGCAAAAATGATAAGAGGAGCAGCCCATGGCTAAAAGAAACACTTTCATTGAGAATTAAAACATCAAAATTACTCTCTTACCTTTCTCATTTATATTTCCGATTTATTCACCAAAATCGCTTAAAAGCGCGATTTAGTAGCAGCCATGTCAATTTCACAATACATTTCCCTATTGTTCTGGCTGCACTCTTCTGGCCAGCAACATGGCGGCCGTCAACTTCCGGCGCGTGTCGGCAGCGCCAAAAACATTCTTATTCTATGCTGTTGCTATGGTTTTTTAAGTGGCCGGAATGAATTCCCCAGGGTACAACACCCTATATATATAAGATATTTTTGTCGTGACTGAAGCGCTTAGGCAAACCGTATATAGTCAAACTACGGCAAGTACATGCGTGCTGGAAAATACCCGATAAATAAAAACAAATTCAAAATAAATACTTCTTACTCGTCGTATCGAAGCAAAACCACAGAATAGGAAATGACCAGAAGGGCCACTCAGCAGTGCAACGTGACCCCCTATTTTTATGCAGTTTTCTGCCAGAATAATGGCGGACCAGCCAGTTCAGCGTGTTTATTGGCCAGAAAATGCAAATGACTGGCTAGAATAATGGTAATGAACATGCGTATGCGACATGCGCAGCGTCAAAAACTTCAAAGGTTCCGCCTCAAGTGGCCCTTCTAGTCATTTCCTATTCTATGGCAAAACTTTCTACAAGAAATACACATGATAAAAAGCTAAATTTTCGCCCAGGGGTCCGCCACGACCGTCCAAAGCGTACGATATTTCGAAATCACTTGATTTCTGAGCTGATTTCTTGATTTCTACTGATTTCGATCAACACTGATTTCAAGATTTCCGGAAGATATCAGTTACAGCAGTGTTGGTATATATTTCAAATGTTTGTAAAGCATTTACTCAAACTCTGGAGCAATATATTTGAAATTGGAATATCGTGAAAATTATGAAATATCGTCAGAAAAACGCAAAAAGGTCACAATTTCGTTCCCACAGTCCCACTATTTCCCACAGTCCCACTATTCAAGCCTTAAGGATTAGGATTAAACTTTTGGTATTTTTGATTCTGTAATGTTTAGTCGGCAACATATAAACCCACTGTTAAAAAGCTTATTTTGTAAGGATTCCAATAGTGTTAGTTTCATTGCCAGGGGGTAAATATTTGCAAAGGAAATCGTACTCAAAGTGCTCTTGTGGCAACATAATTAAAATTCGACCGACTAGAAAGAGTTTACAAATTCTATTCTACTGACAATCATGTAAAACTTAAAATTCGGCTACAAATGTTATGGTGCCACGGCTCGTTACAGTATTTACGTATATGGTTTGAACTATAACATATACTGCTGTGCGTTCTTTTCAAATTCCTTACCACCTTAATAGAATATATAATGTATATAATTGGCCTACCAAAATAATCCATAATCTGTTTTTCATTCGCCAATAATCGGTAATCCGACCCAAAAATCGCTAAATAACCATAATCCTTGTCTACTCTTTCATCATTCACTATTTTGAGGCCCTGTTACGGTTTTAGAATTATGGATTATTTGTGAATTTTAAAGAACAAATGCAGATTATATAATAATATGGTTAAAAAGCAGAATTATTTATATTTAGGATTGAATTTAGGATTATTACGTGGTCGCTTAGTCTACAATTTCACACACAGTTCTGACAACTCTCTCAGTAACCTTGTATGGATCTGCATTAGCAGCGGGTCGCCGGTCTTCCAGATATCCATGACCATCTTCAGCACATTGTCGTGGTATTCGTACACTTGCTCCACGGTCAGCCACACCATGACAAAATGTGTGGATATCTGCTGTTTCGTGACGCCCCGTCAAACGCCGCGCGTTGTCAGTACCATCTTTGGGGTCGTATGCTTTGATATGTAAATCATGTACTTTGGATAGTCTCTCAATAGCTTCGTATATATAATTTAAGCCACCTTCCTCTCTCATTGCCAATGTACTGCGAAAGAAATGGTACATATACCATAATTATTATATAGAAAAAATACACTTGATAGGGCATAATATAGAAAACTTAAAGTTTTTTGCCTCGGGACTGGATATCTTTAAAGGGAAATAGCAATAAAAATTAAGTTTGGGTTTTTTAAACAGTGCTTTGAGGATTCGTTCATTCCGCCGTCTTGGATTTTCATATCCATGTCAGTCATGCGTGACGTCACAACCAGGGTACCGGTAAAATTTTCTTGTGTTTCGAGCAAAATCCAATGTCATTATAATGCTTAATCCTTAATATTTAGTTGCTTTGCTTTTTAATTGAACCACAGGTTATTCTTAACTCTGCACTGACATTTAGACTGCCCATTATTTATGAGTTTTATAACGTCAACTATAGTAAGTGAAATTATCTATTTAAACCAAATTATAGAACAAGATGACGAATCGCAGAATATCTAAAAGATCTTTGTAACTATTTTACAGTCAACGTTCTTTTAATTCGGACAAACATGATTTTACTTATTCTGGAGACCGTTTTCTGAGACTGTTCTCTAACTTTACACTCGTTCCTCGTTGGATATTCATGTGAAATATATAATTATGTTTTTACCTGAAGTTTGTGTGTGCACCAGCGCCATTCCAGTCTCCTGGGACAGGTTTTGGATCGAAAGTGATGCAAATGCCAAAATCTTCTGCAACGCGATGTAGAATAAATCTTGACATCCATAAATGATCACCCATTTCGATTCCTTCAGAGGGACCAACTTGATACTCCCACTGTAAACGATATCAAAGTACAGATGACTATTGAATATATATTTAATTGCAGTCAGATGTATAGTACATAATGGAAAAGACGAAACGTTATTATCTGAAGGTAAAAGGTACAGCAACCAATACTGAAATGAGGGGATAGTCTTGTAGCTTCTCTCATGAAAAGGGATTTTCATTGGCTCTATTTGACAATTGTATTCAATTTCTTTTTCAGAAAAGATATAAGGAAACCGTTCTTAAGGAAACCTTCATTCAATTAAAGAAGATAAACTGAGCAGTTACGATATGGGCTTACCGGGGCAAAGTGAGTAGAAGAAGAAAATCCAAGGTTACAAGATGGCTTATATGCAAAAGGTGTTGTACTGACATAGGTTCCGCTTTATAATTTCTTTCAGTAAATATATTGCGGGACAGCAGATGGTGGTCAAATCTCACAATACCTAAACTATTACATAGAATGACAAGAATTAGCACTCTTTTCACTCTGTTAACTGCTTGTGGACCATCATCTGCTGCAATGATAGTACTTAGTGAAATCTCACTATTTGTGCTATTTATACCTGCCATCATATTCTAATCTTGATGATGTTAATATTAACGATAGGATACAAAACCAGTAATAAAACAAACCTGTGATGGCATAACTTCAGCATTTGATCCAGCAATCTTAATTCCAGCATATAAGCAAGCTCTATAATGCGCTTCAACCACATCTCTTCCTAACACCTTACCAGTACCAACACCACAGTAATATGGACCTTGTGGAGCTGGATAACCATCCTTGGGCCACCCATAAGGATGGTTATTCTCGTCAACTAAAGTATATTCTTGCTCTATTCCAAACCATGGATGTTCATCCTATAAGATATAGAAAGAAATTGAGTTGCAAGTGGTCAAAGGTAGGTTAAAGTGCGCTACGGTGGCTTAAATTAGGCTAAGCTTGCATTTCCGTATTTTTATGCATTTTCGGCAGCGCATATATCGAGAAAAGGGCGTAATTCGGTGACCACCCGATTCTCTCCCTGGAGGAGATTGTTTGCGGTTGTATACACTAATATTATTATCAGGGTGATGCCAGTGTAGGGTAAACTATTTTAAATTTTAGATTCTAAATTGCTAGACAGCCTAGACAGACCTAGAACACAACTGTATCACGTTAATAAGTACTGTTTATGATTGCCATCTTTCATCCTTATAAATTCAGTGGGTACGCGTTCGTGATTTTAACACTGGATCTTAATTAAGCAATTAAAAATTGCCAATGCCTTTATTGACGACTGGATTATTGGCTTGCGCGGCAGACGGTCTACCCGTGGCGATTATGTAAGTGGGATGCTCGTAATTAAAAACAAACCAAGTTTACACAAAATATATACTACAATATATATAAAGCAAACTCGACACTCGCACCAGACAAATTGCGTCATTCAATCATATCTGCACTGCAGTGGCCAGTGCGTCCAACTGTGTGTGAGCCAAGGTCACTTGTATTACTGATTTTATTATATTACTGAACGCAAATATTGATTTTCCGATATGTTGCAAGGTCAAGGAGAGTCAGCAAGAACCCCTCCTGTCCACGGCTGAAACTGAAACACTGCTTTCAAATTGGGTAATGCTATTTTTGCGTGGATTACGCATGTCGTGGATCAAGGTACCCAATGAAAATTATGAAATATCATCCAG
Organism: Trachythela sp. YZ-2020; assembly: GCA_016169945.1. Lineage (NCBI taxonomy): Eukaryota > Metazoa > Cnidaria > Anthozoa > Malacalcyonacea > Clavulariidae > Trachythela > Trachythela sp. YZ-2020. The sequence continues at coordinate 3,954,144 of JADLSH010000313.1, read as the reverse complement.
GATTATTCTCCTGACGATGAAAAACGGTTCAGAAAAAGATTTAGATCTGATTAATATCTTAGTAGAGGTAAAAAGTTGTTCTTCGTGGTCCGCAACAAAATTAGAAAACATTTTGCATGCACGACCTCATTTCTATTCACTAATATTAATATATAATTTAAAAAAAATATAAGTGGTGAAAGAACATCACGTGATCTAAAATGGGCAATTTTTATGCGAAGTTGAGGAGATCCATTTCTTGCAGTTTTACGGCTTTTGCAGTGTTAGGGATTGTTAAGGTGGCATATGCATTAGTTCCGTATCCACATATAGAATACAGACCTTTTAGTTTCAATTAATTATAGTTAGGACCATGGCACATTTAGAATTGTAGTTAATACTTCCGGCTAATCATCACAATTTCTCGTCACCTTGATCCGCATGTCTGAACTTTTTCCATACAATGTTCTGATGCAAATTAAGACCATGACCTTCACTAACCCATTTATATTTTGACTTAAATATACCATCTCAACACACTTGAACGTAACAACATCTGATTCATATATCAAAGACAAGTCAAAGGTGACAAGCAATTTTGTACTCGATCATGTTCACGCGCGCGAACATTCACATGAACAAAATTTTAATGTTTCTTATTCCCAAATCTTAATAAGAAATATTTTGTCCAGGAACAAGGTCAACTTCGGTACGCTTCAAAATATTTCAAAATAGAATTGCTATTTGGCGAATTGACGGTTCAGTGTTCTTCAAATTCACTACCATTTCCAAATTACTGAAACGTAGCGGATAGCCCATACTTCATTATTTAATTTCATTTGAATTTTATTCATTGTACGCATTATAGAAAGTAATGAAATCGAGGCAAGCCTATATGTGGATATAGTGGTAAGCTGCAGTAATTCTGCCAGTCACAACCATAGGCATTTATTACTGACCTCCTTTATCAGTATGAAAAGGTTGTAAACCCCCATATAATTAGCTCACGGTCCACCTGTCTTGCTAATAAATTGATTGGAGAGTAACAAGTAAAATTAGCTACCTTGGCTTTCTCCATGACGGCTTTACAGCTTTTTCTCAAGTTGGATGCAGTATGTTTATGATCATAGTGATAGGTCTCGCATAAGAGAAGCTTGTTGGGACCACGACGAAATGGATCTCGAAATAGGGCAACTGGATGGAGATATACATCGCTGTTTGATCCACGTGCTTGACCAGTACTACACAAATCAGGATATTAAAATGTATATTTATTAAAGAAGTAATGGACAGAGTACATGCATTAATGGCATTAAAATTAAATACTAGATATATTTGCTTAAAGTGCACATGATCGAAACAATATCTTGAACTAGCAATCTTGAACTCGAGGCTGACAATGTTATTCTGTAGGTAGACGAATGTACGATTTCGTTAATTGAAAACGCAAACGGTTATAATTTATAAATACTTTTAATTTCCGTTTAAAAAAAAATCCACGTCCACATGAAGTGTGGCTTAACTGTTTTCAACCGTCCACACGAATAATTACGCTAAAGCAATGCAAAAACGCTATTAATGAATATTGCATGAGTCTAAGGTATAAAGTAGTCATAATTGATTAGCCAATGTCGTGCAGTACTTGAAGCATTCTCGACTCGTTAATTAGACTATTGAAGCTTTTACTATTCCAACTTTTCCTGTCCACATTTTTATTCACAAAGCACCGATGATTGTGTGTGGATCATAATTTCATCCATGTCACCTCATGTTTACGGTTCATAATTGGTGGGCTCATATATTATTCTTTGTTCTTTGTTACTCACGCCACTCACCAGTATGACACCAGTATGATTCCACCGGCGCGTAGCAGATGCGGTATTATTACTTAAAATGAGTCACTACCCTACTCTAATATAACTTGATATGCTTGAAAAGTCATGTATGTGGAGTTATAATTGATTCTCTCGAGGAATTCTCTCCTGTGCTTCGATTGCTTTTCTCCGATACTCCGGTTTTTCTCCCTCACTGTGCTCCGTGATGAGACATGGATCGTACCCAAGTAAGCCTCTGACTGGGTGACGCTTGAGCTGTGTCCTTCGCAATTCAGCTCTTAGCTTCAAGGGAAGATGCATAGCACCCCTACCTTTACCAATGCATAATCGCCAGGAGCTCAAGCCTTAGAATCGGTCAACCTATAATTTCTGTACGTGCACGTGTGCCAATGCAACACTTATAACAGACTACCAACTTTTCAGTTCTAAAATGCTGTTATCTAGTTTAAGTTTGAAAGTTACTGGTATGCGAATAGCTCGCTTACCTTGAGCCGTCAAAGTTCCATATAGGGCAGTCATTCGGTTCCTTGGGTTCGAAATTCATAGTCTTGGTTTTACAGCGGAGATTTTCTCCAGTGCCATCAATCCAGACATACATCACTTGAACATATTCTCCCTGGTCTAACTCCAGATAGTTGCCCAGAATTTGCTTTGTTGGTTTGTCCGACATTTTAATTCGTTTGGTGATTTACAGAAAAGCGAGCTATATATGAATATATAAATATATTGGACAATATAATAAATAGCGATATAAGGCCCTGGTTTATGGGCCTTTATGGACACGACACAGTACGTCTACCCACAGTCACAAATATTTCTCAATGAGAATTACTGTTATGGTCACGGATTCCATTCTCGATCATATCTCCCTCTCAGCCGTCAATCGTTGTGTATATAAAATTAATATGTCTGCCCATAAAATTTTCTGAGAGAATTTTTTTGTTCATACGCGTGAAGACACTAAAATATTCAGACACCATTGTCCTATTCTAGCGGCTACAATCGGTATATTCTGTTTTGTTTGACCCTGAACATTGGCATAGAGGTACATTGATGCGATGTTATACATCCACTGGGAGATTTATGGCCCTGTTCAAGGATTTCACATCAGGGATCTCATCAAGGATTTATCATGATATTAACATACAGTAAACTAATACGTGTACTCACTTGTCAGATATCTTTTCCTTGGCTGGAGATTCTTTCTCCACTTCTAGAACTGGGACAGCTCAGGCCACGACGACTGCAAGTGACAATTTGAGGCAATCCAGTACCTTTTATATCTTTACTCATGCAGACACCCAAAGCATCACGTGTACATGTCCTGCATTTATGACCACATGCACGAATTTAACCATCATTTGTTCACGTGCAGGAAATTGAATCTTCTTCAAACAGCTTGCTTTACAGGATCAGACATGTTTCCGACTGATGGAGTGCCAAAATAGACGTATTGACAGGGTTAAACAAAAATATACTTTGCTAAAACAACTAAAGCAAATAGATTTTACCACAATAGTACTCGTTTATAAATTTTGTGGAAAGTTAGACCTTTGGACTGAATGAAGAAACATGATATGCAAATTATTAAATATATTATTAATGCATGTAAAGGGTGCACCACAAAGAATTCTACATAATTATATGGTATGCAGAAATTTAGTTCTACAGTCAAGGAGGTAGCTATTACGCCACGCGATGGATTCGCAATGTATTTTTCATGTCGTTTGAATGTATATAAATGTGCGCAACCTGCAGAATGTCAAACAATTTTAGAGACCATGATTTTTGGCCGTATATAAAGTTTCTTATTCATATATCCTAACGAAAGTTACTCCAGCTGTGTGCGTTATAATACTATATTACCCTGCACATTTCTACCCGTGGGGTAAGTATTGCCCAAATTAATCCCTCATGCACCGATCATGAACCAAGCGCAGAAACCACCAGTGGCGGCGTAGCCAGGATTCCCTGAAATGCGATTTCCAACATTGGAAAAGTTACCTTGGAGAATACCAAATACAAAATGAAGACGTATTCATATGGTTTTGATATATTGACATTTTGCCAAAAATATTTTAAAACATATGTGTTTCTCCCATAAATTAATATGCAGATTTTCAAAATAAATATGAATTGGCTCAAATAAGAAATTAAACAAACTTTCACCCAGTTCCCATGTTGCCTCCAAGTATGCCCCTCCCATGTTGCCTCCAAGTATGACCCCGTGTGAGGGTCCTTTTTTCTCTAAAATGTAAGCAAAGAAGACTTTTATACTTAATATATATTCAGTCTCTCTATATCAGAATTTATCAAAAATTGTGTCGGAGCTACTCAGTGCCACATGCTGCTAAATTTAGATGCTACCAAACTACCTGAAAAATTCAACAAGAACTTCGAAGTTTTGAACGAAGGCTCTCTTCCTGACCGAAGGGCTCGAAACTTCGAGCCCTTCGGTCAGGAAGAGTCGAAACGTCAAAGTTCTTTAATTTTTCAACTAGTTTGATCCTAGCTAAAGACCGCAGCATATCGTGTATAGACGCTACCTACACTGGCACCACGTGTTAACATAATTATATTTGTTGATGTTTTTGCGCATTTGCGTGCAGTCTAGCCTGCGTCGTGCAGTCCTGATAATAGGATAATTAGGATTACTTACAATAATCATGGGTTTAGGATTCGGCGAATAATAATCGCGCTATTTTTTGTAAAAATATACTGATATGGGATAAATACCTAAATCTTATTAAAATGTCAAACTAAGTTTAGAATCAAATAAAAGAAATGCGTAATAGTTCGCAGCCAAAGCTGCGTTTTGAATTTATGAAGTAGGGCGATTTATTTATTTATTTATTTTGCCACAATAGATATATACACTTAAGAACTAAACAAGACAGAAAACAAATCAATGAATACTTCGTGGCCGGGAGCCCACAACAGCTTGTAAAGCCAATTACTGTGGTCCCGAGATTTACGCGTTATTTTCATTTTATCCGGTAAATAGGCAAGTACCTTCCTTGACTATACATAAATTTATGTTTTACATAATTTTCACAATAGCACCTACAGTTCCACTCAGTTGGATTGGGAAAAAGAGTGTATTCAGAATATTAATATATGCAGGAACCGAGAGCAGGTGCGTGCCACCCATGCATCATCGGATGCACCAATCTCGGTACCCACCGAGTGAAATATAGCCCTGGGTACGAGGTTGCGGATGCATGCAATGATCGATGCTGCTGTGAACGGATGCCAGCTCTCTCGGATAAACATGTTGCACCTATTCTACCTCAATGATTCGGTGACATGAGATACCGAAAATGCCACCACCCTACCTTTTTCAAAATTACATTGATATAGTTCTTTCTTATAACCATTATTAACGGTAGATAAGTTTATTTAGTTGAAACTCTAATAAAAATATTTAACCCCGCCCCCCGCCAACCTCCAACTCTGGATACTTCCCCTGCCATTAATTGCAACTTACGATATCGTACGTACGAGGTACTTAACACTCGTGATATTATCATACGACTAATGTTAACACAAGTTCGTCGGCCGAGTGTTTCTGTTGATTGAGTAATTTCGAATGTTAGGATATCTCTGCACCGTGTCATTCACATGTTACTTAAAGGAAGTGTGATGTGATGCATGTGATCACCGTGTCTCCACAGGATGCATGAACTTTACACGTGACTGTAATGTAGTACTAGTTTTCCGGTCTGTCTCGGCCCAAATTTTGAAACTCTAATAAAAATATTTAACCCCGCCCCCCGCCAACCTCCAACTCTGGATACTTCCCCTGCCATTAATTGCAACTTACGATATCGTACGTACGAGGTACTTAACACTCGTGATATTATCATACGACTAATGTTAACACAAGTTCGTCGGCCGAGTGTTTCTGTTGATTGAGTAATTTCGAATGTTAGGATATCTCTGCACCGTGTCATTCATATGTTACTTAAAGGAAGTGTGATGTGATGCATGTGATCACCGTGTCTCCACAGGATGCATGAACTTTACACGTGACTGTAATGTAGTACTAGTTTTCCGGTCTGTCTCGGCCCAAATATTTAAAGATAGATGCTTACAATGCTACCTCCTCCACAGGCGCTTTATTAATTGGAGCGGGCTTGGAAAATTAGGGAAGGGACGCACGGGCGGCATAAAAAATGCGGGTAAAGCGAAGAGAAGCGCCTGCTGACTAATGTTCTCAAGATGGCAGAAGCTATTCACCATTTATTTGACTATAATCGTCCGGAGAAAGAGTTTGTTAATGATTCTTATGAACGTAGGCTCTTACAAAAGGTTAAGGAAGGTGGGAAAGTACTTTGCCCTAACTGTCACGCTACTGATGGCAAAAATAAATGAGCATATATACTTTTAGATTTGTTTAATATACATATTTGTTATTATTTTGCATATAATTTTCCTTTCAAGTTATACATATTCGTAGTCAAATACATACTCATACTACATACTGAATGACACATTAATGATGTCGACATCACTAGCACTGAAGTCAATTGAACCCTTCGCATTTTGAGTGCATTTTTCGGTGTTGTCGCCCATCGAGACTGAGGACAAAAACACTTTGATTCAACGTTTCATATTTCGATTAATATGGATCATATTTCAGCAATAACTTTTAAAATATATCCATCTAAGATGGAAAACACGAAAATATATCGTTTTACGCTGTGATGGGCAATATTTCAGGCAGATTTTTTTGGATTCCCGATTGTCGACATTTATGCCTGATTTTCGACCATTATATGGCAGGCCCTTCGTCACTCTTGACTCTTTCCCCTAATGCAAAATATCACCCGCCCGCGGGAAAAAGGGCCTGAGGAGGAGGTAGCTTACAATGAGAAGAATTAGTACTTAGCATTTTGATAATTTCAGTCGGTTGTGAAATTTTCTTTAGCGAATTCTCAACATGGTCTGTTCAATATATCTATCAACTCTAGCAATTAAAATCATACCTCCACGCATGCAGAACAGCCGCTTAGCAGACCACAACCGTGATAAGCTCCGTTCGGCACGGGACCAGATGAATTTGGAACCGCACTCATGATCAAGTTTGCACGATTTTGCCTTTCAACTGCACATATGCATGGGACGAATGAAACCGGACGAATTCGAGCACAACTAACCATACGAATTTCCTTGTGAAAATGGAGCCGGGCGAATTGTGAACGTAGACTCAGTAAATTACTAATGTTGGGCATTTAAATGTGTTGGCAGGTAAGTATTTAAATATCCTGACGTTTAGCAAAGTGCTTTATCAGGAATAATTGACATGACGCCATCTCAGACGTTCACCTCGGCGACGGGCCAGAACAACATTTTACAAATGTCGGGTGTCGAGAGATGTCGTAGCCTCATCCGCAAGCAAATGTTGCAAACGGCTAATTTTTGCTCAAGCTAATTTTTGCAGAATATTCAAATTTACCTAAAACTAGAGGAGATGTTTAAAAGTTGCACTAGTGGACTGCACAGTCCGACGTCTTCAAACTACTAAGATATGATATGAACACGTCTCTAAATCCTGGATTAATACATATAACCTAATTATGGTAACAAAACAATTGAAGACGTTCAACAAGTTAGACAACAACTGCAGTATTAATATAAACATCAAACCTTAGTAAAGGATCAGTGTCACACTAGGGGACTTCGGGCTCAAATTCATGCTGACGGCCATTTTATTTCGGGTTTGCCCCTCCCAGTCATATTAATTCTGCCCCAAACGAGTGTATATGCCATTTTGAATGTATATTATCTGGGGATCAGAGTGGTTTCAAAATGCAAAACGCACGAAATTTTCGGAACCCCGCCATAGCTAGAAGTTCTCGGCCTTTAACCTCGCGGACGCGGACACCACAACGAAAACCCCAAATAGTATAATAACCTCCTGTAAGCGGACAATAAATACAATCTATAGCAGAATATATACCAATAGTACAATCTGCAGACAGCAGACATGCATGTTTCGGCGTTGGACGCCGAAACATGCATGTCTACAGATTGTACTATTTACGCTCCTTCACTTTAGTGTTGTTGAGCACTCTGGCAAAGCTAATGGGTGTCTATTAGCGATAATGCAAAGCTCACTTCCCTTGTGGTCGTTTGAGCACTCTGGCTCCATGACACTTTGCGCATGTCTAAATGCGTTGATGTCACCGTGTTGTACCACATGCGCTAGGTGAGAGTCAAGCTCATGTGTGTAAATACGGTTGACATCTCGTGTATAGACGTGTACCAAGGCAATCTGCACTGACGAGGCGTTGGACGCCGAAACATGCACGTCTGCAGATTGGGTTATAAAAACCAATGACAGAGTGCTCAATGGATAACCAGAGCATATAATAGTTGGTTGATAACCAGAGCATAATACTTCCGGTTGGACCGTTCCTGTTACATCAGATAACTCAAAGACATGGAGAGTTTATCTAAAAGTCGAGGGTCGAGAGTCGAGAGTAAAAAGTCGAGAGTCGAGAGTAAAAAGTCGAGAGTAAAAGTCGAGAGTCGAAAAATTCACCAGATAAGGCCATACTAAGATGTAATATTACCGAATAGCTATGAAATCAAGACAAGTGTTTTAAATTAAGTATAAGCATGTTTTCAATATAAGTGTACTCTTGGTAGGCATTTGCCAGGCAATGAGTTTGAAGCCGATCGATGTAGAAAGTCTGACAGCCTGGCTTTCACGCACATGTAATTATGTAAACCGCGTGAACGAACCCTATTCCTGTATTTTTTTACAAAATATTATGCGATAATTATTATTTAAGTAAGCGGAATAAATATTAAAGTTTACATATTACATATAATCCCAGAAGTATAATAAATCAATTACCCAGATATAGAAAAAACACAAAGGTTGATTAATATATGATGCTCTTAAATATCAATTTAAAAATCATCAGGACTTTTTTGGGACACCCTGTATGTGAATAACAATTTCTCTTCCCACTTGCAAACCAACCTGATAATAATAGAGACATGTTATTTGAAGAAAAAGTCAGCAGAGTGTAAAGGCTCAACTTTACAGTTACAGTAGTAACAGTACACTAGCTTGACTTTGAATCAGAATTGCGTTGCAAGTTACAAAAAAAGTCCACAAACATGTCTATGAAATTTACTGACTTAATGTATCGTAGTGTTGAACGATTCCAAAATTTACGTTGACCACATTTTACGTTGAGCTATGTTGGAGGTGAAATGTAATTTGAACCAACTCAAAATAAGGTGTTTGGTATTGTTTTATGCAGCTTGCCTTTGCCGCTGTTTCAGAGTTTGCTATTGACGAATGACGGAAGAAATGTCGGGGGTCGTACTTTTCTCCTTTTTCAATAGCTTTTAGCTAGCTCACGCTTTGTGAGAACAGGCCTACACTCGTGAGTCGTGCTTTTTTTCACATCGGTTGAATGATTGGCAAACTGACAATTTTCGGAGCGCATGCATCTAATTCTATTGCATGAAATAGTATCACTATTGCGTATAACCAAACGCAGCCAAGAAGAAGTTTTTTTTAGAAAACTAGAAGTTTTTTTTCGTCAAAAACGAAGTGCTTCGAGTTGCACTAGGGGACGAAACATAGTCCGTTTAAATGGCCAAGTGCGTGAAAGCCAAGGCTGTCAGACTTTCTACATCGATCGGCTTCAAACTCATCGCCTGGCAAATGCCTGCCAAGAGTACACTTATACTTATTTAAAACACTTGTCTTGATTTCATAGCTATTTGGTAATATTACATCTTAATATGGCCTTATCTGGTGAATTTTTTGACTCTCGACTTTTACTCTCGACTTTTACTCTCGACTCTCGACTTTTACTCTCGACTCTCGACCCTCGACTTTTAGATAAACTCAGACATGGGGATAAATTCGGCTTGTACAGAGATGACGGCTTGGAGTTATTAATAATATTAAAGTAACTCCCCGTGAAATTGAACTTGTCAAAAAAGATCTATGCTCCATCTTCAACAAGCATGGTTTAACCCACGGGGCGGATGTAGGATTTTTGAAACATAAGTCGAATGCCGAAGGCGTGAGACTTGCTAGGGGGGCCAGGGGCATGCCCCCCGGAATATTTTGAAATCTAGACTCCCTGAAATGCGATTTCAAGCGTTTTGGGAGTGAGATTTTGCAGAATTCCCAAGATAATAAAGTACATCAAAGACACGATTTTTTATGATCTCACAAACATATCTTCTCCCAGACATTTATCTTCGGAATTAAATGACTTGGAAAGTCAATTGAATTGTAGGATGAGAATTTTTGCTGTTTCGCCCAATAGCAGAGCTCATCAGCATGCCTAGGAAACACATTTACTTACAGGGTCATATTACGGTACCAAAACACATCATGTATAGTTTCAATAGGCTTTGAATTAAAATGAATTTGGCTTATACTTAAAATTTAAGCACATAAAATCCTTCACAAGACACAAATTGAAGTGAATGATACTAATAACTGATCCAATATAAATCAAACAAAATTCTCAAGCAAAATAACGAGTTATATTTCAATTATACTTTGTAAAATGCATTATTCCAATTACAATTACAATTTATACTATATTTTATTCAACTTCGCCTCAATGGCATTGGCAGGGAGTCCACAACAGCGTCAGGAAATTACTGTGGCCCCATTGTTAGTTCCTAAGGGTTAGTATTAGAGGGAGGAAACCGGAGTACCCGGGGAAAACCCTCGAAGCACAGGAGAGAATCTCAACTTACATGAGTTATTTGAGCACACTGCCGATCTCATGCGAGTACCAACAGTGACCTCGACCTGTTGTGAAACAGGCTCAACTCAGTGGTAAGAGGCAGCGCGCTAACCGCTTCCGCCACCCGTGCTACCCTACCTATAAATAGACTTGTAATGATATTCATCGCAAATCTTTCATACCATGCAAATTAGCAAAATAACATCGTTTTAACACTCCAATTGCGTTACTCTGATCCTTTATTATAAATTATAAATACAGTAGGAATTAGGAAAGCGGGAAGGCCCGAAAGAGCAATGCAAGTTGCTCGATAAAAATGTATTAACGCGTGTTATATTTCAACTTCGCATCATTTATCATACAAAATATATTGCAGTATATTAATTTCTATTTATTTTGGATATTTTCGTAGCAGTGCACACTTTATCTTTGGCTTTACCACCCAAATTACCACCACGATCTTTGTAAGGCACGTAGATTTCAACAGAGAAGTCTCTACTTAGTGCCTTCTCCTTGCTGAATAGCAAATATAAAAGCTGCTCGCTTGATATCTTCGCTGCCCGACGATAATCCTCATTCAAAGACAATCGAAGTTTATTTAAGGCCGTTAAATCGTATCGCGCAATCGCATTTCGAACGTCCGCGTACATATCAATACTCGACATCGTAAAACAATTTTCCTACTATGAAAAACCTTGGTATAGTTTATAATATTTGCAATCTAATATGGGGTAGCACATATAAAAAGCGAACAAAAAAACTATTACAAATACAAAAGAAAATAGTGCGTTTAATGACATTTAAATCCTACTTTGATCACACTGAAGAAATATTTGAAAAACTACAAATATTAAACTTAAGTAAACTTAATGATTATCTAACAAGTTTATTCATGTTTCGATACCATCATATAAAGAACTTACCAGAAGTATTTTCCAACTATTTTGTTACAAATAATCAAATTCATAATCACAACACAAGAAATGCATCCAAACTTCACAAGTCTTATAAAAGAACAAACTATGTAAAACACTCTCTTTCCAACAAAGGAATTGACATTTGGAATGATCTTGATACAAAATTAAGAGACATAACATCATATAGCCTTTTAAAAAAAAAATCAAAACAATACTTTTCGCAAATTCATGTACAACCAATCAATTAAAAGTAATATATTAAAATCTATTAGTATTATTATATACTTTACAGCTACTGTACTCTATCTCTTTGTAAATAGTTTAATGCTGTATTTAACTTTTTGGCCAAGCTTTGTATTCTTTCTTTAATAATAGTTAGTTATCCTTTGATGTTAAAATTTGTATATACACTGAACTAATATAGATGACCGATTGCAAAAGACAATAACATTAAATATGTAAACTAGGGGTCTTAATTTAAAAGCCTGTGAGGTTTCTAGTAGACCCCTAGCCCTAATTAATTAACAACACGATTATGTAAAATATAGATTAATATAGTGTGGGCGAATTAAATTAAAAAAAAAAGAAGAAAAAAAAGATTACAAGTAGAAAGACTGCTTTGCATGAATTTCGCAATTTTCAGGACTGATGCCCCCAGCCGCGAATCAGTCCGAATCAGTCCAAAAAAATGAACCAATGGGAATTGTCAATATTTTCAAATTGACCAATCAACATGAAAGAAATGGACTGATAAAGACTCCCTTAAAGTGCAAATATCAGTCCGACCACCCCATAAAGACTCCCTAAAGGACATTGGCAACGAAAATTTTTATTGGCTTATTTAATCTTACTGGACCACCCTCTGTGGACCACCTAACTATGACAGCGTTACTATTTTTTTCTGTAACATTTTTGTTTGCGAGTAAAGTGCAAGTAAAATGTGATAAAATTTGCTCATCGGCCGCCATCTTGGATCAAATTCTCAAAAAATTATCTTTGGGGTCAATGACCTTTGTGACGTCATTAGATGGGTTCGCTTCAAAACAAGATAGGGATCTATATTGCTTGAAGGTTTTGGTTAGTGGTGGGCGATACTGGGAATTTTGACTTCGATACGATACCGGTTACTTTTGCCTCGATACCACTGTTTCGATACGATATTCGATACCGATACTCAAAATTGTATATGAATGTATACCGAAATTTCAATATAGTAAATTCAACTCAAATGATATTTTTCAACTCAAGTATATACATAAGTGTCCGTGTCCCTTCTATCCTTGTATGCACCAATAATATCCCCATTAACCCTCCCCCTACCAATTGCTCCTCATGAGTCCCCCTGTTAATCGCAGTCCGGTTATGCAAGAGTTCAGTGACTAAAACTCAAAATTTCGTAACACGTGACAAGTATAGAAAATTCTCGATACTTGAAAATACTTATCGATACCGATACGATACTTGCAAATATCGAAGTTATCGATATTTTTTCGATATATCGCCCACCACTAGTTTTGGTAACTAAAAATATGTCGTTTTTGCGCGTTATAATGAACAAAAATTCTCACAACCAGGCAAGGGAACTAAGGAAATGCTACACTATCGGGTAAAGCCCAGGGTGCATTTGAAGGGCGATACGCCGAAGATCTTCGGCGTGGACTTCAAAAAATCGTGGCGTATCGGCGTGCAATAAAGGATTTTTTAGCGTTCTGGCGTACATTGAAAATTAGATAGTCTATAAAATGGCGTAATTTGGCGTCACGGCGTCTTTTTGCTTATCGTAAGTCGTATAAACGCGCCGCTACGAGTGTAGGAAGCGACAGAATGAACCATGTTTTGTCAAAAATTTTTCATGGATATTTAAAAACATGACCATGTCGGCGCGAAGCTTAATATGCTGGCGCATCTTCGGCGTGCGAGCTTAACTTAAAATGCACCCTGGGGTAAAGCCATATTAAGCGTGTGAGAAGGAAAGGAATGGCGAATTTTACAACTTGAGTGGTTTTTAATTGTCTCACGCGTTTGTGAATGATTGGGGTATTATTGAAGCTATACTATTTTATGTCAATTGAAATTTAACGAGAAATGTAAATGGTCATACACTCTGGAAAATGTTTCAAGAACCATCTGTTGTTGTAGGATACATTCTTTAAACGAAGACACGAGAAGAGATGTTTGAAATGTTATATTATTTAAACTCGAGACACCGAGACAGGTTGAACCCATTGTAAACCAGCGATTTTGAGCACCTTGACCTTATCAGGAGTTAAACTAAAGCCTTGAATTGTTACTGAAAAAGAAATCTGGTGCAGAATTATTGGATACAAGTAATATTCTTTTGAAAACAACCTATATTCAAGTTCTAATGATTATTAAAAATAGTTATTCAAGCGATTCATATATGAAGTTTTGAGCATGTGCCTCTTGCTTCTATTGTTTTGACGGGAAATATGAAGCTGTCAATATAGTACATTATTTAGTGGGTGTGACTACAAGGAGAGTTAAAATTGGAGAGTTAAATCGGAGAGTTAAGAACGAGAGTTGTGAACGACCGCGCCCACTTTCTTAACTCTCCCGATGGTATATTTGAACTAACGTCAGAGAGTTAATTTTGATTTAACTCTATTGCTTAAAAAAATAGAAAGGAAGAGAGAGTTAACTTTGTCGTAACTGTCAAAATGCCAAAAAAATGCTAAGCGAGAGAGTTAAGTTAGTTTTTCGAATAAAATGGTGATATTGATGTGACAATAGTGATAAAATACTAATAGGCAACATCCTAGTCGAACAAAGAGAGCATAGTATATAATTATAAACAATTTCGCTACCCATTAATCTTTGCAGACCGCCCGTAAAACACGTGCCACATTTCTCCACAGACATATAGTCATACTCATAGATATAGTACCATACTGTCACTGTCACACGGGCATTGCCGCAAATAAAACATGTCAAAGTAAAACTTGCTCATGTTTAACAGCTTTGTTTGACTTTGCGGAAGAATGTGAGAGCCGGCACTGCCACAGGCACATGAAACTTGACAATAACTTGTACATAGTCATACTCATAGTCATAGAATATAACAGATGTATATCACAACCGTATATAATAACCGACTATATATACTATAGAAGCCCTTCCAGTGCGACAACGCAAATCATTTACTTTTACATGTTTTATTTGCGGCAATGCCCGTGTGACAGTGACAGTATGGTACTATATCTATGAGTCTATGAGTATGACTATATGTCTGTGGAGAAATGTGGCACGTGTTTTACGGGCGGTCTGCAAAGATTAATGGGTAGCGAAATTGTTTATATATACTATGCTCTCTTTGATATCAAAAGTTGCAAAATGTCCAGAATGCCGCAGCCCGTGTCATAGTTGGAGCACGAAAATATGATCATATTACGCCCGTTTTAAAAGAACTACATTGGCTGCCTATTGAACTGAGAATAGTATTTAAAATCAATTTACTGACTTATAAATGCTTATATAATTTAGCACCCAAGTACCTAAGTGACTGCTGGTGGTGTATAGTCCTGGTCGAACTTTGCGTTCTAATGAGAATATGAAGTTAGATACACAGAAATACAATACTGCTAATTATGGCCTGAGAGATAATGCACCTAGACTTTGGAATGATCTACCGAACTTTGTAAGATTAGCACCAAGTGTACAGGTTTTTAAATCTAGACTGAAAACACACTTGTTTAAATTTTATTTCTGTTCTTAAATGAATAGTCTGGATGTACATATTTTATTAATAGTTTTAACAGATTTGTATTTTTTAGTGATTGATGTAATAGCTGTAATTCTTCTCAATTCTTCTTCTAGTTGAACTATATACCATTGTAAAGCGCACAGATTTTTCTCTATTATGCGCTATATAAATTTTTGATAATAATAATAATAATAATATTGCCTAACGGACATTCAAAAATAGGCAATATTTTAATTACGAAAATATAAGCCAGAAGGTATGCCTCGTCGTTAGATAAGTTATGTGTCGTCGTTAGATAAGTTATGGCAATTATGAATCGTTTGTGATCATCCTGACAAGATATCCGGTATGGGATACCATTTTATTCGAAAAACTAACATAACTCTCTCGCTTAGCATTTTTTGGCATTTTGAGAGTTACGACAAAGTTAACTCTCTCTTCCTTTTTATTTTTTTAAGCAATAGAGTTAAATCAAAATTAACTCTCTGACGTTAGTTCAAATATACCATCGGGAGAGTTAAGAAATTGGGCGTGGTCGTTCACAAAAGTGGGCGTGGCTCGAACTTAACTCTCCGAAATCTTAACTCTCCGATTTAACTCTCCAATTTTAACTCTCCTTTTAGTCGTTCCCTTATTTAGTATATCTAGCTAGTTTATAGAAAAAAGCCAGACTATAGACTATGAATTATACATGATGAAGCTGGTAAAAGTATTCAGTAAATATAGTTAATTGCGTCAATACACAATATCAATTATAGAAGTGAGAACTCTAATATTTTTAGATCTTTTAGTTCTTTTGTTATACTCTTTTTTACGAAAAGTCAAGACGCGCATTTTTTTTCAATTTAAAAGAAATATTGGGTGGGGAATAACTGATCATTAAAATAGAAATTATTAATTTAATTGTTGCGTTGCCGCACTGAAGGCTATATTATACATAACTTGCTAACTGACATACCGGTATTCTCTTCGCTTTTCAAAATGACTGTATTATGTTGTATTAATCTTGTTTCTTTTATTTCAATAATCATGGGTAACTTAAATAATCATGGGTAACTTAAATGTCAATACAAGCGATGAAGCGATATACTCTACAACAATCAATAATATACCTTTAATACGAAATACGAATACAGCATGCTATTTGTAGTTTGTTAAATGTAATAGCGCTTCTTTATACTACACTGTCCAATTGCATTGAAAGTATAAAAGGAGTAGTTCAAATCTCAATGATGAACTATCCAAATTTTTAGGCCTTTAGTCTTGTGTATTTTGAATGTATATATTAATTGCGCCAGCTACTTAGGTTTAATAGTTAGTATTAGTATAGACTACATTGTGACAATTTTATTTACTGTTGTATTTTCAATAATAATTGGAACTTGTAACTGAACGTGCTGATAGAGAAATTTAAGCACATAGAATCCGATTTGATTGTTTTTCAATTTTAGCATTTATCCAGCGAGACATTCAGGGGATATAGACAATAATAGCATAACATTGCATAAGGTTTTCCTATGTAATATTCGAATTTATGCGTCTATTTCACACGGAATTGGAAGGAATAGTATCAAAAGTAGTGGTACAAACATGTTACACACTTGTTAAAACCTTAAGCCCGGCGCACACTAGTGCAAGTTGTACGCACAGATGTCATTCGTGACCAATTACGTGCGACGAAAATCCTAGTGTGCGGGGAAAATATACAGGATTTTTGTCACTCGTGTCGTGAACAACAAATATCAAACGTGTTTGATATTTTCTGTCATTCGTGACAAAAATTCCTCGCAGCAAAGAATGTATGTTTAGCATTATATATAGTAGCCTGAAAACAGACCTACGTTTCGCCCGCCCTAAAATTCACGGGTCAAGGAATGGCGAAACGTAGGTCTGATGAAAATGTTGTCAAAACGCTGTGGAATCCGACCGCCTGGCGGTCGGAATAGCTGATTGGATAATTCTCGCCGATAAGGTGTTTGATTGGTCGGTCGCTTACATGAAAGGTTTAGAATTAGTTTGGAAAGGTCAGCAATTTTCAGCAAGAAGGTCAAGTTGACAAAATTATGCTACGAGTTTATGAATCAAAATTTGAATATAAATCTACATAACAATAGCTGTTGCGTGTGGACATGTCGAAGGACGAGTTGTTTAAGAAGGCATTGGATTTAACTGTAGCACAATTTAACTACCGTTCGTTAAAAACCGAACAAGAAACGTGTATTAAAAAGCTTGTGGTGGATCGTGAGGATGTATTTGCTGTGTTGCCAACTGGCTACGGAAAGAGTCTAATTTATCAGATATTACCATTAGTGTTCACCGAAATGGATGTGCTTGAATACGGCCAGTGTAACGATACTCACACTGTTATTGTTGTTATTGTTAGTGTTATTGATGACGACGGAGACGTTCCGACTTGAGAGGAAAGTGAGTCATTCTTTTTTACTGCTTCACATATTTCCATAAATGTATTATACATACTTGTAACTTTCCGCGCACATTTCTTGCACACGGATCTGCGGTTGAACTTATCTTTTTGAAGTTTTATGCCGATATGTGACAAAAGAACACTCAATGTAACTGTATCTACATTTAACCCTTTTATTAGAGCGACAATTTCTTTATTATTAGTGCCAGTGAATAGCGGAACACTTGTGTGTTTATTGCCGCGAATTTTAAAATTGCCAAAACAAAAGGCACACTCGGCCGACATATTCGATATTGTTTACAAAAAACTATTCTAAACTTCTATTTTTAGGTGTTAAATGTGTCAATCTCATTGTTAATTATTACAAAATGTAAAGTGGGCGGAATGCACTTTTGACAACATTTTCATCAGACCTACGTTTCGCCATTCCTTGACCCGTGAATTTTAGGGCGGGCGAAACGTAGGTCTGTTTTCAGGCTATATATATAGTGGTTTATTGCAATTGCATTCAGCGAGCTAGTCGGTGGCGTAGTGGTTTAGGGCGTGCGCTGGCTACAGTTTCTTAGAGCGGCTGTTCAAGCCCGGTCAATCCCGGCCAAAGCTTTTTTCTCACTTAAATTATTTTTTCTTTCAAATAATTGTTTCCGACTTGTTTTAACCCCAAAATTCCTTTTCAGACATTTCTGGTTAGGGTTAGGTTAAGGGTTGGAGGTGGGAAAGGTTTATTTTATAAGTATTTGACTTAACTATAGTCAGGCAAATGCCCGCCGCAATTCCTATCGCTAGCTGCAAGTGTTTGTTCACTATCCGCCATGTTGTTTTGGGAAATAACACGCATGCGCACTTCTTTGCTGCGAGGAATTTTTGTCACGAATGACAGAAAATATCAAACACGTTTGATATTTGTTGTTCACGACACGAGTGACAAAAATCCTGTATATTTTCCCCGCACACTAGGATTTTCGTCGCACGTAATTGGTCACGAATGACATCTGTGCGTACAACTTGCACTAGTGTGCGCCGGGCTTAATTACTGCCGTCTATTTTGCCACAACGTTTACCGCGTGTGGTAATACACTATAGAGTTTATATTAGAGAAATTGTGTCAACCCATCTAATGACGTCATTTAATGTATTCATGCATAAATTAGCATACGCGGATTTTTTCAAAATGGCGGACGACTGTTGAACTTTGTCACAAATTTTCTCAACAACTAAATGCGCTGGACAAGGGAAACTATGAAATTAAGTATTCCGTAGGCATGCTCTATAAATATAAGGAATACAAATTTTCGTTGCCAATGTCCTTTAAAGTGCAAATCAGTCCGACCACCCCACAATATTTTCAAATTGACCAATCAAAGGAAAGAAATGGACTGATAAAGACTCCCTTAAGGTGCAAATCAGTCCGACCACCCCACAGATCAGTCCAGATAAGTCCAAATGACCTCTCGACCAATCAAATGAGCATAATGACCACCCGATTCTGCGAGTTTCGTGCGTTTTACCGCTGCTCTAGATAAAGCATATATTTATTCAAAACTGAGCTCGTAAAGACGTAAACTGGACTATGATATGAATTTCATATTATATTCGGGAATTAATTATTCAAATTTCGAAATAATAAATTAATTATTTATTTGCAAAAAATAAGTCAGTCACACGACTGATTGGACTTACCCTAGATCCGCCGCCGGGGCGGGCGGCGGCGGCTCTACTGAATTTTAAGTATTGAGCACATTCTTTACTATACGTTACAAAAGCTTGTTATATATAATATATATATATATAACGACAACATATAGTTAGAGCAAATTATAGATTTTCGCTTACCTCCGCCATGGCGATCCATAGCTTCGGCGTGGAAATCAATGGGGGGTATGCGTGGGCGTACTCGGAAAAACAAACCGCGATCCGGCTTAATAAAAATATAGTAAAATAGGCGGTACCCCATGAAGGATAACACAAACGAAATTTTTTTAAATGCATTTGCGAGAGTACAAAGTATAAACGGGTATACGCGCTGTATGGCGGCACTATATTAACTATACGGTTAGCTTTTTTCTTTAACAGGAATAGTATGCAAAGCTACAGATTATAAAAATATGATATAAATCCATGCACTTATGTCTAAAGAACAAACCTCTTGTCATTGCGTGGTTAATCAAGAAAGGAAGTGCGTATATGGGATACGTCAGATTAGCTTGTTGCGCAAACGTTCTAGTGGTCCATATATATATGACATGTTTCTTAACCATTCTTTGAGAATCCTTGCTCCTCTTATCAAACAAGGCATTTTTCTCGTTATTTGTTGCTGTTGGCTAAGATTATAGAACTATAACACGAGCCCGCAATGGATGACCCTGACACTAATCCTTTAAGCCTCTAAGTTCGAGTTGGAGGGGCACTCAGGGGCGTCGCTAGGCCTCTTTAACTGGGGGGGGAGGGGTGTAAGGTAACATTTTGCCGAGTGATTAAGTGCTTTTGAAAATAGTTTTGCCGAGTTACTAGATATTGTGCAAAAAGATACAATATACGACACGAGCAGCATGTAAACTGTGAAATGTTATAATTGCAAACTCTATACATGAAGACTACAGAGTTGATAATCTTGATATAAAGTAAACACTTTGAATTTCGAATTGACATAAAGTAATTTATCGAAATTACAATTTCGCCTGTTTTTCAAACGCTATAAAACGCTATAGAGTTTTTACGCTGAATCCAACAGTGGTATTCCTGTCTATACATAGCTAGCACTGAACGTGAGCTATGACCATCCCAAGTTATCGATTTTATCGAGGTTGTGACATCGATTTTCTTAGGCTGGGACTATAATGAGTTAATACACGGCACGGGTCGCACACTCGTACGGCCCATACAGTGGCCGCAAATTGGCACCACAATTCCGCAACATAAATAAATATAATAATTGGCTAATTGGCATAAATAATATAATCACTCTTGTAGGTGCCCCCCCCCACTCCCCCCTCTAGCTATGCCCCTGGGGGTACTTCGTCTAAAGGGCACCTCTTCTATTAGAAAAGGCACTTTTTGGCATTGTTTCAGCTTGAGGAAAAGAGGGGGGAGGGGCACTCGGGGGGACAAGGTAGTAATTGCAGAATGCGATGACAACGCATATTAGAAATATTACCGCTGCAACGTCACGTTTCGTACGTGCTTCACAATTCATACATTGCGACGACGTTCGTATGTGATGCCGTTTTTAAATCATTTCCTGCTGGCCTTTACCCAGACGAGAACCGCAAGTCATCCGCAAGTTCGTCGCCACGAATTATTGTCGACGTCGACAGCTTGAAACTTGCCTCTGCAATGGATAATTGATTCATCTTGGACATACCCTTGAGACCATTAGGCATTACTCGCAATATTGCAAAGTAAATGTACACCGACAAAACAATTTTCGTGACCCCCTCTCCCCCAGTTCAATGTTGTGAACAACCCAGAAACACCTTTATCAAGACGCAAGCGCAACATTGAGTTGGGGGAGTGGGGATTTAATAGGCAATTTATCAAAAGGTAGTCTCCAGGGGCGTGGCGAACGAATCACGATTGGGGGGTGTCATATCATTATGACCAACTTCTTTGTCTTTCCAAATTAAACAAACTTGAAACTTTTGTATCAAAATCATAGGGGAAAACGAAATAATTTATAAAAACCTAAATAGTTGCATGATCGGATATGAAATGGACTCTCAGCCAGGTCCTTTTTTAAGAAATGGTTATTGCATCAACGAAAATAGACCTAACAAACCTGGTATATTGAGGATTCCGGAATATGGGGGGGGGGGCGGTCTGGGGTCATCCACCAGAACATTTTCGTATTCTTGAGTCTCTGTGGCTTGATTTCCTGCATTTTCAGAGACAATTTTTTAAATATCCCATCTAAACGGACCAAGCTTTACAGGGGGGTGGGGTATTAAAAAGAGCCCTGTGTTAAGCCGCTTCTGACCGTCATTTGAACTACACAAATATCACTTCGACTCTGAAAGGGTTATAAATGTTACATTTGCTAACACGGCCGCATATTTAGCAATATCATTTAACTATGAAATTTATTCGTAACTGGCCTAAACAACTTAACAACTTTTTCAATTGCCTTTATTGTCCTTGTTTTTAGTAAATTTTTATAAAATAGAAATTAGAAAGGATCAAAGAATGATGTTGAGGCAATGCGTGTATGCTACACTCCAGTAATAGCCTGTTGACCAACTGCTTACGTACGTACCCAAGAGCGCATAATATTTGAAAATTAGAACGTATTGTTTCTTATATATTTTAACCAACAACAAATGTTGTGACCAACTCTTTAATATTTAGAATTGTTGTACTTGCGTTGCACGTTTTATAATCTCAGCGTATAGTCTCAACGCATAATTTCTCAATATTTTTTGACCAACAACAAACCATTTTTGACCAACTTTTTAATATTTAGAATTATTGGGGGGGCGTCACCCCCCCCCACACACACATACACACGCCCCCTCGGTCGCCACGCCCCTGGTAGTCTCAAGCTCAACCAGTTATGTCCAAGATTGTTGTATGCTACATAATACCTTTATACATACATTACTTGTTGGATTCGGGATTTAAACATGATGGTATATATCGATGTTTGAGGTGTTTGCCAAGTTCTGTCGTGTATAGCGACGTGTAGAGCGCCTGTTCATAACCGAACATCGTTTGAAAAGTAAGCAAAACTAATCTTTTCGTTGAAATGGACGTCTGCGAATTATTATTGGTTATTTCATTAGCTTTGCTATGGAAAGTGCCATAAACCTGACAAAAGTGCATCGAGTTTTAGAAATTGATAATCGAGTTTAAAAATTGAGAAATGGACAGTCGAGATTTGTGGACAAAGTTGACAAACGAAAACAAAAGTCATGGCCCAGAGGTCATGGACATATTAGCCACAGCCGGTCGTCGGAAGTACTTGCATTTTGCAACGTCGTTTTATATCACTTCCTGCCATTTAAATCGTGCGTGTGTGGTGTTTACAATATGACACTATGACGTTTTTGTTGGTTTTGCATAACTTGACCCTCTTGAAAAGATTTATTTCCACATGACTACTATTAAATCTTCAAACGAGCTCTTTTAGTTGGATAAATAATCATGATTTTGCTGGTTTTGGCAGGACTGTTTGTAGCTAGAAGTTACTGCCAGATTTCATCGCAATATACAGGTATGTTTTGACTGCAACTCTGCAAGGCTGTTTGTTTGCCAGATCAATATATCTTGATAATATCATGTTGGGTAATGTTTATAAGGTCATGTGCTAATGTTAGCCATCACTTTGATTGTGTTATACATACGTAAATTATTAAATACGTTTGATTGAATCTGTATTTATATCGCGAATTATATCAACTTAATAATTGTTACATATTCTCTTATGTTACTGAGTGTTGTAAGTTTCGAAACAAAATTTCAGTTCCGCAATATACATTTTTGTGTCGTATCCTTCTGTATTTTTGTACGTAATATTTAAAACTGTAGAATAATTGGTGATGGTTGTAATAGAGGTTTCAAGTGTGGAAAGTTATATAATTGTGACATATTTGCATATACGTGATGTTTTGATTGTTTTGATAATTTTGATACTGATACAGATGGTATAAATTAATTAAATTATAATAGAAGAGGTATATATTAATCAAATTATATTAAATAGGAGACTGTCATTGATTCATTGCATGTTCAGCAAGGACCTAACTGCTTACAGCATTCATTATTTCATTGTGGAAAATTTTGAACTGATAGTATAACTCAATCAGTGGCTTGTACATATTTTCAAGAAGATAATTCAGGGCATTTTAAGTAAACACAATTTAAATACAAGGATATACCTTATTATAGCGTTACACTATTCCTTAATCGTTAGAATCCTTATCCGAACACTTTATCCCATGGTAACCATAATCCTTACCTTGAGCCTAATCTTAATTTACACCCTAACTTACACAGTTACACTAAATCCTACCCCTAGTCCTAATGCTATAATCCTAACCTAAATCCTTATTCTAATCCAAATCCTAATTTGAATTCTAAACTCAACCCCATATGGTAACCTAAAACGGTGCACTTTTCATATTAACTATACAATTGACCAACACACAAAAAATCACAGAACGTATTGGTTCAATCCCAAAAAATGCCAGCACAGAATTGCTGCTGTGAGTATATCCCATAGAAATATTAGACGTAGAATGCGTACTCCTATCTTTTCTCAGTCAAAATTTTGTCTCCACAAAATGGCGGTTTTCTAAGGGCACTTTGACTCGCCCCAGACTCACGTCGCAAGGAATTTCGCGCGGTCTAGACTTGTTGCACAAGGAGTGAGCCATGCCGAGTGAACCAGCATGGCAGTATATTTCGAACTCTAAACATTAAAAAGGTATTTTTCTGCAAGATTTTACGTGCCAATTGTTGCTTCTGTGATTTATTATGATGGATTTATCTATATTTTGCTGCTATTCCCTACAGTAGCGTCAAAAGGGAGTGAAACTTTGTTGTGGATCGAATGGACAATGGACTTTTATGGTTTAAAACTTTATGGCGCCTTTTTTGTTTGAAACACAAACTGATTTGAATTCAGCGATGAATGAAATGTATCTTGGTTGTTGTTGATGAAAAATAGATCGCCAGATGAGATCTGTGGACTTTTGAATATATTATGAAAGCTCAGGTAAGGCAATTTTATAATAATATTTTTATCATGACCTAGCTGAGTCATCATGACCTGCTTGAAAAATTATTAATACAAATATATACTTTCCAATTGAGATGTATAAAACTATAAATAAGATGTATATTAAAACAACAAAAAAGCAAATGAAAGTTGATTTTTTAAATTTTTTGTATGAAGTATTTCCTCTAGCAACGCAATTCTTGCCACAAAGTTCGATCTTTACATAGTAATACATACAAATAGTTTTGAGACATTTTATGTTAAATCATTCATGTTTTGAAACTGATCTTTCTGGGTGTTTGCATTTGTGGAGGAAATACCTAATAACTATCAAGTAAACTAAAGTAATAAATTACAATTTAGTTAAATACTGAACAGAATTTAATACTATTTACAAATATTTGAATAATTTATACAAAAAAATAAATTCATATTTATAATTGTGTAATTTTTAGCTGTATGTAGCATTGTTCTCTGGTTTTTAGATGTCATTTCCTACATCAAGGGCACCATAACCTAACCAAAAATACAGGTACTTTTGGGGAACCAGGTTACTTAACCGCCGCCTAGCACTCGGCGTTGTTGTGCTACGTCCAGTGTAGCCCAGAATATTTTGAGAACGTTGCACATACAGCATAAATAATTACTCATTATAAAACAAAATTTGTTTTGTCAGTGCATGTCTTCTGGATGCTTTATTTTCTTTAATAATTCGTTCAGTGTAGACTCTTCCGAACTGATAGAAGAACAGCTTTAAATAGCTATTTACAATAAGCCTGATAAGGTTGGTAATATGATCATCTCTCATATCTTGATCAAGTATGTGACACTGTCGAGAGTGTTCAAACAATTCAATGAACGTTTTAGATTTAGTGTCTTGAAGAACATTGTAAAAAATTTTCTCTGTCTCGCTCTTTTTTAGTGATGACCACAAGTTCAACTGTTGTCTGGCATAGCTATCGGTTGATGTGGTAACTTTAACAACAGAAGATGATGGAACAAACAGTTTACCAGAGCGTTTGCATGCCAATAGAGAAGTCGTGTTCAGAGGATGTTGATCGGTTTCATCTGATGGTACAAACAATGCTGTTGCACACTCGGGGCACTTCAAGGTCTTGGATAACTTCTTTGCTATAAACCCAGATATGTAGTAGAGAACATCAGGTCTCCAAGTAGTGGATGTAACCAGCATGGATGACATTTGCTTGGTTTCTTTATCTGGAACAGGTGCATATGGTATGGCATCATGATCATCTTTTACTTCAGTGCAGTTTGCAGTGGGTGAACTTTCTACCTTATTCTTAAGAAGCAATGATCTTAATGCATACTTAAACTGCAATGCATTAGGATTATTGTTCCAGCCCAACCGTCCTCGAATTTTGCTAAAGAACATCTCCAATGCATCTTGTGAAAATCTGTATGTTAATACAAAACTATACGGATTGTTACTTCTAACCAAAAGATTGTGACTAATGGCCAGGATGGACTTTGCTGAGATTGCAAAACCTTGAACAAAAGTTTTCCTTGGACCATTGAGGATTTTTAGTCCATTGAGGTCAGTTATAGATGTTAAGAATGTAACACCTTTTGTTAGATAGCTAGCAATTTCTGCATAATTTGTGATTGTAATTGGTGCTTTAAATCGCCTTCCAAACTTGCTTTTTGAATTAAGTATATCAAAAAGATTATTCATGAGCAAAATAAAGTCACTTGTGGCATTACTATTTATGAAGTTAGGAACATGATTTTCTCTTAGAAATGTTAATGCAGATGCCACAGATGCACTCAAGGTTTGAGCAGCAACAGAAACATTCATTTTATGTTTTTCCCATTGTATATGCTTTGTTTTTAACTTATTTCCAATATGCAAAATATCCTCTTGTTGAATCTTATATAATGCCTTGATGTGGTCCCATGAAATTTGGTCACCTGTAGGTGTCAGGAATACCCCCATATGCCCTAAAGCATTTCGTGCCAACTTAAGCATATGGCAAATATCCAAAATCACATAGACATTTAAATCGGGTCTACATGGATGGGGAAATGAACCTTGCAAATCATTAATTTTACAGCCAAGTTTTCGAGCAGTTGCCATGTTTTTTGTTGGTCCATCAAAAGTAACCGATTTAACAATAATGTTTTCATCGTACAAAAGTACAATTGATTTCCTAATGAGTTGCGCTTGAATCTCGCTATTTGTTTTGTTGGTTAGAAAGTATGCGATAGGCATTTTCCAAGGCGATTTTAAGCCGACTGCCATGACTACTAAAACATTTTTGGCAATGTTTTCAGAGTCTTCTCCACGGATATTACCATAGTCAACATTTCCCACAAATCGACATTGTTTTTTGTCCCATTGCGCTTCCTTTCTTATGGACATTTCGTCCAAAATCAAAGAGCAATCAGCTTCTCCGCTTTCCTGCAGTTTACTGGAAAGACTGCTGATTACATTAGATAAAAAACCTGGCTCACAAACAACATTTCCTGCCCAAGATCGTAGTGTCGCAGGATGCGGTAAGTGAAGTGTTTTCCGAACAAATTTGTACGCTCTTGGACTATAAAAGTTTAGCGAAATTGCGAACTCTTTGATATCTTTGCTGTATCGAGAACCATTTTTGAGACTGTTGTTTTTAAATTCGTTTTGGAATAAATTGACATCGATATGCCCGAAATTGCACTCCAGAATTTCGGCAAGTTCCCTCGAAATTAGATCTGTTTCATCCAAAGCTTTCATGAGACCTTTTATAGTTTTCGCTTGCCTTAAAACTTTTTTCTGTAGTCGCCGGATTTTCTTATTTTTCTGATTCACAAGTTGTTTTAGTTTCCTTGTTTGCGGACAAACAGAAGCATGTAGGTTACCGGCTTCGCGATGTAAATCATTATTTTGATTTGAAACAGAAAGAGAGCTGAAAGGCGAAGACGAATCGCAAGCGACAGTATCATGAATTAAATTTGGATTATTTTCGTTTTCTTTATTTTGGCTTACGCTTGTATTAAAAATGCTGGGAACGGCATCCTTTTTTAAAACTTTCCTTCTTAAATCGGCGGTCGGATATTGAGGGAGGAAAAAATCGTCGTTGCAAAAATGACTTCCGCATAGCACGGCCGTTTTTGAAGGAGACCAGTTTTGCCTTCCGGCTGCTGAAATCCATTTTGATAAAAGTTCTTTCTTTTTATGTGGAAATCTGTTAAAATTATTAAGCGAAATAAGTATTTTTTTTTGACAATACAGTCACAATATAAATAGGTCAAAGTACATGCAGTCAGTGTATACATAGCAAGGTCAGACAAGGTCAAGTTCAGAAATGTACATAAATAGTTGCAATGAAAATGCAAGAACAAAACAATTGTCATTTTATAAAAGTTTGTAAGAGTCGCTTCGAGTAAACACAGTAATATAAATGTTTAGAAATACAAAATAAGCACAAATTTAGATACAAAATTACAATTTTACATGAATAACTTTTAAATTTTAAACAAAATTATGATACGCTGCATGTTTAGAAATGACAAAGATTATTTTCCGTATTGCAATGCGCAAGCGATATAAAGAAATAAAGTCTATAGTTTAATAGCTTGTTTTTACTTACCTGTAAAAATACTGACAGGTTTCCCGACCAGTCTTGTCACCGCTTTTTCTATATCTACTGATACAACCTAATGCTGAACAGGTATTTGGCATTGTTTTGCAATTCAAAATGGCGGTTTTCTAAGGGCATGCATGAAAAAAAGTGGAGACATGATTCGTGATCAAGTACGCATTCTATGTCTAATATTTCTATGGTATATCCCCTTGCTAGTAATCGATGGAATATCAGATGTTGGTGTGGGCCATAATGGCAGAAGTGGAAGCCATCTATAGGTATTAGTTTTAACTGACAACTATTTCCTTACCCAGGCCTTTAAAAGTCACATACTTCGATTGCAGTTAAATAGCCACAGAAATGACCCATTAAGTAAAGGTGAATTGGAATACAGCAATTACTCCTGCATATTTATGTACTAAGTGGCTTCAAATAACTTGAATGGTACAAGTTGTGTTTCTTTCTTTGAGTTATGCCATTGAAAAAATGGGTGTGTCATGGGTATGGTTAGGGGGCGTGATTAAGGCTTATCTTGAATAGGTCTTAACTGGAAATGGGCTTAACTCGAAGACTACCAACCTCGCAAAATTGGGCCAATTATCACAGGGCAACGTTTTTGCATTAATTAATGGTTAAGTAACCAATTAAAACATTAATGTACCTACTATTAAACTATAAATTTATTCCTACTGTCTAATTCCAATGTTACTGACTGCTGTTACTGACAACCCTTACTGTGCACTGCACATCTAACATATGTATATATTGGCATGTGTCCCAATTGTTGTCTTAGGTCTAATCTACCTTCTCTTTAAGTCCCAGATCATTGGAGCACTGTAATCATTATCCCAATCTTTGACTTTGTGAATTGATCCAACACGCTAGCTGACAAACTTATCTTGCTAAATCTAGTTACTGTTCCTTGCCTGGGCTTTTTTTCATAGTTTCAGTGGTTCAATTAATATGTATTTTCTTATTAATTGGTTTGACTAAATTTATTCTCCTGTTATAAGTCTTTTCTGTGAAAATAGGGGCGCACATTAGGGGGGGTGTGGGGGGGTGTGACACCCCCCCATAATTTGTGAATTTTTCAAAAAAGTCGGTCCCAAATTGTAAAATTACACTACTAATTCGGTCCGAGTTGGTCCGAAACATCCTGTCTAAAAAACGTATAATAAACGATACAGAAATTGTCAATAAAAGAAATCAACATTGCAAAACCCAGAGATATATTTTCCTCTTAAAGCAATATACTCAAATGTAAGATGACGTAGCCATACACGACTGCACAAAACCTTCTAACTTTTGCTCTGCCGCATTGTGCGTTCTATTTCCACGTCAGTATTCTCGAGTAAAATTAAGTAAACTCTGTTGTAAAAATGCAGTTTCTAATTGGGTTTTTATGATGTTGAAGGTTACGTTTTGGGGGGCGTTTTCTTTAAATAACTGCAATTTAAAGAAAATTGCAGCGAAATATTTGAATTCGAAACTAGAGTGTTTGAAATCTTATATATATTAATGAAAGGGCATATAACGAAAGAGGTAGAGAAGACTCTGAAAATGCCATTTCCGACGATCTACAGACTCAAGTTTTTTACCGACTCGTTGAGAGTCGGCCCCCTATTTTTTAACAATCCTTCTACACCCTGGCACTACACATATTTTTACATTAACTCGTAATACATGTTTTGATGTGGTCAAACAAATATAAAAAGTCGGTCCCTGAACAATGGACACCCCCCCAAACTTTTTTGGAATGTGCGCCCGTGTGAAATACAGTAGGTATCGCCAAATGATCCTCTTATCTGCTTCAAAAACTTGTATTAAATCTTGTTTTTCTAATATTCATTTCTGTTCGGGAGCAACCTCGTAGTTGATTCAGGAGGGTTGTTTGTCAGCTCTCTGAACCAGGCAGGATGTGTTTATACTGAGTCAATTTGAAAACGTCATTCAAACCGAAAAACGGAAGGTGGCTAAGTCATAAAAAATATACTAGTATAATTTTTAGAATACAGGAGAGAGGATAGAAAAATTCTGTTAATTCATTTATTCCCTCAAATTAATGAACGAACCCTATAATATAAATTAAATGTATATATTTACACAAAAGTTGTCAGTAGTTAGATGTACAGTAATTGCCACCCTTTCTGTATCGTAAATTGTGAAATCGCAAAACCTGCTATATGCCCATATTATCCCGCGGTGCACATGCATAAATGCACGTTGTCACGTGTTGTTTTATTCAGGTCAAGGTCATGTGAGCGACATTCAAATTTTCTTACAAACAACAAAAAAAGGGTACCTCAACTGCATTGTTTTGTAAAAAGACGAAAATGGCTACCCTTTTCGGTCAACTATGTTGTTTTGAAAAATGGTCCTGAATTTTAGTTTTAAAATGAACACCCAGTTACTAAGGGCCTGTTTACATGGAGGTAGGGTAACCCTACAGATAGGGCTATCTTGCCTCGATATATAATACGGTATCCCTACTTATGCGTGGTTGCTAAGCTGGCGGATGTATAATACAATACAAGTTGTATTGTATTGTTCCTTGTGTATTTCAACGCGGTGGCTTGCTGAGTTCAGCATGTTTTGTGTGTAGAAATATGGCTTTGTTATCGTGATAAACATTTCGATTTATAAACTCCGTAAATATATTCTCGTATCTAATATCACCTTATACGAAACGGCTTAGACAACCAATATAGCGACGCTTAACCTAGTATTGCCTTATGCCGCGAAACAAACGGCTTTCTGAGTCGACCAACTAAAATAGCCACGTAATAAAAAGATAGACACAGTTCTTACAAGGATTTAAACCGTACAAAATTTCAAGCATTTATTTAGTAAAGTCTATACAAGTGAGATATAGAAGCATATACAAACATTGTATGTAGTTTTGCACCGTAACATTAAGTGATCTTATAGTGTGACGTATATAAATAGAAAGGTGCTTTCAAGTTATATTGGCACTGGTGGCGGACAGATGGAACGCATCAAAGACGGTAGTATGGGTAGGATCTTTATGTAGCCCTACACGAAATGTATATTTAACCCCAACCCCCACCCTAACCCCAATCCTAACCATAATCCTAACCCTAATCCTAACTCCAATCCTAACCCTAATCCTAACCCCAATCCTAACCCTAACCCTATATATAAACACAGCCGTAATTCGTGTAGGGCTACATAAAGACTCCGTAGTAGGTAAGATTATTCGCTGACTAGCGTGAAGGCCCAGACACACCGAACGCGATTCGGCAACGCGACACGATTTTTCTGAATTTTTGAAGTGAAAAAACTGTCCCTGAAAGGAACTTTTCAAAGCTATGCACACCAGACGAGTCAAAATGTATTATCGTTAAGTAATTTTGAAAAATGTTATATCAGGATAAAATCTATTTGCTTCTGAAAACTGAAAAATCGCGTCGCGTTGCCGAATCGCGTTCGGTGTGTCTGGGCCTTTAGACTGCTACCTATAAGCAGGTCGCAGGTTCAAACCCTGGTGGCTGGTCGACGAACTTTTTTTGTAAAAAGTATTGGCTAAGTCTTGATTTACAAAAATTGTATGTAAACATTTAGCGGTTGTTAGGTAATTAAGGCCCGTTTCAGACGCCGCTCGAACTTAATTGTATTAGGTGCGACGCTGGAGCGACACAAGAGCGACAGTGATTCAAACGGCGTATAAAATATAATGTTGTTGACGAGAGAGGAGGGTAATTCGCGCGGGAATTCCAAATTGCAAGGTGGCTAATCTCATCCTAATAAATTACAGTAAATTTTGATTTAGGTTCGGCACATCGCTCGTCGCTCTAACGTCGCATAATGCGACAGGCACTGTCGAACTTCTGCCGAACTTATGTCGCTCCAAATTCTGCCGTACCTAATTGATTCATACGTCGCTCTTCTGTCGCACCTAATTCGTGATTTAAGTTCGCGGCGCATGAGTGGATGAATAAAAAATAATATATATATAATTATAGGACGGGGAAATATTGTATAATGTACATACAGCACACTGCACACACACACACACACACACACACACACATACACACACACAGAAGTCATTTTTAAAACACATATATTGATTAAAAATTTTTTACAGAGTGTCTTAAATGTCATCTTGGGAATATTCACTGTCCGAGTCATTTTCGTCGCTACTTTCTTCATCCCTTATCCACCTTGTCGCTTCTCTATCCTCATCGTCTATATTGAAACACAGTCTTTTCCTTTTGCTGGATGGTACATTACTGCGTGAATTTTCCGTCTCTTGTTTCCTCTCCCTGTTTGTCGTAGCAGCGTCTTTGCTCCCTGTTCAGCAAAGTCTTTGACAACTTCCCGTCCACGAGGCTTTATTGATTTTGATACGTTTTTCCCATCGAGTACATCTTGACCCACTTCTGTTGCTGCTTGTAATGCTCTTTTGCCAACTGTTTTAGCGCCTTGCTTGAATAAAGGTATTGCAAATCTTGAAAGACTCTTGAAAATACCCCCGATCTCATCGATCCCCTCTGCATACGTACACCGCCGCGAAACCCAGTTAAATACCCACCACTTTGCTGTCTTAAGTAATGATCTCTCAATAGTTTTACGTCAGGGATAAGTACACATTTCATCTTTTCATGTGTCGTGGTCGGCTTCCAATGTCTAACTAATAGGAGAATGCTTCACTTGTGTATTTTATTTGGATCATAAAAGTGGCTTCTATTTGTACGGACATCTAATATTTCATCACAATGACAATGTGAACAACACGCAATCGTATGTGTGAAATCATATTTGTAAAGTCTACAATCACAAATCATACAGTGACATCCGGTAAAACTCGAATAAAAATCTGTCCATGCACAATAGGGCATGTACCCAATTGACATATCTAAACAATTTTCACAATTGTTACATTCTGTATCTTCAGACGAATCCTCAGTATCTTCATCTTGCCGTGACTCCATTCGTGCTAACATTGCGAGGACCCGCCCGTTGGTGATAAGACCTTTATCAATTTTCAATGCCGCAAGACCTTTGAGAAATATACTCAATCCATAAGGCTCTGGAATATATGGATGAAAAGGCCTCGTGCAATATTTTAGAATGTTTACAATATCAGTTCCACATATATCCTGTCCTCTGTAGACGATTTCTCCTTTTGTATTCCACGTCAAAATGTCCGTAGATGTGAGAATGGAGTGAAGGATTTCTTCAGCGCCATAACTATTTTCATTGTCAAGATATAGAAGAATGTCTTGAAGTCGCCACTGCTCATGAGATGGTCTTTTGGTTATATCCATGGTTGGAACGAGGATATGAATTTAATGTTGATCATTTTATACCAATTCTGCAAGTCCTTCTGAGATTGGAGCCAGTACCAATCCTAGGAAACCATTTCCACGCTGAACAAGTACCTTCCTTTTTGTTTTAACATTTTAATTTTTGTTAGTTCGATCAATAATATCGAGTTCAAAAGGTTTAAGTTTGTCCATTGTGTGTTTAGGAAGTGTGAGGTCCATAATGTTTTCTACACAAAGACACAGAAACCAAATCTGTTCATGAGATGTAGATCTCAACAGAGCTTGTTGTTGAGCTGTCTGCTCGACGGTCAACAACGCAACGAAGACCTTATTTATTGGGGGGGGGGGGGTGTATATGAAATTTTGCCGAGTCATTTTGTAGTTTTGCCGACTCTGACATTAGGCATTCTAATTTAACTCTCTTGCGTTTGCGAGACTTATTCGGCTCGCTTTGTGATTGTTCCATTAAACCATAATTAACTATGATTAAACACAACAACTGTCAACTGTGTATGCAGTTCAATGAATTATTCCCGAGCCGGCGCGAAGCGCCGTGCGAGGGTACTAATTCCGCTCGGATATTTACACCCGGGTATGTGAAAACACAGTGGAATCCAAAGTCGTCCGCCGCGATGCCATGGACGGTTCAGGGTTTTGTACGTTATACCATAGACTATCCAGAAGTCTTCTGGATAGTCATATGTCTTCTGGATAGTCTATGGTTATACGCATGCGCGAATTCAGGTCAAGAGAAACATACGGACATAAACATTTTTAAAAAATTTACGGATAAAGATTTTGTTATTCATCAAAAATGATTTTTAATACTCGGGCTATTGGAAAAACATACCGATAATCAGAGTCTTCACAACAAGATAAACGAGAAGGAGTCGAATGGCTGAAAAAAGGACACTTTTGAAGTGTTTAAACGGGTAAGTGTCTATTTTTCATATTTTAGTTTGTGGATTTGCAAAAGCGTATGTCACTCTGTGAGGTTATTATAATATCGATTAAACCTAAAAGGTATTTTAGCAAGTTTAAATTTGAATTTTGAAGAAACAGCGTAATGTCAAAAAACAGTTGAAGTTTTCTGAATTTTTTTTGCCGTTTTTGTGAAATGTCTAAGGTTAAATTTTACAACAACCAAAGCTAAAAGAGTACGTAATAAAGTATCTACTTTATATAGTGGGGCAATTCATAATTTTATAGTTAAAAGTACAAATATTTATATTACTCTTTTATCATTTTGTACCAAAAGTAAAACAATTGTGTGTTGCTATGGTTACAATGATTGACCGAATACTTCATGTTACAATATATTTTGGGAAGTATAATTCCTGAGTTCGAATAGGCGAGGGGATTCTGCATGAGTGTATTTCTAGTTTATATCCTTGTAATGCTAATGAGTTTTCGTTGTTGAAACGTTCTATCAAGTATCAATCAGTACTATTTAGTATTTATTATGTAACATCTTAGTAGATTCTCGCCATTTAATTGGTTGATTATGATCACGTGACCTTGAAATTAAAAGAACTATTGCCACGGTATCGTTTTTATTAAATTCCATCCGTCAAATTCCTAATCGTATCGTGTCGTAGCCTTTTTAATCCTAATAGGGAGTTTACGATCTACGACGCGTTCACCTCGACGACGCCACGTCAATTTATGCTTGACATAAGCCACAGGAATTAACTATACTGCTTTAATTGTCTAAAGCATGTTTTAACAACCTTACAAACGTTTAAATTAGGCTAAAAAACTCCGATGTTTAGCTGATATTTGTCGTTCGGTCAACGTTATAAAACAGCTCTCGCGACACAACCAGCTTTCACATTACTCAGAAGACGTGAAAATTCCTCATTTGACGATGTCATAAGAATGGCAACGCTGCTGAGGAAACCCCTGGGACCACAAATTATTCATCCTTTTTGTCTTGCATGACGTATATCTTTGTTTTGCAGGCGCGTCGTCGAGCTAGTCGCGTCGTAGATCGTAAACTCCCTAATTTCAGAATGAGGCGGATGGCATTTTTAAATGCAAACAAAATGGCGTAAATATGTCTTACGATAAATTTTCATTATTCTTCATTAAAACATTTGCCTTAAGGTGGCTCCCTACAGTTATTTTAACTTTATAATAAATCGTTTTTAAACGAGTATTATCGCAGATGACGAAGTTTTTTATACTCGAGGATAATATTAATCATCTATGGAATATTTAAAACCCGGTTCAGGTAGTGTCATCGTTGCCATGGTAACAAGACGTAAGCCTGAAATGTGGTTACTATGCGCATAAAATTGCCCGTATCTAAAAAACAAAGTCGGTGACCCATCTTTTTTATTTCATATAAGTTTTAAGCATAATGTTCTGAAACTATTATGAAAGTTTAATCAAAATCGCTAGTGTGCAATTTTTTTAAACTCGAAAATTTTATATAAAGATTTCTACACTAGCGAATTTTTTAAAATTGAAATACATAAAATTTACCAAAATTAAAATTTGTGGTCAAAATTTGAAGATAGGTTACCGGTAAAACTAAAGAGTAAAACGCATATAAAGGTGAAAAATTGGGTCAATTCCTTGGTTTTTCCTTGGTCAATTTCCTACATAAAAACGCCGCTGACTAGTTAATAATAGTTCGCGGGCGCAAGATGTGCTTTCATCGTGCAAAAACGAGTGGCAAATGTTGTTTTTATCTTTTGATTTTGACGTTTGTTCAATATATTTGAGAGCCATGGACAACCAAGAAATACTGTGAAGGGTTAGATCGATTTAAGTCCAATTGAATCCTGACATTTACTCAGTTCACGAGCTTCAACAGCCGTACAGCTGGACATATCTTTGCCTAGTTTTGTAATTTTGCTGAAGATGAACAAGTCGGTATTTTGCTATAGAACTGTGATATTTTTACTGTTTAACTTGTAAAAAACATGCAAGTATCACTAAACGACTTTTATAACCTTTAACAGTTTTTATACAATAGTTAATAAATGTTTAATAAACTCTTGTTAGTGAACATTATATCTAAAATGTTTTTGAAAAATTCACTTTATATTGCTGTCAAGCTTTTTTTATCCAAGCGATATTTGTATCATAGTTAAAATCACTCATTGGTGTTACTGATGCTTTGTCACATAAAACTAAGGATTATTCAAAGTTTTTTCATTACAAATCTTTCAGAATGGTAAAAATTATTTAAAAAAACCGAGCGAAATATCTTTGTTTTGCTTTGATCGTCGAATTTGCGTGGGAAAGTCCACGTACTTGCCACGCGTTTTTGACTCTCGTCTCGCGATCATCTCATGCATTACTGTAGGGAGCCACCTTAAATTAATTCTTCATTAAAACATTTGCCTATGATCTCTTCCAGATCGGGATTTACTGCACATTCTGACATTTTTCTACATGCCAAAAGCGCACAGATGTTTTGTCCGTGATGTTCGGTAACTATGGTTAGAATTCAAATATTTTATTTTGGTTTCTCGTTTCTTCCTATCCAATTCACATTTTGCCGACTGGGAAAACAATTTGCCGAGTCACTGACGATTGGGGGTGTAACACCCCCCCCCCCTCTAGCGCCTACCCTGATTGAAAGACGTGCATGTATAAGAATAAGGGGTTAAGGACGATAAAGATAAGTTAGGTAAGGAAGATAAAGATAGGGAAGATAAAGATAAGGAAGATAAAGATAAGGAAGATAAAGATAAAGATAAGGATAAGGATAAGGATAAGGATAAGGATAAGGATAAGGATAAGGATAAGGATAAGGATAAGGATAAGGATAAGGATAAGGATAAGGATAAGGATAAAGATAAAGATAAAGATAAAGATAAAGATAAAGATAAGGATAAGGATAAGGATAAGGATAAGGATAAGGATAAGGATAAGGATAAGGATAAGGATAAGGATAAGGATAAGGATAAGGATAAGGATAAGGATAAGGATAAGGATAAGGATAAGGATAAGGATAAGGATAAGGATAAGGATAAGGATAAGGATAAAGATAAAGATAAGGAAGATAAAGATAAGGAAGATAAAGATAAGGAAGATAAAGATAAGGAAGATAAGGATAAGGATAAGGATAAAGATAAGGAAGATAAAGATAAGGAAGATAAAGATAAGGAAGATAAAGATAAGGGTAAGGATAAGGATAAGGATAAGGATAAGGATAAGGATAAGGATAAGGATAAGGATAAGGATAAGGATAAGGATAAAGATAAGGAAGATAAAGATAAGGAAGATAAAGATAAGGAAGGTAAAGATAAGGAAGATAAAGATAAAGATAAGGGTAAGGATAAGGATAAGGATAAGGATAAGGATAAGGATAAGGATAAGGATAAGGATAAGGATAAGGATAAGGATAAGGATAAGGATAAGGATAAGGATAAGGATAAGGAAGATAAAGATAAGGGTAAGGGTAAGGATAAGGATAAGGATAAGGATAAGGATAAAGATAAGGAAGATAAAGATAAGGAAGATAAAGATAAGGAAGATAAAGATAAGGAAGATAAAGATAAGGAAGATAAAGATAAGGGTAAGGATAAGGATAAGGATAAGGGTAAGGATAAGAATAAGGATAAGGATAAGGATAAGGATAAGGATAAGGATAAGGATAAGGATAAGGATAAAGATAAGGAAGATAAAGATAAGGAAGATAAAGATAAGGAAGATAAAGATAAGGAAGATAAAGATAAGGGTAAGGATAAGGATAAGGATAAGGATAAGGATAAGGATAAGGATAAGGATAAGGATAAAGATAAGGAAGATAAAGATAAGGAAGATAAAGATAAAGAAGATAAATATAAAGAAGATAAGATAAAGATAAAGATAAGGAAGATAAGGAAGATAAGGAAGATAAGGAAATTAAGGAAGATAAGGAAGATAAGGAAGATAAATATGAGGAAGATAAATATGAGGAAGATAAATATGAGGAAGATAAGTATGCGGAAGATAAGTATGAGGAAGAAAAGGAAGATAAAGATAAGGAAGATAAACATAAGGAAGATAAGGATAAGGAAGATAAAGATAAGGAAGATAAAGATAAGGATAAGGATAAGGATAAAGATAAGGAAGATAAAGATAAGGAAGATAAAGATAAGGAAGATAAAGATAAAGAAGATAAATATAAAGAAGATAAGATAAAGATAAAGATAAGGAAGATAAGGAAGATAAGGAAGATAAGGAAGATAAGGAAGATAAGGAAGATAAGGAGGATAAGGAGGATAAGGAAGATAAGGAAGATAAGGAAGATAAGGAAGATAAGTATGCGGAAGATAAGTATGAGGAAGATAAATATGAGGAAGATAAGGAAGATAAAGATAAGGAAGATAAAGATAAGGAAGATAAACAAGGAAGATAAAGATAAGGAAGATAAGAAAGATAAAGATAAGGAAGATAAACATAAGGAAGATAAAGATAAGGAAGATAAAGATAAAGAAGATAAAGATAAGGAAGATAAAGATAAGGATAAGGATAAGGATAAAGATAAGGAAGATAAAGATAAGGAAGATAAAGATAAGGAAGATAAAGATAAAGAAGATAAATATAAAGAAGATAAATATAAAGAAGATAAGACAAACTTTAATTCCTCCAATATTGAAGATATCTAAGTACAATATTTAAAAGAAAACTATAAAATGTTTAAATATATAAAATGTCAACAAACAAAAAATTAAAAAATGATTAATTTCATGAATGGTCAGTTCTAATTAAAACTAGTTTGTTCTGTTATAGTTAACAGCATGTTAATATGTCTGACAACAATTAAAGAAAGTTCGTCCATCAGGCCTTCGTTTCCGCATCCATGGTAAATACGTCTGCTGAGTAAGCATATGTATAGTTCGACATCATCCATTGAGTGAAGAATAGCCAAAATACTTGTCGGAAGACTATCTGATATCTCGTCCCACATTTTGTTCCGCCAGCTACTTGTGTGTGGACATCTCATAATAAAATGGAAGTTAACATTCCAAACTTGAACTTTGCAAAAAATACAGCGGGTCGTCTCATCACATTTCGTCCACAAATTGAAAAGTCTCGGAGTATTTCCACAAACAATCTTTGCTACTTTCAATATTGAAAATTTCAAGTGAGAATTTCTTCTTGCCAACTTCCAGAGGTGTAGGGGTTCCAGTTTCGTATGAACTTCTTTAAAGAAAACGAGTTCTTCTTTGTTTAACATGCCGTTTCTCCACTTTAGCTCCTCGTATCTCTTGATTTCAATATAAACTTGTTTCCTCCAGGTGTTCCTTGTTGGAAAGGTTAATTCGCCAATATAAGTAGTGAGATAGCTTGTAAGGTTGTATTTTTGTAAAATGCGGATTATATCAGGAAAGAAGCTAAGTTTTTGTTTTCGTGGATTTGTAAGGTATGAGAAAAGGCGATTGATGAAGATCTGTTTTGTAACCATTGTTGGACTTGATAAACATAAGCGACCGAAGTACATTAACTTGGCCTTGTCGATGTAACCTTCCATTGACCACAGGCCTAAACTTCCAACTGCTGCTTCAGATCTGGTATTAGGATCTAAACCTTGAATACACTTCGCATTGAAGCGCAGACTTCTTTCAATTGATGTTGTTTCATGCTGAGTTAAATTGCTCCAAAGTTCGCAACCGTACAGAGCAGTCGGAAACACAACAGTGCACAATAGATTGGCACCACAAATTGGATTTAGAGCATTCGGACGAGCGCCGATATTGGAAACATTTACCATCGTTGATTTTGCTTTTGCACAAGCATTGAGTGTGCGTTTTACGCTCGAAAAATTCCCGGATAGTTCTATTCCAACATGTGGCCAACTTTCCTTTTCTTCTATTTTAACACCATACAAAGTCCACTGGCGGGAATTCTTAAGCTTGTTCCGCATTTGCGTAGATTCGCCAAAAGTTACTATAATTGTTTTGGATGGACTGAACTCGAAACGCCATTTAATACTGTAACGTTCCAAAGAGTCCAGCATGACTTGTAGACCCTTAACACGTGTGGACATTATGGCAATGTCATCGGCGACCATAACTGGATTGCATTGGAGATTGTTCAGCCAAAGGCCTTCACCGCATTCGTCAAAAATGTTAGGTAAATCGTCGTTGAATACCATGAAAAGCCATGGTGACAAAACACCTCCTTGTCTTACTCCTTGTAAAATCGGGAATTCGGCAGACGATAAATATAAAGAAGATAAGATAAAGATAAAGATAAGGAAGACAAGGAAGATAAGGAAGATAAGGAAGATAAGGAAGATAAGGAAGATAAGGAAGATAAGGAAGATAAGGAAGATAAGGAAGATAAGGAAGATATATATGTTATTTACCGGCTGGGAGGTCCGTACTGGAAAAATATTTTCCCGAAGTCTCAGAAGCGGCCCGAGACCGAAGGTCGAGGGCCGCTTCTGAGACTGAGGGAAAATATTTTTCCAGTACGGACCGACCAGAACGGTAAATAACGTGTTTATTTTTTCGTGTTTATTTCTTCACTCCTTTGTTTGTTTTGGCGCGAAAAGTTGCGAGAGGTCCGTACTGGTGTGATAAGGACCTCGTACTCAGCCAATCAAAAGGCTCTATTTTAGTTACGGACCTGAGTTACGGACCTCAAAAAAAATAAAAGGAAGATAAGGAGGATAAGAAGGATAAGGAAGATAAGGAAGATAAATATGAGGAAGATAAATATGAGGAAGATAAATATGAGGAAGATAAGTATGCGGAAGATAAGTATGAGGAAGATAAATATGAGGAAGATAAGGAAGATAAAGATAAGGAAGATAAACATAAGGAAGATAAGGATAAGGAAGATAAAGATAAGGAAGATAAAGATAAGGAAGATAAGAAAGATAAAGATAAGGAAGATAAACATAAGGAAGATAAAGATAAGGAAGATAAAGATAAAGATAAGGAAGATAAAGATAAGGAAGCTAAATATGAGGAAGATAAGGAAGATAAATATAAAGATAAGGAAGATAAAGATAAGGAAAATAAAGAAGATAAAGATAAGGAAGATAAGGAAGATAAGGAAGATAAAGATAAGGAAGATAAAGATAAGGAAGATAAACATAAGGAAGATAAAGATAAGGAAGATAAAGATAAGGAAGATAAAGATAAGGAAGCTAAATATGAGGAAGATAAGGAAGATAAATATAAAGATAAGGAAGATAAAGATAAGGAAAATAAAGAAGATAAAGATAAGGAAGATAAGGAAGATAAATTGAGCGGATTAACAGATTTATTATCAGATACACCTTGACGTTCATGGTGTAAACATGTCGCTTGTATGCGACATATGCCCTAAAGTGTTTTCGACACGTTGTAACCTTAAACGCCTTGAGCATTCATGGAGACGTTCATATTGAACCAGTTAAAATCATTAGAGGATCTACAGTTCTGCAACACCCCTTTACTTGTATCGTAGCAGGATGTACACAAAGTGGCAAGACTGTATGTGTGAAAAGTCTGCTGGAGAATGCCCAGAAAACCATAAGTCCACCTCCTCAGCGTATCATCTGGTGTTATGGTCAATGGCAAACGTATAGCTGATCTTTTCACAAAAGGGAATCATCACAGAAAATATATAATATATTTCATCAGGGAAAAGAGATGAGAAATATTAATCTCAACGCCCATTATATCGTGCTTTTTGAATCACCAAGAGATAAACAACAAATCTCCATGCTTGCAAGACAAAATAACCCAGGCAGAGTGCGAGAGTTTATGAGTAGTTATGAAGAAGCTACGAGGGGTGATATTAGATAGGAGAATATATTTACGGAGTTTATAAATCGAAATGTTTATTACGATAACAAAGCCATATTTCTGCACACAAAATATACTGAACTCAGCAGATTTATTGTTTGCTTGCCCAAACTTGCCTGGCTCCGTTACGTCATATTGTCTCAAAGGAGTAGCACCACTGAATTTTATAATTAATGATGCTAATCATGCAATTATAATCCCCCTTGCTCCACTCCTCATATGCTAATGTTCATGCGCCCCCTATATGCTAATGATGTTTGAACATTTAATGATGTGCTCCACCTGGCTCCAGCCCCCTTGCTCCACCCTGCTCCACCCTGCGCCATCCCGAAAAAGGGGCTCGAAGTAGGGGATATATTACTACTCATATATGCATCAGCTGATTTAAGTTGATTTAGCATTCATTGTACTACAACTGGTCAAAGTTTGACCTAAATTGGTTAAAAGTACAGGCCGCAAGTGGATCTTGTGAATAGCGCACGCAACGTGTCTCGTATTATGTACTTTTTTCTTCCAATTTATCGAAGCATTTTGATCTACTCTGATCCGTATAAACTAACTATCGTCATACCATTTACTTTCAAAAATTATGATTGGGGCGTTTAAGACAGGATTACTCCCCTGAAGTATAACTATTAAACATGGCCGAACGCAAGAGCGAATG
The DNA here is from genome assembly GCA_016169945.1 of Trachythela sp. YZ-2020. Taxonomy (NCBI): domain Eukaryota; kingdom Metazoa; phylum Cnidaria; class Anthozoa; order Malacalcyonacea; family Clavulariidae; genus Trachythela; species Trachythela sp. YZ-2020. The sequence continues at coordinate 3,911,534 of JADLSH010000313.1, read as the reverse complement.
TCGACCCCTACAAAATTACAGGATACATTTTTCACGTTTTTAGACGAAGTCGAAGACGCATTGCCCGCATTCACTCATTGGCAATACTCCAATAGACTTGATTAATTTATTTAAAACTTTGAGGCTTAATGTTTCATATATGTTGAATTTCCGTTGAATTTAACTCGTCAAGTTTAATATGAAATATCTTTGTGGACGGCAATTCGTCATCTAAAACAGGCCTCGAACGAAGACAAAAAGCTTCTGAACCCTTTCTTACCATACAGTTCAAGTTTTTATTAATTATACCCATGTGTGAATTGAATACAAAAGGTTGTTTGACAGCAATGCTAATTTCAATTTCAAAGGGTTTACTTTTTTGGGGGACACCCTTTAGAGCGTCTTGTTTAATAAAAAATGCCTGGATTACAAATCTTATACAGGGTGTATCAAAAAAACTGCAAATACCATAATTTGTATGCACGAGATCATACATTAGAATTTCAATGGCTGTGCAAATAATTACGCTTCTGGGATTTGAAAATACGTTTCCCAGGGGTATCAAAACAAGCACACAAAGTGAATTAAACTTATGAGTTCGATTACGAATGGCGCAGTTTACGAATGACTGCTGTCGAGTTTTTAGTTTGGGCGTACTTTAAAACAAGAAATACTCTTTGCTCTGTTGTTAGCTGAGCCATTCGTAATCGAACTAATTTTAATTCACTTTGTGTGCTTATTTTGATAGTACTGCACGTGGAAACGTATTTTCAAATCCCAGAAGCGTAATTATTTGCACAGCCATTGAAATTCTAATGTATGATCTCGTGCATACAAATTATGGTATTTGCAGTTTTTTTGATACACCTGTATATGGGATTTGATTTCCAGGGTATCAAAACAAGCACACAAAGTGAATTTTAATTCACTTTGTGTGCTTATTTTGATAGTACTGCACATGGAAACGTATTTTCAAATCCCAGAAGCGTAATTATTTGCACAGCCATTGAAATTCTAATGTATGATCTCGTGCATACAAATTATGGTATTTGCAGTTTTTTTGATACACCCTGTATATGTTCATTCAACAACAAAAATATATATAATGTTCATTCAACAACAAAAAGAAGAAATCAAGCACAGAACTTAGTAAACATATTTGGGAATTAAATGATAACAAGATCAAATACAGCATCACCTGGAAAATCCTGAAGCATGCGAAACCATACGACCCTGCCACCAACAGATGTGAAAAATATTTCATAATTTGCAAACCCGAATTGTCCACTTTAAACAAACGTAATGAGCTTGTTTCCGCATGCAAAGTAATTTTATCCTTAGAAATTTTATAACCGCAACCACTTAATATTCTAAGATATTCACTTTGTTTTCAAGCACAATAGATTTTAGGCCCCTGGGAATTTAAAATGCTTCTAATCGCACAAATCAGCTAACAACCGAACAACGAATTTTCATAGTTTTACAGTACAACCGAAATCAAAACACAACTGAAGTGCAAAACCTTTTTCGAGCAGGATTTCCTGATCGGGACCCTCCTCACAAAGCGACAATCTTGAGGAACGTCAGGAAATATTCGAGTGAAGGAACGAGCCTTAATCTCAACAAAGGTAATTCTGGCAGGCGAAGAACAGCACGATCGGAGGAAAATATTGCCGCTGAATTCCCAGGGGTCTAAAATCTATTGTGCTTGAAAACAAAGTGAATATCTTAGAATATTAAGTGGTTGCGTTTTTTTTTATACACCCTGTAGAACTATGACTATTTTTCAATTAGGCAAATTTTTAATTAGGAAAATTTAGACAATTGTATAATAGACATATATTCTAATAGAGTAATCCCACCCTAGGGACACAAAGTAATTTTAGACACTTCCTGTTGTTCACTACATAAACATGTTATTAGTATTTTAGCATTTTAGTCTGACGAGTGTAGCTAGTCTGTACGAAACTACGTAGTAATTAAATTATGCTATTTTGAAGACCTTGGTTTCTTTTTATTTTATCCAAGCTCTGGACAGGCTCCATAGAGCACTTTATGAATATATTCCTTGCAACCAACCTTCCTATATATATATATATATTTTTGTATACAGGCAATTCAAAAGAGGTTGTCCTTCAAAAATCTTAAACCTTAAACATTGAGCACGCAAGGGATGATGGATAACTTCCTATTTAGAGTCTTTACTCGGTAAATTTGCTTTGTAACAATGCAAGGGCATATAATAAACACTTAAGATGTAGGGATATTTGGTTTACTAAACTAATGTCCAATCTAAGACTCCAAATAACTAATAATAATAATAAATCCATTTATATAGCGCTGTTACACTAGTTGTTCACAGCGCTTTACAATACTACTATTAAGTTAAAAAATAGTATAAAAATTTACAGCTTATTTACAGTCATAGTTTATACTAATTTAAAATAATCACAAAGAAAATCATCAACAACACTAAAGTGAAGGAGCGTAAATACTACAATAAATAGTACAATAAGTAGTACTATAAATAGTACGGGCATATATAGAAAGTTTCTTTATTTAGTCAAGTAACTACAGCCTGTTTCATGCAATGAAGCACTCGTCAGGTGGACTGAAGCACTCAGTGGACCCTCAGTCCACCTGTCGAGTGCTTCGTTGCATGTAACAGGCTACTATTATATAATATTTAAACTCTTTTTCGAGCAAATGCTGCATATCAATGAAGCAACACTTAGCATAACGTTTATAGGATCTCTTCCTACAATATATAAACAGCACACCCTTACACACACCCATCCTCCTGTTTTCAGGTGATGAATGGCCAAGTGGCAGTTATGGTCTTCCTAGACCGAAATCAGGATGTCCAAATAATACGAAGAATGTGTGGCGTGTAGGCTGGAGATTTCAGGATATGGAAGACGACGAAGATAAGAGTTGGGATAGTCGGTCAAGAGTATCCAGCGAATCACATATGGACCTCAAATTTATTGGAAACAAAAAAGATTTGAACAGAACATTCTGTATGAAACAAAACACTGGAACGCAAATGAGGAATTGGCCTAAAGGTACGTTTCTTCAGTTTATAATGGTTGCATATAATCCATCCTAGTAGTCATTACTCCCTTGCGATACAAAGACTAAAACCTAACCATAAACGTATGTCAGGAACAGATAATGACCTTATATAGCGATTATCCATATTTCTTCAGATGGGTGTTTCGAAAACGAACACCTACGAAAACGAAGACCTAAGATGGGTCTTCGTTTTCGTAATTACGAAAACAAAGACCATAAAATATTTATTAATTTACATTATTTTCGGGATTTGGAAAAAGTAAGGGTAAAAGTATTGAAAGTGAAATGAACCATGAGGATTTGTAAAATCCTGTTGAAAACAAAATCCGTCATTTTCGTTCAAGTCTTAAGTCTCAGTTTAGGGCGAGCGTGCGCCATGTTGTTTTTAGGGCTGCCCAGAACCTTTAGCTCAAATTTGATTGAATCATAGTGATTACATAAAATTGCACTGCTGTTTGGGTTAATTGCACTGCCCTCAAATTCAAGAAACATTTATATGTATATTATTATGGAAGAAAAAGGTCAGCAATAATATGAACCCCAGATCTTTTTTTCCGTGTGTTATATCGAGGTCTGTTTAGTCAAGAAGGGCGTTCTATCGTGATTGAAAATACTTCGCCTGATTCCGCAATTGAAGAATGAGCGCGGGAAATGATGTGTAGGTTCGCAGACCACAACTTGGTACGAGTACTGAAAAATAGTTTAATACAACCCTGCAACTAGATGCAAGACCTATTTTCGGATATGTCTCCATTTTTGTGGCGGTTTACGATGGATAAGTTATCGCTGGTGCATGACGGTAAATCGTTGCTTTTTATACGTGGTTTTCGGTAGTAAATGCATTTCGTACGCGTAAGTATACAAGTATCAAACATGCAAGCATATTTTTAAGCCTTTGAAAGGCTCAGAACAGCCATCCATCCTGACTAATACAGACCAGTCAATATAACACACGGAAAAAAATATCTGGGGGTTTGATATTGCTGACAATACTTTTTTCCTCCAATATTTTAGTAAAAATTCATCGGAAAATTTTCGCAAGACTTTTAACCTTACTTATTGCAATTTGCGAAAAGATATTAAAAATGTAAATAGATATTTAACTTATGGGTCTTTGTTTTCGTTATACTGGAAAGCGAAGATGGGTACTCGATCTTTGTTTTCGTAATTGCGAAAACGGAGACCATTCCATTTCTTCTGTCTTTGTTCTCGTAGGTCTTATTCTGATCAATCTAACACCCTTTTTCTGATAAATCTAAACCTATGATAATAAGGTACTAATATTAGGTATAAATATCCTTTATACCTTACTATAATAAGGTATAAATATCATATACCTTTACTATAATAAGGTATAAATATCATAGCATTTCGATGATGACTACACTGTAGTCGAAATTTGGCATGACAGAATTTATTTTAGAATCTTCAGAATAATTCAATATACTTTAAAAGAAAGCATTTTACGACTTTATACAAGTCATACTCTCTTTGTTTTTCAACAAATAACAATTGTCGAAAAATTCTAATTGCTGCGGAGCGAGCGAGCCTGAAGCGAGCGAGCGTAGCAGCAGCCTAATATGTGCAGAGAGGGAGTTTTTAAGTAAATTTTATTTAGCGCATGGAATTGTGGTCGTGCGCGCTTGCTATGCGCAGAACACAAATTTTAAACTCGCTCAGTTCCATGTGCTTTTCGATTTTGACGGACGGATTCTTCGAATTTTTATCGAATTTCTAAAGCTTTTTCAAGTCTATTTTGACCATTCAAGGTAGGATATTTTGTCTTTTGTTTATATGTTACGTTTATATGTTACGCGTTTGCTTTCTCTTGCTGATTTCCATATTTTGCATCAAGTGATGTTTCGTGTATGCCGCTTGACGATTCATATTGTGACTCCGTGTGAACTTGACACAAAGTTACAGATATGCAATTGATCGTCTAAATTGCCTGACTGAATCATTCTGATTTGTGCAAGGTTTGACCTATTAAATAGCCTACTGTAGGCATATAAATATGTTTTTATTCCTATTTTACAATGGACTTAATATTTTTGTCTAGTCACGTTCACATATTATTGTCAGAACAGACAGGGTCTCAGTTCTGCGCGCACTAAGACAAATATTCGAATGGCAATTGTAGAATAGATTGAATGATGATGTATTATAAACGTCAATCAAACTTGTTACAAATTAACTTATTGCTATATACCAATACTACATTACTCCCCCTTTTATTTTGAACGGAATGTCAATCACCTAGCTAAATGTCTTTTCGTAGCGTTCTAACTTAAATCAATATCAAGGTTTATATAATTTAAAAGTTTGTGTACTTTCACTGTTCATAGGATCAAGTCTCATACTGATATCGTGTTACTGGTTTTCTAGTTCTTGTTAATCTTCGTAAACTTGTTTCAGGCTTTAATGGTTGCTCTGTTCCCGATTGTCTCATTTCTTCACATTCATCTTCGCTTTCGTCAACTCGTACTTTCTTAAAGTGTGATACGTTTCTAGTCACCGTCTTACCGTCTCTTTCAGCTGTTATGGTATTTTACTTGCGTTGTACTACCGTATAATGTTCTGGGTCAAATTTTGGTGTTAATTTATTGTTTTTCTTCTGCTTGCAAATGACAATATCGCCCTTTTTGATCTCTGATTCCTTTGTTCTTTTATTCTTGTCATAATACTCTTTATTCTCTTCCTTCTTCTTCTCCAAGTTTGTTTTTGCCATCTGGTGTTTGTTAACGACTTTCTTTCTCGCTAATTCTGGTAAATATCCATGTATTTGTCTGTTAAAAAGTAGTTCGCATGGAGCCACTTTTGTGGTTTGATGAGGAGTTGAATGGTATTGAAGTAGGAATCTTTGCAATTCCTGCCTCCAATTCTTTCCTTCAATTTCTGCTGTTTTCAGTAGTTTTCCAATTGGTTTCATAAATCGTTCTACCACCGCATTACCTTGTGGCCATAGTGGTGTAATAGTTTTCCATTCAATGCCAAGGGTTTTAGTATATCTTTCAAATTCTTTCCCATTGAATGGGGGTCCATTGTCCGTTTTTATCTTTAATGGTATTCCATATATCGCAAAAATTGTATCCAGCTTTGGTATACATGATTTTGCGTCGGTTGAATTAACGATTTCGACCTCTGGGAATTTTGAGTAGGTGTCAATAACCACTAGCAGGTATTGACCAGTTCGGGGTATTGGACCATAGAAGTCAATTGCTACACTGGTCCATAGTTTGTCTTCTGTCGGGGTTATTTTCATTGGTTCCGGGTTATCACTGTGCCCTACTGATTGGCAAGCAATGCATTTATCTACCATCTCTTTCACTAGTTTGTCCATATTCGGATACCAGATCTTTTCCCGTAGCAAACTTTTGGTTTTCTCTATTCCCTGATGCCCAATATGACCTGACTGTGTTACCCTTTCTTGTAGTGTTTTTGGGATCACTATTCTTGTGTTCTTCAACAATATATCTTCTGATGCATTGTAAGTAAGTTCATCAGCTCAAAGTCTAAATGGTTTAAGATCCTTGTCATTCTGATCCCATTTTCCCTCTTTCAGACATTCCTTCACTTTACATAATACTGGATCATTACGGGTCGCTTCTTTAATCTCGTCAAGTGTCATCGACTTTGGAACTGAACAGTTAGTGACATAGTTTACGTATTCGTCAGCTGATGTACTAGCTATTTGCTCTCTCTCTATAACAACTGGGTGTCTGCTTAAGTAATCCGCTTCATTCAGTGAGCCTTTTCGGTATATTACTTTGAAATTAAATGGTTGTAGTCGCATCATCCACCGCTCAATGCGGGCGGGTGGTCTGGATCTCGGATTATTAAATATTGATTCTTTATGATCCGTTATTACATCAAATTCTGATCCAATCAAGAATATTCGGAAATGTTCAAGTCCCCATACTAAACTCAGTCCTTCGATGTCTGTTTGAGAGTATCGTTTCTCTACTGGGCTAAGGGCTCTACTTGCATACGAAAGAATTTTGTACTGCTGGCTGTGCTGTTCTTTCTGGGCTAGTATGGCACAAATTCCATAAGGGGATCCGTCTACTATTACCAAGCTTCGTTTCTTGGTATCGAAGTATGCCATTACTGGTGAACTTGTTAGTCTCTTTTTTAGTTGTTCGAATGCTTTCTGACGTGTATGTTCCCATTTAAACACAGTTTTTTTCTTTGTCAGTTCTCTAAGCGGTGTTGTAATAGTTGCATAATCTGGAATATACTCATGACATGTGTTTTCCATTCCAAGAAAACTCCTAACTTCCGCTGCCGTTTTAGGAGCTGGTACTTTAACCATGTTTGCGATTCTCTCCGGATCGGGTTTGGTTCCTTCTGCTGTAAAATTTAATCCGAAGAATGTAATTTCTTCTTATAGAAATTCACATTTTTCTCCTTTGACTTTCAAGTTTAGCTCTGCCAGACGCTTTAGACAGTTCTCTAGTGCTTCATCATGTAACTTTCGAGTTTTGCATGAATAATAATGTCATCCATTAGGTTTTTAACTCCTTTGATATCACTAAGGTTTTGCTGTAGCACATTTTGAAAAATCTCGGCTGCACTGTTCGTACCATAATTTAATCTTTTATACTGGAACAGTCCTTCATGTGTAGAAAACGTTGTAATGAATCGACTTTCTGGGTGTAATTCTAGTTGGTGATAAGCTTGCTTTAAATCGATCTTTGAGAAATATTTGTTTTTCTTGTTTAGGAAAACCGGAAATTGTGTTAATGAGTTGGACTAAGGCCAAATCTTGAGCTGTTTTAGCACTTAATAAATTTCCTCCTGCACCGTCTATAACATATATTTGTGACACTGTATAACGCTTTTTGGATTCAAGTGTTGCTTGGAATCGTCCTTTTAATGGCAGGGGTGTTTGAAATCCGTATGCATAAATTTTAGTTGAACTTTTCCGTAACGAAACTTTCTTCTTTAATTTCTCGAATGTCGTAGAATCTATAATATCGACAGTCGCGCCAGTATCAACTAAAAATAAAACGTCCTGTCCATTTATTTTAACGGTCGTATGTGTTTTCTCAGCACTCTTAGTTTGCGATACGGTGTAAACATAATCGTCATCCGAGCTTTCAGTATTTGATTCGGTCTGCGATACTGCGACGGTTTTGGCTTGTTGTTTTCCTCGATAATTCTCGTCACGTCGTGGACGGCGTTTGTCTGGCGAAGTAAAACCTTTCGTTTGTGATCTCTCTTGTTTTGCTTCGCTTGGAAAATTAGATTTTTCTCTTGACGGACAAACTTTAGCGAAATGTCCCTGTATTCTGCAGTAGTTACAAGTAGAAGACTTCGCTGGACATGGTCGATTTTCATGTGGATACTTAAAACCGCAGTAATAACACTTTTTCTCTGAGGGCGTTGTCGTAGTCGTTGCATTTATATTTGCCTTTGTTTGAATTGTTCTTCGATTCCCTCGGCTTGGGCTGAACTAGTTTCGTATTTTCGTCCATCGATTAGCATATTTGCCAAACTATATTTTGGATCTTGTAGTGCTTTCTTTCTTAATCTTGACGGAGTGCCATTCGTAACCATCTGCATCTTAATTTCGAACTCTGGGCTTGCAAATTCGCAATTTTTTGCCAAGCCTCGTAGACGCGTATGAAATTCGTCGATCGATTCCTCTTTGCCTTGCGACGCTTGTCTAAAAACATAGGTTTGATATATCACGTTTTTCTCGGGTTCAAAATACTCCGTTAACACTTTAACTGCTGACTTGTAATCTTTTGTTTCGCCTTCGACTAAAGTTTTAAAGATTTCGTATACTTCGGGCCCCGCTTGGTACAATAATAAAGCTCGTTGTCTCGCGTCTTCTTTTATGTCTGCTGCCAGTAAATATGTGTTAAATCTCTCTAGCCATCGAGTCCATCTCGCACTCGTACTTGTAGAATCACTACGTGGTTCAAAAGCAGGCATAGGTTGTATATTTTGTGCCGCCATTTTAGTTTTCGCTTATATTTTCACGCTGCCTAATTTTTACATCCTCGTCGCCATTGTAGAATAGATTGAATGATGATGTATTATAAACGTCAATCAAACTTGTTACAAATTAACTTATTGCTATATACCAATACTACAGCAAGGAGTTGAAATGAGTTGTGCTTTACATGTAGGTGACTCGCATATCCAGCAAAGTAAGAACAGAATGATGGAACAACGCTTTCGTTTATAGCTTTCCAAATGCAAAATTATTTTGCGCACATGTATATATTTTTAACGCTTTTATACACTACAAAAATATGCAAATTTCCTTGCGTGGCAGTGTCAAATTACTCATCACAGTAAACATGGGTTTCATGTGGGAATTCCATGTGGAAGAACAATACATGGAAAATATTGATATTTTGAAATATATGTTACAAAATTTCATGTTTCGTGATATATTTAGCTTGTCTCATCCTGCAAACTATGCTAGGGTATGCATCTACTGACAGCGCGCAAGCCACTGGGTCAATGCCAATAATTACCGTCTACTGAATATAATTTGTGTTGCATATTTGTTTGCATGTTTGTTTCAAGAAGCTAAAGAATAATAACAGTCCCGCAGCATTCCCTACCTTGCAGGTACCCTAGTTTAAAAACTATAGGGAACTACCTTGATTCCCTCGGAGTAAGTGTAAAATTATTTATTGTTTTGACAGGCTCTTATTGTATTTACAAGAGTAAATATGCAGCGTGCCCGAAAGATATGATGCATGGCTGGGTATACTGGGATGATGAAGATTATAAGAACAAAAATAGAAAGGGAGGATTGCTGCCAGATGGTTCATATGACGACGATACCAAAATTTTCTACTGTTGTCAAACGGAGGGTCAGTGGTTTGATTCAATTGAGCTGCCAGTCAGTCAACCATTTTACTTACTAACATCCAGCTCTACTAATACTCCAAAATGCCAGGTGGTCAAGTGGGCGTTTAGTTACTTGGAGTATATTGTATTTGATACAAATGATCAGAAAAATAAAGATAGCGAAAAAGGACAACATGTGTTGATGGAGAATGGAAGAAAGGTATACTACTGTTACTATGAAGGTACGTTATAATAAATATTAATATGTACTCCAGCGGAACTAGCAAGGCCCTGGAATGCGACTTGGTCCAGTGTATAAAATGCCCACAATTTGAGTTCTCAAAGCTCACATTATGTGTAGAAATCTACAGTTGGCGTTTGACTCCATCCCTTGTGGTTCCACCACCATTGACTTTGCTCCAAGTCTCTTTCTTTCTCTGTGTGTTGTCCACTGTAGCTGGCAGTAAGCGGTTGTAGATGTACAATTACATGACGCACACTATAATGGGGATAACACATCGGTATTTACATGAACACGATTCATATGATTTTCAAGAATACAATTCAAACATCCATAGAATTATGTACGTGACTTATTATTGACTGTATACAACTTTTCACTGCCGTCCCGGCCGCCGATTTAAGTGGTCAATCAATTTTTTTAATTATATCATTTCTAAGATTCTTTAATTTTTTTTCAGATTGTCGTCGTAATATGACTGATCCTAGCGGTTCATTTAGATCACATCAGACAGCAATTAGTAAAATGGATCCACACTCACAATATTGCTCCTGGTTAATAACGATTGTTGAAACATACATCATATTGTTAAGCTTTAAAGAACTGACTATACCAAACTGTAATGATAAATTTGTGAGAATATACGATGGTTTAAATGATACAGCTCCGTTACTCGGTACATATTGTGGTCCAAATGCAACCACAAAACTCGAGATAAAATCTTCTACAAATAATTTATTCATCCTGTCCAATTCTGGAAGACCTGCAACAGATCCTAAAAGTATTTTCAGTTTTCACGCCCAATATAATGCTGAGCATTTGACAGCTGGTTAGTATAATAGGTTATAAATATAGCATAAATATGAATAAAAAATATGGATAGACCCCAGATATTCTAGTGTGTGTGCCAATGCTCGCCTGCCTAGGGATAAAGGGTTTCGCCTCTCCCTACCCCATAATTACGAACGTCATGCGTTTTGCACTTCTACTCCAAAGTTAAGAACCCTCAAAATACAGGAAACCTCCAGACATAGGCGAAAGGCGTTATGAAAGTCTACCGTCGTTTGCATCTAGGGAAGAACAATGACAACGTGGAGAAAAACATTGCCTATGCTCACGTGAAACTTCAAATTCGTGTTTGTCAAGAGCATTCAATAGCTCTATTAGCCTGGCTCTGATTGCTGAGCTGATTGAAACCTAAAAACACTTGTTTCAAACATTGAAGTTGCACATGATCATAGAAATTATTTTTTATCTATGAAAATAAAGCAATCTGATTGGCTAGCGAGCGTTTCAGAGCGGTCCGGATTTTTGCATCCGGCGCGCTCTGAAACTCATCCGGCCCGCTCTGAAACTCATCCGGCCCGCTCTGAAACTCATCCGGCCCGCTCTGAAACTCATCCGGCCCGCTCTGGATTACACGACAAAACACAGGAGTGAAACAATTTTTAGATTAAAAAATCTGCCCAAAAAGTTCAAAAAGCTAGCCTAACGATAGTTAGAGTACAAAAATGAATTGTATCAACTCCAAAGGCTTCATACTAAGCACGATGCGTCGAGAAAACTAACACATTTGTTTTGTTGCTCATGTATTTCAGTATTTGGCCACATTAAAGTTAAAAAAATACAGTTTAAACAGATATCATAGAAGAAAAAACTTTTCTCCATACATAAAACTTAAAAATATGGACCAACTGTAGTGAAAACATGATTTTTCTGCCCATTTGTTAAAGTACTTTTCGTATGCATGTTGTAAACAAAAAAAAATAAAGCCGTGGCCCTTGGCAAACAAAGTTGAGGATGTTTTTTTACCGTGAAATGACCAGAATAAAATTACAGCATACCTTTTTCATTGTCCAGTTTTAGTAGAAAGCGTTGATCGAAGTCAAAACACATGCATTCACTGCATGATTCACTTTGTGAGTTTTTTATGGCCAAAGCAAGTAAACACGAAGATATCCTTGTCGAAGAAACACGGAATACCAGAAAACCAGGCCAAAACCTTCATTCCTATGCTTTTCTACTGCCATATTTAAAAATATCGTGTACATTTTTACAGAAACCATGGTTTTTTGTGAGTTTCTTGTGAGTTTCTTGAGTTTTTCAGTTTTCGTCTTCGTGTTTTCTTTTAACGTTCAAGTTTTGTCAGCCTCGCTTTGAATTCACAATTGCACTGATCTCAAATTATTTCGCCACACTGGAATTTTCAATTTTAATAAATTCTTAAATTTTACCTATGTTAAAAAATAAACACGTTATTTACCGGCAGCGTCGGTCCGGATGAGAGAAACTGTGCCCTCGGTCTTGAAAACGTCCCTCGCCCTTCGGGCTCGGGCCATTTTCAAGACCTCGGGCACAGTTTTTCTCATCCGGACCTCGCAACCGGTAAATAACATATATATATTTCTATTTGTGATTGTTATCTCGATTCAAAAGACGGTATTTTGGTTCATGAAAAATAGTATATCAAGCATTGGATTTTTTTTATATTAAGGGTGTCATCATGATGAAATGATAGGAAGTACTGGTTACATAAAGTCACCGACGTTTGATGCCCCCAGCGACTATCCCCGTTATTCCAATTGTTCCTGGTTGGTTACCGTTGATGAGGCATACTTGATTACCTTGAACTTCTCTTTTCTGAAAATTCATGACAATGATGTCATCGAAATTTACGATGGTAGTAATGAGAATGCGCCTGAACTTGCTCGCTATTCTGACTTCAGTGGTGATCAGAATAATGGTACTCTTGTATCATCCTCGAATGTGGTATACATTATATTAATATATGGCAACTCATCAAGAAATCAAACTGAATTCGCTCTTGACTTCGCTAGTCAACCCAAACCAACAGGTACACGTACTGTATAACTGCTGTAATATATATTTATTTTAGGATCCAAGTTTTTATGAATATCATGCACGTACTAATTTGATTCCTGAAATCTTCTTTTCGAAAAGCATGTTTCTGGTCAAACGTCTGTTTAGAACTGAATTCAAAATTGTGTAATACGCAGCAATGTAATGTGCAACTAACAGTGTGTGCATATGTATAGGTAATAGTATGGTTTCAAGTGCAATTTGGATATAACATGCACCTCAGGCAGATTAATGCTTGGCTCTACTATGGCTCTACCCACGCTTGACTCGATATGTCCGCGCGAGTTGCGCGCGCGATTAAACATGTCTAGCATGTTGCCAGGAGGAATCACTGGGAGGAATTCATCTTGACAGCTATAAGTATTCGAATGTGTTTTGGCGTTCGAATCAAACTGAAATTCAATAAATATGAGCTATTGGATTAGTTTAGATTATAAAAACCAGCAGGGAGGAGTAAACCTTTTAGGTTTTCGCGTAAAATTGGCCGTTTTATAGTTTATATTATATGCAATATGCGGCGACCTTTGAACTTTGATATATAAAGCTCGCTATTGCGCGTTTATGTCTGAATAATTCAGCACCGATTTGTGATTCCTCTTTAGTTTCCCACTGAAAAAAACATTTGAAATACAAATAAATACCCAGCGTATGGTTGATTCAAACTTTTGTTGGGTGATGATGTTTAAGTGTGACATATTTCATTGAAATATAATATCCTATAAAGACTGCATTCCTGTCGAATATTTTGCTCAATATATAAATGAACAACAGTAATATTTGCACATTTCTTGTTCGCATTGATCTGTACTTATCATGCATGTTTTACTTATCTTGTCTCTGTTCCAAGCATATTATCTGAATGCACTTGCAAATGGTTTATTAGTCATTGTATAGTTGTATTTCATATTTTGTTTCACGGCAGGGGCCTATAATGATAATGGCGTGCGCGAATTCATCACGCGAAAAACACGTTGGACTTGTCGACGCATAAGACAACCTTAATGTTGGTCGTTAATACGTAGTTGACGCATGACCAGTTTCCATGGAAACCAAATGGTTGAAAAATATCGGCACTTCATTTCCAACATCCCATCAAAAAATGAGAGTCATAGTTTACTTTGTTAATTTTTTATTCCTTTTTATATATTTTTTTCTATTTTCCCACTCCTTACGAAATTGGAGCCAGGCATTAAGTACCGAGTCCGAAGGACGACTGCTATTTGAGGTCTTTGAAAAACTCACGAGCATGCATGCATCATGTAATCTATACTATTTTGCGACAATGCATCTAGAAAATGCCATCAAGCTAAAATGATTTACCGCGTGTACGGTTTTATAAATGGGAAAAATTGTTAATAATTGGGATTTAAACAGGTAATGAAACTTACCCAGAAAAATAAATGAAGAAGTAAGTAATGATTAAAAATGTATCAATAGAATGGCGTAGAAACAAAAGTAAAAAGTAATCATAATGTAGCGAGAAATATCCGTTGTTTATATAGAAAAATTCAAGATATTGCACACAACATCGACTTCTATTTCTACAGTGGAAACAAAGCAACCAAACAGAGAATCGGCTAAGCAAAGTGAAGGCAATCAGACTACGTATATCATTGTGACTGTCGTTGTCGGTGTGGTTGTCGTGCTCATATTGATTCTTATCGTCATATTTCTCAGAAGGTACGAAATACCGTATATTAACTTATTTATGTGTTAATTTGTTATTGCATCACAGGATGAGGAGTTAGATGAAAGCTGCGATCTTTAAACTGACCTTTCATGAAGAGATCATGAAAATTGCGTTAATTGCAATTAACTTTTTGTTCAATAAACTGAAATTCTTTGAATTAACTTGAATCATACAGCTACATAATTTAATAATAAAGATTGCGTGTCCTCTGAAGCTCAATGGTCAAAACCATCAAAACATCCAACCTTAAAGCGCGAAAAGCACGATATGAACATGGTTGTAATATGTCTTTCTTAATGCTTTTATTGTTTGTTAGTATCAATCTTGCACCACATATCTTCCATGATATTCTCATATATAAGTTATTTATTATGAAGTGTGCCCATAGACTACTTTCATAATTCAGTCTTCAGATGAGTTTAAATATTCTTTTATGTGCATCTTAATAAGCCTTATCAGCCTCGTTTCTGTGACTGAAATTGAATAAAATTTATTAACCTGAACTTGGTCAATGAGGCTTATTAAGATGCACATAAAAGAATATTTCAACTCATCTGAATTATGAAAGTGGTCTATTGTGATTTTGTGGTTTTATGCTCTGACTTTCAGATGGAAACCTTGATTAGATTAGCTTTTTGCACTTGCATACCCTGTAGCGGAGCTGTACGTCATGCAGCGAAGTAGGGAAAATTCTATGTTTTAATAATGATACTACAAGCATTGTATGACAGCAACATAGGAATTTCCCTAAATTCGATACCCTAGCTACAGTAGCAACATTTTACGTCAAACAATTAAGCATGTGCGCATTTTAGGAGAAAGAAGAAAGCTGAAATATCGAGTGCGTTACATGGAATCAATCCATCATACAGCTGGAGGTAAGCTAAACTACTCTATTATTATCGTTAAGACATATTAAAAATTATGAAAATAGAACAAACCTATAAACATATACTCGAATTTTCATAATGTAAAAGACTTGTTAAATACCGTACCCCATGAACTGAGAGTGGTTAATGATCAGTAATGTATAGAACCAAGCGATTGAGGGGTTGTACATGTCGTATATATTCATTGAATTACCGCATGTCCATTTATATTCATAAATAATAATGATTAATTAATTATTAGTAATGATCATATAATAACCATTCAAATTAGGCCTGCACTAACGAATGAAGTGGAACAATTAAATGCTAAAATGGAGTTTTATCGCCCCTATTATAACATCACTCTATCGTCATTATAATCATTATAATCATCACCATCGTTATCATCTTTATCCCTAACACCATATTTGTGGACAACTTTCTCTTTAACTTACCTTTTCGATTTTATTTGCATTCAAGGAAAAAAGCTACAACGAGTGACGATGATTCTGTGTGGTAAGCACTTCTATTTTCTTCCCATTTTTATTATCCATCTTGAATGCTAACGTGCAGTTGATACAAGGGTGTGAAGTTTAAACACCTTTCAAAGACAACAAGACACAATAAAACAACCATTGTCTCTTGATGTTGTTTTGTTTCATTGTTAAAGCTTGTTAAAGCATAGGCAGCCAAGCAAATACTGTTATCCTCACAATAAATAGTTATAAAATATATTTTGGATGTTTCAAATATGTTTAAAGTGCTTCTGACTTTGCTATCCAACGATTTAGTTGTGTATCTCATTTTCTATGCAGATTGTCAGTTGCATGGTTACGTCATTGTATCATGTCCTATGATACAACGACGTAACCTGCATGTAACTGGACAATCTGCATAGATAATGAGATACACAAGTAAATCACTGAATACAGATTCAGAAGCACTTTACACATATTTTAAACATTTCTTTGTTGAAGATATATTTTACAACTATTTATTGTCAGGATAATAGTATTTGCCTGGCTCCCTATGGTTAAAGCTCAGAAAAAATCCGAGTCTAGCACAAGGCTTAAACCCGCAACTTCCACATTCAGATTGCTAGCCTAATTCAATGCCATGCTGAGATAATTTGGGTATTCAGTAAAAGTGTCAGGCTAGCAATGTGGAGTTTACAAGTTCAACCCCATGCATCTAAAAATCGATATTTTTCCTTAGAACTTTTACAGGAAAACAAACAGGTTATCTTCCCTCCAACCGACGTACCGTTTAATTTGGTTACGTGAAATGACATCATTATATATATATATATATATATGATCAGTGGATCTGTTTAAACCAGCTTTTAATACTACTTCAATATTATTCTTAGTTATGCTAATCCATCACCACCGCAAGAAAAATTGTGGGTTGGAAATTCCAAAGTTTGTAAAGCAAGTAGAAATCCTATCTACGAACCAGCAGATGAGCAAGAGCCTGCTGCTTTGTATTCTTTAACAGATGCTACGTATGAGCCACTTGTCGATAATGGAGACGGTGCGGCTCAAAGTGAAAATCCGTTATACGACGTGGGTAACGTAGCAAGTTCACATGTCTATGCAGAGCCAAGCTCTCAACAACAGAACGTAGTTTACGATGAGCCTGATGTGAAAGTCTAATATCATCGCAGAACCATTTTGCAGCTTGAAAGTTAGTAAAGAGCAAAGCTCTTAACAAAAGAACGCAGTTTGCGACGATCAAAAAGTTAAAGTCTAACATTGACTTGAGTTGAACCGTTTACCATTGATGGTTTAACTCATTTAGGAGAATTCGTAGATTATAGAGACTGAATAGAGACTGTATTAGAACCGTTGTCACAGCTTTAAAGTTAGTAAAAAGAGGGAGCGATTTTAGAAGAAAGTATACTGCAGCCAGGTTCTGTGAGAAAAGATATCGGCATGGAAAAATATCATACACACGAATTATTCGATGACGGAGTTCAATAGGGAAAGAATATCACGCACAATCGCACACATCCATGCACTCAAGGTCATAAATGCGACAATCGTGCCCATACCAAAACTGCTCACGCAGAATACTAGTTCTTATATAGAGCTCCTCTTACCACCTCAACGCTCTCGTTTGCATAAATGCATGCCACTCATTCTATTTTCGAGTACGATACTACAGTATCTTATCCTCATATATCCTGTAAGCAGTATCACTGCTTCTTGAAGAACGTTCTTTTCGACTGAAGCAAACCAATAATCGTTTTTGGTTTGCTTTTATACCGCAATAAAAATAGAAATAGTAATATAGATTTTTAGTATGTATTAACGTAAAAGTTTGATTAGTATGTATGGTCATGATTTGTGATATTTAAGCAATATATTTAATTATTTTAGGGAAGAAATTTTATGGTTTTCGTTACGCATTGATCACAGGGCTAAATTAATTTGTTTTTATTTAATTAAAATGTAAAATAGAAAAAATGTTGTTGGTTCTTTGTTGTTTTTTTGGGGACTGAACACCAGGCCATCTAGTGTGTTATCCTTCCCATGGAAAATACCACCTACCGAGAATTTTGACGAGCTCTTAGTGTGATAAATATAACTTTGCGAACACTGACGTACTCAAGTACAAAAATACTTTGAGTTGCAGATATAAGAAATCGTTGCAGTACATGTTCATACTCTTGAGCCTGAAAAAGATAAGTTCGCCTGGAAAGTAAACAGCGCTAACTTCCTTCTAACTATCCTGATTTTCTCTCTCTTTCTACTTTGCATATAATATATTGTATTTGCGATCTTTTACTTTTTGTCTGATCTTGCACTAATTCAGAAAGGAAAAGGAAATTAAATTACAAGGTAGCGAAGCAATATAGCATTATTTCCATTTAAGATCCATATTACATCAAGGGCCCAACACCTTTTGAGGAGAAAACAAATTTCCTGTTAATGTAAGACATGTCAGACTTGGCATCTTAATCTGTTGGACACAATCTTTTTACAGTAATGTTGCATGCAGTAATTTTTTGGGATCGTTGTTTTGTGGTAGTATAGTTCCTCTGTGTTAATAATGTTTGTGGAACTCAGGAATTTTTCCTGAGCCATAACAACTCGCACAAGCTTCCTACAAGCAACACAAACAAATAATTTCGGTTCTACCTCTGACTTTGTTTGTAGTTGTGTCTAAATAAACCATTTCTTAGATTCTTCACCAGTGCGGGGACATTAAATATGTTCCAGAAATTATTTAGTTTCATGACAATTTTGATATCTATGACTCACATCAGAACAACAACAAGCCACAAAGTCAAAGAAAATGAAGGTAAGCCGCCATTTTTGCTGTACGGCGTCTGCACGAATTGTCGAAACTACTTGAACATGGTCAATATGAAAATGTCAACGTTTCGAGCACAGGGCCTAGGGTAAAAACTCCTGACGCAGGGGCTTTTCTCAAAACGCCGAAACTTTAATCTTTTTCACGTGTTTTAGAACACACGCCAACGTATTGAAGATTATTGGCTATACTAGACCATCACGTTTGAGACATATTATTAGCACGAGTACGTTTCCCCCAGTTTATGAACTGGGTGTAAGGTTAATGTACTTATCAACTTGTCAAGTACATTAATTACACCTTGTTAATGAGCAAAATAAAATTATCCCATGGTAATAAGATTTTTGTTTAAACAGATTTCATTTAATGAACTAATTCGCAATTTGTGAGTTGAAGAATAGTAAACTTGTAGTCCTAGCTACATTGCGGATGAGACAAACGAGTGGCTATATTCGCAGGCTAGTATTAACCTTGCTGTCAGAACACCCATCCAGTCAGATTTCTTTCCTTTTGAGTTTATACCTAGCCACAAATCTAGCCACAGTAGTTCACTAGTTCCTCCTTTCTTTAGAGGTTATTTGGCCGGAAGGAACTTACGGACTTCCGAGAGCAAAGTCTGGTTGCCCAAAAACTGACCAGTTTGCTTGGGATCAAGGTTGGAGGCTACAGAACCTGGAGAACAGAGCAAATGAATTATCAAAACCTTTTCACATGGAGGCATCGCTAGTCCGGGAACTTCTCTCGAAAGCATTCTGCATTAAACGGCAAGATAATGAAAATCCAGTGACGAGAATGTGGCCAAAAGGTAGAATTTCGCTAAGTTTTTACTTAATATATGTATCTAGACGAATATATTATCAGTCGAAAATGAGCTTACGTACACTGATCAAAAATCATCTTAAACATCTTTCATAACGGAAAAGGCAAGCAGTTGGCACGACCATCAAATATACATCTATATCATTCTTTCATAAAATGTCGTGCCGTTTTGAAAAGATTATAAAATATTTTAAGATGGTTCCTTTTATGGGACATACTGCATATCCAAATCAAAATAAGTTCTGTCTAACACAGGCATCCGCTGTCGGATGGTTAATTGGTGTCAGGTCTTGTGGTTGCGTTTGATCAAGCGGTTATCCTTGGGAAACTGTTAGACAGGGTAATGATTTCGGTTCGTTGTCGTGTAGTGTAGGTTTGGGTCAGATAGTTTTTCAGGGAAGGTATGTCAGGTGGTAAAGATGGTTTAAGATGGTCAGATCGTAGAGAGGTTGTCGTGTCGTGTATGGTCGTGTCAGATGGTTGTATAGGGAAGGCCCGTCAGATTTTGAAGATGGTGTAAGGTTGCGAGTTTTCGTGAAATAATCAGGTGGTTGTCGTGTTTTGTAAGAACGTGTCAGATTGGTTGTCAGGTCTCCGGGTGGTTATCTTGTTTATTCAATTAATTAATAGGATCTACATCGCCTGTTTACAGATGACTATATGACACCACCTCAACACTCTTTAGGATGTATGGTTGGCACCATTTGACACCATCAACACCACCAGTTGGCTGTACCAGACGTAGTCCGCGCAATTAGTTGACATCTCAAATTCACAAATGAATCAGTATTTTAAGAGCTTCTATGCTGATTAGGATCGCATGTCCAGTTTCCCGTCACAGTACTGATTTCCTTTGTTTACCGTTCATTAATTTTTATGAATTTGAGATATGTATCTCCGTAACAATTTGTAAGACCAACTGACTACTTGTGAATGAATCAGTATTTTAATGCTGATGGTGATCGCATGTCCAGTCCCAGTTCCGTCTCACAGTACTGATTTCCTTTGTTTACCGTTCATTAATTTTTATGAATTTGAGATATGTATCTCCGTAACAATTTGTAAGACCAACTGACTACTTGTGAATTTTTCTGCAGGATCATACTGTATTTACCAATATGGTGTTAAGTGTCCACCTGGAATGGGAGATGGATATATAAAATGGGATGACAATGGCCAGTCTCAAGAAAACCTGAACCAAGCACTTGGAGCTTTACCTCATGGTGTATATGACTATGATACAAAAATATTTTATTGCTGTCAAAATCAGAGTACCTGGTATGACGTCATAGAACTACCAATTACGTCATCTTTTTATCTGCTACCATATAAGCCTCGTTTACAGACCTTTAAAGGATGTCAACGTGTTAAATGGGCCATGGCGACATTGGAATATATAAAATATAATACCGAGGACAATAGTAATCAGGATATATTCTATGGTCATCATGTGTTTACTGATGAGCGCAAAGATTGTCCAATGGTTTATTATTGCTATTATGAAAGTAGGTTTGGTAGCTTTATATCTTTTTGCAGAACAATATTCCACGTGGCTAGGTCTAAAAATGTATATAAATTTTCGTTCGAATATTCCATCCACAAAAACCATCAACTTAAATTGTAAATGTATTATTAATATACTGTATTCGTACGTTACCCACTGTGACCGTGATAACTCCACCTAGTTCTTCTCAAGTATAAGAAATAAGCATACTCCGAATACTGTCATCTGGTAAACCGAAGATATAAGTTTTGTATAATGCAAGACACAAAATTCAGGGGTGTAGTCCTAGAGCGTTAATAAAAGGGATTTTCGACCATAAACCTTACTAAATTATCCTATTTTTCTGGGGATTTTTCACGTTTTCAGGTTGTCGATACAAGCTAAAAGAACACCAAAATATTTTCAATTCATCAGGGCATTCTCTGGTTCCAGGTTATCCAAGTTACCAATCATGCTCCTGGTTAATAACTGTGCAAGAATCATTTGTTGTCTCTCTTAACTTAACATCACTGTATATCGCCGACTGTAAAGATAATTTTTTGAACATTTACGATGGAGCAAGTGAAGCGTCGCCAAGGATAGCGACATATTGCGGGTTTAAGACACCTGAAGATGTTAGGATGTTTTCAAGTGAGAGGAATATTTACATAGTTTTAAAGTCAGGCAATCTATCCCAACATATGAACTATAGTTTCGGATTCAATGCCCGGTATGGTTCTACAAGTAAGTTGATGTTTGTTATCGATCATTAAAAAAGTGCATTTTCTTCCTTCCTCATTCAAGAAGTTCTTTCTGCGACGTTCCTCTAAACGGTTATGCACAGTATACTTACTGCATGTAACTTAGTTATAACCGGGAAAAGTCCGGCTGCTTACTTTTGGTTTCCATTCTTAGAAATCACCACGTCGAACACCACATAATGTCGAGGCAATTGCTTTAACATTTTCCGCTCTACTATTGATTTTTGTTGGGGTTGCAGTGGTCATTGGCTATCGGAGGTACGTTTCACAACTCTGCTCTCTCGTGAATTATGTCTTATTTATAGGTCTAAGAATGAGATCAAGGAAAAGGAACCCACAAGCAGGTACAAATTCCTTCACTGTTAATATTATCTTTTTCGGGCAAATTAAAAAATGTGAATTGTGTAATATCTCGAACGTGTGGTGCCAGTGTAGGTAGCGTCTATACAATAAGCAGACTAAGCTTCGGGTCTGTATGATCAATCTACCTGAAGCTCGCTACTAACTTCCAGACGAAGGGCTTTCGCACGAAACGCCGAAGTTCTTGTTGTATTTTTCAGGCAGATTGATCCTAAAGATCCGAAGCTTAAAATATGTGTAAGCCCGGTTTGAAAGGAAACAAGGCCTCCTCCGCAAGAATCTCTGGCATTTCCCCTATTTATTTATTTGATACGGCTGTGAAGTTTACAATTAAAGATAATTTCGAGTTGGGAACATGGGTTCACTGTGTTCATCAACATCAGTGACGTAGGAACCGGGGGGGGGCACATTTTCTCCAGCTAAAACAATGGGAAAAGTGCTCTTTTCTAATAGAAGAGGTGCCCTTGAGACGAAGCACCCCTCCAAGTTGAAGTTGCTTCCTACGCCTAAGATGTCAACATTGGATATACCACAGGAACCCAACACTCAATTCTCGCAAAAATAACGGTGAAATACTGTATAATTATGCCTACAGACGCAGGTGGCAAATGCTGGTATAAATGGATCGGATGTTCTCGATTAACGATAATGGCATCATATGTCGATTTAGTACAGTATGAATATTATGCTTTGTCGTATAGACATTAGGATTTTTAATAACTGAACTAAATGCAGATTATTATTAATCAATTTAGATTCCACGTCCCATCAACGATTTCTTTAGAAACAACGGAAACAGTAGAACTACCAGAAAGAGTTCCTTCTTGCAAAGAGACGCGCAATCCATATTACGTCACGGCAAGATTGTGGGATGATTCAAGATTATCTCGATCATCAGATAATGTTGCGTATGTAACCTCGCCTGAACTGAATCATGGATATATGGATGCCCCAGGGGCAGATCATACTGCATGAAGAATTCTGAATTCGGAGCAGTACTACCCTGTTCCCCCGCATATAATAAACGATTTTTCGAGTTTATTTCAAGTGAAAATCGCCGTTTAGAGGCGCATGCGCTTATAAAGGCCCAGACACACCGAACGCGATTCGGCAACGCGACGCGATTTTTCTGAATTTTTGAAGCGAAAAAACTGTCCCTGAAAGGAACTTTTCGAAGCTATGCACACCAGACGAGTTAAAATGTATTATCGTTAAGTAATTTTGAAAAATGTTATATCTGGATCAAATGTATTTGCTTCTGAAAACTGAAAAATCGCGTCGCGTTGCCGAATCGCGTTCGGTGTGTCTGGGCCTTAAGAATCCTCGTATAGGCGCATCATCGTTCTCCTCCAAAATAGGCCACTGATCATAGTTAATGGAAAGATAATAATATATATTTTAATTAAAAAGAGCAATAAAAGAATAAAAACGAACGATAACGTATGGCAGTGATATTTCTATACTGGAAGGCAATGTTTAATGCCGTAAGAACTCTATTTACTCATTAAAATCATCGTTGTGTGCTTATTTTCGTTGTTTGTTGCATTGAACAATCTCATACACAAAGATTTAGGTAACTTAAAGGCGATTGCGCGTATATCCGGATATTAAGCGCATGCGCAATGCGCTTATATCTTGGGAGCGCTTATACGCGGGGGAATAGTATATGATGTGCACAGAATGATTTTCCGCATAGAAACTGTTTGATACTTTGATTAACTGTAGAAAAATTTAGCTTTATGGCTGAATTGCACGATTTTGTGGCCTAGGCCTATAACCTCCTAATGAATATTTCATAGAAAGTATATAAGATAGATAGATAGATCAACTTTATTTAGGCACACTAATCTCATTCAACATTATGCTGATTTTCATGAGAGGTGTGCTGATTAAATATTACAAATTTAAGACTAGTTTACTAATACATACAAACTATTATTATATAAATGCTATTAAATATTCACTTAACTAAACTACTCAACTTAATAATTGGGAGGCCGAGGAGAAAAGATTTTTACAAAACGAGTTATAAGATATCGAATTTCGAATATTTTCTGGTATTCTATTCCATAATTTAGCCCCACTGTAACTGAAACTTTTTTTAAAAATTCTGTCCTGGGCCTTGGAATAAAAAGCCCAGTTGAAGAACCTCTTAGATTATAACTACTAGCAGTGTTAGAAAATTGAAAAAAGTTACACAGTCTTTGTGGAGCTAATTGATTTACTGTTTTGTACATGAGTTTGGCCTTCATTAATGCTCTACGTTCTTCAAGAGATGTCCAACCGAGAGCAGTACGAGCTAAGATAGACTGTCCATGTTCATTTTTAAAATTCATAATTAATCTAGCCGCTCGATTCTGGAATTTTTGAAGACTTTCGCCGAGGCCTTTGCCAAGCTCATCCCAAACCTCACAACAGTAATCAAAATGCGGCTGGATCAATGCATTGTACACCAGCACTAATGTATCTCGGTCGACAAATTCTTTAAGTTTTTTTAACGCACCAATCCCCGAGGATACTTTACTAGCGATATATATTCAATATGTTTTTCCCAGTCTAGGTTCTCATCGATTTGAACTCCTAGAACTTTTGCGCATTTTACTCTTTTGATTAGACATGTGTCGATCTTAACTGTGGGTTGGACATCCATGCTATTAATCTTAGGGCGTGATCCAATCAAAATATATTCCGTTTTCGCAATATGTAAGCTAAGTTTGTTTGAAGACAACCATATTTTAACATTTTTCAAGTCCTTCTCTTCTGCTTCATTTAATGTTTTGCCCACTACTGTAAGGCTGGTATCATCTGCAAACATCCTTGGTGTTGTATGTTTAAGACAATTTGGCAAATCATTTATATAGATAATAAACAGAAGAGGGCCAAGTATACTTCCCTGAGGGATGCCGCAAGTTATTCCTCTCTGATCTGAAAGCATTCCATTTAGCTGACATCTCTGTGTTCGATTTGTTAAGTAATTACTTAGTAAATCTAGGGCTTTATTACCAAAGCCATACCGTTCGAACTTACGTAAAAGAATTTCATGATTGACAGTATCGAATGCTTTCTTTAAATCGAGAAGAACAACTATGTTGTGGTCCATGTTAATATACCATTCATTAGTACAATCTAAAAGTGTGGTAGTTGTGGAATGAAATTGTCTAAAACCAAACTGATGTTCTGAAAGAATATTCTGTTTCTTTAAATAATCATACATTTGGTCGTACAGAATCCTTTCCATCAGTTTGCTGACCACAGGTAAAATTGAGATTGGTCTATAGTTGTCTAACATAGTCCGTTGGCCTTTTTTAAAAATTGGAGTTACTCGTGCTACTTTCCACTCCATCGGGAATCTATCAGTGGCAATAGACATATTAAAAATCCTTGATAAAGGCTCTGCAATAGCAGGAGCTGCAGCCTTTAGTACTTTTGCTGAAATTTCGTCAATACCTGTAGCTTTGGAGATAGTTAATTTGGTTATAAGCCTGTAAACTATTGCAACATTTACAGGTTGGAAAATAAATCTCTCAATTTTTTCAGCAAGTTTAGGACCAACATCGGTAAAATAATCGTTAAAAACATTAACCAGTTCACTAGTTGATGTGACTGTTTTCTCTGGTAAATTAATTTCATTAACAATATTTTGCTTCTGACTCTTCCTAGTATCTCATTAACTGATTTCCACGCATGTTTTGGGTTCGTTTTGTTATTGAGGAATTTTGTTGCATAATATTCCCTTTTAGCATTTCGCAAGGCAATATTTGCGAATGACCTGTACAACTTCCAATCATTTTCATTATTGGTTTTTATGGTTACACGCTTACAAAGTGGTCTCTCTGAAACAACATTTTTAACAGTTTTATATTTTTTCAGGAACATTACTTTTTCTTAATCTTTTTATATCTTCCGTAAGTTGTTTGTCACACCTGAAGAAATAAGGTTTTCCCATTTTCCCATTTTTGTTCCACGTTTTTTGCTCAGTCAAGCCTCCCATATAAGCACACAAAAAAAGTCATTAAGAAAATTTTTCTCAATTAAATTTTTAAAGTTTCTTTTTTCAACCGCCTTTTGAGAATCCCTTTCCTTTAGAATTTAGTTTTATGTTGCATGATTAATAAGTTATCACTTATACACGCATGCACCACGCCTGATTGAATAATTTATCCAGAGAGGAAGTAATGAAAACATCAAGTATTGATTTTGTGATTTTAGTGTGTTTAGTAACACATCAATTATTTTGTGTTATTTGTGTTAGTTGCATTATGATTTGAAGCATTTAACATTCGACACATTTGAAGGATTTAAATCGAGTAGATTACAGTTCAGATCTCACTTCTTGTTTTTTTTTTTTATCGTTATCCAGTAGTTGAATTAGCCTTTCAATTTTTGAAAAGGTCTCAACAGTAGTGTTTGGTGGTCTATAAACACTTGAAAAAAAATAATTTAACATTCGACAGATTTGAATCGAGTAGATTACAGTACAAACTGGCCTATACAAAGCATGGCTTATATTAATGGCTTAATAATCAGGCTAAATATAAGCCATGCTTTGTATAGGCTAGTTGTAAAATTTGACTGTATTTTAGAGTAATAATCAAGAAATACATTATTATTATTTATTAATATGAGAATCCCTTCAACCCTACACACATTGCCAACATAAGAAACACTGTTATTGTTGTAAGAACGATTTGAGCAAGCATTAATATGCAGTTTTGTAGGAACAGGGGGCATAAGGGGCACGTCCCCCCGGGCCCCGCCAAGCTTTCTTGCGAGTACCCTTTTTTACAGCTTGAAAACAATGGGAAAAGTGACATTTTGTAACAGAAGAAGTAAGGCCGGGTTTCTCTTAAATCTCCTAGTAACTTGCCTAAAATCGCAAAACTGAATGTGATATTAAAATCGTAAGTACTTTAGTATATTAATCTTATAAAGGTGAACTTTAAACAACACTAAAATAGGCCTCTGGTGTGCTGTTTTAGAACTATATTTTGTTGTTTAAAAGAAACATAACATCATATCATATTAATATTCAATTTTCGTAAACTCGCGTTCTTATTGGTCAATTTGTACCACATGTGTGCATTTTATATACCAACAGCGCATGGCGTGCGCATCAGCACGGCAAGATAGCGCCCGATGATCGAATTCACGAATGGAAAAGTTTATAAGATTTCGTTTATTTTAAACCGAAGACAATCCCAAAACCACGAAGTGACCAAATTTCTAAAATAATTCCGTATTTAAACGTAAACATGTGTTGTTTATTTAGTTTATTTTACGAATTTACGGAATATAAGTTGCGAATCGGAGTGGCGAAGCGGGTTGAAAATATATTCGTAATTCGGCAGACAGATTCAAAACAACAACAAGGTTGTTTCTTA
This sequence comes from Trachythela sp. YZ-2020, assembly GCA_016169945.1. Lineage (NCBI taxonomy): Eukaryota > Metazoa > Cnidaria > Anthozoa > Malacalcyonacea > Clavulariidae > Trachythela > Trachythela sp. YZ-2020. Next base: position 3,883,865 of record JADLSH010000313.1, on the reverse strand, counting down.
TATAAAAGCTATTTGTCGTTTTAGAATATTCTAAAAACACTTTTGAATATTATCAAAACTAAACAAGGAACTAGTAAACAGTTAGTTCAACAAAGTTTATAGAATGTTTTTGCTCATAATTCATAAATAAAAAAATACCGCCAAAGTATGACGCGCCATATATTTCATTATTCTAATAATTAATTTATTCGGATATGAATTAATTTATTCACACTTTGAATTTGTTTATTCACACTTTGAATTAGTTTATTCATACCTTGTGAATTAGTTTATTCACACTTTGTCAATTTATTTTATTCACACTTTGGAATTAATTTATTCACACTTTGAATAAGTTTATTCACACTTTGAATTTATTTTATTCACACTTTGGAATTAATTTATTCACACTTTGAATAAGTTTATTCACACTTTGAATTTATTTTATTCACACTTTGGAATTAATTTATTCACACTTTGGAATTAATGTATTCACACTTTGGAATTAATTTATTCACACTTTGAATTAGTTTATTCACACCTTGTGAATTTATTTTATTCACACTTTGTCAATTTATTTTATTCACACTTTGTCAATTTACACAATTTAGCCTGTTATTTAGTGAACTTTTTTATAATTTCTGCATTGCAAGATGCTTCCACATATGCAAAGGCAATTTTTCCTTTACCGATTCTTTATATTTTATAAGGCAAAATATTTGAGCCAAGATGACCAAAAGATGACCAGGTCAGGCAGATCTGATTTATAGGTATAACAGAAGAACATTTACAGATCCTGGTACAATTTGTAGTTAACAAACCTGAAGAAATCCATGTAGTCCTTAATCAACGTTGCGACAGGAAATTTAGGAAGATATTTTTTGGCGGAATTTTTGGCGGTAAATTGTCGCCTCGTGCGTGAATCGTGATCTCGACAGGTTCTCGGTCATGGCGGGTGTAAACAACGTTTCAACACCTATTCAACGAGCTGCAGAGGCTTTAAGAACTCTGCAATCTTTAAACGATGCAGACATAGAACGGGTTGCATCACTGTCTACCCAGCAATCTCATGTAAACCCTGCTCCTGAAACAGCATTATCGCCATTACGTTCAGAACTTGCTCAGCGTTTTCCAACACTCAGAAACACTGTCGCATCGTGCACGCTCTGTTGGCTCGATGAATATTAATACCTCAAATACTTCAAAACGACGAGCTCACACCAGATCAGTATCATCAACATTAAAACGGGGAAGACCTGTAAGTAAATCTTTGATTTATAAGGATCTTGTTATCATCCCACATCCAGAAACCTCCCGAGTACCAACCCACAAATTAGAAAGGAAAGGCTTAGTGGTGTCAGAGTTTCCTTTCGATAAATCATGGGACGCGGCAACGTTATCCGAAAAGATGAAGGAGCAACTTCCATTGGCTTATATTCCGTTTCAATTTGTCAAAGTATGTATGCATTTGTATATTATATTTCAAATTTAAATACAGTAGTAAATATAAATTCTGGGGGAGAGGATTTCAGGCAAGCGGTGGGGTTTCATCATGCACGTGGCCCCTTGGAGTGATGGTATTTGGTCACAATTAAATTTTTGAGAAAAGTAATAAAGTCCACATGTTTGGTTATAACTGCACTTCCGGTTTACAATGTTAATTTTTAAAAGTAGCAAAGAGTTGATAACCTCTCGCTCTATCACATTTTAAAATTTCATTTTAATTGGTTGCATTTTGAGTTAGATATGACTTTTTTGTAAGAGGCAAAAAAGGGCGACCTAAAAGATTTGCCCAGTACTGTATTTCTATCTTCCAGAAAAAAAACACAGTAGGGAGCCATGAAATTGAAAGAATTAATTTATTTTATTCCTGGTTCAAAGACGAAACAAAAAACTCGAATTTGTTTCACTACCAAATATTAACAACGCATATTAATTACTTCCACTTTAACTGTTTCTTGAGAACAATCATACCAGTTCCAATAATTTACTTCAATAATCAAGGTAATAAAACTGCTAGCGATGCTAGACACTTACAGGATCACTGTAGTAATTTTTAGTGCATTTCAGGCTTGTTATGGGTCACTGGTACAACCCAAACTTGCTGAAGGTGTTGATTTAACATGTGAAGTCCTAATGAAAATAGCTGGTCAAGGCTGTGTTTATGTACGATTGTTGGAAGAATTTAAGCCTGAAGAAGAGGAGTCTGGTGATGGTTTTCTTACGAACATTTTTGCTGATGAGCCAGAAGGTTTTGTTACACATATGTATTGCACTTTAAATAACTAGATAGCAACTGTTTTGGATTTGTCATGAGTTTCAAAATAGAGAATATGAGAACAGGCAAGGTAATAGGGAGATGGAAATGCAAATGAAGTGACTGAATTTTAATCAGCAACTGGGTGTATTCATAATGGTTTCTGAGTGAGTTGCATATTACATTATCAATTATTTCCATTTTCTTGTTTGAATTAGAGGATACAAATGTAGTTATTCCAGAATTCAATGATGATCCTGTTTATGCTTATGCTGATCATGGCACTGAAAATCACCTGTCAGGTGGGAATATAATTATTCTAGGTGTTATTACCATAAATCCTCTACTATACCAGCCCCCCCCCCTAATATATCCCCAATCAAATAGGCCCCCATCTCTAATTGGAAAATGAAATTTATCAAGCACCCCTTATTATAGTTCTCCATTCACAATTAACTAAGTAAGTGTATTATTGTGTATTGGTTGGACTTATTAATTGGCTGGAAGTCCATGTTCGCTTTCTGGAACAATACACAAGATTTTCAGTGAAACTTAATGGTGGTCTCTCTTTTATTGTTTATAGTAAGTAACTCCTCGAATCTCCTGTTATTGTGGTTGATCGAAACAATGGATCATCTAATGCTGAATCTGAAGAACTTCTCCAGTTTCTAGTCAGTGATGATTACCAGATCGAGACACCGCCTCCATTACTAGTACGTGAAATTGTTATTAAGAGAAGCAACATAGTCAAGTCATTGATTTCAGAATTCAAGGACAGTGACATTCCAAAATACACTCTTGTATTTGTGTTTATGGGAGATAACGGAATCCTGGAGAATGGTAGAGGGAGTGGAGTCACACGGGAAATTTTAAGCCTTTTCTGGAGAGAATTTTCTATTGCTCTATCAATTGGAGCATCAGAGAAGGTTCCCTCCATCAAGCATGACCACCAGACATCCGAGTGGGTTAGTGTTGCAAGGATACTTACATATGGGTATAAAGAAGAAAGTTATTTCCCTCTATTTTTGTCACGAGCATTTATCGCAAGCTGCATATTTGGAGACAACAGTGTAACTGCAGATTGTCTACTCGATTCCTTCAAAGCGTATATTTCGAAAGATGAACAAGATACTATGAATAAATGCCTGAATGGAGAATTCGACCCAAAAGACGAAGACGTCCTAGACCTTCTTAGCAGCTACAATTGCTACCGAAATCCAACGAAAGAAAACATTCACATCACCTTTGAAGAATTAGCACATCAAGAGCTTATCCAAAAGCCACGCTATATTTCTAATGCATGGAGTGAAGAATTGCAGTCGTTAAAAGGCTTTCCTGAGTTCAGTAATTTCAGAAGCTTGTCTGTCATGTATGCAGAGAAGAAACCTTCGTCAAAGCGTGTTATCAAACTGATTGAGGCTGAGCCAAAGTCTGATGCCGATCGTGCCTGTCTGGACCACTTGAAGAGGTTAATCAAATCACTGGATGATAACATGCTGGCTGGATTCCTTCAGTTTCTGACAGGAAGCGACATCATTACAGTAAGAAAGATTTCAGTGTCATTCAATGCAAACGAGGGTCATACTCGGGGGATTGTAGCTCATACTTGCGGACCGTTGCTTGAGCTGTCGTCGACATACCAATCATATAATGAACTCTCAGAAGAACTCACCAACATACTACGAAACTCTGCTGCCTGGTCGTTTGTCATTGTATAGAACATACTATAATGTAGGTGTGATCTGAAAACACTTCATTCCAGTAGCTGACTCTTGGGCTTTGCATTGTTGTTGTTAGTTAAAGCGTGGAGATTTACTAATGTTAAATACAGTTATTATATATTGTATCTGTTTGGTTATGTACAGTAGGTATGTTTTGAAATACCTCACTATATAGTAACTGACTGTTAGGCGTTATTGTTAGTTAGAACAGGGGATTTGTTAATGTTAATGTTAAATATATTTTAAATATATATTGTCCCTCAGTTAAGATGGGCATCTACTTGGTGTTCAGATGTTAATTTGTTTATTTTGAAACCAGTAACCAACCAAACAAACACTAACAATCAGGCATTACTGTATTTTATTTTATGTCAAGAAATATCTAATATCTCTTAATATCTTGGTATGCTATAATCTAGTTGTGTTGATTTTGGTATCATAAAATGGATGGGTTAAGGGTCAGTTTAAAATCTTTGTACAATCGAAAAGGCAATGGCACTGCATTGATGAAACATAACTAAAACGAAGTTCGCAGACGCTGCAAACATTTGGAATATTTTTCACATTGTGACATAAACTGTGACAATTCCAAACATTGGCTAGTTGGATAATTGTGAAAACAGATGTAATTACAGTAGCAGTATAGTTGGTTAATTCATTCATCAGCAATTATCGAAACACTGTCGAATAGCAAGTTTTCAGTTTTATGAATCTGTCTTTTTGCTCTGTTTACACATATGACCATGACATTAACCTTGTACATTACAAGGCTTTATATACAGTACTACATTTTACCACATTTACACTGGATTTATTTACTGTTTAGGATAACTTGTTATCACCTATTAGTTGCTTACACTGAAACTGTATTTGCTATTGTGTGCAAAAGTGACTTCATCATTATATTAATTGTCTTAACTGACGTCAAGACTCGTGGTCATTTAACTCAAATTGAGAGAGCAATTGAATACATTGTATAAACCTTTCCTTTCCGTCCCCAGTGAGGGGATCACAGTTAACTTCAAGGTAAATTCTCTGTTCAGCAGTCAAGTCTATTTCAACTCGGGGTACATTGACCTGATAATCATCCTCATCAATTGGTAGTAGTGCATCCATATCAATCCCATAATTAAGCAAGTCACTTTCGCTAAGAACTCCTTCAATTCCAGAATACTGTACTCAGAATATATATTTAACAAAATACCGGCAGTAAAAAGCTGTAAAGGAGACATGTTATTCTCAGATGACAAAGGATGATTCTGCCACTGAGCAATAAATTCCTGCAAACATGTATTTATTCGTGGAATGTAAACATAATGCAGAGCAAATATATGAACATCATTTAGGGGATCCAAGTTTTCAGATTCCTCCAATTCACTGAATATTTTGGCAAAGAAACAAAGCACACCAGAATATATATCACGGTGAATTCTTTCCACTCTGGTATTATGAACTGAGCTCCCAGTTATAATACTTCCTCTTCCTAGTCCTTGTTTCCAGCATATAACGAGCTACTTCTAAGTTCTCCAGTCCGTGGTCGCTTCGTACTCTGGATGGTAAACCAAAGTGATCAACACCCTGTGTAAATAAATGCAAAACAGTGTCTGCACGGTTATTGTCAGCACAGTGAGCATAAATTACCATGCGTGAATATCCGTCCACGCAACAATGGACCACAAGCCTCCACCGGATAAGCTTGTGGTTACCATCGATATGCCATAACGCATTAGGTGTAGGAACACTGTACTTTTGCCTGTAAATGACAGGCCTCCATCTCAAAGCAGTACCAAGAGGATCCACTTTACGGAGACATTCACGCACTCTCCAGCGTTGGACTCGAAAACCTCGACTTCGCAATGCCCCCATGAGAAGTCTTTCACCAATGTTCGGGGTGATGCTGCGAATGTCTTGCACAACATATTCTAAATGGTCATCGGTAATAGTAGACCATTCATCGGCTTCTTTACTTATATCTAATGCCAACCTTCGTCTTGAAAGAGTACTCATACTGATGCCAAGAAGACGGGAGATACTGCTCCAAGTGAAGTGCATATCTCGTAAAAATTCTACTTGCTCTTTCTCTATCATGAAGGAGGGTCTTCCTGGCCCTTCTATATTTTCACGAAATGCAACAAAATATCCAAAGTGTCTATCGGTTGATGGTGATTGAATATAATTAGTTATGGCGCGCTTTAGTTCACGGGTGGTTTCCATACAACCAATCAGGATGTCGTAAAGCCTTTGATCATTTATCAATTGTTCGTTTTCTTCAGGGTAGTCTAAAATTGTTGCTGACATCTGCTCTGTCAACAGTTGCAGTGTACAGGATGCCTCGTCCAACCTTCGATTTACAGTTTCGATATATTCATCAGTAACTGCCCCTACATTCTCGTCGAGATCTCCCAACTCGCCCAGCAATCGTTTTAGTTCGTCAATAAAGACTCGAAGACCATGTTGATTTCTTTCTCGTGCGACAAAACGCGCCATTTTCGAATACGTTTCTTATTTACAGTATAAATAGATTTGTCTTAAATTAACTGAAACTCTAACAACTCGCAATGCATTAACAAAGTGTGAATAAAATAAATTGACAAAGTGTGAATAAAATAAATTGACAAAGTGTGAATAAAATAAATTCACAAGGTGTGAATAAACTAATTCAAAGTGTGAATAAATTAATTCCAAAGTGTGAATAAATTAATTCCAAAGTATGAACAAATTAATTCCAAAGTGTGAATAAATTAATTCCAAAGTGTGAATAAATTAATTCCAAAGTGTGAATAAAATAAATTCAAAGTGTGAATAAACTAATTCAAAGTGTGAATAAATTAATTCCCAAGTGTGAATAAAATAAATTGACAAAGTGTGAATAAACTAATTCACAAGGTATGAATAAACTAATTGAAAGTGTGAATAAACTAATTCAAAGTGTGAATAAATTAATTCATATCCGAATAAATTAATTATTAGAATAATGAAATATATGGCGCGTCATACCAAAGCGTTACGATGAATATTCGAACGAAAAATTTTACATAAAATTGTAAGTGCATAAACGTGTGAAATTTTTGGTGACGTTACTCATTTTATATTTCATATAGAAACAAAAATAAACGAACTACAGTCAGGGCGTCGCTACTGGGGGGGGGAACAAGGAACTCGAAGTTTAATACTGCACTCGAATACTCGACTGCGTCTCGTGCAGTATGAAACTCTCGTTCCTTGTTCGTGAACGAGTGCTTGTAAATCACGATAATGCACGAACAAAGAGTGCTTTAATCCTTAAATAATATATACCAGTGGCGGACACTTTATGAAATATTGGGGGTGCTTGTGCCGAAGGCACGAGAAATCTAGGTGGGTACGGAAGATGTCCCCCCGGAAAATTTTTATAATTTGGATCCCGGAAATGGCATTTGCAGCATTCTGAGAACACATTTTGTAAAAAACTTTAGATTTTCAAAACACTGTTCTCTTTATCGTCCAGTCGCCTTGCGCCGTAATTACAATCGGTTGTTTCAAATGTAAATATCGCCAGACGTGTTTATTCTCTGGCAACAGGACACGCGTCATTCGATAGCTTATGACTTTCTCTTTAAAATTATATTTAGTTTGTCCCGGTTCATATTACATATCCAAATTAATTTGCATACATGTTCATAAATTATCTAAAAATTTTACAATTATTGTTGAAATAAACCTGAATTGCCAGAACAGGATTTAGAATCGATTGCCGGTAATTTCAATACGCTAGGATGCAAAGCCGCGGAGATTTAGCTTCCGAAGTTGCCCGAGCGTGCGCCGACAAAACCGGGATTTCGCAATTAGACGGGATTTTCACGAGAAAAGTCGAGAATTGTCATAAAATGGCTAGTTTATTTAGTATTGATATTTAAATACATCCTTTCGAACAGGATTTTCAAGAGCTATCCAATGGTCACACTTAGGAGTTTGTAGCGTGTAAACCAAAGGTAGGAAAGCGAAATGAATATATAATTAGTTTGTATTATTGTTAATTTGTAAACAATACAAAGTTCACAGGTGTTTGAAAGGGGCTAAATTGGCCGCGTAGCATTGTAAACAAACACAATTTACTTCTCTAAAGACATCGTAAAACGCTGAATCGAACGGTGGTATTTTCATCTACATAGCATGCACTGAACCGAAGATATGAACCTGCAAAATTTAAGACGATATCGTCTTAAAAACATTAGCACCTGACAGCACCGGACAATAAGGAGTATATTGGTGCATTTTGTTATCAATCGCATGCTAAGCATAAAAAACCAACATTTCAGAGAAAATATTTACATGATTATTTATATTTGTGAATGGAATTGCAAGGTGGTTTAATTTAACACGCCAATTACAATGTAAAAAATTTATTCGCCAAGTGAGTGAAATTTATTCGCACGCTTTTGTTTCGTTAACATAAAACCACAAATTGGAATGTTAATTGATTATCCATTGTTTTTCAGCATAATAGGCATTCAAATATTATCGTGCAGCAGGAAATTTCGCCGCTAAACAATAGTATATATAAGCTTCAAAAACAACAAAAAATCGACAATGACATTTAAAAAAGAGAAAAATTGTTTGAAGAAAAATTGGTTGAGAAAAATTGTTTTGCGGATTTTGAACAATTTCGATCGTTAAGCGTAATATGCCTTTTATCAATAGACTTGCCTGTAAGTATAGGTTATCATGCGATGTTGCTCGTACAATTAGGGATTAATAGTACGAGTGATGTTTGGAAATTTTGCCAAAATTGGACGAGCCGCCGGGGCGAGTCCAATTTGGCAACATTTTCAAACATCACGAGTACTATTAATCCCTAATTGTACGAGCAACATCGCATGATTACTTGTTTATTATTAGCATGACAAAATTTCCGCCATTTTGTTTGTTTTGGGAAAATCATTAATTGTACTGCAGTACAATTAATGAAATAATTGTACTCCTCTCAACCAATCAGCATCCAGTAATTTTGTCATGCTAATAATAAGGAATTACACAGAACAAAAAAAATGTATAAAATTAAATTTTATCAAATAGTCATTATTTAATATGACAATTACGTTATATGGGTGTGATTTGTGTTATTTGGTATAAGCCCCTAGTGTCCGCCACTGATATATAGTTTGTTTGCATCACATTTGTGATAGAGATAAGGTCATAAGGATATGAATAGTCTGTTTAAGACAGTTAGTTAACACGGTATATACAGCAAATTCAAGCAAGTTGTCGTTCCAAAAACGTAAATCTTTAAAATTCACCTTTATAAGATTAATATATACAGGGTGTATATATGTGAAACGTGAAAAGTGAACCCTTTGAAATTTAATACAATACAGGCCCCTGGGGAATTTGAAATAGTAATACGACCTATTCGTAATTCGACAGTTATGCTCTGAATATATTAGAAGCTTTTTTTTAAATTCAGGGCTTAAAAAATCTTTGTCTCTTAAGAACAAAGTGGATTTCTTGGGAAATTCCGAGGTTGCGTTTTTTTTGATACACCCTGTATAAGAAATAACATTTTTTCCTGTTTTTCTATACACTTATAGAAACACTTGTGGGAGTTTGGGAGAACTCGAAATAACTGATGAAATGATTGTTTCTCGTTCTCCCAAACTCCCACGCGTGTTTCTATTTAACAATTAGATTATGAGCTCAAGATTTCTATGAGGTGATAGTTGATGAGGGCGAAGCCCGAATGAACTATCATCTCATAGAAATCGAGAGCGAATAATCTAATTGTTTTAGTAGAAACCAGCAAGAAAACATTATTTCAAAACGTTTTTCATAATTTATTGAAATAAATTCGTTAAAAGTCGCGCCGAGGAGATGGCTGTTTCGCTACTCGCTATCTATCGACAATTAGATAGCGAGTAGCGTAGCCAATCAAATTACAGCATTTGCAATAGTATACTAGTATGATTCTACTAAAAGTGTATAGAAACACGAGAAATGTTTTCTATTTCTTAAATAACAAAGCAAAAAAATTGAGCCCGCGTTATTAGAAAAAGCGGTTTTTTTACACTGTACTTGATGTAATTTTTCATTCCGTAACTCATCCGCATGCCATTCCGCAGAGTCATTCCGCCTTTTATAGTCACCGCAATGACAAGCAGTCATGTCACGTAGCTAACATGTTTTAACACATATCCTATAGTCAACCGGCTTTATATCATCACTTCCGAATATCAAGTTTAAATGAAATAATGAGGATAATCAAAATTCTTGTTGCTGTTGTCATTACGTTGATAATGAGATGTGACATTCTTCTTGCTTCAAAAGGTGAGCATTAAGATGATGTTATACGGGACAACTATTAGCAGCTCGCAGTGTAAATGAGGTCATGACGAAATTTGATTGGTTCTGTAACGATTTTCATTGCGAGTTCTCGCGAAAAGTTGTCCTGTGTAACATCGATCGCCTTTAGAAATTAGAATAAGGCGAAATTCCTTTAGACTGCGATTCAGTTTGGCTTTATAAAGTAGCTGTTGTTTATATAAAGTGTGTGTAGGCAAAGCTGAGTGCTGAATATTTACTCGTGCGGAAGTACTAGACTCACTTCTTGAACAGGTATACGGATAGTGGACGGACGGACGGACGGACAGAATGGGATTAGTTATGTTAAGGTTGCGCAAGAATGGGATAAAATACGAATATATATACGGGCCATTTTTGAAATGTTATCTTTACATACATATGTTTAGTCATTCGGCAACATCGACAAATAATTTTTCTAAACTTTCAAAGCAATTATAATTGGCCGATTGTAACGTCAGCCAATTCTGTTCAGCCATTCATCACAGATATTAAGACGTACTCAATAGTTATGAAAGCGCATCTTAGACTTAGCTTACGCAGAGGCACACAGCATTTTTCTTCATGCATCGTTTTCTTCATGTGTTTTTTCTCCTATAACCGCTGTGCCAGTATTATGCTAACCATAGACTTCAGTTAACATTGCATTTCTATTAAGATCCGTGGCCATCAGGAAGTTACAGCCTTTCGAAACCAAAATCAGGATGTCCAAATTCTTGGAAAGAGGGGCGGTTACGTCAGGACCTTGAGGACGATGCAATATCCGACAAGAAATTCCGCAGTAAATTTTCTTCAAATTTTCACATGAATGCTACTATAGTCAAGAAAGAATATGTTGAAAGAACATTTTGTACTAAAATTGCTGACAGTCCCGATACACAAGAGCGTGATCTATGGCAGAAAGGTATAGATTTGAAGAGGGCTAAACAATATTACACTAAATCCGTCGGAGGACCATAAATTTCGATAAATTTAGGTTGTTTACAATTTACATAAAAACTCCATATGATCTGGAATCGTACAAATTGAACGCAAAATTTCAGTCGGAAAACCCCGCACGGAATATGCGCAACCATTTGAAAATGGTGTCTGGCCCAGGGTGTCATAGAAACTCTTACCATAAAATTCAAAGATTCGCGATGACCGTGAAGTAAATTAAAAAAGGGAAAGTTGTGAATGGAACGACGTATTCGACTGTACGTACGAAATGTTCCCACCGGAAAAGTGAGGACAGCATCAGTTTCAATATATTAATATATAAGTTATCAATTGACATAAAATATTTTTATTTTAGGTTTTTACTGTATATACAGAAAACAGAGCTCATGCCCGGATGACATGGTAGGAGGTTCAATCTTGTGGGATGATGAGGATGGCAGTTATGGACATGATAAAGAAGGTTATCTACCCGACTTAGATGGTGGTTATCGTGGTAGTGATACAAAATTATACTACTGTTGTCAAAGTCAAGGGAAATGGTATAAGTCCATTGAACTGCCGACTGAAAAGCCATTTTATTTATTACCTTATGGATCACAAAACTGCCAACGTGTAACGGGGGCTGTTAGTTCTTTGGAATACATCGTATATGATACTGAAGATGATTTAAATGTAGATCATTTTGAAGGGCATCATGTGTTTACTGATAGAAAGGAAAGTTTACCGAAAATATATTACTGTTATTATGAAGGCAGGTATTCAAATCTAATTCATTGCTGGTATCCCATTAATTGGTTAAATCATCAGTGCTTAATCTATACAGTAATCTAGTGAAGTATTATTACTGACTGACAGTAAAAACAGGAGCCAGGATACGGCTGTTTAATTAGTTTCAACAGTGGTGACATCGATCCATATATCTCCCATTCATCTTCCTAAAACTAAAGTCGTTGCACTGTGAATCAGCACGCAAACTGCGCTACTACTGCGCTAATCGCCAGGGAATTCCCATCCCAGGTTTTTTTTGTGCCATTAACTTGTAGCAAGTCGTAAACATGTTTCAATAACAATTTAACATCGAAACGTTCGACATGAAAATGTACACAGTCGTAATCGAAAACAGTCTATGAAGGGCTGAGGAGTGAGGATCGTTCGGTGCATTATAAAATACTGCCTTTCAAAAATTACCAGGTACTGTATATGCATCACCCATTTTTCGTACGTAGAAGCAAGATTGCTTTATTACTATCTTATAGGTTGTCAGTACAAGATACAAAATGCAGATAATGGGTCGTTTGTATCTCCAAATTATCTCAATGGTTCCTATCCAGATTTTCAGTTCTGCTCTTGGTCAATAACAGTTAATGCATCTCTACGAATTTCACTGGAATTTCAAACCCTCTACGTTCCTGACTGTAAAAACAATTCTCTTGATATCTATGATGGAAATAGTGCCAACGAACCAACACTTTTAGCAAGATTTTGTGGAGAGAATGCCACTTCAGGAGTCAAAGTGATATTGAGTGCAAAAAGTTTATACATTGTTCTCAAATCTGGCAACAACTCTGTAAGAAACGAAGAGGTTTCGTCAAAACGTATAGGATTTTATGCAGAGTATGAAGCTTTTCTACCAGGTACATCAATTTGACTTATGCAACTTTACAAATAGATCAACTATACTATAATATTGCTACCATGAGGACCAAATGTCAAATAATGTAAAGTCCATCAACAACCGATCTATTCGAGTAAGCTCTAAATAACTAATGTAGATTAATAAATTAAACTATTAACTTTTAAAGGAGATTGAAAGTAAAATTTAGCTTGTCGAAAGAACTTGTCAAATTTTCTACATTAGAGTTTGGTCCGCCATCTTGGACATATTTTCAATGATTTTAATGTGCATGTGACGTTACAATTAGGAAAGTTTGTCCTATTACTATAGACCAATGCTTGAAATACGATCGCTTTGGAAACAGTTATATTTAGGTGCCCTTAAGACAAAGTCCCCCCCCCCCCAACTTGAAGTTGCTTCCTACGCCTATGCATATTTCCCATCATCATAATTGCCTATCACTTCGAAGGCTGCAGAAATAAACTAGCCCATGGCTATGGCCATGTCCACTCGAAAATATGCCTTTCGTTTACAAAAGACAATCAAGATATTAAGTAAATAGTCTTTATGTTTTATCTTTTAGCAACGACAATGTTTACCAATCCAACAAATAGTAGTAGTTTCGATAGTGGAAGACAGGATTTACATAACACAAGCAATGGAAACTCAGCTTTATATTTATCAATAATTTTGCCAATTCTTGCAATACTGATACTATTAGGAGTGATGGCAACAATATTTTATTGGAGAAGGTTGGTGACATAGCGTATGCATGAATACAATTTAATTCTCCCTGCTGTCAATCAGTATCAGAATGTTATCGATGGGACGATATATCCGGCGGTTTTCACGACACATTAGTTTAAGACTACAGTTTAGTAAGTATATATAGTATAAAGAATTGAACATATATAGCATGTTTCTTCGGTGAAACTGCAGAGGTTACATTGAACATATATCTTTTTTATAGACGTAACAATGGGAATGATGCTGCTAGTCCTGCTACACAAATGGAGAAAAAGCACAATGAACCTACCACAGAAAGGTAATAAAACGAAAATATCATCTCGTACCCCGAGCCCACGATCCTCTGATGGAGGCTAGGAGGCTCTGGGAATCGACGGCGAAAATCAGGTTCTGATTCGTTGTTTGTCTGATTCGTTGTTTGTCAATTTCTCATATCCATTCTCTTTTACCCCTACCACGTTTTGTGTAGTGTGATTTATATTGATTAATGCTATATTTGACTGTAAATATATAGAGTTTATTGAGCAGCCAACGTTAGACATTTAGCCACAATTCGTTACAATACTTAACAATAAGAACACATCATAACTTTAATAAACTTCGTCCATTCATTCACTTCTCATATGAAATTAACAATCTACAATCATTATGTCAATAACAAAACTGTGAATAACAACACCACAATTGAACTAAATTTAGCATTCGAACTAAATTTAGCAGTTCGCTACTTAATATAATATGTATTAACATCATGGCCAAAATCGACCACAATCTATATAAAAGCCGTCATAAAATAGCTTAATTTGATCAATCTCAGTGTCATTTAACATAATAAGACCCTGGCAAGAGTTCTTAGAAGAACTAAGGTCGTAAATTTTAGCTTGAAAACATTGTTTACGTCGAGCAGAGTACTGGATCCGAATGTACTGATTTTCGTGCAAAATTCGCCGGCAATCCCCAGAGCCTCGCTAGCCATGCAGCTCCGCCAGAGGATCGCGGGCTCGGGTACGAGATTGAATAAGAATGAGAAAGAAACTAAAGAAACCAACTCAGCAACCTTGTACCCAGGGCATTTCCCTTCCCAATGTCAAAAAGAGAAATGCCCTGGGTACGAGATTGCCAACTCAGGAAATATAATCAGGCATAGGTCAGATTTAGGGTGTTGCTGATAGAGACTACAAGGCTATGGTATTTCCATTGTATCCTACCGTATAATATGGTATCTTGGTGTGGTCTGATATGGTAAGATGTGGTTAACATATATGGTATGGTATGGTATGGTATGGCAAAAATTACGGGAAATACTAAGTATTTTTACAAAATACTGAAAACAACGGTAACTCCAAAAAAGAGCATTTTAAATAATATTCTAGTTTTCGACTATGTTTTAGTCATCATCAGGAATCAACATAGTCGAAAGCTAAAAAATGTATTTAATTAAATTGTTCATTTTCGGAGTTACCGTTGTTTTGTATGATGTACTGATAAAACGAGGGAAACTTTTCTATTATGAAATGCTATTGCTATTACATTCATTTCATAATTTATATTTACTTGAATTCAAAATTCGTTGCATTAATTTTACATACCAATACTTGAATACATGCCAATCAATTTTGAGCGCATACCTGAAATGAAATAGATCGTTTTCACGGATCACGTGACTAATTCTAAACTCTAACTACTAAAGGCTAAAGCTACCAAGCTGGCTGTTTTATACGTTATGTAGATCGTTACTAGAAGTGTTCACCAAATTTTTGAGTTGATACAATTATTTCTCCTTAAGTTAGGGAGTTTTGAAAAATATTATTGCTGCCGTCAGCATTACTTTAAAGGTTGTTAAAACTATATTATACTGGCACACAAATTGATTTTAAAATACTTGGTTAAGGTTAAGAAACATAAGTAATGATTGTCTAATCCAACCTTAGTAAAATTGAAAACATTTGGGTTAAAATTCGGCTGCATATGAGCACTTGCTTTATGGCCGCAATGTTGGTGTACCGAATTGCGCCGAATTTGTACACCAACATGGCGGCCAAAAATCAAATGCTAATAAAAGGGAGAGTTTCGCCAAACTGTTTAGATTCTTTCTAAGGTTGGATAAGGCATCACTCTTAAAATTGCTTAAAATTAAAATTAGATTACTTAAAATTGGTATCACAGAACTATCTCCATCCATATCTAAGCTTATCAATATTTCTATTGGTACATCCAAATTTCCTTCTAGATGGAAATTGGCTAAAGTAACTCCAGTATTCAAGTCTGGTGATATTAATAATGTGACGAATTATCGACCCATATCGGTATTGCCAGTACTTTCAAAAGTAATCAAGAAACATGTGAATGAATGCCTTTTTAGATACCTTACCGAACATGATCTTATCTACCACAATCAGTCGCGATTTAGGAAAAACCATAGCACTGAAACGTCTCTTGCACATACAATTGATTCCCTTCTTTTCAATCTGGACAAAAACCATGTAAATGGTCTAGTACTTGTTGACTACAAGAAGGCATTTGATCATATGGTTGACCATAATGTCTTGCTGCAGAAACTGGATTTATACGGACTTGATCACAATACTCTTGAAACAATGTGTAACGTTTGGAGGGAATGTATCATCCATGATGTCCATTAATGAACGTATTCCTCAGGGTTCTATACTAGGCCCTGTACTCTTCCTAATATTTATTAATGAACTGCCTCTTTATGTTGACTCGGATATTGACTTGTTTGCCGATGCATGATACTACATTAATTGCCTCATCCGATTTGAACAACATCCAGGAGCTAAGTGAGAAATGATCCTCTATAGTACTAGTCAAGTTGACAAAGCAAAGTTATGTTAATTACCGGTAAACGTCTCAAAACTAAATTGTCTGAGGAAGATCGTCAACTTACGATCACTGCTAATGGTAGGAGCCTAGAACAAACTGATCACACTAAACTCCTGGGTATGGAATTGAACGACGAGTTAAGCTTCGATTGTCACATCGATGCAACATGAAAAAAGATATCGAAACGTATTGGTATCCTTAAAAACATTAGAAATTTTCTCCCGCAAAGTGAACGAATTCTTTATTACAACTCGATGATCAAACCTTTATTTTTTATGCTAGCGTAATTTGGACTAGTACTAGTAAAGGCAATCTTACTATGTTACTAAAGTTACAGAGGCGCGCAGCACGTGTAATTCTGGATGCAAACCCACGTCATCCTTCAGTGCCATTATTCAATAAACTTGGATGGCTACCATTTTATATTGAAACGGACATCAAGAAAAGTTGTTATGCATATAAGCGTACGCATGGACATACACCAACATACCTGTCGCAGTTGCTAAGTTCACCAGCGAGAAACACGAAATGCCCATAACACGTTTATGCTTCCTAAATACACCCGTGCAACGGAAGGCGGTAGAGCATTCACTGTAACAACTGTTAAACACTGGAATAGTCTTCCACTTAAAATAAGAACACTGCCAAGTGTAATGTCCTTAAAATCTAGGCTTTTTAAAGATAACTTGGACGAACAAAAGAACCTTATCTCTTTTTAAACTATTTTATCATTTTTAAACTCTTTTATATTAGTAGATAAAGTATATTGCTAAAAATAAGTATATATATAGGTATAGTATAATTGTTGTAATCATAAGTTTTAAATATTTGAGGGCCACGGGTTTGTTAGTGCTATGCACTATTAAGTGTTACCCTCGTGAAATAAAGTTTATTCTTTCATTCATTCACTCTTAACCTTAACCAAGCATCTTAACCAAATTGTGTGTATAACATAATTTTAACAGCCTTTGAAAATAATGCTGAAGTCAACATTAAATATTTTTCAAAACTCCGTTTTCACGGTTTTTAGCTGTTTGACACGGTTGACAGCCAGTTTGTAGGTTTAATATTTGAATTTTGTGACGTCACGTGAAAACGATCTATAGCATAATGTTGAGCAATACTAATTAATTCCTCCGTTATACACATTATTTTATAAAATATTTATTTTTAGGTACGTGAGTCATACACCACCAACTGGACACGGTGTTACCTCAAAAACAACCACAAACCCAATTTATGAGTCCGACGTGAATTCAGAGTATGAAAATGACACAAAGGAGATGCACAACGCAACAGACAATATTCTCTACGAACCAGGAAATGAATTATTTGAGGGAAATCCTATATATCAAGGGGTTGATAATGATGTTGATTCAACGTACGCAGAACCAATAAAGTAGAGAGGTGCGACGTACGTTTATATCCCAAGAACCAGTAGCGTCGCCAGACCTGGAAAGGTGGGGGGGACAAAATGATATTGAGGGGGCTGAAACGCGGGTCGAAGGCGCGAGTCTAGCGCGAGCTTTTTTAGGGGGGTCCGGGGGTTAATTTAGAGTCTCTGAAATACCATTTCCTGGACTTTGGGGAACGATTTGACAGAATTCTGATGGTCAGAAAACGGCGTTATAGCATGTCGAAATTTACATACAAAATTGCCATACAAAATGCCCAGTATAGCGTAAAAATTAGCGGGATTGCCAGTACTTCATGTTAAACTATTATAAAGCATTCAGTACAATTGTGATTATTCCGAGTTATTTTCTACAGCAGACATTCTCACATTCATGCTTTTAAAGACTGTTCAGACTTTGTTGATGTGACATGAACATTTAGAGTCATAGCGTACCCCCCCCCCCCATCCTTTTTTTCACCGGATTTGAGAGAATCTCAAAAGTGATTTTGAGGAGAACTGGGGGGACGTGTCCCCCAGTCCCCTCCCTGGCGACGCTACTGCCAAGAACCTGTAAACATTTATATACATAGTTTGCAATAATAATCAGTGTTATCTGCAAAATATGTAAATCTAATTATAAATTAGACCATTCTTAGATCATTGATATTAAATAGAAAAGTAGTGGTTCCAGGATTGATCCTTGTGGAAAACCACATGAGATACATTGTTTCATGTGCGTTACCACTAGCATTTCGGGAGACAAGACAGAGTGCAACATTAACACGCCAATTTCAATACTTTCTGCAATTTCTAACATTTTCGACAAACTCAGTTATATTTCAATGCCGTTGTCTGAATATCTGGAATCCAATGAGATACTCACATGCGAGCAAGCAGGTTTCCGAAAGAATCACTCAACACAATCATCGCTCCTTCAAGCTACCAATCAATGGTTAATTAATATGGATAATGGGTGCTTGAATGGTGTTATATTTTTGGATCTTAAGAAAGCTTTCGATTGTGTTGATCATGATATACTTCTCAAGAAACTACACCTGTACGGATCTAGCCCATGTACGCTAGAATGGTTTAAGTCGTATTTGTCTAATAGAACACAAATTAATGTGTAAAATTGATCAAACGTTGTCAGGAAAACATTCTGTACGATGCGGAGTGCAACAGGGATCTAATTTGGGACCGTTGTTGTTTCTAGTTTACATAAATGATCTCCCAAGGTGTCTCTCGTATTCGACTACTAGTATGTTCGCCGATGACACAAATCTAACGACAAATGGCAGTTCATGTGATGAAGTTATAACTAAACTAAAAGTAGACTTTAAAAGGTGCATAATTGATTGCTAGCCAACAAGTTAACCCTTAGCAAAGAAAAAACAGAATACATGATTATTGGGTCTAGACAAAGATCAGCCAAAATTGAAAACGCCCAAGAACTAAAACTTGGGGAAACTAAATTAATAGGGTAAAATATACTAAAACCCTGGGTATAATCGTTGACGAACAATTATCATGGAAAAACCAGATTGAAAGCATAGTTAATAAGGCTTCAAAGGGCATCGGAATGTTACGACGTATGAAGAAATATGTTCCGACACCAGTTATAGAAAACGTTTATAAGGCTATAGTAGTGCCTTACTTTGACTATTGCAGTCTAGTTTGGGATAACTGTAGCATGTACCTACAAGATAAATTACTGACAGAAAATGCAAAACAGGGCAGCTAGAGTAATTACGGGAAAGCCCTACGATACAAGAATAAGCGATATGCTAAACGAACTTGGTTGGGAACCATAGCCGACTCCCAGAAAGCATATCTAGCATGTTTAATATTTATAGAAACGACAACTACAGCCTACGTAATAATTATGTCTTCTTAATGTTGATTATGTACTACCAAGACCAAAAACAAATTTTGTGAAAAAAGCATAAGTTATTCAGCTGTAAGTCTATGGAATATAGCCTTCCTAATTCTGCTAAAGAGAACGGAGCTTCAATTCGAACTGAAATTAAAACAATTCTCTCGAGCTTGTAATAATGATCGATCGAAACGTTTAAATGGTAGCTTTTCCTTTGTATTAGTGCAGTTTTTATATTATTTTTTTATGATAGTTTTATTGTATTTCTGTAAACTGCCCCTTGAAAATCAGATGATATTAGATCTGAAGGGTTACCGTTTTCAAATAAGATTTAATAATAAATAATAATAATAATAATTTTACCTCTATAGGTTTGATTCCTGCGTTATGCAGTTCTTTTCTTATAACCTTTCCTGAATATAATTCCCTTTCAGTGTACGATTGAATCCTACAAGTTTGATCCGATTAAACGTGACAGATATTCTCCGGTTATTCTGGTACTCTTGAAGTAACCGATCAATAAGGACGATTTGATTATATTTGGCAAAATTGCGTCATTTGTCTGCCATTAAAACGGAAAGAAAACTGGAATTCTATTACCTATATTAAATAAATATATCAACAGTTTCATTTAGAACTACTCATTAAATCAATTATGCGATAATATTAAAAAAGGAGATAAACTAGATCAATATTATATTTACGTTCATAAAACTAGTGAAAGTTGAAAACAGTGTATATAGGTACTCACCGATCTGCCCTAAGAACAAAGAAAGATCAGGACAGAAACTGTGAGTATCTCTAGCATTTCCCTTATTATTTGATACGGCTGTAAAGTTTACAATTAAATACAATTTTGTGTTGGGTTAATGGGTTTTATTTACTGATGTCATCACAACATAACGTCAAAGTTCAAATGAAACGGTGAAATAGTTCACGTTCATAATTATGCCTGTGGACTGGGCATAATTCTGCATGGTGTCAATGGGTTTCCTCGATAATGGCATCATGTCGATTTAGTACAGTACGAATATTATGCTTTGCCGTATAGGCAATAATCAATAAATGTGTTATATACGAATACTATAGCTCTCAGACATTTTTGACGAATTTTCAATACTCGTCATTCATATCCCTTCAACCCTCCATATACATTGCCAATATAGGAAACACGGTTATATATAGCAATTAGCATCAATATGCGGTGGCGTAGGAAATCAGGGAGGGCATATAGCTTTATAGGGAGCAAGTGACTCCCCAGCGGTATTTAAACCACCGGACTATAAATAAAGGCCTATATACTCGGACACCAAAAATCGCCTTAAGTCCACGTCGCTACCAACAACAACACAACCCAATTAATTTAAACATTGAGTGTGGGCAGAAGGTCAGTAATTAGAATATATATATAAAAAAAATTATATAACAACTTAACAAGGAACAAAGAACCCGATCATGCCACAAAAATCTGGGGCATTATACTCAGCTTCTCGATTCTTCGATTTTATTTCCTATATATATATTAATTAATATTTTTTATAGTTTATAATACATTCAAACTAAACCCTGAATACTAAAATGTATAGAAATATATGGCTATAAAGTGAACCGAAGTCTGAGTATGACGTCAACTCAGCCTCCAGTGATATGCGGAAAACTGTTTCGCTTATGAAAAGTGTGTATGACTTAAACGAAGTTGGCAAATACAAACAAGTGGTAAATTGGGCTCTATATAGTCTCAACAATAATGATTAATGTCTAGTTATGTTGCAGTTATATTATAATTATGTCACATTGCTCACATTTCTGTAATAAAATCAGTTTACACTTTACACTATACATGTCGACAACAATTGTTAATGAATGCATGGACCTATTTATATTCAAATTCACCGAATCGTCTCATGTTAAACTTCCTGTTTAAGCAGATAAGTGAATTCAATAACAGTCATGTCACGTAGCTAACATGTTTTAACCCATAGTTAACCGGCTTTATCATCACTTCCTAATATCGCTGAAGTTTAAATGAAATAATGACGATAATAAAAGTTCTTGTTGCTGTTGTCATTACGTTGATGGTGAGATGTAATATACTTCTTGCTTCAAAAGGTAAGCATTACACCATTACGAATGTTAGAAATTAGGTGCACATTCGCTGACACTGAATGTGCTGTTATAAATTGCAGTTGATTAAAAGAACGATTTGAAAGTAAATAAAGCGAAATATAATTTCCTCTAGAAAGTAGAAATTGGGCAGGTTTGGCTTTATCAAGTAGCGTTTAAGTGCGTTTAAGCAAAGCTGACTATCGACCACTGTTTATTTAGTCGTGCGGAACCTTCTTAAACAAATACGGAACACGGACGTACGGACGGACAGAAAAGATAAAATGCGGACAGCGCAAAAAGGACAAAATGCGAATCGGCACAAAAATGGATGAAATACAAATATGCGCGTGCCCTATTTTTAACACATTTTTAGTCTTTCGGCCACATTAAAAATTTATTTAATTTTCAAGCAAGCCTGGGAATTGCGATTGTTTTGAAAAAGTTCATTAATTCGTGCATGATTCGTGTATGTTCCCCCCTCCAAAACCTCTATGCTATTACATATATTTCGGTTTAACATTGCATTTCTATTCAGATCCGTGGCCATCAGGAAGCTACAGCCTTCCAAAACCAAAATCAGGATGTCCAAATTCTTGGAAAGAAGGGTGGTTACGTCAGGATCTTGAGGATGATGCAAGATTCCAGAGTGAATTTTCTTCAAATTTTCACATGGATGCTACTCTAGTAGCAGGATTTCTTGAAAGAAGATTTTGCACTAAGGTTGCTAACAGTTTCGACACACAAGAATGGAACCCATGGCCGAAAGGTATAAATGATAAGATAGGAAAACAACTACACTACAGCCATCATCCAAGCACCAAAATTTCTAACCATAATAGGCGTTTTAGGCTGTTTACTATTTACCTAAAAACCCATATGATTTGGAATCGTGCCAATTGAACGCAAAATTCCAATCGGAAAACCCCGCACGAAATATGCGCAACCATTTGCTGAAAATGGTGTCTGATCCAGGAGGTCATAAAATGCTCACTATACATTCGTTCGTAATAACCGTGAAGTAAAAAAGGGAAAGTTGTAAATGGAACATATTCGACTGTACGAAATGTTCTCACGGAAAAAGTACGGACGACATTTTCAAGCAAACTATATACCCCGGCTATAGGTTTACCAAATGTGCATGTAAATGATAAACAACTGTAAACATCATAAAATACTAGAACTCGAAAACAAACGACAATTCTTGGAACATAACAACATTAAAACAACACTGTTACAAAATGATGACAACATTGTTAGAATATGATAACTACACTCGAACAGCAACGTTACAGTATGATAACAATATTAAATACGAGAAAATGAATCAATTGACAATTTGACATAAATTATTATTATTTTAGGTTCTTACTGCATATACAGAAAACTGGGCTCATGCCCAGATGACATGGTAGGAGGATCAATCTTATGGGATGATGAGGACAACAACAATGGAAATGATCAGAAAGGCTATTTACCCGATTTAACTTCTGGCTATTTTCGTGGAAATACAAGATTATACTACTGTTGTCAAAATCAAGGGAAATGGTATAAATCTATTGAACTGCCAACTGAAAAGCCATTTTATCTTTTACCTTATGATTCACGAAACTGTCAACGTGTAATGGAGACTGTTAGTTCTTTGGAATACATTGTATATGACACTGAAGATTATTTAAATGGAGATCATTTTGAGGGACATCATGTGTTCACTGATAAAATGGAAAGTTTACCGAAAATATATTACTGTTATTATGAAGGTAGGTATTCAAACTAATTCATTGCTGGTATCCCATTAATTGGGTAATATAAAAGTTTAATCTATACAGTAAACACTAAATAGATAGTGCAGTATTGTTACTGACTGACAGTAAAAACAAGAGCCAGGATACATTATATGTACGGCCATTTTACTGGATGATTCCAACTATATGGTGACATCGAAAGAAATATTTCCCACCCTGGTGAAACTAAAACTATTGCACCTTAAACCAGCAACCAAATTGCTCTGCATTATCATACACTACTACAATGACCGACAGGGATTGGTGGTGGGGAAATACCATCCCAGGTTTTCTTTGTGTCATTAACTTTGTAGCAAGTAGTAGACGTCAAGTTTCAATATCAATTACAGTGTAATTAAAGCAAATTAAATTCGAAAACTTCGACATGAAAATGTCGATAGTAGAAATCGAAAACAAATTAAAGAGCTGAGGAAAACAACATTGCAAGAAGTCAAGTTTCCCATGTATGCATCAAACATTTTACCTTCGTAGAAGTAAGGATTGCTTTATTAATAATTATTTTATAGGTTGTCAGTACAATTTACGCAATGATGATGGAACGTTTGTATCTCCAAATTATTTCAACAATTCCTATCCAGATTTCCAGTTCTGTTCTTGGTCAATAGCAGTCAATGTATCACTACGAATTTCACTGAAGTTTCGAACCCTCTACGTTCCTGGCTGTAAAACAAATTCTCTTGATATTTATAATGGACGTAGTGCTAACGAATCAACACTTTTAGCACGATTTTGTGGAGAGAATGCCACTTCAGAAGCCAAAGTGACATCGAGAGCGAGTCATTTATACATTGTTCTCAAATCTGGCAACAACTCTGTAAGAAACGAAGAAGATTCGTCAAAACGTATGGGATTTTATGCAGAGTATGAAGCTTTTCTACCAGGTACATCAATTTTAACTTATGCAACTTTACAAGTAAATCAATAGCCATTATATTGCTACCATAAAGTAAGTCCATCAACAACTGATCTAGTTGAGTAAGATCTTAAGTACCTAAAGTGGATGAAGAAAACAATTCTTAATATGATGGAAAATTTTTAAGATGGAAAGTAAAGTTAAGCTTGGTCCACCATTTTGGATATATTTTCAATTATACATATGATGTCACAAATAGGAAATTTGATCCTGTAATTGATTTGTAACCAATCCCCAGGGATTCAAAGAACAAAGAGATTTCGCCATGTTGGATGAAATTTTCATTGTAAACAACCAAAAGTCTTTGGCAAGTTCATTCAACATGGCGGCCATGATGTCAGTTGAATCATACCTATTACATTTTGATGACCAGCGTATACGTTAACATCGGATTTGAAATATCGGGTCACATAACGCTTTGCCTTTGGAAACAGTTCTATTTAGTTTACCCAATATGAATAGAGGCTGTACGATAAATTTAATGGATTTTTCTCATCATCATAATATATACCACTCTAAAATAAGCTTTTTGTTTACAAAACACAATCAAGATAAGTAAATAGTTTTTATGTTTTATCTTTTAGCAAAGACCGAGGCAAAGACCGAGGCAAAGACCGAGGCAAAGACCGAGGCAAAGACCGAGGCAAAGACCGAGGCAAAGACCGAGGCAAAGACCGAGGCAAAGACCGAGGCAAAGACCGAGGCAAAGACCGAGGCAAAGACCGAGGCAAAGACCGAGGCAAAGGCAGCATTGCCCCCAACAACAATGTCAGCAATCACCAATCCAACAGATAATCCTTTTTCAGCAGCAATGGAAACTCAACGAAACAGCAGCAATGGAAACTCAACGATATATTTATCAATAATTTTGCCAATCCTTGCAATACTGATACTATTAGGAGTACTGGCAGCAATACTTTATTGGAGAAGGTAATATATGGTATGAATACAATATATTCTCCCTCATGCCCATAACCATAGATCTGTCGATCAATATAAGAGTGCCTATCGATGCGACGATATACCGGTTTCCACCACACAATTACGCCTACGGCATAATAAGTATATATAGTCCATATAATTGAACATATTTCATTCTTTATAGACGTAACAAGGGAAATGATGCTGCTAATCCTGCTACACAAATGGAGAAAAAGCAAAATCCACCTACCACCGAAAGGTAATAAAACGAAAATATCATAAGAAAATTGATGACGAGGAAGTATTGGTGCATGATAAGAATGAGAAAAAATCAAACCAACTCAGGAAATATAACCAGGCATAGGTCAGATTTTAGGGTGTTGCTGACACAGACTACAAAAGTGCATTGTTAGTGTATGTGCCATTATGGTATCTCCATTGTATCCTATAATATGGTATCAAATTGGTATGGTCTGATATGGTATGAAGTAGTTCTATATGGTATCGTATCGTATGGCATATGGGTAGAATCAAGCCCGTAGCTGGCTCTCAATTTCTAGGGGGGCACTGCTGAGGGGATGTTTTTGTGCTAGTTTCCGGTCGTAGCCCTGGTAAAATTGGTAAAAATACGTTCTTCTAGACCGTGAAGAATATTAGATTTGTCCTTTATTTCTTAAAACTTTAAAGTAAACATAGAAAATCAACTTTCCAGCTATAAATGAACTTAACAAAAACAAAAATAACGTGATAGTGGCATGATTTCAATTTTATTTCCGGATGGGGGGCACTGCCCCCCCAGGCCCCCCTCAGCTACGGGTTTGGGTAGAATGGCATGGTTCAATGATATAATTTATGATTTGTTGTATTCTTAGAATTTGTACAGGCCTTGAGTTTGTATTACGAAATGCAATTGTTCTAATATTCATTTCATAATATATTAATATTCGTTACTAACTATAGTGTCTGTAGCTATGTTACCAATATTTGAATACATGCCAATCAATTTTGAGCGCATACCGAATTTGTGTTCAAATGAACTAGCATAACGTTGAGCACTACTAAATTCCTCCGTTTACACAATCTATTAAATTTTATTAAATATTCATTTTAGGTACATGGATCATGCACCACCAGCTGGACATGTTGTTACCTCAAAAACAACCCCGAACCCAATTTATGAGTCCGGCGACGTGAATTCAGCGTATGAAAACGACACTGAGCAAATGCACAACGCCGCAGACAATATTCTCTACGAACCAGGAAATACATTATTTGAATGGAATCCTATATATGAAGGGATTGATAATGATGTTGATTCAACGTACGCAGAACCAACTAAGTAGAGAAACACGAGAAAAAACGTTTATCTCCCAAGAATCTGTAAACGTTTATGCACATAGTTTGCAATAATAATTAGCGTCAACTGTAAAAAGAAGAAAATCAAGTTATAGATTAGAGCACTTTAATTTAAGCCATTGATGTATAAGAGAAAAGTAGTGGTACGTTCTAAGACTGATCCTTGTGGAAACCATGATATAAGATTTATATTTTATGCCATTTACAACAAGCCTTATGAATTATTTTAGCTTTTATCTTTACAGGGTATCTATTTCATTAAAAAAAGAAAGCGAAATATCAACTGATGTACTGTTTTTGTAAGAGAACAATGCCGAATTTATATTAACCATTTGACACGTTGTGGGCCCCGTGCTTACCCCTTTTTAGTCCTGCCTTTCTCGTTCTAGAAAAGTGTTGGCCTTCCTCCCTCCCTCCCTCCCCAAATCATGTGCAATGACGCTTTAATTCAAGTGCTAGAAGAGCGGACGCGGAGAAAAACAAGAAGCATATTAATTAGAAATGCGCAGGGCCCTATATATAAGCGAAAAACACATGCAAGGATATAGAAAGTTTAAAGTGAAAATTTTGACACAATAAACACCTATATTAAAAAAAACTTCGCTCTTTTCAAAAAGTGCATGGTGTATTCCTTAGGAATAGAAAAATCTATACGCATTGAGGTGATGCAGCGCCTGGGCGAATTATTTCAGACTCATTTTGAAAAGACGGATCAGGAGTTCTAGACTGACATAGTTCTGGCACTTAACGGACAAACAATATAAACAATGGAGTATATAAACGACCTATATTTCACCAATATCTATTTAATCATACGTTCGTATTATTAATTACGACAGTAGTAATATAGGTACCGATCAACCCCCTTTTTTGGGGTGGCACGGGGTGGCACGTGGTCATTAGCTGGGATGGCACGTGGTCATTAGCTGGGGTGGCACGCGGTCATTAGCTGGGGTGGCACGTGGTCATTAGCTGGGGTAGCACGGGGTGGCACGGGGTGCCGCAACTCATCATTAACATAAACATCATTAATTATGTATTGACGTCATAATTACATGCAAGGCAAGTTTGGGCAAAACAGTCATTAAGCTGAGCTCAGCATTTTCGTCACAAAAAGAGTTAAGGTGGTACACCACAACAAATTGTTATTTTCTTAAAAATGGCTATTTCAATAATTTTTTGGCCCAGAACTATTCCTCTGATCAAATGATGACCAATGACACAGTTTTCAAAATTATGATTGCCATGGTTACCAATATAATTACCCTCAGCAGTCAAAGAATGGTGTCTCGATAAAAACGATTACAAGGCAACCAAACATGACAAATCTTCAAAAATGGTAAAAATAGAAACCAATATATGACGTGTATGCTGTGAACTAGGATCTTTAAAAAATATTGAGTTTTAGTTATTTTTTTCTGAAGGAGTTGATGTCGCATATATTTTTATGTCGTTTCGGTCAGAAAAATAATGATTGTACATCACAGATTTAGCCAATTTCAAAAATCCTAGTTCACAGCATAGATAAGGTATACACAAAGCTTCACTGAAAATTTGAAGTCATTTGGTTCATTACTTTAGGGGATATCGTTTTTAGCGTACTGCTAATTAGGTCAAAATTGAAAACTGAATAAAAGCTACTTATATTATAAGCACAAATGAAAAATTGGACATGGAGCTCCCCTATATTTTCATATGCTAACAAAATATACGTTGACTAATTCGGGGTCGAAGTCACATAGCCAAACATATCCTAAACGGGAGAGGTAGGCATATATATCATGAAAATGCCATGCTAGATTTTTTTCAAAAATGTTTAACACGTACTATTTCAACATCTAAGTTTGGTTCCCAGCTGTGACCTCCGCCGTTGCCGTCTTTAAAAAGACACCAATGTTTAACCCTTCGGTTCTTTGAAAGGTTATGGCAGATCGACTTTCGTCGGACTTTACAGGATGTCCTCAATCAGTCAAAGCCTTGAAGTGGAACCGTAATTATACAAAATATATAGCGTGAACACAATTTACTTTCACGCCATTATAACGCCTCTCCCGCCTAAATATAACCTACTTGTACTTGGTGTAATTTGAAATAAAATCGTTTAAATTCACTATATAGCTAGGGGTGGGGGGGGGAGGTGGATGTCGTTGCTATGGTGGTTACTACGGACAAAATTTCAAACAAGCTGCTATTTTCCCTATTTACCCCATTTTCCGCCAAACAAATAGAAAAATTAACACCAGAAAACGAAAAATGGATCATTAACGATGCATAATATGGCTAATTTCAAAAATAGGATTTTCCTTTAAAATTTTGTAGTGTACCCCCTTAATCCTGACGCTTTTTATCACAATAGCTAGACGTTTCTATATATTTTGCCAAGCGTTGTGTTCCAAACACAGTCCGTTTCGACATTAACGAGTAAATAATATATTCTCGTATCTAATATCACCTTATACGAAACGGCTTAGACAACTAATATAGCGACGCTTAACCTAGTAAAATATTATTGCCTTATGCAAAATAATAACAAGCAGAAATATAGCTTTCTAAAACGAGAAAGGTCTTATAGTCTAAGAAAGGTCTAAGGTCTTATAGAGAAATACAAATATATGTTTGCCAAGGGAATGTTTGCCAAGGGATTTAAACCTTACAAAGTTTCAAGCGTTTTAGATGTAGCAGAGGAGTAGTAATTTTTAAGCGAGATTTACTAGCATATACAAACATTGTATGTAAACACAATTCTATGCGTAGGCTTTGTAAGTCATCAGCGATTTGAATAAATTTATAATAATAAAATCGTTAACAGCGATTTGAATAAATTTAGAATATATCATTATAGGACGGGAAAATATTGTACAATGTACACACAGCACAAACATTTTTAAAACACATTTATTGATTAAAATTTATTTTACAGCGTTAGTAAGGTCTGCTCCTAAGAGCATATCGTTTAGCGGTCTTTTGTATCCGTAAAGAGTTCTCATATTCTTGTCTGTCTTCGGGTGATAATCTTACTATATCCTCAGCTTTCATAGGAATATATTTTGGTCTGTCCCTCAATAAGAAACGTTCATATCGCTCTCTTTCCTTGTGTGTCATCATAGCCAAATCACTTTCTTTCCAATCAGCCGAGTCTACCCAATTGTGGAAAAAGTTGTGTTTGAGTTTAGGTCGTTCTCCTTGTGTTGGTGGTGGTGTGAGAAAGCCAGGTTTAGGAGCAGCAAGCACAGGTTGTGTCATCTCGATAGATCTAGGAGTGGTTGGTTGTGTTATCTCCATAGGTTTAGGAGCAGCGTCTTCAACGATTTTTGGGATTTCAACAATTGCACGATGGTGGACTGGAATATCCATCTTGTTTTTAAAAGTTAGAAATCGATTTAATTGCTCAGAATACAGTTTGCTTTTTTTCAACCGCGGTAAGCTGCGGTGCTTCAATGATCTCTTGCATTCGCTTCTCGGTGTTATACATTGCATTTACAAGGGGTGGTTGACGATAGGACTGTTTCCGTACATATTCGACTAAGGCCTCGCCTGGCAATACATTTGTTTTGAGTCGTTGTTGATCATCCGTTGTAGGTTTTAAATCCAACATCAAATACCCATGAGGACGCCTCGAAGCTTCTTCATAACTCCTCATAAACTCTCGCACTCTGCCAGGATGAACTTGTCTTGCAAGCATAGAGATTTGTTGCCTATCTCTTGGTGACTTAAACAACACGATATAATGGGCGTTGAGACTAATATTTCTCATTTCTTTGCCTTGATGAAATATATTTTGGACAATGTAGATGACGGACAAATTTCTGTGATGGCTCCCTTTTGTGAAAAGATCAGCTATACGTTTGTCCTTGCCCGATTGTGCCATGAGATCATCTAGTACTGTACGATCAAATTGCGTTGAGACACATCTAGATATCATAAGATACTGTATGATATCCTAAAATGATATCTTAAGATACTGTATGATATCTTAAGATACTGTATGATATCCTAAGATACTGTATGATATCCTAAAATGATATCCTAAGATATTGTATGATATCTTAAGATACTGTATGATATCTTAAGACACTGTATGATATCCTAAGATACTGTATGATATCCTAAAATGATATCCTAAGATACTGTATGATATCCTAAGATACTGTATGATATCCTAAGATACTGTACGATACCCTAAAATGATATCCTAAGATACTGTATGATATCCTAAAATGATATCTTAAGATACTGTATGATATCCTAAAATGATATCTTAAGATACTGTATGATATCTTAAGATACTGTATGATATCCTAAGATACTGTATGATATCCTAAAATGATATCCTAAGATATTTTATGATATCCTAAGATACTCTACGATATCTTAAGATACTGTATGATATCCTAAAATTATATCCTAAGATACTGTATGATATCCTAAGATACTGTATGATATCCTAAGATACTGTACGATACCCTAAAATGATATCCTAAGATACTGTATGATATCCTAAGATACTGTATGATATCTTAAGATACTGTATGATATCCTAAGATACTGTATGATATCCTAAAATGATATCCTAAGATACTGTATGATATCCTAAGATACTGTATGATATCTTAAGATACTGTACGATATCCTTATATATGTATGTCTCCCAATACGGTCTTCATTACGTTGTTGGTTGTCGAGCAGCCCATGAGGACGGCTCGTAGCTTCTTCATAACTCCTCATAAACTCTCGCACTCTGCCAGGATGAACTTGTCTTGCAAGCATAGAGATTTGTTGCCTATCTCTTGGTGACTTAAACAACACGATATAATGGGCGTTGAGACTAATATTTCTCATTTATTTGCCTTGATGAAATATATTTTGGACAATGTAGATGACGGACAAATTTCTGTGATGGCTCGCTTTTGTGAAAAGATCAGCTATACGTTTGTCCTTGCCCGATTGTGCCATGAGATCATCTAGTACGATCAAATTGCGTTGAGACACATCTAGGTAATCTGCCTTGTCGATATCTTCAGGTATTCCTTCATTGAATTCTATTCCAGGCATTGTTCTCATCATATCAAAATAGGATGGCTGCCATTGACCATAACACCAGATGATACGCTGAGGAGGTGGACTTATGGTTTTCTGGGCATTCTCCAACAGACTTTTCACCCATACAGTTTTGCCACTTTGTGTACATCCTGCTACGATACAAGTAAAGGGATGTTGCAGAACTGTAGATCGTTTGACGGTAACATTCACCTTTTCTTTGTCTGCCTTCGTACCATGCATCTGCTTTTTGTGACGTGAACGGCTACCTGGTGTGGAAAAGATCTTTCCACAGACTTTGCATGGATAAGACATGTTTACAGGTTCACAGTCAAACGTAAAATGAATTCGGACTATGAGTACCGTCACATTTATACGAGTACCTCCGTATAGACATCCTAAGATCCTGTACGATATCTTAAAATGATATCCTAAGATACTGTATGATATCCTAAAATGATATCCTAAGATACTGAATGATATCCTAAAATACTGTATGATATCCTAAGATACTGTATGATATCCGAAGATACTGTATGATATCTTAAGATGCTGTATGATATCCTAAGATACTGTATGATATCCTAAAATGATATCCTAAGATACTGTATGATATCCTAAGATACTGTATGATATCCTAAGATACTGTATGATATCTTAAGGCCTTATATATGTATGTCTCCCAATAACTAGGTCTTCATTACGTTGTTAGTTGTCGAGCAGATATGACTAATCTTACCAAACACAGATCGTTTATAGAGCTTCTATGTTTTTCTCATCCAGCTCAACAACAAACCCTGTTGAGCCGTTCTGCATCACAAGGACAGATTCGGTTTCTATGTAATTGTATGGAAAATTTTATGGATCTTACACTTCCTAAACACACAATGGACAAACTTAGACCTTTTGAACACGATATTATTGATCTGACTAACAAAAATAAAAGTGTTAAAACAAAAAGGAAGATACTTGTTCAGCGTGGAAATGGTTTCTTAGGATTGGTACTGGCTCCAATCTTAGAAGGACTTGCAGAATTGGTATAAAATGATGAACATTAAATTCATCTCCTCATTCTAACTATGGACAGCAACAAAGGAACATCTCCGATCCATTGGCGTGTTCAAGACATACTCCAGCGTTTAAACGATAAAGTTGATAAATACAACGCTGAAGAAATCGTTCAGTCCATTCTCACATCTACAGACATTTTGACGTGGAATGTCAAAGGAGAAATCGTCTACAGAGGCAAAATATACGCAGGACAAATATTGTAGATCTTTTACAATATATAGTTTTACCTTATAATGCTATGATTCCAGAGCCTTATGGATTGAATATATTTCTCAAAGGTCTTGCAGTATTGGATATTGATAAAGGTCCAATCGCCAATGGACGAGTCCTCGCAATGCTAGCACGGATGGAGTCACGGCAAGATGAAGATACTGAGGATTCGTCTGAAGATACAAAATGTAACAATTGTGAAAATTGTTTACACATATGTCAATTGGGTACATGCCCTATCTGTGCATGGACAGATTTGTATTCGAGTTTTACCGGATGTCACTGTATGATTTGTGATTGTACACTTTACAAAGATGATTTTACACATACGATTGCGTGTTGTTCACATTGTCATTGTGATGAAATATTAGATGTGGGTACAAATAGAAGGTACTTTTATGAGTCCAAATAAAATATAATAGTGAAGCATTTTCCTATCAGTTGAACATTGGAAGCCGACCAAGACGCATGAAAAGATGAGAGGCGTACTTATTCCCGACGTAAACTACTTACTGATCATTATACAAGAAATCAACGTGCTGGAGAAGCGCTGACTGGAGCGAGAAACAGAGGTTTACTGGTCCCAGATGTAAAACTATTGACACAACATTATACAAGAAATCAACATGGTGGTAGTATTGAAGGATTTCATGGAGCAAGAATGCAGAGGGGATATGGAATCGGGGGTATTTTCAAGAGTCTTGCAAGATTTGCAATACCTTTATTCAAACAAGGCGCTAAAACAGTTGGTAAAAGAGCGTTACAAGCAGCAACAGAAGTTGGTCAAGATGTACTCGATGGGAAAAATGTATCAAAATCAATAAAGTCTCGTGGACGAGAAGTTGTCAAAGACTTTGCTGAACTGGGAGTTAAGAGGTTACTACGGCAATCAGGTCGAGGAAACAAGAGACAAAGAGTTTCAGGCAGTAATATAAATCCCTTTAACATTCCCTTGGCAAACATATATTTGTATTTCTCTATAAGACCTTAGACCTTTCTTAGACTATAAGACCTTTCTCGTTTTAGAAAGTTATATTTCTGCTTGTTATTATTTCGCATATGGCAATAATATTTTACTAGGTTAAGCGTCGCTATATTAGTTGTCTAAGCCGTTTCGTATAACGTGATATTAGATACGAGAATACATTATTTACTCGTTGTCGAAACGGACTGTGTTTGGAACACAACGCTTGGCAAAATATATAGAAACGTCTAGCTATTGTGATAAAAAGCGTCAGGATTAACTCTTTTTTGTGACGAAAATGCTGAGCTCAGCTTAATGACTGTTTTGCCCAAACTTGCCTTGCATGTAATTATGACGTCAATACATAATTAATGATGTTTATGTTAATGATGAGTTGCGGCACCCCGTGCCACCCCGTGCTACCCCAGCTAATGACCACGTGCCACCCAGCTAATGACCACGTGCCACCCCAGCTAATGACCACGTGCCACCCCGTACCACCCCGTGCCACCCCAAAAAAGGGGGTTGATCGGTACCTATATTACTACTTTCGATAATTCATTGTAGTAAATTTTAACAATTAACAAGTATTTAGGCAAGTGAAAGTTACCATTTATAAGAAACAGTTAGTAAAATTCACACAGTATCGATAACTAATTGACATAGCGCAAATGATCTGTTCCAGTAATAGACAGCTAAAAGCCAGTTCGGAGTTTCGACTGCGCATCCAAATGACGCGTTCTACGTCGGGATAAAATCGCAGCTGAATCACAACCACTGATCTGGAAATAATGCTGGATTTGGTATCTATATTGTGTTAAAAATGAAGGCGGAGTCAGCCATTACTAAGGGACCAGATCAGTGATCATAACGTGTAGCTGAGACTGGAAGAATTAAACTACATGCATATCAAATACGTATATTCAGCTTTTGGATCGTTATTTGTGTTTCACATGTAAAACTGTGTTAAGGCAAACTATAGAGAAATTAAAGTGCGCTTAAGGGATCGGAATAAATTTTCTAATTTAGAGCGAGCCAATCGTGCGAAAACTAATTGTTCTTCGAGCAACTTTTGCGTTTTCAAATGATGATTGAACATGAGTAGAAAACTTCGATGCATATTTGAATTCTTCAAATCTCTGCTACCTGACGTAGAACGCGTCATTTGGATGCGCAGTCGAAACTCAGTGACGTATACACGACATGCGATCTCAGTTAGGGATTCGGTCTTTGAAATGAAAAAATTAGTGTAAGGCAGTACATGCAATCAGTATTAATAATTTAGGAACAGTTGCAGTAAAAGAAGGTGGACAAAATTTTTTGTCTAAAATAATCACTTATCAATCTGACTTATTATCTAACCACTTGACATTTCTATCTTAGGAATTATTCTAAATTGTCAATCTGTAGTTCATGACTGGATGTACGTATTTTTGTAATGACGTATGTCGTCATCAGTTTTGTTGTGCAATCAGTGAGCGTATTTCTCTTGTCATCATCATGGTTGAAAGGCCTGCTTTGGGATCTTAGCTCGCCTTTAAATAATCTTAACTCGCAGCTAAAAATTGCCCGAATTAATCTTAAATCTTCTAGCAACTCGCCTTAAATCACCTTAATTCGCCTTAAATCTCAAATAAAATGGCCGACTTTCTCTTAAATCGCACTAAGTCATTTTTCCCTCTTTGGCTTATACTTTGGACAAAAGGGACCTTCAACTCGCGTAAATGGCACAATTTTTTCCTTATTAATAAACTTTCATTAACTGATTCTCATCCTTAGAAACGATGATGAAAATTGTCAACAAAAACTATATTGTTAAGTTTGTTATGAGAAAATAAATATTCTGGTACTGCTTTTGGTATTGAAGCTATATGTATTCCGTTCATTCCTTCGATTACTTTAGTATTACAATAAATATCCATGTCCTGAAAGTTCGTATTAGAGTTGCACAAATTGATTTAGAACTGCACATTTTGTGTAGAACTGCACGTTAAAAAAAAACCTGACTCGCTTTGGCTCAACTGTTGTTGTCAGAAAGATGTGCTGTGCCAAAGATAGGTGTTTGTAGTACTAATAGCAGATTTTTAACGGGAAAATTTCGTAGTCGTACTCGTAGTCAAATCTAAGGCCCTGTTTATATGATCCAGTCTAGGCGGGACGGGACGTTTTCACCCATCTAGCCGGGAAACTCCCATAGGCGGATGACGTGTTTATATGGACAAAATACATTGACGGGATGAAGCTTAGCCTGTGTGCAGGCTAGGATGAAGCCAGTTAAGTGCTTGACGTCATATTTTCTCGCAGAAAAGAATTTACGCGTGCTCAGAAGAAAAGGTCATCCCGCCTGGCCGGAATAGAGTGTTTATATGGGAATTTTTCGTCCCGGCTATGCGGGATCCCGGCAACAGATGCCGGAACCCGCCTAGGCGGGATAAAAGCGGGATCATATAAACACTCAATAGAGTTTATATTACAAGCGGATAAACAGGCCCTAGCCCCTAAAGCTCTCTAATGTACTGGGTTGTGTCGTTGTTGATTACCGAGGGCGACAGTGACTTAAGCCCCGTACAGACGAGCAAGTTTTCTTTGACAATTTCCTTGTTTGCAGTACATAACAAAAGAAAAAGATCCAAATGAGATTTGTTTTCAATAATTTTGCACCCAATTCCCAACAGAGGAAAAATGCGAATTGACCGCGACTTTCGACTCGATCGCGTTTTTATTCGATTCATACTTGGCCATTTTCCAATATAATGTCTTTTGATACAAAAAAGGTATCATTGGAATGCTAAAAGACTGATTGTTGTTGCTGTGTAAAGAAATTATCGAAAAATACAATATCATACGCACCCAGACATGCTGAAGTTACATTACCTTTTTGTATCTGCGAATGCAGATATATAATGCCATCGTCTTGTAAATGTAATGTTATGTAATGTTATGTAATGTTACGTAATGTTACGTAATGTTACGTAATGTTACGTAATGTTACGTAATGTTACGTAATGTTACGTAATGTTACGTAATGTTACGTAATGTTACGTAATGTTACGTAATGTTACATAATGTTACGTAAATGTTACGTAATGTTACGTAATGTTACGTAATGTTACGTAATGTTACGTAATGTTACGTAATGTTACGTAATGTTACGTAATGTTACGTAATGTTACGTAATGTTACGTAATGTTACGTAATGTTACGTAATGTTACGTAATGTTACGTAATGTTATGTAATGTTATGTAATGTTACGTAATGTTATGTAATGTTATGTAATGTTATGTCAGCTTCTAGCCATTCAGCTTGTGGCATCACCATGAGCAAATATACGTACGCTTAGCGTACCTATTTTTTATACACCCTGACCCTGTATGCATGGCTGAGAGAAATTGAAGTCTGACTATGACGTCAACTGATATGCGGAACACTGTTTGGCTCATGAAATTTGGTAAATAGACTGACAAGTTGTGAATTGGTCTCTATGGTCTCAACCATTTATGTCCAATTATATTGTAATTATATTATGTCACATTGCTAGAATTTTTATAACTAAAGACCGTCTGCACTGCCGACATCTATCTCACATAGACAAAATTGCGAATGAATGCAGGGACCGATCTCATGTTAAACTTCCTGTTCAAACAGAGAAGTCATGTCACATGTCACATGCAGTCATGTCACATGTCATGAAGCTAAATGAAGCTAACATGTTATTGTGAACATATGCATAGCCTATAGCCAACCGGCTTTATATCATCACTCCGAATATCAAGTTTATATGAAATAATGTCGATAATCAAAGTTCATGTTGCTGTTATCATTACGTTGATAGTGAGATGTGACATTCTTCTTGCTTCAAAAGGTGAGCATTACTGAGAAATTAGCGTGACACTGTCTATAGCTGAATGTGCTATTTAAAACTGCACAAATATTTTATGTATATGAAATATTATTAAAAGAACAATTTGAATGTGACCGAATAAAACGAAAATAGGTCAGGTTAGGAAGTTAGCATCGGATACGATTCACTTTGGCGTTATCAAGTAGCTGTTCTTCATATTAATAATTGTTGGCAATAAAGCATATAGGTAAAGACTCAAGATTTATCAACTTACGAACTTCAACTGTTCACAATTACAGCGTCAAATATGTCATATTCATTGTCTTACTTAGACGTGTGCTTATCCGGCTTAGTGCGCGTTTACACAGTGTAATATTTGACCGATTTCAGTTAACACATCAAGACTAGTGGTGAACGTCAATCTAATTTCAGTGATTAATGAATTGTCGCCTAAAAATTTCACCTCGCGAGGCCGTGAGAGAACGGAGTCTATCGTGTTTGATATCGTGCTACGACCCCTTGTGGCGGTTAGCCCAACCATTATATATTGCCGACCCAACCAAGAGCTCTGTGCGGCATGTGTGCGGCAGGCTTAAATATATAATACGAAGGATGCACTGATGAAGAGTGAAGGTCGCCTGCTATTGTAGACTTCATGCAGTCAGAGATCTGTCATTTTTTGCGTTCAGTATTGTACTGAATCATTATTCATCAATTAATGTCCTCAACTACTATTCTTATATTCGAAGATGAATGACACAGAGTAAACCAAGCAATGTTTTGTGGCATTATGGAAGTGTGAGACAACTGCTCTATATTTTGGTTTGTCTGCGATGAGCTGGGTGCTGAGCGGTTCCCAGGGCATATACTCGTAAATTCGTAATTGAAAAGCTGGATCTTGAGGAAAGTCGATTAGGACTTATACTGATTTACAGCTGTGTCCTAATCTGCCCAAGACATATACTTTTACCGCGCGGATTTGAGCTGGATCCTGAATAAAGGCGGCTAGGACATATACTCTATAGCTCAGTCCTAGTCTGCCCTGCAGGACATATACTCTGAGCTGGACCCTGGGAATTAATGATCAGAAAGATATTTATGACATAATTATTACTGATCTGGCTCAGGACATATACTCATATGCAGAAATCACGCCGATTTTGTAAGTAAAATTGGCTCTAGGCCAGGTTGAAAAATTCCGTAAAGAAAACGTGAGGTCTATGGTAAAATTGCAACCTCATACTAGAGCAATTGCCTCCACAATCACACAGCGACAGTGTGTGTGATCCCCATAGACCGAAGAAACGACGGGTTGGTGTTCATTAAATATCTCAAGCTGTATCTTATTCTGCTATGAAGGTTTCATCGTGCAAAATCACGTGCGATGGATGAAATCAAAACGCGGAGAATACCATATGTATGCTGTTTATGAGATACCAACACTTATGCTAAAGCTGGGCAATCAGAGAGGCCAGGAAAAACCTGCTTTGCAGGAAACCTGGATAGGGCCATGACCACCATGCAGCAGCTCCCCTACAGAGCTCTATATTTACAATTGTAACAAGTGTCCGTATCACGCTATGCAGCACCATGTCAGAGTATGAAAAAGGACGGGGTGTCGAGTGAACAGTTGAAGCATTGTTTTGTTTAACATTGTATCCTAACTAAAAGTACATTTTATTTGTTTTTGTTTACAGTTCAAAAACTTTGAAGCTCTACAGACTAGCCGAAACTCAGTATATGATTTCATCCTCACATGTACAATACAGCTAAGAATACATAATTATATAGTTCATAATATAAATATCAAGTTCGTTACTAAGCCAGGAAAATCTACAGCAGGTCTCGCGATAGGCAGCGGACGGCAGGAACCAACTTTGGCAGACCTCCCTCATGTCTAAACTTCATCTTTAACCAAGAAAAAGAAAGAAAGAAACGAAAAGCAAGGCTGTGTATATTCTGTGGTGAGCGAGTGCGTGCTGGGATTTTTATGCCACTCATTATGAGCTTTGAATAAAACAAAATTTTCCTTCTAGTGGAGTTTGAAATACTTTCCGCCTTGGCAGTTCTAAGTACTGTTACAGTTTATAAAACGAAAAGGGAACAAGTACAGTGTGGTACTATTTGTCGCCAATACGCAAGGCCTACAGTTAATTGCAGGCTGTTTATGGCCTTATATATTAGGTCATGCCGATAGCCAAATGAGGATCCTAGTAGTTGAATGTACATGTAGTAGAAAATATGACTTTGCGTGCCCGTTATTACCATGTTATAAAATATATCTTTGGCATTCATGATCAT
Organism: Trachythela sp. YZ-2020; assembly: GCA_016169945.1. NCBI lineage: Eukaryota > Metazoa > Cnidaria > Anthozoa > Malacalcyonacea > Clavulariidae > Trachythela > Trachythela sp. YZ-2020. The sequence goes on along the minus strand of JADLSH010000313.1, from coordinate 3,843,641 downwards.
TCAGACATGTGAGACCCACATATAATATCACTTAAATACAGATAATAAGACTGATACGAATATCAGGGACGTCGCTACTGGGGGGGTGTGGGGGGGTGTTACACCCCCCCAATAATTTTAAGCGGGAAAAGTTGGTCAAACTGGAAAAATTTTGGTCAAAATAATTGGTCACTTATAAGCTGAAAGTGCAAAAGTATATAGTCAAAAGCCAAAATAAGCGAATTAGCAGCGAATTAGCAGCGAATTGACATCCGGTTTAACAATCAACATTTTCTGTTTTGTTTTGCGCATAAATACGAAAATATCTAGCTAAACCAGTAAACCTCACCTTGATTATTTTTGCTCCACTATATCCTTGCAAGATGAAGTGCTTATCAGTCAATATAAGCTAAGTTGCTTTTCTAAGCTGAGTTCAAATAATTTGTAACAGTTAACTGTGCAGTAATTTAGTTTGGAGTAAAGATGTTAAAGTCATTGAAATATTATTTTCTTAAAAATGCTGTTTACAATTTTACGGGAACTTAAATTAACTAGCACAACCCCCCCCCCCCCCAACGAGCTTTCAGTTTCTTCTTCACGTAAGTGACGTTGTCAAAACTTAAAACTTGGTCAAAATGTTACCCAAAACTTGGTCAAAATTTCAGGACACCCCCCAATGTTCATGCCTTCGCGACGTCCCTGGATACGATTTGCGCGGCATAGTAGAGTTGAATACAGAGAATCTTGCTTTCAATTAAATAGGACTATGTTGTTGTTTTTTCATGCATGCAACAATATTCCTAGGTTTATGCGTTAAGCGTTGATCTAGTAACCTGTCTATAGTAACATAATGTACTAAGAGTATATATGCATGGTAAGAATATCCAACACACTCACGCGGTTTTAAGTTCCAAGAGATATGGTCAGTAAAGACAATACTTATTCCCGAGCTCCAGAACATTGCTAGAATTTAGAAACCGAGTAAAAATTTTCCACGCGGCCGTTCTTGTGTAGATAGTAACATATGGATAGCCACTTTGCCATTAGTGGTCTCGGATGTTGTTGGCCCTGAATCGATAAGAAGCGGGCCTCTTGAACGTACGAGATTTTAGGTTTAGGTCAGAGAGTTAAGCGATTTTCGTCTTAGTCTTCGTTCTGCTGAATCCAAGTAAGAATGATATTGTGATATGGAATTACTAAACTATGACCAAGTATGTTTAACTATGGCGCCTTTGTTGTTCATGAATGAATCACGCAAGGTTTTAGGACAATGAGCTACAGTATAAAGTGTTTGGTAGCCTACGGCTATACGCCGGCTTTGGCAAGCAAATAATGTAAGCTTTGTGGATGCGTTTATAGGGCGACATGGTCTGCATGTAAACAACGAAATATTTTTTACAATACAGATGAAGCTTATTGCCCAGAGTCTATAGTCAGTTTCGTCCATTAACAGTAATTTTTGTGGTAAAAATTCTCATTTACCGTATTCTATATTTAATTTAGATCTTTGGCCATCAGGGAGTTACAGCCTTCCAAAACCAAAATCAGGATGTCCAAACTCTTGGAAAGAAGGGTGGTTACGACAAGACCTTGAGGACGATGCAAAATTGAACATGAATCTTCAGAGTAAACTCTCTTCAAGTTTCCATATGAATGCTAGTCTAGGCGACCACGAATTTGTTGAGAGAACATTTTGCACTAAAATTGCCGACACAATAGAGCGAAATCCATGGCCTAAAGGTATAAATTATTAGACAGAAAAGCATTAATTTCACACTACACAGGGATTGATCTAATATAATATAAGGTATAAATACATAGTTTTGATATTAATTTTTCAATGCCATACTCGAAAAGTTCTTTAACCTTTAGGTTTATTGCATCGTCAGTTAAGTTGCATACATGAGGGTAAAATTATGCTATTTTTAATAGTAGGCTAGTTCGTTAAGTCCACGTAGTCAAATATTTGCGCGAAAGTGAAAGAAATTCTATCCTTGTCTATCAGTTTTATCTACATCACTCGGAAACAAACAACGTTGAATCAGCCGAGAAAATTGACATAGAGTAATTATTATTTTAGGTTTTTACTGTATTTACAGAAAACAGAGCTGCCCGCATCCCATGGTAGAAGGATCAATACTTTGGGATGATGAAGACAGTAATAATGGAAATTATCAGAAAGGTGATTTGCCTGATTTAGACATTTCCGGTGGAAATACAAAATTATACTACTGTTGTCAGAATCAAGGAAAATGGCATAAGTCTATTGAACTTCCAAATGGAAAGCCATTTTATTTATTACCTTATGGATCACGAAACTGTCAACGTGTAATGGGAGCTGTTAGTTCTTTGGAATACATCATATATGACACTGAAGATGATTCAAATGGAGATGATTTTGAAGAGCACCATGTGTTCACTGATGAAGTCAAAAGTTTACCCAAAATATTTTACTGCTATTACGAAGGTATAGGTTTTTAAATTTCAACTTCAATATTTACTTCAATAGGTTTTTAAATTTACTCTATATCCTCAATATACAGAATGGATGGTGCAATGTTATTATTGAATAACAGTCAAAACAGAATCCAGCGCAGCGACAACTGCATGGTTCGAACAGTGATAACAGCGAACGGCCTCCCGCGCTCTTGAAAAGAATGAAAACTGAATAATTTGATTCTAACGGCAAACCTATTAGTACACCCTATTACCTCGCACATATATAATATGCGCCCCCAGATATAGGTACATGTATATTCGGAGTCAAACTATGCTTTATGTAAACAAACTTTTTATGGTAGACGGTTCGGAAGTGTCTGCCAATATATAAATCTTAGTGCCATACGTATAGTACGAACGGGGACTGCAAAGTCGCCGTTCCTTTAAGAAATTCTTCAATAATACTCTAAACTTAAATTGCTTTGGTGGTTGGGGGGCCTTAATTTCGTTTATGATGCAGATCTTGACAAATGGCAATTTTTAAATTGAAGTGTTATTGACGTATTATTGAAATGGAGACGATAATTAAATGTGAAATATAATTATTATTATTACGAGAGGGCCATTAGAAATCCTTAGAAGGGGGATGAAAAACATTCTCGGTTGCGTGCTTCTATTTCAAGATGCTTGCATGATCTTTTTGTTGGAATTGCCACACACATCCCAGGTTTTCTAATGGTCAACTTCTTCAGAACAACCATACTGATACGTTGGTTGTGTCATCATCCGGAGGAAATCTGGGAAGAAAGTTGAAACTGACAAGAGAGCGCTCAAAGACTGCTTACTTCTACCAGCGCAGTCAAGTATACATGCATTAATTACGTATTAAATTATTTTCGGCCCGGAAAAGCAAGACAAACGTTTGTACATTTCATCCACTTTTCATCCAAATTGACTGATCAAACAAACCGTGGCTTACAGCTCCACACGTTTTCGTATTAAACTGTTTTATATGATTACAGTCAAAGAAACACACCCAAACAAACAAACAAACAAACAAATAAATAAACAAACAAACAAACAAACAAACAAACAAAAACATAATGCTATATTTGATCATTACCGAAGCGAAAGAGCATGTAAAACATGAGTTCATAATTTGTGTCAATGATCTGCACAATCGCATTATTTATCCTTTTGCCGTTTTGCGAAGCTCATTATTTGCATGTTTTAGACAGTTGATTAACCTCGTTGTGTGTCATTATATGCGTCTCCTCCTATATTTCTCTATTTTACAGTAATAACGGGGGTACTAAGTAAGGTGCGGCACCACCAAGTGAGTACATCATTAAAGCATTAAAGCGTTGCTCTATTATCTTATAGGTTGTCAGTACAAGTTAGAAAATAATGATGGGTCGTTTCAACCTCCAAAATTTCCAAACAGTTCTTATCCAGATTTTCAGTTCTGTTCTTGGTCAATAACAGTCAATATAACTTCGCAAATTGTTTTAAAATTTCAAGCTCTATACGTTCCTGACTGTAAAGAAAATTCTCTTGATATTTATGATGAAGTTAATGGTAACGGATCAACACTTTTAGCAAGATTTTGTGGAGAGAATGCCACCTTAGAAGCCATAGTGACATCGACGACAAATAATTTATACATTTTTCTCAAATCTGGCAACAACTCTGAAAGGAAAGAAGAAGTGGGATTTTTTGCAGAGTATGAAGCTTTTCAACCAGGTACATCAATTATGCAACTTTATGCAACTTTACAAATAGATTAACTACCATTAATTATCGCTACCACGAGGACTATCATGTTAATGTAAAATCTAATAAGCTAGCCTGTGTAGCACTTTAAAAAAAACTTTAGATTACAAAATTACTAAAATAAGAGAGCATTCATAACTTATTTTAGTGAGGTGGCTTTATCTTTTGGAAGTTCCCCCACATTTTGTTGATAAACCTCCCCCCTGAATGTGGTCAGCCGAAAATCTGGATTTAATTTGGCTTTAACAATAGTATAGATTATTGATACAAGGCTGCAATTTGCCTAACATCGCACATCTAACATCTGGATTTCGTCAGGGTGTTTTTTTGGGGGATATCACAAGCTAATAATGTATTACATAGGTCGAATGTCGGTCTGCAGGAATGGAAAATATCAAAATGTCTAACATTTAGTTAATTAGTCCTGGAAACTTTTGATGACTCCCCCCCCCCCTCCTTAAATTGCAACATTGCAAAATCATCCCCTCAAAACCACCATAGTCACCCTAGGTAAATTATGATTTATGAACGCTACCCAAGTAAATTTTATGTTTTATCTTTTAGCAACAGCATCACCCGCAACAACAATAACAACAATATTTATCAATTCAACAAATAGTAATACTTTCGACAGTGGAAGACAGGATTTACAAAACACCAGCATTGGAAACTCAGCTATATATTTATCAATAATTTTGCCAATCCTTGCAATACTGATACTATTGGGAGTTCTGGCAGCAATATTTTATTGGAGAAGGTTGGTACATGGCATATGAATGCAATTTAATTCTCCTTGCACATAACCATAGATCTGCCAAGTGCTTATCGAGGCGACGATCTTACGTTACTTGGATTCAGGTCGATCCAAATCACGTGAGCATGTCCAGTCAACACATGACCACCGAACGTCTGCACCTTATCACACCGAACATTAGAAAACAGAAATTCGCTTATTTGATGAGAAGAAGAAAAATTGACCTTTGCATTCCTTAGCATGTATTCTTCTCCCAGCAGAGTAATACCGCGGTTGGCTATATGTTAGCTAATGAGCAATGAGCCTGCTTGTCACTCTCTATGTTCAACCCTTGAGCGACCTCCACAAGAGCAAATACCCTGGGTACGAGGTTGACCCTTGAGGGCACGAGTCTTGCCCAGACTGCGCGCAGTTCCTATGATATTAACCTTGGTTACTATGTACAGTAACCTCATTGAACATATCTCTTTTAATATTTTTTATAGACGTAACAAGGAAAATGATGCTGCTAGTCCTGCTACACAAATGGAGAAAAAGGAAAATGAACCTACCACAGAAAGGTACGAAAATATCATAAGAAAATTGATAACGAGGCAGTAATGGTGTATGATAACAATGAAAAATAAACCAACTGAGGAAATATAACCAGGCATAGGTCAGATTTTAGTGTTGCTGATACGGTCTACAAGTGCACGGTTAGTGCATGTGCAGTTATCTACGTCTATTGTATAGCATTGTATCCTATATCGTATAATATGTATTAGTATGGTCTGATATACCTTTGATTTCGAAAGGAGTCCAACTAATTGGTTTTCAAATGCAATAGCATTATGTTGAGCAATACTAATTAATTCCTCCGTTTACACATCACTTATCCGGTGTATGTAATTTCAGGTACGTTGGTCATACATCACCAGTTGGACATGATGTTACCTCAAAAACAACCACAAACCCAATTTGTGACTCCGAAGTGAATTCAGAGTATGAAAATGACACTGAGGCAATGGAGATGCACAACGCAACAGACAATATTCTCTATGAACCAGGAAATGAATTATTTGAAGGAAATCCTATATATCAAGGGGTTGATAATGATGTTGATTCAACGTACGCAGAACCAATATTTATTAAAATTAACCAAAATTAAGTAGAGAGGCGCAACGTACGTTTATATCCCAAGAACATGTAAACTATTATGTGCATAGTTTGCAAATATAATACAGGATGTCCCAAAAAAATGCACCCCACTATACTTTGTAGAATTTCTACGCTACTTTCAAATTTTTATTTTGGATGGAATAATTATCATATTATGGCAATACATTAATATTTGACTGATCAAAATAACCATGCAACAGTTTGCCTTCTAGAGTCACTTAAGGTGGCGACACCAATTTTGCATCCCGTCCAAATAATGAATATTAGGTTAAAGTATTGCAATTATTCTACCTATCATCTCTAAAACACATTATTTGTGGTCCCAACATCATCAGGATTTTGTTTCATATAAAAATTACTAAAAAGGAGGCAAATGCCCTGGCAAGGTGGTGGAAATGCCTTGATGTTTTCCATCCAATTTGTCCCAAAATAGCAAATTTTGTCCATTTCCTTCCCTTATTCGAGCTTCTGCCTCACTCTTCATTAACTTTTAGAGTAAATGGATTCTCGATGTTGGCTAGAACAAATCATGAATTTTAGAGTAGATATGTATAGCCATTTGCTTTAAAAGTCCTTTCGTAAAGTTACGAAATATGTTTAACCTAATTTCCATAATTTGGACAAATCGCAATATTGGTGTCGCCACCTTAAGTGATTCTAGTAGGCAAATGGTTAGATATTTCGATCAGTCAAATACCAATTGATTAACAGGATATGTTTGTTATTCAACCCAGTGCAAAAATTTGAATCTTTGATTAAAGGTAAACGAAGTAATACCACAAAATATGATGTGGGGCATTTGGGGGGAATTCCTGTATATTGAGCAAAATATCGTGATTTGTCAGTGGCGAGCAGATCAATTATTTGTCGATGCCGAAAGCAGAGGCAAATAATTTATCTGCGAAATATCAATTATAAAGAAAAACTCATCAAGTAAAAAGTTCATATAAAGCTTAATATTTTATCGTTGTTTTTCTTCGCCTTTGTCCACGTAAAATATTCCTTGTTCAGCTGTAAAACGTTTTCCATCGCAACCATGTCATTTCCAGGGTTGCCAGATTTGATGAATAATTAAGCCAAACATTGTTATAAGCGGCCTTTTGATCTCATTGTTAAATTCTAAGAAAAGAGAGATTGTGATAATATTTTTTGGCTTATTTATTCATCAAATCTGGCAACTCTGGTCATTTCCCTCGTAGCGAATTACGTTTTCTGCGACTTTGGCGCAAACACAAAATTTTAATTTGCAAAAGTTCAGCATAATATGCAAGCCGTCGTTTCAATGTTTGCAAAAGTGAAGGTACTGTATATAAAGTCACAGTCAACAGTTTTGTCTATAGAACTATTTATTAAATCGATGCGATAACATCAATCAGTAAAGAGATAAACTAGATTATTATTTATATTCATAAAACTATAGTGAAAGTTGAAAACAAATAAACAATGTAGGTACTCGTGGACCTGCCCTAAGACCAAAGTACATGATCACCGCAGAAACCGCTGTAAGTATCTCTAGCTTTTCTATAGCATTTTCGCAATTATTTGACATGGCTGTGAAGTTTAGCTATACAATTAAAAATAATTTCGTGTTGGGTTAATATGTTTACTGTAGTCATCAACATAACGTCAAAGTTACCGGATATACCACAGGAACCCAACACCCAATTCTCGTCATGCAGTTGTAGCAAATATGACTGTGAAATACTTCATATTCAATTATGCCTGTGAACGGGGCATATTGCTGGTATCAATGGGTGTCCTCGATAAATAAATGGCATTATGTCGATTAGTGCAGTACGAATATCATGATTTGTATAGGCAATAGGTTTTTAATAAATGAATTAAATGCAGGCTACTATTAATCAAATTTGAATTTTCATAAATTTAGATTCCACGTCCGATCAACCACATTCTCGGTGACGTCAAGATTGTATTTGCCTCAGATTCTTATAATCTTTGACTGAGAAATGCATATAATATAGAAACTGCATGTTAGCTGCAGAATACCTTAATTTGTGCCCTCATTGCTGAATTGAACTATTTTGTGGTCTAGGTCCATAACCCCCCAATTTTAATATTTCATAGAAAGTATGTTAGCCTTGCTTCGCAGGCTAATTGTAAAATATTACTGTATATTTAAGAAGAAGAATAGTAACGAATATGTTATATGCGAAACACTCGGACATTTTGTTTTACATGACGACGTTTAAAATATACGCAATCATTTTCATGTCAGAATCCCTTCAACCTTCCATACATTGCCAATATAAGAAACACGGTTATTATTGTAAGAATGATTTTGAGCAAGCATTAATAGGAATTTAACCTATATACAGTATATATGACGTCAACTGAGGTCATATACGAAACATTCGCCATGCATTTGACTGTAGTAAAAAGTGTGTACGACTTAACGAATTTGGTAAATACAAACAAGTTGTGTATTGGTCTCTATGGTATCAACCATTTATGTCCAATTATATTGCAATTATATTATATGTCACATTGCTAGCATAGTCTATAATTGAAGATAATTTACGTGCACTGTCGATATCCATTTTCATATCGACAACAATTGCTAATGATGCATGGACTTTGTATGGACCTATTTATATTTAATTTAATATCAATCGTCTCATGTTAAACTTTCTATTCAAACAGAAAAGTGAACTCAATTAATTATTGTTGACGATATCATGCAGTCATGTCATGATATCTAACATGTTTTAACACATCAGTAACCGGCTTTATCATCACTTCCGAATATCAAGTTTAAATGAAATAATGACGATAATCAAAGTTCATGTTGCTGTTATTATTACGTTGATAGTGAGATGTGATATACTTCTTACTTCAAAAGGTAAGCATTATAAATTAGGGTCACATTCGACTGATGACACTGCAGAATGTGCAATTTTTAACTGCGCGAATATTTGGTGTATGGAATATTCAAGTCTTAATAAATTGCAGTTGATTAAAAGAACAATTGGAGTGTGAATTAGAATAAAACGAAATCCCTCAAGAAAATAGGTCTGTTGGGCTGTTATAGCAGTGATTCAGTTCGGTTTTATCAAGTAGTTGTTGTTAATCTTTAGCGCGTTTAAGGAAAGCCGAGTGCTGTATATCAGTTTAGTCACGGGGCAGTACTAGTAAGAGTGACACAGTATATATTTTGTTAGGGTAAAATACAGATACGGATGGCGGACGGACGGACGAACGAACAAACGAACGAGCGGAAGGACAGAAAAGATAAAATGCGGATGGCGGACAAAAGGATAAAACCTGAACGGCCCAAAATGGGATAAATACGAACATAAAGGCCATTTTTAGTCTTTCGGCACCATCGACATATATTTTCTAATTATAATTTTTAATTATTCAAGTTACAACGTTAGCTAATTCTGTTCATTGTGTATTTTAGAAACCCAATTATTTGGAGCCAATCGTCACAGCATGGATATTTAACCCGTTGTTAATTTTTACTTATGTTATATTAACACACCGGAATTTTCTTCATCCATCGCGTTTGTGGATTCGCTAAACATAAGGTGCTCGGGAGATAGACAATTTCTCCAAATAGCTAGCGAGAATATGAAACGTTGGCATACCTAATACATCACTATGACGCAAACGTCCTATAGGCAAGCTATAAATAATATACTGGGCGATATGTCATTAATTTTGATAATGAATAAACTGGACATTTTCAAAACCTAAAACTCGTCTTTCAGGCTTGGGCAATTTTGATAGTTCTGAAAACTCGCTCGTGCATGCGTTTTCCAAATTGACTCAAAAACTCCTATGCTATTACATAGATTTCGGTTTATCGTTGCATTGCATTTCTTTTCAGATCCGTGGCCATCAGGGAGTTACAGCCTTCCAAAACCAAAATCAGGATGTCCAAACTCTTGGAAAGAAGGGTGGTTACGTCAGGACCTTGAGGACGATGCAATATCCAGCAAGAATTTCCGCAGTAAATTTTCTTCAATTTTTAACATGAATGCTACTATAGTCAAGAAAGAATATGTTGAAAGAACATTTTGTACTAAAGTTGCCAATAAGTCCGACACACAAGAGCAGAACCCATGGCTAAAAGGTATAGATTATAAGAGAGGACAGCCATTACACTACAGCCATCGGACATAATTTTCGACCATAGTTTTAGTTTTTCTTTTTAGTTTTATTACGAGATGGACGGAAAGCCTTAACAGGTTTTTATACAACCCAATTGACAAAGGTCTCTGAGTGATAGTTAGTTATGCTTTTTGCCTAAGGGTTAGTTTTTAGTGAATGAGGAAAACCGGAGTACTTGGAGAAAAACCCTCGAAGCACAGGAGAGAACCAACCAATCTCAAACTTACACGAGTTCATCAAGCACAGGGAAATTACCCAACGAAATAAACACCTTCCCTCGACATGCTGTATAGCCAGCTTAACTCAGAGGTAAGGGGCAGCGCGCTAACCACATCTGCCACCTGTGCTTCCCTACGATCACAGGTTTTTGGGTTATTTACCTCAAAAACCCATATGATTTGGAATCGTGGAAATTGAACGTAAAATTCCAATCAGAAAACCGCGCACGGAATATGCACAACCATTTACTCAAAATGGTGTCTGACCCCGAAAGTCATAAAAATCTCACTATAAAATTCAAATCTCAGCAATGACCATGAAGTAAAATAGGAAACGTTGTAAATGGAATATACTCGACCGTACGAAATGTTTCCACAGGGAAAAAGAGGTCGACCTTTTCAAGAAAACTGTCCGGTGATGCCACCAAAATATGCTTGTTCCATTTACTACTTTCTATCCCGAATTACCGGAATTTCTGTGTAAATGATACTATAACTTGAAACATGCAACATGACAACAACACTGTTACGAAATGATAAAAACATTGTAAAAACATGACACCAACATTGTTACAGTATGATAACAATATTAAATACGAGAAAATAGATTTATATTATTTATATTTTAGGTTCTTACTGTATATACAGAAAACAGAGCTCGTGCCCGGATGACATGGTAGGAGGATCAATCTTATGGGATGATGAGGATGAAAATAATGGAAATGATCAGAAAGGCAATTTGCCCGATTTAAATTCTGGTGATAACACAAAATTATACTTTTGTTGTCAAAATCAAGGGAAATGGTATACGTCTATTGAACTGCCAACTGAAGAGCCATTTTATTTATTACCTTATGGATCACGAAACTGTCAACGTGTAATGGGTGCTGTTAGTTCTTTGGAATACATCATATATGACACTGAAGATGATTTTAATGGAGATGATTTTGAAGGGCACCATGCGTTCACTGATAAAGTGGAAAGTTTACCGAAAATATATTACTGCTATTATGAAGGTAGGATTGTACAAATCAAGTTTGCTGGAAGAAATTTTGTTTCAAAAATGTTCATTAATTTATATGAGTATAGAGAAACTTATAACATGCACACAAATTATAACGTTGACCCTTTGTAAGTTCTTTCCCGAAACAAAAGATGTAGAATATAGCGTGAAATGAATCGACATCAACTAATGATTTTGTTTGGTGAAAAACGCTATGTTTAATCATTTGCTAAATGTGTATAAATTGAACGTGGTGTACTGTCTTCCACAAAACAAGACGATTAGTAATTTTTTACAAATAATTAACATATCATTGTGTGTCATTAAAATGCCTATATAATTCTAAAACTATAATTTCAAGGGGTTACGCCGAATATTGAAGTACATTATAGAACACCAGTCTAGAATTCATAATATGTGTAATTAGCAATTTAATACCATCTATTACTATACTGTATACTTGTGGCGCACCCGTCAGAGCTAACAAGCGCCTTTCACCTCTGAGATCGTGGCGTCGATTTTCGCTGTGAACTCATGACAGTTATATGGAAGGTGTCAGTCAATGCTCTACCGAAAATCGTGGGTTTTCTCCGGGTACTCCGGGTTTCCTCCAACAGAGAATATTGATAGATGTGTTGGAATAAGCCCCAAACTAACCCTTCATCGTAGCTATGCTCGCTGATCAGACATGAGTCATACGGTGGCAGCCAGAGGTGCCTTCAAGTCGATCTGCGTCCAGGGATGTGGACGGGGGTGTGTGGGGGGTGTAACACCCCCCAACCGTAAAAGGTGAAGAAGAATCAGGTAAATTTTGACATTTTTGGGGGATAAAGTCGTTATATTTTGTAAAGTGATAACTAAAATTGAATGTTAAATGACTAAAGAACCTGATCTCTTTAAAAACCTCCACATAACTAAAATTTTGTGCAAAATACAGTCAATTTGGACGCAATTCGTTTGCAAAATCGCTTCAGAAAACGCTGGAAATGCAGTACTGGAGCCTCGAAGTATAAAAATCATCTGGGGAAGGCCCCCCTATCTTTAAACAACTCTGTATTACAATGATAATCAATAGGGGCGTATAGTAGGAAGCGGGGAGGCCGCGGCCTCGCCGGAATAGCGTTCGCCCCCCCAAAAAAATAATTGAATTTTTTAAAATTTGCAGCACTCACAAATCATAATGAAAGAATTAATGCAAGGGCTTAACTACACTTTCTCAAAGTCCCTCGTCTTTGGGATCGTCTTTATAACGAAGGAATTTTCAAGGCAGTATTTGCGAAAGAGTAAGGAATTTGCGGAAGTCAATTACTCTGAAAATGCCATTTCCGACGATCTAGAGCTCCAAATTTTCAAAGGTTTTCCGCTCGGCGCCAACCATGGCGGCGCCTCGTGAGGGCGGCCCCCCTAAGTTTAAGAAGCTTCCTAATCCCCTGATAATCAATCAGAAAAGGTCTATTATAATCACTATGCTTCAGGTAAATTTTAACATAGAAGTTCAATTTTCAGGTAAAATTATTTGACACTCCCCCCTGAACTCCAGATGCTTCGCTACGTCCCTGTCTGCGTCCTTCGTATAGTATTAAGCTCAGCTCTCAGGTGCAAGTAAAGATGATCACTACCAGGGACGTAGGCAGGGGGGGAGCCTTGGGAGAAATAAAACAAGAAAAATGGAAGAAATTTAATCCCCGCAGGGCTCCCCCCCTTTGAACGTTCTGGCTACGTCCCTGATCACTACACCAGTAGGTATTTTGTATATGGATCACCCTTTTGCCTACGTAAAAGCAAGATTGCTTCTTAAATATCTTATAGGTTGCCAGTATATGTTCCAAAATGGTGATGGGGCGTTTGCATCTCCAAATTATATCAACAGCTCCTATCCAGATTTTCAGTATTGTTCTTGGTCAATAACAGTTAATGTATCTCTACGAATTTCACTGGAATTTCTAACTCTCAATGTTCCTAACTGTGAGGAGAATTCTCTTGTTATTTATGATGGACGAGGTGATAACGCATCAACACTTTTAGCTAGATTTTGTGGCGCGAATGCCACTTCAGGAGCCAAAGTGACATCGAGGACAAATCATTTACACATTGTTCTCAAATCTGGCAACAACTCTGCAAGGAACGAAAAAGATTCGTTAAAACGTATGGGATTTTATGCAGAATATGAAACTTTTCTACCAGGTACATCAATTTTGACTTACTGTATGTATCTTTACGCCGACGAATGATCTTCAATCGGTAAATTGTTATATAATTGTTGCCTGACAAATCTATAAAATGTCCATCGCTTCATTTCAGCAAACTCTAAAATTTCTAAAGATGAGTAAATGGCGAAGGCAAATTAAAAGTAATCTAGAGAGCACTTATGCAGAGAGTGCATACCTCCGGCAGCAGAATTCAGTCAAGTATTGATGCGTAAATTGTACATGCATGCACTAATCACGCATCCAATTTTCCGTTTAGCCTGGGAGAGCAAGACAAACTTTTGTAAATCTCTCATTATTATTATTATTATTAAACCCTGTATGTTCCCCAAAGGGCTTTTCAACATACACTTACAAATAAATTAATTAAACTATACTATCAAAATCTATATAAAACTATTATAAATCTGATGATTTAAAATTTAAAAGATGTTCTTTTAGTTTTTTCTTAAAACCTTTAAGTTCTGAAATGTTTTTTAGATCATCGTCTATTTCGTTCCATATTTTAACTGCACGGTAATAAAAAGTTCTCTGTCCAGTAGCTGTTTTATAACTTGGAATGTCTAAATTGTGATTATTTCTAGTTTGACAGTTATGGATGTCAGATCGTTTTATGAATTTCTTTGTGAGATAGCTTGGCGCAAGGTTGTTAAGGCATTTGTAAGCCATCACCGCGTCTTTATAAATGAGTAAATTATCGATAGTTAACCATTTGAGTTGTTGAAAACCTGGTGTCACATGATCAAATTTTTTAATATTCGTAATAATTCGGCATGCAAAGTTTTGGACTGTTTGCAATTTCTTCAAATTTCTGGATGAAGTATTGGCCCATACATTAGAACAATATAACAGCTTGTTTATTACCAGTGCTTCAATAAGTAATGATAACGTTTCTTTATCAAAGCTCTCCTTTACTCTGTTGATTTGGCATAATCTATTAATGCACGTAGATGATAGTTTAGAGATATGTTCATCATAAGAAAGATGTAAGTCTAGATGCATACCCAGATCTTTAGCAACTGGTACTGGCCTAAGAGTTTCACCGAGAAATTTCAGACTAATTGTTGTTGGTAAATTCTGTAACATTGATCGTGTTCCTACCAAGAGGAATTTAGTCTTGTTGGGATTTATTAACAATTGATGTTCCAGGCACCATTTTGCGGTGTTATGCAAATCATTTTCTAATTTAAGGATTGCCTGTTGTATGTCTTCGACTAGAAATGCAAGGTGGAGTTTTGAATCATCAACGTAAGAGTCTAGATCACTTGAGATCGTTATAGCAGGTAGATCGTTGACATAAATTCCAAACAAAAATGGTGACAGAATGGAGCCTTGAGGCACTCCATGAGTTAGTGCTATGACTGGAGAAATGGTTGACCTTATCCGTACATATTGTGTTCTGCCCGATAAATAACTTTCAAACCATTTGATTGCTGGTGGTGACACTCCTACGCATTTTAACTTATGCAGGAGGATCTTGTGATTGATGCTGTCATAAGCTTTAGACAAGTCTAATAAAACAAGAGCTGTTACATGTTTGTTGTCCATTGCTTCCAACATCTTATCCGTAATAAAAATGTTTAAAGTTTCTGTTGAGTGGTGTTTCCTATTTCCATTTTGATGTGGTGATAAGCGTTGGTTACCTGTTATATATGACCCAAATTGATCAAGTGCAACTCTTTCACAGACCTTTGATAAAACCTCTAAAAGGGAGAGGGGTCGATTGTTGGATGGAGTCTCATGATCGCCATCTTTATGTAAAGGTATCACCTCCGATAATTTCCATAAGTCAGGAAACACACCTGACTGAAAGGAACAGTTAATTATGTTCGTGAGAGGTCCCAAGATGACGGGTAAACAATCTTTGACGACATCCATGCTTAACTTGTCAGGCCCCGGTGATTTGTTTCTAGGCATATCTGTAATAATTCGTCGAATTTTTGAACAAGTAACAGGTTCAAAATTAAACTGTTCTTCCATAGGATAGGATACGTCGTTCAACAGGGGGTCAGATAGCACAATATTATTTTTGTTTGCTAGGTCTAAAGCTGCGGTGGCAGTGATTTTACCGACTGAAGTAAAATATTTGTTAAAGTCTTCAACAACCGTCTTGAGTTCTTTCGTATAAAATGTTTTTCCTTCTCTTTCACAGGTATCGAATTGTTTATTATTTTCCAAAGTGAACCTGAATTGTTTTTGTTAGCTTTAACTTCATCGGATAAATGATTTATTGATGACTCCTTCAGTATAACTTTAACTTTATTACGAGATTCTCTGTACTTTTCCCAATCCCTCTTACAACGTGATTTTAAAAATCTCTGATGTAATTTGTCTCGAGTTGTCATAAGTTCTTTCGTGTCTGGCGTAACGAATGTGTTAGTACGGCTCCTAATTTTGATTGTTTTAATTGGTGCGTGGAGGTTTAATGTTGATTGAATCGTTTCCTTAAGTGCTTTAGTTTTTGCGTTTACATCTGCTTCGGTAAATATCGATAACAAACAATCAGATTTCGTAGCCAGATCAGTGGAAAATACTGTAGGATCATAATTTCTGTAACTTCTCACCGTGATATACGTAGGGGGTATCTTTGGGACCTTCAGTTTCGTTATTACATAAATTGGAAAATGATCGCTGATTGAGGAATGTACAACTCCACTTTCGAGGATTGCGGCTTCTGTAGAAACTAATATAATATCAATAAGCGATTGCGACGTGTCTGTAATCCTTGTTGGATCCTTTATTATTTGCTTGAGATTTACATCATCACAAAGTTCTGTAATAACTCTTTTTTCAGGGCCCTCTTTCAATAAGTTACAGTTCAAATCCCCAAGAATAAAAATTGGTTTGTTCATAGTGAGTGCCTGTATATAATTTGGTCTGAGATCGTCCTGAATACAATTAAGCGGGCTATCAGGTGGTCTATAGGTCACGCATATTATTATTGTCTTCATCTTCTTATTTTGAAGCTTAATCCAGAGTTGGAAGTTTGACTCTGATGTTTGTGTCAAGTCGTTTAATATAGTTGCTTTCATAGTTTTTTTGACATATGCACAGACTCCACCGCCTTTTTTATGTAGTCTATCAAGTCTGTAACATTTATAATCATCAATTGCGATTTCTCCATTTGTAACTGTACTATTTAACCATGTTTCGGACATTGTAAGGACATCTATTTCGTGTAATTTTATCAGCTCCTTAGTTTCCATAAAATGCGACGTGTTTCTCAAAGATCTTATATTCAGGTGGGCAATCTTGAGTTTATGGGAAACTTTATCTGCATGGGGTCTAGTTTGAGCAGGCTGGGGGTTTAAATTAATACTAGTTTGTATAGGAATTTGAATAAGGTTATAATTATGAGCTCGCCTTCCGTTAAAATTTTGCACTGCTACATCTAATAATGAAACCGGTAAAATAGCATTTTGTCTCTCGTCAATTTCTGTGACAGACGAGGTTTCGGTTTCCGGATACGTGCTTTGCGAAAAAATTCTTCATTACTTTCTTTCGAGTAGGTAGTATTCAACAATTCATAATGAGACCCAGATGCCCTACAATTAGCTCGATGATCGTTATGGGCAAAACGACTAACATATTTTCTCCGAGCTTGGAAAGATTCCCCTCGATTTGATCTAAAAGGACTTCTATCGGTGATACGGACTGGAATAGAATTGGTGTGGTCGTTGCCAGGGTTCTTTTGTTGAGGTTTAGTAGTTTCTCTGTTTGGGTTCTTATGATTTGACAATATATCGGTTGTATTAATTATATGTAGATCGTCGTGTTGTTTATCACCATAATTGGAGGGTTGATTCCCATTTACTCCCTCCTCGAGGATTAATTTCTCAGCCGTGTTTTTATACGTAGCATTGTTATTTAAAGTTTTGTCATTTGGTGGTGTAAATGGTTCATTGATCTTTTGATTGTTATTTAGGAGATCATTATTCCACCCTATATTAACAATGGGGCTATGTACCTTGCAATCAACATCATTATCCGAGGTCATCAGCATGACCTCGCTTTTATGAATTATTTCAGCTGTTTTGTTGTTTGTACATCCTCCAGATATAGATTTAAATAGGGCTGTTTTTAAGAAATCTCTTTCTTTTTGGACATCGGTCAGTTTTTGCTGGAGGGATTCGATCATGCTCAATTGTCTCTCAATTTGCCCATTTTTTTCATCTAAAATATCAGAATATTTACTGGCCGCCGATTCTTCAACGCCGAGTTTTCATCCAAATTGAACCAAAATTTAATAGATTTATCCTTATTCTATTTCTATGGTCATTCGCTGACTTCCATAAATATTCGTGTTAACAGACAACTTCGTACATTCACACAAACAAACAAACAAGCGCAGGTGAAAACATGACTTCCTGTCGGATGTAAATATAATCATGTTTGTCTTATATTTCAAATAATATATTTTATTATGCATTACTGATGCAATATCGATTGTGATTGGCTAAAAACCTACAGATAATTCTCAACGTCTTGCCACCTACACGACATTGAAAATTATCTGTAGGTGACGTAATTTTTTGCCGCTATTTTTTCCCTACAAAACTCTCTACAGGCCTCTGCATTTATAAATGCATAATAACTGAAAACAATTATTGAATTCGGTTTTCGCATGATATCGAGAATTATCGAGCCTCAGTGTGTGTTATCCGCCTCAGCTTCGCTTCAGCAGATAATGCAAACTTCGGCTCGATAATTCTCAATATCATGCTCAACCTCATCCAATAATTGTTAAATATTGCATATGTTAGCAGTGCCTGCTCCATCATCTTGAATATATTTAAAAATCACTGATATAGTTTTTCTAACAATTGGGAAATTATGATGTTGCCACTTTCTCGTTGCTATGAGCATGGTTGTGAGCATCTCTATAATACACTGGAAGTTACTATTGGCAACGAGTGCTGCCTTAGAAACCAAGAGTGAAGGCCCACACTCTACAGAGAAGACTGGACATGAACGCAAATGCCCCAGCAAAACATGAGATAAAGATAACCGTTTTCAAAATTTCGAAATGATGATAAATATCTCATTTTGCCTGTATGCCATGCATATTTAATGCTTACAGAGTACTAAGTTCTATTTTTGTCTTTTAGAAACGACAACAACATTTGTTGATAAGGGAAGAAATGATTTACAAAACACCAACAGTGGAAATTCACCGATATATTTAACAATAGTTTTGCCAATCCTTGCAATTTTGATACTATTCGGAGTGGTGGGAGCGATACTTTATTGGAAAAGGTACGTACGAATCGTAGATATCGTTTGAACACAATTGCCTTAATTCTTCCTGTACCTACCTGTCAATCAGTCACTGGCATAGGAACCACGGGGGCTGCGGGGGGTTCTTGAGGCCCGGTAACATTTTGCACAAGGGAGCTAAGCTCCCCTAAAAATAAATAGATTAAGTTGGAAATATATTCCCTATATAATATGTTTATATATATAGATATCATTGAAACGATGGCCTAATTATTTGAGATAGTTCTTGTTTAAAAAGCGCGAACTCTTTTCCATCGTCAGATAGTTCAATTATGCTTAATTTTCTGGCGATTATTGCCCCCACCAATTATCCAAACCATCAAGACTGATTATATGAAGCACTATTTTTCCCAGCAATTTTCCTGTCCAAGTTATTAAATTCGGCGCCAGAAGGTGCAGGAATTGACATTTCCCAGCCTCGATTTTTCAAATTTCCCCAGGGGAGCATGCATGCCACCAGACCCCTATGTTTCAGACCCATAAATTCAAATATCTTCCTACGCCACTGCAATCAATAAATCTATAAATCAACATACCTAATTTTATGAAATTCTTATTACTACACATTCCATAAGCAATAGGGAGTCTGCCAGTTCGGAGACGACTGGTATACCCCCAAGGAGAATTTTACGAACGAGACCCTTTAGATTGATTGAAAATACAACCATGCCTGCCCGGTACTAACAGCAATCCATGACAAGCATTTTAACCGAATCAGACCTTTTTTCACAAAAAAATTGAAAATAGTCCATAACTGATATGGAAAGTGACAAACTAAACACTTTAAAGTTTCACCAATCTAGATTGAAATTTATATTTAAATTTTTTTAAATTTCTTTAAATTTAAACTGTCTATCATTGTACACTTTCACTTTATCACTGCGCAAATAATCATAGGCTTAAGTTAACCATTCAAGTTAACCATTGCAGGCGTCTCTCTGCAATCTCTCTCCCACCATTCGTAATAGTTCATCCGTTTCCTCCTTCAAACACAGGCTAACTGTTTATTACTCTTCTCTACTACACTCATCTTTCGATGTTAACACAATGCGCACTTGGTAAACCTAAGTGCCGCTCTTTCAACTTAAGCTGTTGTTCCTAATTCGTCATGTCTTCTGTAAATTGTATATTTGTTCTCGTCTTTTTTTATGTATGTTATGTTTGTTTTCATTAAGGTCGGTCTTCACATGGGACTACTCGTGTCCTGTTGACTTTACCTTCAACCATATATTTAGTTATTCAAAGATGTTTTTTCTCTAATATAATAGTTTCAGTTCTTTCACATTTATGTATGGTTGTAAAGTTAATAAAATAAAATAAAAATAAAATAAAATAAAAATAAGCAACTCAAGTTGCAGGGGCATTTTGTCTTAAGGGCACCTCTTAATTCTATTAGGAAGGGGACTTTTCCCATTGTTTTAGCTGGTGACTCCAAAATACAGCACGGGAGTATTGTTATACAAAGCTTAACACACGATTGTCTACTCAAATCGAATGCTCTTCCAGTAAAAGACCCCGGGTGGAGACCCAAAATTCAAGTACTGACGTGTGAATCTCAAAAAATCCGAAAGCAATTATTGAAACAACCAATTTTAATTTGTTGGTTGTATCTACAATTATAATCAGTCAGACGTAACCAATAAATGTTGGTTACATTGAGCAATACATGCGCATCCAGGTAACCTTTTATTTGTTCATTTCAAGCAGTCTTTACAGGGTGCTTTATCGGATTTGAACTGCTGCTAATTGGCTATCATTTCTATCTGGTAACTATAAGTTGCGCCCAATGTCTCTGTGTACTAAGTTTAAATTTTGCAAGAGTAAAGAGGAAGAAAATACTAAAACTATAGAATTGAATATAAAATTATATTTATTTTAAAAAGACGTCACAAGGAAAGAGATGCTGATACACAAGTGGAGCAAAAGCAAAACCAACCTACTGTGGAAGGGTAAGAAAAATAGGGCATTATACTCTATTATCATTAACCTTTTTGGTGAGTAACTGCAAACATCTTGCAAACGGAAGAGAATATGCTGAATTACTGGTCCATGCGTGGTGAAATCGAATGAGAGAGGGAAGGGGACTCGTGAAATATAACCATGATATGTCGGGATTATCCCGCCTAATTTTCGAATGATGAACTGGGAAAAAGATAATTTAAATGGTATGGTATGGATGGTATATGATATGGTATGGTATGGTATGGTATTGTATGGTATGGTATGGTATGGTATGGTATGGTATGGTATGGTATAGTACGGCGTATATGGTATGACATATATAAATTACTAGTTGCCTTTTCTTCTAGACCGGATGTTGCAGTAAAAACAACCACAAACCCAATTTATGGGTCGGAAGTGAATTCAGCGTGCGAAAATGACACTGAGATGAAAGAAGCAACAGATAATTTTCTCTATGAACCAGGAAATGAATTGTTTGAAGTTAATCCCATCTATCAGGGGATTGATGATAATGATGTTGATCCAACGTACGCAATACCAACTAAGTAGATATTTTAGAGTTCAGCGACAATTCGAACGGCATTTTTTGTCCTCCAATGATAATTTGAAGATGTATATCATTAACAAAGGATTACAGAGTATACAGAAAAAAAAAGAAAACGTGTCGAGTGCTTTTATGGTGTTATAATGCCCGAGAGGAATGTAGGATTATTGTTAATGTCTTTGATATATTCGTTTATACTGTACTTTATATTTGATGGTAAAAAATAAATGTTTAAAGGGCTCATACAGCGAAAATTCGGTTCGAGTGAAACTCTCTTATTAAAGAGAACTTTTGAAGTTATGAAGATTGACGTTTGCAGCTCTTCCATATCCCACTTCGTTCTTGAGATATTAAGATGTGTTTGATATGCAAATAACATCACTGTGACATCACACTGCATAATGAATTGTTGGAAAATCACGAATATCTTTGAAATAATTTAACCAATCGCCTTTAAACTGTAATTTGTTTCTGCCTATCGCAGGACACCACACAAGTCATGCAGAGTTTCAAGTGATTTAATTCAATTATTTCAAAGATATTCGTGATTTTCCAACAATTCATTATGCAGTGTGATGTCACAGTGATGTTATTTACATATCAAACACATCTTAATATCTCAAGAACGAAGCGGGATATGGAAAAGCTCCAAACGTCAATCTTCATAACTTCAAAAGTTCTCTTTAATAAGAGAGTTTCACTCGAACCGAATTTTCGCTGCATAAGCCCTTTAATATATAACCATTGGCAAAAAATTGCTGTCGATTATTTCAACTTTGGCAGCATTTTCATGATCATCGGTGCGGCAAACACGAAGATAGGTTTCGTAATCATCTCAAGAACTTGTAGACTTTTATATCAATCATATGCCTAATTTGCATAATTAATGGCGTCAACTGCAAAGAGGTGAAAATCTAATCTATTTGACAGACTGTAATATTTAGGTCATTGATGTATGATAAAGAATTAGTGGTCCCATGACTAATCTCGGTGGAACATTGTTTTATATGTGATGTATAGCATACAGCTACGTTTGACTTTATATCAGTTTTAATACAATTTCCTTTCGGGTGTACATATGCGAGTATAAATCGAGTCCTACCAGTTTGACCCGACCAAACATGACAGATATTCTCCGGTTACTCTGATTTCCTCTTCAGGTAAAACTGGACCAACAAGGCCATCACATTTAAGAATGTTTACAAAATTGTGTTGTTTGTCTACCAGTAAAACAGAAATGGAAAACTGACATTCTATTACATTTAATGAGTTTTATATTGTTTATTTGCTAATCAAATCAGTAGTTTCGACAATTCGACAATTCAAATATCCGCCGACTGAAACTGGTCTTAGGGTGTATGTCAGGTGATATTGTCTATATCAGGCAGAAAGGTGTGGGCGCGCAGTCGACATGCTACACCATGATATCCGGAAAGTATCATATGCGCCAGGTGTCACAATAAGCCTTCGTGTTTATGGACATTTTTCGCCACATACAGTAAAAGTTTCTTATAACAGTAGTATAAGTTTGGTTAAGATATTTTCGTATATAAATTTGAGACAGTTAGCTAGTATGGAAATTATGCCAAATAGTACAACGAAACTTATCAGTTGACTTGTATAAAGTGGAGATTGTCTAAAAATAGTTTGGTTCAAAAAGGCGGAAATTAGAGCCATATTAAATTTGGCGTCAAAATAATTAACACTGATTAACAAAACTTTAGAAGATATTTGGATACAAACTATAATTAACCACAAATGTTTCTGCCAAGAGGTATTTCAAAGTTAATTTAATACTATGCATGCATATATAAATTGGAATCTATAGGCGAGTCCACTTCCCGTGCGGTACCTACAACCGTTTGATCGCACGAAAATATGCATAATATGCGCATATGAGTGTCTTGACTCAGCAACAATAATAGCCGAATAATGGAGAACTTCAACGTTTTGAGCGATGGCCCTTCGAAACGTCTAATTTCTTGTTGTATTTTTTCAGGTAGATTGATCCTAAAGATCCGAAGTTGATTGTATAGACGCTACCTACACTGGCCCACACGTTCGAGATATAATGGGGCCTTAATTTGCGCTTCGGAAGAACTTTTATATACTGCTTATGCACTACTGTACGTATGATTCGTATAAGATTGTTCACAAATCCTTATACTCAAAGTTTACTGAGTGACAAGGTTGTAGAAAGGCTTTAATAATTGATATATCCTGTTCATATCCGGAACCAGCATGTTTTCACAGGTGTCCTGATTAACTTGATACCATGATAGTAAGGTGACCTTAACAATGTATAGTAAATACCTGTTAATGGTAACATGTCAGATTAAGAGGAAAAAATAAATAGATCTTATTATCCTAATTTTTCTCATAGTTTGAAACTGCTAATAGCAATCAGCCACCGAAAGCGAGGTGATTACAAGCCTAGATTACAAGCCAAACATGGAGGGACGACCTATGCATGTTAAATAAACATCTCTTATATGCTTGAATGGCTCAGACAACGACCAATTTAACTACAGGATAAGTAATTAAACGTCTACGGAAATAGCGACAAGCCCAACTAGCTCATGCTTTTAATTATAGGATGATTTTTAAAAATTTACTGATATATCTATTACGTTAGATTTAACTGATTTTTCAGGCCAAAAGAATAACTCAACGAAACAAGGCAACTGTTAAGTCTGACATACTGACGGGTATAGGGCTCATTTCTCAGTTAAGCAAAATACTGAGGACCCGTCGGGAAATCTCCCGGTATCCTGAATACATACATATCATAATGTTACATATTATTTGTATAATTCTCATTAATAATTGATGAAGAAAACACAAAGGAAATCGTGACCGCGAAGAAGGTCTTTCATGTCTTTAAGGTTACTGTAGAATACGACCGTTTTCATCAAGATGAATCACATCTCGCCTTCGGCTCGTATTGGTATTATTAATATCTTATACAACGATGCTTATGTTGTATATATATAAGGTTGTTTATAGGGTATATATATATATATATATGGTTCTCACGAAATTGTCGCCACTTTGATACAAAATCCATATACATATATATATATATGATATCGATATGCATGCATGATGGCATGGCGAAATACTTGGAAAATGAAGGTTTTTAAAAAAATTTTTGGAAAATATTGGATAACTTTCCTTTTTTGGGTGGGTACCGCCCATGTGTACTTAATGACGAAATAAGCCGGTATGACAGCTGATTTCGATTTCGTCTGTGACTGTGAGAACCGGCCTATCCTCTCAAGCTGTCTCAAGTTACATATTATCGGGTTCAAACAAGTCAAGCACTGTCTATACTGTCCTGGTGTGAATGTGTCAGTCGTTGATCCACTCAGAACATGTTTCATATCACACATCAGCTTTCACACGTTGGAACGTTTAATTTGAACAGTTGAAGTAATGTCGACCATAAAAATCCTTGTGGCTATCATCATTGCTTCGATATTGAAATTTGATGTTATTATTTGTTCAACAGGTAAGCACCAGCACGAAACTGCTAAGTAAACACGCATTCTCTAGATCTAGATGCTACTACTGTAGCACTAATATAATTCTAGTTTTCCGTGAATCATCCATCTGAACGTTAGAAAACACCAAAGGCCCCTAATAAGTTAACAAATATTCTTCAACAATAATCGAATATTCATGGGAGAGTATATTTTTTTTGTATGGTGGTCTGTCTTTTTTACGGTCTTTTGTCTACTTCCTTTATCTTCATTTTCTAGCTGTCTCATATTTCTATTTTTTTCTCTATGATTCATTGAATTCAAACCAAAAGAGGAACAAATTCACTGACTTTCCAACACGATCAATAATATGCGCTATTTTTGTTTTTGTTTTGATTTGCAACCGTGTTTGATCACCAAATGTTCATCTTATCATATCTGTTCGATGACTCATTTGCTGAAAAATAAATAAAGGCCTGAGCATGTTGCATTGAACAACAGTATTCCACCGACAATGTCTACGATATCTATCGACAAGCGTAGGCGAGAACAGCGACAACATGGAAGCGTGACGATGAATTTCCTGAAGCAGCACGGTCGCAAGCTGTAGAGAACTTTAAAACCAACAATATAATAAAAAGAAGCTAAAAAAAGATCGATATAAAAAAAAATGAATAAAAAAAATGAACTGAATCCGCGAAGTATTATTTTGGGGGGTCGTATACTTCAATGGCCATTGAAGTATACGACTCCCTTGGGGCAGGGGGGTCGTTAACTTCAATTGATCCAACACCAAATACTACCATATGCACTAACATCAGATTCTATATCCTTGCCTTATAGGGTATATTAAGGTGAAGACAAGCTATATTACACTATATATTTCGACAATCAGCAGGCATGTAACTTTTTCCGGCCGAGAGCTTGCTTATTGATAAATGACAAATCACCTGGCGTCAGTGGCTTGTCCCCGAAAAATTTCCCCACTATGTTTTGTGATATAACTACGTTAGGGTAGGGTTTCAGAATTTTACATTTGAGAAAATAATATCAATATAAGTGTTGAAATTTAATTGATTGATCATTTTCCTTATAAGGTGACGCCACCAATATTCAAACTTGTCCAAATATGCAAATTAGGTAAAATACTAAGGAAATATTTTATAAAATTAAGCAATTAAAATTAAATGATAATTTAAATCTCTCATTTCTCAAAATTTCTCATTTAAAAGGTAAATGTAATGAATTCAATATCCTACACACGTCTTACACCATTATTTTTTCCCACTCTGTATCCCTCTTTTCTGTCGAAAAACAGTAAATTCAGGACATTATGCAATTATTGGACGAGGTTGAGCAAAATATCGAGCAGATCAATCATATGCCGATGTCGAAGGCATTTTTTGCACCAGTTATTTGCCGATGAATCGTTATTTGCACCAGTTATTTGCAGGAAACTAGTTTGCCAATCAAAATGAGAAAATAGTTAACATGTGAATGATAATTTAATTTCTATGCCTGGGTCCGGTTGTACGAAGGCCGTTTAGCTTAAGCGGTGGATAAGCCAAAATTAAGAAACACTTTCACATATTTGGTGAATGACCGAACTTAACTGAATCTTATGCCCGTAGTATGTAGTTGCAAACATAATTGTTCTATTCAAGTTGAAATATTTTAACTTGGTTGTTCGATGAATGTATAGACTTGATCTATATTTTCGAGTTATCCACCGTTTAAGCTAAACGGGCTTCGTACAACCACGGCCCCTGAGCTGCAGCCTTATTTGTACTTATTTTTATTTTAAACGAAACATTGATGTTTGGGACCACACCAGTTTTAGAGTAGAGAGGTTTGTATTCTCTTTAAAAATCCCTTCTAAACCATGAGTATTGAAATACTCTTGACCTAATTTCTATGCTCAATTTGGACAAGTTGGGATATTATATTGGTATCGCCACCTTAATCCTTATAGACGATTCTAGACCGGGTAAACAGTTGGATATTTTGAACAGTTAAATATCAATGGCATAAAACTATTTGGAACTTCTGGAACTTCTGTCAAAGCTAAACGTAAAAATACCCGAAACTTGAAACATCCCGCGAACTGTGCAGTGTCAAATACTATTGTCATACAATTAATCCAATCCACTTGCAACGCAATTTCGGACACAAAGCGATGTTAGGTAAAACGTATATTCGCAGAGACATTGCATGTGAGCATGAATCTCGTTTTACTTTGCCAATATTTTTTTGCTAAACAAGCCCAGAAAGCAACAAAGAAATGAATGAGAATGATAATATCACGTTGGAGTGAAACACAGGCCATGTTCGCTGCTTTTCTGTGCGCATACATTTCCACATATAGCATGGCTCTGTATAGAAATAGTTGCCGGTTGCGAGCTGCAGCAAAATTGTCCCGTGTAACATGAAGAAAAAAAGTGGGTTGTATGTATGCAGTCGTGAAACAACTAAGCCTTTGCGCGATTGGCCTCCCTAAAGACAGGTTATGTAATTGTTAACCGGGTTAACTGTTTCTAGAATGCACTAGTCAAAATCGGTCATCTGTGAACGATGCATGACTTTGAAACTTGTAGGCTGAGTTTCATGCAATGTATGACAAACACTGAAACTGACGCCATTGGGCGTTACTCCATATTCCAATATTCGTCTCATAGATTTGTTTACGTGTACCTTCTATTGTCTTTAAAAGGCCTCTGCGGAGGAGAAAGTTTAATTATAGATTCAAATATCAGATTTAAGAAACCTTACCGACAATAAACACGCAATGATATTTTCCATATTTTCCCCTTCTGTTGTGCATAGATCACTGGCCACTTGGTACTTACACCATGCCTAAACCCAAGTCAGGATGTCCTCATACAGCAAAACACACGTGGCAAGAGGCTTGGCGATATCAGGATTTAGAAAATGATGCACAACAGGGCAGCAAATTTTCTTCAAATTTTCATATGGATGCCAAAATAATAAATAATGATATAATAAGAGGATTTTGCACGAGGTTTAACAAAGATGTTCAGGAACCTTGGCCAGAAGGTAAACTAACTGCATTTATACTGTAAAATGGAATAGTTTTAAAAATACCAATTTTATGGTTATTTTAACCATTCAGTTTTTACATGCAGTTGTGGAAGAAGAAGGCTTAGAAGCGTTTGGGAAGGAGAGACTCGAAACGTTAACGCTTAAAGTGGCGGTTTCGAATACTTTTTGCAAAATGTACTAGGGTATAAAATTAGTTAGTAAATGGCCTTCTGTGTTCGGTTCGAACGTCGATAAAAGAGTTTAAAACATTTTGAGCGAAGGACATTTTGGTCATTCATGAGGAATCTAATTATTGTGGTGTTAGAATTCAGGTGAATTAGTTTTAGATGATGCTACTCTGAGTGGCTCCACATTGGGCAAGCTGAAAAAATTGCCCAAAGCCCAGGGTTCGTTTGTTTGTTTGTTCGTCGTTCGTTCGTTCGTTTGTTTATCTATTAGTTACCTGCTGAAGTCAGTTAAGTTAGATATTAGAGAGTTTAAGCTTCGCGTTCGTACGTCAAACGACAAACGCCGGGCGAAGAAGGCAATAAAGGGAAAATGAACTTGCTATTTTAAAACTATAATGTATGATGATTCTTTTAAGAGAAGAAAGAAAATATGAAGTGAAGAAGTTAAGCGAAAATTCGACTCTGCCGTTTGCAGTTGCCCTCAAACGTGAAGCTTAAACTCCCTAGTTTTTATTTAGTTTATACGGCGGTTGACTGTTGTGTAAAAAACTACCTGAAAAATACAATGAGAACTTCGACGTTTCGAGCGAAGGCCCTTCGTCTGGAAGTTAGTAGGATATTGGTATCGCCACCTTATAGGCGATTCTAGACGGTAAACATTTGGATATTTTGAAAAGTCAAATATCAATGGAATAAAACTATACAATAGTAACTGTTATTTTATGCAGTGTAAAAATCTGGAACTTCTGTCGAGCAGATCAATTATATGCCGATGTCGAAGGCATTTTTTTGCACCAGTTATTTGCAGCTGAAATGTTATTTGCACCAGGTATTTGCAGGAAACTTTGCCAATCAAAATGAGAAAATAGTTAACTAATATGTGAATGATAATTTAATTTCTATGTCTGAGCTGCAGCCTTATGTACTTATTTTTATTTTAAACGAAACATTGATGTTTGGGACCACACCAGTTTTAGAGTAGAGAGGTTGGTATTCTCTTTAAAAATCCCTTCTAAACCACGAGTATTGAAATACTCTTCACCTAATTTCTATGCTCAATTTGGACAAGTTGGGATATTGGTATCGCCACCTTATAGGCGATTCTAGACGGTAAACAGTTGGATATTTTGAACAGTCAAATATCAATGGAATAAAACTATACAATAGTAACTGTATAAAAATCTGGAACTTCTGTCAAAGTTAAACGTAAAAATACCTGAAACTTGAAACACCCCGTGAATTGTGCAGTGTTCCCGTTCAGGTCTAAAATATTGTATATAATATTTCACTCGAAATATCCATCCGCCTAAACCTTGTCATACAATTAATCCAATCCTACAACCAAGTTTAAGGGCCATGTTACACATTTTTGTATTCATGTTACACAAATCATTGTATTTTTCAGGTAGTTTTTTACAAAACATTCAACCGCCGTATTTGCTATACTCTACCCACACTGACACCGCTGCACATTCGATTTATTTAGTTTAGTTTGTTTACAGTTTTTAGTTTGTTAGTCAGTTAAGTATAGCTAGTTACATCATTGTTGTTGAGGAGATATTTAACAATTCTGTTCTTTTTATTTTAGGTTCTTACTGTATTTACAGAAACTCAAACTACTGTCCACCCAACATGACACAGGGTTTCATAGACTGGTATGATGAGCAGAACAACAATCAAAATGAATTTCATCGTCATTTAACTCTTCCTGATGGTATATATTTTGGTCCATCCACACGAGTACTTTATTGCTGTCATACTACAGGAAAATGGCATAAGTCTATTGAACTGCCGACTGAAAAGCCATTTTATTTATTACCTTATGGATCACGAAACTGTCAACGTGTAATGGGGGCTGTTAGTTCTTTGGAGTACATCATATATGACACTGAGGATGAAAATAATTGGGATGAATTTCATGGACATCATGTGTTCACTGATAAATTGAAAAGTTTGCCTAAAGTATTTTATTGCTATTACGAAGGTACTGTATTAACATTAACATATTCAATTATAAAGTCTTACGTTAATTAAAAATTACGAGATACTAGTATTTGTATGATGGCTCTCGTCCAGGGTGAATTTCTCGAATTTTCAGCGCCAAAGATTTTTCGAATTAATACATACCTGCGCCAAAACGATCAAAAACTAGAAAAGCTTGCGCCAAATTTCTCGAATTTTCTGCGCCAAAGATTTTTCGAATTAATATATATACCTAGATCAATCTGCGCCAAATTACTGCGCCAAATCGATATCGCCCAATTTTGTTGGAGTCAGTGGTCTGCGCCGAAGACCTTGCGGAAATATCAAATTCAGTCTGGACTCTCGTCAGATTGTGAGCACTTGCTTTCAATATTTTAATCAGTACATGACCTTAGGGCCGTTCCGACTGGAGGGTGGATGTGGGGGGTGTAACACCCCTCCCATTGAAGGGCTCGCCGAGAGATGGTGAAAATTTTGGGCAAATTTTCTTTGGTGGCTGGTACCCCTATAGCAGTGCTATATTTGATAGTATCCATCAACAGGGCCTCTAGCTTGCACAATGAAGAAGGGGCCTTAACTTGAAGAAGGACCCCTTACTTGAAGAAGGGCCCCTAGCTTACTTGAAGAAGGGCCCCAAACATAAAAAAGGGCCCCTAACTTGAAGAAGGGCCCATAACTTGAAGAAGAGCCTCTAACTTGAAGAAGGGCCTGCATCCGCCCACAATTTAATAAGATCTCTGTTCAATTTTTGGCCAAGTTGGGGTCCGCGTCACTGTGGGGTTGCACGTCCGAGAAAAATTTCCCCCTCTGCCTTTCTCTCTTGGCATACATTCAGGCTATGCAACACTTATACGGAACACTTTTTAGCAAAAGATGTCAAACATAATTTGCTTGGTTCAGCAGCGACGTTTGTTGTAAATAATTATTAAAAATTGATCCGGATCCGTGACTATGCAACATTGCTCTGTTTCAAAGTAGTTTTACACGAAGTGTTTATGTTCGCCGAATAAATTGAGGGCTCGGGGCTCTTGAAACACTTCGCGAGTAAACTGTATGTATTTTGAAATTTGCTGCTCCAAGCCTAGAATTGCAATTGGTCCAGGATTAAATTTGTCGTGACACAACTTATAATAATATTGCAAAGGAGTCATTTTACTTATTATGAACATTAAAACAGGTCAAACAGAGTGCAACACGTTAAGCGGGCCCAAAACATAATGACACGTTAAGGGGCCCGAAATTTGTTTAACAACACCCCCCCTCCCGGTCGGAACGGCCCTGCATGACCTAACTGATATAGTATTTGAGGATCCATGACAAAAACCCCGGCGATAAAACCTCCAACGACAATATCCCCGGCGATAAAAGCCCCAACATTTAATGATTCAGACAAAAACCCCACATTTCTGTTTATCGATTTTAAAATTTATTTCGATACCTTACTAACTTATCTGTCTAATTCAGTTTTGAAGAATTTTAGTTCTTTGACTTAGCCAGGCTTCCAAAGTGTAATACAACTCCTAAACACGTGTGTATGTCGATTTTCCAATTATGCATGTGCTCTCAGATCTCAGTCAGATTTTTGCCTACCTCAATCATGTGACATAGGCAATTTTACTTCTAATTTTTTATGCTTACTTAAA
The DNA here is from genome assembly GCA_016169945.1 of Trachythela sp. YZ-2020. Classification (NCBI taxonomy): domain Eukaryota; kingdom Metazoa; phylum Cnidaria; class Anthozoa; order Malacalcyonacea; family Clavulariidae; genus Trachythela; species Trachythela sp. YZ-2020. Next base: position 3,811,858 of record JADLSH010000313.1, on the reverse strand, counting down.
TTGCTACGAAATGAGTTAGGCAAAAATGTTAGTAAGGTGTCGATTTATCAGTACAAACTTTTCTAAAATAATATAATTCGTAAAGAAAAAGTGGAAATAGTGTTTAAATAAATAAGAATAAAGAAAGTAATTATGAAAAGTGGTTTCATGGGGTTTGTCGTCTTTCCTAAACCTGATCATATGAAATTCCCAATTAATTTTACAATTTGCAACCTGAAATTACCGGATGTGTGGGAAAATTGATTGAAATGGACTTCACTAGAAACTAGAAATAAGCAATTACTTCTGGTATATACAGTAAAGTATTAGTGGTAAAAACAATACTTAACTTACTAACAATATTAAATTATTTGTTATTAAAAGGCTGTCAATACAAACTGAGAAACCATAGTGGATCTTTCACATCGCCAAACTTTCGGAACAATTCCTATCCAGATTTTCAGTTCTGTTCTTGGTCAATAACAGTCAATGTATCTCTACGAATATCACTGAAGTTCCAAACTCTCAATATTCCCAACTGTGAAGAAAATTCTCTTGATATTTTTGATGGAAGTAGTGCTATCGGATCAACACTTTTAGCAAGATTTTGTGGAGAGAATGCCACTTCAGGAGCTAGAGTGAAATCAAGGACAAACAACCTGTTTATTGTCTTCAAATCCGGTAACAATTCGATAGAAAGTATGGAGGACTTGTCGATAGATTTGCAATTTCATTTAGAATATGAAGCTTTTTATACAGGTATATACTTTAAAAATGTTTTTTTACAAAATCTCTATGGTAAAATATATAACTACTGTGGACAATCGAAACAATATACAATAAAGAAAAATAGAATACACTAGAAATAATCAATTTCTTCTCATTACTTTTAACAATTACTACAATTACTTATAAATATGGAAAATTGTATTGTATAATAAACTTCTAGGTACTGTATCAATTGGGAGGGTAGTCCACTATAAGTTTTGTGGTTCGCCCGCGTATATTTCCGTGAAAACTGGACATGCATGTGATCGGAAAGGAAAAACTATCGCGGGCACGGGATGAGAAATACTTGAGAAAAATGCGAAACCAAGTGCAGCAAACAGAAAAACACAAGAATATTTACGCTAAATATTCAATGTGCAATTAGGTTACTAGCTCCCAGTATTTTCTTTAAAATGTTTTTGTCAATAAAGTTTCTATTAAGAGGTTGTATTTTTGAAACTGAGAATTTAAATTTCCATCTTATAATCACACTCAGTTATGATTTAAGAGGCATTATACAAAACAATTTCCGCTTGTTTGTATACTTGTTGCTACGAGGACAATTTTCGAGTGTGTCCTGAATCATATATGTTATAACTGCTTCAACTAGTATAGTAACTATATAGTTTTATTGTTATTTGTCTATAGCAACACCAGTAACGACAACAACGATGGTTACCACAACAAAAAGAACTCCAACAGCTTCTACCAGAAAATCTTCAAACAATGCTTACCTCAGTACAGTAACATCCTCAACCACAACGTCCAGTATCCCAAGAATACGAGGCCCAGGGGCTGCGAAAGAAATTTTGACGAAGAATTATGCTTTCCTCAGTACACCTACATCGTTGGCTACGACAGGAATTTCGACGATTAATACTTACGAAAATCGAAAAATGGGTTCACAAAATTCCAACAATGACAGCTCAGCTATATATTTTCTAATTTCCCTGCCAATTCTTGCAATATTGATATTGTTGGTAGTAGTTGGAACAATATTTTACTGGAGAAGGTGTGTAACGTTTATCATATGCATGTGGAGTAAAATAGTAATTAGGATATTCTAATTTTTATCCGCATCCCGCCTTTGTCTTGGGACCCTCCCCGTGGAAATTCTTATGTGTAATTAGCGCCCCCTCCCCCCCAACAACTCATAGATTTCTCTCACACACTCCCCATGTAATGTCAAGGTTCCTCGACAATTAAGGGAATTGCGGGTTAAAATTCGAATAGTCCATCTATTTTTCAAATACAAGCATGAAAATAACCTATCACGACATATGCTTGAAAAAACGGTTGTTTCGCAGTTTACTTGGAACAATAGTATAAATAAATCAATCATTCAAGAAGTAAATGAATCCATCAATCGGGTAATCAATCAATAAACGTCTCAACTGGGGGCGGTTAGTCAAAGCTCGGTTAGCGCTAACCCTATACGTCTCTTTATTTTAAAACTTTAGAAAATAGAATTTCTAATGATCCAGACAAGATTTCTGGAAAAACATTTTCAAGTTTATAAACAAGCGTTACAAGTCGTTGCAGAATTAAGTGAACCTGCTTTTGAACAACTACTCTAGTAAATAGAGGTTGTGGATCGTCATAACTGGAAAAAGTAGCTATTATTAGCGTTAGCTCATTAACCAACCTTTTACTTCCTAAAGTAACTTACGGTGGCGACGCCAATATCCCTAATTGCACTTGAATGTCCAAATTATATAGAAATTGGATGAAAAATAGTTGGCATTAAGGCATAAGGACATAATTAAGCAACCACTATGAGAAAATTTGATTAAAAGTTACTTTTTAAAGGCATAAAAAGAAAGATGCTGCTACAATAAACGACCGAAGTGGAACGATAGGAAAAACAAGAGTATGATACAGGTATTCAAACTGAAATTATATCAATTATAGAAATTAAGAACATATAAACATCATTTTATACTGAAAGATATTTGAGAGTATGTATTAGAAAGTTCAAATACGTCAAGTTATCTATGGCCTAGTGAAGGGTGCTGTATTTCGAGGCTTGTGTGGTATATTAGTGAGGTATAATATCGCAGATGTATAGAGCAGAAAGTGTAGGGTTTGCAGAGGTTTTTAGAGTAGAAAGTCTAAGGTAAGGTGAAGTGTGGTTTTAAATTAAGTTTAAGCATATATTAGTACCACTTAGATACTGTTGCTATAATTATTTAATTCACGTTACAAGCCATTTGCCTGTACAGTACTGTCAGTGATCAACACCATCTTTTCTCAATTTGAAAAGTGTTACACAACACGTGGCCAACACGTCGTGGTTTTTACTAGATTTCATATTTTCTCGGTTCAGGTGGACGAGTGAGAACTTCAAGACTTATGACATGCACCACGTTCAAACCAACATCATCAACACAAACATATGGCCTGATGTTGCGATGTCGTTCCGAACCATCAACAGCCACAAATCCAATTGACGGCTCGATATGTCGTGAAACCAGCGTACGAAAATAACACTGATCGAGATGCATAAGGCATACCACAGATAACGTTCCTGTACGAACCGAGCAATGAAACATCTATGACTATAATCCTGACCACAGTGAGGGTAATCATCGTACACAGAACCAATCAAGTAGGAGGCAACAACATTAAACGATCTTTACTAAAAAAGTGAATATTATGAATGTCCTATTTACGAGTTTATGAATCCTAGTGGTGGGCTTCAGGGATAGCAGATGGTGGTACTTCAAAGATATGGGCACTTTTAAGGACATTATTTCTACTTACTTGACAGCAAATATATTAGACTTCAAGAATACTGTCTAATCTAATGGAAAGAATTAACATGACTATTATATTCTTCCTCATGTTTACGAGAGAAAAATACATGGAACAATCCATTATTGAAAGTGGGCTAAGGAAGTTTGTGGACAGCCCCTACCCTAGGATAATGAAACGTATTACTGCCGCATTTGGCTTTTCCTATGATTATAATATAGGTGAAAATAATATATATTTTTTGTAAATATTTATGTATCAACGTGGATCATGGAATCATGTCATACAAACAATTTCTCTAAAATAAGATTTCAACGTGTAACTGATCGATCTCTTTTATCAAGACAAATTAATAGTCAGTATTATACGATTATACGTTTTAGGAAATAATTATTGTGCCAAAACGTCATGATCACTATTAATTAGTTGAGGCAACGGTAGAGAGAGTTGTTGCTCCAACAATGTTGGTTTAAGTTGCTAACAAATACTCAGGTTCAGTAGGTTCAGTATAGGCCTGCGAATATATAGAGAAAACGCGTATGTGCAATTTCCTCCGCTCTAAATATGAATGTCGAAATTGCCAGAAAATCTTACTCGGAAGTGGAAACATCCCCAGCCTATATACAAATGTCAAAAATTCTACCTGCGAATATTCTTATACTTGGATGGCTTGGGACAAGTTTGGACACTGCCTCGCGTGCCTTCCTGACCCACGCGCTTTGTTTTTCCCCACGCGCGCCAACAACTGAACAGTATAGCAAAACTGAGCTCCTGGGTACAAGAAAGTTACAGGGCGCAAGTCAACCTCATACCCAGGACTTCTCAGCTTTACTACGTGTCGTAAGAGCGGCAAGTCACGGTATTGGCAGATTGGTTTCCAGAATATCTATATATCACGCTTTAATCGATAGGAATAATTGGTTACATGCAATGATCAGTAATAAGGCACTAATTGGTAAGATAGTAAAACTTATATATTTGAACTAAATTTGATTTATTTCGTTAAATGCATGTATAATAGATCAAGGACTTCACAAGATTATTCTGTTCTAAATATATCAAATCAGTTGCATGCATCAGGAAGTATGGAAAGGTATGTTTTCGCGAACGCAAGTCTATTTCAGTTTTTCGGGAAATTTTCTTTTCCATGAAGTAAGTTTATTTCAAAATTGTCACTTAGATTTTGATACAGCAAATAAACTTTAAAAGGATTGCCATTACGAGTTTCTTTCGCATTTAGTGACTAATACGCAATCATATTCAATTGCACGTCCATGCATGATCATGCTGTGCAAGCATTTCGCGAATTGCGAGTTTGCATAAATTTGCGAGTATAATGGTTGTCAATTTTTATCTGTGTGCTCCATAAACCATTACGTAAGTTATCCTTACATCTTACTATCGCAAGTTAGGATCAGTGACATTATATGATTTTTTTATAAAATAGAGATTCTTTAACAAACGTAACGCCATGTTTCAGTAAAAGCCGAAAGCATTTAAAAGAACAATGAGTGTATACTCATTCAATCAAAATGTACAAAAGATATTCATATTCTTTTCAAAGCGGTACAGAGTGTCAGTGACTTTGAAAAGAATTAAAAGACATGTTTTTTTCAAAATGGTTTTCTAAGTAAACGTTCAGCAGTTCCGCATGAAACTCAGTATAGGGTCGACCTTCAATGGCCACTAATTTAATCCAAAAAGGTTGTACTACACTCCGTATGTACTGGTATTTCAGTCTAATTGCATGTCGCAAACTAGTAATGTCGGCGTAATGAATGACTAGAACATCGGACTCCGTCATTATGATCGACGTAGCTGATATTTACGTCATAAGGAAATACAATATTCCTAAATCTTGACAAAGAAAACTATGCGCGTAATTCGAATTTCAATAAAAAGGCTGAGCTTATTCCTCATCACCTCATGCAATGATAGTTATAGACGCTGTCAGGTATCATGCATGCATAGAAACAATTATAACTCAGTATGATAGCCCCAAATGTTTTTTTGTTGCAGTTGGTGATCACACGATAAATAGATTGTGTTGGTGTCCATACAAATTATTCAAATTCATATTTATTGTTCTCTTTGCAGCAATCGGTATTTCTCTTCTTCTTTGTGTTTTAAATACTTTTGGAAGTAGTGGTAAGTTCTAACTACCGTAAAATTATGTCGGTTAAAAGGGTCAGGCGTTTTCTGTGATGTGACTATGTCTAAAGTGGTCAGGCCTTTATTTGTTTATTGTCTCAATCAGCTTAATTAGAAAAAGTATTTATCTACACCTTTATGATATGTTATTTACAAGAGATTTTTAAGTAATATAAAACATTAGCAGTCGATCTGTTTGCATGGAATTTACAATTGATTAAGCATTCATTTTTCTGAATATTCTTTAGGAATTATCACGCTAAGGGTTCGATAACCTTAGTTAAACCATAGACTATCTAGAAGACAGGGACTGGAAACGCCATTGTTTTGCGCGTGCTGTCCGTGATACGGCCTGTAGAACAACAATGTCAATGGCGAGTGTTTTTGTAGTTCGAAATAATACGCATGCATTGAAAGGTGATTTTTGGCTTTGGTAATCCCAATAGAACTTTGAAAAGGCGATAGCTGCATTGGCATTTATATTTTTGGTCAATATAACTCGAAAGTGATTTTTTGTTTTGTTAGACGCAGGAGAAGTTTGAAATAGCGATAGCTGCATTCACATTTCTATTTATATTCAATATATATAGATGAGAAACCCTGAAATATATTTAAACATTTTTGTAGTCAAAAAGGGAACGCACGCATTCAATGGTGTTTTTTAGCTTTGTTAAACCATCAAAAAGTTTGAAAAGTCGATAGTTGCATCGACAGTTTTATTCTTGTTTAAAATATGTAAATGTGAAGTCCTAAAATAACTCTGTGCAATAACTTCTTGGCAATAACTCTGTGCTTAAGGGCACATAAAGAAAATCAATATTAATGATATGTACTTGGATTTAAATAAGCCAAATTATCAAAGGATTCACTTTTTTTTGTTCTGATTAAGGCTGGTTGCCGTGCATGCTACGTGATAAAAGCGCATCACGGATGTCGCGTCAGCAACATTAGCGCTTTGCCAGCGTTTCCAGTCCTGTCTTCTGGATAGTCTATGGTTAAACATATGGTTATCAAAAAATAGCAAGAGCTAATTTATTAGGGTATCCATGCAACCAGTGGTAAATAGTTTCATAACCAAGCTAGATATGGACACTCACTTGACTCACTATATTATAACTGTATGAATGAGCATTTCCATCAGACTAATGTGTAAATGGTGAAAGAATGAAGCTTATTTTAAGGTGAAGTAATACGAGGCTACGAGCAACAAAATTGTTCACGAATGTTGTCTCATGCTTCGTTACTAATGCGTAAAGATTTTATTAATTAACATGGCTATTGCATTGAATTCAGCTTTGTCACAAGTTGCAGTAATTTTGTTGTCCTTATTAGTCCTTATTACTTTGCATGTCTTTATTATTCAATGTCGATCATTCCCAACTCTTTGCCCATTAAAGCGAATGTTGAAATTTCCATATTATTTGTAACTTTTAGAAATGGAAACATTTTCCAGACGCTATAAGACTTTAAATATATATTATTTTCCAGGATGTCCAAAGCAAATAATCCAAAGTCCTGATTATGGAAAAACATATCCTCCAAACCTCAACTGTTCCTGGTTTCTCACATCGAGTGACGGCAACACCATCATTCAATTCACAGCTGAAAATCTCCAACTGGAAGAATGCAGTCGTTGTAGTTGTGATTATCTGGAGATATTCGATGGCTCTGCAGATGACAAAAAAAGCTTGGGTAGATATTGTAAAGGAGATATACGTTTGTTTTCCACAGGACGAAATATGTTGATCATGTTTCATACAGATGGAAGAGGCGGTGATAAAGGATTTACTGCATCTTATAGGGATGTCCTCAAAATTAACGGTGAGGTTTCTGTTTTCAAGCTTGTTTGTCATAAACGGAGTGGATTGTATATAACTATTCATCAATTTAAAATTAGGAAAACTGCAAAACTACCCTTGAATAGAGGTTAATCAGTACCAGCCGTTTATCCTGGAAGTATTAAGGCCTGTTAAGGCTCAAGTGCTTCCAGTAATTTAACTAAACCAAATACCACGTTCCTTTCGTAGAGCTCCGGTTTCCTCCACCTTGACAAATACTAAATGGGCTGATAGAGACCACATGAAGTTTAAACAGAACTAATCAAGCTAGCCAATATTTTCATTTATATATTAATCTATTGTGTATACGTTTCTGAAGCCAACAATTTACAAGACTTACTTCTTTTGCAGTGTGTTCAACCACCGAATCATCAGTAAGAATTCGATATCCAGCATACGGGAACATAATCTGCGAATGGCTCCTGGATGCAGCCCCACACAGTACAGTTGCATTAGAGATATGAAATCTAACTTTTCAATCCACATGTTCACGCTGTAGTTGTGGAAGTGTAGAAGTATATGACGGAAGATCCTCATCAGATTTAAAGCTTGGAACATGGTGCACACTTTCTGAGGTCCCCACTTATTTACTCTCTGATGGTCGCTACTTGTTTATTAAATTCATGGTGGCACCACACTCCTCGAGTCATGACTTTGAAGCGACGTATAAAAAACTTAAAGAAAACACTGGTAATGATTGTGGTATTCGAACTCAGGGAAATTGATTTTAGATTATGCTATAAGTGGCTCCACATCGGGAGTCGCGGTTCGAATCCCACGGCGGCCAACAAATTTTTCATCTTGTACGGTGTGTAACCACTCATAGTAGCATCATCTTGAATTGATTTACCTGAGTTCCAATACCACAATCATTAGATTTGAAAGCATAAGATATATATACAGATACCAAAAATCATTTCAATTCCGATTGGCTCGTGGGCCACTTTTTGTTCTTACAACGTTATGATGTCATACTGTATATCTATAACTGAACAGACAACGGAAAAAATGATATCTATTTCTTAAATAGAATGCTTTTAGTATAGGTAATAGTATGGTTTCGTGTGCAATATGGACATAACATGCACAAGTGACGACTTGAAAGTTTCACTTAGCCAAACAAGTTTAAGTTAAAGTTGTTTAAGTTAAAGTCTTGTTAATTTCGAATAACTAAATAGCAGCCATATTTTGGGCAGTACTCAACTTTCACTTATGTAGCTCGGCCGCAATATTTGTTTTGTTTTGGAGCAATCTGTGGCCGTCATTTGCGAACAGAATTAAACTGCTTACGCTTCAATTGGTTGATTTTAGGCGTTTTTGTTTTTCCGACTAATCAGATGAATTTGTTACAGATTTTCACACTGTTGTTACAGAACTTTGCACTGTTGTTACAGATTTTTGCACTGTTGTTACAGAACTTTGCACTGCTGTTTGGGATTAACTGCACTAAAATCAACCAATCACAGTCGAATAATATTTTTAAATTATGTATATTATTATCAGAGATACTGCACATTTAATACAATCTTCTAATATTTTGCGCGTTTCTTTCGCTCTAAGCAAAGTAGTCATCAAAAATTGCATTCCCGTCCAATCGTGGCACCTTTGTTCAACTTATGATACTGTATTGGTCGTTTTTTAGTTTGTTCCAATGTCCCAGCATCACAGAATTCTCGTGGAACACTGAAAAGTTATGACTACCAGTCCAAATACCTTTCAAAGGATATTGTATATTGTTCCTGGCCAATAACAGCCGACGAGGATTACCTTATTCGTGTAACAGTCAAAACTCTTGATTTTGGTGGCTGTGAAACATGTGGTGATTTGCAGATATTTGATGGTTCAACAACATCTAGTACAAAGCTTGGTGAATGGACCAAGGAAAAACCAGATCTGGTGTCAAGCGCAAATCACGTGCTCATCACGTTTAAGACAAATCAGTTTGCAGAAACTGATGGACTGGAAGTGACATATGAAATTATCAGAGTCTATAAAAGTAAGTTTGATAGTAATATAAATTAATGTCTGATCTTTTGGTTGACTAACTATACTGTTGGAGACTAACCTGGCCTGGTATTTCAGTTCAATACCGTTTATTGTAGGACAACCCTGATATCCAATATGTCTGACATTTATACGTAGGCCAACTTCCCTTAATATCTCGAGTTATAGATGTGCAAAAACTACATACTATACACAAAACTACTCCTCGTTGTATTCAGCATGACGCAATAATCTCGCGTGACTGTGCAAGAGCTGAATAGCTATAACGGCACCGCTGCTCAACCTACAGATAACTTAGTCATCTGCTGCCAGTGATTGGTAATGGCCCTCAATGGGAAAACATACATTAACTGTTGAAAAACACGATTTGGAAAAACTTTTTCATACCTTATACTAACTTTTTAAAAGGTGAATGCTATAATTGTTTTAGCGGTTTATGTGGAGTTTAAACGGTTGGATACAAATGTTAAAACGATTTGACCAAGCCGTTAATCTTGTTCATTAGTGGTTACAAAACGTTGACCCCCACGCTGCAGGCTGATCTAAACTGTCCAAACATTTTTCTTACTTTCTAGTTTGTCCATCAGAACCTGCAGAAAACGAGGGTGAAATTGAGACTTATGGGTTCCCACAAGACTATCCAGGAAATATGCAGTGTTCCTGGAAACTTAAATCACATGTTAACCACGTGATCAGATTAACCATCGATACTATTTCGTTTCCAAAATGTAAAACTCCAGGACTAGCTAAGGACTATATTGAAGTTTACGATGGCGACTCCGAATTCGCTAATAGAATAGTTGAAAAATTTTCTCAATGTTCAATAAGTAAAAAGGTCGATTTGGTCTCACGTACTAACCGGTTATTGGTCGTGTTTAAATCTATATCGTGGCGCGGGAGTAAGGGATTTCAGGGAACCTACAGTTCAATTTCTAAGGACAAAGGCAAGTGGAACTTTACTGCTCAAAAAATTATCCATAAGCCTATTCCGATACAGCTAGTAAGAAAAAGGACAAATTAATATTGCTTGTGTTTACCGTTGTTCTAACTCGAACCTTCGCAATACTGCCATAATTTCTCTCGTTTAACAATCGTACACATGGAGATTATAATAAGTGCGTAATTTGCTATCCAAATGGGGACGTTATCGGTTAGGTAAACAAGAACAAAGAATCTGGCAACGAGAAATCTACTTCCAATGGAGTCCCCATTAACAATGAAAGGACGCACAATAGCCAGACCCCCTCCTCTTCAATGTGAATCTTTCATGGTCGTGCATGTGAAATGTGTCTGGATCAAACTTGACTTTTTTGCGTGGTGTATGTAAATAAGATTTAAGATTTAAGAGACTTTATTTAAAGAGGATGACACTAAACAGTATGAATACTGATGACTCCGTGCGTGGTGCTCTAAGTACATTCCTACAGTATTTCTAAGTCTAAGAACATTACAGTTATATACATGAAGTGAAAAAAATATAAATTAATTGAATCTAAAAATAATTAAAAACTATTATTCAGTTAATTGTCTGAGCATCTAAAAAGTTTTTTTACAGTTTATTTTTAAAACTATATAAATTTACTGCCTTCCTAATATTTACATCAATGCTATTCCAGTCTTTAATGGTCCTTACTGCAAATGTTTTTCCGCCTTCTGTTATTCGGTTATATCGGGGCATAGTAAGTTAATTTTCGAAAAACGTGTTTCTCGACTATGAATGTCAGAATTTCTCGTCAGCATAGAATCAATGTAAGCAGGGCAGTTGTATGAGTCATTTACACGTTTATAAATGATGGCTGCACTTCTACTAATAAATAATTCATCAGTAAAAAGAATCTAATTTAATCCATTGAAGAGAGTTTTTGAACGCGTTGTCTTTTTCAAATAGAGACAGCTAGGATCAAATAGAAATAAGTTTGAAGACAATCCATTTATCACTTTTCTGTGTACATGCCTTCAGGTCCATGAGATGAAATATATATTCTCAACCACGTATTAAATATACACCAGACGATTTTACTTAAAATGGATTTCTGTTCGACCACTTATCTCACATAAATAACCTGGCTGTATAGGCCTGCACGCGAAATAAATAATTTATTTGTAAAATTATTTCTATTTCAACATTATATAGTATGCCTTGGGAGTGGATTACTTCGCGCAAGCACAATCTCGGAACAGTCAATCATCAGTCCAATTTATCCAGATTATTATTTGGGCAACATGAGGTGTTCTTGGTTAATCCAAACTGAACCTGGATCCGTTATCAGATTTAGCGTACAGAAAATTGAATTTCAGGTCTGCAAAGATTGCGCATGCGATTATATTCAAATTTATGACGGTCCGTCGGATCAAAGCAAGTCTTCTGGTAAATGGTGTAAGAATACAGCTGAGCTTCTTTCCAGTGGTCAAAGCATGTATATTGTGATGCGAACTGATACCTTTTGGGCCTATGGAGGTTTTAAAGCAACTTACAAAGCTATTCCGGAAACAAAAGGTAAATAGCGTATAACGTTTCAAGTATATAGTCCGGTCGTTAAAGCCTAGTTCACATAATCTCCGTTAGACGCAGACAATCGGGGATGAGTGGGGACAACGGTCGGTGACGTTAGCGGTCATATTCAAAAACATGCACATTGTCATTTAATAGCTGCTCTTTTCAGAATTAAATAGACGTGTATTTTAATGGAAAATTCCGGGAGAAGACGAGCTCGCGAGACGTTCTCATCGGCGACCGTCGCAAAAAAACAAACCTTTTTTATGTAATGTGGTCGCTGAGATGGTTGCCGACCATGAGCGATAAAGGAGAACCAGGATTAAAATGTAAAATCACGAGGCAGGATAAAATCACATGAGCATTCTTTTAGAATCGTATATTTAGACAGATATGAAGTAGTCCCAAAATGGGACATTTAACACTTTAATTTAACACTTTAGTTTTGACAAAATGGCACTGTGGTACGTAAAAATATTATCCCTGTTAATCGCGGAACACTCGTTTCAATGACAAGCACTGCGGGATGCTGTGCAACGCTAATTCGTGGTAAAGTAATTTAATACAACTTTCGTGCAGAGTTTCGTTATATCGGCATATTGTGCAGGACATTAATGATCTCTCGGCCGTAATCGATCGCTATTCTTTACTTTACTTTACTTTAAGAAAATTCCTTACTTCCACTTGTACCTTTACTTACTTCACTTTGTCTTTTAGTTTGTCCTGAAAGTGGAAAACGTGTTGATGCCTCCGGATCAATACAAAGTCCAGGTTTTCCTAGTCACTATGAAGGCGGCCTGTCATGTGAATGGACGATAACCGCTAAACCCGGGCACAGAGTTCATCTAACTGCAGGAACGTTCAATCTGCAGGATTGCCCACGTTGTGGATGTGATAAGATTGCGATATATGATGGCGATTCTTCAAAACATCGGGCTCTTGGAAATTGGTGCGCTTCATCTTTCAATGTGATTTCCACAGGGCAAAACCTGCATGTTATATTTACTAGCAATTTTGATTTCATTGGTGGAGGATTTCAGGCTACATATGTCACAATCAGAGACGAGGAAGGTGTGTATATCCACATATATGGTAGGTAACAGTAGAGACACAATTTGGTATGAGGACCAACATGAAAAAATATCTTTATATAGTTTAATATGTCATTGTCAGTGTTATTATGGAAAATTCCACGCTTACTTATATTTTGCATGGAAAATAGCGTGGTGTTTTCCTACAAAAACGAAACAAACATTGAAACATATTAATTTGAATTATATAAGGAATTAACAGAATTTTTTACACTTTTGCTCTATTATCTTCGAGGAAATATAAATCGGCCTTCCGCCTCCTTGCTGAAATTTAAATAACGTAATGATGTGTGTTTGTTATATCCACTAGTGGTTATATCATTAATGTTTTCATATCTCCAATTATTAGTATGTCCAATGAGTATGTCAAAACGAAGTTCTACCACTGGAACCATTAGCACAATTAATTATCCTAATGTATACCCTGGTAACCTGAATTGTACATGGAATATTCGTGGCTTATCTGAGGACAGCGTAATCAGACTTGACTTCAATCTTGGTTCTCAGTTTCTTTGTAACAAGGACGTCCTTCAAGTCTACGACTCAGGTCCATCGTCAGAATTGATTCCTTTTGAACCATGGTGTATCAATAATCTCCCAAAGTTTATAGTCACTTCTGGCTCACGATTGAACGTCAAATTTCAATCAGATAGTAAATCAAACCAGAAAGGATTTATGGCTACCTTTAGGTTTATTAAGAAGAACGCAGGTATGTATAAATTCATCTTTGATCAGTTCCATTACAACTGTAGATTATTTTTCATTATAATTGTTTCGCACATTTTGCGCTTTAGAACGTATTACGCAATAGTTATTCGGATATCGGACACTTCCGAAGTTGGAACGATCTTGGTCGGCCATATTGGATATTGATATTTTATTGAACGAAGTTGGGTTTTCTACAGATTAAGCACGGGCTATAGGACAAGTGCCATTCGTTGAGAGCAACATAAATTTACATAAAATATCCATCCTACTTTAATTGTGCATAACTTAAATACTAAAGTATTCACCGTACCTTCTAAACAATAATCTTTCTCGTAATATTCCTTCTTGACTTCGTTACAATTTATAAACGACGCCATGTTTAATTTTACATAAAATATTATTTTTCTCCCCCCCCCGAAAATTAATAAATAAATAATAGGAAACGGGTTGAAAACGGAGGGAAAAATAAGAGGGTAGGAACACTTACCTACGATAACCAATCAGCTTTCAAAATGTGTACCACGTGATATAATCAAATGGTAACAAGTTGTAACAAGCGAGATGCAATGAACGTCAGTGATTACGTCAGATGCCGCTCGGTCTGGCCTGGAAACTATATTTTTATTTTGAAATATTTGAATTTTTGCGGGAAATATAACGCGCGCCAAGTTGAATATATGGTAATTCAACATGTAGAAATATGAGTCTCACGGACGAACAAAACAAAATATTCAAGTTATATTCAAATGGTTTAGTTTATTTCTAACTGACCAAGGCAGAACGGGAAAGTCCTTTGTTTTAAAGAAGATCATAGAACATGCACGTAAAGAATTGGGACAAGAAGCAGTCGGCGTAACTGCTCCGCGACTGGTATAGCGGCCAAAAACATTGGCGGACAAACTATCCAATCTTGGGCAGGTGTTGGCTTGGGAAACGCAGTTCTTTACTATTTATGTTCACAGCAACGAACTTGTTTGTTATGTCAGCATCGCTATTAAAAATGAGTAAATTTAAGATTATTGTTAAGTATAAATCGGTATTTTATGGAATTTTTCAACCTTTTTCAGGCGATGATTTCATATATTTATATTTAAAAAATGAACCTTATGCTTACACGCTTAAATTTTGGCTTTTATAAAGATCAACAAAAGCTCTGTTTTGTTTTTAATTTCTCCATACGCGCGTTTTTTTCAAAATATTCAAATTTCCCGCTAAATTAATTTACTAAAAAACAGTGAGGACAGGTTCTTTCCATATATTCAATTCAATTCAATTCAATTCAAAAGTCTTTTTATTAGATCAAAAGATAAAAATACATATCTTATGTTACAAGTAAATATTAAGAATACATTAGTAAAGTTTACATCATATGAATAGGTTATAGTTAAAAATTAATCTATTTGCAAACGACAATTTAAAACGTTCCGTGTTCACTCTTGGATACTGACTAAACTCTGTCCTCAGAGAGTAGCTTGTGGATTTTTTTCTTGGTATCAAGTCGACTATGGCACTCTTCTGATTTACAGAAGCCTTAAATATATTTCTGTCGTGTATTTCTAAAAGATATCTAATATTTACAGGTTCTGATATATACTTTCGCTTAAAACATCTGTCAAGAAACCGTTGTAGAGTACTGAGTTCGGCTGGAGAAGAACCGTAAACGGACAGGCCAAACGTTATAGTAGATATTACTAAGGTCTTAAATAGATAATCTATCTCACATTGGCTATAGCCTTCTGCCCTGAGTGTTCGTATAACGTACAAGCATTTGTTTGCTTTGACCAATTTACCTCGCACATGACTGGTAAACTTGAGATTGTCTTGAAAAGTAATGCCTAAAATGGGAAGTTCCTTGCATTGGGGTATATTATAAACATTGTCGAGTTGATCATTATATCCCTTCTTCCGGATGATAAGCTCTTTACATTTACCAGGGTTACAAGTCATCAAATTATCGTCAGACCAGCTCAGGAATTGTCCAACTGTATCTGTTGATATATCAGGACCGTCACTCCAAACTGGCACTATTATATTTGAATCGTCCGCATATTTAAAAAGAGCGTTCTCGCCGTCTATGTCCACCTCTAAATCATTCAGGAAAATATTGGTAGGGGCCACTTACGCTCCCTGTGTTGTACCCTTATTAACATCCATCCATTCTCCACAAAAATCGTTACAAACGACTCTTTGCTTTCTATTCTTTAGAAAATTTAAATACCAATTTATGATATAAGGGTTGAGTGGCACATTTTTTAACTTTTCCGAGAGGAGTGAATGTTTCACGGAGTCGAAGGCCTTGCTAAAATCCATAGAAAACAGTCTAACTGCTTTGCAGTCCGCTCTATCTAAGAAGCTAAGTACTTTGTTCTGAATAGTCAACAGAGCGTTTGTACAACTTCCCCCCTGCCTGTACGCAAATTGCGTTGGGGATAAAATTTCCTCAATTGTCGACTTGACCTGACTATTATAAACGAGCTTTTCGAAGGTCCTCGCAATTACAGGTGTAATATTTATTCCACGAAAGTCACCATCTTCCTTTGGTAAATCAACCTTTGCAAGAGGGTTAATATTCGCTCTTTTCCATGAATCTGGCCAAGTATGTGATGAAAGGGACAAATTCCAGACGTTAGTTATAACTTCGGTTAGAATTTCCGCATGATCATTCCAAACCCAATAGGGAATATAATCGGGACCTGTTGCTGTCCTCTTTATTCTTTTCAAGGCATTCCATACCTGCCGTTCCGTGAAGCTAGGAATATCTACTTCATCACCAATAATTGAGAGCGTCGGTTCGACATAACTATCATCGTGGCAGAGTTCGCCAAAGTAGCGATTTAATCTTGTAAGTGATGCATTATCTAAAGTAACTCTTGATGACGATGCATTTCGCTGAGAAATATCATTCGTCTTTCTCCACCAAGTTCTACTTCCCACCAAGGCCCTAAAATTTCTTCTGTTTAGACAAATGACATCAGAAATCCTTTTGTTAATTAAACTGAGTCTATCCTTTTGCGACCGAGCAATTCTGGATTTAGCTTTTAGCAAAGATTTCATTAAAGGACTCATCCAGTAAGGATCCCGTGAGGAAATTGAGACTGTTTTTGTGGGCATACATTTATTCATATGATCCATGATCTTACGTTCAAGACAATTCACAGGGTCATTTACATTCGTGGACTGCGATACATCCTCCCAATCTTCTTCTGCTAAAGCTTTGTGGAAATCTTCCTTTCGATGCTTTCTACAATCCCGAAATTCAACCTTTCGGCGCATAGGTTTTAGTTTCGTTCCTGCTGGTAAAATAACCCCTAAGTGGTCGGTTTTAGTTAACATATGGAAAGGATAACATTTTGAGAACAAATCTATTCTATTTTTAAGGCAGTTATCCAAACATGCGTTACCCCTTGTTGAAAAGTCGACCATTGCATCCCATCCTGATAGTTCCTCAAGGTGTTAGTTCCTCAAATCCCCTCCACAAACAATTACAGTGTCTGGATATTTGTCCAGAACGTCGTCAGAAATACTTATCAAATAATCCAATAAGTCGCTCTCCAGATAATTGTGCCTAGGCGGGTGATAAAGGCCATATATCAACATGCGATTTCCTGTAGGTAACAGAAGTGTGACACCAATAAGTTCGTACAAACTGGATCGATAAATATCAATAACTTTTACGTTGTTCCGAACATATATTGCTACCCCTCCTTTTGCTCTCATATCGCGTCCTTCCCAACTTCTATCTCTTCTAAATATTGAATAATTGTGAATGGTCACCACAGCATCTGGCATTTCAGGTTTCAGGTGACTCTCGCTCACCACACATACATCTATATCGTTATTGACCAAGTCTGCCTCCAGTGCAACTACAGCTCGTACTCGATTTTTTGTTTTTGCCAAACTACATATATTGATGAACATAAACGTAGGAACAGCAAAACCCGACTCTCTCGAAGGAACCTTTCTTGTGGATGTTAAATTAATAGGTACCAAGTTACTAATTCGTCTCTTTGAGTTAATGTTTGGGGTATTATTAGAATTACAGTTGTGGTAATTTTGTCTCTGTGTAATTCTAACAGGAATAGCTAAGTTCTTTTTCTTGTCATCCCATGAACAAATTCTAGGTAATTCAACCAGTCTTTCTGATTTTGTTGTGGTTGATGGTTGGGCTGGAAATTTTGGTAGGACTGGAAATTCTGATGAGGTCGATGATTCTGATAGGACCGGTAATTTTGATCGTATCGAAGGTTTGGGTGTTGGGGACACGTTTATGCCATATATGGAAGTATCATTGCATCTCGCTTGTAACGAAAACTTTGTAGGTAAGTGTTCCTACCCTCTTATTTTTCCCTCCGTTTTCAACTCGTTTCCTATTATTTATTTATTAATTTTCGGGGGGGGGAGAAAAAATAATATTTTATGTAAAAATAAACATGGCGTCGTTTATAAATTGTAACGAAGTCAAGAAGGAATATTACGAGAAAGATTATTGTTTAGAAGGTACGGTGAATACTTTAGTATTTAAGTTATGCACAATTAAAGTAGGATGGATATTTTATGTAAATTTATATTGCTCTCAACGAATGGCACTTGTCCTATAGCCCGTGGATTAAGAGAATAATATTGATGCTGTTATTGAACTATGTCTATGTAGTTTCGTACATGTTATATAATAATAATAATCTTTATTTATCCATCTTAAGTATAAAAGTACAATGGATTTACAGGTTGATTCAAATTACATTAAAAATATCTTAGAACATTATATACAGATAAGAATCTTAAGTATGTATAGACAAACTAAAAACTATGTGAGTGCACTTGCACGAGCTAAGAAGGAGCGTTTATGTCTTTCAGTTCGCGATAATGTGTTTTTACTATTAATTGTTCGTAAATCGTATGGATTATTTGATTTAAAAAGTCTTGTATGAAAAGGATGGGAAGGATCATTCATAATCTTCCACGCTTCACGTTTCAGAAGTTCTTCTCTTCGATCAGAGAGGCTTTGTAGACAGTCATTGTTATAACCAAGAACTCGGAGGCAGCGGGTCTGGGTTCGTTCAATTTCATTTACGAGATAAGTTGGAAGGCCACCCCAGATAGGTGAGGCATATTCAAGAATAGATCTAATATTAGATTTATAAAGGGTAATACCTACTTCCACAGGTAGATTAGCTTTCCTGCATTCTCTTAAGATATATACTTGACGGTTAGCTTTCTGTATAACAGTTTCAATATGATTGTTCCATTTGAGGTTGTTTTGAAACCCCATTCCAAGTAGTTTAAATTTGTCCACTCTTTCAACTAGTTCATCACCGATATAAACAGGAGGAGGTTCCGATACTGATTCCGTGAAGCATATCCACATGTCCTTTGTTTTTGACGTTGATGGTCATTTTGTTCGACACTGACCAATTTTGGATAATGTCTAGAGCCTGTTGGACATGGCTTATTTCCCGGCTCCAACTGCTTGATCGAGTGTGCAGTCATCGGCATACTTCGAGGTATCGACAGTTAGGTTTGCAGGATTTCATCCTCTAAATCATCGATGTATACATTAAATAGCATAGGAGAGATGACCGAGCCTTGCGGAACTCCAGCTGGGCATGGAGCGGATGTTAACAACATTTGAAGTAGCTTTACCTGTTGACTTCTCATGGATAGGAAATCTCGAATCCACAGCCAAAAAGATTTAGTTATGTTGATAGAGGCCAATTTAGAAAGGAGAATTCGGTGGTCCACCATATCAAACGCTTTGCAGAAGTCAATGAAAATAGCATGGATACCTTTTCTGCCATGCGCAGTGTTATCAGTTTTATCAAACCATTTTTGTGAAGTTTCAATCAATGCTGAAATTGTTGAACGGCCCTTGAGAAATGCATGTTGGTTATCTTTTAATGTAAGATCTGCACAATTTAATTGCAATTGAATCTTTTCCAGCACTTTAGCTAACTGTGGAAGCACAGAAATTTGACGAAAGTCGGTTTCAATGTTTTTCGGTGGGACAATTTTAGGCACAGGGGTTATTAGAGCTTGTTTGTACAAGGTGGGATATTTACATTGAATTATACTACTCGTGATGATGTTATGTGCTACGAGAGCTAAGTCTTCACTATACTGCTTCAAGAACCACGCAGGGATTCCATCAATGCCAGTCGCATGAAATAAGTTAACGCACAGACGGACCACAGTAAGTGCAATACAGTGGATTTAGTGCTTCTTTGGTGCTTCTATTGCTGGTGGAGTGCAATAAACATTTTAGCTGGCTCTTCTTCAAATGTTTTTCAATTCTGCTGAGGTCAATGGAATCATCTTACAAGGAAAAGCACTAGCGTCCGCAGTTAACAATGCATTTATTGCTGCCACCCAACCACTGCCTCCCCTATCAGAGTATGAAAAAAATTCTATTGAAGAACTGATCCAGGGACCCCTACACTATCTCTGACTTTGCTATTGAATCCCATCTAAAGAAAATTAAATCCAACAAAGCACCTGGTCCAGATGGCATACCGAATTGGATTCTCAATATGTTTTCCATGGAGCTCTCTGAACCTGTGACAATTATATTTAACACCTCTATTAAACAGGCACAGGTCCTAAGGCAGTGGAAAGAAGCAAATGTTATTCCAGTCCCAAAGACAACTACAGTAACAGATATATCCTCGGATCTTCGACCTATATCACTAACTGCTACATTATCAAAAATTCTTGAATCGTTCCAATTTCGAAGGATCATGGATCGTATTCATCCGATATTGGATCAAAGACAATTCGGTTCATTAAAAGGATGTTCTTCTGTGGATGCGTTAATTAGCATGTCCCACTGTTGGCAATGACAGATGGCAATGGCGAAACTGTACGTGTTTTCCTATTAGATTTTAGTAAGGCATTTGATAGAATCAATCATCAAAGCCTCATAAATAAGATGCGATTACTCGGCATTGATAATTCTTTAAATAATTGGGTGATTGACTTTCTCATGCAAAGAAGACAAAGGGTGAAGTTGGGCCCCATGTTATCGGATTGGTCATTTGTAAATGGTGGCGTACCGCAGGTGATCATTATGGTCAACAATTTAGCCATCACTCATAACAACCGATGGAAATTACAAACTGTTATTGACGATATAGAGAAATGGTGTACAGAGAACGATATGGTACTTAACCACGCCAAATGTAAAGAGCTGATCATTTCGTTTGCCAAAGATACACCGAACCTTCGTCCACTGTTCGTTGGAAAGCATTGTATTCCCCGGGTTTCATCGGCAAAAGTCCTTGGTCTTTTTTTCTCGTCTGATCTCCGCTGGATCTTGCATATCGAATATATTGTAGCAAAAGCATCAAAGAGGCTTTACTTTCTCCGAGTACTTAAACGAAGCGGAGTTGGAGAGAATTCTCTGATCCAAGTGTTTTTTACACGTATACGGCCTGTCCTTGAATATGCATGTCAGGTTTTGAATTATGGTGCTCCAGATTATTTAAAAGAAGAGGTTGAAAGAATCCAAAAACGTGCTTTACGAATAATATATCCCGGTCTATCATATCGGGAAGCCTTGAAATTTAAAGAAATCCAATCACTTAGTCAAAGAAGAAATGATATGTGTCATATTTCAAAAAACTTCTTTACCCCGAACATAAGTTACACGAACTCGTTCCTGACAGACGTGAGAACTTAGTCAATTATATCCTTCGTAACAATAATCATGTCAATCAAATTGACTGTAAAACTAATAGATTTCGAAATTCATTTTACCTTCAAGCATTTTAACTTATAATGACTCATTAAATTAAATTTGACTTTTAGCGATTTCTATAATTCGGATAGTATTAACATTCATTGTTTTTAACATTCCTAAGTAGTTTCTTTACTATGTAATTTAAAACTTTTCATGTAGTATATATTATTAAGAGTTTCTTATCATTTGTACTAAAAATTTGTAATTAATCCTGTATATTTAAGCTTTTAGCTGCTTTCAGATTAATATTTAATAAATATTATTATTATTATTTTCTCCTATTTTCGTACTAACGTTTATATTTTGTGATCATTTTTGTAAGCTGGTTTATATGTATTGTTATAAATATGTAATTTTTCTGAAATAACTTGTAGGTATTCGAACTTGTATGTAAATATACCCGTTTGAAACGTAACCGCCTCTCGTCATAATATTTTAAAGAAAATATAACGTGTGCGAAACAATAATAGTTCAAATTGTTGAAAATTTACCCTGGTCACAAAGCAGAATCTCTTCCTTGCTCTTGGTCTCTTGTGATGTATTTTCAACGCTTGAGAAGAAGGAATATTACCTCTTACCCTATTCTTACTACTATTCGTATCCATTCCGTCTCCGTATTTTCTCAGCTAGCCGAAAGCCCGATACCAGGGAGCTATTTGTAGACGCAATGCTATAGTACATGATGGGTACGAGTCAACTTTTGATATAGACTTGCTTCAAGTCGGCCATTCGCCCTTATTTACTCTTTATTACTTCATGTTTGAGAAGAAATTTGGTGCAAGTCTACCTCCGACTGAAAGTATTTGCCGGAAATTGATTGATCATGGCCCGCGCGTAAGTGGTTTGGAGACAGGATGAGTGTCTTAACTTTCCTTCTGATTTAACGATAAATGATGGTAATTGCGATCACTGACAGGCTGAAATAGATCCTTCTTGTCGCTGTATTTATTGTTTATAAATGTGATTTTGTTTGCTCATGACGAATAAGATTTGTGGCGGTTTATATAAGGGCCAGAAATATTTTCCCCTCTCGTAATGCAATGAGAATATACAATAAGAGGGAAATGACTCTCTAGAACCAGGATAACGGGATCTTTTTCAATTAACATTTTCTTTTCTCTTAGCCTGCGATGGGACAGGAACACTAACGAAAAATAATGGCAAAATGAAAAGCCCAGATTATCAGTACGGAAAGCACCAAGTCTTTCTATGTCAATGGTTGATAAAAGCCCCAGAGGAATACAACATTCATCTATCTCTGACATACAAGACCAGCTTGATTATCAGTAATTCTTCATGTTCCAAGCATTTTGTCCAAGTTTTTAATGGGTCGTTTCCAACGAACACATCATTAGGTCAATTCTGTGAAAATATCAATTCTCGTACCATCATCATCAAGGGATCATCGACGTATGTTATGCTTTGGATTGATTCCGACCTCGATGCAAAGGAAAGACCGATCTTCTCAGCTGATTATAAGTTTGTGTTGAAATCAAACCAAGGTAATATTTTATAAATATAATATTATATGTGTGAATCCTTTTGTTATAGTTTCCACATTTCATATCCAAATTCACAAGACGAAAGATTGATAATACAGTAGCACAAGAACATATACATTGTAATAAACATATTGAATGACCGCCATAAATTAAAACTTCACACCTTGTTATACACTTTGCTACATTTGTTACATTAAATATATATATATATATTATTTACCGGTTGCGACGTCCGGATACAAAAAACTGTACCCGAGGTCTTGAAAACGTTTTCAAGACCGATGGCACAGTTTTTTGCATCCGGACGAAGCTTTTTCAGTTTTTTTGTCGGCCATTTAAAAGATAATAGCGATATTATAGAGACAATTTAATTATTTAAACGCAAGTTTAGTTCGTCATTTAATAACGCATTAAAACTGCTAGGCACGTAATTTTCTTTCTCGTTCTCGTCGTGTATATCTTCAGGATAATAACATCCACTTTCGCTCCCACTATCATCGTAAAAATCTGTCATAATTTACTTTTGAGTTTACTTAATATTAATTTTTTTATGGTTTGTTTACATTTTTCGCAGTGGACCGGATGAGTTTCAGAGCGGGCCGGATGCAAAAATCCGGACCGCTCTGAAAGGCTTGTCAGCCAATCAGATTGCTTCATCTCTATCTTTATTATTTTTAGGTGCAAAAGAAGATTCAAATTCAGGGAGTTCACTGAGTCAGTATTTTATTGGATTATTATATGCCATTCCAGATACTCTATCAAGCCCCCTACGGTTTTCTTCAGCCCCCGCCCAGCCCAAACAATTATTGCTGCTATACTGTAGACACTTTCCATCAAAAGAAGACGTTTGACAAGGTCAACGAGGCAAAATAGGGAAATATACTAAGCTGAGGTTGCGTATATTAAGTTTGGCTTGATTTGGCCAAATAGAATAAATTACTGTGCATTGCTTTGACGAAACCTCGTTTTCATATACGATATTATAAGTCTCGTTTTCATGTTAAAGTTTAGATCATTCAGATGGATTTCCTACGCACAGAATCGTATGTTTTAGGTTTTAAATCTCTATTTTCAAACACGCAAAACGAAAAGCTGCACCATTTTTATGTGTGCATGCAACCAAAGTTTTGCCAGTCCTTCTATCCGAATTTATGAAGAATGTCTAAAATCTGTATTTCGTTCCCTGCAGGTGTTGAACTTAAATTTGTTGTAAGCTGTTCATTGTTGGACTACTTGTTTCTATATTTTTTTAACAGGTGATGGAGAAAAAGTTGGAATTGCTGTAGGCGTTATAATTTTCCTCGCGGTCATCGCTTTCTTGTGCTGGATATTGGCTAGACATCTCGATGTCATTCCGCAACCTATCAGGGCGATTTTGCCCTGCGGAAATATTGCTGATGATGACCGCTAATTTAATCTGATGCTACATTTCACTATATGGTTAACATATTCACACTAATTAATATATAATTGTTGCACAATGCCGTTAACGTCAGTTGCAACTTAGGCTGAGCACCCTTACGAAAATTTTACATTTTCACATTCATTTGTGAAATTATGTGTAGAATTGGAACATTTCACAGGTGAAAATGCACATTTCACATGTGAAATTCAGAACTTTCACATGTGAAACATGAGTTTCACATATTCTTTCAGATGTGAAATATATATTTTATATGTAGAATTGGAAGAGTTCACATGTTGAAGGGCAGTTTCCCATGTGAAATCATATGTGAAATTTTTGGAAGAGCATTCTCAGCTAAAAACCTTTTTCTCAACTAAAACGTGTACTTAGGGCACCGCGAGGCTAGTTAAACATGATCAGATTAAAACCTGAGATTAGTCAAATGTTTTTATCCGTGGTCGTTCACTCCATAGGGAGCGGGAGCTAGGGCCGCTGGAGGGCCGCTGGAGGGCCGCTGGAGGGCCGCTGGAGGGCCGCTGGAGGGCCGCTGGAGGGCCGCTGGAGGGCCGCTGGAGGGCCGCTGGAGGGCCGCTGGAGGGCCGTTATATATATATTACTTAAAATAGCTGTTGCAGGTGGTCAAGATTTTAAAGCGTTGAGGATTCTACATGTTGAATCTTTCTCATAATGTAGGTATTGTCACATTTAAGAGGCTTTTGATTTCAAAATTTTCCCCGGGACACCTAGAGTTTTGTCTAGCCTCCCCCAAACAAATTTATCTTCCGCCGCCTATATGGTTCATCCCGTTAGATGCATCCGACAGTAACCCTGATTGAACTTTGATAATCAACAAACTTTTTTATAATGTGCATGATAACAGCATCAAAAACCTTAACACTTAATGATATTATTCTTGTTGTTTACTATAATTTTGTTTCTTAAAATTTTCTATGTATTTCAATAATCAACAATGAAAAGTTAAATATGAGACTTTACTTTGAATTTAATTACTATTAACTTTTAATCTTCATTGGCTACTTTACATTGAATTTAAATATTAACCTTTTAATCCTCATTGACTAACACCATATAATCGGTATATGCATTGTCAAATTTACTGGATAAAGTAGACCCCTGTGCATGAAGAAGTTAAATATTAGGAAATGTACTGAAAAGCAGGACTGTGCCTTTCATGTGTCATTTAAAGCCTGTGTCCGGCATTGAATTCTAAAGTGGCTGAAACAATAACTTGGCCGCCGTGAACGTCGGTAGCATGCGTAGCACGCGTCGGTAGCATGCGTAGCACGCGTCGGTAGCATGCGTACTGAGTACAGACGAGTAACAGACGAGTCTAGACGACTACAGACGAGTAAATTTTCGAAATGCGACTGACATTCAGGTACATACAAGTTCATACGGCCATAGGCGGCCCAAAAATTCGGGTTTTTAATCTTTTCTGAAAGCTTTTCTTTGATATATTCACTTGATAAAGCTTCAGTGATATGAAAACACGCGCGCGTGAAAATATTTCCTTTCATGCTCGCGTGACGTGCACACAAGTCTATTCGGTCTAATATATTGACAAGGTTGCCAAGTTTTTTCAACTCAAACTCATCTACAACTTTTACAAATGCAAAATTTTCCACAAATTACAAATAAAACCTCTACAAAAACTACATCACTTTAAACACTAGTGATTTTACTACATTTCCACAAAGTTTTAACTTCAAATGTAATTTCTAAGCATGTTAAAACAGCGAATATATTTCGGGGTTTTGACAAAGGTTTGTCAAAACTATGCTGGATCCACCTACCCTATGCATACGTCACAGCTTTTAAATTTTGAAGAAGGCGCTGCATGATTGGCTACTTTACATAACGTTTTCTGCAAATTACACAGGCAGGCGGCGGGAAAAACAAAATACATAACTATACATATGTTTTGGACTTTTGGTCTGAGCTCGGCACTAGCTGTTCTTATGATTGCCCTAGCTCATAGCAAAATATAAGCTTTGATCCTCGACTTTTTTTACATAATTCCTTCCTTGTATTGCCGTGTACATTAAACAACAGACATACAAGTTTACGTTGACTATTTTAAAAATATAAACTATAAAGTGATACAAACTGTTGCCAAAAAGATAAATGTAGATATAGTTTCCAAAGTTAACTATAAAGTCGTGTTTCAGTTTAGTTTGGTATAAAAAGTAAACATACTGAAGTAAAAAGGTGTCATCAAGCTTCTAAACATTATTTTCTTTTGGTTTTTGTCAATTATCCATGATTTAGTCAATGTAGTCGCGCGGAAAGTGAACCAAAACATATGTATAGTCACAGAGTACGGTATAGTTACAAAAACAAAATACATAATTTTTTATTCATAAATCCCCCGTCCTTTTTTTTGGCAGAAAACGTTATGTAAAGTAGTCAATCAGCGCCTTCTTCAAAATTAAAAAACTGTGACGTATGCATAGGGTAGGTGGGTCCAGCACACTGACCTATACTAAATGGACCGAGCGCTCGAGGTCAAAAAGTGTCCTCACCGTTGCTGACGGCATATAGGTCCTCGCATCGATGAAAATTACTGCATACCGATATTTTCCTAATGTTATTTGTGCTCGCGGGCGAATTTGTGTTTTTGAAATTTAACGAAGTTTGTTTTTAAATTTTTTTAAATTCTGTGTTGTTTTTTTGCAAACTTTGCTGTTTTTGGTAAATATTTACTACCTTCGAGTTGAGAACAACCTTTTCCAAAATAGGAGTATATTTTCCTGTTGCAAGTTTGAAAACAAACATTTTAATTTTAAATAAAATGATGGCTTCGGTATGTTTTTATGCACGACCACAACAAGAGCTTCGGGCCATCGATGATTGCTGGTATTTATGCTATAGTTTTTCCATAAAATTTGTCGTGTTATGTAAGTATTAACCTCCTGTTGACATGAAAATTTTTTGCCGACAATCTTTCCTGGTATTATACTGAGTAAAAGACTGTTTTTTGTGGAGTTTTCTACGGCTATTTGAGATTTTTTTCCAAACATGTATACGGCTTTAATTGAGAGTTGAAAACATACTTGACAGCCCGCCAATTTCATAAAGATCACATTTAGTATAAAGACTATAAACTGACTTACTTTCTACAATGATTTCGCAGCAATTTCTCGCCTCAAAAACACAAAATTAACAATTTTTTGGAGTTTGAAACAATAAAAATATAGAACCGAGCCGACTATCAACGCATTTGTAAGTCAGCGAATTTACGCATGAGAGCAAGGACCTATATGACGTAAGCAGTGGTGAGGACACCGAGCTCCTGATAAAATAGATTGCGCGCTCAGTCCATTTAGTATAGGTCAGTGGTCCAGCACAGTTTTGACAAACTTTTGTCAAAACCTGAAATATATTCGCTGTTTTAACATGCTTAGAAATTACGTTTGAAGTTAAAACTTTGTGGAAATGTAATAAAATCACTAGTGTTTAAAGTGATGTAGTTTTTGTAGAGTTTTTGTTTGTAATTTGTGGAAAATTTTGCATTTGTAAAAGTTGTAGATGAGTTTGAGTTGAAAAAACTTGCCAAGACTTGTGTGCACGCGCGCGAGCGTCACGCGAGCATGAAAGGAAAGATTTTCACGCGCGCGTGTTTTCAAGCTTTATCAAGTGAATGTATCAAAGAAAAGCTTTCAGAGATTAAAACCCCGACTTTTGGTCCGTCTATGGTCGTATGAACTTGTATGTACCTGCATGTCAGTCGTATTTCGAAAATTTACTCGTCTGTAGTCGTCTAGACTCGTCTGTTACTCGTCTGTAGTCGTCTGTCACTCGTCTGTAGTCGTCTGTTACTCGTCTGTAGTCGTCTGTAGTCGTCTGTCACTCGTCTGTAGTCGTCTTTATTTATTATTATTATTATTATTATTATTTTATTTATTAAAAACATATTTTAACACGGTAGCTAATCAACTATCAAATATTTACAAGGTTTTCGTTGCTTTTCATTAGGCCGTGTAGTTACAGACAGTATAAGAATTTCCCACCCACCCACCCAATATAAGAAAGATATTCAATGTTTTATTATTCTCACTCTAACCCCACCCTAATAAGATAAAAATCATTCAAGAGTTTTTATTTCTTTCATTCCATACTTTAGCAGCAGCATAACCGAAAGTTCGTTTCATTGAATTTGTTTTTGTCTTCGACAACATCAGCTTATTTTTATTACTTCTTAATTGATATCGATCAGAATTGGATAATTTAAACATGTCCGAAATGTTCTCAGGACATTGGCATGTAAGTGCTTTTGATACATATTTTAGTTGTTGCTCCTTCCTTCTTTCACCTAGCGTTTTCCAATCTAGTTTCTTTAAAATATCTATAGAGCGTATTTCGTATGAGTCGCCAGTAATAACTCTTGCAGCTCGGTTTTGAAGTTTCTGTAGCTTTCCTCTTAAAGATTCGCCACAGTTACCCCAAATCATTGAGCAGTAATCAAAGTATGGTTGAACTAAAGCTTGATAAAGATGTTTAAGAGTTTCAGTTGAAACATATGGCTTTACACGACGCAACATGCCAATGCCCTTCGAAGCTTTTTTACTGATGTTATCAATCTGCTTATCCCAGCACAGATGTTTGTCAACCAAAACGCCTAAGGTCTTTTTTGATTCCACCTCTTTTAACACTTTCCCATCGATAGACACACTAATGTTTTGAGAAAGATTACTCAACCTTTGACGTGTTCCAATGATCATGTATTCTGTTTTTTCCACATTTAGTGTTAATTTATTTGAAAGAAGCCATTGATGAATATTTTCTAATTCATTATTTAAGGATTCTTCCACATTACATAAACTAGATGAACGCACTGTAATATTTGTGTCGTCAGCATACATTGCGGAATGTGAGTTCTCCAAACAGTTCGGGAGATCATTAACATACATCAAAAACAGAAGAGGACCAGAGGTTTGATCCTTGTGGAACTCCACAATTTACCTTCTTAGAGGACGATGTTGCACTATTGACCACGCAGAATTATTTTCTATTATGCAAATACGATTTAAACCAATCAAGGCATTTGTTTTGAATGCCATAAATAAATAGGACACCGTTTATCATCCCGGCATCCATATTCAGTAACCATGAATCAGTATTTTCTGACAGAGCCGTTGTAGTTGAATGACCTTTTCGAAACCCAGACTGACATGGAGTCAGGATATTATTTTCAGTTAAAAACATGTTGAGTTGCGAACAAACAAGCTTCTCAAAAAGTTTCGCAATTATCGAGAGTATAGAAATAGGTCGATAATTACCTCGCTCTTTTTTGTTACCGGATTTATAAATTGGACTTACTCTTGTTATTTTAAAATCATCAGGAAAAATTCCATTACTTATTAGTAGAGGCATTAAATATCAATGTTAAAAATGTGGCAACGACATCTTTCGAGTCCTTTATAAGTTTGGCTGGAATATTATCAGGTCCCACAGACTTAGATGTATTTAATTTACTAATTTCATAAAGAACCTCCTGAATATGAATGTCTGAGAAATTAAACTCCTTTTGAGCGCTAAATTTCATGTATATCTCAAAATTGACATTAGTTTCCGAAATTTGGCTTGACAAAGTTGCTCCAATGGCAATGTCAGTAAAATATTCATTAAATAAATTTGCTATATATGCTCGAATTTTCAACGACTGCTTGATCTTCAATTTGCAATGATGAAATGTTTGTAGATTTAGATTTTTTATTAATCAAATGATTAATATTTTTCCACATTTGTTTTGTATTATTTTTATTTCTATCAATGCAATCTGTATAGTAATGTCGCTTTGCACATATTATTTGTTTATTAATTTTATTTCGTATACTTTTGTAGGCATTGTGATATGCACTTGAATTTGATTGAATAGCTTTTTTCTTAAGGAAATTCTTACTTTACGGTTTTTAATTGGTGCATGAACATCAGCAACACAATTAAATGTTGTTTTAAAGTTCTCCCATAATCTATTTGGATCATCAATATCCCAATCTATATCTGACAAAGCGACATTTAGATCATGATTAAAATTTCTTTGCACGTAACTCTTATAATCCCTTGATCGAATCACTTTAGGTTGATTTTTATTAGAGCTAAACGAATGTTTTCTACAAACGTAAATTAAGCTGTGGTCACTAAATTCCTACATGCAGAACCCCTGGGGCCGGTTGTACGAAGGCCGTTTAGCTTAAAGTGCTTATAAACCCAAAATGGGTTTTTATTGATTCGGATAAGGCATGAAAAGTTAGTTAGTAAGTTCTAGATTGGTTTTTGGCTTAGACTTTTAGTTTCGGAGATATAAAGGCTCAAACAGGCAAATTTTGGCATTTTCTGAAAAAAAGTAGCGCGACCAAAATATCACCAAGGGGCCTGGATCCCAGGAAACCAACTTTGATAAACAACTAAGAAATATATGGCGAATATATCGATGTAGTGTGTTTTTTTGCATATTTTGTCTAAACGATGTTTCGTTTGTGCGTGATATTACACAGAAAGTACCAACAGTAATATATCTAGCTATCTGACACCTTTTTTGGATGATAAATCACCTACTGCGGCTTTAAACCGATAGAAAAGAGGACACCGAAACTCATCGATCTGAGACATTTGGTGGCAAATACAGGCCATAGTTATCGACCTATAAACAAAGACAAATGTACCCAGTTGTCCCAACATAGGACAGGAATCAACATACAGGTAAGCTGTGATTTTAACAAATGCAATGATGTCTATTCGCGCGTATGAACTTTGGATATTTAACGTTGAATCATGCCACCTAAATGTGCATATTATTTGCTTAGTATACAACGGTGTACAACGGTGTTTGTTGGCACACAAATCGATTGAAGTGCTTCTACCTCTGAGAGATTACATACTGCTGTTATAGAATAATATATCATATATGTTTCAATGTGAAAATTATCACAACTTTAATGCCTTTATGGTATTTAACTAATATAAATTAATAGGCCATTCTACTTTTAGATTTCAACCTACTTTATATGTGGACTTTCAGTGTCTTGTATTATCCTACACATGTGGTCAATGTCAAATGTTTTATATGACAGTGAGATACTGATGCTATATGTTTGATTGATACATGTATTTGGCACAAAGTTGATCACCAAGTGCTGCACTAGTGGAACCACCTTAACCTGAGTATCAGGCATTTCTGCAGTTAGGCCTTGGTTTGTTAGCCACCTATGTTGAAGAACCTTAGGGAGGCTAAGAAAAAATTCCCTGAATAGAGATATACACTTCAAAATTGTATAGCCCATTAAACTATTTGTTTGTCATTTCATCTAGATTATCAGTGAAGTAAACTGGAACCATCAGTGAAAGATGAATTAACATTTTTAATTAAATATTTATTAAACATCTTTATCAATATATGTTGTATTGTGACTCTACTGTGTTTTGGGGGCAAGTGCACTTTTAATAGCTCAGCCCCTTGATTGGATCGATTGGCTTAACCCATTAATTGGCAAATTTTACTCATCAGTGGTAGAGTACTGCCAATTAATGGGTTAACTGCGCTTGATTGGATCGGCTAAACCTTAGCTGCTTTTTGGGTAATGGGTTACCTAGAAAAGAGCCAGCCTCCCACTATGGAGGAACTTTACCCATCTGGAAGGAGAGATTCCAAGGACATATGTGCAAGGATGTGCAAGGACATCCGGTAGGGGAGGGGGTCAACATCCATTTCCCTCCATGGAGAGGAAGTCATTTTACTTGCACAGAGAAGCACCTTTCTGAGTCACTTAAATCAGCTATGTGAGCATGCCAAGAAAGTTGGATGTGTGTACACTGTGAGTAAAGCAAACATCACTCTAACACCAGACATCTAATGTGAAAGTTGAAGCATGTTTGCTCTGCCCACACAGGCAAAGCTACTGTAATAGAAAGTATGATGTTTTACAGATCACATACTGGCCTTATGGCTTATTTATTAAATTAGATATGTTTCCCCACTAAAACATTCTCAAAAGATGAATATTATTCTAAGCCTATTTGTGTGGCAATTAATGTTTAGTGTTGTCACAATAATTCCATATATCTATATATCCAGTTTATGATATCTGTGAATTGATCATCTTTCATTTACATGGACAAAGATGACAATCTGTCAACCAATCTTCCTATGAAAGGTTCTGTGAGAATATACATGGGGGCCAATTTCATTAGATTGTGGGTTGGTCAGTTGCAGTTAACCAGTTATTATTCTTGAAAATGTCCAAATTTTGGGTAAATTTGGATGTAAAATTTGTAGGGAAACAAGCTTCCTTGCTAAAGTGAGAACCAACTTTAAAGCAGGTGTAGAAATCAGAAACGAAATGCAACCGATTCCCATGTCCATGAAGGCATGAAGACTATACAATGCAGTAAAAGGTTTAAGTTCCATTCCAACAAACTTTTAACCCTTGCATTCGTTCATTTATTTCTTCTTTCTTTATTTGATACTATACGAAAGAATTTTATAAGCAATTGGTTCGCCAGAAGAGGCATCTATGTCCCAGAATTTATAGACATAAGTTACTGCAAGTGTCATGGTCGTCTCCACGATCGACTTTGAAATCGCATTTAAATCCATTCCTTCGTCTATATTCCACGATTGACGATGCAAACCACTAGAAGGGTTACTTTACACACTCAAAAATGTGTTTGAGTTCAAAAATGTGTTTTTTTCCTCAAGAAATAACCGACTTTTCAAGATGATTTATCCAAATGTAATAGTTTTTATAGTAAAATTAAATACACACGTTCCTGGGACCCAGTCCCCCGGAAGACGCTACTTTTTTTCCAAAATAGCGACTTTGAGCCTTTATATCTCCGAAACTAAAAGTCTAAGCCAAAAACTAATCTAGAACTTATTAACTAACTTTTTATGTTCTATCCGAATCAGTAAAAACCCATTTTGGGTTTATAAGCACTTTAAACGGTGGATAAGCCAAAATTAAAAACACTTTCACACATTTGGTGAATGACTGAACTTAAATCTTATGCCCTTAATATGCAGTTGCAAATATAATTGTTATATTCAAGTTGAAATATTTTAGGTTGGTTGTTCGATGAATGTATAGACTTGATCTATATATTTTCGAGTTACCACCGTTTAAGCTAAACGGGCTTCGTACAACCGGCCCCAGATTGCGAAATGTTTTCGGGATTAGTTACAACTGCAACATCCAAAAGAGACGATGTACCTGTATTTGTTGGAATAAATTTACTATCTTATTGAATCTTTTAGTGTGATTATTTAAATTATCCCGTAAAAGATCGCAATTAAAATCACCTACAATAATTTGTTCTTTATGTTCATTATCAAGATTTTGAAATAGTGTTTCAATTTCATTTAGGAGTTCGATTCGCGAATTTGGTGATCTATATACAGATACAATTAAAATATAGGTTTGGATTTTGGCTTAGTGACCTCGAGACAAACAGCCTCAACATTCGCTGGAATTAAATCTTGCCTATTCATGACATTTAAAATACTGCGATAGTAAATTGCAACACCACGTCCCTCGCGATTACGATTTTTAACAATCATTTCGTATCCTGGTGTGCTGACAACATCCGTGCTTATCGTTTCATCAAGTCTACTTTCATTTATACTTAGGATATCGAGCGGTTCTTTTTGAAGATATATTTTCAGTTCATCAATATGTTTAACTAATGAATGCAATATTCAAATGCCCAACTCTAAATCCTTTCAAGTTTCAACGATTGTAGAAAATCTATATTATCATTATATCCTGATTGTGGAAAATTTTCACCTGCAGAGTAATTTCCCTGCTCAACAAGTGAACTGCTGCTGCTAACGAATGGAAGACTACTAGAATTAAAGATGCTGTACACACGTAATAAAATTCCTAGCTAATAAGGATGAGCCGTTTCTGTTTAGATGCAAAAGTGATCTGTGAGCGACGAGCTGGTGATGTTATTATTAGTTAGAAGATTTAAATTAGTCGCCGTGCAGTAATTCGCTAGTAGATTATTTACCTCTTTTACTGTTTTCTTAGCCTTATGTTGTCTTCTCTGTCGATCAATTCAGAGAGGATTATTTCTACATCAGGGGCTAACTCTTTAATTTCCTGACACAAATTGTCCACGTCGTTGATAATCTCCGTTGCTTTTCAATTTGTCGCATCATTGGTTCCCACATGTAATATAACGTTGTCGGGCTTTCGTCGTAAAACGGGCTTGATGAAATCACTCATGTCGCCAATCGTTGCTCCTGGAAAACATCTCACACCCATGTTTTGCTTCGCCGCCTTGTGTTGTTGTACCCCTTCGACCATCGAGTCTCCAATTACAACGGTCTTTTTATTTTTTGGCTTGTTTGTAGTTTGTTGCGTGCCTCTACATGATTCGTTAGGAACGGTATTGGTAGTTCTATGTTCTACCGAATACACTGATGTAACGGACTGATCTGCCAGATTCGAATCGGCATTACTAGCTTCACCGGCATTTGAATGGATCAATACGCAATCTTCTAAAGCGGAGAAGCGGTTTGTTGAAGTTGAAGTTGATGTCTCTGCTCGTTTCGACGTTACGTTAGGATTCTCATTCCTCAGTGAATTTACACTGTTTCTAGGTTTATGAAAAGTTTGACTGTCTTTCGGCTCCTTCGAATTTTCATTTAAAATTAGCGAAAATGCTAATCTGAGCGAGTCCCTTTTTTGTTCCGCATCATCAAGCCTTTTCTCGAGTGAGGAAATAGTCTGGGTTTTCTGATCCAGTTTAATATTATGTTTTTTCTTGAGGATTGAAATTTCACTTTGAAGTGCCTCAATTTTTTGCTTTGCCCCTAACAGTTCTTGTTGAGACTTAATTGTCTTTATCCAGGCTTACGGCGGCAGACGTTTTAAATAATTACTCAAGTTTGGAATAAATTCTTTTCTCAAGTATAACCATGTCAACTTTAAGTTGTGCTGTCTGTTCCTGACAAGTTGTGCTGTCTGTTCGTCTGTCATTTGGGTGTAGTTTTAGAATAGATCTTATATAAAGATATAACTTAATAAATAAATGATCAACACAGGGTAAGATTGGGCCGCTGTGATGAGACGTATTCTTTGATTTTGCCGACTTTGCAAATTTGATGCAAAATTCGTGTAATTGAAACCGCTCGTGTTTCGCTAAAACAAAAATACCCAAAATAATTTTTATACCAGTATCAAGAACAACATTTCGTCTTCTGAAATCCTCAATTTCATTATTTTATTTTGCGTACTTAGGGGTTAAATAAATTTTTGAAATGACATTAATTTTACCAAGGTCTGACAAAATATTTCATATTTTCAAATATATTCTCTCCAAAACTTTCAAACTTGGCTCAATGATATTTTAGACAACGTTCAAAGTATACACGGAGTTTTATTAAATAATTTTAAATTTCAAACGAACGCGAAGCTTTGAAATGTGACTATAAATATAATATTTTCCCGCAAAAATAGCGGTGTTTACGGGCAAAATAGGTTTTTTCGATTTTCTCGAAACAAATGATAATAACAAGCAAACAAATATGCAGGGCCGTATCTACGGGGGGTTTGGGGGGGTGTCACACCCCCCCCACAAATTGTATTTTGAGATTTAGTCGGCAGAATCGAGATTTGAGTCGGCACAAAACAGTACAAGTTGGCACAAAACAGAATTAGTCGATTTAGTCGGCAGAAAGAATATAAAAAGGAAATTTTTTTGTGGGAACAGGCGTATTTATTGGTTAAATAGTGATATAAGAACGTTTGTAGTCCGGGAAAAATTTTTAAACTGCCCCCTCCCCACCCCCTCCGTCGACAGGAAAAAAGCAAATATTTATGAGAACCAAAATTAAAAGTAGTCGGTACAAGTTTGTTTGGCAGTCGGTAGAAACGACCTTACACCCCCCCTGGAAAATTTTCTGAGTACGGCCCTGCAAATATGCCACAATTCATAGAACCTGTGGGCCTACCAACCATGTAAATATGAGCGAGATCTAAAATTTTACTGTTGCCACGATATTATATGTTCGATTTTTGCTGACATCCACTCTAAAGGCCATTTTCCATTACGGTCGTTTTGCCCGCGCGGGCGAAGCGACCGATTCGAATCACGTGAATAATTAGTCGCGCGGGCACGCCAAGAAAGTTGGATGTAGTTCAACTTTCAGCCGTGTCCGCGAGGTATAAAGCGGACAAAAAAATCTCATGCTAGACACCTACAGCGAAAGTTGAAACATGGTCGCTCCGCCCGCGCGGGCAAAGCGGCTGTAATGGAAAATTTCCTTTACGGTCACAAGAGGGTTACGGTAAGGGATAGGGTTGTGATTGGGGTCACGGTCAAAGAGAAATATATTCGTGCGCGTAACATGACGATATTACCATTTAAACTAATTTGTAACAAAATTCCAACAACATCTGTAGTATAAAGATCCAATTGCCACAATTATACATCTAGAGGCAAAAATTCGAAGCTCAATTTGAAAAAAATTAACAATGAAATTTCCATCCTCCATAATTTGGGCTGACCAAGGTCGGCTTTTTGTGTATTGCATGCATTACATTAAATTGTTTTCTTTGTTTTCATTACGCGTCGTCCAGCTTGCCGCGTTGCATGTAATTAACGGTATTACTATAACTCCCCATAATCACCGCCGTCGAACATACAATCGACATGAACATCAGGTCCCCTCTCCCAGTTTAGTGTCTTCATCACGCATCAGGGTGAAGTTGCAACAAATTTTTAGCTGTTTTGTTGACATAAAAAGGTAGTATATCAAAAAAGTAGTTTCTCTTTATTAAAAAATGCTTACTTTTATTGTAACTATTATAATGTAATTAAAAATTACAACTGAAGAACTGGTTTTAACAATCGGAAGAGTTTAGCTCTTCTAAATCATTGTTCTCATCGTCAGAGTCGAGGAAAACACGTTCCAATACATCTTCAGTGCTAAAGTGGCGGCTAGCCATCTTTTCACTTAAAATCTTCAATCTTTCACGGGCGCCGCCATCTTGGATTACCCATAATGCACCAGTACCGTAAACTTATAAGCTATTAATCAGAATTGTTAATAACTGCCTCATAACTTTATATTTGTGAAAATAAACACGTTCTGTACAAGTTTTGTAAGTTTTGAAGGCCAACAGAAAATATAATTGGTATAAGAAAACATAAGAAAATTAAAATGGTCTGCTGAAATTTATAGTGTTCGTAGGTGTTCACGACTACGGTGTAACTTTTTTTGGTTAAATATTTTTCCACCAAATTTTCGACGCATAAAGCCCGTACATATTTAGGAAAAGTCATAAAATTTCAGAACCATACATGTACTGATTTGGGAGATATTAAATCGCGGGCACTTTCCGCCCCCTCTCCCCAGTCTGGATAGGGTTAAAACAGCGGAATTCCGTATCCCATGCACATCATTGTTTGAAAAATTCATTATTCGGTTGGCCGTTACACAAAATAATTCATATTCTAAATAAAAAGTAAAATAATTCCCCATTCCAAAATTTCCCCTCGTACGTCGATTATAAGAATATTTAGCGCTTTTGTCCAGGAACTCTGTATACAAATGCGTAAATCTGAAGATTTAACGACTTGACTAATATAAGCATGTACTATACTAAACCCTATATAAGCCTGAGATATTGTATATTTCTGTTCTTAGTATGGATCAAAAGAAAATCCTGGAAGATCTTGTGAAGATATTCTCAAACAAAGATGTACTCATGATGGAGTTTACTGGATCACTCTGGAAACAGGTGGGAATATATTCAAGGAATATAATTGAAATCATGCATGACCCAAACATTTTCTATGAATTTACAGGGTCATATTTGAAAATGTAGGAAAATGGTAGAGGAAATTAATAAATTATTAAGAAAAAAATATTGCTATTCAGTTTCACAACCCAGGCAGTTAGGATTAGGTTGGTTTAATACATACGCTAGGGTAGTCTACGGGACTAGAACGTAAACTAACGTCTAACGGGTACGTTCAGTCAGACTTTATCATTGGCATTGCTATACTTCTTTCTGTGTAGATCTCCAGCAATCGTTCCCTGTATATTGTGACATGAAAAATGGTGGTAGGTAGACGTCTGTATACTTCATATGTTGATAATTTTGAAGAAAACATTTCAGAAAAATCCTGTAATAAATATAACATATACAGTGTGTATAAAAAAAAACTGAACCCTTTCAAATTCAAATTAGCTAACGTATTGTAGTAATTTGACAGCTCTGATCCCTCGTCAAATTAATATGCGTAAATTAAAACACAACTCACAAGTTCTTCCACACATTGCCATAGGAAATTAATAATAACTTGACTCTCATATGTACAAGGTGTTGCAAACGTATTTACAATAATTTGCTCTTCATTTAATTCATGCTCAGATAACTTTACAACTTATTTGAAAAGACTCCTGTCAACGATAAAATAATTTGACACTTGCTCACTCGAAAAATATTTGCGAAAAAAGTCACGTACTGCTACTAAACTTTGGGTACGGTTGTAATGTAACACAATAAATATGCGCTGCTCTGCAGTGAACTGACCCATTTTATCCTTTCTGCAGGTCTGAATTTAAACATATTTCTTAATTTAAACATATTTCTTTTAAATTTTCTAATTTTTATTTCTTTCAGTTTTGTCCCATGAGTATACAAGACCTTGTGTTCTTACCCAACCATTAATTCAAAGCAATTAGAGCTGTCAAATTACTACAATACGTTATAGTTAATTTGAATTTGATTCAGTTTTTTTGAGACACACTGTACAGGGTGTATCAAAAAAACTGCAAATACCATAATTTGTATGCACGAGATCATACATTAGAATTTTAATGGCTGTGCAAATAATTACGCTTCTGGGATTTGAAAATACGTTTCCACGTGCAGTACTATCAAAATAAGCACACAAAGTGAATTAAAATTCACTTTGTGTGCTTGTTTTGATACCCCTGGGAAACGTATTTTCAAATCCCAGAAGCGTAATTATTTGCACAGCCATTGAAATTCTAATGTATGATCTCGTGCATACAAATTATGGTATTTGCAGTTTTTTGATACACCCTGTCAAAAAATGATCTGAAGAATTTCCTAGTTCCTTAAGATTCTTAAAGATTTTAGGCTTAAGCCCTGGGGAATTTAAAATAGTAATACGTTGAAGTTTATGTTTAATGGAGTGATTAGAATCTATTAAATTCAAAGTGATTTTTAAATTCCTTTGTTTTGTTTACAAAGTGTATAAGTTATTAGATTTTTTTTAACAAACAATTCAAAAGAATTAGTTCAAGAACAATTAGTTCAAGAACAATTAGTTCAAGAACAATTAGTTCAAGAACAATTAGTTCAAGAACAATTAGTTCAAGAACAATTAGTTCAAGAACAATTTAAACAATTAGTTTGAGAACAATAAGACCCATGCTCCAGTGAAAAAGCGCCGAAGTAATAAAAACCGTTGTGAATAGTAATTTTAGCCAGTCGTCTGATGATCGCATTAATAAGCGTGAAACATGGTGTAACGACACATGTACAGGGTGTATCAAAAAAAACGCAACCACTTAATATTCTAAGATATTCACTTTGTTTCCAAGCACAATAGATTTTAGGCCCCTGGGAATTCAGCGGCAATGTTTTCCTCCGATCGTGCTGTTCTTCGCCTGCCAGAATTACCTTTGTTGAGATTAAGGCTCGTTCCTTCACTCGAATATTTCCTGACGTTCCTCAAGATTGTCGCTTTGTGAGGAGGGTCCCGATCAGGAAATCTTGCTCGAAAAAGGTTTTGCACTTCAGTTGTGTTTTGATTTCGGTTGTACTGTAAAACTATGAAAATTCGTTGTTCGGTTGTGAGCTGCACCATTATTAGTTTAGCTGATTTGTGCGATTAGAAGCCATTTTAAATTCCCAGGGGCCTAAAATCTATTGTGCTTGAAAACAAAGTGAATATCTTAGAATATTAACTGGTTGCGTTTTTTTTATACACCCTGTATATATTTTAGTTATCTTTAAAATTTTTAATATATATATATGTATATATATAATTGTGCCTTGATTCCTTGAGTTAACAAGAAATTATTTCATGCGGCATAACATAGCAAATAATTGCAAGTTGTCTAATAGGTTGGACTTTGGTTTTCAAAACGATAGCTGGTGAATCAGGAAAGGTAAAAAATATTTGGAAAGATTCTCGCTCATTTAACGAGAACTCGCTAGAAGCCCTGAGAAGAAATAATTCCTTTAAACATCATTATAAAAACAGAATTGTACAAGATTGGACGATGTTTAATCCTGCCCAGGTATATTATCAATTGGTTTGCTTGCATATGTATATCATTTAATATATTTGTCCCAGGTGATCGAAGCCGCCTGCAAACAGTGTGACCAGATTTTTTGAGAGACAGTTTACCTAACCAATGCTCAAAAAATTGCTAAATCTGCAGATTAAAATTTACTAAATCACATTAATCAGTAATCAC
This sequence comes from Trachythela sp. YZ-2020, assembly GCA_016169945.1. NCBI lineage: Eukaryota > Metazoa > Cnidaria > Anthozoa > Malacalcyonacea > Clavulariidae > Trachythela > Trachythela sp. YZ-2020. The sequence continues at coordinate 3,770,943 of JADLSH010000313.1, read as the reverse complement.
AATCAGAGTTGAACTTGTGCAGACAGAAGTGACAGACAGAAGTGAAGACAGAAGTGAAGACAGAAGTGAAGTGGTTCCGGTACCCTCCTTTCCCCTCCCCCCTCGCTACACCTCTGTTCGAAACAACGTCGGCTTTAACTCGTGTCTCTTCATGTACGTCTTTCTTGCATTGATATTTCAAGCATCTAATTCAGTATTCCAATTAATTTCTATCTTGCTGCTGTTCTTCTCTCTTTCGCAAGGCCAACTTCTTTGAATCATACATTATAACCGGTCTTTGCATTACTGAGGTGCGCGACTATATATATATATATATCATATGCTTCAAGTTGAGTCTCCTCATGAACTCGTATTTGAGCGTGGAAGTCAACATGCCGTATATGATCTACGCCCTGGGGAATTATTAAAGGTTGGGGCGTTTATTAGATAAGAGGCTTCTATTAGAGCAGTTTTACACTTTATAAACAAAACAAAGGTAACAAAAGTCGAGTCTTTAACTTTAATAGCTCTTACACTCCATTACACTTATGCTTCAACATTAATAATTTAACAAGCGTTTAGTCTAATAAATGTTTAATGAATCTAATAAAAGGCACTGTAGGAAGGGGGCGTTCATCAGATAAGGGGCGTTTAATAGAGAGGGGCGTCTATAACAAAATTCTGGTTTGACCGAGGCGTTTATTAGAAAATGGACGCTTATTAGATCATTTACGGTAGTGTCATCATAATGTATGTTTTTAAACAGGCTCGTGTGGTACTCTATACTCAAAGCAAGGAACAGTTAGTGTTGAAATTTAATGCCAGCGCCTCAAGCAACATGAACTGGTTTAGTTTGGACCGTCTACAACAATCTCCATGGCAAGACATATTTACACCTCAGAAGAATTACTTCAGAATAGATGCATGGTGTAGCAGAGGATACTGTCGCTCCTTTTTCATTAATCATTACTATGGAAGTTGTCTTGTTGACGCAGGCTGGCTAATGATTGGTGGTTCTAGAAACTGCGCTTGGGAAACTCGCTTTCCAGGAAATTCGTTTCAGTTCAGCAACGTTGGAACATACGTGAATTGGACCCAATATGGTAAAGTTTATGTTTTTATTATATTTAAGGGCTACGTGATCAGATAAATACTCTATATAAATTGTTAAGGACCTAGGCTAATTTCTACACTTTTATTGTATTTAAATTGTGAGTACAGCATAAAATTCGAGCAAATTGTCAGCTGTAAGGCAGTAAGGCTAGTTACGATATTTTGAAAAGTCAAAAATACTGGCAAATATCAGTTTGTCAGTTGTCCCATTCGGACACATTATTTCACCCAACTTTAATTATTGTACTCCTTCCTAGAGTGGAGCATGCATTGCTCGAATAATTCTCTTTAGTAAAATTACATAGGTGATTATTGAATATTCTCAATGCTGATTGGTTGCGCTACCTCGCATTAATAGGCGATAATCACCTAAAGTGTTTTTAAGCCGCTTTTATCGTAAATATTCAATTAAAATATTTTTGGAATGTCCATTTTCTATTTTTTCCCAAATAATCACCTATGTAATTTTGCTAAAACAATTATTCACCTCAGGCTCGGTGAATATCGGTGAATAAAAACCTCGACTTCGTCTCGGTTTTTATTCACCGATATTCACCTCGCCTTCGGCGAACAATTGTTAAATATATTAGAGTTGCTGCGGGTTTGTAGGATCAAACGTCCTGAAAAATATAAAAAACACGTGCTTTAATAATCACGTGATAAAAATAGACTAATCAGATGGATTTAGTCAAAACAAACTATAAAGAATATATGGAAATCACATTACAGACTGGATATATTAATATGCATGGCGATTAGCTAGGTTAAAAAGACATCCATAGGAGAAATTTATGAAACTATGTACAGAACTGTATGAGTGAGATGTAGAATATTCGTATCATGGGAGACATGGATAAGATATTCAGGTGCTTTGACCCTACTAACCCGCAGCATATCATTTATCACTACCTTCACTGGAACCACACCGACATTCTATATTAGAATTAAATACAGTTTCATGCCATGCATATAAATACGTACATTAATCCTTTTTAAATTTACAAATATGTTTTCAGATAAAATTGGTACGGCTGAAGTATTTGCTGTTTATCTTCGATAGAAAGAGATGTAATGAGTAAACCCGCACCTTGAATATCGCAAAGAACGCTTAGACTAAAGAACGTACTTAAATAGACCGCACAATACTAAATAGTAACGCCCATCTACACGATACGATTAGTCGTATACGATTGTCATTCGGGTGTGTGAAAATGACTGCTAATGCCACATTTCCTATCATTAGTTTCATAGGCGTACGGGCAGGGGGGCACCTGCCCCCCCCCCAAAAAAAAAAGGTTTGGAGATTTAAGTCAATTCGGGCAAATGGTTCACGAATATTCGGGCTAAATAGAATTATGTAGTCAGAACTTAAACAAAAACAGAATTTTATAATTTAAAGTACTGTATATTTATCTGGTTTGCGTGTTGTTGGAAAACAATAGTATAATTTGAACATTTCTCTAATTCAGTTGCATGCCTTTGCCTGACGGAAGAAGAATTGGCTCTAGTTGTAACGGCTATAACGAGAACGGCGCATGAAAACCTATCGTCGCACATTAATAGACCAAGAATGCTTCAATTCTATCGCTCTCATTAGCATTGACAAGCAGGGCCGTAGCCAACAGTGAACGGAGAAACTATGATGCGGTGACATTTGCATGTCGCACCAATTATTTCACAGAATTTTTTTTCTTGAAGAATTAGACTGAGTATTATTATTGAACGTACCATGGCAATGAGTGTACGCGATTTTGAATGTATATTATCTGGGTATCAGAGTGGTCTCAGAATGCACGAAATACCCTTTTAGAACCATCATATTTTCAAAATTTTCCGGGGGAGCATGCCCCTGGACGCCCCTACAGATTCTCGGACTTTTGGCCTCGAAAAATTAGTTGCGCCAATGTTAACATCGTGGCTACGGCCTGACGACATCGTCCATGTCGTTGATCAAAAGTGTCAATTATTTTCAGGTTAATCATGTCGTCAGGTCCGTAACCACGGTGTTAACATTGGCGCAACTATTTTTTTCGAGGCCAAAATTCCGAGAATCTGTAGGGGGTCCGGGGGCATGCTCCTCCGGAAAATTTTAAAAATATGAGAGTTCTAAAAGGGTATTTCATGCATTCTGAGACCACTCTGATACCCAGATAATATACATTCAATATAGGTACTTTTTCTAAGTTATGTTCGTAAGTAATTCGGGCATTTTGGGTAAGCTTTAGAATTCGGGCAAAATTTTGTTGCCCCCCTCCCCCCAAACGAAACTGCGCCCGTACGCCTATGATTAGTTTATGGCGAAATCTGAAGTGAGACATTTCTACGCCTGCTTATTTGATAACATACACCAAGGTAACTATCATATATGACAATCACATCATGTAATCAATGGGTTTTTAGAATAAGTTCATTGTTTATGTTTATGTTCAATATTGTGTTGTTGTCCAGCACCATTGAACCCAATACGATTATTCTAGGATGTTTCATCGAAACTCAATTTAGGAGCTAAACGTTGCATGTTCCAGCACATCCATGTTCCAGTCTCCTGTAGGCGCACCATGCACGCTACTTATGTAATTTAATGAATGGCTGAACTTCACTGGGTAGTAAGCATAAACTTGCAGTCATGTATGTTCTGGGCTGAAATCTGTAGTTGGGGAAATATAAGTCACTTTAAACTGTACAGTACAATTATTCACTCTGATAGTATGTGCTTTGTCATGGATGTATCATCGTATACAGTTTTCGTATACATTGAGGTCAATTTGTAAAAAATGGTAAAATCCAGCAAAAAGTATGGCCTTTAACCGATAATCACTTCGACTTCGGTAAATAATTTTTAATTGGTAGAAATTGTGAGGTGCCTATTGCTTTTCCTGCATTCTGATTGGTCCAAATTGAGCCTCTAAAAAGTGATAGTCACTGGCTGCCCAGTGATTCAAAATAGCTTCTTCGCAAGCTGCTGAATTTAAAACAAAAATCGGTTTTTTGAGCCCGATTCAAAGTTTTAAATGAAAAAAAGGGCCGCTAAATTCAAGGATATATTTTTTATCTTTTTGAAGGTAAGCGATAACAAATACACTATTTTTCTTCCAAAGCCAGCGTTTTTTCGCTGTTGAAATGTACATGTATAAAACTTTTTCCGCACGGCTCAACCACTCGAGTGTTTATTTTGTAAATTATCCTCATTTATATCGTTTTATTCAGCAAAAACCTAGCTGTGATATATTTTTAAAACCATTCTCACGAAATTGTTGTTTTTTTTCGCTTCCATATGTTTTTGACACTCGTCGCGAGTGTTGCTTTTTCCGGCTGTTTTTAATAACCGGCGTTGCTATGCGTTGATAAGGAGAAATGCAATTGACCAATCAGATACGAATTTTGGCTGAAAGCTGTCATTGGCTGAAACGATCGCTGGATAATTATGCTAGTTTATATTGCATATTTAATTGCCGAAAATATGGCAATTTTTAAACAAAATTCAAAACGACTCGCGCTTTCGTGTCGTGGTACCGAGTAAAACCAGAGGAGTAAAACCTTAATTAATATTGATATTTTACGTTGTTAAATGTCCGCCAATATTTCATGAAGTTCGCATTTTGAAGATAGATTCGACATTGAAGATAGATTCGACATTCAAGTTCGCCGATTTTCAACATCCACGATCGCATTTTAATAACCACTTGGCCCGGCAACATGCAATTTCGCAAAGATTCGATCAATGCATGCGTTTAATGTCGAATCTATCTTCAATGTCGGAAAGATGTTGAAAATGCGAACTTGAATGTTGAAAATGTGTTCAATCTCTAATACGGATAGGTTGAAAACGACAACTACAATGTCCGATCCATGATCTTCAATGACACAAACATGTTGCGTTATAAGAAACTTGAATATTCTATTCTATAAAAGCTATAGATGAAGGCAAATATACAATTGGTATTTTCCTTGATCTTTCAAATGCTTTTGACTCATGCAGTCAACCACGAAATTCTTTTTAAAAGCTTGAACATTGTGGTATAAGAGGAAATTTTTAAAATGGTTTGAAAACTATTTACATGAAAGAACACAAATTGTTAAATTTGGTCATCATAGATCAAGTAAAATGACTCTCTCTACAGGAGTTCCCCAAGGTTCAATTCTTGGACCAATATTTTCTTCTATACATTAATGACATTGAAAACTGTAGTAAAATTATCTCGTTTGTCATGTACGCTGATGATACTAATGCTCTTTACTCTGACAATAAATGTTTAAACTAATCTTTATCATACACTGTGCAAAAAGAAATGAATGAAGTAATAGCATGGCTTAATGCGAACAAGTTATCAATAAATGCAGCAAAAGCTAAATTTATCATATTTAGATCAAAAAATAAAATATGTGACTTTGGAATTAAGATGAATAACAATATAATACAGCAAGTGGATTGTGTAAAATGTTTAGGACGTTGTAATAGTTGATCAAAATCTGACATGGAATAATCACATTAGCTCAGTTCTTAAAAACATAATTAAGGCTGCTGGACTTATTGCAAAATTGCGACATTTTACCAACAAAAACACACTAAAGCTAATTTATATATTATGCATTGGTTTATCCGTATCTTACTTATGGAACCTAATATGGGGAAACACATACCCAACAAGACTACAAAAAATATTGAATATACAGAAAAAACTGATTGTTAGACTGATGACTTTTCAATCTTATAATCGTGTGGAACACACTGAACCATTATTTCTTAGCTTGAAAATCTTAAATATTTTAAGATAAATGATTACATAAGTAGTATATTTATGTACCGCTTCAAGTATTGCAAAGATTTACCTGAAATCTTTAATGATTACTTTACACAAAATAATGAAATACAAATAAATTGCATGTTAATTATACGAGAACTAATCATGCAAAACACACTATCGTTAACAAGGAAGTTGAAATATGGAATACCCTTGATAATGAAATAAGCAACAGTACATCATACTTTAGTTTCAAGAAAAAGTCAAAAGCTTCGTCTTAGAATGTACTTATGCATAGTATTAGAAAATTAATAATTATCTTTATATATATATTGCATGAGAGTTCTATATAGTTACTTAAATTATTTTGATATTTCATCTATATGTAGATAATTTACCAATATCACTTGTAAATAACTATTAGTAAATATTCTATTCGATATATCTCAATTATCTTTTAATTATACTATAAATATTTGTTTAACTAGGGGCCTTAAATATAAAAGCCTGATAGAGTTTCCAAAAGGCTCCTATAGCACAAATTATTATAGATCAAGCTCACGCCCCGTCGCGATATAGCACACCCAGCGAAACCAGATGAGTCTGCGATTAAAAAGTTGGTTAAAACATGCCTTTTACTGTTTTACATACCTTATGAAGGGACAAATACTCTGGTTTTCATAAGTTCAGCATCGCATTCAAAAATTGAAGATTTTCGAAACGTCAATAGGGATTTCTACTACGAAATCACACATTTGTGCACTACTTTTGTCACGTGACGACGTGTCCCTTTGAAGTTTGCCGGGCTTCCAAAGTCCAAACCCTGTCAGTATATATTAACTATGATATAGTCAATGCATGGTACAAAATATTGAGTACAAAACGTACTGGAAAATTTTATTTGGGTCAAAGTCATCCAAGTGCTGAGGAAACAAAGAAATGTTTGCAATTGATTTCAGACGTTTAGTATATTTTATACGTGTCATTTTATATTGCGTCAATATCTATAACTCTATAAGCAGATAAATAAAATATCAATTATGTCAACTTACCTATAATACAGCTTAAAAAAATATAATATCACTTAAAGTTTCTTCGATTGTTCTTCTAAATTTTGGATTTTGTGGAGTATAAAATTCGCACAAATAGATAAATAATTGATAATCATAAGTAATATCATAAGCTTGATAGATACCAGTCGGCTTGTACTTGCACATGCGCATAATGAACAAAACCGTCCATGACGTAGGGTCCATGACATAAAACAGCACGACTTTCCAAAATTAGGTAATATTATCTATACCCTGAAGCTGAATGTGGATCCTGTCAACATTGCGTGATACTCAAACTAACGGAAATATGGAACCCGTCAATTAACGTCAAACTAAGAAATATCGGACCTGTAAACCCAGCGGGATACTCAGCTAACTCCGCGTTATCGGAAGTTACATATTGCATATTACAGCAATAATGGATCAAACTTTTGAAGTCAAGTCCGTTTCGGCTTTCTTCTACATTTTTGTCTGTATTTTGGGTGTTGTGAATTCTGCAGAAAATATTTTTCGGAAAATTGGGACAGGTAAGGTACATCAATTAATACAACCCATTTTTAACTATTTTCTGCCTCTGAGTGAGTGAGGGTCAAGCCGACTGGTATTTATCCAATTTCAACAAAAGTGAAATTTCAACCGATATATAGTTTTCATCGAAAGTCATCGATTTCGTTAGATAGTTCATATAAAAGACATTCAAGCGAGCAGTAAGATTTTTCACACATTTTCAATAGATGACTATTCCAGTTCCATTTAACATAAAATAGTCAATACGACACGCATATAATTCAATAATATTAATTGAATTACTATAAATAGTCACAAAAATATATTGACATTGTCATTGATTTGAAATTCATGTAGACTATTTTTTATATATGGGAAAAATACGGCCGACAAAGGTTAAGTTTTGAGAGAACGGAAGGCGAAAATAATTTTGCCTCAGTGTATTTATATGAGAAAATCTCATCCCGCTTGCCGGGACGAATTTATAGTTTCATTTGATATAGTAATTAAAGTAATTAATTACAGTTATTTTGTTGACTCTCCTCGCCGCGCCATTTCTATGTTGTAAGTGAGTTTATTTATGGGGAGATTTTCACCCCGGTAACCGCGAGAAAACACCTGTTTCAAGTTATATGGATCTCAATCCATATAAACTCAAAGCAAGTTCTTACAATGAAAATCATTTAGTTTGTTATGAGAAAATAAATATTCTGGTACTGCTTTTGTTATTGAAGCAATATGTATTCAATTTATTCCTTCGATTACTTTAGTTTTCTACAATAATTATCCATATCCTGAAAGTTCGTATTTTTTTCAACTGCACAATTCTTTTTTAAGAGTTGCACAAACTGATTTAGAACTGCACATTTTGTGTAGAACTGCACGTTAAAAAAACCCTGGTATTGATAATACTAAAATAAATCAAGTATAATCAATAACGGACCTGCTGCTGATCCTTAAAAATATCGTTTAATAGAATAATCTTTAAATTGATCGATTTTAAGATATTTTTGTCCATTACCCTAATATTGCCTGTTGGGCTTCGGTGGCGCAGTCGTCAGGACAAGCGCCTTTTAATTCTGAGTCTTGAATTCGATTCTCGCTGAGGACTATGCTCATCACACTCATGCGAAAAGAGTAAGTCAACGCTCTGCCGAAAGTCGTGGGTTTTCTCCGGGCACTCCAGTTTTCTCCCACAGGGAAAGTTGACTGGGTGGGTTAGGATATACAGATTAGGAAAGTAATATCACAATTGTTGTAAAAATGGATAATGCAGGCTACGTACATAATATAGGTAAGCGAGATACTTGATGTAATCAGTCACTGAAAAGCCCCAACCGGGAGTGAGCTGAATAATGTATGTATGTATATGTATTGCCATTTTTCAATCAGAATAAAATCATGTTTTGGGTGCCACAAGTTTAACAATTGCCCGCCTTATGTATATTTAGGTAATCATTTACCAAGCCACGCACGGGTCATAGCAAACTACACTGTAACATCAGATATCGAATGCGCTCTGTTTTGTGATAGTAAGAAAAACTGTGTGGGATTCAACTACAGATCAAAGACAAAAGACAGCACAGTCAACTGTCAGCTGACTAACTGCCCTGTCAAGGAACACATTCATGACCAACATGGTGGTCTTCCGGTTTGGACATTTTTTCAGACACAGTATATTTCCTTAGTAAGTCACAGTCTTAAATTCATCAACTATAGTATAGTATACAGTTTTGTCTATACTGCTATAATTTATTTGATTCAGTCGCCGCATTCAATAGAGAGTTTACGTCTACCCAGAAGTTGGACGACGCGGTGTAATAAATTTATTCTAAAAACAAGACGCCTGCTGAGGTGTTCACATCGTCGCAGAGCAGAAACGTCCGTCCCTTGTTTAAAACGTAAACACTCTGTAGCTTGCGTCGTAATGAAGGAGAGGGGTGACGCTCAGAAGAGTCTGTTTCCCTGTTAAAACCCTATGTCCGTAGGCCAGTCATCATCGTTCCCAGGGCTTCCTTGGAGGTTAGGTCTCGTTCCCAGGGCGAAGCGCCAAACTTTGCTCAGACCTTCAACTTGTTCCTATCTTTGAATTTAGTTTTTTCGGATCTATTTCCGGAGGGATTTTTGAGTGTTTACCAATATATATTAACATCTACACTACAACAAAATGAATTGCAGCAACAGAAAGAGCACATGAAAAGAAGCAAAAAATTAATGTGATATTTCGTCCCTCCATATGACTTATACATGAAGAGAGGGCCTAAAGTTGCATTTTTCGCAAAAATGTATATAATTTTCGTTCGAGTATTCCATCTACAAAACACTTTCTACTTAAGTTTTCTTAAGCTATAATTCGTTATCATACAACATAGTGTATACTATTGTTCATTTTGTTCCATAATTTCTCACATAGCTTTAGTTGAAATGGTCCATCTTGCCCTAAATACTATTCTCAACTTTGTCATTTTTCCTTATAAGGAAGTATATAGAAAAAGAAACAAAAATCCCGGAAATAGATTCCAAGCAATTCAAGTTTGGGCACCGGAAAAATTCAACTGTGGCAGTTGCGCCGGCAGGATTTTTGTATCTGCGAATGCAGATATATTGCCATCGTGCTGTTAGCTGTTAGCTGTTAGCTTATAGCCATTCAGCGATGAGCTTATTTAAATTGATAACCAATCAGCAAGCGGCTTACAATGCAATGACGTAATGTTCTCCAAGGCCATTACATCATTCAATTTTGCCTGTTCGCAGGCTAGATCTTAAAATTCAACATGGCGATTGACAAAATGTCGTTAATTCATATAAAAACGAATATAAAAACGTGGAAATACGAAGATAGACCTATGGATAAACCGGAAAGAATGCTTCAAAATTTAGTGGTTCTATTTCTGAAGGAAAACTAAACAGTGAAACAGTGAACAGTCGAGCTATCGAAGGACTAAGATCAAGGTAAGAAATACTACAACATATTAATATAAAAATATAGCATCTTGTTTATGCACATGAATACTAGGTAATCCCACATTTTAATTTCAGATTTAGCAATTCCACATTTTATAGTGGTCACATTTCTTTAAATAAAATATTGTGTACAAATATAGTCTTGTTTATAGTATATAATTTAAGACGGTAAAAGATAAGACTGTACAATACTACTTTTCGCATGACATTTATTGCGGACGGTGTGACAATCACATACTTATAATTTCATAACAGAAATTCATATCCATAGGCAAATTCTCCTCTAAATTACTAAATCGCTTATATTTAATGTCTTTTTTCAAGCAATCATTTGCCTGTACTTTACACATCACTCTCATATTTGTATTGTAGCGTGAACAAACAAACACGGAACACTGCAGCTTTGACTAGTCAATTCCAGCCAATGTATGGATCTGATATGCTGTGTTTATATATACTTTATACATTATATTCACAGACTATATACATGTGTCAAATTATACTCCTGATTTTCAACATAGTTAACATTTGCTACTGATGAATAGACTTCAATAATATGACCTATTTGCTAACACATCCATGTGGAATAAATAGTTCATTTGTGTTCCTCCATCCCTGAATACCACATGTTGAAGTCGTGTATCAATGTGTTGAAATTGTGCGAAGGTGTGTTAGCGACACCTGGCATTCTGACAATATCCATGCATCTACAATTTTTTCACATACCTGATTGTAGTATATTATGGACTATCGAGAAGATTGTGAACCTAATATGTTTCAGCAAATGACATCATAAAAGTAAATAAAATCTTTGTTGTGTTATGGAAATAGTCTCTGGTAGTGAAATTTATATCAGCCATTTTATTTGTCATATGTACTAAACTGTCTGGCTAAATCGTGAACCCCATTTAACAATTAATATGAAAACCTTGTTCCACTGTGTATGATATATATTTTTGCAATATTTATAAAAATATTATTTTAACCCATTAGCTGGGAAGCCCAGATGCACCCTACTTTTATTAGTATTTTACTCTGTCTAATGCCAGACGATTTTACTTACAAGTCAGTGGTAGGCGACTGCCAATTAATTGGTTAATACAATTTAGGGCCAAATAGAATTGTAGAATATTATTCCTTCATGACTACAGTGGGATCACCATGAGCAGATACATGTACGCTTAGCGTACCTATTTTTTAATGAGGAGGCGAAAGCTTTTAAAAATTTTTTCGTTCTCCCCCTTTTTGAGTTGTGCTATTTGTCTTTTAGCCGTACAGGTAAGCTGATTATAGATTATGAAACATTAGCATTTATATTTCTTTCATTCCCATCAGATTTGGATGGATCTAAAATCACACTCTGCGGCCGCCACTGAACGGTGGTTACCAGTTAACCAGTTGAAGGTTAACAAGAATAGCTTGGCGCTTTTGTCCATGACTCTGTATAAATCTTAGCAAATCTGAGGATTAAGCAAGATATAAATTTCTATTCCTAGTATGGGTCAAAAGAAAATCCTGGAAGATCTTGTGAAGATATTCTGAAGCAAAGATGTATGGACGATTTTCATGATGGGATATATTGGATCACTCTAGAAACAGGTTAGAATATATATATTCATGGGAATGAAATTATGCCCAAAAAATTAAGGTTTGTAGTCCGGTAAACAACCTAAGGCAGTTAACGAGACTACAACTTTAACCCAAACTCAAACGGGTTCCAATCAAACTTGACCGTTGCCATATTTATTTCTGTGTAGATGTCCAGAAATCGTTCCCTGTATATTGTGACATGAAAAATGGTGGTAGGTGGACGTCTGTATACTTCATGTGTCGATAATTACCAATAAGGACATTTCAAAAAGATATCCTCAGGGACGCCGGAGAGGTGGGCTCGTGGGGGAGCAAGCGCCCATCCTGCCCTGCCCTAAAGTGGGCGAGGAGGACAAAAGTGCCCTGATATAAATGAAACAATGATAAAACTGCCAAAGAAAAGAATACAACTGTAACTAAACCAGCGGGAACATCAATTTTCTGTTTTTAATGTTTTCGTTCTGTACTTCGTTACTGGACTATTTCTTCATAGAAATAACGATTAAATTAGTAGAAATTTGAAATTCATGGAAATCCCATCGAAAAGGCGTACCTAAGTTTTTTCTGGGCTTTTCCATTACGCATCCCCCTCCCCCCCCCCCCTTCCCGTACCATCGCTCCGGCGGCCTCAATTATACTGATTATATCCGTAATAAATAAAACATAAAATTGTGCCTTGATTCCTTGAGTTAACAAGAAATTATATTTCATGCAGCATAATATAGCAAATAATTACAAGTCTTCTAATAGGTTGGACTTTGGTGTTCAAAACGATCGCTGGTGAATCAGGAAACTTACAAAATATTTGGAAAGATTCTCTCTCATTAAACGATAACTCTCTAGAAGCCCTGAGTAAAGATAATTCCTCTAAACATCATTATAAAAACAGAATTATACAAGATTGGACGATGTTTAATCCTGCCCAGGTATATTATCAATTAGTTTGCTTGCATATGTATATTATTTAAAACATTTGTCCCAGGCGCGGAGCCACCTGCAAGGCAGCAGTGTTGCCATCTGCAAGGCAATAGTGTTACTTGACTTAAATATAATAGGCAACAAAATGTGTTGTGCGGCAATGCTTCATTGCCATGACGTCCAATTGGTATGACGTCATAGCGTCCGATATGTCATAACTCCATATTCTTGCTACATGTTTCGATTTTATCGACAAAGGGGCGCGGTCTAGACATATTTTGGGCGGAGTGTACTATAATGTCTTTATATTCTTTATATTAGATTTAGTAAAAAGCTTTAATAGACCTTCACTTTACACGTTGACCGCCATCTTAGTTATCCCACGTGGTCCATAATTTATCTTAATTATGCAAGACACTACATGTACGCTTGCAAGTATGAAAGATTTTACTGAACCTATATCATTGGATGATATTTCAATGCAACATTCATATCAAATGCGACTATTTTCATGGTGTAATATATATGTCCCATTTATCCAACTTCCTGCTTTTTCAACAAGGGTTTACTTATTTAGTTATTTATTTGTTAAAGTTTGCCCATACATACATACATAGTTTAAAATAAAATAAAGGTTACAGAATTATAGGGCTAGAGGTCTACTAGAAACCACGAAAGGCTTTTGATTAAGACCCCTAGGTTAATTATTTACAATTAATTACATTGATGATCAGAACTTTTAAGTTCTGATCATCAATGTAATTAATTGTAAATAATGGTAATTTAATGTTATTAAAAGAAAAAAAGAAGATGAGTTTGAGATATTTTTACAATATTTCAAATAATGACAAAGATATATACAAAGATATATACAAATTAGGAAAAGTTAGAAGACATATATAAACATATATTTACAGTAAGAAACTGTTGTTAATCAGATTTGTCTGAAACACTTAAACCAACTTTGCGCGGTAACGCAAGTCAACATAATGCCATTGTAATGCAATATATATTTATAAACAGGCTCGTGTGGTACTCTATACCCAAAGCAAGGAACAGTCAGTGTTGAAATTTAATGCCAGTGCTTCAAACAACACGAACTGGTTTAGTGTGGACCGTCTACAACAATCTCCATGGCAAGACATATTTAAATGAAGATTTTTTTAAAAACTCCTAATAATATGAAGGTATGGAGGTTTGAAGTACGCATAAATAATGCTATTATCTTAAAGCAAACTTTTCTGCAAGTGAAATCTTATCCTTATACGTCAGTAGCTTTCGCAACTTGGTAACTTGAGAAGTTTGAGAGAAAACAGGACGTATAAATTAATTTTATTTCTGCCGTTACAGTCTTCGGATCAATGCATGTATCAGGAGAAAAAGGTAACTACAAAGTAGCTACTTCTCTGTAAATTTCCACATGGATGCTACATTAACTGAAGATCATTACGAAACAATGAAACGAAGATTCTGTACCAAGAAAACGATTCTGGAAAAAGGCCAAAAGGTAAACTGATGACATTAAAATTATTCTTAGAAATACACTGCCTTCATCGGTGAGGCCAGCATAAACCGACAGGTGGGTCCAGTGATTGGTATCCCCCCCAGAAAATGTGTGATTTCGCTAGGACATGGTGGGCTGTAGAACGCTTTATCGTGCATTTTCCAGTGACAAGTGGGCTGAAATTTAAAGGTCGTTCATACAATAAGTTAGCATATAAAATATGGGTGCTATACGTGACCAGTCTGAATCAGGGTCGTCACCCTAGCAGGTTTCGGGAGATACCGACCTTGTGAGTATCAGGTTGAGTGCAAGGCTCATTCCACTCATGCTGCTGCCCCGACCTTCCGCCAGTAAACTATTCTTCTCTGCCAGCGAAGGCCTGTCCCCTCACCTCACTGACGAGTTTCTAAAATATGCCATCTCATCTATACTTTCAACACGTCCTTATTGTATGGTGAGGCGATCGATATCAAACATGAAGACGGCTGCTATTAATACAATGAAATTCATAATATTTAAGAAAAGAAATGAATAATTAAAATCCGCGAGTTTTAGACGTCGTCCTCGCTCTGTTTACAACTGTAAACCAAAGTATTTTACGTCTTGTGTACAACGCCTGCATTTCAAGAAAAGTAGTACTCAGCAAATTGGCTCAGTACTAAAGTAGAAGTCTTCTCAACAAAAACGCCCCGAGTGCATTAACCCGCTCCTCAAACGAGTCTAGGAAATTGTCGAGTGTCGAGTAGTCGAGGGTAAAAGTCGAGGGTCGAGGGTAAAATGTCGAGGGTCCAGAAAACCACGTTTTTCGCATTCTTTTATGTATTTTATGCATGCAGTTAGTAAATCATAACATGCAGCTGGGAGCGAAAGACTTAAACATACATATCCGTTCACCTGTTCAATCATCTATATATACATTTGCGTTTTAGTATATAACCACAATAGAACTGTTAAAATATTTTTTACTCTGTTTAAGTAAAATATAGAAAGGCGCACTTAAAGGAATAATTGTTGACATTCAAAGCGAATCAGCAAATCGAAACTTTTTAATTTAGTATGTGTGGAAATTACACAGGCTTTACAGTTGATTTGAAAGTGTGTTTTTTTTCATGGATGAAGGCAAGGCAGGCAGATTGGTGAACGCGAGCCCCTCAGTCTCGCACCCATGCGCTTTGGTTCAGGGACGTAGGCAGGATATCTAGTGCTAATACTTACTGCAAAACCATGAATTATGGCCAACATGTTGGCACGACTACTTTAAATCCAAAGAATTTACGTTTTTTGGTCACAAACTTTTGGCTTATACGTAAAATTTTCAGGTTTTGGACGTTAAAACATACTTAATAGCGAACACTGTCCGGGAAAATTTTTTTTTAAACCCCCCCCCGTCGACAAGAAAAATGGAAGAATACTTAGTGAAATGGAAAAGTGTCCGCTTAAGTATGGAGGGCCAGTTACGGGCTTGCTTTAATCCCCCCAGGGCTCCCCCCTTTGAACGTTCTGGCTACGTCCCTGCTTTGGTTTGCTCCCTAGTCCCCACTGAACGCTTGCCAACCTTACTACTTCATGTTAGGAACACATATTATAAAATAACATGTATATAACGCGTGCTCTGATTGGTCGAAACCCGTGTTTGGATCAGGCCATCCAAACACGGAAACCATAAAGTAATTGTATAATAGTTCAGGCCTCAGGGGTTGTGTTAGGGTAAGCACCACTTAGAATAACTACCAAGGGCGTCAATCCTGGGGGATGAGGGGGACGAATCCTCCCCACTTTTTGAGGGGGATCAATATGTAATTATCCCCCCCCCCCACTTTTTTCCACTTTTGTTTATACCAAAGTGCATGAAATGGCGTTTCAGAGACTCTAGATTTCAAAATTTTCTGGGCGAGCATGCCCGCATACCCCCTAGTGTCCTCGTGCTAACGGTATGGGCCCCAATAGACAATTTTGGTTTTGGCAGGCCCCTTTACCACGCCATTTCGTCTGGCAAAACGAACTCACACCCCTAATGCTTAGACCCAAGTCTATAAATGATGGGGAAATGCCTTGAAAACCTTAAACGTGTTACATGCCTCCATAACTATTCGCAGGCTCCATCCCCCCACTTTTTGAGATGGATTTTCGCCCTTGATAACTACGTGACATATCGTATATCCGCCGGTATATTGGTTCAAACTGTTTTGTGTTCCTTACATGAAGTAGTAACCCTCGCCAGGGAAGTAAACGCTGTGCAGTGTTCTGGCTCCCATAACGCCGGCGAGTTTCTTGCGAGATTATTTATATCGTTTGGGCGCGTGTTGTGGTAGGACAAAAACTTTAGAATGCAGTCTTTAAAATGCATTTAATCCTTACGTGTTTGGCTAACATGTTGTGGAGTCTATTATTCAAATGTATAGTATATTCAACGAATGACGCACATAAAAGCTTGAGAAATGACGCGATCATTCTTGTTCAACTTTTCCGGACCCCTTTGAACAACTTATAGCCTATTTTTAATATTGTATTATTTGAGGGCCACAAGTTTATTAGCTTGTTAGCTATTATGTGTATTTTACCCTCTTGAAATAAAGATTTTACTTACTTACTTACTTACCCGGGTCCTGGGTATTTTGGTATTTTTCCCCTTCTGTCCCCCCCCCCCTCTCTCGCCAGACTTGCTGACTGAGAGCGAAGTTTTCTTCGCCTTCGGCAGTTCAAATATTAGCCATTTTTGCAAAGGAAAAACTGATACCATGCATATACGCTCTCCCGATCTGATCGGGAGTCTTCCCACAGGGAAAGCTGACTGGGTGGGTTAGGATATACAGATTAGGAAAGTAATATCACAATTGTTGTAAAAATAGATAGTGTAGACTAAGTACGTAATATAGGTAAGCGAAATACTTGATGTAATCGGTCACTGAAAAGATATTATAAGCACAAAAAAATTGGGCATGGAGCTCCCCGATATTTTCATATGCTAACAAAATATACTAAGAGCCAAATATATCCTAAACGGGAGAGGTAGGCATATATATCATGAAAATGCCATGCTAGATTTTTTGAAAAATCTTTAACACGTCCTATTTCAACTCCTAAGTTTGGTTCCCAGCTGTGACCTCCGCCGTTGCCGTCTTTAAAAAGACACCAATGTTTAACCCTTCGGTTCTTTGAAAGGTTATGGCAGATCGACTTTCGTCGGACTTTACATGATGTCCTCAATCAGTCATAGCCTTGAAGTGGAACCGTAATTTAAGAAAATATATAGCATGAACACAATTTACAACTGCTTTCACGCCATTATAACGCCTCTCCCGCCTAAATATACCATGTGATCAGAAGAATAACACGCCTCTTAACCGACTTGTACTTGGTATAATTTGAAATAAAATGGTTTAAAATCACTATATAGCTAGGGAGGGGTAGGTGGGTACTCATTTGGAGAAAAAACTTTTTCGTAAATGCTCCAATGCTCGCGATTTTCCAATAACATGTCGTTGCTATGGTGGTTGCTAAGGGACAAAATTTCAAACAAGCTGCTATTTTCCCCTATTTATCCATTTTCCGCCCAACAAATAGAAAAATTAACACCAGAAAATGAAAAAGGGATCATTAATGATGCATAATATGGCTAATTTGAAAATAGGATTTTTTTTTTAATTTTGTCCAAGACCCCTTAAATTAAATTGTTTTCTTTGTTTTTAATTAAGACGACGCGTCTTAATTAATTAAGACGACGTCGTCCGGCTTGCCACGTTGCATGTGAACAGTTAATGAATCATGGTCACCGCCGTCGAACATACAATCGACATGTACATATGGCGCCCTCTCCCAGTTTAGTGTCTTCACCAGGGTGAAGTTACAACAAAATATATGTAAAGAAACATCTTGCGACCTCAGATCACCGCCCTGATGAAGATACTACTCCCTAGACCGAATTGTCGATGAAATGTGTGGAATATAATTAAGGCAAAATTAAAACACAATTTAATTATTTAGTAAACATACTGGCAAGAGGTAATGTCCGATATACAGCGGACGAATCAGGTTACGTTCTAAGGATTATTTATAACTGATGCATGAGTGATGTTTACAAAAAGGAAATTAGGCCTAAATGTAGCTATATAGGAAGCGACATATTGTATAATTACAATAGTTTTTGTTATACTGGTTTCAGGCATAATGGCTCAAACGTTTTTTGAAGTCAAATCTGTTTCTTTCTTCTACCTTTTTGTCTTTATTTTGGTAGTTGTGGATTCTGCTGAAAACATTTTTCGAAAAATTGGGACAGGTAAGATATGTCAATAAAGAATCAAATCAGTAATATCACACATGGTGATATCATGATAATTCATACATTTATTTCAAATCATGTTCATAAGCGAAATCTATCTACATATTTTAGACATAACATGCAGTAATAGGGAGCAGGTGCGAAAAGTACAGCTATAGAGTATAGGCCTAGGCCCTCCGGCAGGAATTGAATCTGCGGCACTGCGATTTCCGTGCAGCGCTCTGACCATATAATATATATATACAAAGCCCAAGGTGATACCGCTAGTGTAGGGCATAAGGGCAAATATTATAGATTTTGAGCGCCTCGCTTGTTAAAACAGAATTTTGAAGGTTTTTGCAGATGGGATTATCGAGAAGAAACTATATACATATTTTATACCAAATCAGAAAGCCAGAACTGGCTTCGCAACTTTGCGAAAAATGCAACTTGCGGCCCTCCGGCAGGAATTGAATCTGCTAATGCTACCCTGCGATTCTAACAAAAATGAAACGTCATTTCATCGAACGTCTTCTACAGTATATCGTCAGAACATATAAGACATTTAAGCGAGCAATACGATTTTCTTATTCAGTAACTAAAGTAAGTAAAGATGCATGGTTAACTCATCGCCGACGGAAACTTGGTCCGGTGGTTTGTCTTTTATATTAACTTTAAAACCTTTAAATTCTATAATGTATTTGAAAGAAAATATTTGTACATAAAATTGTGAAGAAATTGTTTGTTGGAATTTTGTAAATCATTGAAAATTGGTTCAGTGTGATCCAAGAAAGATCAATTTGAAAGTCATCCATCTTACGTTTTAAAAATGTTCATTAATTTTTGAATAACTTTTTTAGCTCAGAAATCCAAAAAAAAATCTTCCAAAACAAATCTCGAAAGCCTGTCAAAATTTGTCGGAAAATTCCTATAAAATCCCTAAATTTGCCATTAAATCCCTGAAAATCACAAAATCTCTTCCAAAATTCGTAAAATCCCTCTCAAAATCCCCAAATCTCGAAAATCGAGCCAAGACCTCCTTTAATATCCACAGAAAATTTCACAAAAAATCCAAAGATCCGTGGATATATTGCAGGGATTTAGAAATCCCAAAAATCCTCGTACGCTTTTTTCAGGATAATACACCCCTCGTATGTTGCCATGTGTAGTATGTCTGATATGGACTGACCAACTATGGACTGCAGACTATGGGCTTACTTTGTAATCTAAATTCATTAACTCTGAAGATGTCTTGAGTAAAAGACGAAACGTTAGTTTTTTATCTTCTTAAATATCAATCATTTTGTGATGGCTCTTTTACGTACATTATGTTGGGCATTGATTTTCATCATACGCGATTACGATCCCCGACTATATATAGTTCATCCCTATAGCATGAATCTGTAGCTTGGAGGGGATCAAAGGGATCAAAGGGATCTAAGCCACGATTACTGTACTTCAGTCTAATCTTTTTATATTACGCTTTCTTGTTAACCACCTAATATACATGTAACAGTAGTCTACCTGTGTTGGCATCCTCCTTGACGTTTAAGGGGTGCCAATAAATTTCACCCCAACTCAGTCTGTCATAATTTGGACTTTTGAAGTCGATGCCAGCGAAAGCATGCTATTTGAAAAAATATATGACGTTATTATGAGGAAATCCAGAATAGTGCGACGTATATATGCAAGATCCAGGGAAGAGTAAAATTATAGAACATATAGAAATAATATTTAAGATCAATATTCGAAAAGTGTGTAATATGGGCCTTTGACACCAGGCTGGCGAGAGCGGGGGAGGGGTAGAGGGAGCAAAACACTCGGGGCTTTTGAAAGGGGCCCGGAAAAGCTGGGTTAAGATGATCGCGTCACTTGTCAAGTTTTACGTGCGCCTATTTATCGAATATATTACACATTTCTGAAACAAATGGCATAATATAACCATAACATGTCAGCCAAACACAAAGATTAATGGTATATACAATCATATTCTAAAGTTTTATCCTCCGATAATTCGCGTCTGAACTATATAAGTGGCGGTGATAGCTAGTGGGTCAGAACACTATGGTTCTGTTGGACAAATCTACCTAAAAATTACAATAACTTCGACGTTTCGAGCGAAGGTCCTTCGCTTTGGCTACTAACTTCCAGACGAAGGGCCTTCGCTCGAAACCTCGAAGTGCTTATTTACGCAGATAAGTATTTTTCAGGTAGATTTATTCAACAGAACCCGAAGTATCTTCGTAAAGACTCTACCTACACTGGCACCACACGTTAGAGATATTGGTTAGAACACTGCACAGCGTTCACGTCCCTGCATGGCGAGCGTTTGAAGTGAGGACGGAGCAAACAAAGCGCATGCATGCATGCATGGGTACCAGACTGAAGGAGTGACGGGGCCAGCATTCACCAATCTGCCCTGGGCCCGTGACTGCATGGGTCTCGCCGGCCTTTCTTTGACCAACTTAGTAAAGACCTTTACTTTGGTCCTTGTATATTGTTCGGATTCAAGTGTAAATTCAAGGCAACTTAGCTGTAGCGATCTAAATTTCGAACTTTCGGAATCGTTGCATGCACCAACAAAACCACTTAAATTCAACACGCGAGGAAGTCCAGAGTATGATAAGACGTCAAATCTAACATTGATCCGTGAGAAATATCATTTTAATAGTAATTTATTCCATTGTATTTTACAATTTGCTTTCTTTAAATTGACAAGTTTTAAACTATTTTTGGTCATCACTCTAATATTGCATGTTAAATCAAATTTCTGGAAGTTTAACAATTGCCCGCCATATTTATATTTTAGGTAATGAGTTACCAAGCCACTTATGGATCATAGCAAACCACACTGTAACATCACATCTCGCATGCGCTCTGTTTTGTAATCGTAAGAAAAATTGTGTGGGATTTGCCTACATGTCAAAGACAAAAGACAGCACAGTCAACTGTCAACTGACTAACTCCATTGTCCAGGAACACATTCATAATCAAGATGGTGCAGGCGTTCCAGTTTGGACATTTTTTCAGGCACAGTTTATTTCCTTAGTAAGTCTAGTCTTAAATTTATCAGCCATAGGCATAGTACAGTTTTATAGGGACTGTTTGTATATGAAACTGGGCATGCAGGCATGGTAAGCGAGACAGCCCGGCATGCGAGAATTACTAGCAAGATGAATTTTGACTTGTATATATATATATATATATATATACAAAAACAGCCTGTTGCAGACCAGTTTTGAGGTAAGCGAAAACCTATAATTTGCTCTAACTATATGTTGTTGAGCACTCTTTGCGTTTCGTAGACCTAAACCTACACGTATATATATATGAGATATGCGAAAATTTCAACCCTTGCAATTGCTTACTGGGTCGATACCGGGGTAATTTGGTTGTTTTGGCAGTTTCTAAGATATGCTGTAAACATTTGAATTTTGTTTTATTGACTTTTTAAACAGCCAAACTTAGCTAAAACGAAGCGGTCGCTGCAATAAGATCAGCTTTAAGTGACATCTCAAGTCGTTTTTGTTTTTAAGACGCGTCGTCGGACTGCCGCGTCGTAAACAGTTAACCCCCATGATTACCAACTACGCCACGTCAAAATTTGGTTATGATTTCTACTAAGTCCCGCCCTCGAAAATGGTCAATCAACATATGGTCTGAAACTCGGCAAACTTCAAAGCGTCTTTAATGAGCTACGATTTTATGTTGAGACTACCTCACTACATGTGCACTAATCCTTTGAAATTAATTTCAAAAGATAAGTGTGCAGTGAAGTATTCTCAACATAAAATCGTAGTAAAGACGCTTTAAAGTAAAGACGGTTCAATGGTAAAGACGCTTTGAAGTTTGCCGAGTGAGACGTGACAAAGCGCACAGGCAGGACGTGTATTTGTGCACGTGCACTATGGGATATTGCAGGAATTGCGATCTTGCCCATCAGCCAATGCAGTGCATAACGTTACCAAAACTAAATCATATAGTATAGGTCGTTTTAGGTATGATGAGTAGTAATACATCACATATGCGTACCAGGCGGGGGGGCAGGGGCCCCTATATAGGGGGAAATAAATGGGAACGCAAAAAAGTAATCAAAGCAATCTAGTTTCTGTGTAATTTGGAAATAAAAGTATTATTGAACAACTAGGAACTTATGTCGGGGGGGTTGAGTTAAGGTTGAATTGACATTTCGGACATTTTCAGTGTCAGTTGGGAAAAGTGTTCTCTGACCCCCTACAAATTTGGACCCGTACGCCTATGATACAACATGTTACCAAAATGAAATTCAAATACACAGTTTTACTTCAAAAGATCTTCACGTCATATTAAGCCATTTCGATCACATTCAAGAACTTTTATAGCGTAACACATCAACGGTAAGACTGCATCATGCATGGAAATTTGTTCATGAATGACTAAATATAGTCAGGTCGCTTAATGTTCATCTATATACATAGTGGACAAGAAGCGCCTAACTTCAACTTGTTACCATCTGGTCCATCTTTGAATTTGTTGGAATCAAGAGAAAGAGCACATGAAAATAAACAAAATGAGATATTTCGTCTCTGCATATGACTTATACCTCAACAGAAATTGAATATTTAAGTTCCGAGATAATGTGACTGCGTATATGCGCATTGTTTTTTCTTTGAAACTTCCCAGTCTTCCTTAAAGCTATACAATTCCGTTATCATACAACGTATTGCGTAGTGTTGGGCAATTGCTCATTTTGTTCAAATGGTCCCGTCCCCTACTATTCTCAACTGAATTTGTAATTTTTCCTTTTTCACTCCAGACAAGGTTTCTAAGCCATTAAATTTTGGCCATCGGTCAAAAATTAAACGCTAAATTATAGAATATTCCGCATAATCATGTGACAATTGGCGTTGGGAAAATACATAAAATTCCACATTATTCTGCATGCATTAAATTGTTAAAACTGCGGAATTCCGTATCACATGCACATTACTTTGAAAAATTCATCATTCGGTTGGCCACTACACAAAAAATTCCATATTCTAAATAACTATTCCATAATTCCCCCTCGTATATACCTCGATTATAAGAATATTTAGCACTTTTGTCCACATACATCTGCGTAAATCTGAAGATTTAACGACTTGACTAATATAAGCATGCACTATACTAAATCCTATAAGCCTGAGATATTGTATATTTCTATTCTTAGTATGGATCAAAAGAAAATCCTGGAAGATCTTGTGAAGATATTCTCAAGCAAATATGTACTCATGATGGAATTTACTGGATCACTCTGGAAACAGGTGGGAATATATTCAAGGAATATATATAATTCATTGAAATCATGACCCAAAAATTTTCTATGAATTTACAGGGTCATATTTGAAAATGGTAAAGGAAATTAATAAATGAGTCAGAATGAAAATATTGATATTTTCACAACCTAGTTCAACATCAATAACCTTGCGTAAGGCAGTTACGTTTGTGGTTATAGGTTATATATAGGCTAGGGTAGTTTACGAGACTACAAATTTAACCCAAACTCTAACGTGTTCCAATCAAACTTGACCGTTGCCATATTTATTTTCGTGTAGATGTCCAGCAATCGTTTCCTGTATATTGTGACATGAAAAATGGTGGTAGGTGCACTCTGTATACTTCATGTGTTGATAATTTAGAATAAAAACATCAAAAAGAACCTGTAATAAATATAACATATAATTGTGCCTTGATACCTTAAGCTGACAATTAGATATTATTTCAGCTGCATATATATAATATAGCAAATAATTGCAAGTTGTCTAATAGGTTGGACTTTGGTGTTCAAAACGATCGCTGGTGAATCAGGAAACTTACAAAATATTTGGAAAGATTCTCTCTCATTTAACGAGAACTCGCTAGAAGCCCTGAATAAAGATAATTCCTGTAAACATCATTATAAAAATAGAATTATAAAAGATTGGAAGATGTTTAATCCTGCCCAGGTATATTCTCAATTTGCTTGCTTGCATATGTATACAATTTTTTAAATATTTGCCCCAGGCGGAGCCACCTGCAAGGCAGTAGCGTTGCCTGGTGGGGATGGTATTTCCACCCTAATACTTGGGCGAAAGTACTAACTAGCTAAGAGAAATCCAGAAAAGCAAATTTGTATGTTTGTGGATATTTCGTGGTAAAAATTCCAGAGTGGTCACTTTTTATATTATCTGTATAGCTACGTTTTGAGAAAAAGCTTTCATATTCAATATAAACGATGAGAAACGATAAGTTTTGACATTGTGTTAATTCAAATAGATTCACAGATAGGAAACATTCAAACAACATGATTTAATTTCAAAGACGAAGTTTATGGGAAAAAAACATTTAAGCTAGCTAAGGTTGATAACACAAACAGAGGCCCTGATAATTCTTCGGCATATCATGTGAAAATCGAATTCAATATTTGTTTTATTATTTGTTTAAAAATTAAAACAGCGGCCGGTTAATTGTACAATCCACCATGTATTGTTTAAACGTTTGCGAAATCAGGTTGCACGAAGCCCCTTTAACTCTAACGTGGTTGAGTTTAGCGATGGCATGACGTCCGATAGGTATGATATGTCACAATGCGTGCTACATGTTTCAACTTTACCGACAAAGGGGCGCGGTCTAGACGTATTTTCGGCGGGGTGTACGCTCGCAAGTATGAATACCTATATCATTTGATAATATTTCAATGCAACATTCATATCAAATGAGACTATTTTCATGGTGTAATATGTCCCATTTATCCAACCTATTGCTTTTTCAACACGGGTTTACAGGAAAAAACTGTTGTTAATCAGATTTGTCTGAAACACTTAAAGTAAGTAAGGTTAATTCATTCCTTGCAGACATATGATATGAATGGCTCTTATATTCGTGTCTGCAATAAACTTTGCCGACATTTAATTTCGTCCGCACTTTTTTGATTTTCTTGAGACTCTGTGGCCTCTATAATCATTCTTCCGATAATTTTCGTTATTTTTAGATTTCCTAAATAACTTTGCAATGACTAGATCTAGCCCTTATACATTATAGCTGATCTCTGCACTTCTGAGGTATATATGAGGATGTCTACGAAAGCGTCACTTCTTAAACTTATATATAGAAGTGTTGTATAACCACCAACCCTCCTCTTTTTGGTTTCGCGCGAAAATCAACATATGTCATCGTAATGTATCATATTATTTTTAAACAGGCTCGTGTGGTACTCTATACCCAAAGCAAGGAACAGTTAGTGTTGGAATTTAATGCTAGTGCTTCAATCAACACAAACTGGTTTAGTGTGGACCGTCTACAACAATCTCCATGGCAAGATATTTTTTCATCTCCCAATAACTGCTTCAGCATACTAGATGGAGAGTGTTGGAGGGGATACTGTCGCTCTTTTTCCATTAATCATAACTATGGAGGTTGTCCTAAAGATGCAGGCTGGCTAATGATTGGTTGTTCTACAGTCTGCGATTGGGAAAATCGCTTTCCAGGAAATTCGTTTCAGTACAGTAACGTTGGAACATTCGTGAATTGGAACCAGCATGGTAAAGTTGATGTTTTATTATATTTAAGGGCTGCATGGTCAGATAAAACCTCTATATACATATTGTTAATGTCCAAGGACTTGGCCTAGTTTGTATTTGGGTGTCTTCATGGGGGTTTTTGAATGTCAATTGACAGCTAAAATTCGAGCAAATTGTCAGCTGTAAGCTAGTTGCAATACAATAGTCAAAACAAACTATAAATAATATATGGAAATATAGGTGAAAAAGACATCAATAGGAGAAATTTATGATACTATGTGTGAGATGAGGTGAGATGTAGAATATTTATTCATGTCAGACATGGATAAGTTAAATGTAAGATGTTCAGGTAGTTTGACCCTACAAACCAGCAGCATATCATTTATCACTACCTTCACTGGAACCACACCGACATTCTATATTAGAATTAAATACAGTTTCATGCCATGCATATAAATACGTACATAAAGTACATTAATCTTTTTTTAAATTTACAAATATGTTTTCAGATAAAGTTGGTACGGCTGAAGTGTTTGCTGTTTATCTTCGATAGAAAGTGATGTAATGAGTAAACCCGCACCTTGAATATCGCAAAGAACGCTTAGACTAAAGAACGTATTTAAATAGACTGCACAATACTAAATAGTAACGCCCATCTACACGATACGATTAGTCGTATACGATTGTCATTCGGGTGTGTGAAAATGACTGCTAATGCAACATTTCCTATCATTAGTTTCATAGGCGTGCGGGCAGGGGGGCACCTGCCCCCCCCCCCCCCAAAAAAAAAGGTTTGGAGATTTAAGTCAATTCGGGCAAATGGTTCACGAATATTCGGGCTAAATAGAATTATGTAGTCAGAACTTAAACAAAAACAGAATTTTATAATTTAAAGTACTGTATATTTATCTGGTTTGCGTGTTGTTGGAAAACAATAGTATAATTTGAACATTTCTGTAATTCAGTTGCATCCCTTTGCCTGACGGAAGAAGAATTGGCTCTAGTTGTAACGACTATAACGAGAACGGCGCATGAAAACCTATCTTCGCACATCAATAGACCAAGAATGCTTCAATTCTATCGCTCTCATTAGCATTGACAAGCAGGGCCGTAGCCAACAGTGAACGGAGAAACTATGATGCGGTGACATTTGCATGTCGCACCAATTATTTCACAGAATTTTTTTTTTCTTGAAGAATTAGACTGAGTATTATTATTGAACCATGGCAATGAGTGTACGCGATTTTGAATGTATATTATCTGGGTATCAGAGTGGTCTCAGAATGCACGAAATACCCTTTTAGAACCCTAATATTTTTAACATTTTCCGGAGGAGCATGCCCCCGGACCCCCCTACAGATTCTCGGACTTTTGGCCTCGAAAAATTAGTTGCGCCAATGTATATATATAACATCGTGGCTACGGCCTGACGACATCGTCCATGTCGTTGACCAAAAGTGTCAATTATTTTCAGGTTAATCATGTCGTCAGGGCCGTAGCCACGGTGTTAACATTGGCGCAACTATTTTTTTCGAGGCCAAAATTCCGAGAATCTGTAGGGGGTCCGGGGGCATGCTCCTCCGGAAAAATTTAAAAATATGAGAGTTCTAAAAGGGTATTTCATGCATTCTGAGACCACTCTGATACCCAGATAATATACATTCCATATAGGTACTTTTTCTAAGTTATGTTCGTAAGTAATTCGGGCATTTTGGGTAAGCTTTAGAATTCGGGCAAAATTTTGTTGCCCCCCTCCCCCCAAACGAAACTGCGCCCGTACGCCTATGATTAGTTTATGGCGAAATCTGAAGTGAGACATTTCTACGCCTGCTTATTTGATAACATACACCAAGGTAACTATCATATATGACAATCACATCATGTAATCAATGGGTTTTTAGAATAAGTTCATTGTTTATGTTTATGTTCAATATTGTGTTGTTGTCCAGCACCATTGAACCCAATACGATTATTCTAGGATGTTTCATCGAAACTCAATTTAGGAGCTAAACGTTGCATGTTCCAGCACATCCATGTTCCAGTCTCCTGTAGGCGCACCATGCATGCACGCTACTTATGTAATTTAATGAATTGCTGAACTTCACTGGGTAGTAAGCATAAACTTGCAGTCATGTATGTTCTGGGCTGAAATCTGTAGTTGGGGAAATATAAGTCACTTTAAACTGTACAGTACAATTATTCACTCTGATAGTATGTGCTTTGTCATGGATGTATCATCGTATACAGTTTTCGTATACATTGAGGTCAATTTGTAAAAAATGGTAAAATCCAGCAAAAAGTATGGCCTTTAACCGATAATCACTTCGACTTCGGTAAATAATTTTTAATTGGTAGAAATTGTGAGGTGCCTATTGCTTTTCCTGCATTCTGATTGGTCCAAATTGAGCCTCTAAAAAGTGATAGTCACTGGCTGCCCAGTGATTCAAAATAGCTTCTTCGCAAGCTGCTGAATTTAAAACAAAAATCGGTTTTTTGAGCCCGATTCAAAGTTTT
Source organism: Trachythela sp. YZ-2020 (assembly GCA_016169945.1). Taxonomy (NCBI): domain Eukaryota; kingdom Metazoa; phylum Cnidaria; class Anthozoa; order Malacalcyonacea; family Clavulariidae; genus Trachythela; species Trachythela sp. YZ-2020. Next base: position 3,742,285 of record JADLSH010000313.1, on the reverse strand, counting down.
AAATGAAAAAAAGTGCCGCTAAATTCAAGGATATATTTTTTATCTTTTTGAAGGTAAGCGATAACAAATACACTATTTTTCTTCCAAAGCCAGCGTTTTTTCGCTGTTGAAATGTACATGTATAAAACTTTTTCCGCACGGCTCAACCACTCGAGTGTTTATTTTGTAAATTATCCTCATTTATATCGTTTTATTCAGCAAAAACCTAGCTGTGATATATTTTTAAAACCATTCTCACGAAATTGTTGTTTTTTTTCGCTTCCATATGTTTTTGACACTCGTCGCGAGTGTTGCTTTTGCCGGCTGTTTTTAATAACCGGCGTTGCTATGCGTTGATAAGGAGAAATGCAATTGACCAATCAGATACGAATTTTGGCTGAAAGCTGTCATTGGCTGAAACGATCGCTGGATAATTATGCTAGTTTATATTGCATATTTAATTGCCGAAAATATGGCAATTTTTAAACAAAATTCAAAACGACTCGCGCTTTCGTGTCGTGGTACCGAGTAAAACCAGAGGAGTAAAACCTTAATTAATATTGATATTTTACGTTGTTAAATGTCCGCCAATATTTCATGAAGTTCGCATTTTGAAGATAGATTCGACATTGAAGATAGATTCGACATTCAAGTTCGCCGATTTTCAACATCCACGATCGCATTTTAATAACCACTTGGCCCGGCAACATGCAATTTCGCAAAGATTCGATCAATGCATGCGTTTAATGTCGAATCTATCTTCAATGTCGGAAAGATGTTGAAAATGCGAACTTGAATGTTGAAAATGTGTTCAATCTCTAATACGGATAGGTTGAAAACGACAACTACAATGTCCGATCCATGATCTTCAATGACACAAACATGTTGCGTTATAAGAAACTTGAATATTCTATTCTATAAAAGCTATAGATGAAGGCAAATATACAATTGGTATTTTCCTTGATCTTTCAAATGCTTTTGACTCATGCAGTCAACCACGAAATTCTTTTTAAAAGCTTGAACATTGTGGTATAAGAGGAAATTTTTAAAATGGTTTGAAAACTATTTACATGAAAGAACACAAATTGTTAAATTTGGTCATCATAGATCAAGTAAAATGACTCTCTCTACAGGAGTTCCCCAAGGTTCAATTCTTGGACCAATACTTTTCTTCTATACATTAATGACATTGAAAACTGTAGTAAAATTATCTCGTTTGTCATGTACGCTGATGATACTAATGCTCTTTACTCTGACAATAAATGTTTAAACTAATCTTTATCATACACTGTGCAAAAAGAAATGAATGAAGTAATAGCATGGCTTAATGCGAACAAGTTATCAATAAATGCAGCAAAAGCTAAATTTATCATATTTAGATCAAAAAATAAAATATGTGACTTTGGAATTAAGATGAATAACAATATAATACAGCAAGTGGATTGTGTAAAATGTTTAGGACGTTGTAATAGTTGATCAAAATCTGACATGGAATAATCACATTAGCTCAGTTCTTAAAAACATAATTAAGGCTGCTGGACTTATTGCAAAATTGCGACATTTTACCAACAAAAACACACTAAAGCTAATTTATATATTATGCATTGGTTTATCCGTATCTTACTTATGGAACCTAATATGGGGAAACACATACCCAACAAGACTACAAAAAATATTGAATATACAGAAAAAACTGATTGTTAGACTGATGACTTTTCAATCTTATAATCGTGTGGAACACACTGAACCATTATTTCTTAGCTTGAAAATCTTAAATATTTTAAGATAAATGATTACGTAAGTAGTATATTTATGCACCGCCTCAAGTATTGCAAAGATTTACCTGAAATCTTTAATGATTACTTTACACAAAATAATGAAATACAAATAAATTGCTTGTTAATTATACGAGAACTAATCATGCAAAACACACTATCGTTAACAAGGGAGTTGAAATATGGAATACCCTTGATAATGAAATAAGCAACAGTACATCATACTTTAGTTTCAAGAAAAAGTCAAAAGCTTCGTCTTGGAATGTACAATTTATGCATAGTATTAGAAAATTCATAATTATCTTTATATATATATTGCATGAGAGTTCTATATAGTTACTTAAATTATTTTGATATTTCATCTATATGTAGATAATTTACCAATATCACTTGTAAATAACTATTAGTAAATATTCCATTCGATATATCTCAATTATCTTTTAATTATACTATAAATATTTGTTTAACTAGGGGCCTTAAATATAAAAGCCTGATAGAGTTTCCAAAAGGCTCCTATAGCACAAATTATTATAGATCAAGCTCACGCCCCGTCGCGATATAGCACACCCAGCGAAACCAGATGAGTCTGCGATTAAAACGTTGGTTAAAACATGCCTTTTACTGTTTTACATACCTTATGAAGGGACAAATACTCTGGTTTTCATAAGTTCAGCATCGCATTCAAAAATTGAAGATTTTCGAAACGTCAATAGGGATTTCTACTACGAAATCACACATTTGTGCACTATTTTTGCCACGTGACGACGTGTCCCTTTGAAGTTTGCCGGGCTTCCAAAGTCCAAACCCTGTCAGTATATATTAACTATGATATAGTCAATGCATGGTACAAAATATTGAGTACAAAACGTACTGGAAAATTTTATTTGGGTCAAAGTCATCCATGCAAGTGCTGAGGAAACAAAGAAATGTTTGCAATTGATTTCAGACGTTTAGTATATTTTATACGTGTCATTTTATATTGCGTCAATATCTATAACTCTATAAGCAGATAAATAAAATATCAATTATGTCAACTTACCTATAATACAGCTTAAAAAAATATAATATCACTTAAAGTTTCTTCGATTGTTCTTCTAAATTTTGGATTTTGTGGAGTATAAAATTCGCACAAATAGATAAATAATTGATAATCATAAGTAATATCATAAGCTTGATAGATACCAGTCGGCTTGTACTTGCACATGTGCATATAACGAACAAAACCGTCCATGACGTAGGGTCCATGACATAAAACAGCACGACTTTCCAAAATTAGGTAATATTATCTATACCCTGAAGCTGAATGTGGATCCTGTCAACATTGCGTGATACTCAAACTAACGGAAATATGGAACCCGTCAATTAACGTCAAACTAAGAAATATCGGACCTGTAAACCCAGCGGGATACTCAGCTAACTCCGCGTTATCGGAAGTTACATATTGCATATTACAGCAATAATGGATCAAACTTTTGAAGTCAAGTCCGTTTCGGCTTTCTTCTACATTTTTGTCTGTATTTTGGGTGTTGTGAATTCTGCAGAAAATATTTTTCGGAAAATTGGGACAGGTAAGGTACATCAATTAATACAACCCATTTTTAACTATTTTCTGCCTCTGAGTGAGTGAGGGTCAAGCCGACTGGTATTTATCCAATTTCAACAAAAGTGAAATTTCAACCGATATATAGTTTTCATCGAAAGTCATCGATTTCGTTAGATAGTTCATATAAAAGACATTCAAGCGAGCAGTAAGATTTTTCACACATTTTCAATAGATGACTAAAATAGATAAAACAGTGTTTTAAGTTCCATTTAACATAAAATAGTCAATACGACACGCATATAGTTCAATAATATTAATTGAATTACTATAAATAGTCACAAAAATATATTGACATTGTCATTGATTTGAAATTCATGTAGACTATTTTTTATATATGGCAAAAATACGGCCGACAAGGTTAAGTTTTGAGAAGAACGGGAGGCGAAAATAATTTTGCCTCAGTGTATTTATATGAGAAAATCTCATCCCGCTTGCCGGGACGAATTTATAGTTTCTTTTGATATAGTAATTAAAGTAATTAATTACAGTTATTTTGTTGACTGTCCTCGCCGCGCCATTTCTATGTTGTAAGTGAGTTTTTTATGGGGAGATTTTCACCCCGGTAACCGCGAGAAAACAGCTGTTTCAAGTTATATGGATCTCAATCCATATAAACTCAAAGCAAGTTCTTACAATGAAAATCATTGCACGGCGAGGCAATTTCCGTTCGTAAACGGCCGTTTCCACCAGTGACGGTCGATGCGACCATTTCACCTTCGCTAATTGCGTCACAGCATCCTATGTTTTAAATACGTTAATCGGTAATCAACTGTGATGTTTTCTAATCTAGACATTTATTGAAAAAAATGCTTGTGTTCATGACATCTTGTATAGTCTGAAATATTGAATAGATTGATTGCTTCAAACTACAAATTCGTATGTAATGTATTATTTAGTCTTTATTATCAGTTAGTCACATCTGTACGAGTTGCAAAGTTATAACACATGTTTTATTCAGACTCCAAAACAGAAACATACTGTATGGGTTTCCACAACTGGTCTTGTTGCGTTTTATGAATAGCGAAGCCCACATTTTTGGTTTTAGCCAGAGTACATAATACCTAAAAGGCTAAAACATTTACTCTGCCGGATGTGAAAACAATATTCTGCCGTGAGGAAGTTAAGCTATCATCTCATTATTTTACTTTGTCTTTGTATAACGTGTGGCATGATATTTTCGTAAGCGATCGAGTGTCATATAGACAGGATGTGACGCAATCAGCGACGGTAAAATGATGGCATCGACCGTGACTGGTGGCAACGACCGTTTACCAAACGGCAAATTGCCACGGTGAGATCTCACTTACCGAGCTAACCTGAATGTCATGCCTATATTTTCCCCGTCTTCCGCTAAAAGGGGAAAAGAAGAGAGAGGCGATACCTGCTGGCGAGAAGGCGAAAAATATAGGCCTGAGGAGGCCTAGTCAAAACCCTCTTCCGCCCACTTTGTTATTTTTAAGGACTGTTTATATGGGGCGAGCTAGCCCGGGTACCCGAGCTGGCCCGGTTTGGCGAGTTCCCACATTTGTACGTCATTATATTTCTTAAATTTCATCTTGCGTTTATACGGGAACCGAGCTGGCCCACCTAAGCGAGATCCCGCCTCGACTGACACGGGATCTTGCATAAAGCGGGCTGGCTCGCTTACCCGGGATGAGAATAAATACTTGTTTACGCGAATATAATGTTGTTAAAGACATTTTCTCGACAGACGTCGATCTTAAAAGGTCTCTGTGAGTTATAACTGTAAAACTTCTTTGCCGAAAGTATGATTTCAGCCGGTTTGTTGGAAATTTTGTAGTTTTTTCTCAGGCCTATATTTTGTTCGTCTTCTCGCCCGCACGTCTCTCTTCCGCCCGAACTTTCCTTTAGCGAGCTGGTCCGATATACACAGTCATAGCCCTTTACTATTATAGCGGGCAACTTATTTTAGTCACAAGTAGACTGCTACTGACAGCCATAGAAGTCGTCTAAGATGTTTACAACAAATCTAACAACGAGTCGATCCAACAGCAAGTCAGCAACAACAAAAATAGGTCCACAAAGCGTACATATGTCTGCCTTACACAAAGAGCAAAACACAGAGAGATAAAGACGCATGGTCAAATTATGTGAAACTCAGCTCAGAATGAAAACTAAAGTAGTTAACAAAACTCGTTTAAATTTCATGTTATAGCCAGGGCCATATTGTAGGGCTATGTCGTAGGCCCTAGCTGGAGTGAAACTTCCCATGCCTTATGATGTAAAGGTTTTACAATAATTAGTATAGAAACAGTGACATATTTGGTAGCGTTCCTCTGCAAAGTCCCTTGACTCGAAGGTGGAAGTATAAAAGCCATGCACAACTTGAATGAGCGCTATAACGTGTTTCAAAGACAAAGTTTCTTCTAGAGCGAAGAGTCCAAGAAATGTGCACGTTGTTTTATTACTTATTGTTGAAATTCCTCTATCATTCGTTTCTTTCATTTTTCAGTTGTGAGTTTCAGTAGTAGTTTTGCTTTTCCAGTATTGATTGAAAGTTCATTAATAGTAATTAAACCAATCAGTATTGCTTTATTCCTTTCAATCGAAATGATTTCATTAAAAGACAAAAGTCGACTTGTGTCAGAATGTAATCAATTTATTGCAGTATTGATCAGGGTTTTTTTAAGAAAAATTTAGAACCGCACATTTTGTCATACTGTCACAACATGTCAGGGCCTTTTTTAAGAAATGGTTAGTTGGGGGGGCATCAACGAAAAGGGACCTAACAAGAATGTGGTATATTGAAGGTGTGTGGACCTGGTGCGGGGTCTGGGGTCCTCCCCCAGAAAATGTTTGTATTTTTGAGTTTCTGTGGCTTGATTTCCTGCATTTTCAGAGACAATTTTTGAAATATCCCGTCTAAACAGACTGAGCTTTTGGTATAAAAGCAATGTTTTGTTGTGAGAATATCATAACTCTCTTCTGAACTAAGTCATTTTCCCCTCTTTTGCTTATACTTTGGACGAAAGGGACCTTCACTGGGGGAGATAGTTTACTGGGGGCCAACATGGGGGCTGGGGGGGGGGGTTTGGCCCCCCAGTATATTAGTTAAATATACCTGTTATATTAGTTAAATATTGCCTGTGGGGCTTCGGTGGCGCAGTCGTCAGGACAAGCGCCTTTTAATTCTGAGTCTTGAATTCGATTCTCGCTGAGGACTATGCTCATCACACTCATGCGAAAAGAGTAAGTCAACGCTCTGCCGAAAGTCGTGGGTTTTCTCCGGGTACTCCAGTTTTCTCCCACAGGGAAAGTTGACTGGGTGGGTTAGGATATACAGATTAGGAAAGTAATATCACAATTGTTGTAAAAATGGATAATGCAGGCTACGTACATAATATAGATAAGCGAGATACTTGATGTAATCAGTCACTGAAAAGTCCCAACCGGGAGTGAGCTGAATAATGTATGTATGTATATGTATTGCCATTTTTCAATCAGAATAAAATCATGTTTTGGGTGCCACAAGTATTTTCAGACACAGTATATTTCCTTAGTAAGTCACAGCCTTAAATTCATCAACTATAGTATAGTACAGTTTTGTCTATACTGCTATAATTTATTTGATTCAGTCGCCGCATTCAATAGAGAGTTTACGTCTACCCAGAAGTTGGACGACGCGGTGTAATAAATTTATTCTAAAAACAAGACGCCTGCTGAGGTCTTCACATCGTCGCAGAGCAGAAACGTCCGTCCCTTGTTTAAAACGTAAACACTCTGTAGCTTGCGTCGTAATGAAGGAGAGGAGTGACGCTCAGAAGAGTCTGTTTCCCTGTTAAAACCCTATGTCCGTAGGCCAGTCATCATCGTTCCCAGGGCTTCCTTGGAGGTTAGGTCTCGTTCCCAGGGCGAAGCGCCAAACTTTGCTCAGACCTTCAACTTGTTCCTATCTTTGAATTTAGTTTTTTCGGATCTATTTCCGGAGGGATTTTTGAGTGTTTACCAATATATATTAACATCTACACTACAACAAAATGAATTGCAGCAACAGAAAGAGCACATGAAAAGAAGCAAAAAATTAATGTGATATTTCGTCCCTCCATATGACTTATACATGAAGAGAGGGCCTAAAGTTGCATTTTTCGCAAAAATGTATATAATTTTCGTTCGAGTATTCCATCTACAAAACACTTTATACTTAAGTTTTCTTAAGCTATAATTCGTTATCATACAACATACTGTATACTATTGTTCATTTTGTTCCATAATTTCTCACATAGCTTTAGTCGAGTCAGAGGAGGGTGGACAGCTGTCACATGATATTTTTCGACCAATGAGGAGACGCTATTTTCTCCGCAGCGCTCGCAAGAAGAAAGTGGACTGTGAAATTTGCATTGGTCTCATAAATACGGAAATATTTCGCTTTGTTATTCAAATTTGCAATTAAATTCGATGCACACCCGTTCAATGAATATTAATCTACTCCCAAGCGAAGAATTTTGGAAGGTAAACGTCGTTTTGTACTATATTTTTATATTTAATGCAGGCACTTATGCGTCACGCGGAAATACGAGGCTGTTTCAACTATCAACTTTTGAAATAGAAAATATCGAATTTCCATGGTTCGATTTCGCTAATTTTCGCATAATGTGATAGATTAAAGCCTAATCTTTCGTTTTAACTGCCCCCCCCCTATCCGCCCAACTCACCGTTTTCGAGATATTCGCTGCTGAATTTTTAATACGATTTTGCACTTTCTAAAAATAACTATCTCCAACTTTTGAAGTTCCCTTCTTATCATTTGCATTTTATTAAAATATTTTAAACTTTTTGTAATATCAATGAATTATATGTTTAAACGCATTTGCTTGATCAGTTTTTGATGGATATTTTAGAAATTATGAAACGTGTTTTTGTTTGTTTTCATGATTGAAGTCAGTCGTGTCTTCGCGACGTGTTGACTAAAGTCCGCGTCTGTTTACAATTTTCAAACTAAAGTATCTAGAATTTCCATGGTTCGATTTTCGTAATTTTTGTATAATGATGAAGACAAATGTATAAACTTTAAATCTGCTGGAATGATCCCAGTGATCCCCTGGCAGTTTTCGAGATATTAGGCATCGAAGTGATCATAGTCATTTCGACGTTTGCCAAAATGGCATCTAATAGTTTAGGAAGATATTGAGCCACCAAAGCTTGTTTTTCCCAATGAATCTTGAAACTTCTTTAATAGAAAGAGCGTTATTCTTTAGAGCAAGCGTTAAAGTACTTTTGAATGAATTTTAGGAGATTTAGGAGTTATTTGCGTGTTGTTTAGAGATTTTATATCTGGGCTAGCGTCTGGGTCTGTCTGCAATTTTGTTGTCTGATGGCCCGCCTGACTCGCAAATATCGAATATTTTGTCATTGTTATTCAATTTTTTCTGGAATGCATCCATGCTATTTCAATAACTATTGATCTACCTATGTGAGCAGTATTTTGTAAGGTAAACGTTATTTTGATCTTTTTGTAGGTTGTACGTCGTCATATTGTATTAATCCGATGCCATTTCTGTCAACAATCTTTGAAGTTGAACACCTCGAATTTCCACAATTGACGCAGTGATTGCTCGTTTTTCTGAAGAAGTGGACTTTACTGTTTAAAATAAGTGCTGAGTTTTAGAAGAAAATTTTAGAAGTAAAATTTGTTGTTTATTTACAGATTTGTATTTTGGGTTGAATTCTATCATTGTATTGTAAATTTGCCTTCTTGGTGAATATTTGCTTTCTTTAATATTTCTTTATATATGTAGAGAATATGCATGTGCTATCACTGCTATGTATTTTCAATAAAATGGAACTGTATATTACTGTAAAGTTTGTTTTGTCTACATTTCACCCGTAATTTCTGTTGCAAAAAAGTATATTGAAGTTCTTTGACAACCTCAATATGCGGGTTTTCAGTAGTCACAATGTGCTATTGGGATAAATAAATAACTAAATACATATTAAAAGTCGAATCCTTTGATGCCAACAGAATCAATCTGGCCAATAAATATTTAGTTAACTGTCTGTACTGCACTCACTAGTTGCACAATGTACATTACAAATACAGACGATCACTCGCAGCCTTTGAGATTTCTGCACAATAAATCCTCAGAGAGACTCAAAGAGCCTTGTTATACCTCCATTACAAAACACTAAACACATCCATAATGATGGCATTGAGTCTCTGTAACAATAGCGTCTATTTTCGCAGAATTTGCTATGGCCAGAGATGTTGACTTCACGGCAGTCAACGCATAAATGAGGCCGCACGTGGAAACATACGCTTATTACCCATCATGCTTTGCGGCCTGCTGTCCACCCTCCTCTGAGTCGAGTATTCCATCTACAAAACACTTTCTACTTAAGTTTTCTTAAGCTATAATTCGTTATCATACAACATAGTGTATACTATTGTTCATTTTGTTCCATAATTTCTCACATAGCTTTAGTTGAAATGGTCCATCTTGCCCTAAATACTATTCTCAACTTTGTCATTTTTCCTTATAAGGAAGTATATAGAAAAAGAAACAAAAATCCCGGAAATAGATTCCAAGCAATTCAAGTTTGGGCACCGGAAAAATTCAACTATGGCAGTTGCGCGCCGGCAGGATTTTTTAATGAGGAGGCGAAAGCTTTTAAAAAATTTTTCGTTCTCCCCCTTTTTGAGTTGTGCTATTTGTCTTTTAGCCGTACAGATTATGAAACATTAGCATTTATATTTATTTCATTCCCATCAGATTTGGATGGATCTAAAATCACACTCTGCGGCCGCCACTGAACGGTGGTTACCAGTTAACCAGTTGAAGGTTAACAAGAATAGCTTGGCGCTTTTGTCCATGACTCTGTATAAATCTTAGTAAATCTGAGGATTAAGCAAGATATAAATTTCTATTCCTAGTATGGGTCAAAAGAAAATCCTGGAAGATCTTGTGAAGATATTCTGAAGCAAAGATGTATGGACGATTTTCGTGATGGGATATATTGGATCACTCTAGAAACAGGTTAGAATATATATATTCATGGAAATGAAATTATGCCCAAAAAATTAAGGTTTGTAGTCCGGTAAACAACCTAAGGCAGTTAACGAGACTACAACTTTAACCCAAACTCAAACGGGTTCCAATCAAACTTGACCGTTGCCATATTTATTTCTGTGTAGATGTCCAGAAATCGTTCCCTGTATATTGTGACATGAAAAATGGTGGTAGGTGGACGTCTGTATACTTCATGTGTCGATAATTACCAATAAGGACATTTCAAAAAGATATCCTCAGGGACGCCGGAGAGGTGGGCCCGTGGGGGAGCAAGCGCCCATCCTGCCCTGCCCTAAAGTGGGCGAGGAGGACAAAAGTGCCCCGATATAAATGAAGCAATAATAAAACTGCGAAAGAAAAGAATACAACTGAAACTAGACCAGCGGGAACATCAATTTTCTGTTTTTAATGTATTCGTTCTGTACTTCGTTACTGGTCTATTTCTTCATAGAAATAACGATTAAATTAGTAGAAATTTGAAATTCATGGAAATCCCATCGAAAAGACGTACCTGCGAAGTTTTTTCTTGGCTTTTCCAACTCTCTAGAAGCCCTGAGTAAAGATAATTCCTCTAAACATCATTATAAAAACAGAATTATACAAGATTGGACGATGTTTAATCCTGCCCAGGTATATTATCAATTAGTTTGCGTGCATATGTATATTATTTAAAACATTTGTCCCAGGCGGAGCCACCTGCAAGGCAGTAGTGTTGCCATCTGCAAGGCAGTAGTGTTACTTGGGCCTACAGTGAATAAATTTAAACGATGTCTAGACTTAAATGTAATAGGCAACAAAATGCTTCATTGGCATGACGTCCAATTGGTATGACGTCATAGCGTACGACATGTCATAACTCCATATTCTTGCTACATGTTTCGATTTTATCGGCAAAGGGGCGCGGTCTAGACGTATTTTGGGCGGAGTGTACTATAATGTCTTATATTATAAGTAGTATCTAACGAGCAATTTGATTGGCTAATGCGCGTGCTTTATGACGCAATAAAGCACGGCCAGCGTTTTCATTTTTCTCACTTCGTCCCCGCTTGTTAAATTTTCCTCGGAATTGTCAATACAATATGAACAAAATTATAATAGTTTTAAATCCAAAGTCTGTCAAAAAGCAAGAAAAAATAGACCTAAACGAGATGGAAAAAAGCCAGCCAACAAATAACAACGGAACATAAACGGCGAATAAAGATTCGTAGCTGTTTCTGAGTTTGAAATATACTTTTTTGCTTGAAAGTTGGCATTCAACGGCGACAAGAACGCGAAAATCTGTACTATTTTGACATATAAAGGTACAAAAACTGTTTTTAAACACGAACCAAACCAAATTTATCCACAGTTCTAGGTGCAAGTTCTAGGTTAATTAAAATTAACCATTTTGGCATTGATTTAGATATAAACAATATGTGTACAGTTTTTAAGCTGTCAAGATGCAACGACAAAAACCTACACAAATACGACATGTTTATGCATTTCTTGACAGTTTGTCTGAGAAAATTTTTAACCACCAACCACAAAAAACACAAAAAATATTCAAACAGTACCTTCAAACAAAAACTGCCTGATATATTTGGTTCAAGATGAAAAATCAACTTGACAGCCAATGTCATCAAAGCAGCTTGACAAAAACGGAAAAACCCTTCGCTTTTATACGAATCCAGGACAATAGTGAAGCAGAACAACGAAAAACCAATCTGTCTATCATTGTGCACTATATTTGAAAAAATTTCAACAGTTTTTGTGCCTTTTTAATCCCTAATTTTTGTTGAGTTGCAAGTTTTTCGCTCGTTCGCCGGCCAGAATTCAAGCTTGTAGTTGTTGCCAAGCAATGAAAACATTAAAAAGCTTGCGAGTGACGTCAGTGATTAGATGTTAGGAGAATATCAATATTGATCTTTGAACAAAATTGTTTACTGTGCTTATATACCACGTATAATATAAAAGAATTAAAAAACTCGTCTTGTGCCGTTATGGTGTAATAATGCACTCGGGGGAATGTTGGGAGAATACTCGAGAAGCGTGTAAAACACTCGGCTACGCCTCGTGTTTTACAAGCTTCTCTCGTATTCTCCCAACATTCACCCCTCGTGCATTATTACACCATAACGGCACGCGACTCGTTTTTTAATTCTTAATTTATATTCTTTATATTAGATTTAGTAAACAGCTTTAATAGACCTTCACTTTACACGTTGACCGCCATCTTAGTTATCCCACGTGGTCCATAATTTATCTTAATTATGCAAGACACTACATGTACGCTTGCAAGTATGAAAGATTTTACTGAACCTATATCATTGGATGATATTTCAATGCAACATTCATATCAAATGCGACTATTTTCATGGTGTAATATGTCCCATTTATCCAACTTCCTGCTTTTTCAACAAGGGTTTACTTATTTAGTTATTTATTTGTTAAAGTTTGCCCATACATACATACATAGTTTAAAATAAAATAAAGGTTACAGAATTATAGGGCTAGAGGTCTACTAGAAACCACGAAAGGCTTTTGATTAAGACCCCTAGGTTAATTATTTACAATTAATTACATTGATGATCAGAACTTTTAAGTTCTGATCATCAATGTAGTTAATTGTAAATAATGGTAATTTAATGTTATTAAAAGAAAAAAAGAAGATGAGCTTGAGATATTTTTACAATATTTCAAATAATTACAAAGTTATATACAAAGATATATACAAATTAGGAAAAGTTAGAAGACATATATAAACATATATTTACAGTAAGAAACTGTTGTTAATCAGATTTGTCTGAAACACTTAAACCAAGTAAGGTTGTAATATAATTCATTCCGTGCGGACATATGATATGAATGGCTCTTATATTCGTATCTTCTTCCGACAATTTTCGTTATTTTAAATTTCCCTATGTATCCTTGCAATAAATAGATCTTGTCCTTATTTATTATAATTTATAACTGATCTCTATACTTCTGAGGTGTATATATTCACTTTGGGTCTCAGGCTTGTTTATTGAATTTGCCCTGATCATCCTACTTTAAAGTTCGTATACATAAAGACGAGTTCATAAAGACTGTTGGCCAGTTATGAATAATCAGTCTACGAAAGCGTCACTTCTTAAAACTTAGATAGATATAGAAGTGTTATATAACAACCAATCTCCTCTTTTATCGTTTTGCGCGGTAGCGCAAGTCAACATAATGCCATTGTAATGCAATATATATTTATAAACAGGCTCGTGTGGTACTCTATACCCAAAGCAAGGAACAGTCAGTGTTGAAATTTAATGCCAGTGCTTCAAACAACACGAACTGGTTTAGTGTGGACCGTCTACAACAATCTCCATGGCAAGACATATTTACATCTCCGAAGAATTACTTCAGAATAGATGCATGGTGTTCATTTGGCTGTCGCTCTTTTTTCATTAATCATTACTGTGGAAGTTGTCCTAATGACGTAGGCTGGTTAATGATTGGTGGTTCTAGAAACTGCGCTTGGGAAAATCGCTTTCCAGGAAATTCGTCAGTTCAGTTCAGTAACGTTGGAACATACGTGAATTGGAACCAGTATGGTAAAGTTGACGTTTTTTATTATATTTAAAGGCTGCATGATCAGATAAACCCTTTATAATTATAAATTGTTAAGGACCTAGCCAAATTTCTACAATTTTATTGTATTTGTGAGTCTTCATTGTGGTCTTTGGATGAGCAAATTGTCAGCTGTAAGCTAGTTACGATGTTTTGAACCAATTGCCAGTTATAAATACGGGCAACTATCAGTTTGTCAGTTAATTGTCAATTGTCCCATTCGGACACATTATTTCACCCAACTTTAATTATTGTACACCTTCCTAGCTATTTTAAGACTGGAGCATAGTGAACATGCATTACTGAATAATTCTCTCTATATTAGAGTTGCTGCGGGTTTGTAGGATCAAACGTCCTGAAAAATATAACAAGAATTTCGAAGTAGCGTGGGCCGGGAAAAACATGTGCTTTAATAGTGTATACAAAGTGATCACGTGATAAAAATAGACCAATCAGATGGATTTATTCGGAACAAACTAAAAAGAATATATGGAAATCATGGAAATGAAACTATATATGAGATGATCGAGATGTAGAATATCTATGCATGTCAGACATGGATAAGTTAAATGTAAGATATTCAGGTAGTTTGACCCTACTAACCCGCAGCATATCATTTATCACTACCTTCACTGGAACCACACCGACATTCTATATTAGAATTAAATACAGTTTCATGCCATGCATATAAATACGTACATTAATCCTTTTTTAAATTTACAAATATGTTTTCAGATAAAGTTGGTACGGCTGAAGTATTTGCTGTTTATCTTCGATAGAAAGAGATGCAATGAGTAAACCCGCAACTTCAATATCGTAAAGAACGCTTAGACTAAAGAACGTACTTAAATAGACTGCACAATACTAAATAGTAACGTCCATTTACACGACACGATTAGTCGTATACGATTGTAATTCTGGCGTATGAAAATGACTACTAATGCCACATTTATTATGGAGAAATCTGACATGCGACATTTTTACGCCTGCTTATTTGATAACATACGCCAAGAAAAGGATCATATATGGATTCATATGATGGATTATATGACAATCGCATCACCAGCACCATTTAACCCAATACGATTATTCTAGGATGTTTCATCGAAACTCAATTTAGGATCTAAACGTTGCATATTCCAGCACATCCATGTTCCAGTCTCCTGTAGGCGCACCATGCACGCTACTCAGTTACGTAAATATATTCAAGAATAATTTAAATCAGTTATTTAATGAAAGGCTGAACGCCTTATAAAGTATAAACATACAGTGATGTACGTCCTGCATTGACTGAAATCTGTAATCGGTGAAATAAAAGAGTCACTTTAAACTGTACAGTATATTGGTCTATGATAGTATTTGCTATGTCATGGATGTAACATCAGTAACATCTTATACACGCAATTCGAGGTAATGGCCTTTGATGTAAGACGTTACATCACTTTCATCAGAAGACAGGACGCGTATATATGAGCACATGCACCATGGGATATTGCAGACTTTGCCATTTTTCTAGTGACATAGGTGCGCCTAAAGACGTTGAACGTGCCCCTTCAAATGAAGTGTGAAATAACGATCGACAAATCATTGAGAGCAACAGTGAAATGAGGGGGAATCGAAAGCGAGGATAACTATGCCGATGTGTATAGGCATTAGCCTCCTCCGCATGCTACTATGTGGTAAAAAGCAAATTACGCCGCATGATTTGGAAAAGCACCTGTATGGAGAGTTAGCAATAAAGGGTTCCACTGTTATTACCATACACTTGTTCTGCCAAATTTTGCGTTGCCAGCGGAATAGGATAGTAGGCATTGACAGATTGCCTTCGGAAATAATGAGATGTTAAACTGGAAATTAATGATTCGTCCAAGATAAATATATAAATTATGTGCTAGGCTTGTACGTTACCTGGGTTAAAGGCAAATCGCAAGAGATTATAATACTGTTTTAATTTTTAGAATTCCAATTCAAACGGCAATGATTCAAGGAGTTAGGTGAGACGTACTAAACGTATATCCAAAACTTGAATATGGATTTGTTGCCTGTACATGTCTCACGTTTCTCTAGCAATTTTTTTTCTCTCATATTATACAAACAATTCTCGAACGTGCGGTGCCAGTGTGGGTAGAGTGTAGCAAATATACGGGCCTTCGCTCGAAACGTCGACGTTCTTATTGTATTTTTCAGGTAGTTTTACACAACAGTCAATCGCCGTATATAAAAAAACAATTGCCGATCCCGCCTTCTGGTGCCTATACTGTGGTGTGCATGATAAAAACGTTCTTGTTTGACTTTGAGGTTTAAATCATAGTGTAGCTACATATCGATTATGGTTTCTCTGGTTCTCTTACATTCAACTGTCAACAAACTAATCACACACGAATGTTGCTTTTCAATATCTTAACTTTCCTTCTGATTTTTTTTATTCTTTTGGGACCTTTGCATAACACTTGGCAGTTGGCACAACAACAGTGCCACCAGTCACGATCCAGGGCCGGATTGGTATGTTCCATTGTCTTAATCGTGTTCTTGAAAATCTGACTGTTCTCTATGCCATCATTATTCATTAACTCACTCACAGTTTTACTGTAACTTGTTTAAATATAGTTTAGTAGACATTTTCCAAATTTGCTTGAGACAACGACGGAACGAGGTCAAGACTGGCATGAAAATGTTTCCCTTTACCAAGATCACATTATCAGCTTCAAGCTATTTTCGTGCACACTCAAGCAAATTCGGGAAGTGTCTATTTAGTATAGTTATCCATGCATTTAATGTATACTTTGTCAGTTTTTGATGAAGTTGGATCATTTGACAATATGTCAATATTTCAAATTTTGAAGCTTGTCAAAAAAACTAACAGCTGAACTTCTCTATCAGTTGGACCAAGGTTCGATGTCTCCTTAAACCATTAAATGTTTCCCTGTTTCTTTCGATTCCCTGGAAGCAGAAAGTGCTTCTTAATTCAGTAATTCGCAACGAAAAGGATTTGTTTGTCACACGCGCTTTCTCAGTAATTCGGAAAGGCTATCTGTAAAACAAGGAACGGGGAATCAAGGAACGGAACGAGGAACGGAACGAGGAAAGGAATCTGGGAATTGTAAAAGCCGGAATCTGTAAAACCCGGAACTGTAAAAGCCGGAATCTGTAAAACCCGGAATTGTAAAAGCCGGAATCTGTAAAACCCGGAATTGTAAAAGCCGGAATCTGTAAAACCCGGAACTGTAAAAGCCGGAATCTGTAAAACCCGGAATTGTAAGCCGGAATCTGTAAAACCCGGAATTGTAAAGCCGGAATCTGTAAAACCCGGAACTGTAAAGCCGGAATCTGTAAAACCCGGAATTGTAAAAGCCGGAATCTGTAAAACCCGGAATTGTAAAGCCGGAATCTGTAAAACCCGGAATCTGTAAAACCCGGAATTGTAAAAGCCGGAATCTGTAAAACCAGGAATTGTAAAAGCCGGAATCTGTAAAACCCGGAATTGTAAAACCCTGAATCTGTAAAACCCGGAACTGTAAAAGCCGGAATCTGTAAAACCCGGAATTGTAAAAGCCGGAATCTGTAAAACCCGGAACTGTAATTTAACAAAAACGCTATATTTTAAAACACTGTGGTTGCTACGGGCTACTTTTGAAAATCTGACCTCCTTCGCGTCACGAGATTTGCACGCCGCCGATTTAACCCTAGGACCTGCAAAACATCATATTTCCCATCTCAGATAATCAAAGAACAAAAGTGTGTTCGCATTTTTGTCAGCTATTGTATTTGCTTTGATATAAAGCAGACAAGTTGACTCACACAAATTTTGTATACACGTTAGAACGGATGCCTATAACTCGAAAAGTATGGCGTTAAACGAAAAACGGGTGCACACTTTTGCTCCTTAACTATTGTTCTACATTGTGGCAAAGTTTGGAAGGAATCGGATAAAACGTGCACGGTGCATTTCTCTTTTTGTGTAAAAGGCCAAATTTTTCCGCTCCCTGTTGTGTTTCTCCGCCCTATGTTCTCACTTCAAACTGTAAGCCAATCAGATCGAACCTCATCAAAGTACTTTTGGCAAGGTGCTCTGGGCAAGGTGGTTCTGCGTCATTTATTGATTATCTAGTTATGCCTCTTTGATTTCAAAGGCATTGCACTCGCGTATAACTATACAAGCTTTAATTTAACGTTCTAAAAATTGCTCACTAAAATCCATTTGCCAGTACCTGGTGTTACTAGTGTATCGCTCCTTTTTCTGTTATAATATGGCTGGGACCTTCGCCATTCCTAAACTCACTCTACGGAAAACGAGTTCCAATATTGACGTTCCTACTTTTAACTGGAGCGATGTTACAATAACGGAAAATTTAGGCACTGGTCATTTGGTACCGTGTGTTCTGGCCGCTACACGAGGCGTATACACATGTGCATGAATTTTATGAATCAGACAATCACTAGTTTATAAATATTATGTATATATATACGTTTAAATATTTAATGTTATATTATTTTATGATAGTTTATACAGTAGTTTATAGACTATATATAGTTTATAAAGTTTAACAGTTGATCTATATAATAGACTATAATCTTTATTTACGGACTGATTACGGTTTTCCTGTTCTGATAAAGTCTTACGGAAGGTCAGCGCATGCCGCAGTAATTCTGTAGTCTTGACTGACAACATGTAACAAGAAAAAAATATCTTCAACTGTAGTTATATATACTTGATATTTCGGCTTTTCTAGGATTGTCACTACTATGATGCCAAAACGTGCGTGAATATCTGTACAATATTGTACAACAAAACAGGTAGAACATAAGCGAATTTTCAGTGAAGCAATTATGCTTGCAATTATTCAGTAAGAAATATGAGAAAACCAGACATTTTATGCGATTTACAGTGATTACTTAATAAATTATATAATATATATATTTGGTATATATATACAGGTATATAATATATATATTTGTGTATCTTAACTCAAACCTAAAATACCCGAAATTATATCAAAAATAACGTAAAATTTCACACTTGTAATCGGTTGTATTCCGGCTTTGACTTTGCGGTAAATTACACACCGTTGCCGTTGGCTTTGCCACAAAGATCGAAAAGGCCGGGTTTGGTGGAAATTTGCAAACTCCATGCCTACATAGCCGCTAAAATATCATAAAAGACTAAATTAAGGAAGAATTCTATAATCCTCATGTTTGTTTTTAGCATTTTTAGAAAATTACCATCGTATCGGCAGGAAAATAAGCGCATTAGAGTATTTTGCAGGAGTACACGTTGAATCGACAAAATATACAAAATAGAAGCAAAAATAATTATACACACAATGAGACACGCCATTACAGATTCCGGCTTTTACAGATTCCGGGTTTTACAATTCCGGGTTTTACAGATTCCGGCTTTTACAGTTCCGGGTTTTACAGATTCCGGCTTTTACAATTCCGGGTTTTACAGATTCCGGCTTTTACAGTTCCGGGTTTTACAGATTCCGGGTTTTACAATTCCGGGTTTTACAGATTCCGGCTTTTACAATTCCGGGTTTTACAGATTCCGGCTTTTACAATTCCTGGTTTTACAGATTCCGGCTTTTACAATTCCGGGTTTTACAGATTCCGGCTTTTACAGTTCCGGGTTTTACAGATTCCGGGTTTTACAATTCCGGGTTTTACAGATTCCGGCTTTTACAATTCCTGGTTTTACAGATTCCGGCTTTTACAATTCCGGGTTTTACAGATTCCGGCTTTTACAATTCCGGGTTTTACAGATTCCGGCTTTTACAATTCCGGGTTTTACAGATTCCGGCTTTTACAATTCCGGGTTTTACAGATTCCGGCTTTTACAATTCCGGGTTTTACAGATTCCGGCTTTTACAATTCCCAGATTCCTTTCCTCGTTCCGTTCCTCGTTCCGTTCCTTGATTCCCCGTTCCTTGTTTTACAGATAGCCATTCGGAAACGTTAATGTTAATACTAGTGCGAAGGAGGGTTACTCTGGCATGTAGGCGACCGGGCAAAGGTTCAAATAAAATGTCGGTGAATGATTTAATTAGACCTTTGTATACGCACGGAGAAAAGGTTAGCTTGTTTGTGCAATTATATGTAATGATTAATTGCAATAAAACACATTTCATATTTCAGCGAGCCATTTGGCCGAGTTTTTCAGATCTGATAATGATATGATATTTGTTCGTAAATGAAGATTTTTTTTAAAAACTCCTAATAATATGAAGGTATGGAGGTTTGAAGTACGCATAAATAATGCTATTATCTTAAAGCAAACTTTTCTGCAAGTGAAATTTTATCCTTATACGTCAGTAGCTTTCGCAACTTGGTAACTTGAGAAGTTTGAGAGAAAACAGGACGTATACATTAATTTTATTTCTGCCGTTACAGTCTTCGGATCAATGCATGTATCAGGAGAAAAAGGTAACTACAAAGTAGCTACTTCTCTGTAAATTTCCAAATGGATGCTACATTAACTGAAGATCATTGCGAAACAATGAAACGAAGATTCTGTACCAAGAAAACGATTCTGGAAAAAGGCCAAAAGGTAAACTGATGACATTAAAATTATTCTTAGAAATACACTGCCTTCATCGGTGAGGCCAGCATAAACCGACAGGTGGGTCCAGTGATTGGTATCCCCCCCCCCCCCGAAAATGTGTGATTTCGCTAGGACATGATGGGCTGTAGAACGCTTTTTCGTGCATTTTCCAGTGACAAGTGGGCTGAAATTTAAAGGTCGTTGATACAATAAGTTAGCATATAAAATCTGGGTGCTATACGTGACCAGTCTGAATCAGGGTCGTCACCCTAGCAGGTTTCGGGAGATACCGACCTTGTGAGTATCAGGTTGAGTGCAAGGCTCATTCCACTCATGCTGCTGCCCCGGCCTTCCGCCAGTAAACTATTCTTCTCTGCCAGCGAAGGCCTGTCCCCTCACCTCACTGACGAGCTTCTAAAATATGCCATCTCATCTATACTTTCAACACCTCCTTATTGTATGGTGAGGCGATCGATATAAACATGAAGACGGCTGCTATTAATACAATGAAATTCATAATATTTAAGAAAAGAAATGAATAATTAAAATCCGCGAGTTTTAGACGTCGTCCTCGCTCTGTTTACAACTGTAAACCAAAGTATTTTACGTCTTGTGTACAACGCCTGCATTTCAAGAAAAGTAGTACTCAGCAAATTGGCTCAGTACTAAAGTAGAAGTCTTCTCAACAAAAATGCCCCGAGTGTATTAACCCGCTCCTCTAGGAAATTGTCGAGTGTCGAGTAGTCGAGGGTAAAATGTCGAGGGTCCAGAAAACCACGTTTTTCGCATTCTTTTATGTATTTTATGCATGCAGTTAATAAATCATAACATGCAGCTGAGAGCGAAAGACTTAAACATACATATCCGTTCACCTGTTCAATCATCTATACATTTGCGTTTTAGTATATAACCACAATAGAACTGTTAAAATATTTTTTACTCTGTTTAAGTAAAATATAGAAAGGCGCACTTAAAGGAATAATTGTTGACATTCAAAGCGAATCAGCAAATCGAAACTTTTTAATTTAGTATGTGTGGAAATTACACAGGCTTTAAAGTTATCTCTACATTTGATAAACACTGCAGGTGACGCTCTCAAATAAAAATTTCATTAAGAATCTGTCATTTCATTTGCAACAGCGGTCGAATCAGTATGCTTTATTTACATTTTAGCAACGAGTTTAAATTTAATGCATATAGAAAGTGTCATATTGACTGTATATAGCTGAGCGAGGAATAATGACTGGAATTCTTTTTGAAATCAAATCCGTTTCTTTCTTATACCTTTTTATAATTATTTTGGTAGTTGTGGATTCTGCTGAAAATCTTTTTCGGAAAATTAGAACAGGTAAGACATGTCAATAAATAATTAATTTTAAATCAGATATGGTGAGTATATTTTATTAACAATAGAGAAAATGAGAAATATCACTTGAAAAACTGAGTATGTATGATATATACATGTATCTAAGTTAAAGATAGCTATAAGTTAAAGATCATATCCGCATTGTCATGTACTACTCTCTACTTTTAAGACGTTTGAGCAGCTGAAATACTGTTTGTAAAAACTACCTATTTCGTAGCTCATATAATTAAAAGTGCATCGCGATTTTTTAACTCTATATAGCTACCGTTGAAAAGAAAAATTTTCTGAAAAGTGTTTGACTTTTTAGTTTTGTAGCATTTAGTTACCGCATTTTCATTATTTTAATAGAAATTGTTAAATATCATGAGTTTGGATTTTGGTCGAGGGTCGAAGGTCAGAGGTCGAGGGTCGAGGATCGAGGGTGGAAGGTCGAGGTCGAGGGTGGAAGGTCGAGGTCGAGGGTCGAAAGTCGAGGTCGAGGGTCGAATGTCGAGGGTCGAAAGTCGAGGTCGAAAAAATGATTTAATTGGCACTGTTTAATTGCACATACGTTTTTAAACGTATAGTTTTTAAACGTTTTTACACCATTCAGCATTCTACTCAAATTCAACAGTACCAATGAAATCTTTCGACCTCGACTTTCGACCCTCGACTTTCGACCCTCGACCTCGACATTCGACCCTCGACCTCGTCTTTCGACCCTCGACTTCGACTTTCGACCCTCGACCTCGACCTTCCACCCTCGACCCTCGACCAAAACCCAAACTCAAATATCATGCATGTAAATAAATTGAGTTTGGGTTTTTGTCGAGGGTCGAGGGTCAGAGGTCGAGGATCGAGGGTGGAAGGTCGAGGTCGAGGGTCGAATGTCGAGGTCGAGGGTCGAAAGTCAAGGTCGAGGGTCGAAAGTCGAGGTCGAAAAATTGATTTCATTGGTACTGTTGAATTTGAGTTGAATGCTGAATGGTGTAAAAACTTTTAAAAACTATACTTTTGTCAATTTACAGAACTTCTTTTTGTAAATATTAACACGAAATATTGATTAGTAAGTTAAATTAATGATACTAAATTTAGATTTAATAAGGCCGCGGTCATAACTATTTTTGAACTATTTTCATAACTATTTTCATAACTATTTTCATAATTATTTTTAGTTATGACCGCGGCCGTGTAAATTTAACAACAATTATAAAATCTAAATTTAGTATCATTAATTTAATTTACTAATCAATATTTCGTGTTAATATTTATGAAAAGAAATTCTGTAAATTGACAAAAGTATAGTTTTTAAAAGTTTTTACACCGTTCAGCATTCTACTCAAATTCAACAGTACCAATGGAAATCAATTTTTCGACCTCGACTTTCGACCCTCGATCTCGACTTTCGACCCTCGACCTCGACATTCGACCTCGACCTCGACCTTCCACCCTCGACCCTCGACCTCTGACCCTCGACAAAAACCCAAACTCAAATAAATTTATCTCATTTGAATCTGAAAAGCATAAGTTTTGTTCACGCAGACGCAGTACTAAATATATTGAAAGTTTCAATAACATTAAACCAATCGTTATTTGATTGACGTCTTCAAAATGATAATTTCATTCAAGGCGTTAATAATACAAGTATGATGTATACAGTATACTTGTGTCATCTGCAAATAATCATATCAATTTAAATCAATCAATCAATCAATCAAACTTTATTTATCCACGGTACTATTTCACAAAGACAAAAACTAAAATATTTACAAGATGTGATCTTCCAATAGGCCGTGCTATGTATGATTAATTACATGC
The DNA here is from genome assembly GCA_016169945.1 of Trachythela sp. YZ-2020. Classification (NCBI taxonomy): domain Eukaryota; kingdom Metazoa; phylum Cnidaria; class Anthozoa; order Malacalcyonacea; family Clavulariidae; genus Trachythela; species Trachythela sp. YZ-2020. Next base: position 3,718,623 of record JADLSH010000313.1, on the reverse strand, counting down.
AAATATAAAAAGAATTTATTAAGTTAATACAATAAGATTAAGAGGAAAAAAAGAAGATAAATTAATTATCAAGAATTATTACCACTATTTGTCACTAGAGCCCTTTTGAAAGTTGACAATGAACCCAAATTTTTTATGTTAGGTAATAAATCATTCCAAGCTACAGCTCCTCTGTACGAGAATGATTTTTTACAAAAGTTGGTATTTGGCCTCGATCGGGAGTGCCAAGTTAAATTCAGCCTGCCTAGTTTCATGATTATGAAGTGTACTGGTTTTCGTGAATAAATCAATTAGGTAATCAGGCACCATATTATTATTTACCTGATACATAGTAGTACATAATTGATTATTTCTTCTGAAATATTTCTTATTAGTTATACTAACAAATATCGTTTAGAATACCACTTATATTGAGTATTGGACAATTGGTCATCTCTTTTGATCGTACTCCATTTAATTTTGCAATTTTTTTGTTTTATAGTAACTTTTACTTAGTTTTGGTCATATACCTTTGAACCATAATATTCCATTTCTCAATCACAATCTTGCTGAACCTATTTTATACGCGTGATACATTATTATTATTTTAGATTTTCAATTACGAAGCAAATGGGTCATTTCAAACCACACTGTTAAATCAGATCTCGGATGCGCTCTGTTTTGTAATCGCAAGAAAAACTGTGTTGGATTTGCTTACAGATCTAAGAAAAAAGCGGACGTAATAAACTGTCAGCTGAATAACTGCGCTATCCGGGAACACATTCATGACCAACATGGTAGTGTTCCGGTTTGGACATTTCTTCAGGCTCAGTATATTTCCTTAGTAAGTCACAGCCTTCAATTTATCAAGCATATATGTTACTGACATATACCGTAAACCCTAAACCTCCGATTATAAGCCCCTCCCCCCCCCCGAATATAAGCCCCTCCCGTCTATAAGCCCATCACATTACTAACGTTCACACCATTCCAAATATAAGCCCCCCGAATATAAGCCCTCCCGAATATAAGCCCACTATACCGATATATAATACTATTGCAAATTCCACATAGCGGTAACTGAACAAAAACATTTTATAGCAGTGTGTATGATTGAAATGCTATAAAGTACTAATTTTACAAAACGCTTGAATGTTCGTCCTGATGGTGTTGCAAGGCGTCACTGACTGATGCCTCTTCTGATGCTTCGACTCGTGTCAGTGATGCAGACGCAACCTGTTTCCCAGGGTCTCACCTTCGCACACCCCCTGCTGTTGGGGGGCCGTGGCGGAGGTGAAACCCTGGGAAACAGGTTGATGCAGACGGTGTTTTAACAGATGGCTGCAGTACAGACAGCTCAGACAATGACGATGGGTAAGCACCTCCTTCGTCGCATTCATTAGAGAGTTTACCCCGAAGCTCGACGACGACGTGTCAATTTATGATTTTAATCAAAACGAAGCGGTTTCGGCTAAACAATAGCCTGCGTAGCTGGCGGTTTTAAGTGGTTGGGGGTTGAGGCGAAGGCAGAGTTGAGGCGCGGGCAGAGAAAAATTAGGGAGGCGAGGCGTGGTTAAGGAAGAAATGCGGGCGAGAAAAACCGCCTGTCGCAAAACTAGCTGTAAATGAATTACCCGTTCACCAGTGAATTGCCGTCTAAAACCTGTTATTGGGAAATGATGTTCTTGCTGTGTTCAGTATTTCTCATCGCGAGGCAAGAGATTGAGAGACGAATGAACAAGGACTCCTCTCACCAGCATTATATCTGATCAAATAGCAGAGATGGAGTCGTTGGGTTTTAAAGCTTTAGAACTGTCTGATAAAACTGTAAAGGACATCATACAATCTCGGCCACACTTAATTTATTAAAATTGCAGCGCTGAAAACATTACAAGCAATCCGCTGGCGCTTTCATCGGCTGCTTTCCTGCCTCATTTTACTTTTTTTTGTTAGCTTTGGCATTTAAAATATTTGTATATTTGCAGATTTTGCGGCATTCTTCCAAATGACAGACGCGCACTTGTTTTCAGGCGTTATAATTGTTATCGTTTTGAAATGTAAGCAGATCAGTGAATGTAACACGTCTGTCAATTTATCGCATAGTTTATCACATGCCGGGCCACTCTACTCCGCAGAGGCTGTGAGCTGTTAAAAATAATTAGTCGTTTTTAAAAGTGAGGTCTCGAGCATTTTCATTAGTCTTACACGAAGTTTTGAGAAGGGTGTAAGACTAAAGAAAATGCTCGAGACCTCACTTTTAAAAACGATTAATTATTTTTAATAGCTCACAGCCTCTGTGGAGGAGAGTGGTGCCGGGCGTAATTCATTTGCAGCTAGTTTTGCGGCAGACGGTTTTTCTCGCCCGCATTTCCTCCTTTCCCTCGCACCGCTTCCCTAATTTTTCTCTGCCCGCGCCTCTACTCCCCTTGCCTCACTGCCTTCGCCTCAACCCCAACCCCAACCGCCAGCTACGCAGGCTAGCTAAACAACAACTTAAGTCGTTCTTTGTGTCCTAAGGGGCTATTACTATAACAAGGAATGGGAAATCGAGGAATGGGGAATGGGAATGGAAAATGATAAAATCCACAAGTCCCACAAAAATCTCGAAAAATCCCCCCCCCAAAAAAAAAATCCCTAATCTATTTAAAATTCGGGGTTTATAGGCTTGAGATTTATATCGCTAAAATTGGCGAGAAACTCTATACAACATAACGTTTTATAGGTTTGTGCTGCTATGATGCTTTCTACCGCTAAAACAGGTGTGAAAATCTACACAACATAGTGGAATTTTTAAGCAATAGTATGAATGGATTTTGCGCAAATTGTTTCTGAGTATAGATGCCTGTCATATTAAAAACACGCGCTGTATATTCTATAGTCTGACAGATGCAAACACTCACTATTGTATCTTAAAATTTCGGGTTGCATAGGCTTGCATGTGCCACTATGATGCTTTATAGCACTAAAACGGGTGTGAAAAATCTATACAACATAGTCGAATTTCGAAGCAATAGTATGAATGGAATTTGCGCAAATTGTTTCTGAATATCGAAACTCTAAATCACCGCTGTTATTGTTTAGTTAGACATGATGTATTAAACAGGCATGTATTATTGTAGATTCGGCGATTGAGTAGGATAAATCTACCTGAAAAATACAATAAGAATTAATTTCGACATGTATTATTGTAGCTTGAATTTCTCTTTAAAGATCTGTGTTATGGTTGTTCTATACCATTGGAAGGAGCGTAGAAATCCGCACAAGGAGCGCATTTGATCAGCACGGTGATTTGATGAAACGTGCTTGAAGGCTAACATGGGATCGTCACTGCGCTAAAGTTTGTACATTTGTACATAACATTGGATTGGAGTTAGCTAGTGCGGTGTACGTAGCAGCATGGTTCAACTTATCCATATATTATGTAGCCTCGTATACAAAGCAGTTGCATTAAATGCGCTCTTTGTGAAGATTGCTTCGGTGAAATTCGACTATGTCTATATGTCTATGTTATTACGCTTTTTCCAAAGATTTACAGCAATGGTAACACAAGGCCTATGAAATCCGAAATTTTAAGAACCAATTCTGGGTGTTTGAATCTGTCAGGGAATTGCAGCGCGTGCTTCAGTATAGACATCTATATTCAGAAACAATTAGCGCAAAATCCATTCATGCTATTGCTTAGAAATTAGAATATGTTCTATAGATTTTCTTGCCCGTTTTAGCGATATAAAGCATTATTAGCAGCGCAAGTCTATAAAACCGAATTTTAAATAGATATTCATAATACAATTTTATCGGTATTTATACATTGTATAAGCATACGAGAAACAATTTGCGCAAAATTCAATCATACTATTGCTCAGAAATTCGACTATGTTGTATAGATTCACGCCCATTTTAGTGGTATAAAGCATGATAGTAACACAACCCTTGAAAACCCGAAATTCTAATTATATATTCAATCGTGTCATACAATAGAATTACAGCGCTGATTAAGACTATATTCAGAATCGATTTGCGCAAAATCTAGTTAAACGATTGCTTAGAAATTCGTATATGTTGTACAGATTTTTACTCTCTTTCCAACGGTACAGAGCGATATAGTATAATGTGCCTTGAAACCCCGAAATTTTGAAGATGTATCCCAAGGTGTTTCGAAATTTTGAAGATGTATTTTGAAGGTGTTTCGGTTTCAGCTACGCGTTTTTACATTAATATAAAGTCTATATGAAAGATTATATAATTTAGTATTTTAGTATTCCGGGTTTTAGAGATTCCGGCTTTTAGTATTCCGGATTTTTCCATTTCCCATTCCCATTCCCCGATTTCCCATTCCTTGTTATAGTAATAGCCGTCTTAAGGCGATGTTACCCGCGGCACAACTTTCAAACCGCAATGCAAATGAGGTTATACGAAATGTGATTGGTTCTGTAACGATTTGCATTGCGGGTTGTCGCTAAAAGTTGTCCTGGGTAACAATAATTACATCGCCTTTACATTAAATTAAAATTTTAATTATCACTATCGCAGCGCTTATAATTGAAAAAACACAACAACTTGCGTGTTTAATGATTAATATCTACAGCAAAATTATTCGACAAAGTGTCGTACTGTACGTGGCACACCTTGTATAGCACATCTGCGGCATTCATTTCGAAATAACTCATTAAACTTCAACAGCAGCATGTTCCCCTCCCCATTAAACTATTTCGGACCTTTTGTCCAAAACATAAGTGTTATGATATTCCCATGACAAAACTTGCTTTTATACAGAAAACTCAGTCCGTTTAGATGGGATACATAAAAAATTGTTACTGAAAATGCAGGAAATCAAGCCCAAGCCCACTTAATAATACGATAATGTTCTAGGGGAAGACCCCCAGATCCCCATACAGGTTTGCACACCTTCAATTTACCACATTCTGGTTAGATCCTCCACTGACGAATTCTTAAAAAGGGCCCTGGTCTGATACATGAAGAAAACCCCTGCAAATTATATTGTTCCCCACGGTGCAGCAGGACCTTGCATGATCAGGGGACAGGGCGTGTACTTGCATGTGCACGTTAACTGTGGGATATTGCAGATTCGCAATTTTTTACATGCATCCGTAACATTATACCATTATTAGCATTGACTATATTAAGGTTAGTTTCAAGTATATGATCAGTAGTAGTACATCAAATCGCCAAATTCTATAAAGCCACTGTGATCGCATACATACAGGAACTTTTATAGCATAAATAATCCTTTAAGGACACAACGATAAGACGAAAAAGCAATTTTCATTATGGGTTATTGATATACAGTATACGTACTCTGGCTAAGCCTAAGATATTGTATGTTTTATTGTTAGTATGGATCAAAAGAAAATCCTGGGAGATCTTGTGAAGACATTCTGAAGCAAAGATGTATGGACGATTGTGATGATGAAATATACTGGATCACTCTGAGAACAAGTAAGGATATAATATAATAATAATGCAGAAGGTATGGATATCGGAAGGAACATCTTAGCTATCTTATTGACTCAATTATATTATCGTTATTTTTATACGGTATTGAAATTTGGGGTTCGGCCCTGCAAAATAAATATTTAGAACGCATTGACAAGTTTTTCAAGCGAGCGTATATCGATATGGGTATGTACTGAAAGAGTATAAAATGTCTGAGTTGATTGAAACGAGAGACAGAATTCTATTCAATAGGATTTTAGACAATCCTGAACATATTTTATATGAACTATTGCCTGAAAAAAGACAAATATGAAATTATATCAATATGAAATTATATCAGTTTCGGAGGTGGATGCGATACATTATTATATACATAAAACATGATATAAACCCAAATATAAACCTAGAAAGTTCGCTTCGACCCGGCAATATTTAGAAAGCGTCGTGTATATCCCGCTTACACGTGCGAAATACATGAACCATGCTTGGTCAGGTATTTCACAGAAGTCATAAATTTCGCTTGACACCGACAATCCACTTGTAACCAGCGAGGTTGTGGTCTTTTGAATTCAGCCATTTTTGCAATGGCGTTTTCATAAATTAAAATGAAACAATCAATATAATATTATTATTATTTGGAATATTTTCCTATGTATCACGGCCTAATCGTTTTTTGCCTCTACTATGTTAGCCGTTACCATGCAGGCTCTTTCTCACGACGAATGTACGCGATTTTCAATGTGTATTATCCCCGGGACCTCCTAACGTTTCTCGACCTTTGGCCTCGAGCGGATTTGTCACACCAATGTTAACGTCGTGGCTACGGCCATGTATAAGTTTCCCAAACCTGCATGGTTCCCCCTCTCTTTCCACCAGTAAACTATTCTAGTCCCCATGCAGTTTAAGATTAGTTCGTATCAGGATAAGGATTACAATTGGGGAGAGATCAGTTGCAGACATGATTATAGTCATAGGCGTACGGGCGCAACTTCGTTTGGGGAGGCAACAAAATTTTGCCCGAATTTTAAAGCTTACTAAAAATGCCCGAATTTGGATAATAACATATTGATAACAATAATAACCATGTATTTTACAAATAAATATGCTGAATTTTCACTTGTGCATTGCTTCTGTGAACTCAAAATGAACGTTTAAAAAGCTGTGAGTAGGAGGTTACATAACTTAGAAAAAATACCTATGATAGTCCATGTCGTTGACCAAAAGACAAAAGTGTCAATTATTTTCAAGTTAATTTTGTCGTTCTTAAAAGTTTTATTGGCACGTGCTCGTCAGGGCCGTAGCCACGATGTTAACATTGGCGCAACTAATTTTTTCGAGGGCAAAAGTCCGAGAATCTGTAGGGGGGTCCGGGGGCATGCTCCCCCGGAAAATTATACTATTGTTTTCCAACAACACGCAAACCAGATAAATATACAGTACTTTAAATTATAAAATTATGTTTTTGTTAAGTTCAGACTACATAATTCTATGTCTAGTTCAGACTACATAAATCTCCAATTTTCTTTGGGGGGGGCAGGTGCCCCTCCTGCCCCCACGGCCCGTACGCCTATGATTATAGTCAGGCTCAGGGTTAGGACAATGGTTGGCATTAGGATTGCGTATATATAGTTATAGGTGTTATGGGTAGGGTTTGAAATATTAGGATTAGGATTACATTTAGGTTTAGAGTTTGTGTTGGGGTTGCAGTCCCAAAGGTCTCCTTTGCATGGATGATTTACCAGTCAAACTTGACCATTGTGTTTTTCTAGATGTCCATCAAGCTTTCCCTGTATATTGTGATATGGGAAACGGTGGTAAGTGTACGTGACTTTAACCCTAAGAAAACATATACTGTATTCAGAAATAATGTATATTTGAATCTACATAACGAAGTTTAATGTACAATTTGATTGCGTCTTGTATTTATAGGTTGGACTCTTGTGTTCAAAACGATCGCTGGTGAATCAGGAAACTTACAAAATGTTTGGAAAGACTCACTCTCGTTTAATGAGAACTCGCTAGAAGCCTTGAATAAAGATAATTCCTCTAAACATGATTATAAAAACAGAATTGTACAAGATTGGAAGATGTTTAATCCTGCCCAGGTATATTCTCAATTTGTTTGCTTGAATATGTATTTGTCTAGTATTTCCATATCTGTTACCAAAGCAAAAAGTAAATATTGAGCCCATGCAGTTGAAGACCGATATATATATCCAAATAATTTCCTCATCAAAACGTTATCTTGGATCGCGATGCGTTGTGGTGTAGCTAGACTAAAAAAACAGATTAAGAGTTGTTTGTATCGTATAAAGAACCGGGCGATAAATTTTCATAAACAGTCTATATTTAATTTCATATAACAATGACGATGTACAGATCAGCATCGGGGGCATTACGTTGCACAATTTCCACGTACGTATCCATCCACGTGCAGCCATCAAAAGTTTAAAATTAGGACACTCGCTTGATTCTATTTATTATTCTCAGTTCCGTTGTCTGTTTTAGTTATTAGTCCTATTTGTTATAACAGCAATGCACTAACACAACGTTCAATTATCCTGGGTAGACCACAATGCATTGCGAATCCGAAATGGTGTCCTGCATGTTCGTTCGACCTTCCGTTTCTTAATATTCCTATTTTTCTGTCTACTTGTTTGTTTTTCTGTCTGTGCCTGATTGTTGATCTGTTTGTATTGTTTTTTATTTTCTCTATTATCTGTTAATTGTATTTCTTATAATGCAATTATATATATGATGCTCTGAAAGGACAAACTTATTCATGTGGTCAAAACAGGCGCGAATAACTTCATGTAAGTCGTGCTTTAAAGGACCCCCAGCACTGCAGCCATGAGTGAGCCCTGCGAGAAGTGAAAACGGGAGTTCGAGAAGACAACAGAGAGAAAACGGCTGCAAACCAGAAATTTTTTGTTATTTTCTTTATAAAAAATAGTTATTTAGCTTCGTCACTCAAATAAGGTCAGTTGCCCCAAAAGGCACGGCCCTGGTTGATTGTTTTCACCAGTCGAAGATAAAATTCATACTTCGCGCCGCCGTGTAATATCCTCTATTTATTTTAAACAGGCTCGAGTAATACTCTATACTCAAAGCAAGGAACAGTTAGTGTTGAAATTTAATGCCAGCGCTTCAAGCAACATGAACTGGTTTAGTTTGGACCGTCTACAACAATCTCCATGGCATGACATTACATCTCCGAAGAATTACTTTAGAATAGATGCATCGTGTAGCAGTAGATACTGTCGCTCTTTTTTCATTAATCATAACTATGGAGGTTGTTCTAAAGATGCAGGCTGGCTAATGATTGGAGGTACTAGAGGTTGTGGTTGGGAAAATCGCTTTCCAGGAAATTCATTTCAGTACAGTAACGTTGGAACATACGTGAATTGGAACCAGTATGGTAAAGTTGAAAGTTTTATTATTTGAATTTAACATTCAAACGAAGTGTTTTGGCGACACGCGTGAGGCATGTTCCCAAGGCGATCACAATAAGTCTAAGTTGTAAAAGCCATTTATGAGTGATGACTGAAATAATTAAGCCATCCTATTTTGTACCAGACGTGCATGGACAAAACATGCAACGGTTAGCCCCAATCAGACCCCTATTTTTCATAATATAACATTTTATGAATTGTACGCTCTGTTAATTATTTTATGAGCCAGAATATTCATTACTCCATTAGTCACAATTTTCAAATATGATGAAAATGCTTTATGTCATATTTACGTAGCCTGCGGGCAGTCCCATGCATGACATCGCCATTAATTCTTATTTATATCATAGTTCGATCTTTTGTTGTAGATGGTTATTAATCCATTATTTTACAAATATGTTTTCAGATAAAGTTGGTACGGCTGCAGTGTTTGCTGTTTATCTTCGATAGGGCCGAGCGGTGTAATGATGAGTACATCAACAGGACTCAACTTCTTTATTGGCAAAGATAACTGTTATAATATTTTTACTGTCTTTATAGTCTATAGAGGGAGAAATATACTAAATAGTCATCATAATAAATAGTGGCCTATCTGACAATGGACTGTTACTAGTTAAATACATGCGAGAAAATACAGGGTGCATGCATGTCTCCGAAAAATGTTTGTAGTATTCAGACTATATACGTGTAAGTTGTGTATATAGGTTGTAAATATTTCAGTTATACTTATTTCTGCATTGATATTTAACTCGTCAATCACTTTTAGAAAGTATTATTAAAAGTGATACTACACTATTAAACTGAAGATATATATTTGCATGTGACCCCGAACATCAAGGTTACTGACAAGAGAAGAAGGTTATTGTTACTGCGACGGAGAAGATCATTATAGCGGTTAATATTCCCCCTGGAAAATTTTTGGATTTTCAATATCTCACTGAAATTGTATAACAATTCTTAAACAGGTTTTAATTGCGTGTTGACAACATATTGAGAAATTGACGGAAAATATATAGAACATTAGAAACGAATATACAAGAATCTAATATTTTCCCTTTATGCATGGGTAAGTTTCACATTTGCCACAACTTCGTCCATGTATATTGTCAGTGAAACAATAATAACAGACAAAGATTGAGTTTTTACTACCATATACCGGTAATAGAAAAGTGCTTGTGTCCATCCCTGACCCTGATCAAGAGTTTTGGATATATAACTATAATATAGGTAATAAGATTTGCGTTTTAAATAGCAAACATTCTGCTAACTATAATATAACAATATAGTTGATGTTCGCGGGCATAAATATGTTTTTGGCCAGAGTCAGATTCATTTTAGCCCGAGCGTAGCGAGTGTTAAAATGAGTTCTGAGGAGGGCCAAAAACATATTTATGCCCAAGAACATCAACTATATTACTATTATTATACTTTTACAGGGCATGCACTTACAGCCGGATAAGAAAATCAAATATACGGCAAGCAGAATAATTATATGAAATGAACAGTACCGCCATCACGCCGGCATTGTATATACTAAATTTAAAACTATATTTAAATATTTAGCAGAAAACCGTTTCCAAAACACAAAAAAAAAGAATTGTAAGTATTTTTTGAACAATATATGAACTGATTTAATTTAGTACAATTGCCTGAGTTTGGCTGAATAACAAGTTTGGCTGAAACAAACTTGTTATTTCACTTCGCCATTGGGTATAATTATACTAATAGTTTCTGGCGCAAAACAGACATTGTCTTCTCGTCTTTTTGGAATGAATTCTTGCTCATTTAGCTTCGAAGATTGATAAATTTTTCTTTGTTTATTTTTTCAGCCATGCATTTTGTCGTGAAAAGTGTAAAAAAACACTTGCCGGCAGCCGGCTAAAGACGTAAACAATTATATAGTTTTCTGTCGCTCCACTCGTCATTAAAATTCAGCGGGCTAAAATATATATATAATTTTAGCGGGCATTGTGGCGTATTTTGCGGGCTAAAATCATAGATATAGGAGACCTAGATTGCTGACTCGGCTCAACTAGACGTGTCAAATTTTTAAAATCCAAGATGGCGGCTCAACCGGTCAAAAATCATAGAGCGGTATAGGGAAAAACCATGTTTTTTGCATTTTGCGTCGTCCTACAGCTTCCGATCCCGTTCTATCACATTATTTTGGAAAGAACTAACTGGTGTGAAGGTTTTGGATGAATATTTGTATAATTAGTACAATTTACATATTACAATTCAACCGGGCAAGAATGGGCAAAGGCGAAAAGCGTGCGAAACTGCTGGCCTGGGTTTCTTTTCCTGTGTATTCCTTCAGTCTTTTACGAGTTTTTCTCAAGTAACGTGATTACGTGATATATATCTAACTATTCCAAAAGCTACTGCTGTTTATTTTGTTCTTTCATTGTTATTTATACCAAAATACAGTATATTTATCTGAAAATTCTGGGGCATTCTATTATTCTAAAAAAACTGTTTTTTATCGAAAAGAATGCCTGAATGTTGTTCAGCGTATAACTGCAAGGCCAGACGTGGGGATTTAAAAGACGGTATACGCTTGTCCTTCCATAAGTAAGTCTATAAAAGTAAGTATAAAACACACATATTGTATATTTGTACACTATGACATACTTCATATAAACAGCATAGTTTAAGACTATGTTATGTATAAACAATTTGTTTTGTAAATACTGTATAAATGACAACAAATGTAGTTTTGAGTTTGTTAGCTACAATATAAAAGTGTTTACAGTTTTAATAATTAATAAAAGAATATTAAACCGGAAAAGAAATTGTTTTGATGTCTGTGTCCTAGTCTATTATATATGCATGTTGACAACAACTTTCATAGAGGTCCTTGTCCTGTTTAAGGTCTCAAAAGGACCTAGGATTTGACTCCTGCAGAAACAATTCTGTCAAAAACTTTTGAGTTTTGTTCACATCAGTGAACCAAAGATAAATCTTTCCCTTCGCACTATTTCCTATAACCAATCCCAGCCTGCTAAAAAGTTGGATAACAACAATGAAATGGGCAGACTGGATGCCAACCAAATATTCAGTCTTGTGTGAGAAACACTTTACCCCCGACGACTATATTAGTAAGGGAGAGCAAGTAATAGAAGGCCAATCCAAGAAATATCTGAAAGGGTCTATTAAGGGTCTTGTGAAAAAATTAGAAGAAATTAAGGCTATATCAGAAGAACAGTCTTGTGAAAAAATTAGAAGAAATTAAGGCTATATCAGAAGAACAAAGCCAACATCTCATGTCAAATTTTGGTCATATGACTAAAGATCTATTCACAAATGAGCAGAAAAATGAAGCTAATACAACTGGGTCTAGATACAGTGAAAAAATAAGACAATTTGCTATATCTTTGCACTTTTACAATCCAAAGACGTACAAGTTTGTTCGCAAATCCCTCCACTTACCACATCCATCTACTATACGGTCATGGGCTTCATTAGTTGAATGTGAACCTGGGTTTTTGAGTAACGTTATCGAACATCTTTAAAACACTCTAGAGGACAATAAGCCATCTCCTCGACGAGCAATTTCGTGACGACCATATCACCATCATCTTCAAGAAGATAGTTGATTTGTACATCAACATATTCGTGCATCGTTTCGGGAAGGTTTACTCAGATCGAGTTGTCTGTGAAGGAAATTCATCACGGAGGCCAAAGCTGAATAAACTTATTCTTTTCGGCAATGATTAACTCATTTATATGGCCTGGACTGTGAAAAGTGATGACTCAATCAGGTTTCTTGGAGAGAACTAGATACTGTGAAGGTTTTTTTATGCATACTAGACAAATTAGTCAGTTTCTTCAAACTAGTTTGTATTGAAAACATTCGCTGTCACTAGTTCTCTCTAAAAACCTGATTAATTCATCACTTTTCACAGTCCAGGCCATATAGACTTGAGATTCCTTGACATCTGCAGCAGCAAGGAAGTCATCAAAGTCACACTAAACAGAGCATCAGAGTTTTCGGACCAGCAGACCAGGTAAATCAAGCAAAATAGGTTTTAACTTCAAAATACTTCACAATATTATTCCCTGTTTTATATGCCAACCGAGATCCTCGAAAAAAAAAGCACCCAAAGAACCAAAACTTTTATTTTCTGCAACAAAATGTCTCGAACTGCTCAACCGACCATGTGATGATTTTCAGACAACATTTAGCGATCGATTATTTCGTCTTTATTGAACTTAAATTATGCAAATATTCATCCAAAACCTTCACACCAGTTAGTTCTTCCCAAAATAATGTCATAGAACGGGATCGGTAACACCAGGAAGACGCAAAATGCAAAAAACATGGTTTTTCCCTATACCGCTCTATGATTTTTGACCGGTTGAGCCGCCATTTTGAAGGTCTCCTATATCTATGGCTAAAATGAACAAAACAGCGGGCTAAAAATTTTACCCCGCTGTTTTGTTCATTTTATCTCGCAAAATACGCCACAATGCCGCTAAAATTATAATAATGAATCTGCCTCGTCCCCAGTCGCTTGCTAACAAATAATTAATGCAGCCTAGTTCCTAGGCCTCTAAGCGTTCTCATTAATATGCAGGCTGCTGTTTAGTAGCCTGATCGCAGACCCTCTTTGTGGGCTCTGTCCCACCCGAGCGTCTGATAACATTCATACAACATTTCTTTCCTATGACAATATCTATTAATATAATGTATATGCAAACATTACCGCCACGCCCCCTTTTCACAAATAGAAAAGTTGTCAATTTCATAATGCAGTAAAATAACATGAATTCGCAAACGGGACAAGCTGTTAAATTTTTAAACGATGAAATTGGATGTTTTTCTTCTGAGAATGCTGTCGAATACTTGTTTTTGTTGACTGTAAAAGCTCTTTATTTTAAATATTTCAGTCACTTCACGAAGGGATATATTCTCCGCCATGTTGTTTCAACACTAACACGGTCATCCAAAGGTCATCCAAGGTAATCCCCACGATTTTCGAGGGCTTGACGTTGATTGGTCTAGACATGAGAAAGGAATGTTGTATGAATGTTATCAGACGCTCGGGTGGGACCACGGTTAATAGAAATTAACCGTGGTGGGACAGAGCCATAGATATAGTAAACCTAGATTGCTGACTCATACGCAGTGAACTCCATAAATTTCTAATATCTGGAACGATAACATTCAATCATTCAGGCGGAAAAAAGTGAAGCCTAAATCCCAGTCCTTTTACGCGGTCCGTACGTCAGTTTCAGTCCCTCAAAAGTCAATTTCACGCGGTCCGTACGTCAGTTTCAGTCCCCCACAACTTATTTACTGCGCGGTCCGTACGTAAACTCTATTTTTGTGTTATTTTTTGGAAAAAAAACAACAGTTTTTTTGCAAATCGAAGTAGTTTCTACTTTGTAACTGGCTAAAAAAGATTACAGAAGGAAAACTAGGAGGAAAACATATCTTTGTCACTGAGTGACTGAAGTAAGTTAGTTTTCTCAGTGTTTTTGTTCAAACAGCGAAAATATTTTGTTTTTATTTAATGTGCATACATGCGTATATAAAATAGTTTTAAAAGTTTATGAAATCCATAAAAATATGGGATAAGATAAAGCTATCGTGCAGGTTTTAACCAGTGAGCTCTATATATATATATCTGGAGTGAGAACTTATGTCCAAAAAGTGAAGCCAAAGATGGCGGAAATTGACGTCCAGTGCCAATCCCTTTCTATTGTTTTCGACCGCGCGGTTTGCACAAGCCGGCAAGGAGTGTGCCGAAATTTCGTGTTTTTACTCCGATTTAAACAATAACATCATGATTTTATGAACTAATAACTTGATTAGCGATGCGATCTGTTAGAAACAACTGGAATTAGCAGGGAAAAACGGTATGAAAACTGTTTATGACCTTCATGAGTTTGGACGTCAATTGCCGCCATCTTTGGCTTCACTTGGCCTATTGGCCGAACATTAGAAGTTCTTACTCCAGATATATATATGGAGCTCACTGGTCACGCATCGGCTACGTATGAGTCAGCAATCTAGGTTTACTATATCTATGGACAGAGCCCACAAAGAGGGTCTGGGATCAGGCTAGCTGTTTAGTACGGTGGCCCACAACTGTCACACTATATATTTAGCGAAACCAAATTAAAATTGCTCACATCAAATTAAATTGCTTACAACAAATCAAAATTGCTCACATCAAATTAAAATTCATTCACATCAAATCAAATTCACTCACATCAAATTACAATTAATTCACTCACATCAAATTACAATTCACTCACATCAAATTACAATTCACTCACATCAAATTACAATTCACTCACATCAAATTACAATTCACTCACATCAAATTACAATTCACTCACATCAAATTACAATTCACTTAAAGCTCGGATAGCGGTAACATCAATAAATGTTATTTAGTACTTGATCTTGTCGGGATATTTTGTACCTTGGATCCTCGTGGTGAATTGGCGCCATTTTGTAAAATGTTTTGTAGCAATTGTGGGTCTGCTTTTATAAAAAAAGAAGGCAAGTTTTGTGCAAACTGTGGACAAGGTATGTATAGATTTTTTAATAGTAAGAAGACCTATAA
Organism: Trachythela sp. YZ-2020; assembly: GCA_016169945.1. Lineage (NCBI taxonomy): Eukaryota > Metazoa > Cnidaria > Anthozoa > Malacalcyonacea > Clavulariidae > Trachythela > Trachythela sp. YZ-2020. Next base: position 3,703,160 of record JADLSH010000313.1, on the reverse strand, counting down.
GTACAAGCGTATGTTTTATGGCAATTAGGAACTTTTGGTATATACATTACTACATGCATAGCATGAATCAAAATAGCAATGAATAATTCATGATCAAAACAACGCAAAGGTCAAAGGAAACAGCAATTTTGACAGAAATGGTAAAGTCGGGTAATTTCTACTCGAGAGTTGGGCAATTTGATCATATATCCTGACGTCGTGTCATATAATAAACAGCATAATCTGAGTATATAACTGGGGAGCTTGATATCTTTCCGCAACGTTTTGGGCTTTTGAGTTTTTGGTATTTATTTTCCTCTTTTACCAGTTCGACGGTTTAAAGTTGATTTGTTTGAGAAGTATATTTCTTTATACCTGCGGTTTTAGTGTTGTTTACAAAATATGATGAGCGGCTGTATGAAATTATAAATCATAAAATTGAGGAGCTGACTGCCAGACAGCATTCCATGTACCTCCACGCCGGAGATCTCCAGCATGTTTTCACAAAACTTGTTGGAGTGCTGGCTTGAGATCACTTTAATAAAATGAAGTACTTGAGTCTAATATGATATGTAAATAATAAACAATATACCTTCAAGAATTAGAATATGCAGTTTACAGGCTTAAAAACACACAAGATTGACTATTTTGACATGTATTCACGTTTCCCATGTTAATAATTAGCCATTTCACGAAAATTGAAAAAAACGTTTTTAAGTTTTGTTTTCTACATTGAATATATAAAGCCTTTCTTAACCTGTTACATTGTTTTTACATTTTCGAAACTAATTTCACTAATAAAAACTCACATTGGAAACAATTTTTAAAAAACCAACCCATATATATGTTGTAAAAATTAAGAAAATACATGCATGCAGTAAGATCTCACTATGCTAGGATGTAAATCACGTTTCACAACACAAAAATCCATCATTTCACGTGAAGAAATATTGGTAATTCATGGCTCACGAAAATACCCTTTAATTACCATCATTGCGGTTTACAAATTCTCTAAGTAATAGTTCAAACACGAGTAGGAGGACTTCCTCCGATTTCTAAACACCGAGAAGAGTTCAAAATACGAGGCGAAGCCAAGTATATTTTAACGAATTTCGAGGTGTTTAGAAATGAGAGGAAGTTCTCCTTACGAGTGTTTGAACTTACTTCTCAAACGAACGTGTATTTTGCGAGAAAACCGACGTGAAAGTTCACTTAATCTATGTAATTTCTTCCTCTGATTTCAAAACATCTTCCACGCTTATGATTCTCTTTGTTTTTGGGAATAGGAGAATTATTAATGAGTTTGAGAATGTTGTTTAAACACCCTAGTGCATTATAACTCAATAATAGCATGCAACTCGTTTTCTATTTTCTTAAATGAAACACAACTGTATGGTTCAGGCTTTGTGTAAGGAGTTAAGAAGGAAGGCCCCACTCAGATTGCACAGGCAGTAATACTCATGTAATAGCAAGGTTAGAGTGCGCAGATGCCAGCCACAATTGTCCTGTACCACTACTTAATTTCGCGATTTCTTCAAGGCAATATTTCGCGAGACTTTATTTTCGCAATTTTGATAGGCGAAAATAGAAAAAGGGCATTAAGTTTCACGAAAGCTTTCCTAAGGGATTTACTCGAAGACACTGACAGTGACTCAGATAAAGATGTAGCCGCTGATTTTCTCTCCACCTTTTGCTCTCTTTAAAACAAGACAAGATGCAAACTGTAGCTTAATACTAGTCTTTTATTAAATAGTTTGTTATTTATGTCGATATATGAGCTGTACATGTTGTTATTGATCATATTTATCAGCAATTTTATGATTTTAATTTTTGACTAGGGTATATGCGTGTGTAAATTTCGCGAGGTTTTTTTGTCCGCGTGACTTTAATTTCTCGATTTGTTTACACTCGCGAAATTAAAGTCGCGCGAAATTAAGTACGAATAAGGTACGTTTCATTGCCAGATATGAATCTTAGTAGTGATGCTTATATTTTTCCATAGTCCGAGATGCAGGAGAGAAGAAAGATCAGGAGGATGATGTCACTAAACGTGAACCAGGTGTTGTTGATAAAGCAAAGAAATCTATTAAATCTTTTCTGCAGTACAAAACGTCCAAGGGGAAAGAATCATGGAACTCTAAAGTAAAAGGTGGAAAACCAAAACCTGGTAGCAATTCCAAAAGTGAGCAGGATGTTCTTATTTTTATACGACTTCTTGAATGGAATGAAAAAGAAAGAATTCTGAAAATGAAGCGAGGAAAGAAAGTGGGAATGCGTATATCAAACACAGCAACCGCATCTGTTGTCAGTGAAAAGGCAGAGGAGAAATGGAAAGCTTACTACAGTAACTTGTATTATGCAGATCAACCGTACCTTCTTGTTTATGAAGATGGCCAGATAGTTAATAGTTTGCCTGGAACTAAAGAACCATTTTCGCTGAAGCGATACCATGAGGAGTCTGGTATAGATTATAACCGAATTAACCTGTACCTATGCACTATGGAAGATCATAACCACCTGCTCATGAGCGAATTTGATAGTGATTCTGAAGATACATCTCCTCCACCTAAGTGTTTTAAATCTGACAACAGTTCTGCAACTGAAGTTGACAAACAAATTGTATTTGACGAAAATCTTGCAAGACAACTAGAAAGCCATATCGATTGGGAAAATGTGGACAATGAAGATTGTGTCAGTGAGGCATTACCAGGTGTGATATTTGACGAAAATCTTGCAAGACAACTAGAAAGCCATATCGATTGGGAAAATGTGGCCAATGAAGAATGTGTCAGTGAGGCATTACCAGGTGTGATACCAGTCAATGAAGTTGTAGTTATTGGCAATGACAATGCCCAATTGAATATTGACGATTTGGAACAACAAATAACCAATGATGCATTAGTGACTGACAAAAATTGTATACATGAGCTGAGCAAAAGAGTCGATACAACAGGTCAGTTTTTTATAGTGGCTCGTAGAGGATCCAATCTTTCAAGGTGCCTAAATCTATGGGAACATGAATCAAAGCGCACTAAAGCTGAAAAAACGTTAAGAGTTCATTTTACTGGAGAAGATGGAATAGATAGCGGAGCCATGGCAAAAGAGTTTCTTGCAAAGGTAATAACCGACATGGGGAATTCGATCTTCCCCGCAGGTAGCCCAGTTGATTCTACATATAATGTGCAGAATGGATATTTCCAAAGTTGTGGAGAGATTGTTGCAGTAAACCTTGCACAAGGAGGTCCACCCCCGTGTTTCTTACATGAATGTGTTTACGAGACAATGGTGAATCCTAAGATGGACTTGAAGAGCTTGTATGAAAACGATATTACACCTGAGGAAACGATCTACCTGGAGAATGTCGTAAGCGATCTTTGCAACAATTCGTCAGCTATAATAGAACACGGATACACGGGAAAGATAGATCAAGAGCACATCGGTGACATTCGCAGGTCCATTGTTATAAGTATTGTCAACAAGCGACAATTATACTTAAGTGAGTTCATGAAAGGACTAGAACTTTATGGACTTGCTGGAATGATGAAACAAAATCCAGAAGCGTTCAAGCAATATTTCGTAATCGGAAAAGCCCAACCAGTTGATGCCAACTTCGTGTTTTCTCTTACGAAGCCACGGTATTCAGTTGATGGCTCAACTCGGAAGGATATAGAAGAGAGTATGATGGATAATTTTCAGGATTTCCTAAATTCATTGGAAGATAGTGATGAAAAGAGATCGGGCTACTCTGAGGCAATGTCGTGGAATTATTTGGACACTGAAAGAAGTTCAGAACTATCTGGTGAACAAAAGGATGAAGAATTTCAACTGGCAGAGATAACAGTTTCCGGGGTGTTAGGTTGGCTCACTGGTCAACAACATCGACCGATCAATGGTGACCCCTTAACTATTTTTGTGAATTTCGACCATGATTGCTTAGTTCGTCAACCCAATCACACGATCTGCTTTCCATGTGTTGGTGCTTGTCGAAGAGAGCTAACTTTTCCAGTTAGCCACATGAAAGATGGTGAGGACTTCCGAAAAATATTTATAACTGCCTTGTCTAAAGGGCAAGCTTTCTCAAGGCCATAGATTAGGGTACTGTACGTACTGTAGAGTAATGTTTGATATTAGAAAAAGGTTCTCGTTGTGTGACAGAAGCTAGACTTTCACAAAAGATGCAAACAATGGCCAGAATAGACTGTTTTACTTCGGATAGTAATGTATAGAAGGTTGGTGTTTTATCCCTATACAGCTTGCTATCAAATTTTAGTTTTATGCGTTGTAGTCGTATTATCTGTTAAAATGTTACAAACGCCAAGGTAAAAATACTGATTATATCGGAATGATATGCAACAAAGAACTATAAAACAGTTCTTCTGAAACATTTATTGACATTTACCCTGGTTCCGCCACATATTTACATGTAGTGTTGTTTGGCTTTGACGAGCAACACAATATGATATTACTCTGACTTGCAAACAATATAACCAATAAAACAATTTTTATACTTAGTCAAGGATATTTTTGTAGTTCATTGTTGCAATAGAAGTAAGTTCTGTTCTTGTTGAAATTGTTTAATAAAACATATTGTTCTGAGTCATGACCATCATACTTGATTGGTCTATTTTTCACGTGACTTCCTATAGTTTGTAGTTTTCCTATAAAAGCAAGGTGTTTCATTTTATCTTACTAGTAACTCGAAAGTCGAAAAGTATTTTTACCTTTCAGATTGAGTGACTGTCGTGAACATCAAGCATAAATATTCTACGCCGCGGTCGGTGCTAGACCCCCCCCCCCAATTGCCTTATACTAAATTTGTCTAGTCGCTGACTGATAGTACGTTATTATCTATCTTTTCACTATTGCAAAGGAATTCAATTAACTTTATCCATTAGCTGCTATATGCATCAGTGTTCTGAACATGTCAAGTGCTTCTTCCCAATCTTTAGGGTGTGAGATTGAAAGATTATTTCTGACGTACTCAAAGTATTCTTGATGGTCATCTTCTAACTCATCTTCAATTATGTGCTCTGAAGCAAATTCGATCTCTGCTTCAGGTAGTCGAAATAAGTATAGATCTCTCGATCCATGAAGCTGTGGTAAAAAATAGAGAGAGTCTGGCCGCCCTGATATGGTATCGTGCCTTGATTTCCTAATTCTGTGCGAATTCCAATGCTCTTTCACTGAGTCCAGCTCAGTCTGCAATAACTTGTGAAAACAAAACCATAAACATTCCTTATTCAATTCACAAGCTGTGTCCACAATTCCCTGTGATTCCAAGTCCTTAAAAAAATTCCTCCACCACTGGCTATGATTCTTTGCAAAATATGCCCACCATCCTTCGATTCGTTGATTTCTTGGAGAAGGTACATATCGATGAGCCTCGGGGTTATCACGGAAATACGCCTGTAACGCGGCTGCGGTTCCATTTTCAGTTCCTAAATCGGTCACTAATTGTACTGGACAGCCACCCTGCTCTGAAACAACCCCGGAATAGAAAGAAGCTATTTGATTTGGTGAGTTGTTAGAACGAGTAACATGAAGCCACAAGATTCTTCGACTGTAACCGTCAATCGCTCCGTGTATTGGAAAACCCCAACATTTAACTTTATCATAGCCGTCAATGTGCCAAGAATAATTGGGACCAGGATTGTGGTAAGCTCTTCTTTTAAGACGATGGCTTTTTCGGAGTTCTGTCCCTTCTGGATCCATTTCCTTTAACAAATCTTGGACAATTACCCTAGGAACACGAATCCCCTCTAGCTCAAGAGTGTGCCATATTGCGCGGTACCCCATGGCAGAGCTAGGACCGTCAATGAGTTCAGCCATGCATCTCTGTACCTACAGAAAGGTGTTTTCAAATGAATCTTTATTTGTTACACCTCTTCTCATCAAACCATATTTCTTCAACCGCCGAAGAAGAGTGCTATAACTCATAGTACATTCATGCCGGACAACCAGAAACGAAAGAATTTCTTCGTAGGTAAATCCACGAAAGAAATAATATTTCAAAATTTCTTCCTCGTTGTTTTCATATGTTTCATCAACAAAATCAGAATTGTTATCTGAACTCTCCATGTGAGATTCTTAAAAGAAACAATTATCTTATAAAGCCACTATTTTAAAGTTATCTAAAGCTAACATAACAAATGAAATTTAATAATTTAATTAAACATCTCAGTATGATGACAATAGAGGACATTTGACTTGTTAAAAGCTTTTTATTCTATTTAAAATATATACATAACTTGAATATAAGGTTCAGTATCGCCCACATGCGTCCTCTTATGCCTTGCCCTTGGGACTATATATTCCACAACCAGGATACAATTATCCTGCTGAACTACTGAGTACTTACAAATACAGGGTGTATCAAAAAAAACATTGAAATTGAAATTGCTCAAAATTGAAATTGCTCTCAACTTCGCGAAGCGGCTCCAGGTACGAAGTTTTTTATTAATATATATTGTTTGGGTATTTATAATGTAGAATAAACTAAAAAATTCTGAAAGTTACATTTTTCAAAACCCAGGGGGGGTGTCTTGTCCAACAGATCAAAAATGGCTTGCGCACGAAATTTGAATGCTTAAAAGTTATTTTGAATTAGTGGGTGGAAAATGTGTTGGGTGTTGCATTGCTGTTCAAAATTTCAGAAAATTTGCTTAAGACAGTGTAAGCCCTTCAAAACGTCGCGTAAACTTTCATTTTTAAGAAAAAATCAGCTTTTGCATGCTTAATTTACGCCTTTACTTAATTTGCATATTGTCTAGACAATACACCCTGTACTGTTAATATTTTGTTTAGTAAAACCATTATAGCAGTGTAAATGACATCTATTTTCATTTATACTGTTTAGTGTTTACCTTGTCCACATTCAGTGCAATAGTTTGCGTTGTCGTCTAAGACAATTCCACAATTGGTGCAAAACATACTCTCTGCTGTTACAGAAAAATATTGTCCATATGATTGAAAACTCTTGTCATGGAAAGAATAGAAAACCTCACTGCTTAAAAGTCTTAGAAAACTGATGTCTCGAGGGATGAGACGTATAGTATGGCTATAAATTCTCTTCACGTTGCTCATTTTGTTTTGAATAATTTCAATTACATGTGAATGAATTGTAATTTGATGTGAGTGAATTGTATTTGATGTGAGTGAATTGTAATTTGATGTGAGTGAATTGTAATTTGATGTGAGTGAATTGTAATTTGATGTGAGTGAATTGTAATTTGATGTGAGTGAATTGTAATTTGATGTAAGTGAATTGTAATTTGATGTGAGTGAATTGTAATTTGATGCGAGTGAATTTGATTTGATGTGAATGAATTTTAATTTGATGTGAGCAATTTTGATTTGTTGTAAGCAATTTAATTTGATGTGAGCAATTTTAATTTGGTTTCGCTAAATATATAGTGTGACAGTTGTGGGCCACCGTAGTTTAGAGGCCTAGCACTTGCCTAGAACAAAATGTTCAAAGTTTGCAAAAGTGGGGACAATTTGTCCCACTGATCTTAAATTAGACTGGATAGTGCATCTATTGGTTAGAGTTGAAGCCGGAAGTAAGGGTGCGGCGGCCATGTTGTAAGGCCTCACTTGGCAGGATTTTACTACATCCCGGGCGTTCTTTGTCAGTGCCCGCTGATTATCAGCGGTGTATGATGATAACATTCAGTGTTTCCAGAACTTGTAGTAGTAAGTTAATATAAATAGTATTTTTGCCGTTCTTTAAACACTTTTTCTTAATTTTTGTTAATTTTTTTCTCGATAATTTTCACTTTCTAAGACTGGTTAGGGTTAGCTTAAAAGTTGTAAGTACAAATCAAGACTAATTCCTGTCTTTAAGAGGAGTGTTTCCTTGTGTTTCTTAGGAGTAAGGATCAGAAGGAAACATTAGAAACACTCCTGTGGAAACTCTCAATGTTATCATCATATACCGCTGATAATCCGCCTCGTCCCCAGTCGCTTGCTAACAAATAACTAATGAGGAAAAAACGAATAATTAACGAGGAAAACGAATAATTAATGGGGGCGCACGGAAACATGGGAAGGGGAGGGATTGCTGAGCGACTGGCAAATCCTGCATTCAAGATGGCGTCCGCTGCAATGGCGGTAGACTTGGATCAAGTCAGATCGTTCCATGATGCTTCTCAGACACGAAAAGTCATTTGTCCAGAGACTGAATGTGTTGACAAATATGTAAAATGACTAGATAATACAAACGAACTTTAGACTGAATATGACAGTTGAAAAAACGTAAAATTCTTGTAGTTTGAATTTCTTTAAAAGTATGAACTTGAAACTTACTGGAGACGTCACGCACCAGAGTGTCTATATAATGACGAAGTTTCAAAATTGTACTACAACAATATCCAAAGTTATACCTAAAACTAAAATCCCGTGTTGTGATGACTAAATATATAACTAGACAGTACGCAACGGATCCAAAAGTACAAATAAACCACAAAATAATCCACAAAAAGATACAAAATGTATATTAAAATGTTCGTATGGACAAGACAAATACACTAACGACAGTTAATTCAATATACGATGTATACGAAACGAAATATCCACGCGTAAAGGTAACAATAGCACTACAGAACAGACATAATTATATATTCAAAATACATCCAGGGACACAACGAATAACTCCAAATTATTTAAAATCCATAACTTTGAAGAGAATATTACAACCATAAAACACTGTACACAGAGAAAATTTAAAATAAATCCGACAAATAGTTCACAAGATAAAATTCGATTCCAGTGAGAACATCGATTATAGAACGATTAGTCGATTACAGAATGACGAATGAGGATACCAAAAACTAAGAAATCATTGTTGAAAGAAGCTTCTAAATCATCACTATCATGAAAATGGAAGTCTTCTAAACTCATTAACGGCCCACTGTCGTCAAGTGACTCCTCCATCTCCTCAAAAACCCCTATTTTCGCAGTTTCGATCACATTTGCACAGTTTCGATCAAATTTGCACAGTTTCGACACAGGATCTGGCAGGCCCTTCCCTCGAATTTTGTCGCCTTCCCATTTCCCTTTGCGCGCTCGTCCTTAGTTGCGGGCGTGCAGAAGAGCCTGCGGAGGAGGCAGGTAAAACCCCACTTGGCAGCAGATTTCTATATATTTCTATTACAGAATCTGTAGTTTTCGTTTTAAACCCTTGTTTCTCATCTTGAACGGAAACAAACCTTATCCCAGGAAAAGAATATATAACATGGATGCTTCGAGAAGTAAATTTGAAGACTTTTAACCCTGAATCGAGGAGTAAACGAATGTTTTGCGTCGTGTTAAGGAGTGCCAGGAGTGAAGTGATATGAACCAGACTCGTCGACTCGTAGTCCATGGAGGCCAACATGGCAAGGATAAGATGATATTTAAACGTTGGACCATTTAGTTAAGAATACTGACTGAGATACAAACGTCCAGCGACAAATCTGAACATCTATTTCGCTAACTTGACTAACTAAACAGGCTACAACGGCGATCACACCGATCAGTTGCTGTGGTAAGTTTTTAATACCTTATTTGTTGGGATGATGTTATATTTGAATCATATGACACGTTGATTAATCTGTTTATACGTCGATGATAAGGAATTGTATCTTATCATTGATTTTTTTGTTAGCAGTTTAATGCTTTTGTTGCATATTTAGCGCACTGTCTGAAGAGCTCAGTGATCAATCAGAATATCAGATATTATACATGTATTGCTGGTTGAGAAGAACCAACTTGTTTAACTTGTTTTGGATTATTTATTGGATAACTTTGCTGTGGTTTCCTTGCCATGATGATGGTGCAGCTGCATTTTGCAATAGCAATTGACAATTTCTTTAATCAGGCCATAAACAAAGTCTGAATGATGACACATCAACTCAAGAGCAAAAGAACAATGTCTTTACAGTTCTGATGAGGAAGCTTTCCAGCAGTTGTTGCCAGCATTCTTTGAAAGCATTTTTCACTTTTCTCACAAACATTAATGATGCTGTGGGAAGCGGCCCTATATAAATTATCCCTATTTTTCAATTGCAGGCATTGGGAAGACAGAACCTGAGCCAAGAACATTGCAGCACTTATGGCAGGGGAGTTTCATCTGGACTCTTCTAATTAGTTACTTCTAAATTTGAGAAATAAATTGTCTTGTAAATATTGATACTGATCAGATTAAAGGTGCAAGACTTCATAATTGCTACAATTGGTGCTTATTTTTGGAATATTATATCCACTTACTTAATAAATGACGCTCGTGTTCTGACTAGCTCTATCTATATTTTGCCGCACAAAGTCAACACCCTGACTATGCCACTGCCTTGCAGCCTTATTCTCCCAATTTTCTTCACTTTGCACAGCCATAGTATAGCACTCAGCCCCTGGAATTGACATGTGGTGAAACATTCTTAAATGTAACACACAAGTAAAGTGTGGTGAAACATTCTTAAATGTAGTACACAAGTAAACCTCAAGGATTGAGATCCTCAGCATTGGGCTTGATTGGTATTTAATACAGTGTGGTTGATCAACTATGGTTTGATATATAATGAAAATATACAACACAACGACATTTGAGTTGTTAATGATCTTTAATTTAATAATTTAACAGAACTGTATTGTAAAGAGCAATGTCTAAACTTGTATATTGATTATTGACTATTGTCCTCTTGATGATTGATGCATAATTTAACAGAACTGTATTGTAAAGAGCAATGTCTAAACTTGTATATTGATTATTGACTATTGTCCTCTTGATGATTGTGTGAGGCTTCAAAACATCAAAACTTCTTCCCAATTGGTATTGTCTTAAATACATCTGAAATACAACATACAAAACTATTTTGAACATTTAAGTACAGATATTTTCAAAGCAACTGTGGCCACAAAACATTTCATCAAACATTCCACAGTACATTTCATCTCGCATTTCATTTCAAATACAGCACAGATAATGTCAATGACGTTGGCTCCCTTTTTCAGTTTTATTCAAATTTTCAAACTTATTGCGACAAGTTTGAAAATGTTCCTACATTTTGTGGTTAATATTGAATAGAAAGAGCAGTAGCGAAGCCAGCCTGACAGTTTGGTCATGCAATGCAAATTTCAAATCATTATCATTATTCATTTCTTTAGAAATTGATTGTTTTAAAAGTCTATGAACACGGAAATATTTGCATAGCGCTGATAGGTTCAGGCTGCGAGCTACTTTCAAAAAGTGGTAGACACAGCTCAAGCATCCGAAAAATTTAGTTTGAAAACAAGAAATCCCGTGAAGGACTGAAGGTGAGAGCTCCAGCTGCGAGTGTGATCCTGATAAAAGTGGAGTATATGTTATGCGACTTATTGTTGTGTACTTGCAAAACAATAATTTCCATTTTGTTTGATATTTAGATTTTAGAAAGTGCTTCATCCGTGAAAGAAATTTTCCAAATACAGAATGGGTGTACAATAGAAGAGGCAATGATAGCATGCAGGCACAAACAGGGTCAATTGTGAAAGAAATAGAACTAAACAAGGGCATATTGGAAATATTTGGTGAAAGTGTCTATACATAAAATATTATAGAGAGCTTAAGCAAGCCACAGATGTACAAAATTGAATACATAATTCTTGCATAAGCAGTTCTTGCTGGAAATCAAGAACAGCAGTCAGTGTAGTCTCACATTTGTGATTTGAAACAAGTACAGCAGTCACCATCTATTAATAACAGCTTGTTTGAATTCCGATCGGTGTTCATTTATTTATACATAAATGCTACTTGCCAGAACATTCACAAGGGGCAGCATTTAATTTGTATTAGTAAATGAATTGAAGCACCAAATTTGGCACAATTAAATGAACAATAATAGGGTAAAATTAGGGATTAACATTTAACACACTGGTTAAACTTAATAAATATAAACAGTGTAATTATAATAACATCATTAAATTTATTATTATTCAATTGTTATTAAGCAGTAATGAGCCTCAATACATATTCTTCTATTACTCTCCAAGGAAAACATATTATGTTTTATTATTTTTTGTACATGTAACATGTCCAAAGACTTTCTCCATGACAGGTTGTCAACCTCATATTTATTATCTCCTGTCTTCCATTCATTATAAACTCTGCCAAATTCCTCAGCTAATAACAGGTATCTGTTGATACAGGTACATGCCACTAGAAAATTGCTTCGTTTTTCATATTTTTATCAACATCAGGGCCAATATGTATGCAACTTGGTGATGGTTTTCTCTTTAGCTTCAACAGTACTATCCGATTGTTATTACAATAATTAACTTTTAACCTCACATGAATGCATATCTTTTTATGAAAAGGGGGCCTTCCAGAGAATATGTGATGCTTTTTGGTTATTTTTGCCACCCCTACTCCCCTTGTGACAGCTACCATTACACTCGCTCAAAAATTATGTGACTCTCAGCCTACCTCCCCACCCTCACAATGATATAAATAATTAGTAATTTGATAGTGTGTGCTGGAACAACCTTTAGTCCTTTATGTCCAAGTTCGGTATATAAGATGGGAGTGATGCCAGTATATGGTGTATGGGTAAATATCAAGATTTTTCTCGGCATCTCGTTCAATAAGATTAATAAAATTATTAATAATCTTACATAATATATAGTTTTCAAATAGAATATGGATTTGCATAAACGTTGTCTTGCTCTATGTCAGTGCATCTGTCACATTACACTACATGTGATACTTCCTCCTGCTTGTGTGACAATATTTGACTTAAACACTCCCCTCCTCTCCACCCAAAGCATCATATATTTTGTGAGTTGGCCAGATTGTCCTGATGGGTGCACCCTAACTAAGCCTTTTAGATTTTGTCTTTGAGGTAAGCCAACCAATACTATAATATTTGCTCTTCAGGTCTTCAACATCTCATGAAATAAAACACTTTGAAACAAAAGTAATCTATAAAGTATATATATATATATATGACAATGCAAAATTGTACAAACACATAACGTACTGTAAACATTGCTAATGTACTATGACAACTATGTCAAGCCAGACTGCAAAGTTTGCTGTGCGCACGGAAGATATTCCGTGCGCATTTTCGAGCTGATGTGCGCATTTTTTTGATAATTGAAGTCATGTGCGCAATTTGATATTTCAAGAAAGAGATTTATTAGATAATTGGAATTTTTCCTCATCTAAATGTGCACATTTTGTCTCATATGTGAAATATATGTGCGCCCATATTTTGGCAAGTCTGGATGTCAAGTATGTAAACAGATCGTGCTGTTTGGGTGGGTGTTTAATACTAAATAGTTGCCCTCAATTTTTGTCATTCTTGAAATAAATTATTATAATTCCATGTTTTATCTATATTGTATGGACATAATATCCTTAAATACTTACATTGATTTGTAGATATTCTGCATATCCCTCCATGTTACGTTTACAAATTCTGACGATTCCGCCATATTGGAAAACATTTTGTGCTGGATTTTACTACATCCCGGCACAGAATACTATACAGAAAGTCATCTACATATTGTTTTTGCATAAGTGCTATTCGTCATCGATTCGCCACTCAGCACTAAGTGCCCTAAACAGAAGTAGTCACCCCCTGGAAATATAGCCATTTTGAATACTTCCAGGACCAGGGGGGTGACTACTACTGTTTAGGGCACTTGCTGAGTTGCGAATCGATGACGAATAGCACTTACGCAAAAACAATATGGAGATGACTTTCTGTATAGGTTAGTATTCTGTGATTCCGAGCGTTCTTTGTCAGTGCCCGCTGATTATCAGCGGTATACGATGATAACATTGAGTGTTTCCAGAACTTGCAGCTAAAGACAGGAATCTAGTCCGGCATATTTTGATATAGACTTGCTACAAGTCGACTCCGTTGACGCGCGGTAAAGCCCAGACGCGCAGTTGATCGAAGATGCCAGTTGTCTTGGCTTCGTAAACATATAAAATTAGAAAGTTTAACTTACGGTGGGTTTGAATTTCATTTTTCAACTCATGTTTCTATACAAAAATTGCTATAATAGTTTTCTCATCAAAACCTGTGAGATTTCGTACGGCCAAAATCGGCATTTTTCGAAAAATACGGAAATGCCAAATTGAAAATTTGCAAAAAATCTAGCCGAGAGCCTCAAAACGAGATTATCCTTAAACGGTAGTCTGAAGCTTTCTTAATGCCTTAATCAAAGTAATTTAGATATAAAAATTCGCGCTGATACCAAAAACGGCGACACTATTTATGTGATCTGAAATTGTTCACAAAAGTACCTTTGAAAATGCTGCCAGAAATTCTATGTTTATACTATTCTTGCTTGTTAAAGCGATTCGGTTGAGAGATTAAAGTTCATTGATTCCAGAAAAATGGGCAGTTTTGAAATCATATGAATATTTTGCCTTTTTTCTCTAATATAGTAAATAGTAATTCAAGGTGTGAAAATCAGCACAGTAAAATGTAAAGAAATAAAATATTTCAAAATTTGGTCGCGAGTATCAAAGCCAAATACGGTTTAAAATACCCCTAATAGCATATACATTATATTGGGGAAGAATTTGTTTACATCAAAATTCGCGCTAGTACGAATTTTGGTGATTTTCTGGGATTTTCCGTCGAATTCCGAGAGTCTCCGATCTTTTCCGATACGTATAAAGATGTTTCTTTACGCAATTTTTAAACTTTTAAAAGTTATTATTCATTTGCTTACACTCTCAGTCAGTCAATCAATCAATTAAATAATTTCGGTTGGTAGAAAAACTGGGTCAAAATTTGTAAGAATCGCCCGGAATTTCAATAGCCGAGTTTACTCGCCCCAGGTCTCATTTCTAACAACCGCGCGAAATCCAACGCATGCTCAAACAAAATTCCCACCTATTCCTCTGGAAACACTCAATGTTATCATCATATACCGCTGATAATCCTAATTGTCATCGCGGGCACTGACAAAGAACGCCCGGGATGTAGTAAAATCCTTTTGTGCTAGTCCTCTAGCGCGCATTTCATTCGGGGACGTCATGGAAATATAGAACGCGCGTATAGAGGACTAGGGACTAGTCTGTAATTAATGAGGGAAAAACGAATTATTAAGGCGTGCGTCTTTATCGGGCTTGCAGTGTCCGCGCACTCCAAACCACTGATCTATATATTACTGATATTTATATTTGATCTATATAATATGTAGAAGAGCCTGCGGAGGAGGCAGATAATGAATAATTATTTTAGGTTTAAAGATGTTTGACGCGAAACCATGCAGGATGATTCATATTAAAAGTTGTGAACGTTCTCTGGTAATAAATATTTATTTAGGTTAACGAGCTTTCGACTGCCAGTCTGAAGTCTTCGACGGGTAGATTACAATATGAATAGCGTGATACCAAAGCTCGTAACTTAAATAAATATTTATTACCAGAGAACGTTGACAAACTTAATGGCAGGCGCTTTGCGTTTCCGAATATTTATATTAAAATTATAAAAAACGAGTAATTGTCACAGCTTAAAATGCCACAGTTGTTGTGAAAATATTTTGCCGTAGTCAGAAACAGCCTGAAGTCCCTGAACGACTTCGAAATTGCCGTTTTATGATAATTATCCCGCCGTCAGTGGCAGTCAGCAACTGAAAAGAAGCTGTTCTTTCTGCTAATGAAGATATAGTAATAGTAATTATAGACATGCATTTTGTCTACAAAGAACTACAATGAAATGAAGGGGATTCGAAAGCGAGGACAACCTATATGCGTAGGCATTGGCCTCCTCCGCAGGGAATAATTGACACAGACTAGTTTCTAGTTCCGTCTGCGCACGCATTTTATTATTAGGGAGTTTAAGATATGCCTAATCTACGACGCGGACGTGACGAAAAAACAGTCGCAAATGTTTGGAAACCCGTGTAGCTGAAACTGTGAGAATAGCGACTGTTTTTCGTCACGTCCGCGCCGTAGATTTAGCATATCTTAAAGTCGCTATTTTCTCGTGTAATACACCCTTCCGGAAAGTACGTTGTCTTGGCTATAGAGCCTCGCTTTCATGATCGAGACTTTGGCTTTTCCGCATTTTATATCATCTATTGCAGAAATATCTACGAAATCATACAGTTGAATAGTAGTGTAAAATACCTTAATATAATTAGGTCACCATTAGGAAGAGAAAAGGCTTCAAAGCCGAGGTCTCGATCATGAAAGCGAGGCTCTATAGCCAAGGCAACGTACTTTCCGGAAGGGTGTATTAGAAGAACACGTGAAGAGATTGGAAGCTAGTAACAAGGGGAGGGGAACACTGCTCGTCCCTCACAATCCCCTGTTACCATCCACCTGTTCTGCTATATTGCATATAACCTTGCCGTTTGCCAAAGAGTTGCCTGCGGAGGCGGCTACGTAATCATGCAATCTGTTGCAATTACTTCGGAAATAATATAATTATGTGATGTTGAGAAATTGATTGTCTAGCGGTCCCAGATAAATATTAAATTAATCCTGCATGGGCTTGTCTTGGCGTATATTTCCTATATTGTGCGTGTCTTTCCTATATTTAAAGCTTATTATATGCGCGTAGGTTTACGACAAACCGGAAGAGATTAAATTATCTTTAATTATCGGAATTCCAAAACATTAATGCTCAGGCAAGATTCAAAAAGATAAATGAAATGTACCTTAATCCCTACTCGTCAGGCTGAGACGTACCTGATAGTATTATCTATATTCTTTGCCTGAACGTGTCTGGCTACAGTTTTATGTACACATTTTCTTAGCACTTCGCCTTTGTTTTTTTATTCTGTATATTATACAAACATGTGACGCTCCCGCTTTCCGGTGGCTATGTAGGGTGTGTATGTTAACAAGGTTCCTGTTTGAGGTTTAAATATTCATATACATATAGTTTTTATGATATATTAAGCTCAACCGTGGCAACTAGCTAACTAACAACATCACTTCGAAATTTGCCAGCTATGCTGCTTTTCAATGTTTTAACTTTCCTATTTCTAATACTCAGGAAAGACATCCTCTTAGAAGCAACTCATGGTAAGTGAATAATTATACTGTACCTTTTCGAATATTTATCTCGATAATAAGCGCTGATAAAAATATGTTCTGAACACGATTCGTTTTGTTTGCGCATTAAATTCATATATACTTTCATGAAGTTGGGTAAATTAACATTATATTCAATTTAATTTGAGGAAGTGTCAGTGCATGGAGACATTTGAAACCAAACAAACTTGCTTCCCAAACTGCAAATAATGTTTAAGAAGCGCACTTTTCGATTCGGAAGCATTAATGCTTTTCACCGGTTAATAACCTTTAATCTTATGTTTGGGTACGACATGCAGCATAATCATCTTAAACTTTACTCTTTGTGATGGAGCCATTTATTTAGTCAGCACTTGTCTTATTTATTCTACAAGAGCGACTACAGGCAAACGAAAGTAGTCATCCAAATGTGTCCTGCTGTGCTAACCTTTGGGAAACATGGCCAAGTTGGCCATAATGTTTCCAAAACAATATTTTGACAATGTCTTGATTGTACGCGCAGACAAAAGGTTGCATTGTTTATGTGGTTACGTAGTGTGTTATTAAACAGCGGCAATCATCATATTCAAAACGATGCGATGGCCGAGTTCAGTTGTCATTTAAGTATATGCATTTTGAATGAGGGATGCACAATAATGCAGTTACTAATAAAAGAATAACTGAATTACTTTACTAACAAAGTGGAAAGAATAGATATAATCTCCCCTAATAATACTATTTTAAAGTACAAAGTGGTCCGGGATCGTTTACAATTCTTGTTCACGTACCAACTAAGAAAAACTCCTAGCAGTAATTGAAATATATAAAACTAACTTGCAAATTTTGTCAGATGATTGGCCCACTGGATATTACAGTTTGCCGAAACCCAAATCAGGCTGCCCGATAACTGCGGGCAAATCTTGGACAGAAGGATGGATAGAACAGGATCTGGAAGACAATAAAATGCAAAGTAGTAACTTCTCATTAAATTTCCATATGGATGCGACATTAAACAAGGATAGTCATGAAACCATGACACGAAAATTCTGTACCAAGGAAAATCATTCTGGAAAGTGGAAACCTTGGCCAAAAGGTAACAAATTTCGATCTCGTATAGATACAAATTACTGCCTTTCCACATCTTCGGTATGGACCTGTGTATATGGAGGCCAACCAGGTTCCCAGGGCCCCCTGATTAATTATTTCAAGCGACTGAAATTACTTTTCTGTTTAATTTAGTCTCCATTTTTGCGCCTAAATTTAGTGATTTTTATTATATAGGTGCGTATTGCATATACAAGGCACCAAGCAATTGTCCTTTAAGAATGGTAAGTGGTTCTATAGAATGGGATGACGAGAACACTGGCAATACTAATAGCTATGACGGTTCAGTTCCTGACGGATCATACAAACCTAACACATTGATCAAGTTTTGTTGTCAAACACAAGGAAAGTGGTATCAAGCTATTGACTTGCCTACAGATGTACCATTTTATTTATTACCTTATGGTTCTACCAACTGCCAACGCGTGAAATGGGCTGTTAGTTCTCTAGAGTACATCATGTATGATACTGAGGATGAGACCAATAATGACACATTTCTTGGAAGCCATGTCTTTAGTTATCAAGTGAAAAGTTTGCCAAAAGTATTTTACTGTCATTATCAAGGTATGTTAATAATGCCATATAATATTAACAATATCAAATGCATACTAAAACATTTATAAGTAATTACATAACTTGTGAGTTATGGATTAAATAGCCGGATTAATTTTTTCCGCAGCCGAGGAGATACTTTTACAAATATTGCCGAGGCCAAGGGAAAGGCCACTATTACCGCCAAATTTTCGAATCTTACCGACGCAAATTGCAGAAATTCACGTTAGTATCAGGTAATATTTTGCGCATGCGTGCAAGAAACATATGACTACAACCGAAACATATGTGCGACGAGGGCCTGAATACGAGATTAATATTCCCTCTGAGAACAAAAGTGTAATGAAGTTCGAATTATAGTCGCTTAACGGTAAAACACTCGGATTTCTTGTAGAATATAAACCTTTAATTTAACACCAAAAACCTTAATACTACTATTATACTAAAATCGTCCTACAAACATGTGTTCGCGTAATTTTCCTAAACCGGAAGTCGCGTGAACTTCACGTGCTCACTAACATCACAAATATAAATAGTTCAATGTAAACAAGTCAAATCGTTCGTACACTCCCCCAAAGTTTACTACGAAGTTATAAACTTTAACAACATTAATGCCTCAGTCGTCTTGCTAGTTCTCCCACTATGGCAGCCGTTCGTCTTGGTCTTCCATCTTCTCGGGGTGGATCAGAAGGTAGTTGATCTTCGTCGATACGTTCGGTGGTTGCTGGTTCTTCAGTCTCTACATCATCACCTTTCGCAGCGGTATTTGAACGCACTTCGATTGGAACAAGGTGTTGAATAGCTCTTCTCGTTGTATGGATATTACCGTTCTCGCCGCTTACTCTTAACTTCGCCGCCCTCACCTTTCCATCAGCTCCCGGAATTAACTCTTCTACTCGGGCTAGTCGCCAGAATGCCCTTGGCGTCCACTCCGTTTTAATAATCACTACGTCTCCTTTCAGAATTTCTCTCGATTTCGAATCCTTCGACTTAGTAGTTGCATGTTCTCGTAAACTAGTCAAATATTCTCGACGCCATTGAGATGTTAACTGACGTAGCAAGGTCTTGTGATGACGAATTCGTTTCGTAAGAGAATGGTTTGTGCTCACTACCTCGTGGTGGGAACTGTTGGGTTGAGTGGTTATGCGTCGTCCATAGATGAGGTCTGAGGGGGTTAAAGGGTAGGAAACGGATTCATCATCCCCGTACACATATGTTATTGGCCTCGCGTTAATCACTGCTTCAATTTCCGTAAGAATAGTTTGAAGCTCGTCAACAGAAAGAGTAGATTTGCCAATCACCTTCTTCAAAGGTCTCTTCACGCTACGTACTAATCTTTCCCAAAATCCGCCCCACCATGGGGCTCGTTCCACAATAAATTCCCACGCCTTCGCATTTCGCACGAATCGAAGCACATATATGCTGTAACTCGTAGTAATCGCGTTAAGCTGCTGTATCGGCGATTAATGTCGATAACATTGGCTATATCGTGGTCGTCGGGAGTTGCTTCGTTGGTCGCTAAGGAGTGGATAACTTCGGGCGGTTGTTTAACCATTTCTAACACCGCATCTTCGTTGATTGTGTTGCCTTGTGACGTCACGTCGTTAGGCCAAGTCTCGGGGGAATGATGGAGAAAGTCAGGACCATTCCACCATGTTTCATTAGATCCTAGCTCTCTAGCGTCGAGTCCGCGGGACGGAAGATCAGCGGGATTTTCAGTGCCCGGGCAAAATCGCCATGAATCAACCGATGTCAGACTTCGAATTTCGGTCACTCTATTTCGAATGTACTGTTTCCAGGCCCGATCGTTCTTAATCCAACATAACGCCGCCGTCGAATCCACCCAGTGTGTTGTGTCGATTTCGCCAATAACATCCCTTATTTTCCTCGTTAATCGTGCGAGAATTAGTGCTCCTAACAACTCTAAACGCGGGATACTCTGACGTTTGGTTGGAGCGACTCTTGTTTTTGCGGCAACTAATGACACTTGCACTCTACCGTCGCCGTAAACAGATCGTAGGTATACTACGGCACCATACGCTCGTTGCGAAGCATCGCTATACCCATGCAACTCAACTGCCACCGGGCTCGTGTCCGTGCAGAAATAATATCTTGGAACTTCGATCGAATTTAAGTGAATGATCTCTCGACGTATTGCCAGAAACTTCAGTTTTAGCTCGCCATCTAGTTCTTGATCCCAGTCTAATTGATCAAGACAAAGGACTTGAAACAAAATCTTTAAAGTTACTGTAAACGGAGAAAGCAGGCCAAGTGGATCGAATATCTTGGCCACAAGCTTTAGCAACGTTTCGTGACCGGTAACGAATTTGCGTAATTTTGCAATTCTGTAAAATCAAAGAATATCGTGTCCGAGCAGGTATTCCAACGCACTCCTAATAATTTGATAACGTTATTCGGTGTAGCTATATCTTGACCCGTCGACGATTTCGCGTAAGATAAATCATCCTCTCGAGAGACTACATGGTCGCCATTATCTCCTTTGATCTTTCGTAAATTTCGAGCGTTTTGGAAACGCTTTTCTCCCCCGACAATAAGTCGTCAACATAAAACGCTTGAATCGCAGAACAATAGTTGCGGGATTAATAATAATTATAATAATAATAATTTATTCATTTATAAAGCGCTAAAACTATAAATATTCTAAAGCGCTATCATTACAAGTTCAAATATAACAATGTGATAAAATATGAATGAATTTCTACTATATACAGGTTAAAAATATAGAGAAACAGTGTCTTATGATTACAAAGCTACTGCATTTAAAAATGAAATGCCTTTTTAAAAAGAAAGGTCTTCAGATGGTTTTTAAAAGTTTCCACTGATGATGCCCTACGAATATCACCAGGGGGATCGTTCCACAAGGAGGGGCCTGCCTTAGCAAAGGCTCTATCCCCAAACGTTTTCCTCGTTGTCTTAGGGACCATTAGCAAATCCTGGTCGTCAGAACGCAGACCGTAACAACCAGCAGGCTTAGGGGTCAAAAGGCTAGAGATGTATGATGGTGCTTTTGCATGAAGGGCCTTGTACACCAGCAACAGTATCTTGAAGGTCACACGGTGCTGCACAGGGAGCCAATGAAGATTAAACAAGACAGGAGTAATGTGATCGAATTTAGGGATCAGGCAGACCATGCGTGCCGCGGCATTGAGAACTCTTTGTAGCCGATCATATTGAGATTGTGGGAGACCATAGAGCAACGAGTTACAATAATCCAGATGTGAGGTGACGAAAGCATGTACCAAAATCTTTGTTGTCTCTTTCGAGAGGAATTTCCTTATCTGTCGAATATTATAGAGGCTGCGGAACGCTTTACTACACACTTTCCCAATGTGAATTTTCATCGACATATGGGAGTCAAACCATGTTCCGAGGTTACGCACCATGTCCACAGATTCGATCGTAGACTCACCAACTGTGATCTTATTGACTTGAATCTTCGACATTTGCTGCTTTGAACTGATGATTATAAACTTAGTCTTGGAATCGTTGATCAAGAGACGGTTTGAAAGCATCCAAGCACGGATATCAGCAACACAGTTTTCGATACTTGTTAGCGCAGCATCCTGAGATAAAGATGTATCTGGTCGAAACGAACGGTAAACTTGGGTGTCGTCAGCGTAACTATGTGCATTGGGAAGGTGTTTGTCAATGATCTTAAATAACCCAGCCACGTAGAGTATGAATAGGATAGGGCCAAGGCAGCTACCCTGCGGAACTCCAGACTCAAGATTGAAAGCATCCGATTTATGGCCATTAATTAAAATCCTCTGCTTTCTCTCAGATAAATAGGATGCTAACCATTTCTGTGCATCTCCAATAACACCAACGTCTTTTTCAAGTGTCTCCAGGAGAATCGCATGGTCGATGGTATCAAAGGCGGCGCTTAATCAAGTCCAAACTTCTTTAAGAGAGGTAGTACCAACGCTATTTTCCAATGATCGGGTACAATACCTTCACAGAAAGAGAGATTTACAATTGTAGTGATGACTGGGGCTAATTCATGACAGCAGAGTTTAACCAGTGATGTAGGAATGGGATCCAATTGGCTGGAAGCATTTGAAGATTCAAGGATGATCCTCCGAACTTCATCCTCCGTAACCGAGGAAAATTTATCCAATTTTACTCGAGGCTGGTAAAATGAAACATGATATGATGATACTTTAATGATATGCTCCCAAGTGGGCTCTTCAGCATAAAATTACAACAATTTAAATATTAATATAACAGCTAATTTAAAATATTATGTTAAGATAATTTAAACTATATATCTATAGGACTTTCTAAATTGTCAATTTGTGATAAAAGGATAAAAATTATGGATTCGAATAAAACGTATCTAGAATATGTGATTTAAGTTTCTTCTTAAAACGTCTTACTGTCGGAATGTTTTTAAATTTGTCTTCTAAATCGTTCCAGATTTTCGTTCCTCTGTAGTGAAACGTTCTCTGTCCTGCTGCCGTTCTGTAAAATGGAATGTGGAGCAGATCTTGATAGCGCATTGGATGATCGTGTAACTCAGCACGTTTACTAAACTTGTCGCATAAATAATTGGGGGCTAGGTTGTTAACGCACTTATAGGCCATTACTGTATCTCTAAACAATAACAGTTGTTCGACAGGTAGCCATCCAAGTTCTTGTAAAACTGGTGTAATATGGTCAAACTTTCTGGTATTTGTGATGACTCTACACGCAAAGTTCTGTACTGCCTGGAATTTTTTCAAATTCACAGAGGAAGTATTAGACCAGACGGAGGAGCAGTATAAAAGCTTGCTAATAACAAGAGCTTCAATAACTAACAAGAGCGTATCACTGTCGAAGCTGTCCTTGACTCGGTAGATTTGAACTAATTTGGACATACATGATGAAACCAGTTTAGTAATGTGACAGTCATATGATAGGTGTGAGTCAAGAAGTACCCCTAGATCTTCGACGGATGGGACTGGCGTAATGGTTTTTCCCAAGAGTGGATTAACCGAGGTATCGCCAATTTTAGATTTGACGAGTTCAATTTTCTTGTAGAAGAAATCACCAAACTCATTGGCAAGGATGCAAGGGTCTTCGTGATAAGGTAACTCTTTTACTTGACGTTCATTGCTCAGAGAGTTAACAATTCTGAACAATTTCTTCGAATCACCGGCACATTCGTCAATAACGTTGGAATAATACGTTTTCCTGGTTTCATTTACTAAAGCACTATAAACATCACGGACATTACGATAGGCTTCTTTGTCACATTCGAACCCTGATTTAAGCATGGTTCTTTCCAGTTTCCTACGCTTAGCTTTCAGTTTTTTTAGACTTTCATTGAACCAGGGAACTTTAGGTCGAACAGTCATAACTTTCGATTTCAAAGGAGCATTTTGACATTTCATTTACACTTGACCATGTTACCTTAAATAGGTCTGAAGCACATATATCAGCTTTGAAAGCCTCAAGGTCAATCTGTTTGATCTTACGACAGTGAACCTCCTTAACTGAGAAGTTAGGACGAGGAATATCCAACAGACATTCAACAAAAGAGTGATCCGACAGAGCAAATGTCGCCAGAGGAGAGTTGGTACATTGACATGTTGGATGAGTCCAAAAGGATTAGCACTAAAGGGGTCATCAAACCAAAGAAAGCGAAGCATGTCCTTGTGTTCGAAATTGAACGAAATCTCACGAGCATATCGAAAAGATGAGGGATAAAATTCGGTCCAGTCTCAAGACAATCATTTAACGAAAGTTCTTGCAACCCTGGTTTGGCCGAACCGTCGTACACTATTCGAATCTTAGTTGTATCTTTGTCTTGGCGGATGACAGCGTGGTGTGGGGAGTAACGAGTTCCAACGCTACTAGGGGAATTGCTCTCATTATCCGGAACTCTTTCGACAATACCCGAACTGAGCTGATCTTTAATTATCTTATCGTATTCGCTGAGCAATTTCGGTTGATTTCGTAACTTACGATACAAGGACAACAAACGATTGTTACACGATTCGTAATTGTCGGATAGGGGTAAACGATTTTGCTTCCATGGTAGACTTACTTCGTAACGTTGCCGGTTAAATTCTATGTCCGAAGACAACTCGCTTGAGATAGGGTACAACTCGCATGTACCCTCGTCACAAATCCCAATCGTTTCAACATCCCAAAAGCGTTTGAGTTCGTGGGTAATCTCGTCTGGGGTTTCGTTAGAGAAATCAAATTCGCTCCCCCCTGAAATGATGAGATTATTGACAACGTCGGTCTCGTTGACAACGGACGAGGTATTGGTCGGGCCAGACAATAACCTATACAAATTTACTAGCAATCGCAAGGGGTCCATTTCCCCTCCGAATAACTTCACCGGTGATAAAGTCCCAATAGTGGTCGGAACCAATTAAAACATCGATTGATTGTCGGTCGTCATTAATTTTGGACAATCAGCCAGGTCTAAGTCATGTGGGTAGTCAGAAACATCAAATTTTGTTCCCAGTGGCGTACAAATAACAGGAAAATTCAATACCGAAATCGGGCAAAGTTCACCGTCACATGTTTCGAAATTTAAGGCTTTAAACCTAACTTAGACCTGAAACTGTCCGTGATGTACGTTGGCTTCCGTTATCAAAGAGAATCGTTACAGATGCTGACCTCAAACCATCTACATTTATTGCGGTGGCACACGTTGTTTGCAAGAGAACATGCTTTTTACTCGTGCTTGCAGTAGACGTCATTGTGACCCCTGAGATTACTTCAGAGTTCTCAGGAACCTCCAGTTTTTCCTCACGCCGTTCAACTGGAGACTTCGATTCATGCATTATGCAAATTGACTGATGATGCTGCCCACTACAATGTCTACAGTTTCCAGGGCCCTTACAATCCCTAGCATGGTGTCCCATGGTGTCTCCTATAAAGACACCTAAAACATCTTCCAGCTTTCTTCAGAACCGCCTTTCGTTCATTTACTGTCACTACGCTCTCGCATGATGCAGAATAATGCATCCCATTACAAAATGCACATTGTATCTTAAACCCGGCTTGACCTGTTCGATCACCGTCCTTCGTCCCAACTAACAAACTGTTCGCAGTAGGTGTATTTTGATTTTTTACACCCTCTACTCGCTTAGGATTATTGGAATTAATAAGCTACCGTACTGTTCGGCCGAAACGCCTAAGGAGGCTAATCCTCGTACATGGACACTAATCTTATCATATACAAACCTGAGCGAAGTCAGGCGGTCTCCTGTACAAGCCGATATCTTCAGTAGTTCGTCCATGTGAGCCGTAATTATCTGCTGAGGTCTCCCAAAACGATCTCGAAGTATATCAATAGCAGCGTCGTAATTGGCCCCTGTTAGGGTCAGCCCTTGTATCGCACGTAATGCAGTTCCCTCTAATAAAGAGTTCAAGTAATTAAATTTGTCTATCTTCGATATTTCTTGATTGTTATGTATTGCCGATTCATAAGAATCCCAAAATGAATTCCACTTCGTAATTTGTCCCTTGAACTTGGTCAATGACGTTTCGGTAGCCTTGTTTTAGAGGGCATTGTTGTTGTCGAATTTGCTGTCGTGTTGTTAATAGGTGAGGTAATACCAATATTACCACTCACATTCTCGTTTATAGTGCTCGTATTAGGACTATTAACATCGTCTGAACTCGCCGTCGTTTGAGTATTACTTTGTCCATGCATAGACTTTTCGATTTTCTTTATCGCATTTAAAATTCGCGCGACAACTTCCGTCGATTCCTCGATTTCACCTTCGATTTCCTTAACATCGCATAATCCGAGTATTTCCTCATCGATTTCGTTGATAATTTTCAATTTTTCCTGCAGCAAACTCTTGACAATTTCGCATCGACTACTGTCGTCATCCCCGGTAGATATTGCGAACTCTTCGGCCTCCTTTGCTAGTTTAGTACAAACTCCTCGATTCCCTCCTCGTTTTGCTCGAAGTCGATCTAAACATTCCTTCGCTTCTGCCATACTTTATAACTTTTATATCGCTTTATATCTTGTAGAATATAAACCTTTAATTTAACACCAAAATCCTTAATACTACTATTAGGGGCCGACCATTAGATTTTTGAGGGGGGGTTGGAAGAATTTGGAAAAAAATATCTTACAGACTCAGAAACAAGGAAAAAAAACATTTTTACGCGGAAAGTTCGAAAAAAATATATCGTGCACGACGTGCAGGAATGATGAGGTTAAAAAATCTTGCAAGTTGAAGTTTTTGTCTACTGAGCTGTATACATGAAAGTCCAACTTCAGTCTGAACTCTGAAACGTATTAAACCAAAATGTGAAGCCAAAAATAGCAAATGATATAGCCAATCTCATTGCCCAAGCTCATGAAGGCATTCTTGGCTGCCAGTTTCACCACCGTAGTTGACGAGCTGCCGCGCGTAGTCGTAGATCGTTTAAACTCCATAAAGTTCCTGGTACGTAGCATAATTTAATTTTATGCGTCGTATAACTCGATTAAATTCGACAGGTGAATTATAAAATTCGTCTCAGTCGAATTATCCACCCGATTCAAAAGAATTATCTTCTTAATATAAAAGTACTTGTGGAGAAAAATTTCAATGTGACCAAAAAAAATATCATGCAATATTCAAGATTCGAAAAAAAATCCATGCACATCCTTTTGGTTAAAAGAAAATGCTTGCGCTACTTGGCAGGGAAAAAAGTTTTTCCTTCCGAGAGCAATTCTTCCAACCCCCCTCAAAAATCTAATGGTCCGCCCCTTATACTAAAATCGTCCTACAAACATGTGTTCGCGTAATTTTCCTAAACCGGAAGTCGCGTGAACTTCACGTGCTCACTAACATCACAAATATAAATAGTTCAATGTAAACAAGTCAAATCGTTCGTACAAAAAGACTGCAAGGCGATAATGGTGTTAATAATTAACACTGTATTAGCTACCTCCTTCATAAGCGTTTTAAAAAGATAGGAAGCGAAAATGAGGGCGTCCAGTATTTAATTTCTCGCTCCCTTCCGGAATTAGTAAAACTCCTATGGAGGAGGTAACAGTTGATATGGATTATGTCATATGAGCAAAAATGCAAAATCGTTAAATCACCCGTTTATAGACAGACATCTTCCTACACAATGTTTATAGGGTGATATGTTAGAGAATGACTTACTAATATCACACCCACAAACGTAAACCTTTTGTTGACAAACATAGCATTAAGTTTTGTAGGAAAATAGAGGGTTGTCGTCTTGTCGACAATTTAAATGATGAAATGTTTTCTACAACGCACAAAATTATGATAAATATTATATAAAAATAATAGAATATTATTATAATTCTTGTTTTCCAGGTTGTCAACACAAGTATCGAGATCATAATGGATCTTTTACCTCATCCAATTCAACTACTTATTCATACCCTGACTTTCAGTATTGTTCGTGGTCAATTGAAGTCAACACAACTCTAAATATTTCCCTGAAATTTATTAACCTCAGCATTCCAAATTGTAAAGAAAATTACATCAATATTTACGATGGAAATAAGGAAAAGAAAGCCTTACTTGTGAGATTGTGTGGAGAGAATGCTACCTCCGGAAGATCAGTGATTTCGCCCTCGAATAGTCTACATATTGTGTTGAAATCTGGCAACAATTCTGGTGATCCAACTGCCAGTTTGCGATTTTCAGCAAAATATGAAGTTTATCATGGAAAGATAAGTATGGATGTTGATTTACTTTGATTTTATGAAAATACTTTAATGGAAATTTAAGAATATATTACATGCGAAAATGTTTGAGGTAACACGATAGATTCAATTGGTAACAACAACAACAACAACAACAACAACAACAACAACAACAACAGCAACAACAACAACAACAACAACAACAACAACAACAACAACAACAACAACAACAACAACAACAACAACAACAACAACAACAACAACAACAACAACAACAACAACAACAACAACAACAACAACAACAACAACAACAACAAGGACGACGACGACGACGACGACGACGTCAACAACAACAACTATCCGCAAAATCATTGTCTTGTGAACCAGGAAAATATTTCTGACTGAGTGGTTTACGTCATATATAATCGTCAAGACGTCAAATATTGTAGTCATAACTTTAATGATAATTATATTGTCTTTCCTTTTTATATTGCCATCCAATATGCACTTTCAAAAAGATTGTTCTTACCATAAGACCTATTTCTCATAATAAAGAAGTATTTTTAGTTTATAATATCTTGTTAAAATTAATTTGGGCATAACTTATTCTAATGTATCTTAATTAATTAATTATTGTTGATAGTTGCAATTACCACTGACTTGGAAAATCCATTTTGTTCCAGCTTGTAACAAGGCATAATAGTTGATCGATTATCGGTTGTAGTCAGATTATTGATTGATTGATTTTTTATTATAGTCCGTTTGCTAAACAAGCTAGAACTTTCCTTTCAATAAGTATTTTCATATAAAACAAGACGTACTACGAATAAAAACATCTTGTGCACAGAATAACAAGAAAACGAGAATCTGCCGTGTACCTCGTCTTTTAATTATTATAACTCAAATCTTGAGTGTACACGATGCTTTTATTCGGAGTATGTTTTCTTTTATATTTCCTGAAGTTGTCGGCTGGAAATGAAATATTTTCTTCCTATTTGTTATTAGCTGTACAATCAACTATCCCAGCGTCAACAAACCAAGGCAATACGTTTGAGACATCGACCAATGCTTCAAAGATTTCTACAAGTGAGAATGAAATGTCAAAAACTCTGGAACCAGCTGAGCGTGGTAGCACTGATGATCCAACTACTATGATCTTATCAATAACCATTCCTGTAATAGCTTTGATTCTACTGATACTAGTAGTTATAATATGTTACAGGCGAAGGTAAATACGTTTATAGCTAGAAATACATGAATTGATCCAAGTTTCCCCAAATTATAACTCGAAATATTGAAATTTTTCGTGTGATTCTTGGTTTAAGGGCATTTACTATTTTTGGACTTTTGGACTATATTGTATTATCTTTGTCTCGTTCTTCGAAAACCTCACGGCTCTTTCTATTGTCTACCCCTAAACCATGACTGGTTTGAACTTTATATTTACAGTCTCATTATAATGTATTAGATAAAATAGTTAAATTCAATTTGGGTTTCCCATTATATCTGACTCGAAACCTAGGACCAAAGGCCATCAACCGCCATCTATCACATATGTACCATAATCCATATTCTGGTCAGCCGAGGTGAAGACAACATGCCCTAGGAACAAAAAATGTGAGGAACCCACGAATTTACTTCCCGAATTTACTTGAGTGCATGAGTTAACGCTATACGAGGTCGAGGCTGATAACTATAACTCAATAGGATGACATGGTCAGCCTCGAGTTCAAGTCATTGTTTCGTGTACTCGACCAAATTCGGAAAGTGTTAATTCATTCAGATTTGAGAAGGTTCCATCTTAACCAGCATCCTTTCAAGTCAACGCCCCACTCACTGAATTGCATGGACCTGCTTTCGTGTTGAGGTTTTCCGGCACTGGTTTGCTACTTGAAATTATAAGATTATCGCGGGACCGCGCAGCACATGCACCAGGTCTTAGCGATATATAGCTTGATGGAACTGAACCAGAAATCTCGTGGTCCGAGAAAAAGCATACCCGGGTTAGCATAATACTTTTTTCTTCCTTTCTAGATATTTGAAAGATTATCCGAAAACAATGAAACAAGAAAACAATGTCATTATTTCTGGTAAAGATACCAACAATCCTATCTACGAAAAAGGCGATACATACGAGACAATAGCAGAATTTATTGACTCCGGGCCAAATCACAATTCAAATGATAATGTTCTGTATGAATATAGTGAAGGTTCTAGAGGAGAGTCACTCTACAGTCACCCTGATGAAAGTGATTCAACGAACACGTACTGCAAACCTATTATGTAATTTATAGGAAAATGATTCAGCTTAGTTCGCACGAGTAAGCACAAGCATGTGGAGTGACAAATGGCAAAGCAAAGAGATTGATGTAGTAAAGTGTGTGCAATCATAAACTAATTCAACATAAGCACAACCATAATCTAACTCATAAGCACAATCAACTAACCTTAACCAAGTCGAAACAAAAGACATTTCTAAGGAATAAATCTTTGACCTATGTTTTTGCAAGCTCTAGTGGTAAAATGTCCTTATGTATTTCTGCTTATTTATGCTTATCTCACTTGTGCGCACTAGACCTCGAACTAAGTTTTAGGTGTTTTGCTTGTTTCTAACTTAACAGTCGATAACTGTACGAAAAGAACATGAACCAAAAAGACAAAATGAAAAAACATCCAAGGTATATATATATATATATGGATGCGCATGTGTCTGAGTATTGTACCACATGCGCTTGGTGAGGGCAAGAGTATGGTGTATAAATACGAAGTCACTCGCATCTAGACTGCGTTACAAGCTGCACTGACGAGCCGTTGAACGGCGAAACATGCATGTCTGCAGATTTGACTATATATATATATATATATATATCAAGGGTCATTCAAAATATTCTATTCTACACAATACTATAATATAGCTCCCTACAATTTTTGAAATATGAAACTGATTTATTACTTAATTAAATTGAAAAACTGTTATAATTATTGGTTAGAAAACAAAAATTGTATCAGATATATTGAGCAGCATTCTATTATTTGTGAAGTAAATTATTCACAAAAATGACGTCATTACCGTTGCTATGGTAACAATGACGTTTCAATATGGTCGACAAAACGCCTGGTTACCCCAACTTTTCATTTCATAAAACACTTTCTTCTAGTAAAATAGATTATCTGAACAAGTTTTAAGCCGCGGAAATTCTGTAGAGCCAAATTTTATTGATTTTTCGTTATAAACATAACAACGCTAATGACGTCATTTTTTGTGAACAATTTTCAGCTCTTAGAATGTTGAAATTCTTTAAAATATTTGATCCAAATTATAGATATTCTATATTTCAAAAAATTATAGGAAGCCACCTTAAAACTGACATTATTACATTATTTTGACATATGAAGCAATAAATTTCTACTATTACATGCAAGCTAAAAATGTTGTCAGTAGTCCCTTAGTATAATGGCTGAGCTCCGAGCTTCATTTTTAACACAATAGATACTACATCCACTGTTATTTCCAGATCAGTGCATGTATGTAAGTTGACCGGTATTTCACAATTTACAATGTAAATGTATAAAGGATACATTTTCCCGAGTTTCATCGCGATTTGATTTCACCATATCGCAAAATTTCATAGATAATTTCAATTTCCTGACTGCAAGGAATGCTGGTGAGCTTTTATCTCAGTCATGTTTAGACATGTCTATAAACTCTCGTCGCATGTGAGAATGGCGTATCAAATTACATGGAATCAGTTTGGTTTAAACATCCGGTCATTCAATACTGTCTGGCTTTATATGATAATTATATAATACAATATTCATTTTGTTCACTAACATTTTATTATATTTTGACAGGCAGTTTTGGTAGTTTTAGAACAAGGGTACATGAAGTGGTTCAAACCTCAGTAATAAGACTGTAGAAAATCAATAGATAGAAACACCAACGGACGTGATATTTTAATACGAGTCCGAAAGTCATTGCCGGTATCAGCGTTTCATATCAACAACACTATACGACTACATGCACTTTGTCTTACAATATTGACGATACCCGGGTATTGATTTCTAGCAGTATGGTAACTCAACTGGTGTATATCCAAAACTCATACATGACATTTCGCCAGATTCTGATTCAACAACAACCTAAATATAGGACTTTCACTCACTTTACCATGCAGCTGCTTTTAAAATTATCGAAATTCAAATTAAGCATGGAATGTAGACGCCCCACGGAGCACAGTTATATAAACAGCAATTAGAATTCATGAGATCACAATATCTTGACAGTTCGAATAACACGGAAACAACCAGCCTTGATCCAAACTGAAGATTTAGCGTTTCTATTTGGATTTCCGATTGTCCCTTTCATGATGAACTGGCTCTTTGGTTTTGTCTTTTTTGCTTGTGAAAGGATTGCTGTTAATAGTCAAGGTATTATTGTACATACCATGGACATGGTTGATATATTCAATTAATTATGAGACATTTAGTTCAAATTTATTACGTTGCAATTTTACGCTGTTTAACCAATTTCCTATAAGGCCAATCAGAGAAGGAAGAAGCTAATAGTAACAGTTACAGGGATATAATACAATATTAAAAGGATATTGAGATATTGTAGTAAATATTACAATTTAATTCTATTTTATAGCCAGAATACTGTAATATCACATTATATATCAGTCATAATAATCCGACTTTCTATTTTAACTTCCTGTTTTATTAAATCTTTGCAAACTATCGATATATCAAAATATTAGTACTAGGGGCTCTGTTGACTTAATGAGCTTCATATCTTCAATATTATATCTATTGTATTTTTGTGGCAGGGCATATTACTAGGGCATATATATATTCTATTAGTTGCACCCGAGTGACCCGATATTCGGGGAAACATTATCATGTCCATGACATCATTTATTTTGCTGATCTTTATTCCTAAAGACCATAATAGTGAGTCATAGTGCATTATGACCTAAATCACTGATGTCGTGATAAATATTTTCAGCAGCACGAAGCAAGTAAATTCTAGTGAACCGGCGAGCCCGAGACAATTACGTCGAGTCACGAATCATTCCAGAGTCAGTCATGAATAAGGTTACAAAAACTCATAGGCCTTACACGTCTATTTTATGCTTGTGGTTGTGGCTCGGATTGTAGTGCAATTTGCCCGATAATAGTTAGACAAAGAAACAAGCAGTCTTGGGGTACTATGCGACAGCAACGCGTCAAGTACAGTAGATCAACTATTCTTCATTTGCATTGAAATATATATATTGATATGGTTGTAAACCGGAAGTCGAAATGGTTAGTTCTTGATGAATGCTACATGTCAGCTACTGTATGTTACGGCCTTAGTTATAGCAATAGAGACTTTAATTCTTTATCCTTTCATAAACATAGATGAATGTCTGGATCGGGTGAATTGACATTTAGCCATATTTTTGACGGACAGCTAAAGAAATCTCCTAACTGAGAATGTCATACGAGGAAACAGCATCTTAACAGCAATTGGGACTGACATCTTACAAAATACCTTACTAACACAGTAACAGTGACAGATGAAAAATGGCTTGGATCAGTTTGATGTTCAGTTGTTCACTAACAACTGACATTCAATGACCTCATATTATAGCCAGGTCTATCACTTAAATGACAATATTCGTATTGGCCTTTTTACAAACTGTTTAAAATTATTACAAACGTTGTGATAGAAAGATAACAGCTTGCCTATACATTACCTAATTCTGGTAATAACCGCGTTATGCATGCCGATGTTTTAAAAGAATGCGGGATTTACCCGAAGGCCATTAGTGTTGGGATTAGTGCTAGGATTAAAATTGTAAATAGTATTACGACAATGCATCGTTAGATAGTATACTTCAGAATCAGGTTTCCGCGAGGAGTGTCGTAAAGCACTCGTACCTCAATACCTCATTTCCGAAGATTTTGACAAACTCGATCTCAGTCTCCTCGCGAAAACCGTATTTTAAACAATAATAAACAACGTAACAATAACCGACCTATTTCCCTGTTACCGGTATTGTCTAAAGTTTGTGAGCGGGTAGCACTCAACCAATTTGCATCCTACTTAACAACCAATCATCGGCTATCCATGCACCAGAGCGGAAATAAAATGTGGCATTCAACAGAAACCTTCCTTATTCACTCTACTGATATTATTCTTAAAGCTATTGACCAGAAGACAGTTACAGCAGTCATTCTTCTGGACATGAGCAAACGAAAATTATTTAACGCCGCTAAGACTCTCTTTTATCAGAGAAATGATCTCAATTTTCCTGCATATGAAGACCAGAATATCTTAGCTAATGATATTGGAGAATGTTTTGTTCAGAAAATTGAAAACATTCGAAATTAACTTGATTTGTCAGCTTCAGATTCGCACAACCCTGTTCTCGATGAATCTACTGCATTGAATGCCTGCTTTGACTCATTTGAACAATTAAGCGAAGAAGATGTAAAATATCTGATAACTAAATCAAATGTGAAAACTAGTTCATTAGACCCAATGCCGACTTCGATTGTCGTGCAGTGTCAAGATGTTCTTCTTCCTGTACTTACAAGAATGATAAACATGTCATTAGATTCTGGTCTTTATCCTGATGAATGGAAGGTAGCGGATGTTCGTCCACTACTTAAGAAATCGATTTTGGACACTGTTTTTGAAAACCTTAGACCTATTAGCAATCTGTCGTATATATTGAAACTTACTGAACGTACAGTTTTCAATCAAACAAACAATTTTCTGAATATACATAGATTGTATCCTCAAGGTCAGTCAGCATATCGCAAATTTCATAGTACTGAAACGGCTTTATTACGTGTAACAAACGATATCATGATGAACATGAATCGTCAACATGTCACTTTATTGGTCATGCTAGATCTTAGTTCCGCATTTGACGCCGTCGATCATGAGATCCTGCTTTGTAGACTGAATCACGAATTTGGAATAAAGGGGCGAGTTCTAGAGTGGTTTACTTCTTATCTCAGTAAGCGTTTTCAATTTATTTCAGTCAATGGTGGACGATCTAGACTTTTTGATGTATCATGTGGAGTCCCTCAAGGATCATGTTTGAGTCCCTTATTGTTTGTACTATATGTTAGTAAACTGTTCAGCATTGTTGAAAAACACCTACCTGATGCTCATGCATTTGCTGACGATTCACAACTTTATGTATCGTTCAAGCCAGATTCGACCTTTGATCAACTTGCTGCAGTCGCTGCCATAGAACATTGCATTGATGATATAAAGGATTGGATGCTCTCCGATAAACTAAAGGTTAATGATAGTAAAACAGAATTTCTAATCATTGGAACTCGCCAACAACTAGCGAAGGTCAATTTTAATTATCTGAGAATTGGCGACAACTCCATCAACTCGATCGACAAGGCAAAGAACTTGGGATTCTGGTTTGACTCGCAGATGAAATTGGAAACTAACATAAGCAAGTGTTCAAATGCAGCATTTTTTCACCTTTTTAACATTAGACGGATAAGGAAGTTCCTCACCTATGAAACTGTGAAAATATTGGTCAATTCGTTGGTGATAAGTCGATTGGACTATTGCAACAGCCTTCTTCGTGGGCTACCAACAATTCGTCTTAATAAGCTCCAGCGCGTCCAAAATGCCGCAGCTAGACTGATAAGCAATACTTCACGGTTTGATCATATCGCTACGACTTTATTTAATCTACACTGACTGCCAGTAAAATCTAGAATAGACTTATAGTTTTTAAGGCATTGCATGGGCTTGCACCTGAATATATAATTGAACTTATAACTATTAAGCCTCTATCTTGTCACAATATTAGATCGAACCGAGAACTTCTACTCCAACCACCTTCTGTGAAGACCTTGGCCACGTTAGATGATCGATCATTGGCTTCCGCAGCACCCACGCTTTGGAATTCCTTACCTTCACACATCCGGGAGGCTAGCTCAGTTGACAGTTTTAAAAGACTTTTAAAGACATACTTATTTAAGAAAGCCTACATGTAAATAAAATTCGTAATTTACGATAATTTGTTAAGATATAATTTAACTAAAATAGTTTTAACTAATTTTCATTCTATTTCTGTATTAATCTTTCTATATGATTTGTTATGCGCATGTGAACATATACAAATGGAACATACGCACTATAAATGTAAAAGTATTATTGTTATTATTATTATTATCAACCATGATATTCTACTTGCTAAATTGGAGGATGTTGGTATCTCGTCTTCAGGCCTGTCTTGGTTCAAACGTTATCTCAGCGGGAGGTACCAAGCAGTTCGTATAAAACTCAACAAAATCTGAGAGACTACCTTTGGTTAGTGGTGTCCCACAAGGAAATATTCTAGGTCCGTTGCTGTTCAGTATCTACATAAATGATCTACCGTCCACCACTAAAAAATGTTCCTCCGAATCTTATGTTGATGATACTAAGCTCCTTCTGTCCTTCCATATTAACAACACGGATACTGCAATAGCTGATCTGAACAGTGATCTGTTTAGAATTCGAAATTGGTGCTTTGCAACCTGCTATTACTTAACCCGGACAAGACAAAACTAATGATCTACGGAAGCCGTCAAATGTTGGAAAAACTACCAGAATGTAAACTCTCACTGCTTGGAAAAGAGCTAGTTCCTGCCAATTCAGTAAAAAATCTAGGCGTTCATTTGACCCAAACCTCTCTTTCGACAACTATATCCTGGCAACAGTATCATCCTGCAAGTCAAGTCTCTGTCAGATAAATCGTGCTAGGCATGCATAAAAAATTGCGCTCCTATCTACCTACGTTCTCAGTTTACACTGAGAGGTGAAGTGAGTCGTCGACATACAAGGAACAGTAACAAACTGGATGTTCCTCTATTTAAAAGTGCTACTGGTCAAAGAACATTCTACTTTAGAACTGTCTCTCTCTGGAACAATATTCATCCTGATCTAAAACTATGCAATTCAATCACAAGTTTTAAGATGAAATTAAGACTTAAACTACTTAATTCACCAATTTCTAGATAGTTAAGCGCGTGTGTGTTTTGTTTATCAGTTTGTTTTCACCTGTCTATGTTACGTTTCGTTGTCGTCGTTGTTATCGATTTCGTCTGTGTGAACTATATTAATAGTCTATTGATGATATTGTAAATTTATATTTTGTAATTTTGTCACTAAAAAGCTCCGTCAGGGGAGTGTCAATAAAGTCATTCATTCATTCGAAAACACACTGAGTTTATTTCTATATAAATGTATACGTTATGTTTCCTAAGAATAGAAACAATTACATGGATAGTGAATTAGATTTATTAATTGCGTTGTTCATGCATGTACCATGTTTTTTTTCCATTCACAGTGTGTATATATATATATTGTGGGTAAAACCAAATATTTTTGAAATAAGTCAAATATTGACTAATGGCTATATGTATACGACATTGTGTTTGTCAATTTCCATAACTGACTAATTGCTCTCAGTCGTTTGTAAACTTTTGTTAATATTGTGTTGTTTGTAGTTTGGCCACAGGATACGTATGGTCTACCTAAGCCAGTATCAGGATGTCCACCCACCTGGCAAGAAGGCTGGAGACAGCAAGACTTAGAAAATACAAATCCAAGAAGCAGTTTTTCTACCGATCTGCAATCACATATGAAGGCAACGTTGATAGGAGGCGATATAAAAAGAGGTTTTTGTGTCAAAAATTCCACTCACATTGGAGAAACTAGATCATGGCCGGCAGGTAAATTATATGATGAACCAACTATGGATGTATCAATCATGGATTTCTGTATATCATCTAAAATAACATTACTGCTGCCCACTCTGTAACAGCGCTCTTTAACCATTATGATATTGACTGGAGCCACTTTTTGAGAAGATTGACAATCGTGCAAATAATGCAATCAATACATAAGATAGTACTTCTGTTAATAATTTTTCTTTGACCCATATTAGACCCATATTGGTATATACCCATGTTGATGAGACCGTCTTGAGGGCTCTGGACCTTCAAAATTCGCTGGACAGCCCAGCTCGTAATAAAGAATGTTCACTACTCTCCTTCATACACTGATAATATATGTAGTGAAGAACCAAGTGCACAAGCAATATCTTTTCAGAAATTATAGTGTGATATTCGGTATCTTAGGATCTTACTGTGTGTATAGAAAGAATCCGGCTGGATGTCCTTCTGGTATGAAATCTGGTTATATAAAATGGGATGATGATGACAAACGACCAAACAACAACAGACACGGTGGTACCCTACCTGATGGTACTTTTGACAGCGACACCAAAATGTATTACTGTTGCCAGGATCAAGGACAATCGACACACTCTATTGAGCTACCTGTGGATAAACCATTCTATTTGTTACCACACAAATCCCAAGACTGCCAGAGAGTGAAGGGAGCAATAAGCACTCTGGACTACATCATTTATGATACAGAAGAGGTCAATAATCATGATGAATTTTCGGCAAGTCATGTCTTTACAGATAACATTAAAGGCCTTCCTAAGATTTACTACTGTTATTACGAAGGTGAGATTATTTATGTCGTAAATCGAATGCTAACCCGAAAAGCCGAAAATAGCATATCAAATTTTGTATTTTATTATCATATTTCAATCAATAAAAATACATTTTCGGATTGTGAAGTTTGATTTAATCTTAGTCATCTTCAGACTAAATAACAGAATATGTTACAAATTACTAATTATTATAGATTGTAATATGAATTATATAATATAATATAATTATAAATTGCAAGTAACAATTGAAGTAACTTATTCGTACCGAAATTCGCAACATATTTTGTTAGTTAGTCGTAAGATAATTTAGATTAGACCAAAAATTCACAATCTTAAAATACGTTGATCGAAATATAATTGTAAAATAATAGATTTCCACACATATCCGGATAAGTCTGCATCCGCAAACATTTTGTTGCGGATACGCCTTCCGTCCACACGTATCCGGAATAAAATGTTTGCGGACACAAACGCAACCGCGCAAACTTTTGAAAACGGTCTCCAGAGTGGAAACTTTTGAAAACGCCACGAATCCGGATACGTGTGGACGCACTGTAACCGGAACGTTTTGAAAACGATTACGTATATTAATTAATGAAATTTGAGATTTACCTACGCTAGCTAATAACACATAACAGTATATGATCCATTCGACAGCGAATGCTCTGTACGCGATTCTAGCGTATTCGTATCATATCGTTTTCACGAATACGTGTGGACGGTCGAAAACGCAACGAATCCGGATACGTGTGGACGCATAACTTTTTGAATCCGCAACAAAATGTTTGCGGATACAAACGAATCCGGATACGTGTGGACAGGGCCTTAACATTGATATACTGCATGTATGCTCGTTATGAAGGCAGATATATTAATAATATTAAGTTTCTTTACTAACTTTCTTGTATATTTTTGAGGAGGTAGTTTATAAAGAAATTCATAGTTGGGCATATTTTATTGTAAATACTCATAATAATATACATGCAGAATTGAAATTTTGACATGGAAGTTGGACTTGTGATGAAATCTTTTTTGCAGCAAAATATTTTCCTTTTCCCCTTATTATGCAACCACATCATCAGTTAATTTATTAGTATCACATTAACCTTAATTTTGTCAGTCCATGCAGTTTATCTGTAATTTCAAACATATTGTTACCAGTATAGTGAGTTCTAAGGAGTCGTGTCAAAAAATGAAAAGAAAATGTGCATACATCAGTTTTTCCACAATTTAAATATATATATTATATATATTAATTATTTCCAGATTTCCGTGGACAATGTACCAAAAACTAGGAAATAACACTTCTTCCAATAGTAAATTCAAGTTTAAACTAATATTTACTACAAGTACGACTGTTTATGTTTAGGTTGCAAACACAAATTTCAGAAAGAAAGTGGAACAATTTCAACCACGCATTTTCCAGACTATCAATATTGTTCATGGTCTCTTACTGTCAATCAAGGCTCTGCTGTTTCTCTTACATTCACTTCAATAAATATTCCCAGTTGCGACGGCAACTATATGAACATTTATGACGGTTTGGACGATACTGCACCGCTGATAATGAGTCTCTGTGGTAATAATGCAACGTCAGGAATAAGACTTCGTTCTACTGGAAAAAACATGTTTATAATGTTAAGATCTGGTCATAAGTCTCCGAATGGCGGGAATATGCAATTTCAAGCGGACTACAAAACCACAACACCCTTCTCTGGTATGTATATTTTCCCCGCTATGCTCCAGGTGACGTAGGTGAACTGGAATATTTGTATCAGTCAGTCAGTCATTAAGTGAAACAGTCAGTCAGTGAGTCATACAGCGTTAAGGATTTAATTGTTTCGGCCATATATAAAGTATAAACTATAATTCGATGGAAATTACGGCTTCAACATTCACCTCCAATGTCGCTCACGTGTCTTTGTACCGTGAGATATTGCAGGTGTGATCATATTTAAGTGATTCTTGTTGGTTATATATAGGTCTGTCCTGGCCATCTGGTACTTATGGTTTGCCCAAAACAACCACGTCATGCCCTGATATGTGGATTCCCGGATGGAGAAAGCAAATCATGGAAGATGACGAAGGAAAAGGTGAATCTTCTCTCTCCACTGACCTGCATATGCACATGGATGTACGTTTAGTCGGTTATGCTCTTACACGACATTTTTGTACCAAAACTATTGACAGTGAAACAAATCAGAATGCTTGGCCGGCAGGTAAGTGAATGGCGCTACAAAAAAGTAACCCGTGACAGTTGAGAGATTAATTTTCCAATCTGTTTGAATCCGATCCACATTGATGACACATGAGGAAAATTTCCAGATTAGTGACACATTCAGCAGATTATCGTATAAGTATTATGACTCCCCTATCATACTGTATAAGATCGTAGTATATCAATATTTTGTATCTGTAGGGGCGGGGTTTAATCAGAGGAGGTCGGACAGCAGGCCGCAAAGCATCATGGAAATTGAGCGCCTAATTCCACGCGTGGCTTCATTGACTGTTGACTGTCGAGGAGTGAACATCTCTCTGACTAAACTAATATGGAAGCTTTCGAACGACAAGAGTGTCAGGCTGCGATACTTTGTGTAAACAGCATGTTATTGCTGTATTGTTGCGATCCTCATTATGACTTCTGTTTTACTATACCAAGTTTACCTTTTTTTAAATTGCATGGGACGTGCTGTCATTTTAGCTTTATAAATAATCCGTCTGAGCGAAGGAATTGTGTTATTCCCAAGGCTCTTCTTTCCAAGTTGGATGGCGTTAAATCTCCGTGTATCATCAACGTGAAAACAAGCGCAGTATTTAAGGTTGGTATACTACAATGCATTACAATTATCTTGTTATTTAGTCAAATTTCCGCTTTGTTGTTTTTATTCTTGTACTGTAATTTTATAAATACACTGTACAAAATTATGGCGTAATATTTGTGTTTAATGCTTCTAGTAGTTAGATATTTTTCAATTTTCAGCTGTAAAATATTGCCATATTTGTGTGTAAAATATATTTGTTCTAATAATAGTGTATAAAAAATAATAAAATAAAAATTTTCTTGTTATGATTTTGTAGAAAGAGATCTACTTGAGTGGTTGGCTGGTCTTGAACCTGGTCAGGATGGATATGGTAATGAAGGTGCTAGGGCAGAAAGTGGTGACCAGTTAAGTGATGAGGATGAAAGTGACGAGGACGAAATCACCCATGCTGTACCATTCAAGTGCATCGGTGCTGCTCATGAGAAAAACTACCAACATCATTTGGAACAGGCATACCTTGCTCTTCATGGACAAGATAAACCAGTGAATGTAAGAATACGGCCAGAGCCATTGAATCCAATGGACCCAAGTGCTTATTGCAATTGATCTAGACCATGGAACTGGATGGACACATGTTGGTTATATTGCTTCTGAACTATGCAAGTATTTGCACCCACTAATTGCTGCAGGAGATATCTTAGAGGTCTATGTTCAGCATATCAAGTGTAGGGTCGACGTTTTTAAAATAGGATTTTATCCAAACATTTTCATAAAACGTGGTGAGTGGTAAGGAAGAGCATGAGTGTACGTTGACAAGTTGTTTGTGATATAATAGCAACTGACTAGGTTTAGCAAGTTATAGAAATGCTGTTATTTCAATTGGCTAACTTTTTAGAATTTTTTTTCAGCATTTTTAAACAAAAACTAGGTTAATCATAAGTGGGTGCAATTAAAACAATGTCTGTCATGCACACTCATGCAATTAAGTACATAATTGTAACATGTGCTGTACTGAATTAATAAATAAATAGTTTATACATTCACTTGACCAACTTTGTGAGTAATTTTTCATTAAAATTAATGCAACAATAAAACAAAAATATGTCTATTTATATACATGTTGATCAAAGGTCCCACAATAACATGCTGCTGATACTTTGTGGTACATTACATGAGAATACAAAAAAAACCAGCATATAAGAACCACCATTTCTCAAACATTATCTGAATTAGTTGTGTAACAGCATTACAAAATACTGTTAAAAAAAGGCCAAGTGGGCCTCCATGGATGGATGGTCAAATTAATGTACTGTAATATACCTGTCCTTGTAACATTAAATAAAAATTAATTAAGATTCTTTAAAATACAGTTTTGCTCATCAATTTGGCCTGATTCTATATTTTGGGTGCAAACAGTATTGTAGCATAAATTGCTGGTGGTTCTTAGCTACAATGGTTCTTTTATGTAGGTCTTTACTGTACATTTTCTTATATTTACTCTGAATATGAACAACATTGCAACATGACTCTGTAGTATTTTGCATGCTACAAAATGGAACACTGCAGATGTACACATACATTAACTGTCTTGTATGTGCAATATAAACTACAAACTATATATTTTAATGTCAACAAATCATTAACATATGTGTCTATGTACAGTATTCTATGGAGCAGGTGGTGGTGGTAAGCTCTCTGCCCCTTTGAAATGGGCTGTTCTGACACTTAGTTGACCACGCTGAGGGATCACTGCTCGATTTGCCACAAAAACCCCAGGATATGCGTACACGATCCAGTCGTTCTACACCACTACTAGATGGTAGGTTGAATGATTGTAACGAACTGTCCTTGTATCTGTCATTATCCAAATTTAATGATGATGCTTAATTCTTGCAGACAAAATCATTGACAAAAATAGAATCCAGCCAAAATCACGAATCTCAAATCTATTAAAACAACAGCCAAACAATAAATTTCACTTATAAAATATTGTTAAAGAAGTGCTTTAATTATTTACATGCTTTAAACAATATATACAATCCATAATATATCGAAACTTCTATAGTATATCAAATTTCTTTAGAAAAAAGCGAGTAATAGCAGTTCATTATCGATCTGAGCGACAAGGCAGCATATTTTACAAAGGGCTATATTCAACGGTGAATATCTCAAAAACGGTTGCGGGACCGAGGGGGGCCGGCTGGATAGAATTAAAGATTATACTTTTGTTTAACTAATCGTGAAAAGAATAGCGAAATCGAACCATGGAAATTTGAGATATTTGTCTTCAAAGATTGTTGACAGAAACGGCATTA
Organism: Trachythela sp. YZ-2020; assembly: GCA_016169945.1. Classification (NCBI taxonomy): domain Eukaryota; kingdom Metazoa; phylum Cnidaria; class Anthozoa; order Malacalcyonacea; family Clavulariidae; genus Trachythela; species Trachythela sp. YZ-2020. The sequence goes on along the minus strand of JADLSH010000313.1, from coordinate 3,659,271 downwards.
AATTACATCGCGACGGCATAGCGCCTAAGTGAGAAGTCAAAATAAACTGTAAAATGACGCTTACCTTTCAAGATACCGTTCCAATGGGTAGATTGACTGTTGTAAAAGTAGTATCGCATGAAATTTCCAAAAAAAATTGCATAACAATATGAAAAAAATCGATATTTATGAGCCCTATGTAAATTTTCGATGACACAAGCTTCATGCGAGCTTGTGGAAAATGGCGCAATCTGATTGGTCGAGATGTTCGCCCAGATTCGCCTAATAAGGCTGTCCGACCTCCTCTGGGGTTTAATGATCTCTAAGGGAATGATTATATGAGTAATTTTCAGTCGATGCAGCAGTCTTAACGATGCTGAGATTTCAACTGCCCAGTTGCTGATGTATAGGAATGCGGAAAGATAAAAGACAATATGTTAATATCACAGAAACTGATTTTTACAAAGTGCTTAATGCATTTATAAAGTGTTTAATGCATTCAGCAACTTTTCCTTGTATGAGCAACAAATGTTTGAGCTGGTAAGTTTTTTAGTTGCGAGCAACAAAGCCAACAATTTCCAAATAATTTGCTATTTTGAGGAATGTAACCGCGAAAATATATAGACTTGCTTTATATTTCCATTTATTTTACTTATAAATTACGGCCCCTTATAGTACGAATTAGTTTCATTTCGTTATTGTATTCCTCGATTACGCCTCGGTCCCCCCTCTAAAATAAGCATCTCTCATTCTAAATTAAGAAATTTATTGAACATCCCTACTCTATTCACTCCCTCCACTCCTCCCTCCCCCTCCCCTCACCTCACAACGAAGAAACATATGCATACTGATTAAATGTAGTCAATTGGTTCACGTTAGTTTATTGAGTTTTTTAGTAACTGCGTTTTAGTTAAATCAAACGCCCCGTCTTTATTTAGCTCCCTTCTCAAGTAAGCCCACCCCCTCCCCTAAATATGCTTGAAATAAATAATCTCCCGGGCTTAGTAGATTAATGGTAACAACAAAATAATATAGAATGTTTAACTTTTATCATAGCATGTACAACATTTTTAAGCGTTGATATAATTTTAAAAGGAAAGTATTGCATCTACAAGAAGAACCAATGTCCATCTGGCATGAAGGACGGTTACATCAAATGGGACGACGACGATAATCCAGTTAAAGATAGCAATGATAAACGTGGTATATTACCTGATGGTGACTTAGACGTTGATACAAAAATATTCTATTGCTGTAATGATCAAGGAGTGTGGAGTCAATCAATAGAACTTCCCATTAATGAGCCATTTTATTTACTACCACACCAGTCTGATAATTGTCAACGTGTTAAAGGGGCTTTAAGTACACTTGAATACATTACTTATGATACTGAAGAAGACAATAACTATGATGTTTTCAAAAGAAGCCATGTTTTCAAAACAGGGAACACGGGACTACCGACAATATATTACTGTTATTACAAAGGTATATGTTAACCCCGTCGACCTGTATACGGGTTCGTTTTGATACCCAGTGTTAATTTCCTCTGCAGATTTGCCGTTTACACGTACATGCGGCGGACACGCACTGACGCACACCGAAAACGCAAACGTTTGAAAATACCACATTAACGTAAACGTGTGGATGCATGAAAACGTAAAGGCAATGTTGCACGGAACTATTTTCAACGTCGATTTGAAATGCAAATGATATTGCATTAGAAATTATTGGTTTGCAACGCTTTGCGTTACGAATCGTCGTTGGAAATCGTCTCGTGTAACATCGCGTTAACGTTTTGGAAATAATTACGTAACAGCGATAAAATTGTGATCCACCGCGATCGCGTATCACGGCATCAGCGCTTTGTGAATAAAAGACGCAGACAAACAAGCTTTTTCTTATTACAAGATTTTTGCTATATGTCTGGTTGAATAATGACTATTGTTACAATACGTTTGGTATCATTTCCCGTTGTAAAAATAGGAACGGTAAAAGTTTCAAACATATTGCGAGTCGAGAATGCTTGAGCTATGATCTCGACCACTTGTATTGCTTAGTTGTCTAACTCCAAAAGACCATTAGGGACCATGCATGCACCCCGTATTCACGCACTTCTCGAATACGAGTATTGGATCGTTTTCATTAATTCCGCGTCTTCGTGACCTCCCTCTTTCGTGCCTTTTTAAATGATTGCAGAGGCCAGTTCTTGACTTCATTATTCATTACCGCGCGCCTAATGAACGATTTTAACATTTGCTCACCATTTTAGAGCTTTCGTGTGAAACGGCTGAAAACGATTTAGATACGCTGCGTGCATGTGAACGCATATTTTTGAAAACGGAACAAAACGTTTGTAGTTGCAAACGAATCCATGCATATGCATTATGCACGAAGGTGGCCTTATCTTCGAAACTGGCATTCTCGTTGCAGGAGTATTTTTCACATACTTTTGTAATTCCTTCGTTTAGGTTGCGAATACAACTTGGAGACCAATAATGGAAATTTTGGTACAGATAATTATCCTGCTTATCAGTATTGTTCATGGAGTATCAGTGTTAAACACAGCTTGGAGATATTTCTCGAATTTACCACTCTGGACATTCCTGATTGCTCGGAAAATCAACTTGAAATTTACGATGGAGTTGACAACACTAGTCCAATATTGGCAACATATTGTGCAGAAAACGCTACCTCCGGGAACACGCTACGTTCCACAGGGAACACTGTGTATGTGATGTTTAAGTCTGGAAAAGAACTAAACAATGGAGGATCTTTACGATTCCAGGCTCGATATAAAGCTGAGGAACCAATCACAGGTAACTTAACTTTCTTAGCGTTTACAGATTAGGTTGTTCTCATTAGTAGACGGTACATCATACTACCACAAACTACGTCTATAAATATGATTTTGGTATGTGTAATATTTGGATCATTCGACGTTTTTGAGAAAGGCATCCACATATGTCTGCTCAAGAGTCTAATATAGTATCGCTGTTCCTTTGGGATATCGAATTCGCAATCTGGCTAGCTCACTCTGGTATTGACTGCATTGATCACGAGATTAAAGGCAATAAAAATTCATGATCAAATGAATACGATAAACTGTCAGTAACAATAATAAATTGTTATATAAACAATATATTATTTTCTAGAACCCGCATGGCCATCTGGAACTTATGGTTTGCCAAAAACGACTGCCAGTTGTTCATCTGGCTGGGTACAAGGTTCAAGGAAACAATATATGGAAGAAGATGGAAAATTTCAAAGTGCTATCTCCTCTCAGTTTGATATGGATGCAGTTCTAAATCAAGCTGAAAGATCTATCAAACGAAAGTTTTGTCTGAAAACATTCAGAAATGGAAATACTAAGCTGTGGCCAGTTGGTACGTGTAATACAGCATATTGTTATTCTCGTTGATAATTCATGACTATGATAATTCATGACCGTGAAGGAGCTTGTGTGATAACTGATACAAAATCATACTGGTTTATATTCAGCTTTTGGTTCATTTTTGTCTCCAAATATCATCAATGTCTTTAGGATCATTGAAGAATACGTAAGTTTGATCGGGGCATGAGCGATAATGAAACGTTCATGTAAATTTTAGCTAACTCCGGCTCATCAACTCTCATCCTCGTTTGACCCGGCATAATAATCTATACTCCCAACTTGTACAACCTTGCATGCCATATACATCACCGGCTTAGAGATTTTTCTCGGCAGGCTTTGTCAGCTGGCATGGGTTGGCAATCGGTGAGCATGTGCAGGCTGATGGAAACAAAATTAGAAGTCATAGCTGCTGGCTGATACGTCACCATAGTAACACTCGACATTATACACTTCCATTCGTGTACGTAGCTGCTCGGGACACAATGAAGTATTGCAGTCATCTAAAGCCACGTGACTACAAATCAGACAATCACATTTAGCATGAAGCTCCAGCGAGATAACAATTACACTTGCAAGTTCCAATTATAGATTCAGTTCAGTTAAACCATCATCTTGTACTCCTGCCCTTTAATACATAATTACATACATTTACCTATTCTCTAATTTAAGGATCATACTGTATTTACAAGAAGAACACTTGTCCAACTGGCATGACCGAAGGCTCTATAAAATGGGATGACGAGGACAACGGGAGTAATAAAAAAGACGGTATTTTACCAGATGGTACATATGATGATACTGATACAACGATCCTTTATTGCTGTCGTGATCAAGGCAATTGGTATGATCCAATCGAACTGCCAGTTAGTGTACCAATTTTCTTGTTACCATATACATCTAAGAATTGTCAACGTGTAAAGTGGGCGATGAGTAGACTGCAGTATATAACATATGATACAGAGAATGATCAAAATTATGATGCTTTCATGGGAAGTCATGTATATACAGAAAATAAACAAAACAATTTACCTAGTACTGTGTTTTATTGCTATTATGAAGGTATGTATTACGTTCTGCATTGTAGCAGGGTTCCTAACCAATACTTTCTAGCACGAAAGTTTACGGCCATATACTACAATATTTAAACATGCTTCCGACTTGTCTCGCTCGTAATCAGCATGTTGATAATATAACAAGTGGTAATTAGGTCTTTGCCTCCTATAATTCTGAGTGGATGAAAGTATATAGTGCAATTACTTTCGAATTTGCGCTATTTGAAAATCAGCAGCCACTTATGATGACGACGGTTTTGGAACGACATGTCATCTATTATTTTGGCGCTCACTTGAAAACCTTTGAAACTAGTCGGTCCAGAATACCGTAAATTAAAGTCATTAACGAACAATTGCACCTATTTAATTTCAGGACTCTTGTATATACTACCCTTGCAAATTTAGCCTTAGGTTTATACAATTGACAACCCTTTCGTTTTGCTGTAATATAAGCACAGATTAAAGATCGAACCAGATGTCTCACTGGGTATCTTCCTTCCCCTAACGATTTTCGCCTCGTGGATCACGAATGCACGCGCTAGATGACGTGTGCGACACAAACAGGCAAAATGGCGGCGATTGCTGACGCAATGCCACGCCATATTATTACTAGGATACAGGCTCTTTCTTTGTATTTTTTTCGCTGACTGAAAACAATGTGGCCATGAATGGCTATAATTTGTGAATTGAAAACCGCAAGTTTGGCCAAAAAAATAAAGTTTTCGAAATGAAAAATTATTGTTCAAGTTATATTCTTTTTGCTCAACGTTTTGGACAGTAAATTTGCTTTTTAGTAAATTTTTTGCAAAAACGAGGCCTCGAAGTTTCGGCGAGCAAAAATACATGTTTCAATGTAAAATTCAAACCTTGAGAAATGGAGGTTGGTATATATTGTTGCTTTTTCTTAGGTAGGTGAAACATAAACAACAAATAATTTAACTGAAATATTAAAAATAAGCATGACCGAACATGGTTCATAGAAAATTCTTGGCTGCCCGTCATTTCCTAGGCAACATAAAGGTGATATATAACTTGAAAGTATATCTGAATAAGACTCTATACCAACCAGAATGATATAAAGATGAAATATTGCGTACGATTGTTGTTTTTTGGCCTCTAAAAGTTTGAACTTTCACCCCGCACCAAACACACAAACTCCGTGGCCCTATCTTCTCGGTATATTTTTTTACAAAATTATTTGTAAGAAAACAAATTAGTCGTCCAGTAAAGGTTAAGAAAACAAAATAGCACAAATATTCTTCATTTCAAGAACTTTTCACGCGTTATAAGCACTCTTTACTGCCTCTACTAAAAAACATCAAAATGTTGTTTCTTGTCTTCACAGGGGCGTAGGAACGTATTAAATATTGGGGGGGCCCAAACTCACGAGGCGCCACCATGGTTGGCACCGAGCGAAAACAATTTTTAAATTTGAAGCCCCCAGACGCCGGAAACGGCCGTTTCAGAGTCTTATCTACCTCTTTTAGTTAGCTTGTTTAGGGAACTAAGCTGTTTCCATCATTTTCAGAAAATTATTGAATATGTATTATTGTAGCGAGCGTTGTATATCCGATACAACACTGCCGCTCATGTTGTAAATAGCTTGTGAAACGTCTTGATGAGAACATTCGTATTCTTCAACAATTTAAAATAAATGAATGATATTTGGTGAGAAAATTGAAAAGTTTATATAAATCAGCATGATTCTGTATCAGATATACAAACTCCTTCACGCTAATGATTTCTTTTGTGTTTTCCTCATGAATTATTAATGAGTTTTACAATGTGTGATACAACACGGACGTCACGTGTACACTATTTAACCGTTAATGATGGCGTTAGAAGTTCGTGCTTGAAATGAAGAACTGCAGTCAACGTGGTCCTGTGACGTGGTTTCACGTTCGTGATTTCAAACAAGAACGGCTGTCGCGGTCGCCACTATTACGAAGATTATAACGTCTGTAGGACGTTTGATTTATGCGAAAATAGAAATTCCATAATTTATCTTTAGTTTTCAATATTTACCAAATCAGATATCTCTCCATGCTTCTGAAATTATCTGTAGAACAAAAAATCATCTTAGTAGACTACAGTAGCTACTTTCGGAATTAGTGGACTAGTTACTTTTTGGTTAAAACGACGGATTAGTTGTTGACTTTTGTTGTCTCTTTGAGGTAGTTTTCACAATTATGTAATTGTAAGGCGAGATAATCTTGCAGTAGATTATTTTAATTTTTGTGATATTTTTTGTCTTTACAGGATGCCATTATAAAATAGATGCTGAATCTTCTTCATATATTACTGTCCCAACTACTTCGAACCAAGACTTTCAACATTGTTCCTGGTTACTGTCAGTGAGATCTGGAAACATCAGTCTAACTTTCAACTCAATGTCTGTACCTGACTGTTCGAAAGGCGACTTCATTGAGGTCTTTGATGGTCCTAACGATCAATCAAGGTCCTTAGCAAGATACTGTAGTACCACAACGGGTGGTAGTATCACATCTACTGGCAACCGTCTGTTGATGTTGGTTAAATCAGGAAATAATGTGCAAATGGGAACCACCGTTGGTTTTAATGCGACTTTTAAAAGTACGTAGTCACTCTGCATTAAACATGTATATTGCCCTGGCTTGCTTTGAACTACCAAGAAAAAAGCACTTCACGTTTCGAGCGGCGTGATTTTCTTTCTCGATGCAGTACTGACTACTAAGCTCGTGACGAAGAGCCTTTGCCGGCTCAAAACGTCGAAGTCAAATCTTTTTCAGCTAGTTCACACGCAAACCGCGATTCCAGTTTACCGTTTTAAATAATTTTTGTACAGTGAATACACGTGCGACTTTTCTCTCGCGCCGGCAACGCAATTGTAACTTGACGCGTTCGGCAATCGTTGCCGAAAGTTAAAATGGTTTCATTTTCGGCAACGATTGCCGAAAATATTAAATTACACAGGCATGATCTGAGCAGTCTATTTTAAGCCAGCCAGGCTCGTTTTCTATCTTACTTGTCACTCGGTGAAGGTTCTCTGGTCGATACTGTTCAACACAACCCTGATAAAATATCCTGTATATATTTTTATACTTTAACAAGATTGTATTTCGTTCTGAACATAGGTTTTTCTCGTGTACTTGTCAGTACTTATATAGCGGCGTTAATGCGGCCTAATGCGATACAGCATAGTGAAACTGCAAAACGTGCAAAATGTTTGGGCGGCATCATTGATATTTTTATCTTTTCCGGTACAGTCAAGTAACTGTTGCGACGCGACCAAGAAATCATTGCGCGTGTCGCCATTTCTCTCGCGCTGGCAACGCAATGAAATTTGACGCGTTCCGTTGCGTTGCCGGCGCGAGAAAAAAATCGCAAGTGTATCCCTGGCTTTAAGTAAAATAACCGCATTGTTTGTGCTTTTTAGACAATCTACCATTTGGCATTACACTCGCCCCACCCACTACGGATATAAAAACAGGTAAAACAACAATGAGATCATCCACAGCATTAGCGACAACAACACCAACAACTACACCAAGAACTACACCAGCTACTACACGAGATACTACACCAGCTACTACCCCAGCTACTACACCAACAACTTCACCAAGAACTACATCAGCTACTGCACCAGCTACTACACCAACAACTACCCCAGCTACTACACCAACAACTACCCCAGCTACTACACCAGCTACTACACCAGCAACTACCCCAGCTACTACACCAACAACTACACCAGCTACTACACCGGTTACTACACCAACAACTACACCAGCTACTACACCAACAACTACACCAGCTACTACAACACCGAATACACCAGCTACTACACCAACAACTACACCAGCTACTACACCACCAACTACACCAGCTACTACACCAACAACTACACCAGCTACTACACCACCAACTACACCAGCTACTACACCACCAACTACACCAGCTACTACACCACCAACTACACCAGCTACTACACCAACGTCACCAACGACGTCACCAGCTACATCACCAATAACGTCGCCAACAACGCAATTACTAACAACATCAAAATTACCAACATCAGATAGAAAAACATTACCAAAAGAACGGTCTACTACCTCAGCATCGAGCACGGAAACCACCTTACCAACACAACAGAGTTCTTCAGGGGTTCCAACACATCCAGAAGACACTACACGTCCAGACATATTTTCGTCTAAAACCATGGAAACTAAGAAGCCAGCAGAACCCGATATAACCACACTTACAACTTCTGAAGAAAAACAACAATCAGCAACTAAAGCTGTTAATGGTGGAGAAGATGAAAGCTCGCGGGGTAATGACAGTTCAAGTTCCACTCTAGTCATTGTTATTCCTGTGTGTGTCACATTCTTAGCGGCAGTTATAATCGTTATGGTGTTCTATCGCAGAAGGTAATGTGGTTATGTTCTTCTAGAATTTGAAATGATACAACACATTTAAAGCGTAATTCATACATTGTGATTTTCTGCGCTGATTTGCGATGCACTTTGAGAGCTAGCCTACTCAGAGCCAAGCCAGCTCGATGCTTAGAGAGCCTGCTCAGAGCCAATTCGGCTTGGTGGCTTGAAAGCCTGCTCAGATCCGAGCCAGCTCGATGGTCTGAGAGCCTGCTCAGAGCCAAGCCAGCTCAATGGTTTGAGAGCCTTCTCAGAGCTGAGCCAGCTCGGGAGTTAGAGAGGCTGCTCAGAGCCAATCCAGCTCAATGATTTGAGAGCATGCTTAGAGCCGTGCCAGCCCGATGCTTAGAGAGCCTGCTTAGAGCTGATCCAGCCCGATGGTTAGAGAGCCTGCTTAGAGTTGAGCCAGCTCGATGGTTAGAGAGCCTGCTTAGAAGCAGAGCTTGAAGGTCAAAGAAACAAAACAAATACTGTCATTTATTCCATTTTTATTATAAGACAAAGGAAAAATAATTCGACACAAGGGACGACAAACGGAGGAAATCAGCCATCAAGTCCAGAATTCAACGCAAGGTAAAAAATTAAGTGTACAGTGTTTTTACTAGAGGAGCTCCTGAAATGACAAAAAATAAAATATGAACTAGATGTTTCATGTTTGACATAGGATTATATAGAACAGTAATAATCAAATGATGCCCAGTCTAAGACCATTAGTATGGCTTTTTTGCTGTTGCACGAATAGGGTAATAAGCATTGAGAAGACAAGGGGTAGACTAATAGGGTAAAAAAGGTTAAAAAAACATTGAGAAAGCCACATCGGTAAAGGACTTGGGTAATAGGGAAATAAGGGTAATACAATAAAAACTGGTGGTATTAAAAGCGATTTTCGTTAGCGTTTATGCTTTCTCTTATGTTTTTGGTATGGGTCCCATCATGCATAAATTATTTCTCATACTGTTCTACGTACGTGGCTTTGGCAAACGTATGGTACTTGAATTGTAACAAAGACTCTAGTCTAATAATTTCTATTTGAAAGTAAATAGTCCCCATCTTATAATGCGCATGGTATAGACTAGTAGTAATTAGTAAAAAAATTATGGTATTTCATGGTAAAAAATTTAAGATTGCCTGAATAGCATGTGAACCATCGACTGTAGACATTGTGAATGCTTTGTAGAGTGTTGAAGAGTTTGTTCAATGTTTAATTCCTAGATTCCGGTATCCTGATAAAGTCGGTATTTTACCAAAAGGAGGACAGCAAGTGAATATTTCTTCAGACGAGAAAAACAATCCACTTTATGAAACTGGAGAAAATCACACATACTGTTCAATTGAGGATGTACAAGACCAATATAAGAACGAAATTGGTCTTAGAACCAAACCTTCGCAAAGTACATTATATGAGACACCAGTAGACCCGGGCGCTTCAACATCATCTCTCAACCCAGTGAACATGAATCCTTACCAGGTTTCGCCTTTGAAAGCTTCTAATCTACCAATCTTGCCTCCCAAACACAGTGCTTATGAGACACCAGTTGACCAGGGCGCTTCCACATCATCTTTCAACCCACTTTACACCAAAGGTAGTGAAAACATAAATCTTTTTCACGTGCCAGATATGCAAACGTCTAATTCACCGACCTTGGTTCTTAAACAGAGTGCCAATGAGACGCCTTTGCTATCCTATGATACACCCGAATCCCACTATAAAACCCCAGGTAGCCCATACGACACAATGCTACCCAAGGATACCCACTCTCCCTACGACGTCTCTCCAATAGACTCAGGAAATCAACAGCCACGGGCTCCGTATGAAAACGTTCCCATTGCCAACAACAATTCACATTACCAAACACCCAGTACCAAACCAGACACAGATGCTTATGAGGTAATGCATGGAAGAGAACGTCAAGTCGACCTTCCAGAAAAAACAGGAATGACTCAATGCTAATACATATACACACATATACTTATTATATACTAAATGTGAAGCTGACTTCCCCGTGTGCACTGCCACTGGCGTTTAAAATGTTACGTCAGTATAATAAGGTATATATTTGATGCAGGTTTTTACCAATATTTCTTATTTGAATAAGATATTTTACTATTTTACTAGACTTAATTGATGGACTATATGTTTTATACAGAGTACACATTATTTGTAAAGTTACACGTCTGATGTAACTATTCTCTTCTCATATTAAAATAAAGACTTTACATACATACATATGTGTAAATACTGCCTGTCTATAATTGTAAAAATACCAGTATAGCTGATTGTATGTATTTTTTTTAATTTCTTAATCTTTAGCACTCTTCTAGTTTCTGTTCTATAATTTTCCTAGATATGAAAATTAGAGACAAGAATATCTACTGATGTTTTTAATAGATGTTGACATGCCCAATATTCATTCCCTGTGGATAAAGTTATATGCAATGATGTCTATACCAACAAAAACTTGCATTATATCCCGCCTTCTTGGCGCATTGCATATGCCCGATACGTAAAAGTTTCTATGTTCTGTGGATAAAATTGTTGAATGTTCATTTCTCCTGTCGATAAAATACTCGGCGCACCTTTCCCTAATATAAATACCGTTTATTCTTTTATGAATAAAAATAATGAATGTCCATTTTCCCCGTCGATAAAATATGCTATAGACAACAATACTCAGTGTCTATTCTCCTGTAGATAAAATTATTGAATGTTTATTCTCTCCGTGGCTGAAATATCTGGCTTTCGTTCCCCTGTTGACAAGCATATCCGATTAAAAGTTTATTCTCTGTAGACAAAAATACCCGGTATTCATTCCTCTGTATAAAACAATGCCCGGTATTCATTCTCCTAGCAGTCTACTGATATATACGTGTCTAGGAGCAGAAACGTCGTTTCTCGGTCTGATAAGCGGTGTTTCCTCGTCATGACTTGACGATGAAGCAGTAATTCTTTGTAATGTCTGATTGGTCGAGACTCTAACAGGAATATTACTACCACTATAACTTTCTAACGAAGGAACTTGTCTAACACGAGGTAAGGCATTAGGTTCAGGTCGAGTGTCTGTTGCTGTTACTCTGAATGCACGACGGTAAAGGATATAGTTAAATATTCCTTGAAGAGGATTCACGAATGCCTGCAAATAAGCAATCTTTTTTCATTAATTCTATAATCAATAATAATAGATTGATGACGCAGACAGCATGACCAAGGAGGTCCCAAATTAAGTCCTACCATACATAATAGAGACCTTTAGCATTGCGTTTTTCGCAAAAACCGCAAACCGCAAACCGCAAAATATCACGTGACCCTGGTCTTGCGGTCGCGTTTGGCGTTTGACGTTGACGTTTCAACCGCAAGAAGGTGTTCTAGCGGTAAGTGAAATACGGCAACGTTTTAACACTATTTAAAGGACATTGGCAACGAAAATTTTTATTCCTTATATTTATAGAGCATGCCTACGGAATACTTAATTTCATAGTTTCCCTTGTCCATCGCATTTAGTTGTTGAGAAAATTTGTGACAAAGTTCAACAGTCGTCCGCCATTTTGAAAAAAACGGCGTATGCTAATTTATGCATGAATACATTAAATGACGTCATTAGATGGGTTGACACAATTTCTCTAATATAAACTCTACAGTGTTTACCACACGCGGTAAACTTTGCGGCAAAATAGACGGCAGAAAGGTTTTAACAAGTGTGTAACATGTTTGTACCACTACTTTTGATACTATTTGTTCCAATTCCGCATGAAATAGACGCATAAATTCGAATATCACATAGGAAATCCTTATGCAATATTATGCTATTATTGTCTATATCCCCTGAATGTCTCGCTGGTAAATGCATAAAAATTGCTCAAATTGCAAAACAATCAAATCTCTATCAGCACGTTCAGTTACCAGTTCCAATTATTATTGAAAATACAACAGTAACTGTTTATGTATTGTTAGACGGCAAAGCTTAATAAATAAATGTAGTCTATACTAATACTAACTATTAAACCTAAGTAGCTGGCGCAATTATGCACGTATCATCGGCTTCCCCGTGGGGCTAACCCCCGGGCTGCCCAGGGGGATTGTAAAAGCGGCGAGACAAAGTTGCCAAATTCCCCGTGATGTTGGGTAAACGTTGCAATCGAAGTCCCCTGGTTTAGATCTTCTCATGCAGACAATCCCCCTGGTCAAGGAACCAACGAAGAAAGTTTATACCAGAATATTAATAGAACAACTTCATAAAATAAACAATTTTAATATAAAAGTTAACATTGTACAATTAAAAACAAATCAACTTTTTGTTTCCCCATGGAAAATACCTCAAGGTTCTGTCCTTGGTCCTTTTATTTTCAATCTCTATGTATCAGACCTGAGTATACCTCATACGTGTTATCAGTATGCTGACGACACAACTGTTTTAGACTCTGGGAAGGTTAAAGATCTTGACGGTACTATTTTGGAAATGGAAAGAACATTACAATCCCTTAACACCTGGTCCAATGACTCAAATCTTGCTTTGAACCCAAAGAAAACCAAAAGTCTTCTGATATCTACAGCCCAAATGTCCCGAGTTCACTCCCTTTGCAATAAAGAGATACATCTTAATTTGGGGGCTAATGTCATCGAACGTGTTGAGTCCGTAAAACTACTTGGAGTACATTTTACTGAATTATTAGATTGGAGCGAACACGTCCGTCATTTATTGTCTTCATGCTATGCAACACTGTCTACTCTACGTAAGATAAAAAATGTTACACCTTACAACATCCGCAAACAGCTTGTTGAAATGCTGGTTATTTCTAAAATGGATTATTGCGATATCGTTTATGATCCTCTGCCAGACTACCAGTTAAAACGTCTACAACGTGTTCAGAACGCCTGCGCGTCATTTATTAATGGGAGGTTCTCCACGATCGAGGACGTCATCAAATTGGATTGGTTGCCAGTTCGACAACGACGTGACTGGCACTTCCTCAAAGCAGTTCATAAAGCCCTGCACCAGGCCACATGGCCCACTTATCTAAGACTTGAGAGAGTCATTATATAACATTCGAACTACCCGTTCTAGTAGCGGAGTTCATTTACGTATTCCAATGGAAAAAAATACTTTTCAAGATAGAGCTTCTAAACTATTTAATTCCCTTCCTATTGATATTCGTAATGAAACTAATTATAACTTATTTGTTTCCCAAACAAAGGATTTCTTATTAAACATCGCTATCCGTGACATTTAATTACTTACTAACCTTTTCTGTACTTAGAACTAGTTTTATACTTTTATAATATTAGATACTAATTTACTAATATATATTCCAAATGTAGAGGGGATATCATAATGCACATATCATCGGCTTCCCCGTGGGGTTAACCCCCGGGCTGACCAGGGAGAAAATCGAGAAAATGCAGGGAGATTGCAGTGAATTTTCCCCATGTATAATTCACCAAACTATTTAGCCACACATATGAAACTGAATTTAAGCCAGAGAACAGCTATAGTCTGGCTTTTTTCTATAAACTAGCTAGATATACTAAACAATGTACTATATTGACAGCTTCATATTTCCCGTCAAAACAATAGAAGCTCAAAACTTCATAATCATATGAATCGCGTGAATAACTATTCTTTAAAACTTGAATATAGATTGTTTTCAAAAGAATATTACTTGCATCCAATAATTCTGCACCAGATTTATTTTTCAGTAACATTCAAGGCTTTAGTTTAGCTTCAGATATTTATAGGTCAAGGTGCTCAAAATCGCTGGTTGACAATTCGTTCAACCTTTCTCGGTGTCTCCAGTTTATAATTATATATAACATTTCAAACATCTCTTCTCGTGTCTTCGGTTAAAGAATGTATCCTACAACAACAGATGGTTCCTGAAACCTTTTCCAGAGTGTATGACGACACAAAATACTATAGTATAGCTTCAATAATACCTCAATCATTCACAAACGCGTGACACAATTAAACCACGCAAGTTGTAAAATTCGCCATTCCTTTCCTTCTTACACGCTTAATATGGCTTTACCCGATAGTGTAGCATTTCCTTAGTTCTCCTGCCTGGTTGTGAGAATTTTTGTTCATTATAACGCGCAAAAACGACATATTTTTAGTTACCAAAACCTTCACGCAATATAGATCCCTATGTTGTTTTGAAGCGAACCCATCTAATGACGTCACAAAGGTCATTGACCCCAAAGATAATTTTTTGAGAATTTGATCCAAGATGGCGGCCGATGAGCAAATTTATCACATTTTACTTGCACTTTACTCGCAAACAAAAATGTTACAGCAAAAAATAGTAACATTCTCATAGTTAGGTGGTCCAGTAAGATTAAATAAGCCAATAAAAATTTTCGTTGCCAATGTCCTTTAAAGTTTACAAACACACGTTTAACTACTAAAGCAAAGTTCTTTGGCCTCTTTTCTTGATACATGGCAATTTTTATCCTTAGATTATAACTTTTACAAGAGTTATGGCGATTATTACCGAGCAAGTGAGAATAGCCATGCGGAAGTAAACAAAACATGGCGGACTCATTACGCGGTAAGCAGGAATGAAACGTCAAGCTAAATGCACCAAACTGCCCGAACGTCTAGCAGCAAAACGCTAACCTGAAACCGCGGTTTGTGGTTCGCGGTCTGAAAAATTTACGCTATGCTAAAGGTCTCTAATGAGACAAACAACCCTACATCACACCACAAATATATGCACGTTTAACATAGCACGTCCTCTGCATATCAACATCAAAACATGTTATAAGTTTATCAAAATAGTGTTCTTGAAGTTTATACTTTAATGTCTATACACAGATGGAGATAATTCAATTTACTCAAATTCGTCCGACAGGCAGTTCCATAGAGACACGTATATATACGACTCTATTGACAAATTGATTTCGGAAAGAAGATATTCTACATACGATAGGTTTAATGATGACTGTAATGATGACTGAGATTGTCCAGTGTATAGTCTTCAGGCGTTAGGTCATGATAACCAGGTTTGCATTTATGGAAGAACTTGTAAATATCTTTGATCTCAAACCAGTATGAAATGGGGAAATGCATTTTTAAGAATTTTTCAGTGGCGGGGCAAAGTCTTCAAAAGGGCCCATAGCCCTACCCTTATTCCTGATAACACTTTCTTTGGTATAATGAGAGGACGTCTACTTAGCTGAGGTTTCTACAATGATACCATGACATAATTGGGCTTACCTCAACATACCAAAATATATCTAGTAACTTCGCCCTCTTATCATCATGTTTTTCAAACGTCGAGATAAAATATGTTAGTGAGAAGATATTTGGAAGCCAACTAAAAAAGATGTAATTGTATGTCGGCATATTATGTCGGCATATATCACCTTTTCAAGGCTTTTTGGTGTTTACAACAAACAATCACATAGATGAAGAAACGTGCGATTTTAAATTAACTTACCATACGGTAAAGACAACAACCATCCATAAAAACTTCCTCCTACACGTAGTGAGAGCTGCACGATCAACAGACGTATAACTCCCAGATGATCTTAATTGTTGTTTAACTACAACCAAATAGATATCATTCTGTGATTAGAAAATATTTTTTTCAATCCATGCTTTGAATCTAGACTAGTATGTGGCGTAAGATTTTTACATGTGAAGTGTCGTAGATAAAAACGTTATCTATTAGTATAAAGTCACGTGAAACGGTTGTTTTTGTCAATTTAATTGGACTAACCGACTAACTATATAGTGAACTAATAACTTATTTTTCATGCAACCGGTCCCTGGGTTTGGAGCGCTACCTTTTTGTCCAAATAGTCATGCATTATTGTTCGCATCCAAGAACAAAACCATAAGGCTGATTTCTATACTGCACCCATATCGTGGCGAAACGTAGCGTATCTCTTTGTTTCCTGAGCACTCGGGTAGAACGAGTGACGGTACGTTACGGCACGTCTGAAGTAGTGGAAAACGGCCTATAGGCTTCAGAGACACGAGTACTTTGATGTGGCTCTCCTGCAAGCTCGAGTGAAACGCGCATTATAGCTCAATGTTACCGTCAGTGAACGTTTACCTTTGTTATAAGTAATAATAAAGAGGATAGGATTAGCCAGCATGATTATCATCACAGGCGCATAAGATAACAATACCCGAGATAAACGAGCATCATCCCGCTCACAACTGAAATATGAAAAACACGGTATTTAGTGGCAGTATACGTTCACGAAGAACGATGAACACATATGTGCATTTAATAAGGAATAAACTATTGAACATCCTTGCGGAAAGCATACGTCACCAAACACGAAAACGAGGCTCTATGGTCAAACGTATACAAAGCAATAAAGACCGAAGCAAAAAATCTAAAATTTGCTGAATTAAAATGTAAAATCAGCCGAAGAAGACATCACAGGAGCTTCTTTGGAAAACCAAGATCCAAAACAGTTTACCGTGAAACAATTAAGGTTCTTTTTTGTCTTGTCGGGGAGCTCAAACGTCAGGAAAAAATACAAGTTGATGGCAAGAGTTGAAAACTACAGTCAGAATACAGTAAATTACCCGAACTGCGCATGCGTTCATTGACCAAGACCCGGACAAATCGAAATAGTCGGCCGGCCAGGCTTACGAAATATGCTTCTAAAAAAGTTCGATGGCATTTTCATGTTAGAAGCCGGTAACCGCGATGGATAAATTCGAATATGCTTAGTTTTAAAGGTTTGGGAGGTTACCACCACTGACCTACACTAAAATTGGCTCGAGGTCAAAAAGTGTCCTCACCGTTGCTGACGTCATATAGGTCCTCGCATCGATGAAAACCGCATACCGATATTTTCCTAATGTTATTTGTGCTCGCGGGCGAATTTGTGTTTTTGAAATTTAACGAAGTTTGTTTTTAAATTTTTTTCAATTCTGTGTTGTTTTTTTGCAAACTTTGCTGTTTTGGGTAAATATTTACTACCTTCGAGTCGAGAACAACCTTTTCCAAAATAGGATTATATTTTCCAGTTGCAAGTTTGAAAACAAACATTTTAATTTTAAATAAAATGATGGCTTCGGTATGTTTTTATACACGACCACAACAAGAGCTTCGGGCCATCGATGATTGCTGGTATTTATGCTATAGTTTTTCCATACATTTTGTCGTGTTATGTAAGTATTAACCTTCTGTTGACATGAAAAATTTTTGCTTGACAATCTTTCCTAAACATGTACACAGCTTTTAATAATTGAGAGTTGAAAACATACTTGAATAATAACTTGACAGCCCGCCAATTTCATAAAGATCACATTTAGTATAAACTGCAGGATGACTTACTTTCTACAATGATTTCGCAGCAATTTCTCGCCTCAAAAACACAAAATTAACAATTTTTTTGAGTTTGAAACATATAAAAATATAGAACCGAGCCGTTTATCAACGCATTTGTAAGTCAGCGAATTTACGCATGAGAGCAAGGACCTATATGACGTCAGCAGTGGTGAGGACACCGAGCTCCTGATAAAATAAATTGCGCGCTCAGTCCATTTAGTATAGGTCAGTGGTTACCACGCGAAAATCGGACTTTTAGTGCTAAAATTTTAGTGTTTTTAAACAATATTATAGCCCGCATTATTTGCAGATATAAAATTTACTTTTCGAACATTATGAAAACCAAGCGGTTCTCATTAGCTACGCTAATTACGTACTCATTTGCATGGTCTTGTGCAGCTTTGAAGCAAATGTAAACAAATATTTTTACACGCAACAGAGCAAGCGATTAATATAGTGTTAACAGATATGAGTTTAATGCGAAGATACAAGAGAAATATACGACGTTTCAATACAAATATTATGTTTTTCAGTTTAAAATAGATCCGGCTAAGCCGAACTACAAAGATTTGTGGAATAACAGAAAGAAGAGTGGTAAATGTAGAGCATTTATATCACTTTATATATGCCAGTTATGCAGGGGCGCCGGAGCCACGGGGGCAGCGGGGGCAGCTGCCCCCGCTGCCCTTATAGTACGGGGGCACGCGGGGGCAACCGGTTGCCCTTTTTCTTAACAATAAAGTGCATTGAAATGAATAAATTATTATTATTGTGACCGGGCTAGCCCTCGTAGGTTTATATAAATTGGAAATATACAGTTCGTATATAGGTTTATATGAACTGGAAATCTGAATGTATGATTTATTCATGACGTGTTCTGGAGTGTCAACTGCAGAAATTGAATACAAATTAAACTCTGACTTGAGTAATGTAAGTAAATGGCTCGAGGCCAACAAATTAACATTAAATACTGAGAAAACTGAATTTATGTTGATAGCCTCAAAAAGAAAATTAAACCAAATCCCTGAAAACCTCCAAATACTAATTAATGACTCACTTATTGATCAAGTTAAACAGAAAGAGGTCTTGGGGATTATAATTGACGAAGAATTAAAATGGAAGGAACACACTAATGCTCAATGTAAGAAACTTTCGAGTGCTGTGGCTCTTCTAAGAAGAGCTAAAGCTTTTGTATCTCAAAATGAATTAATTCGTATGTACAACTCTTTAGTAGTCCCTTACTTTACATATTGTTCGTCCGTCTGGAATGACGGAAATCGAACGAATCTTGAGAAACTGTACAAGATGCAAAAAGGGCCGCTCGTGTCATAACTAGTTCAAACTTCGAAATTAGGTCAACAACAATCTTTCGGATTCTAGGATGGACTCCAATTGAGTCTACTCTTATGAAAAGGGAAATCTTAATGACATTCAAGGCTATCCGTTGTATTGCGCCGGAGTACGTCTCTAACATGTTCTCTCATAGCCAAAATAACAATTACGAAATGCGGAGCAACATGCGCAAGCTAGTGTTAGGTAAACCTAAAACTAATTTTATGAAAAAATCCTTTTCATACCGAGGAGCTTGTGCCTGGAACAACTTACCCATTGACATTGTCAACGGGTATGAGCAACTATCAACAATTCATTTTAAAAGTTTAATCGACAATTATTTTTCCACAGATTAAATGACTGTTGATGATGCTCATAAATATTGCAACATGAGTAATCAATATTGTTTCATCTAACATGACTTATTTGTGTAAATAGTTATTAATATTTTATAGTATTATATCAAACGATCCCTTGAAAAGCAGCAATAGCTGAAGGGCTATCGTTTTTAAATAACTTTTATAAATAAATAAATAAATAAATAAATATGTGTATCATCTTAAAAATGTGTAGACTTTCATCCTTTTGTGTATTTTATATTGCGTTTTATAATATCAGAATTATGTAAAATCTCCACTCAAAATGCAGGAAATGGCATTTCAGAGAGTGTAGATTCAAAACATTTTCCGGAGGAGGATATCCCCGGACACCACTACAAATTTCTCGCGCCCTTTTCATGGGGCTGCCCCCGCCGCTTCGGCTTCCTTCCGGCGCCCCTGCAGTTATGTGTGCAGCTATACTCAAAAACAAGGACTGTTTTTCGGGAAACAGTTTATATTTCAGAAAGAAATCTACATTTACAAACCAAAATCAGAATGCTAATCACTAAGGAAAGCGAGTTGATTTGGCGCCTGAAAATACTACACAAATGGTTTCAAAGAGATATCCTTACCGTCAAAGTACGTTCATGATTTTTGCCTAGTCCTAGAGCTATGTACAGTAGGTTTAATAAACAATTATTGGATGAGGCTGAGCATGATATTTAACAGTTATTCTACGAACTCGAGTCGTATATGATGATGATAGCTATCAGTCATATACGACGAGAGTGAGTACTGTTTTATTATATACCGCACAAGCTTTGGATATGAACAGAACATTTTGGCGTACTTTATTCAAGTAAAACTTGAATTTCCTCTTCATTTAATTGTCCAAATCTGCCAGCCATTTTTCTACTTTTCTCTACTAGCAGGATATGAGCTAATATCCTGCTAGTAGAGAACCAATCAGATTGCAGAATACCATTTTGTCTATAAGCTAGCGCCTTGCATGTCATGTCCATAGGCATAGACTAGTCATGGCAACTTTTATATATATATATGCAAAAAGCTCACTTTCCTTGTGGTCGTTTGAGCACTCTGGCCCCAAGAAACTTCACGCATGTCTGGATGCGAATGTGTCTGAGTATTGTACCACATGCGCTTGGTGAGGGCAAGAGTATGGTGTATAAATACGAAGTCACTCGCATCTAGACTGCGTTACAAGCTGCACTGACGAGCCGTTGAACGGCGAAACATGCATGTGTGCAGATTTGACTATATATATATATATATATATATAGTACAATCTGCAGACATGCATGTTTCGGCGTCCAACGCCTCGTCAGTGCAGCTTGGTATACGTCTATACACATGAGCTTACTCTCACCAAGCGCAAAAAATCTTTTCCAAAGAAGCTCCTATGATGTCTTTTTAAGGGCCTGTTCATATGGGGAGAAGTTATCTCGGTTAGCGAGAAAACATTTCGACAAGCTAATTACAAGCGAGATCTCGCCTTGTTATGAAAATAGTATGAAAAGTTACACTGCGTTCATATGAGACGAAAAGTTTTCCCGTGTACCGAGATCTCGCTTGTTCACAGGCGAGATCTCAGTACACGGGATAATGTTTTTCCCATATGAACACAACATATCCAAAACTTTCCCGCTTAGCGGGAAAACTTTCTGTCGTGTCAGCAACTTTTCAATTTACACTTTATACAAATGGCCTTGCAATTTAGCAATAAGTACAGAGAAATTGAACAAGGTTGTTTACGATTAATCCAACTACGTAACGTAAGTTCAAAGCAGCCATATTTGTTTTTAAAATGTATTTTAAAGTTTTTTAACTTTTCCCGCCTTGCGCGTCACACTCAGTGGTCACACCAGTGCTACGTCACAGCCGGAAACTTTACCCGGTAACCGGGATAACGTTTCTCCATATGAACAGAACAAAAATATTTGGCTAGTCGAAATGTTTTCTCGCTGACCGAGATAACTTTTCCCCATATGAACAGGTTTTTCCCCATATGAACATTACACTTTTTGTCTGCTGTTAATTGGACTTTCGGATGTCTATTTATAAATCTGACATTTGATGAGCGACTGAGCGAGTGCGACGCTTTGATTGACATGTTCCTTTTCACGATCTCTCTGATTGGTTGAAGGGATCACCAACAAAGCATGTTCATATTATATATAGCTCAGCGTTACTGACCCGAATTCTATAGTCTGACAAGATAAAGTAACGAATAGAGGCAAAATTGTACCTTGAATATATCATAAAATGTCACGTCGTGTCACGTTTTCTAGGCTTATGCTGCTATCTACAATGCTTTATACCGTTAACACGAGCATAAATATATGTACTGCATAGTCAAGTTTCTTATAGGCAATACAAGTAATTTCTGAGTTTATATTGCGCAAATGTTTTCTAAATATTACTGGGGCCGGTTGTATAAAAGTCTTAACTACATTTTAACTACTCGTTTTGTAGTTAAATAGTAGTTAACCAGCCTCGTACCCAGGCGCGTTAACGTGCTAAGCGGTTGCATGAAGAGCGCGCGGGACAACACGCGAGGGGAGAACCGCCCCGTCGTGGCTACGCACTACAGTTTCCACGCGCGCGTCACGCAACCGCTTAGCACGGTTGGGTACGAGGCTGGTAGTTAACTCTAAAATTCGCGATTCTGATTGGTTTACTTTCGCACTAACTATAGTTAACTTTAACTACTTTTTTATATAATCGGCCCCTGATCTTTAAAACGACACATGTAATTCTATAGTTTGGTATATTGTAAACACGCATATTCGTATCTTCAGTATATTTCTAAATTGTATAATTTTGGGTTTCACAGGCTAATTGCTATTATATTTATGATACTTTATACCGCTAAAGGAGCGTAAACGTCTGTACAACATAGTCGAATGTGGCTGCGCTTTGCGCTAATTGTTTCTGAAGTGATTTTTATGCGTGGGTTTGCGGCCAAGACGCGGTTGTCATGCACAGAGGCGCCTTTAAAATTGACTGCAGCACTTTCCTTGCGATAGTAACTCCTAGTATAGCGCCTTTAATATTAAGGAAGAATCCAAAGCCACATGATGGTTCCTATATCTATATGTGGGTTTAATATGAACTCAGACACATATATCCCGCATTCCCGTTGGCATGCAGTTGCGTTCTACTGCTCTGTTTAAAGTAATATTTAAAAGTTGTGACAAACATGCATTAAAATAAGCTCTCAAACGGAACATTCTATATGGAGGATACCGCAAGATTATCGAGTCCCCTGCAACTAGTGAGGCCCTACAAAATACTGTAGAGAAAACTTATAACGAGAAAAAGTATTCAAAAAACTAGTACTTCATTTAACAGAAAAATTTATGTTCTATAATCACAGATCTGCATGCCTTCAATAAGCCTACCCGCATTCTTTTGCCAAAGATCTTCAGCATGCAAAAAATTAAAATATCACTAAATACTGCTTAAAACATGAAACAAATAATACTCACGTATCGGGGAAAAGAACAAAATTCATAACTTCAATAATTGTTACAAGTTCCAATGGAATGGCCCAAGCAAGGATATGATAAACAATCATCGGACTGTCAGATATAAAGTAAATTGGAAAATTGGTAGAAATTTATTGAGAGAAAACATAGTACAACTTTACAGGCCATTAACTTATTCAACACAGCCACACCCACCATTCTATTCCATACATTTGAAAGCACATATCCAATGCATAGGAAAATGTCCAAATATAAGAAGCCAAGTATCCAAATAAAGCTATAACCTAAAGTTAAAGTAAAATAATGATAAGTTTATTTAACCATAATTATTATATACACAGCATCATATGCAGATTGTGCACTTATAAACTATTATATTTTAGTTAATTATAAACTTATTACGATTCTACCAATATTTTTTATCTTTATTATCAGTTTCAAGCATTTTTTCGACGGTAAAATATAAAGTACTGTCAGCATAAAGTCTACTAACCTCGATGGTTGTACCAATGGATGCATACAATCTATAATGTTTTGGTATGTAGATATGATACGTGTGTGTAGGATTGATTCTGGCACCATGTTCCTCACTTTCGGGTAATTGAAAAACCATTAAGCAGATAGCTAAAGCAAATACACCTGAAATACATTTAAAAAAGGCTTAATAATATATTGGCATCTTTAATAGTATAGGTGGTTCAAAATATAGTGAAAGGAGCTGGTTACCCGCAAAGCTTATACAATGGCGATGAATAAACCTAATGAGATGTCACTTGAACAAGGCTTCTAAAAGATTACCTGAAAACCAGAAATGGGGATTTGGGTATTTGAATAGAACATAAAACGTAAGTTAATATTAGGACTTTTATAACAGTGTCGGAGGAACAGCGACTCACTATTGTTTTGAGAATATAGCTCAGTAGTAGGCAAACGGCAGACTGGAAAAGATCACTCTCCTCCGCTTTTCATTATCAGTATGGATAATAATGGTGACATAGAGATAGTAATGGGTAGGAATAGTAGAGTAGTAGTAAACATACCAGTAGACTACATTAAGAACGGAAAAAGTAGTTTCGATTTTTTGTTTCGTTCACCAAAAAGCATTTTTGATTTATTGATACTTTAAATACATTTAAATTATTCTACTCATTCAAAGTAAACATTATTCGGTGTGTAATGTTTACTTGAATGAGTAGAACAATTTAAATGTATTTAAAGTGTCAATAAATCATAAATTCTTTTTGGTGAACTAAACAGAAAATACTAAAAAATAAAATAGCTTAGATTGCTCTAGTTGTAAGTGAATGTAACAAATGAATACTTGTTCGCTGTTTTAGACTTTCTATAGACCGCCAGAATAGGGTAAATGGGATACACACTATCCAATAGCAGTTGTGCTAAATACAATGCAGCCTGGGCAGCCGGCCTCGGGCACCTCTTCTATTAGAAAAGGGCACTTTTTCCATTGTTTTAGCTGGAGAAAAGGGTACTTTGAAGAAAACTTGGGGGGGCATGTTCTGTGCCCCCCGGTTCCTACGCCACTGAGTAAGACAGTATAATACCAGGAATGATTGTCGGTAAAACATTTTCATGTCAACAAAAGGTTAATACTTTCCAACATGGCAAATTTTATGAAAAAATATAGCATAAAACCCAGCAATCATGGATGGCCCGAAGCTCGCGTATAAAAACATACCGAAACCTTAAAATTAAAAGGTTTGTTTTCAAACTTACAACTGGAAAATATACTCCTATCTTGGAAAAGGTTGTTCTCAACTCGAAGGTAGTAAATATTTACCAAAAACAGCAAAGTTTGCAGAAAAGCAACACAGAATTGAAAACATTTTAAAAACAAACTTCGTCAAATTTCAAAAATACAAATTCACCCACGAGCACAAACATTAGGAAAATATCGGTATGCGGTAATTTTCATCGACGTGAGGACATATATGACGTCAGCAACGGTGAGGACACTTTTTGACCTCGAGCGCTCAGTCCATTTAGTGTGACAATATGTGACTCTTGTTTAAACTAGGCTGTTGCGATATTGAAAAAATATCGATATCGAAAAAAAATATCGATAATATCGATATTATGCAAATTAGAAAGCCATATCTATTTGCTGTTTGTAATGTGGCGCACAGCGCGTGTAAAAAACAAACACAAAAACGGTAAAATAGCCAAATATATTTATTTACAACTCTCTTTCAGGTTTAAAGAGGGCCCCCTATACCCCTTCACAAAATGCATTCACGTAAAAATATTTACTCTTTTCACGAGTCACGAAAAATCGCAAAAACTCCTTCACGCTCACGAAAAAGTCGAAGCAATCACGATTCACGTAAAAATAGAAACAAAATTCACAGATTATTATACAATGTCCTCCGTCTAAGCGTTTTCTCTAAAGTTTCAACCTCTGCATGTGCGTTTATTCGAGTGATTGTTTGGCCTCTTTCAACTCTTGCTCCATCGATATTATGCGGTCGTCGATAATATGCGGTCGTCGTTGCCAAGCTTGCTCATAATCGTTTCAATCATTCGCGCGACATTTGTAGATCTTTCATCACTAAATTCACTCTTGCCTTCCTTAACGTCTTGCACTGGTTTATTGGGCGTTCTTGATGGTGAATTTTGCGTGTGATCGCGTCGACATATTGCCCAATTATTTTGTGTTAGTTTGAACCACTGGGGTTTGAACAATAAGAGTCAATAAACAACAGAAATTCCGTATTGAATCCTGCAAAAACTGTTCACGCAAAACAGACGATTCATGAATCACGGATATTTCTATCCGTCATTCACGGGTCACGGTTAAATAGAAAGTTTCTTTCACGTTGCACGTAAAAAGATTTGAAGCCATTCGATCACGAAACACGGATTAAGAAAATCATTGATCACGTTTCACGGCGAAGTAAAATAGTCCCACCACGCTTCAAGCGAAAAGTATAGAGGGCCCTCTTTAAAGCGTGAACTATTTCGCATGTTCTTAACAGTTATTTTACCTTTTCCGTACGAAAAGCTATATTTCTAACGTGGCTTTCTAAACGTAAACAAACGTGCGAAAAGGGACATTAAATTTGTCTTGTTTCCCGCTTTCGTTTTCACCTTTTTCTTGCAAAGCATACACGTAGCTTAGGGTCGTCCTTGTAATCGGCTTTCTTAAAGTAATTCCAAACAGGACTTCGTTGACTTGACATCTTTAATAACGTTGTTCATTTCATAGTACTAAACTTTCCTTCGCAATAGAACTGTCGAGTTAGACTGAGCTGTGATACTCTCATATTTAAATCCATTTCAATGCGGCATTCAAATTATAATTATAATTTGTTTACAGTAAAGTGACACAATTTCAAAATGATTGCGAGTTATCACTTGTTTACAAGTTGAAATTTTCGATATTTTCGATGTGCGAAAGTCTGAATATCGAATATCGATATTTTTAAACACCACTCAAAAATCCAAAGACGTATTAGCCAACGCCCAACGGCATGAACATTTCCAATACCAAGAGTTCTGCTGCTATGCATATTTCAGCGAGTATGGTTTGAACTAGTCAAATTTTAAGGTTAGCCTAATCCAACGGCTAATGCCTCCTCAAAAGCCTCTCAGCTCTCTATCCTATATTATTCCTCCAATTCCGCCAAAGACATTGAGAAATACGTTAACGATGACCTTAACTTAATTTCCCAGTGGCTTGATGAGAATCTGCTCACATTGAACTGTACAAAATCGAAATTCCTCCTATTTGGTAGTAGCAAGCGTCTAAAAACATTTACTAATATCTGCATACATATCGGTGATCATCAACTTGCTCGTGAACGTACTTTTAAATATCTAGGAACATCCTTTTCAGAAAACCTTACTTGGTATGACCATGTAAACAATATATCCACAAAAATCAACCAACGTATCGGATTGTTAAGAAGAGTTAAAGCCTTCATTCCAACCAAAGCCCAACTTACCATCTACAATGCTCTCATCCTCCCACTATTCGATTACGCAGATATTATATGGGGTGACAAGAATAACTCCACTCTTATGGACCAACTGCAAATTCTACAGAATAAAGCTGCGAAGACCATTCTTGACGCTCCATATCTATCGTCCTCCACTGAAGCACTCAACAAACTACACTGGCATCCACTTATCCACCGGCGCCATTTACACCGAATACTAACCATTTACAAATTTAAGAATAATTTAACAGAGTTCAATTCCGAACTGCCTAAAACAAACCATTTATATAACACCAGACGCAGGGATGATATCTACCTTAGTAAACCTAAGACAAACTGGGGAAAGCAGTTTTGTTTGAGAATTGTCATTCTCCAAATCAGAGAAAGTCCAAATTTTGCCTGTTTTTTACTGCTCATTCCACAAGTTTCTAAGAGTATTTGAATTTCTTTGGATTTGGCTGCATTTTTTAAACGGCCTCACCTAGAAACTATTGTTTCATGCGTAGTTACCGGTGTCCACAATAATGCAAATTCGCTTAATTACTGGTTTAATATATTCAGCAAATTATTCTGGCTTGACAACAGCACACCTCGTTCAAATTGCTTGTTTAATGCCTGTTTTACTTTCTTGTGTATATTTACCGCGGTAAAGTGATCCCAATAAGTTCCCAGCTTGGTCTGCTGTACAGGGTAATTTCAATATATTTCGTTCAGATAGAGAGTATACCTAACGTAACCGCTCTGAATATGGGCTGCTTGTATATGGGCTGCTATAACTCGAAGTTATAATAAGGAGTCTAGAGCAAGATATCAATGACATCAATCGACATAATTGTCGTGATTACACTGTATATGTTCCTGTATGCATGGATGCATGTAATTTCTTCACGAGTGGGTCCGATTTTATTGTCTTGTTACCGTCCAGCCTTAGGAAATGCATATGTTTTAACCCTGTGGTCCGGCATCAATAATATTTAAGCTAAGCCAAATCTTAACCTTCGCAACCCTTGTGAAATAGTTTCCCCACGCTGCTGCTCTGGAATGTCAGTATTGCAAGGGCATCTAATGCTCTAGTCGGATTACTGACGTGCAATACTGTCATACCCTGAGCCGTTGGTGTTTCCTAAAATCCATTATTTGTTTCCCGTTTACCTGGTTATTCATTACTGATCTCGGATCTCCGTAACGATCTCTATTCGCAATATCCATTGCGGCTCAGGGGATGGCAGAAGGGCGTCAGGTTTTATCCGTTTTGAAGGCATGTTAACAGTTTGGTCCTGCGTATTTTCTCCTTGGTATATAAAGGCAGGTTAACAGTTTGGTCCTGCGTATTTTCTCCTTGGTATGAAGGCAGGTAAACAGTTTGGATCTGCGTATTTTCTCCTTGGTATAAAGGCAAGGTAACAGTTTGGTCCTGTGTATTTTCCCCTTGGTATGAAGGCAGTTTAACAGTTTGGTCCTGCATATTTTCCCCTTGGTATGAAGGCAGTTTAACAGTTTGGTCCTGCGTATTTTCTCCTTGGTATGAAGGCAGGTTAACAGTTTGGTCCTGCGTATTTTCCCTTGGTATGAAGGCAGGTTAACAGTTTGGTCCTGCATATTTTCTCCTTGGTATGAAGGCAGGTTAACAGTTTGGTCCTGCATATTTTCCCCTTGGTATGAAGGCAGGTTAACAGTTTGGTCCTGCGTATTTTCTCCTTGGTATGAAGGCAGGTTAACAGTTTGGTCCTGCGTATTTTCTCCTTGGTATGAAGGCAGGTTAACAGTTTGGTCCTGCGTATTTTCTCCTTGGTATAAAGGCAGGTTAACAGTTTGGTCCTGCGTATTTTCTCCTTGGTACGAAGGCAGGTTAACAGTTTGGTCCTGCGTATTTTCTCCTTGGTATGAAGGCAGGTTAACAGTTTGGTCCTGCGTATTTTCTCCTTGGTATAAAGGCAGGTTAACAGTTTGGTCCTGCGTATTTTCTCCTTGGTATGAAGGCAGGTTAACAGTTTGGTCCTACATATTTTCCTTGGTATGAAGGCAGTTTAACAGTTTGGTCCTACATATTTTCCCCTTGGTATGAAGGCAGTTTAACAGTTTGGTCCTGCGTATTTTCTCCTTGGTATGAAGGCAGGTTAACAGTTTGGTCCTACATATTTTCCTTGGTATGAAGGCAGTTTAACAGTTTGGTCCTACATATTTTCCCCTTGGTATGAAGGCAGGTTAACAGTTTGGTTCTGCGTATTTTCTCCTTGGTATGAAGGCAGTTTAACAGTTTGGTCCTACATATTTTCTCCTTGGTATGAAGGCAGGTTAACAGTTTGGTTCTGCGTATTTTCTCCTTGGTATAAAGGCAGTTTAACAGTTTGGTCCTGCGTATTTTCTCCTTGGTATGAAGGCAGTTTAACAGTTTGGTCCTGCGTATTTTCTCCTTGGTATGAAGGCAGGTTAACAGTTTGGTCCTGCGTATTTTCTCCTTGGTATGAAGGCAGTTTAACAGTTTGGTCCTGCGTATTTTCTCCTTGGTATGAAGGCAGGTTAACAGTTTGGCCCTGCGTATTTTCTCCTTGGTATGAAGGCAGTTTAACAGTTCGGTCCTACATATTTTCCCCTTGGTATGAAGGCAGTTTAACAGTTTGGTCCTGCGTATTTTCTCCTTGGTATGAAGGCAGGTTAACAGTTTGGCCCTGCGTATTTTCTCCTTGGTATGAAGGCAGTTTAACAGTTTGGCCCTGCGTATTTTCTCCTTGGTATGAAGGCAGTTTAACAGTTTGGTCCTACATATTTTCCCCTTGGTATGAAGGCAGTTTAACAGTTTGGTCCTGCGTATTTTCTCCTTGGTATGAAGGCAGGTTAACAGTTTGGTCCTGCGTATTTTCCCCTTGGTATGAAGGCAGTTTAACAGTTTGGTCCTGCGTATTTTCTCCTTGGTTTCAAGGCAGTTTAACAGTTTGGTCCTGCGTATTTTCTCCTTGGTATGAAGGCAGGTTAACAGTTTGGTCCTGCGTATTTTCCCCTTGGTATGAAGGCAGGTTAACAGTTTGGTCCTGCGTATTTTCTCCTTGGTATGAAGGCAGGTTAACAGTTTGGCCCTGCGTATTTTCTCCTTGGTATGAAGGCAGGTTAACAGTTTGGTCCTGCGTATTTTCTCCTTGGTATGAAGGCAGGTTAACAGTTTGGTCCTGCGTATTTTCCCCTTGGTATGAAGGCAGGTTAACAGTTTGGCCCTGCGTATTTTCTCCTTGGTATGAAGGCAGTTTAACAGTTTGGTCCTGCATATTTTCTCCTTGGTACGAAGGCAGTTTAACAGTTTGGCCCTGTGTATTTTCGCCTTGGTATGAAGGCAGGTTAACAGTTTGGTCCTGCATATTTTCTCCTTGGTATGAAGGCAGGTTAACAGTTTGGTCCTGCATATTTTCTCCTTGGTACGAAGGCAGTTTAACAGTTTGGCCCTGTGTATTTTCCCCTTGGTATGAAGGCAGGTTAACAGTTTGGTCCTGCATATTTTCTCCTTGGTATGAAGGCAGGTTAACAGTTTGGTCCTGCATATTTTCTCCTTGGTACGAAGGCAGTTTAACAGTTTGGCCTGTGTATTTTCCCCTTGGTATGAAGGCAGGTTAACAGTTTGGTCCTGCGTATTTTCTCCTTGGTATGAAGGCAGGTTAACAGTTTGGTCCTGCATATTTTCTCCTTGGTACGAAGGCAGTTTAACAGTTTGGTCCTGTGTATTTTCTCCTTGGTATGAAGGCAGTTTAACAGTTTGGTCCTGCATATTTTCCCCTTAGTATGAAGGCAGTTTAACAGTTTGGTTCTGCGTATTTTTTCTCCTTGGTATAAAGGCAAGGTAACAGTTTGGCCCTGCGTATTTTCTCCTTGGTATGAAGGCAGGTTAACAGTTTGGTCCTGCGTATTTTCCCCTTGGTATGAAGGCAGGTTAACAGTTTGGTCCTGCGTATTTTCTCCTTGGTATGAAGGCAGGTTAACAGTTTGGCCCTGCGTATTTTCTCCTTGGTATGAAGGCAGGTTAACAGTTTGGTCCTGCGTATTTTCTCCTTGGTATGAAGGCAGGTTAACAGTTTGGTCCTGCGTATTTTCCCCTTGGTATGAAGGCAGGTTAACAGTTTGGCCCTGCGTATTTTCTCCTTGGTATGAAGGCAGTTTAACAGTTTGGTCCTGCATATTTTCTCCTTGGTACGAAGGCAGTTTAACAGTTTGGCCCTGTGTATTTTCCCCTTGGTATGAAGGCAGGTTAACAGTTTGGTCCTGCATATTTTCTCCTTGGTATGAAGGCAGGTTAACAGTTTGGTCCTGCATATTTTCTCCTTGGTACGAAGGCAGTTTAACAGTTTGGCCCTGTGTATTTTCCCCTTGGTATGAAGGCAGGTTAACAGTTTGGTCCTGCGTATTTTCTCCTTGGTATGAAGGCAGGTTAACAGTTTGGTCCTGCATATTTTCTCCTTGGTACGAAGGCAGTTTAACAGTTTGGTCCTGTGTATTTTCTCCTTGGTATGAAGGCAGTTTAACAGTTTGGTCCTGCATATTTTCCCCTTAGTATGAAGGCAGTTTAACAGTTTGGTTCTGCGTATTTTTTCTCCTTGGTATAAAGGCAAGGTAACAGTTTGGCCCTGTGTATTTTCCCCTTGGTATGAAGGCAGTTTAACAGTTTGGTCCTGCGTATTTTCTCCTTGGTATGAAGGCAGGTTAACAGTTTGGTCCTGCGTATTGGCTGCCATACACGAGCATTTTACTATGTGAACTTGTCAAATGTCAATACTTACTTCATTATTTTACTCTGTCTAATGCAAGACAATTTTACTCATCAGTGGTTAACCCATTAACTGGCAGTACTCTTCCACTGACGAGTAAAATTGTCTGGCATTAGACAGAGTAAAATTGTCTGGCATTAGACAGAGTAAAATACTAAAGTAGGCGCATCTGGGTGCATTGCCATGGGTTAACAAGAGACACTGGCAGATAGTTTTGTTAAGTCATTTATTGAAATTCAAAATAAAAGTCAAAACTCCCAGTTATGGACAATAACTTTAATCTTCATTACTGATTGTAGTTAATCTGCATTGGAGCAAATACACAAAGCCATATAAAGGCGGAGTCTATTCAGCCAACCATAGTAATTTATGACCCATCATGTTAGGATTTCATATATTTATGCAGATATGTTGCAGACACATTTTCAAAGAATTTTTGTTTTGTGGTCACATGCTCACGAAAAAGTTATCAATCCCTGGGTTAATGGTACTGCCAGTTAATGGTTTAACAAAACTATCGATTTGCCAACTGGTGCCTCTTGTTAATCTATAATTAGCAGGCAATTTGCCCAGATGCGCCCTACTTTAGTATTTTACTCTGTCTAACGCCAGACGATTTTACTTGTCAGTGGTAGGGTACTGCCAATTAATGGGTACATGTATTAATGTGGGGTTTTGTTGTATTTCAAGTAATTTGGGGGTTTTGTCGCCGGTGATATTGTCGTTGGGGTTTTGTCAATGGGGTTTTGTCAGAATCCCACAACGTTCTGACTTCATTAGTTCATAAAAAGTTCACAAAAATATATTTGTTCACAAAATTTAGAAAATGAAATAGAAAGTTCATAAAACTATGAACTTTGTTCACATATCTGGCTACATGCACTGTGGGTTCAATTTGAGAGCCTGGAAACCAGCTACATATCATTGGATCACTAATTGGTAGTGGTGCGGTTTTGACTATGGCATTTGACTAACTCACAGCCAGACTGGAAAATCGGGCGGTTTTCGACGAGATCTCGGGAGCAAAAAAGCTGTTGAATCCAAGGGCAGGGGTGCAAAACCTGCCCCAGGGCCCAGGGGCGGACTCAAGGGCGGCCAGGGGCACAAAAATGTACCCATTTTAGAAGACATCCAGGGGCGCAAAAAGTTGTCCCCCCAAAAAAATCTGGGCTCGTTGATCTAAACCTAATCCTAAACTGTCAGTGTTGATGTCACCTACAACAAACAGCTGTGATCGAGTTAGCCAGAGCATGGTATAGTGGTAGTTATGAGCACATCAGAAGCCCAACCAAACTTATAGAGTTATAGTATAATATGATTTTACCACATATCATATCATTCATATTATTATTTATATAAAAGAAAATATCAGATTGGGTCAAAATAGATGAATGTACATGATTCAAACACAGCATTTACAGTAGACCAACCTGCACAAGCTATTAAATCAGAAAGTGCCAAATAGAATATGATATCTGGATTTGGAGAAGGTTGTCTTCTTTGTCTGTTTCTAAATTGCCACAGAGATCTGAGTTGAAGTGCAGCGCCTGTAAAGCCAGCACTGGCTGTTAACATACATATTCCACCAATTATATATCGTTCATAGTAAGGAAGTAATGACTCAGGGATACAAAATACTGATCTATCACGAAGAAACGCCATTCATTGCATAAATTAAGTTGCTTAGAAACTCGTATTAATAAATACAAACTATTGTATTATTTCGTACCAAACCTCTGGTACCAAACAGTCAGAGATTAGTAAACAATAGTAATCTATTCAAATTAAGAATTCAAATACGTGACAAATTAACAATAAACGAAGCCGGAAGTGACTAGTTACCAGGTCCATGTTTACCGTAATATACAGGGTGTCTCACAAAAACCGCTACCCTTAGAAATTTAATAGAGGCTTTAGAAAAAGCCTCGATTTTGTACACTTGATTTCACGAAACTTCGATCGCAATTAATATTCTGAAGTTTGTTTGGAAAATTTCGTTGCAAATAGCAATCATGTTGTTCGGAGGACCAAGCAAAGTTATTCACTTCCGGCTTCTTCAACATCACGAGTTATAAACAACGAAAAGTTACGAAATATATCTATTGAATAATTTGAATCATTGAATGGCGTTTCTTCGTGATAGATCTGTATTTTGTATTCCTAAAACAATACTTACGTACGATGAACGATATATAATTGGTGGAATATGTATGTTAACAGCCAGTGTTGGCTTTACTGGCGCTGCACTTCAACTCAGATCACTGAGGCGATTTAGAAACAGACAAAGAAGACAACCTTCTCCAAATCCAGATATCATATTCTATTTGGCACTTTCTGATTTAATAGCTTGTGCAGGTTTGTATGGTCACACTTTGCATGTAGGATTATGACATTTTATAGGCCAATTTGCAGTCAAATCTGGTGTTGTAATTATTTGGTAGTAGCCAATCAGAGGCTTTGTTTACAAACCTGGTTGTAAATTTCAATTTTCCACTGACAATTTCCCTTTCACAAGATATACAGTAGGTGAGAATGGAACTTTCATGTAATCCAAGAAAATGCCACCCAAAATGGCAGATTATTTTGCATGATTCGATCAATATTCTTGTGTGCGAGCAGAGTCCCGCCTACATGGCTGTTCCTTCTATACAAGATCTTACAATCTAATTGAAATCCTATTAAAATTTGTTGCTATTTATATGACAGGAGGGCCAGCTTTCATAGGTATAATTGGTCTTGCTACTGTATTTACTACCCAAAATTTCTTAAACATAAATGCAACAGGGAGGGCTGTCCCTCCCAATATCCAATAGGGCTGAGCAAACTTGCCACTTTTCAAAATCATTTCCAATTGAGCTCTAGAAAAAATATCCAATTGTCTGCTGGCTTCTATTAAAAAATTTGCTTGGCAAAATATGATTTGGATAAATAAGTTGTAGGGAAGCCATTTCATGCTGATTACAGAAGTGAGCTAGCCCATGTCAAATTAGCTAAAACAACTTATTTCCTACAAATTATTGCACAATGCAAAATATAAGACAAGCTTTGTTTACATCCTATATGTTACTTTAATTCTTCTGTGTACAGTATTTTATACTGCTTGATCTGGCTCTCTGAGTCCTTTGTGCACATTTTTTAATTATTATACCAAGGTATACTTACTCTTACTCAAATGCACTAAAAACAATATTCGCTTTTCCTTGATACTTAATTTGTTCCCACACTTTCCTACATAATTGTCATGTTACAGTATATTGTACAGACTGAGATACAATATTTTACTCTCCTTTAGTTACTGGCACTGCAAGCTTAATAGTGATAATTAAATGTTTGCATAATAATTAATTCAATTTTTAAGTTTAAATCAAAATTAATTTCAGGATTTTCAAAGGTAACGTTTCGGACTGTTTTACTGTCCATCTTCAGGCTAACTTAGGATGTTATTTACAAATTACAATGTTTACAAAAATTGAGTGCGAATGTTTGCACAAAATTACAACTGTCTTTTCAAATTGAAACGTCATTCAAATTGTTTTATTTACGCGCGCACGTTTATGCGTGCGTTTTTGAAACAGTGACACTTTCTTTGTCCAAATACCTATCAAGTGTTGGACACCATACTGTAAGCTGATCGAAATTATTTAAAACTTTATTTCCATTTAGTTCTTCTCTTATGGATTCAATCCCTTCCCTTGCTTTTCTCTGTCTCAGTCCCCATTTACATGTCACATCAGACATGTAACTTGTCACATTTACATGGTATTCTATAAACTACCGCCTTTCGTTTATCCCCCAATGGTTCTTGACATTTCGCTTTAATTTCTTTCACAAACGATGTTTCCCGGCCACCCTCTTGAACTTCTCCGAAAGTCCCTGTACGTAAGGAATACTCACGACTCCTCTGTATCTCCATATTATACTCTTTCACTTTCTTTCATATCCATTTGCCACAAACACAAAATATTAATTCATTTTGAATATGTAAACTGATGTTTGTCCATTTCCATGTATTGTACTGTCTGTACATATTGTATATCTTCAGGTGTTATTTGTTTTATTTATTGCATATTAAAAAACTCATTAATAAATCATGATGAAAATTCAAAAGAAATGAATGTTTAATCAATGTTTGTAAATCGGATAAAGGTTTGTCCTGATTTACATAAACTTCAGCTTTGATTTTCTCGGCTTAGACAATGTTTATTTTTAAAATTACTTCGCCAATGAACTCATAAGATGGGTCGTTGTTTAAGTTCGATAAAACATTCGCATCCGATCTTTATCTGATATACAAACTCTTACCTTCGGCTCGAGTTTCTATATCAGATAAAGATCGACTGCTCATGTTTTATCTATAACTTATACGTTTTTGTCATATTTTAGGTGTATTCGCTTTGGCTATTTGTTTAATGGTTTTGGAAATACCTGGAAGTAAAAAACATGGTTCTAAAAATATATACAATATATACATACCAAAACATAATAGTGTCTATGCGCCCATTGGTACATTCATTGAGGTACGTACATATACTAAATGGGATATTTTTTCACTCACTCGTATGTCATCATTTCTTTCTTTTGCCACTGGTCTATTTGCTTTAATTCTAATAGTTAAACTCAATCAAATGAACTTTACATTGAAAATAGTAAGTATTGCATATATGACAGTTTAATCGTGCCATCCTATGTAATTAAAATACTGAGAAAAAAAGAAAACTACCAAAAACAGTATTTCAACATGCCAATTTTGTGTTCTTGCATGACCTTGAAATATTGTTTTCGCTGCACTTCATTAGTTAGTAAGTTTGCTTTATGACTGCAGGGAATTAATAGTCTGTAACGTTTAGCAACTTTAGGAAATACTTGCACCTCATTTTTTTACCAAGTTATAATGAATGACCATTAAATTGTTGTGCATTTAAAAAGCAGCATCACCTTAGTGCAGTTGTTTAATATATATTTACTATTTATGTCTAGGTTATAACTTTGTTTGGGTACTTTGCTTCTTATATATGGACATTTTCCTATGCCTTGGATACATGCTTTCAAATATATGGAAAAGAATGGTCAGTGTACATATATAATCAAGATCACTTATGAACAATAGCATGGAGTTGTATTATAGAATTTTCGACTGGAAATATGAATAATAAATATTGATTTTAAAGGGTCCTACTAAAGATGCCCGATTATATATTTTCTCAGACGAATAGGTTTCAGTCGTAATAAATTAATTGTATATACACGACATATTGAATCTATTTAAAATATAAAAACATAAATTTGTCCTTGACATATTGTGTAGTTTTCTAATGCCGTTATTAAATGTGGACGTGAGATGTAGGACTGTCTGGACACTATCTGAAAATACTTCCTCGGCATAAACGTCACCTGTGTCACTGTAGGCGTAGTGTTCTATTTGAAGTCTATTGGCTGAATCAGAGGAGGTTGGACAGCAGGCCGCAAAGCATCATGGGTATTGAGCGTTGTTTCCACGTGCGGCCTCATTTATGCGTTGACTGCCGTGAAGTCAACATCTATTGCCATAGCAAATTCTGCGAAAATAGACGCTATTGTTACGGAGACTCAATGCCATCATTATGGATGTGTTTAGTGTTTTGTAATGGAGGTATAACAAGGCTTTTTGAGTCTCTCTGAGGATTTATTTGTGCAAAAATCTCAAAGGCTGCGAGTGATCGTCTGTATTTGTAATGTACATTGTGCAACTAGTGAGGAGTGAAGTACAGACAGTTAACTAAATATTTATTGGCCAGATTGATTCTGCTGGCATCAAAGGATTCGACTTTTAATATGTATTTAGTTATTTATTTATCCCAATAGCACATTGTGACTACTGAAAACCCGCATATTGAGGTTGTCAAAGAACTTCTATATACTTTTTTGCAACAGAAATTACGGGTGAAATGTAGACAAAGCAAACTTTACTGTAATATACAGTTCCATTTTTATTGAAAATACATAGCACATGCATATTCTCTACATATATAAAGAAATATTAAAGAAACCAAGAAGGCAAATTAACAATACAATGATAGAATTCAACCCAAGATACAAATCTGTAAATAAACAACAAATTTTACTTCTAAAATTTTCTTCTAAAACTCAGCACTTATTTTAAACAGTAAAGTCCACTTCTTCAGAAAAAACGAGCAATCACTGCGTCAATTGTGGAAATTCGAGGTGTTCAACTTCAAAGATTGTTGACAGAGATGGCATCGGATTAATACAATATGACGACGTACAGCCTACAAAAAAGATCAAAATAACGTTTACCTTACAAAATACTGCTCACATAGGTAGATCAATAGTTATTGAAATAGCATGGATGCATTCCAGAAAAAAAATTGAATAACAACGACAAAATATTCCATATTTGCGAGTCGAGCGGGCCATCAGACAACAAAACTGCAGACAGAGCCAGACACTAGCCCAGATATAAAATCTCTAAACAACACGCGAATAACTCCTAAATCTCCTAAAATTCATTCAAAAGTACTTTAACGCTTGCTCTAAAGAATAACGCTCTTTCTATTAAAGAGGTTTCAAGATTCATTGGGAAAAACAATGAAACATTGAGCTTTGGTGGCTCAATATCTTCCTAAACTATTAGATGCCATTTTGGCAAACGTCGAAATGACTATGATCACTTCGATGCCTAATATCTCGAAAACTGCCAGGGGATCACCGGGATCATTCCAGCAGATTTAAAGTTTATACATTTGTCTTCATCATTATACAAAAATTACGAAAATCGAACCATGGAAATTCTAGATACTTTAGTTTGAAAATTGTAAACAGACGCGGACTTTAGTCAACACGTCGCGAAGACACGACTAACTTCAATCATGAAAACAAACAAAAACACGTTTCATAATTTCTAAAATATCCATCAAAAACTGATCAAGCAAATGCGTTTAAACATATAATTCATTGATATTACAAAAAGTTTAAAATATTTTAATAAAATGCAAATGATAAGAAGGGAAACTTCAAAAGTTGGAGATAGTTATTTTTAGAAAGTGCAAAATCGTATTGAAAATTCAGCAGCGAATATCTCGAAAACGGTGAGTGGCGCGGATAGGTGGGGGCAGTTAAAACGAAAGATTAGGCTTTAATCTATCACATTATGCGAAAATTAGCGAAATCGAACCATGGAAATTCGATATTTTCTATTTCAAAAGTTGATAGTTGAAACAGCCTCGTATTTCCACGTGACGTATAAGTGCCTGCATTAAATATAAAAATATAGTACAAAACGACGTTTACCTTCCAAAATTCTTCGCTTGGGAGTAGATTAATATTCATTGAACGGGTGTGCATCGAATTTAATTGCAAATTTGAATAACAAAGCGAAATATTTCCGTATTTAAGAGACCAATGCAAATTTCACAGTCCACTTGCTTCTTGCGAGCGCTGAGAAAATAGCGTCTCCTCATTGGTCGAAAAATATCATGTGACAGCTGTCCACCCTCCTCTGGCTGAATATTGCTCCCTGCACAACCAGTGACGTCACGTCATAATTACGATCGTTTTTTATGACCAAGAACGTTAAAATGAGAAATCACATTTAAGATAATCACCAAAAAAAGCTTTAACATTATTTTAACAGTCGGATGATTGTTTATCATATCCTCGCATGGGCCATTCCATTGGAACTTATAACAATAATTGAAGCTATTAATTGGATAGAATATCCTGACACGTAAGTATATAAAGTATTACGTAATTAATAGCTCAGTGATATAATAATAAGCAAAGACCTGGCTTGCTGGAATTTTGAGATGATATATGTTTACACAGAT
Organism: Trachythela sp. YZ-2020; assembly: GCA_016169945.1. Classification (NCBI taxonomy): domain Eukaryota; kingdom Metazoa; phylum Cnidaria; class Anthozoa; order Malacalcyonacea; family Clavulariidae; genus Trachythela; species Trachythela sp. YZ-2020. The sequence goes on along the minus strand of JADLSH010000313.1, from coordinate 3,619,461 downwards.
ATTTTTAGAAATTCGTTAGTGGGGGCTGGGGCACCAAGGAAAAGGTACCTAACTAGGAGATAGTGAACTGGAAAAGTGGGAACCTGTACTGCTGTAGGGAGTCTAGGTCTTTCGTATTATTGAACCTCTGCATGGGGCTTGATTTCCTGCATTCTCATTCTCAGCTTTTTGATATATCCTAATCTAGACAGACTGATCTTTCAGCATAATCATAAAAGCAAAGTTCGGTTATGGGAAATATTAAACCACTCTTCTGAACTACTGTACGTTACAGTGTTCTTCCTCTTTTGCTTATATTTTAGATCTTCAGTGGTGGGGCAACATGGGGGCTGGAGAGGACTTGCAACCCCATCTTATATGTTAAAAAGTCCCTGAGTGCATGTATGATTTTTTAGTAAAATTGGATTGTTGTCATATTCCTATAATGATAGAAACTTACCGATTCCTTTCCCATCTTTTAGTTGTGAGAGTGGTGATGGTCGATTATCTAGGGTATATTTATCTTATACCCCAGTAATGGTAGTGATGGTGGCTAATCCTATTATCTTTATTATAACTTATTACAAAGGTAAAGTTATGTGACGGTAACTTGAATTTCTATCCAATATACTGTATATGCACTAAAACGCTACATGTACGACAACACCAGACGAAGGGCCTTCGCTCGAAACGTCGAAGTTCTCATTGTATTTTTCAGGTAGTTTTACACAACAGTCAACCGCCGTATTTGCTATACTCTACCCACACTGGCACCGCACGTTTGAGATATTTTTGCAGAGGTGCATTGACATTGTAAAGGTGCAAGTGCTAGTGTGATTCCGATCTAACGTCTTACATCTTTAATTTTACGAATTTAAGAATTTCTTATTTTGTTGTATAGTTAAGCAACAATTACGATCCTCTGGGAGTTATACTAATGTTGATCGTGCAGCGCTTTATACATGTAGGAGAAAGTTTTTGTGGATTGTCGTTGTTTTCACCGTATGGTAAGTTGTTATGATCTGAAGTATTGCTGTTTTCCTTCACTGCTATGACTTCTACATGTAAATTTTTCATGTCAATCCTGTTACACAAAACTAACCTTGAAAAAATAGAAATACTGACTATTCCCCGTTTCCACAGTCACAAATTAAATATAGCGTCAGTTTTAGACGGATGGTAATTTCACTTAATTTCACTAACAACAATTCGAACGTGAATGTCTATGGATGAGCATAGAAGAATATCTATCCAAAGAAAATCGTACTACCTTTTAATATATTATAATTTTTCAGATGAAAAATATACTTACTAGACTAATAGTAACTTCTAACATACAGTTGTTTGTTTTGTTTTGTTTAGTTGGCTTCCAAATATCTTTTCAGTCACATATTTTCTGCTGCACTTTGAAAAACATTCAGATCAGAAGTCAAAGTTAGATATATTTTGGTACATCGAGGTAAGCAATTAAGTGCATTATTCTTATAATAACATGCAACATTGTATGAATGGAATTTTTTAATTAGAGGAATGTGTGTACAAAACTAATTATTTTATCCGGCGCATGATAAACCAAATCAAATGACTAGCTCTCTAACACAGTACAGGAGTTGAACGGGAGAAGAACTCCTGGACGTCATGGCTCTTATCTTATCCCTGTTTACATATGCAATCGAAGTATGGGGCTCTGCCCTACTGAACAAATATTTAGAACGTATAGATAAATTCTTCAGACGAGCCCATCGGCATCGATATGGGTATACGGCCATAGTTTTAATATGTCTTCGCTTATCGAAGAGAGATATAGAGCTCTATTTGAAAAAATATCTAACACTGAACACGTTCTTCATGAACTCTTCCCAGAAAAGAAAGAAATAACTTTAAGGACACGAGATCACAATTTTATCCTCCCTCAAGTAAAGACTGAACGGTTTAAGCGATGTTTTATAAATAGATGTTTTTTTAATAATTTCTATTATGTATTATATAAACTTTCACTTTTTAGCTTTACAAAATAACTATATCTAACTTTAGTTTTATAAAATCATGTAAATATGTAATATAATTTTTTAAACATTACCACCCATGCAAAGTCACACGTATGTTGTGTCTAAACATTTTAATAAAGGCTAAATGAATGAATGAATATAGTTAGAGCAAAATAATTTTGATATTTTGGTTATCTCTGAAACCTGGTTAGATAAATCTGTGGATAATTGTGAAGTGTCGATACCCGGCGATAAAAAAAACACGATAAACGCAGCGGAGGAACAATGTTTTATATTAGGAATAATGTGCCTTTTAAACATTGTGATGACATTGCCACGTAAGTTGTTGAAAGCTGTTGGGTAGAAATTTGCAGACCTAAAGCGAAAACTGTCCTTATAGGTTGTGTATATCGTGCCCCAGACGTTTACTAGATAACAGTATTGAGGAATTGAACAAATGTATATCTAATGTTCCTACAAACGATGAAGTTTTGATACTAGGAGATTTTAACATTGATTTTTTGGCCTCGAACAAAACCAGACAAACATGTACACAAAGAAGAAAATTGAAAAATATTGCCATTAACAATGATTTAGAACAACTAATTACAATTCCCACTCGGATTACGGAATCAACAAAATCGGTCATTGATCTATTGTTCGTAAACAATGGTCATCGTATTGTTTCCTGCGGAACAATAGTTTCTTCTGTTAGTGATCATCAAATCATTTTCTGTGTAGTAAAGTCAGGCGTCCTTAAAAGTCCACCTAAAATATTAGAATACCGCTGTTATATGTCGTACGATATAAATGCTTTTTTACGTGACCTCGATGATGTTGACTGGAATCATATTATCGAGGCGAACGAGAATTTTGATGATATAGTTGATAAATGGACGGAAATGTTCGGCGCGAGAACAGACACCCATGCTCCAATTAAAACCATGCGTGTCAAAAGCACCCACGTTCCGTAGATGAATAGCAAATTGCGAGAAGCGATGCGTGACCGTGATTACCATTATTGGAAAGCAATGAAAACAAAACGAGCAGAAGATGGGAGAAATACAAGAAAATAAAATCGTTTGTAACATGTGAAGTTAAACGAAACAAATCAGAGTATTATAAAGAATTAATTGATAAAAATAAAGGAAAACCTGATGAACTCTTGAAATGCATCAATGAAGCTGGTCGTAAGAGTAAAACAAGTCCTTCTTGTATTATGTCAGAGCGTGTCTACTATTCTGATGCAATATCAATGGCACACATCTTCAATTCTCATTTCTACTCCGTTGCAAGTAAGCTAGCCGAAAGATTCACATCCATCACTAGTACTGTTTCTATCGGAACACCATTAACTAATTGTACTTCAATTTCGGGACAATTTTCTTTTGATTGTATAACCACTGAGTATGTTGAGCAACAACTGTTGAAACTCCAAACAAATAAAGCAATTGGATTAAATCGCATAAATTCTCATTTGTTGAAAGATGCTTCGTCAGTCATAGAACCAAGTTTAACAACTACTGTCTTTCCACTGCGTCTTTTCCTAGTTCTTGGAAAATTTTACTGCATTGCATAAACAAGGAAGTCAGACTGATGTGAATAATTATAGACCTATCACAATTCTTCCCACTCTCAGTAAGTTACTCGAGTGAGCAGTTCACCAACAACTGTATTCTTATCTTAGCGAGAATGAAATCCTTGCATAAGAACAGTATGGTTTCCGGGCGATAAGATCAACAGATACTGCTCTTATCCATTTTACAGGTAAAATCCTGGCGTCTATGGACTCAGGTCAAGTAACTGGTGTTGCTTTCCTCGATTTGAGCAAAGCCTTCGACACCGTAAACCATGGAAAACCATTCAAAAATTGACATGCCTTGGAATCTCTGAAAACTCTGTTTCTTGGTGTTTGTCCTCTACAATGCATGTTTCAATTGGTGTACCCAAGGGGTGTATCTTGGGCCCTCTCCTATTTATTTTGTATGTGAATGATCTACCTCGATGTCTTAAGTTTTGTAAAGTGATGCTGTGTGCCGATGATACTGTTATATATTACTCGTCAAGAACGGTGAGTGATGTTGAAACTAAGCTCAATGCAGACTTGGAAATATAACAGATTGGTTTAACAACAATCTCTTAACATTGAACGTTGAAAAGTCAAAATTCATTCTGATTGGTAGCTCACGCAAAATTAAGTCTTGTGGTAGTATCAGGCTGACTGTACAAGGACATCAAATTAACCAATTTACAACTGCAAAATATTTGGGGATTACTATTCAGGAAAATCTAACATGGTCCGACCATATTAAAGCTATGAGTATGAAGATAAACCAACGTATTGGTATATTGAAACGTCTACGACATATTCTATCGAAGAAGGAGCTCGTTACTGTTTATAATTTAACAATATTATCGTGAGACGTCAACAACATCGCTACATTGCAGTTTATAAATGGCTTAAGGAGACAGATTTTCAACTGATTCAAAACTGCAGTGTACATAGTTACCCTACTCGTAGGAGTTCAAATCTACATTTGCCGAAAGTAAGAACGGAATGGGGAAAACAACGATTTGTATACCATGCAGCCAATGACTGCATGGAATGATTTGGATTGCGAGATCAAGAACACAGCAAATCTTGAAACTTTTAAAAGAAAACTTCTTTCTTAATTACCTATTAATGAAAAGAGTGTCTTCACTTTTCCTTCATATATACTAACAATCACTGAACAATAGCATGTATTTTCGTACAAGTTGAAACAACACGAATGTTTCACGACCTCAAAAACTCACTTGTGCATGTCCTTTTTACAAATAGATATTTTCCGAATTTGCTTCACTGCACACAAAAAAAACATCAGCCTGAATTCGAGACTGACAATACACATTATAATCCTATTTAAGTTCTGTAGTTATTGCCTATGCCTCAATCTCGTACCATTGTGCACTTACCCAAGTCAGGAAGTGTCTGTTGCACTCGAAACAATGCTATTACTTTATGCTAATGTTAAATTCCGACGACAAAATCACATTGCATGGATTCAAACCAATATATAATATGAAGACTTGTTGTACTGCTCGGATTTTATTGTATATGGGTGACAACTACACCTAGTTAATAATAATATATATCGACTTCGTCTCGGTGAATATTCACCGATAATCACCTCGACTTCGGTAAATAATTGTTAATTATTGAGGTAATTCATATCATCCAAGGATGTTTTTCAATGAAGCCCTCCTACAAATACATTATCATGCATACAATAAAATAGCTATGATAAATATTACAAGTTATACAATTTATATAACTAACGTATAGATAAAATTGTAAAAATTGATAGTATCCGTATTAAAGTTATAACTAATATTAGAAAGTTCATAAATTAATTATAAAAGTGTATTGTCTAGCTAGCTTGCTTAAAATTGCAAACAGAATCTTTGATATTAGCAATCTCTTTACAGGCATTCGTGAATCCTTTACAAGGAATATTCAACTATTTCCTTTACCGACATGCGTTCAGAGTAACAGCAACAGATACTCGACCAGAACCTAATGCCTTACCTCGTGTTAGACAAGCTCCTTCGTTAGAAAGTTATAGTGGTCGGTATATTCCCGCTGGACTCTCGACCAATCAGACATTACAAAGAATTACTGCTTCAACGTCAAGTCATGACGAGGAAGCACCGCTTATCAGACCGAGAAACGACGTTTCTGCTCCTAGATACGTATATATCAGTAGACTGCTAGGAGAATGAGAAGCAGTCTATTTCAAGATAAACATCGATTGAACACCGGTTCATTTAGCCATAGAAATAATAATCATTCATTAATTTTATCCACAAGAGAATAAACCGGGCATTGTTGAACCAGTTATGCACATGAGAAAGGGGAAAGGAGCACTGCATGTATGGAAGGAGAAACAAGCATTCAACAATCACAGGAGAATGAACACCAAAGCTTTTATGTCGTATCGGGCATGCAATGTGCCAATAAGGCGTGATTTGTTTTGTTTAATGGTATAAACATAATATATATATATTTATCCAAAGGGAATGAATATTGGGCATGTCAATTTTAATGGTAAAACAACACTAGATATTATTTTCTATTCTTTTTCTTTGGCCTTTGCGTGTCTATATATGAAGATAAAGATCAGGACAATTTGGCACTGGCCGATACCTTGATTGGGTATAAGTCACTCAACCGCCATGCCCAGAGGATGATATTCCGGTACTTTCGAAAAGAGAACGACTCAACAATAGGGAACGTTAGATTTGACGACGGCTACGAGAACGACTACGAGATTTTCCCGTTAAATATCTGCTAATACAAACTCGTTATCATCCTCTATTTGGCACAGCACATCATTATAACAACAGTTGAGCCAAAGCGAGTACAACTTTGAGTTTGTTATTAGCAGATATTTAACGGAAAAATCTCGTAGTCGTAGTCGTTCTCGTACCGTCGTCAAATCTAAAGTTCCCTAATATCAAATTTAATGCAACGATGAGTCAATTCCTGTAAAGAATTGTCGACGAAGACTGCTCGTTGACATTAACTGGGCCTGCATGGGATCCATGCATCCATGCAAAATAGTGACGCCCACTTCAGAGTATTAAACCACAGCGGGCACAGGTTTACGACAGAACGATTGCCAAACATTACATTCTTCTTTATTGAAATTTTATTCAGTTAAAATGATATTTTGTTTGTGTTAAAGACTGTAACATGAATGCTTATTGAATTTCCATATTTCACTATTGACTTTCAGTAATCTTGCCTATTTAACGATGCGTAATGAATTTATTCACGTGAGTTTTTTAGTTTTTGCATTTTTCTTATTGAAGTTTGAATATGCATGAATAAAAGTACGGATTGCCTTAATGAAAATAGACGTTTATTAATGAAAAAGGGTGTAAACGTGGCTTCAAGCTATGGTCACAAGTATTTCTGGTTTTGATGAATGTTAATGACAAAGTAGATGCTAGGGATGAACCAATGGAAATTGTTATATACCAAGTGTCAAAGTTAAATGTATGCAAAGTATAACCAAGTATAATGTAACCAAGTATATACAAAGTGTCATAATTGGTGATATAATGATTAATTCAAATGATGCCAAGCCAATGAATTGAAATTCCTTACAAATCTCTATCGATATACTCAAAAAGTTAGTGAGCCGACTAGAGAAACTAGGGATACTCAAACGTTAATTGATCATTTCTACACCAATAAACCGGAATATGTTGTTTCTGCCGGTGTGTAAAATACCTATTAGCGATCACTATACAAAGTAATTGAATTTCGTGACCTTAAAAACTTTAATGTAGAGGCATTTCAGCAAGATTTAGACTCTTATACGGATGCTAATGAGATGTGGTGTGCTTGGAAGGAAAGCTATATGGAAATTGTTGATAAACATGCCCCATTAAAGAGGCGTAAAGTCGGCAAGCGGAGCGTACCGTGGATAAATAGGGAACTTAAAACAAATAAATGACAGAAGAACCATGCACTTAAAGAAAAAGGCATCTAAAACTAAAGATCCAAATGATTGGGCAAAATATAAACATGCTATATATAGGAATGAATATAATCGCAAGAGCACAATTCAAAACTATTGTACAAATGAAATCCATAATAACAAAGGCAGCATGAACAATACTTGGAAATGCATCAATAAATTAGTAAATAAACAATCTAAATCATCACACGTATTTCAACTAAAGGATGATAAAAATAATAAAATAGGAACTGACAATATTCCGGATGCTTTCAATAAACATTTTATTGAAATAGGTCATCGAATGTCACAAAAGATACCAAACACTAATGTTTCTCCTGAAGATTATATCAAAAATTCAAATAATAATTTTTCTTTTCGAGAAATAAGTCAAGCCGAAGTATTAAATCTTCTAAACGTATCAATCAATAAGGCTGTAGGACCAGATTCAATTCCAGCAAAACTAGTTAAATTAGCAGCTCCTTATATAGTTGGCCATCTAACTGCAATATTCAATAAATCCATTTCAACTGCTATTTTTCCAAATGACTGGAAAATTTCGTATGTCACTCCAGTTCATAAAAACGGTCCTAAGAGCGACATGAACAACTACAGGCCTATATCGGTGATCTCTATTATCGCAAAGATGATGGAGAAACTTATTCATAATCAATTATATTCCTACTTAATTGAAGCAGATTTACTATCTAGTACCCAGGTAGAAGGTTTAGGTGGTGGATATTTCGAGTGAAATAATATATACCATATTTTAGACCTGAACGGGAACGGCTGCGAAAAATGCAACTCTAAGTCCTCCGACAGGAACCGAATCTGCGGCCCTGCGATTCCGGTGCAGCGCTCTGACCACTGAGCTAAGGAGTTTCCGTTCCCGTTCAGGTCTAAAATAGTGTATATATTATTTCACTGGAAATATCCACCACCTAAACCTTCTACCTTAAAAAATCTTGTAGTTTACCTTATCACAACCCGCAGTACCCGCATCTATGAACTTGCGGTTAACGCTTGACAACTGGACTCTGTAGCTCAGTGGTCAGAGCGCTGCACCGGAATCGCAGGGCCGCAGATTCGATTCCTGTCGGAGGACTTAGAGTTGCATTTTTCGCAACCGTTCCCGTTCAGGTCTAAAATATTGTGTATATTATTTCACTCGAAATATCCACCACCTTTTTACCTTCTACCTTAATTTCAATCGAGTGAGATGCAGAAAAAAAATATATCTAGTACCCAGCAACAACTGCATTACTTAATATCACGAATAGATGGTATCACAATATCGATGTTGGCAAGTTAAATGGAGTAGTTTTTTCTAGACTTATCAGAGGCATTTGATACGGTAGATCACTCCATTTTATTAAATAAATTAAAATGTTATGGTGTCCGAGTGACACTCTGAATTGGTTTAAATCATACTTATCAAACCGTACACAATATTGTCAATGGTAAACTATCTACACCATTGGAAATAGTTACGGGAATACCACAAGGATCAATACTTGGTCCGTTACTATTTCTTTTATATGTTAATGACCTTCCTAACAGTGTGAAAGATGCAAATTGTAACATGTTTGCTGATGACACTCAAATTGACGTGTCAAGTAATGATTTAAGCTACATTACGAGGGCGCTAAATGAAAATTTATCAAATATTTCCAAATGGATGTCGGCAAATAGATTAAGCCTTAATGCCAAGAAAACTGAACAAATGATCATAGGATCTCATCAGCGATTACACCCAGTAAATTCAGATCCATCATTATGTCTTGGCTCAGATCGGGGGCGGACATTACTTTGCCCGACGAAGACAGAAATTGACCGACATTATTAAATGTCTAACTAATACATCTTAGAAGGAACACGCTCTTTATAGACATAGTTGTATTTCATAGGATAAAGTACCATGCACGAAGTGCCTTTTTAAGGAATAATGGGACAAAAGATGTTAAAAACAAAATGCGGGCCGTTTAGGTTTCAGTGTATAACTTTAATTAATAACTGTAATTAACTTTTTATAACTATAACTTATAACCATAAAACTATGACTTTAAATCTCTACGAAAATCAGACCGACTAAGCACATGTGATTTTAACTTTTGTTGGGGTATACATAGTCCGGGTGTGAACCAAAAAATGGTGGTCACAGAAACGCCTTTTGCTGCGCCAAATCTGCCAAAACGCCAAATCTGCCAAGGCACTTGGTGTGATGTTAGATGAAACACTAAGTTGGGGCGACCAAGGTCAACAAAGGATTAAATGTACTAAGGAGACTAAGGGAATTCCTGGACATTAATACGCTCACAACTGTCTACAAAACCATAATACAACCATATTTTGACTATTGTTCCCAGGTATGGGGTAGTCTCGGCTCCACACTTTCTGATAAACTACAGCGCCTACAAAACAGAGCTGTGCGCATTCTAACTAGGTGTGGATAAGAGTACCGCTCTGTAGATCTTTTGCAAAAGCTGCATTTGAAAAACCTGGAAACAAGAAGAAATGAGCAACTAGAAACTTTAATGTTTAAGGTTAGGCACAATATGGTTCCTAAATCATTGTCCAAACAATTTACAAGTATTGACCAAGTCCACGGCTACCAAACTAGACAGTCAAGGCATGACTTTTTACCGCCTAAACCGAATACAAATTTTAAGAAAAAATCTTTCAGCTACAAGGGAGCGATGGTTTGGAATAGTTTGCCCGCAGATATATTAAAGGGGCAGAGACGATACATTCTTGTAAAACATTGATCAGTAACCAATGGCAATGGGCAACAATGCATTTATTTTTCCCTAGGGAAAAATAACAAAACCGGAAGTAAATGGCGAAAGCCCTTTTTTACTGTTTTTCTATATTTTAATCGAAATTTTAAGATTAAAAAACCGAAACCTCGGGAAAATTTACTGAAACCTCGGGAAAACAGTATGTTTTGTGGCCCCTCGACCGCTCGTTATTGCCCTCGGCTTCGCCTCGGGCAACAACGGCGGTCTCGGGTCCACAAAACACACTGTTTGCCTCGGCGTCAGTATATAAGTGTTAATTAATGCCCAGTATAATGTATGTAAAAGAGCCATCATAGAGTTTGTCTAATTGTCGAGTGTCCAGGGTAACAGGTCGAGGGTGAGGGTAAAAGGTCGAGGGTAAGGGTAAAAGGTCGAGGGTCAAAAAGTCACAAAAATATTGCTACAAATCATATACTCCCTATTATTTTAAGCTAATTCTGCACTATTCGACGGCCAACGCATAAAAACATTTCAAAAAACAGCTTTTATTTTTATCATACCCGTTCATATTGACCAGGCTTTCGCAGCTCACAAAACGAGAAGTGTTTCAATATGACTGTATGCGCATAGAGCTTTACTGTTTTTACCTTGTCTTCAAAATTAGTGGCTGTCGTGTACTTCACAGAACGCTTTACTGTTTAAACTAGAATTCAATAAAAATGTGCTTTGAGTGGAAAGAATGACTAATACGACCGAAACCCCATCTTTGAAGTTTATTGTATGTGCCTTGAGCCGTTTACATGCAGTGACTTGAATGTCAATATCATGGATTTGCCCGGGAGGCAACCAAAACGGACTATGCCGGAATAGTTCTATCGAGCGGGATTGCTAAAAATCCAGAATGTTTTGTACACTGTTTTAATACACTTTTGTCATCACCAGCTTTATATTAAGCCGCCGGCTGCAGCGAAAGCTTGGCTAATTTGAACCGTGTATCAAAATTAGCTCGAAAATAACAGCTGTTTTGGCCTTTTGGGAGCGTCGTTTTTAAATGCGTTTGCCGTCGAATAGTGCAAATAAGCGTGATATAATATAGGCAATAAATTTTGTTAACATAGCGAACATAAGGTAGCTAGAATTTTAAAGCACACGCGAGTAGTCTTCGTTCCAAGACACTGTTTAAATTAGGCACGTTTCAAACTGTTTCAATGGCTTTTGTATATGTGTTTTATAAACAACCATTCGTCCCCAAGAGCGAGGTGGAATTAGGGTTTGGATTAGGGTGAGGAAAACACAAACAGCGAGACATGGGAACAGATTGAAAAACAAGCAAAGAAAATTCTATATTAATTTCTTTTCAGCCATTCTATTTCACAAAATTTCATTTTCACCTACAGTTTCTGCGAAATATTTACCTTGGTAACATTGACTCTGCAGTCAACCTCCAAAACGCATGTCAGACACAAAAATTACTAACAATATTCTTGTGAAAAAAACTGGTGGGGACTGCCGCTTCCCTGTTCAGCCCCTGCTTCCCCGGTCCCTAAGTTCCTAACTTTACACAATTTTCGCTTCGCTAAGCTAACAAATGAAGGGTTTGTTAAACCATAGTTAATAGAGAGGGCTGGTTTGGAAGCTTCATTAAAGTAATTGTATAATATAACTCATTATCTATGTTATTGGTTTATGCAAAAATGTAGTCCTTCATTATCACGTGTGTATTGTATTTTCACACAAACAACCAATATCAATGTTTTGGTTTATTTACCCATCCGTAACTTTTGACATGGTTATTGGTTGTTTAGGTGAAAATACAATACACACGTGACGACGAAGAACTACATTTTTGCATAAACCTAAACCAACAAAGATAATGAGTTTCATTGTACAGTACTTTCGTGAAGCTTCCAAACCAGCCCTCTATTAACTATGGTTAAACTCTCTAATTGGTTGACCATTTTAAGTATTTTAATGCAAATTATGCAATCATAAATATTCCGATTAGGTCAAAGTTTCATTTTAGGTAGGAGGATGAACACTTTTCCATATGAACACGTCAGCCTGGATGAAGTCAAGAAAACAAATTTCTGATTTTGCCGCTTAATTTTACAATTTTTAGTTTTACATAGTTTTATGTTTGTTTTACAAACAAGCATCAAATGTTGCTAAACCAATGCTTTCTATTGCTAAAAAAATAGAGAAATACAAACAACAAAATCATTAAAATGTTTGTGTTGCGTGCATGAAAGCGCTTTTGCAAGCGCTAATTATAGAACTACATTGTAATTTCATCCAAGATGTCTCGGTAAGCGGGGATCATATAAACAGGCCCTAAATAACCATTGCGCGTGAACAATTATGCATACCATTATTATGGAAACAAGACAACGCTAGTCAAGGGTCATAAATTAAAAGTAGTCTCGTGGTTATTTTTAAAAAATCTAGCTCAGTCGTAGCAAAATTGAAAACTGTCTCCATTCTCCCTCTTCTGGTGATCGTAAATCTCCAATTATATCTTCGTTCCTATATAAAGCAAAATAACACAAATATTTGGAAAGAAAATATATCAATAGTCAACTCAGTGTAACTGTAAACAATAACAATAGGTGGGTTTCAGTGACAGTATACGTTACGGGACAACTGATGAACGGTTCAGAATCGCTCTATTTTATGAACATATACATAATGAAAAATTAACGTCATTTCCCTGCAATCCAATAACAGTTAGTAGCCCATCATCACCTGCACAGTATAATAAAACCAACCCATTAACACAGGAAGCATAGACATTTTTGTTAATGATTTTGTCAGTACTTTTATATATAGTACATGTATGCATGAATTCTTGATACTGGATTATATGCATAGGCTCGCGAGACAGGGGGGCAGGGGGCAATTGCCACTCCCTCAAAAAATGTTAATTAATTATTGGCTTACCTGAGCTCAGTTTTGTTGAAAATGATATGAATGTTTATAGCAGGAACAAGAAGTCTAACTGCTAATTTTCTCTTGATTTCTTCAGCATTATCATCGTTTTGTAAAACCATTCTGGAACATGGAACAACATTTGCTGATTATATATTCAAGAACCGTTTTAATATATTCTGCTAAACAATTTGCCATCAAATTACCCGTACCAATTTACCCGTGCGAGGATTACCTAAATAGTTAGTCCTAGCACAGGTAAAAGTGGCACGGGTAGCATTTTTATCCGTGCCGTGCCAAACATTGAGCGTAGTGTAAATGGGCCCTTAACACTAGAATACTGTAAGTACTCATTACCGTATCATTTCTTTGGACTGGGTTGAGCCAGTGTTTCCACTGTCAAATGTTATGTCGGAGTCCAAACTAATCGAATCTGCGTACTGTGGTGTAACAGGATCTAAAGAGAAAATACTAAAATCTATTATATATATATATTTCACGTTTTTTAGTTGATAGAAGTGAAATATAGAATATTAATAAATAAATTTTCTTGTCAATTAGTTCTTTTTGTGGCTTTTCAAGTGGACGAAAGGTCCACTGGTGGTAGTCCAAATAATGGAGCAACATTATTTTTTCTGTGGCAGGAGGAAAACTAAGTGAAGACTAGTTTTACGTCATCTTCATTGCAATTTGAAGAATTAAAAAGAAACCCGTTGGCATTTGCTAAAATCAAATATAGGGAAAACAGCGTATTTTGTGCCCCCCTCGATCAACCGCTGCTGCATGGTTGAACTGACGAACATGTTCATAAAACACACGGTTTCCTTTGATCTCATGGCTCAAGCATATAAAGTGTCAAATATTAACTTAGAGGACGAGTAAATCAATGTTAAAAATTATAGTATGTCAAAAATTTTGAACCTTGCTCTAAAAATATGAGCTCGTAATATAGATTGTTGGCTTTTCTAAAAGATTCTGGCCAGTTGTATCCTTTTCCTTGTGGTTTGTATGATTCATGTTTAATGCCAGCATCCTTGCTGTTCATATTTGTACCATAAACGTAATATAATTTCTTTGACTGGTCCTTCTTTGGGCCTTTGAACACATAATAGAATTTGAATGTGTCTTCAGGGTTCACCACAGCATCTGTATGGTAGAAATTTAAACATCAGTGGGTGGACAATATAGAAGTCAGCATAGACTATGGGAAACATAATCACTCCTGACTCGTGATTGATTAGCTTCTGTTACTTAATTAAGCAAGTCCTTGGCACTTAATGGGTCGATTTATACTGGAGACTGATCATCCGCCAAGACGGACTGACAGATCAGCGGTGGAGTCGTCAAAGCAACCGCCTTTCACCTCTGAGATCGTGGGTTCGATTCTCACTCCGGACTCAAGACATTTCTATGAAAAAAGTCAGTTAACGGTCTGCCGAATATCGTGGTTTTTCCAGTTACTCCGGTTTCCTCCCACAGGGAAAGTTGACAGGGTAGGTTATAGGATATATAGAAGTAGATTCACGACCCATCAGCGTTAGCTGCAGTTAAATATATATCGTGATTAAATAAATGCAATGAACGAATGAACCCGCCTTTAATCGGTGGAAATACAAGGCGAACTATCTCATGAACTAACTAGCATAGACAGAATAAATGCTAATTCAGTAACTGTATTGGATTTTATAAATTCCCCATTGAACCAACCTTCACTGTAGTCATCAAGCTTTGGATGATAAAAATAACCAGTCTTCGTTTTAGTAGGTAAATCTGAATTTGTTTGTTTTCTTGCAATATCGCGATGTCTGACTGTTCCATGACCTAAATCCAGTAATGCAGGCGAATGCGCAGACAATATCTGTAAAAAATGTTTTCGGTGAGATTTGTGAATACATATTACACCAAAAAACCGTCAATATTCCAATATAAACAGTCATTATTGTAATATAATGCATGCATACAAGTATAGTAGTTCAGACAATGACAGGGTGACTTATTAAATTATCGTGATTTAATTGGCTGGCTGATTATGAACACGTGATTTTGAATAACAGTCAATGACAGCAAAATAAAATTGTGTATAAATACACCATATTTTGGAATCACTTCCATTTTGTATCAGTGAAACTAGGGCAGGCAAACTGGGCTGGATCGCTAGCGTTGAGATACGTCCTCGCATATAGTGTTTCTATATCTTCGAGATTGTAATCGTATCATATGGGAACCAGGCAGGCCTAGTTAAGCGGGTCAGCCAAGTATATGGTTTATTCTTGGAAATTAATGAAATTAAACCCAATGAAAATGCATTTTGCAAAAAAAAAGACAAATTTAGTTTCCATTGATACGGCGTTTTAATAAACAGGTTTATACAATTAGTAACAGAATAGAGAGGTAAACTACGTACAAAATGATACAAAATATATACAGTCATGGAATGCTTTTAGCAATTGTTTAGATTAATTATACATAAAATATCTAAAGTATTACACAGTAACAAGCCTTCTAACTTTTCGAATTAAGACTGGAACAAAGCTTTCAACCAAACACCAACTTGATAACAATACACCAGATAACAACAATCATAATGATAGACAATGAAGCTACTATAAGAATATTTTCAACACAGGCAAACCTTTCGAAAAAGAAGAATAATCTTCGCCATAATAAAGAGCTTTTATTAGAGTCAAAGCACACAGTACTACGGAAAGGAGTTACAAACATATGGAATATAAGAATAGTAACACACAGTGTTAAAGTTAGAAACACAGTGTTAAAGTTAGAAACACAGTGTTAAAGTTAGAAACACAGTGTTAAAGTTAGAAACACAGTGTTAAAGTTAGAAACACAGTGTTAAAGTTAGAAACACAGTGTTAAAGTTAGAAACACAGTGTTAAAGTTAGAAACACAGTGTTAAAGTTAGAAACACAGTGTTAAAGTTAGAAACAGTCTGAGCTGAATGTCACAGACGAAAGTCAACACAATAATCATGACCAATCTGCGAAAGATAAGAAAACCTTCCCAAGGAATATGTGAAGAAGGAAAACACATAAAAGCTTGATGAGATCTGAACGGACCCAACAACAAAACATTGAGAATGGTTGTTTTACTTCTCTTAAAAGAGGTTTCATTGCTATAAGTACTGTAGGCAGAGGTAATCTCTTCATTATTACGGCTTTGTGTTTCGCTATCACCTTGTTCATGTCTTACTGCATTACTATTTTGTTCTATTGTGTTATACGTTCCATGATTTCTACAATTAAGCAACAAGTACACCCAAAAACAGCAAAAATGCATGGCAGAGGGAAGATACAAGCCGCACAAAACTGTTTAACACCAATTCGACCAAATCTTAAAGATACGAGCCGAGAACTGGAACAAGACAAAATGGAAGTATGGACGAAACCATGTAAGCAAGAAGAAAATATTGAAATGTTTGGTAACATTTTATATTATCATCAAGAAATAAAACTTGGCTCTCACCAACTGGTACACAGTGAAGCAGTGAGAGACAGAGTTGGGCTGAGGAGGCGTGCATATAAAGAAATATATGTGAAGGCCGGAGTAACTCGTTGGGATAATGACGATTTTGTAGCGCAACTTGATTAATCGAAACTTGTTGTTGTTATATTTTGTAACACTGTTCTTCTATCACTACCCCCTTCAAATCGTTTTAAGATCAGAAACAACATCAATACAGAAGTCAAAGAAGGCCCAGAAGACAATACCCTACAGAATGTAGTACAACTGCCTTGGGTACAGCACCAAGGTTTTTCAAAGGACAATTAAAAGGTGGAAGATTAACTAGAACAATATGCATTGCCCTTGAGATAACATTTTCAAAATTATGAATGAACTGACCCTTTTTAGGAGAACCTACAGAACTTCTTAGCAAATTACAAACTTGATAATAATAAAATAATATCTTAATCATCCCACTAAGTGAAGACGTTATACCATCGGTGCTAAAATTGTTTCTTTGCTCGTTTCTGTAATTTATCGAGGACGACAAGCGCTTACTAAATAAACTTGCTCGAAGAAAGCTCACAGTTTCTTTATGGTAAAGAAAGAATAGGAGATATAGAGCAAGCATTGCAATTATTCCAAGGATAAAAAAATAATTCAAAGAGCATTCTGTGTTTCAAATACATTGTGTGGAGAACAAACGTTCCGACATTCCTTCGGAACATTGACCACAGGGCCGGACCTACGGGGGGTTTGGGGGGGTGCCCCCGCCCCCCCCCCCAGAAATTCTATTTGGCGTTTCAGTCGGCAGAAGTGTCTTTGGTGATGGTCCTAGTAAGAAAACGAGACAACAGAGTAGCCCCGACGCTGATTGACTGAACAAGTCTACTAACTGTTCCGTAAAGAAATTGGAAAAATTCACCGCTATTTGATTCTTATCAGTGCAGATTTTACCGTTAATTTCGAAGCTCGATGATACTTCACTGCTCTCTCCAGGCATAATCTTTTTAATTGTCTTCCAAAAACCTTTCGGATCATGCCTATTTTCTTCAATTAACTTCCTATTATAGTTGCTCTTTGCTCGCTTGATTGATTTTGTTACATATTACGCAAGGATCTATACGCCGCAGACCTCGCCCACAGACCTCGCCCACATGGTCTGCTTTCATTATATGTAAATTTTATAGATTATTATTACCATCATGGGCGGACCAATCGGACACCGAGGCCCGGAGAACTTTGGGGGCCCGGAATTACTGAAAGAAGGACAGATTCAAACTATTTCCTTTTGCTGAAACTTCACCTGGTGTCTGAGCTATGATTCCTGAAACACGATTTCCCCTTCCGAGTGCGAGCTATTCCGGTCGCCAATTTGTTAGCGAAAAAAATCTTCGCGAAAATATGGACTTGCCGACGTGTCTTTTTTCAAAAAAGGAAATTGAGTGAGCGCGGATGAATTTTTCTTTCGCCGGTTGTGGAAGGACTAGCGCGTTTGTTTAATTGCTGCCGCAGGCAGCACTCCTAATTTTGACATGCTAAGGTTTCTCCAGAGTTCACTCGACCCAGTCTTTCGGGCCGAGTTATGTATTGTCGAGATTTCGATCTCGCGTCTGTCCGCCAAGATGTCAGAATTCCGGGGGGAGTAGAGAAAATTATTGAATTGCGAATCTGACTTGATGCAAAATATACGAACACTTCCCGAAGAAACCAGGTAAGTATGGCTTTATTTCTTCCTGCTAATATCCACCAAGGCGATGAACTGTTTAGCGTTCATTCTAGAGGCAAGCAATGTGCTTTTATGAGTTTATCAGCGCTTCTTACAGCCCGAAATATCCCATTGTCCGCATGGTCATTTACAACATTTAATAGCGTCTTACTTAATACAAGGAGACAAGATGTACTTAGTATTACGGGAACCACTCAGTATTTTAATGAAATACAAAAGAACAGTAACTCCGAATAACATGTTGTTATTTTATTGAATCGACGTTTCGACTAGATTGTAGTTATCATCAGGATTAGTGTGCAAGTACTTATATAGTGAAGAAAGCGGAGCTTGGTGTCATTGAAATATGATAAGTTCTTTAGAAGCTTTAGCGCCATATGCGTATGGCCAGAGACTAGCTCTTTATATAACATTAAAAAACTCATTAATAATTCATGAGGAAAAGACAAAGGAAATCACTACCGTATCAGTGGTTTTATATGTGATAAAAAATCGTGTTAATTTACATAAACTTTACATTTGATTTTCTCGGCTTAGACAATGTTTATTTTTAAAATTACTTCGCCAATGAACTCATAAGATGGGTCTTTTTTTAAGCCATTTAAAACACTCGCAGTTCGTGCTTTATCAGATATAAAACACGAGTGCGCAGCACGAGTGTTTTATATCTGATAAAGCACGAACTGCGAGTGTTTTAAATAGTACATAAAGACCAGTGGTCTGACCTATCAATTATTTTACAGTTACTGAATATAAGTAACATGTTCATCATTCAGAGAACACAACCACTGAGAACGTACCCAAAATATGGATAAGATTTTTTAGATTGCCATTTATTGGCAAATATGGCAATATTCTCACTAATAAATTCATCAAGAAAACTCGTCGCTTAGTGAAAGGTCCGTGTAAGTTTATCTTAAACTGGCGAACTACGAATTCCAATTGTTTCCTGTCCTGCAAAGACAAAACACCGGATGAATATAAAAGCTCCGTAGTTTACCAATTCTCGTGTCCTGGTTGTCGAAGCACTTATATTGGTAAAACAGTATACAACACTCGAATAAAAGAACACAGCACACGTGAAAGCTCAGAAATCCACTCATGCGAGCATTTTCAACACATTAAATCCCTTATGGAACTCTCGCCTGACTCAACTATTCCTATAAACACTAATATTACACAGCTTATATTCAGTAACTGTAAAATAATTGATAGGTCAGACCACTGGTCTTTATTGTTATATAAAGAGTCTCTGGCCATACGCAGACGTAAACCAGAACGTAACCATGGCGGTAAAGCTTCTAAAGAACTTATCATATTTCAATGACACCAAGCTCCGCTTTCTTCACTATATAAATACTTGCACTTGTAATTTTACACTAATCCTGATGATGACTACAATCTAGTCGAAACGTCGATTCAATAAAATAACAAAATGTTATTCGGAGTTACTGTTCTTTTGTATTTCATTAAGATGTACTTAAGAGCTCTGAATAATGGCCTATTAGTCCTAGACCCTGGTGTAGAATTTTTGTCTATAGATAACATACCAATTAACAATTGTTACTGTTAATAATTCATGTACGAATACATGTAGTACGATGACAAATAGTGGTATAAATAATTTAATTTGTAAATAATTTAATCTTTTGTATTACATATCAATTGTAAAGTTGCACGTTTGTTGCAACTCCACTATTTGTAATAAAGACGTAATTGAATTGAATTGAATAAATCTACCCGTGGAGGTAGCACAAAATAACATTGATCTACCCATTGTGTTAGAAGAACAAATTGGCAAAAATGAAAACCAAATTTGGTTTATGACTTATGGAAAGGAGCTTCAAGGGCTTGTTATAACTGATTGGGAAATTGAATTTCCTTACCATGATATTCATACAGACTTTTGCATATTATCTTGAATGACAGTCATGCTATTTTAATATTATAGGGCTATATGATGGCCTTAATAAAGCAAATGAATGATTTCTTTCTCTTTGACTCCCTCCGGTTGTGTGAAGTACTTCATATAAATTAAAAATTATTTCTATTCTTTCTCGTACAGTATATTTACTCATGCACTAATAGTTAACTATGATCACTGTGCTATGATTTACAGTTCACAGACATAAACCTTTGTTGGGTCCCTGTGTTGTTATATGACTGTCTTTTCCCTGTGACTTCCATCAGTAATTTGGCAACAGCCTAATCTTTTCCCAAATCTTTTTCCCCGTTAGGAAAAAATTCTAGGAAATTTTTTTCATTAGATTTTTTCACGCCGAAATTTTTGTCTACATTTATATAGTGATAATACTATATACGTTGCCAAAATTTGTTTTTGCGCCACGCGAGCATAACATAATTATTTAGTACGTTTAATACTACAAAACATGTTTATTATTTAGTACGTTTAATAGTACAAAACATGCTTAGGCAGCACTTTCCTTGCGATAGTAACTACTAGTTTAATCTGTATATCATTGACATGTCAGATTCTAGCGATGCACGTCGACGAAGAAAGCGAGGTCCATCAAAAGTAATAGTGGAAAAGGCTGATTGTAAGAACTTGTCTCCAATGCGCATTTCGAATTTGTTTTAGCTTTTACTAACACTGTAAGGCCTGGTTCAAACGTCGCGCTACTGCCGTGCCGAACGCATTACAAACAATAGATAATGAGGCATTTCAGCTGAGTATGTATTGTTTTTAATGCGTTCGGCACATGAGAAGCGCGACGTTTGGAACAGGCCTAAGCGTCACACAATGCTCGTGTGAAAGATCGTTTTGAAACTGGGGCTAATTAAGACAAGCCTAAAATCCTCGCTAAAGGCTGACGCTTTGCAGGTTTTGTTCGCAATGGCAACAACAAACCAAGGACAGAACCATATTCTTTTCAAACAAGGTGGATTGCATCGTGATCAAAGAAGACCAGCCTGGCAACCTTGTTCCGGTCCTTAAGTTGCAACCACGAGGACGTCGCTATAAAGTATTAATAAAAGTTAGTTGCCCTAGGCCTAGTTTTTGCTGGCAATGTATGCCTCAAGGAGAATCAGTTTCGAGTCACGATTTTGGAGATATAAATATTTATATAATTATATAGATAACGGAACAGGGAGCAGCAGCAAAATCATCAACACTTCCTCTTCAAAGCTGTCAGCAGAAGAGGACGCTCTCATCGGACTTCATGCACTTTCTGGAAACAATTATGTATCATCAAGGTAAGTCTGCATTTTGGAAAGCAATGTTGAAGCGACGCAAATTTGTGCTGATCTATGTGTCACATAACTCATAAGATCTTCCAGAAGGACTTTACCTCAGCTCCCAACCAAACATGCTACAGGCAGCACAGGGCTATGGCAAAGTGTCTGGCTTGCAAGGTTGTTAGTGTTTTATAGGACGAGAGCTCAGAGCTGCAAATCACAGAATAAGAAGACCATAACCCAAGTAAATTGAGTAATATATTTTACTGATTTTAGTTATCTATTCATTTTAGTCATTTAATATATTAAAATTGTCAATATGCAACATTGCACAATCCACAGTATCTTTTCTTTCTATCCAGTATTCATCGTAAGACGTCCAAGAGTCCAAGACAATACTTACAAAATTTACAAAAAGTTCAACTACTGAATATATAATGTAACCAAGCCAGAAAGATTGGTGCACAGTGGCAGAGTGCACATGCCACACTGCCACAGTAGGTTACAGGTAGCAGAATAGAGACAATTTAGCAGGTGGTCATCCACTTAGGTCACTTAGCAGTCAAAAGTGCAGGCTAAATATTCTGCTGTGTGCACTGGCACACAGTGCACACTGAACAATTTTCAAATTGTGTATCAGTGAACTTGAGTCAAGATTAATATTTTGTTGCTGTGGCAGTCTGGGGGTTGGGGATCTGGGCCTGTCTGGCAGTCAGGCCAGACGCTCACTGTTTCGTAGACGATTCGCAGCTCTACCTTGCATTTAATGCTGGTAATCAAGATACTGAGGAGAAAGCTTTCTCTGCCATGGAAAGTTGCATTCAAGACATCCGCTCATGGATGATGCATGATAAGTTACTATTGAACGAGGGAAAACTGAATTTATAATCTTATAAATGAAAAATGCAAGTTTGATGTTTACTTCTAAGCCTGATTTAGATGAATACAACAGAATTATTGCATGAACTTTTCACTCTGAGACTGTCAAGTCTGTTCCAGTATTCTTTTACTGTTTTACTTTAAGGACAATAAGTGTCAATATCAGTAATATACTGTACTCAGAGATAAATACTATGATGACTGTAAGTATATTCAGCTTGTTAGAACAACTCAGTTCGGGTCTGATTACAGGGCCATCAGGGGGGGGGAGATTACAACTTTAAAATTGCATTTTCCTCATTGTTCATTGGGATTAAGTCCTCTGAGTAGCTTTAATATGAGGATAAAAATCCAAGTCTTCTTGAAAATGTTGGTATTTTCAATGCTTTTTATGTTTTTCAGGAGTTCGTTCCAGAACTTGCTGCCTCAAAAGGCCGAAAGATGCCAATATCTATCAACTACTTGCAGAAAATTTTCTTATGTTGTGAAAATGGTCCTAGAATTTCACCTCATAATCCAATAAATATGTACCAGATGAAGCCAGAGGTCAAATTATTTCAATAAATGTCAGTATAATATTTAATTTCGCCTGGTTAGGCAGGATGGGACATTTATATGGCCAAAAATATGTCCCAGTTGAGGTGAGACTTCCAGATGTTGAAACTGAGATCTCGCCGCATTGGCATGAGAACAAAAACACCTTGCTTGTAAGATTGAAACGTGGTAAATATGAAAGAAATCTCTACATATCTACATAACAAGCCTGCGTGGCAGGTCCTCGTTTGTTTGAGTGGGGCCTGATTTGGGGCGGGCGAGGGGGCAGGCAGGCGGGCGGGCAGGCCCTCTTTCCTCCCCCCTCGCCCGCCCCAAATCAGGCCCCACTCAAACAAACGAGGGCCTGCCACACAGGCTACCACATAACAGAATTTTGATCATTGTCTCAGCAAACATCCCATTCTGGCAAAGATCCCGGCGGCACCTCCGGGAGAGCTATCCAGTAAAAAGTTTCATTTGATTTTGATTTGATTTCATGTGTCATATGACGACTTGATACGGAACATGCAATAAGCGGTGAACGGCATCGTACTCTGAAGATATTTACACATACGTTCTAGCATATCGAAAATCTGTTGTTTTTAATAATATACCTCTGATAATATACTCACTCTATCATGATCGCCATTCTTGCCCGACGTGTCACTCGCGTTTTTCGATATAGCTGAGCCCATTTGACTTCAAAACCAATGCTATCTTGCATAAAAGTCCGCAAATGTTCTGTCCATAGTTCTTTTCACAAAAAATCGTTTGAAATTAATCTTCTTTTACAGTATTCCTATCTTGGCAAATGTCGTGGTAACAAAAATATGCGATGTTGAATGTTTATTTGTTGTTGTCATTGGTTGTTCCCATCTCAGTATACGTCATGTTAGGTGCAATATAGTGGGTGGACGTAGTAAAAGGGCTTGAGAAGCCGAAGCACTGCTCAAGCCATGGTGCACTAATACTCTAATTTAGGGTAAGGTAAAAACTCCGTATACCGGTTGCGCGCTCTTGTTTATGTAACCTTTTTTACCTTAAAATGAGACAATTTCGATTTGACTATTCATTGAAAAACATCCCTATACCATCACAGGATGCATATTTGAAAAATTTGATTGAAAAAGTGGAAAGTGTAATAAAGCGCATGAGATGGAAGGCTTCTTTTTTCCTAAAAGGCGACAAAAATTCAACCAAAAATAACCCTGTAATGTCTGTAAACAATATGCTAATTTAATGATAGGTTATACCTGACTGCATTTGCATGTTATAAGATTGTGTGTTTACTTGTATGCCGATTGGCAGTTCGTCACCAAATTTGTATACCGTATTTATCTCCCTTTTGGAGTCTTAGTAGTAGAAAGTTATAAAAATAAAAGTTTAAGGTGGCTCGATACACTTTTCTTTAGGAAGACTAAGTTCGAGAAAGCGATGTACTCGCGCGTGTTAAGCTTGCGTGTAATTTGCGTGGACTTGCAACGCGCGGGTTTTAAATGGCTGGCCGCGGGGAATTTAAAAAACAAACAAAATTCAAAATGAATCGCGTTTTACGACTTTTACGTCCTATTTCTGTAAGTGTTGATGCTCTTTGTAATGTTAAATATCGTACAAACATTGGTTACAAAGGAGAAAAAAACCCATCACTTTTTAAGTCGGCTTTTAAAGTTTCCGTATGTCAAATATCTTCGGTAAACAACATCGGCGAAAATGATCGCGATATACTTGACGATAGTTTTTGGACATTGGGATTACTTGCACCTGTCTTAGCTTTTTCATTTACGAAGTTAATTGCGGGAGAAAATGACGAGGATGAGGATGATTCAAAAGCCGATAAAGAGGATTTCAAACGCGGTAAAACCGGAAGTTTAGTCGGACAAACTTGGTGTCAAAATTTCAAAAAATGGAGTGCATACGGTCGGCGAAAAGAAAGCTGGAGTTTTTAGACGAAACAGATGAAGAAAGCAATAATACATGTGTGACACGGAAAAGGACTGTGAGTAAAACAATTTTAGTTTGTATACCAAGAAGTAAAGCACAAAACACTGAAGTTTAAGTAAAATACACTCTATCAGAGCATCTCTAATATAATAATATATGATTTATCTTAAAAATTATAGAAAGAAAACTCTGAAATTACATGTAATACTCAGTCACTTCATGGTTGTCGTATTTTTGACCTGGAGATTTTAAGAAATACTCTTTCCAATTGCAGTCACTGCCTAAAAGGTTTGTTGCCAAAAATTAAGTATTTTATGATC
Organism: Trachythela sp. YZ-2020; assembly: GCA_016169945.1. Lineage (NCBI taxonomy): Eukaryota > Metazoa > Cnidaria > Anthozoa > Malacalcyonacea > Clavulariidae > Trachythela > Trachythela sp. YZ-2020. Next base: position 3,594,264 of record JADLSH010000313.1, on the reverse strand, counting down.
AAGTGTGTTAAAATAAAATACATGAAAAGTGAAGGGCAAGTTAGTCAGGTATATTAGTTACTAATTTAGCTATTAGTAAACAAAAATATTTAATAATATGATTATTTTCTTTCAGGCCCATTATCACTGAGCAACATAGTTAAGGAAGATACTGTTGGTCTTGCAAGTGTGTTCAAAATCAAATGCCATGTTTGTGGTGCCATAAATCATCTGGAAACATCTCCAAACCATAGATCAGGCAAACGTGGAAAACCAACATACAACATTAATTCCCAAGCTGCACTTGGTTGTCTTCACACTGGAATTGGTAACACACACTTGAACAATCTGCTGTCAACGATGAACATTCCAACCATGAACCACTCCACATTTAAAGCACGAGAACGAGAAGCTGGAAACGCTGTCGAACATGTTGCCCAAACAAGCTGCAAAGAGAATATGAGCATGGAAATGAATGATGCTGTGTTAGTTGGGGCAGAACCTGACAATAATGGTTTAATTGGCATACCAGTGTCTTATGACATGGGCTGGCAAAAGAGGGGGAAGGGACATAATTCACTTACAGGGCAAGGGATGGCTATGGGACTGGGAACTGGAAAGGTGTTGGCTTATGCCACAAGATGCAAATACTGCCGAATATGTCTATATGCAAAGAAAAAAGGAAAAAGTCCACGACATCATGACTGCAGAAAAAACCACACTGGTTCATCAAAAGCAATGGAACCTGATGTGGCATGCGAACTTTGAATGCTGCGCCAAACAAAACTTGAAGTTTTCAACCTATGTTGGGGATGACGATACTACCACACTTAGCCACCTACATCAGAATGTGCCATATGGGGTTGAGAAATGGTCTGACATTGTGCATGCTAAACGCTCATTAACAACAAGGTTATATAATCTTTCTAGCCGTTGTAAATTCTCAAGTTCATCTACTCTAAGTCAGAAAGTGATCAACTACCTGGGAAAATGCTTTACATACTGCATAGCCCAAAATAGAGATGTGGAAAGTTTACAGAAGGCCTTAAAATGCATAGTTCCACATGCATTTGGTGACCACAAAAATTGCAAAGAAACATGGTGTGGTTTCAAGAAGGAACCCTTGACATATAAACACAAGGATCTCCCACATCATAAAGATTTGCAAGGTGAACAGCTAAAAAGTGCACTTACTTCTTTATTTGATGAATATGCAACTGAAACTGTGATGAAAAACTTGTACCATTTGCAAATTCCCAACGCAATGAAGCACTCAATAGTGTTGTAGGAAGCAAAACCCCAAAATAAGGTTTTATGGTGGCAGCAAGAGCAGTGACTTCGGGTTGCTTGTGCTGTAGCACAAAGGAACATGGGATATGGTTATGTCAACAGTACACTAAGCCATCTTGGTATGGAGCCAGGCAATATCTGCATCACACACAACGCTAAACTAGACAAAAAAAGAGAAAACGATAATAAGCGCAAATCATTAAAAACCTGCAAAGTAAGACGTCATCTCCTTCAAAATCAACGGATAACAAAAAATATCAAAAAAGAAGTTAAAGAAGGCAAAACATATGAAACTGGTATTGGTCTTAATTTGTCATCAGAAAGCACGTCTGGTCTTGCAAATATCCAAACAAGCACAAATGACCACAAGATAGAAAACTTATTCAAAACAATTACAAAAAAACAGTGTGAGGAATTTGAGAAGCTTGTTCCACATTGTATCGAAAGGCCGCAGATATTACATAAAACTTACAGCCCAACAATGCCTTACCAGATTATACTTTTGACTTGGAGACTTCAGACACAGGTACAAAGGCAGAAATATGTCAACTATCAGCGATAACTCAAAGTGGTTCAATGTACTCTTCTTACATTATACCTAGAAGTAACATAAGTCTTAGGGCATCAAGAGTGAATAATCTTACCATTGAGAATATAAATGGAACAAGATCATTATGTAAAACTCTCTTCCTGTTGTGGCAATGTCCCTTGAGAACGCCTTGTCAAGCTTCAGCGAATTTGTACAACAAAATTGTTGCCTCAATTCCAGTGGTACTAAATCCATACCAATCCTTGTTGGCCATAATGCAGCTGTCTTTGACGTTCCAGTACTTTTACGAAATGCCGGTAAATCATACGACGAACAACTTGATCAGAGCAATGTCCATTTTGGTGACAGTTTACCACTCATCAAGTCTTTAATTCAAAGCCAACATGCCCCACTGAAGTTGTCAAATGGAAATTACTGCCGTGCAAATATAAGTAGTGTTTACCAGTGCTTGTTTAACGATGATTTCAACGCCCACGATGCCTTAGAGGATGTTAAAGCTCTTCGAAAGATTTTGTTCAGTCCTGAACTAGCAATCGACATCAAAACTATAGTCAACGGCAGCCAAATAAAAACAGTTCGTGATGCGAGAGTGGACTTGGAATACCTAGACAAACGACTCGATATATTTCAAACTTTTGTAGGAAGTCTGCATTGTTCAGAAGCAAGTGAAAGTCCAGTCACACGCGGCATGGCTTTAAAAATTGCTGGTTCTGGCTTGTGTTACGAAGATCTTTGTTCTTTGTACCAAACATTCGGCGATGCTGGCGTCGTTGGAATATTATCAAGAGTGCATTATTGTCAACAACAACCAAAGTGTTTGCAATCTGGTGACAAGAAACCACGAGTAACAAACAATAAAAGGATTCTCAAAAGCATTTTAATGCACTTTCAATCGAAGTACGGATCTAAAACTCACGATCAAAACCCTGATCAAAACATATAAATTTCCAAATCGCCATGCCGTTTCTTCACAGAATGCTGCGTGTTTTGTTCGTGTCGCGTGAACTTGCGCCTGCGAATACATGTACGCGCATGTCAATTCATTGATCTTGCAGAAGGCAAAAAACTTTGGCCGCGCCGAATATAGACATATAAAACCTTTATTATTTAAAAAACGAGTTCTGTAAGCTACCCTGAAAATTTGCACAGAATTAGATAAATACGTGCTAAGTGTAATATTACAATATCTCAAAAATCTGTAATGCGAAATTTTATTAAAAAGCATTTTTCAATTCTGCAAATTTGGCATTACAGATTTTTTTAAAACTTTCACACAAGATTCATTGAAGGAAGTAAAAACGATTGGCCATTTAAAAAATGGGGGTCACCGACTTCATTTCTGAAATAAACGCTCAAACGTCCGTTATTTCCCGATGTTTCCACACGTATTGTTGCCATGGCGACCGTAATAACTCGCATATTAATATTGATTTTTAATAAATTCGATGTTCTTTTGTAATTGGTACACTTAACACGCTAATAATCTGTAGAGAACACAAAATTTCGCATCTTCAAACTTTTGCCTAGAAAGTGTATCGAGCCACCTTAAATTGATAAAACGCGTATTACAATACTCGAATATTGGCAGTTAGCCGTTTGGCAGTTACATTAGTATACAAATTTGACGAGAGTAATTTGTTTATGCCTCAAAGTAAAGATCAAATCAGTGAAACGTCTCGTCTGAGTCCCAGAGTAAGAATACCAAACTTTACTAACATTGATCAAGAAGGTATTCTGAACGAGCTAGATTTGAACAGATTAAGAAACAGTCAACGAGGAGTTTTGTCCGCTATTACGGTAAAGCAAAATGGAATATTAAACCTGTTAACGGACGATAAGAATCTCGAAGTTGTAAAGGCGAAATTGCGTGACTTAGAAGAGCTATTTCTAAAGTATGTCGACCTGCATTACAACTATCAAAGGCTACTTCCAGACGTCGAAAGTCAAGAAACAGCACAGCATCAATACGAAAAGGAAGAAAAAGTACGCCGTAATTTCATAATTTCGATACAAGAATGGGTCCAAGTTTTAGAGTCTCGTACGTATGGCGCGTTTTTACGGTCAAAATTCAATAGTTACAAGTCGAGCGTCAATGGTTTAAATCGATCAACACTTGCTCGAAACGAACAGAGCGATATACAAATCGAACAGTCAAATCGCCATCAATGGTTTAAATCGATCAACACTTGTTCGAAACGAACAGACCGATATACAAATCAAATCAAATCAAATCGAACAACGCATATTCAAATCGAGCATACGTTACGTAATCGTCAAACTTGCAGCGAGCAGTGTTTCCACCTTTTTGAAACGTAACTTCCATTGGCGCTTTCCAAATGAAATTTTCGTCTGCCTTTTTCCTTACGTCTAAATTTCCTTCAAAATGGTATCCACTGTCAATATACGTGGGCTCGGTCCTTTCCACAATTCTCACACGTGCGCGCGTATATATATACAAAGTACAAAGTTATTCTATATTCTAACAAACATAATCTTGATTGATATTGTTGTGCCTCTAAACCTTTTGTGTTTTCGTTTCGCGTTGGCTCTTTTGCTGTTGAAATAAGTCCAAAATTTTCACGTGAATTTCTATAAAAACGGGTCTTCGAACATCGCCTCTGGTTCGCTGAATGACATAGCCGTATTTATGGTATATTAATTTCGACGTTTCGAGCGAAAGCCCTTTGTGAGTGAGAGCGTTTCCAGGAGGACCAGACAAAAAAGGCATTTGTTCGAAACAGTGCCATTGGGCAATAATACAGCCAACGCCAAACGGCAACAGCATTGAGTTTTATTAATGATATGTAATTTATTAACACCCATATATTAAAGGGGCATGCACCCAACCCAATTTTATTATTTTGCTTTGTCTCACTCCTGACAAGGAAATGAACATTTATAGGAGCTTTCCCTTGACGAGTAATTAAGCGTAAAATAACAAAGAAGAGAGCACCAGAGCGCATCGTGGCTTAATGGTTAATATACTAGGTATTAGATTTGGGGGGCTACGGAAATACAACATGATCCATAATTATACAGACATTCCAAGCAATGGTCTATATTATGCACCAGCCGATGTAACCCTCCCCGCCTACCCCAACCCGGGAAAGGCGGAGACTTGGACTTTGCAGCCTTACCGAATGAGCCGTCATCTCACCCCAGGGACAATAATTGTGTTCCAATGTCACCGCATGTGCCTGGTTATATTATCTGGCACCTGTCAATAACAAATGTGATTTGCTCAGTTTCTCCGACCTGTCTGGCGAGGCAATGAAAGCAAACACATTAATATTGCCTACCCAACAGGGAAAAGCAAACCGGGGATCATTTCATTGTCCCGCTATTCCCCGCCCTTTCTTGGGTTGGGGTATACTTGTACTTACATTTCGACTACAGCGCATTATAAAGTAATTTATATTAAAAGTCAAAATATAACCGTCTATCTTTTGCGTTGATATATAAACATTTTGGGTGTTCAAGATCTCTTTACATTTATTCGCACTATTTTATACTTTTCATCAAGATAATTATATTTGTTAGAATATAGAATAAGTTAAAAAATATAAATAATTGGAGCAAGTCTAGCGCGTGCGTGTGAGAATTGTGGAAAGGACCGAGCCATTATTGTGGAAAGGACCGAGCCATATTGACAAGGAAAAAAGGAAGTAAATTCGAAATTCAAGGAAATTTTTAGACGAAAATTTCATTTGGAAAGCGGCAATGGAAGTTACGTTTCAAAAAGGTGGAAACACTGCTCGCTTCAAGTTTGACGATCGATTCGAGTAACGTATGCTCGATTTGAATATGCATTGATCGATTCGATTTGATTTGTATATCGGTCTGTTCGTTTCGAACAAGTGTTGATCGATTTAAACCATTGATGGCGATTTGACTGTTCGATTTGTATATCGCTCTGTTCGTTTCGAGCAAGTGTCGATCGATTTAAACCATTGACGCTCGACTTGTAACTATTGAATTTTGACCGTAAAAACGCGCCATACGTACGCCACATATCGCTGATATTCATCCAGAAGACTCGGTGATCGAGTTCTTGATGGAAAAGAGATTTTGCTTTGGTTGATGCAAAATTGCCAATTGTCTTTGAAAGCATCCCACAGTCCATCCCACGAAACGCTGTGAAAGAAGACAAAGGGGCCGGAAAATCCGTCATCACCCGAGCGATTGTACCTGTCAAAGTTAGAGTCAGAGGCACAAATGAAGCTATTATTACGTATGCATTCCTTGACAATGGAAGTGATTCAATGTTCTGCACAGAGTTACTGGCTCGGCAATTAGGTATCGAGGGTGTCAAGACCAAGATCGCGCTAACGACAATGGAGCAGAAAAACAGTCTCGTAGACAGTTCTATTATCCACAATCTAGAAGTTTCCGACCTAGACGAGAATAATTTTATACGATTGCCTGTTATGTTTACAACGAAAGAAATCCCAATTACGAGAGACGATATTCCTAGGCAAGAGGACATAGAACAATGGACTCATCTAGAAGGAATTCACTTACCGAACGTGGACGCACAAGTTGGTCTTCTCATCACAAGCGACGTAGCAGAAGCACTAGACCCCCTGGAAGTCAGAAATAGTCAGGACGGTGGTCCCTACGCAACGAAAACAGCATTGGGTTGGGCAGTTAACGGTCCGCTGTGTCGTCAACATGAAAGATATCACACCAGAAACTTCTTTGTAAAATCAGACGTACAGTTGAATGAAGTAGTAATGGATGCTATCAACCGAGATTTCAACGAGTCGATCGCTGATGACTGGACAGCTAGAAATGTCACAGAAAGAACAGCAATTCTTGGCTAACGTAACGAGTACAGTTGAACTAAAAGATGGTCATTATCACATCGCACTTCCATTTAAAGATCCAAACCTTCAAATGCCCAACAGCAAAGCTCAGGTGGAACAACGAGCCGTTTGGTTGAAGCAAAAGTTGGAAAAAAATCCCAAGTTGTTCGCCAAAGCATTCATCGAGAATTTGGTCGAAAAGGGTTATGCTCGAAAGGTGCCCCAAGATCGTTTAGATCGACATGATGGTAAAGTTCGATATATTCCCCACCACGGCGTGTATCGCCCTCACAAACCAGAGAAAATCCGCGTAGTATTTGATTGTTCGTCCAAGTACAAAGGAACATCGCTCAACGACCATCTCCTGCCTGGACCTGACTTAACCAACCATTTGATTGGAGTTCTGATGAGATTCCGTCAAGAGCCTATCGCCTTCATGGCCAACATTGAGGCTATGTTCTATCAGATTAGAGTTCCAGATTCCGATAGTGATTGCCTCCGGTTCCTTTGGTGGCCTGAAAGTAACCTAGAAAAAGATCCAGAAGAATACCAAATGATGGTGCACATATTTGGCGCAACATCGTCTCCAAGTTGTTCCACTTGCTACCAACGGTTGAAGATAACAAAGATAAATACGACGCAGAAGTGGTTAACACAGTAAAGGAGAACTTTTATGTAGACGATTGTCTCAAATCTTCACCTACCACCGAGCATGCAATTACTCTTGCTCATGACCTTCGCGAGCTTCTAAGCAAAGGCGGGTTTCGCTTAACGAAGTGGTCAAGTAACAGTCGTCAAGTATTACAAAGTATTCATAAAGAAGAACGTGCCAAAGAAGTGAAGAATCTGGATCTAGACCAAGACAAGTTGCCTGTCGAGAGGGCCTTGGGAGTAAAATGGTGTGTAGAATCTGACCAGTTCGATCGGATTCAAAATAACGATCAAAGAACGACCGCCAACGAGAAGAGGAATCTTGGCAGTAGTGAGCACCATCTACGATCCATTTGGATTCCTGGCACCAGTTATCTTACCCGCAAAGTTGATATTGCAGGAGTTATGCCGATTGAAGTTGGGATGGGATGACAAGATACCAAGCAAATACTTGACCTGTTGAGCCATGACGACATAGTTCACTGTATGTTCGTGATGGGAAAGTCTCGCCTGACACCGTTAAAGCCAATGACAATTCCACGTCTAGAACTATCTGCCGCCACAGTTTCAGTTCGCGTTGATATGATGTTGGAAAGAGAATTGGATCTTTCAGTTGCTGAGACGACCTTTTGGACAGACAGTACCTCCGTGATTCGTTATGTGGAGAATGAAGACAAACGATTCCATACCTTTGTTGCTAATAGGATTGCAGTCATTCGTGAAAGATCAGGGCCTACACAATGGATACATGTAAACGGCAAATTAAACGCCGCAGATTATGCTTCGCGAGGACTCTCAATCAACGCATTTCTCAAATCTAGCCAATGGATCAACGAACCAGAATTTCTTTGGAATTCTAATGCCGAGTGGCCTCAACGTCCCGCTTTGGGTGAGATTCCCGTTGATGACCCAGAAGTTAGACGTGAAACTGCTGTTTGTACAACCGACGTCCACAATCCCCAAGTTAGAGAGAAGTACCTCTACAGTATCGTGGATAGATTTTCATCTTGGTACCGCGCCAAGAAAGTAGTAGCCTGGATTCTACGATATCGTACGAAGTTGCAACAAGCCAATTCTAAACGTAAAGAAGGAAAGATGATCGAGGTTCCAAAGTCACCAAGTGCAAAGTCGTTGCTTCTCCAGGTTGATGAAGTGGAAGCGGCAGGAAAAGAGATTCTAAGATGTGTTCAACATTGTTCGTTCTCGGAAGAAATAAAAGCCCTTCAAACGAACAGTACAACGGCAGAATAATGTAATAAAACCAAGAAGTATCCTCGCGTAAAGAAGTCCAGCCCTCTGTCCAAGCTCGATCCTGTATGGCAGAATGGTCTTTTGCTCGTAGGTGGACGATTACAAGCTGCAATCATACCAGATAACGCAAAGCATCAAGTTATCCTACCAAAGAACAACCATGTTGCAGATATTATTATCCAACACTATCATCATATTTCTGGTCATCTTGGAAGAGAATACGTCTTGACGCTTATTCGCAGAAAGTTCTGGATCATCCAAGCTAACTCAGCCGTTAGAAAAGTTCTTTCAAAATGTGTGGAATGCAGAAAGAGAAAAGCCGAAGTCCTTAATCAGAAAATGGCCGATCTACCTGAAGACCGTCTAATTTCAGACCAACCACCGTTCACCTATGTTGGGATAGACTATTTCGGGCCATTTTATGTGCGTCGCGGCAGAAGTCTGGTAAAGAGATATGATGCAATTTTCACGTGTTTGACAATTCAAGCTGTCCACATTGAAGTTTCCCATAGCTTAGATACCGATTCCTTTCTTCTCGCCTTGCGAAGATTTCTTGCCAGGAGACATGGACGTAATTTTTTCATAATCGTAAAGATCAGGCTTTTAGCTGTTGGATGACACGTTTTTCATCCAATATGGAGGGAAAATGAGCAAATACGAGCCCGATAAGAATTGTTTGTCGAAATTGCATATTTTCAACGTTGAGAATTGCATTGGGTCTAAAACTATTGGAAAATTAACTCCCTTTAGGACTTAAGTTGATGAATTTCACTTCAATAAAATACCTGCGTATGCATATAATTATTATAAACATCTTGTAAACCAGCTCTAAACTCATTGTTAAAATGACACATTCGTGCTTAATTGCTTTTCTTTTGTTATTCACTGCTTTAATTAGGCACAGAGCTGAAATTTGCGATTTCGACAAACAATTTTTATCGGACTCGTATTTGCTCATTTTTTCTCCATATTGGATGAAAAACATGTCCTTCAACAGCTAAAAGCCTGATCTTTCTTAATATCAAAAAAAGACTTTTTTTAGACAACCTGTACAATAACACGTATAGGACTCAATTTTCTTTGACTATAAATACAATTGAAAAAATAGTACTATATATAGAATCTTCAAAGACTTTAGTAAAACTCGGGCTTTGGGTGCATTTAATTAGATCAAAATGATCTGAAAGTCACGTAGCCTACCACCAAGCAGGCATCTCGTGCGTCATCTAGGTTGCTGTGCGTTGCCTAAATTATGCTCAAACCTTAATCTTATATTCTGTATATTTTACGGCATTTTCCCTCCGCAAACTCGCATTAGTTTACAAACCCTGTGTAAACTCTTGTATATTGGGCCATAGAAATGCGGTAAATGCCAAAATATTTAAGTAAAGATCTGTGAATATTATTAACCTTGGTAGAAGGTAAACGTGGCGCCTTTTGCTTTGATGTAAGTTAACGCAGCCGCTAACTGTTAGTGCTAAATTATATGTTAAAAACCTTTATCTTTTTATGCTTACGAGTTTTGGAATCAATCAAACGCCGACAGAGCTTTAACTGTTAGGTACTGTTTGAAATCTAGTCAGCCACACCTTTCCTAGACAGAAACAGGAGAAATTGCCCATCCGTTTTCGATCGCGTGTGCATATATATTGGGCTTCGGTGGCGCAGTCGTCAGAGCCAGGGGCGTACATTCCAAAAAAGTTTGGGGGGGTGTCCATTGTTCAGGGAACGACTTTTTATATTTGTTTGACCACATCAAAACATGTATTACGAGTTAATGTAAAAATATGTGTAGTGCCAGGAGTGTAGAAGGATTGTTAAAAAATAGGGGGCCGACTCCCACGAGGCGCCACCATGATTGGGGCCGACTCCCACGAGGCGCCACCATGGTCGGCGCCAACGGGGAAAATTCGTTATAGGCCCTTTCATTAATATATATAAGATTTCAAACACTCTAGTTTCGAATTCAAATATTTCGCTGCAATTTTCTTTAAATGCAGTTATTTAAAGAGAACGCCCTCCAAAACGTAACCTTCAACATCATAAAGACCCAATTAGAAACTGCATTTTTACAACAGAGTTGACTTAATTTTACTCGAGAATACTGACGTGAAAATAGAACGCACAATGCGGCAGAGCAAAAGTTAGGAGGTTTTGCGCAGTCGTGTATGGCTATGTCATCTTACATTTGAGTATATTGCTTTAAGAGGAAAATATATCTCTGGGTTTTGCAATGTTGATTTCTTTTATTGACAATTTTTGTATCGTTTATTATACGTTTTTTAGACAGGATGTTTCGGACCAACTCGGACCGAATTAAGTAGTGTAATTTTACAATTTGGGACCGACTTTTTTGGAAAATTCACAAATGATGGCGGGGGTGTCACACCCCCACACCCCCCTAATGTGCGCCACTGGTCAGAGCAAGCGCCTTTCACCTCTGAGTCTTGAGTTCGATTCTCGCTGGGGACTCTACTCATCACACTCATGTGAAAAGAGTAAGTCAACGCTCTGCCGAAAGTCGTGGGTTTTCTTCGGGCACCCCGGTTTCCTCCCACAGGGAAAGTTGACTGGGTGGATTAGGATATACAGATTAGGAAAGTAATATTACAATTGTTGTAATATAGATAGTGTAGGCTAAGTACGTAATATAGGTAAGCGAGATACTTGATGTAATCGGTCACTGAAAAGCCCCAATGGGGAGTGAACTGAATAATGTATGCATGTATATAACATGTTAGCAAGCGCGATCAGAAAACTTGGCAAAGGATCCGAACTGCGATGGCCCGCGTATGTCAGAACAGTCACAAAAGATAACTTATATGTCTGCTGAAAACATTGTACATTCATGTCTGTATATTTTGTAATAAACGTGACTGTCCCTACCATGAAAACAAACTCACGTCTTCAGTCAAAGATATCTTGCGTGCATGTCTGGTATGATAAATATAGAGGGTAAAAAATATATAATACAAAATAATAGATTAACGTCATCAGTTTTGGCCTTAGACTAAAATAAGACTTTGGCTAAAAAGAAGTGCTTAATATAATGGCTTTTTTGAGAGCCCTTAGACTTAGACGTTTATCTTTATAATCATAAGTGGCTCTTAATTGCTTCGGAATCGATTAACTGATAAACCACACCATTTATCAGCCACAATTCGGGATTCTGTCGAACTAGAAGGTCCTCTAGTATTTTGCAAAACTTCAGGTAAGTCGAGGAAAAGCATTGCTTGTAAAAGTATAATTATACAGGAAAGCTTAACTACTGCATGGGTTCCGCACGCAATCCTATCTGATGCGTTATTGGTTGGAATCTTCATCATGTGAGTATTTTCTTAACGATTAAATAGCAGTTAAACTCCCTGCAGGATAGTCGGGATAACCTGGAACACTGATGTCCCTTTCACCTTTGCGATCAGGCTTCGATTCCTGCAATACGCAGTTGTCTCCTGTTGTAATACTGGACCAATGAGGGATTACATACATACAAAAACTGTTATAAGAAAATTACTAATAATTTTAGAATTACAAGAAAGTTATATTTAAAATTTGAATAGTAAACTAGTCATAAAAACGTGTTCAAAAGTCACATTGTATTTAAGAAAGTTTCCAATAATTGTTTCTTTAGGCGATTTTTAAAAACTCTGTGCGACTCAACCTGTTTAAGTGAAGGGCAGAGTGAATTCCATATAACCGATGCTCTGTAAGCAAAAGACTTTTGTCCGGTGGCAGTTCTACATCTAGGAATTTGAATATCATTTGATTGTCTTGTGATTCTTCCACTTATTGATAATCTACTACAAAAATGCTGCGTTAGATAGGTAGGGGCAGTTCCTTTTATGCACTTGAAAGTCATAACCGCATCGCGTAAATAAAGTTCTTTCGATACCGGAAGCCAATTTAGTTCCTTCAGACATGGGGTGATGTGATCATACTTATGTATTCCAGTAACGATTCGTGCAGCAAAGTTTTGTACGCACTGCATCTTCTTAATGTTGCCCTGCGAGGTTGACGCCCATACGGAAGAACAATAATATAATTTACTGAAAACTAAACTTTTAATAATTTTTACTAACAAGTCACGACCGAAAAGATGTCGCACTCTATTTATCTGTAACAGCATATTCATACATGATGAAACTACGTTAGTCACGTGTTTATCATAAGCCATATACGAATCCCATGTCATACCAAGATCCTTTGCGTTTATGGCCGGTTTTAACTCTTTACCCATCAGGGTAAATGTTACATCGGGTAAAAGTGAAAGCAGCTGGGGTACTCCGAAGACCATTATCTTTGTTTTGTCTGGATTTATAAGGAGATATAGGGGCATGGCTTTCAACAACTTGGCCAAAAAGGGAATTAAAAAGTTTGACTTTATCGTCTACACCATTTATATCATCTAAGCTGTCCCAACAAATTTTTGAAACATCCATATTGAAATCTGTAGGGTCATACTGCTTATAGCTTCTAGTTTTAATATTGATGGCTTGGGTTCGTGGCTTCTTTAAGTTCAAGGTAACAATTACTGGAAAATGATCGCTCATGGCTGTACATATAACATTGCTTTGGATAACTAAGTTTGGTGATGTAGTTGCTATTACATCAAGCAAAGTTCTTGAATTTTGCGTTACCCTGGTGGGTTGCGAAATCACTTGCGTCAAATTGAAGGATGTACAAAATTCCTCGAAAGCAGTAGACTGAGAATTGTTAGATAATAAATCACAGTTCAAGTCGCCTGCAATGAAGATTTCCTTTCCATAAGACAGGGCATCAGTTAATGACGGCGCTAGGACATTTAGGAAACAATTTAACTGAGTATCTGGTGGACGGTAAGCGACACAAACAATAATTGATTTTAATTTTGCGTGCTGTATCTTCAACCAGAGCTGATGAAAACCGCAGTCTGATATATTTGAATTTGAGGTAAGAACCTCAGCTTTTAAGTTCGTGCTCAAATAGGCACACACACCACCACCTTTTTTGTATCGACGGTCGAGTCTGAACACTTTATACCCAGGTATGTTTATTTCTTTGTTTGTGACCGACGAATTAAACCAAGTTTCGGAGACAGTAAAAATTCCAATGTCATTTTGAAGTACAAAATTTTTAACCTGAGTAAATGTGGTTCTATTTTTCAGAGATCTAGCGTTAAAGTGTGAGAGTCTAAGTCTTTTTAAGGACTTCGTCACAGTTTGTAGTGGTTGGGTTTGGATACTAATACAATTTGAAAGATCGTTTGAACGAATGGGATGTGGTTTTTCCCTACTTCTGTCCGTAATTCTGACCTGGATTAAATTGTTTTGCTCGTTATCCGGAACACCAGGTCTAAGTGGTCTAGCCAGTCTTTCTTGCGACGGCCTGCAGTATGAGTACTAGCAAGACCGCTGTTTATGCATCACTTTTAAGTGACCGCAACGAAGATAAGTTCCACCACACAACCAGCGTTGCGTTTCCTCGCAAAAAATCTTGGCTAGATCGTCCAAAAAACAAATATTTCCGCCATAGAGTTATGCAAGGCAAACCATCTTTGAAAGGCACCCACTGTCCCCTGAAAAAGCAAACAACAGGGATGAACCAGGAATTTTTTCGGGGAACTCATACCATTTTTTATTTGTCTGGATGGGAATTCTATTAGAGGCAAATTGGCAAAACTTGGCAATAAACTGCATTTTCGGGATTGATTCCGATTATTACAATTTCTTTGATCTTTTCCAGCCTTGTTTATGTTTTTATTAAACGATAAGGCGGTAAGTTGGTCATCAATAACAGGTATATAACGATCAGCATTGTTACAACTCCTTTGTCGTTCATTCTCTGCCATAAAAGAAACATCGGCACAAATAGCATCTAATGCAGGCAATGAGTTTAGTTTGGTCTGGGGAAAGGCGCTGATATCAATTAACTCGGTCACTTGAGAATCATGAAAAGTGTGATTGTTATAATACTGATGTTCGGTTTTAGGACCATCCGGTAAAACAATAGGACATTCAAGGTTAGATATAATTTCGCACGGTTGAGGACATTCGATTGAATTTAATACATCCGGTGAAACAATAGGACCATCCGGTGAAACAATAAGACATATTCAAGATTAGTTAAGGTTTCGCATGGCTGAGAACATTCGGTTGGAATTTCCAGGGACTTAATTGTACATTTCAAATTTTCGATCTCATTATTTTTTTCTCGAACTACCTCTAACATATTCAGTTCCAATCGCCTATATCGTTCTCTCTCATTTAAAAGATCATCTTTTAACTTAATTATTTCTTCATTCTCACGTGTCACATCAGCAATGGCAGACATTTCAGACTCAATAGTAGACATTTTAGACTCAATAGTATTCAGCATGATTGTCGTGTCTAACTTGACCCCTTCCAATTCAGCAGTAACCAAACTACATTTACAGCCACAATCACGATTTTGCTTTGGCGACTGATTGCAAAGGGATGTTTGCTTTGCTGGATAAGACACGTCAGACTTTATATTATTAAGGGGCAAATCTTTCGATAAATAAGATACGTCGGACTGTATGTTATTAAGAGCCAAGTCTTTCGATAAGTCAATAAGTTGGCTATTATCCCGCTTCGAAGATGGCAAACCGTCCGTGCTCGACTTTACATATGTGATATCAGCTGAATCTAAGATATTCGTCAAACCTTCCCAAAATCTCTCACCATCTTTACCATGAAATAATAAAGAATTTGTCTTACCAGGATACCATGTCATTACAAAGTCACAGTCCAAGCCTTGGAACTGCTTCGCCTTGCCACCAGGAGATTTCCACTTGCCATTCAACCCAACAACATTTTCGATAAAATCTTTCAATAAACAAAGATTCTGTGTCCATCTAATATACTTTCCATCGTACACTAAATGTGACTGACTATTTAGCACTTTTATAGAGTTGATATCGACATTATCGAAGCTAAAATTTGCAAAACTTCGCGAGCTCAAAGAAACATGACCGTACGCCATGTAGACCTGTACAGGGAGAACTGATATAGAGCTATCCTGTAGGAATTAAGTTAGTTTAGTTTGGATCTCCTCCTGTTAGTATAACACTGGAGCAATGAATCCAGGACCTCCAGGGGAAAAAGTAGAAAGAATTGATAAAACTGTCCAAAATAGAATACGAAAACGTTCATGCACTGGTAGGCAACGGTTTATGGATAAATTTTATGCGCGACCATACCATTTAGCGGCATATCTTCCCTAAGGGAAGACAGCTGAATGGTATGTTCCCTATATTTGATTTTAGGTTTTCTTTTTCTTTAGGTTCCCAAATCGATTCAATTATTATCTATCCGGCCTGGTAATGATTGCTCTAGTATCCTTGTTCACAACCTGGTTTGCACATTTTCAGTTAAAAAACGAGAATTTGGTTGATTCTAAGATTCTAAGACTAATAACTTTTTCGCCATACATCTCATCATCATTGCCACTATTTTCAAAACAAAAAATGTTAAATATTAAGGAAATAAAAAAATAATGTTATTCATAACTATAATACTAGAGGCTCTTCAAAACTGCACAAACAATACAACAAAACAAACTATGGAATATATTCTACGAGAAACAGAAGTATGGAATATGCTTCTCGCAAACGTAAAAAATAGCTGCAACAAATTCATATTTAAACGTAACCTAAAAATGCATCTTCTTTCCTCTGATATAAATTGTTAATTGTACCTTCATAATTGTATATATACTTTACAATTTTTGTAAACGTGTAACTAATTAATCTATCCAGACTCTGATACCACTATTACACTTTTATTATTATTATTATTTGTTTAACTTTTTAGGTTGGACTACTCGAAAAGCCAGGATGGGCTTGTTAGTCTTCCTTCCATATAATTGTATTATATATACTCGTAAAATTATATATGTAAAAAAATGGAAAAATAAATTATATTCTATTCTATATATTCCTGAATACTTTAATCAATAATAGCTTCTGTAGCACTGAAAATTGTGCAGTCGTGATGATTTTTCTAAACCTTGTTCTAAACGATATATTAACTCAGTTTTCATTTTGTTTTGCAGCTTGTCATCTCCCTATGACTATGGATCAGAGACTATGGATAGTGTCATGACTAATGACAAACAACAACGATATAGTCCGTTCGTGCACCTACATTACGGTTATTTTAGCCTAGACTGTCTCAGCAGGGATGCTCCGACTCTCCGATTTCCACCGATATATACTGATCATAGCGTGGGCCTGGGGACGAGAATGATATATATTAGGGTTCCATGCGTTGATTGGGAACCAGTCAGTATCAAGACCTATCAACTCATATTATTTATAAATTATATTTATTTAACGACAACAGGTACCACTACAGTATGCATGTCGTACAGGGGCGTAACTAGGGTTACAGCATTAGGGGGGTGAACCAATTTTGCCCGACGAAAAACTCTTCTAAGTTATAATGCGAAACTTCATTAAATCTTCCCTGGGCTAGATCTACAAAGTAATGCAAATACAATGTCAATGCCAATGGCTTTGTTTGATGTTCCAAAATATTCTGTCTCATCTGCTGTTTTATCGTGATAAGTTTTAATAAGTTTATTTGCAACACAATTCATACTTAATTATTCTTTTGTGACTTTACATAAATTAAACGCATTATGTACTATTTAAAACACGAGTAGCAGTGTTTTATCAGGTATAAAATCCCGAGGCGCATGAGTTTATCAGGTATAAAGTCACTTCACGCGACATATTATCGTTGACATGATTTGACCAAAAGCTTATGAATTATTAATGAGTTTTTTAATACTTTATAAGTATCTGACCACAATAACCTGCAGTTCAACTCTTGTTCTTAGCAACGTGGACAACTGATACGTATTTTGAAATGTGAAACCAGAAACGATAAAAGTTTCTTTATTTCAGAAAACGGTCTATGAGGTTTTCAACCATGAATACAGGTAGGTAGAAAACTACAATATTCAATAAAACTAGGACTACGACTCCAGGAGTAAGTATCATTAGTCAACGAGGCATACCGAGCAGGTATATGGAAATAGCCCTGCCATGGGTCCATCTCAGATATATTAACTAAAAATTACATCTATATATGATATCATGGATATTCTAATTTCCATGGATCATTCGGCAAAATCTACCACTTGTCTTGAAAGACAGTGGTAGTGGTCAGTGGTCAGTGGTACGTTCTTGTACTGACTTGTAATTTTGGCTTTGATTTGGCAATTTCGGCGTACCGTGTGCAATCTAGCCATGTTAGATTTCTGTACTTAGATTTAATGATCGATTTAATGAAGTTTAAATACTACGTAACACCGCTATTACCCTGGTTCCAGATGCTCTTTATTACTGTCGCACGTAAAATCTGATGTTTATGCATCTTATTTGAGTTATTTCATTATTTAACGGGCTGCTTTCTTTACCAATATTGAGTGACTACTGCCGTAATCAGCTAATTTAATTACTTGTTTTCGTAGGCATAGCGGAGTTTATCTTAAAAGTCGAGGGTCGAGAGTCGAGAGTAAAAGTCGAGAGTCGAGAGTAAAAAGTCGAGAGTAAAAAGTCGAGAGTCGAAAAATTCACTAGATAAGGTCATATTATAAGATGTAAACTTAGATGCATACCCTAGCATAGTTTGCAGGATGAGACACGCTAAATATATCACGAAACATGAAAGACGTCAATTGAAAGTTTTGTAACATCTATTTCAATATTTTCTATGTATTATATTGTTCTTCCACATGGAATTCCCACATGAAACCCATGTTTACTGCGATGAGTAATATGACACTGCTATAATATACGCAAGCACATTTGCATATTTTTGTATTGTATAAAAGCGTTAAAAATACCATACATGTGCGCGAAATAATTTTGCATTTGGAAAGCTATAAAACGAAAGTGTTGTTCCATCATTCTTTTTTTACTTTGCTGGATATGTGAGTCACCTACATGTAAAGCACAACTCATTTCAACTCACTGCCATTCGAATATTTGTCTTAGTGCGTTCAGAACTGAGACCATGTCTGTTCTGACAATAATATGCATGACAATAGTATTCATTCACAAAACCCCTATATACACAAATTAGATCTGTTGCGTCCGCTCGCTCGCTTCAGACTCGCTCGCTACCGCAGCAATTACCAAATAGCTATGAAATCAAGACAAGTGTTTTAAATAAGTATAAGCATGCTTTAATATATAAGTGTACTCTTGGCAGGCATTTGCCAGGCAATGAGTTTGAAGCTGATCGATGTAGAAAGTCTGACAGGCTTTCACGCACATGGCCATTTAAACGGAGTATATTTCGTCCCCTAGTGCAACTCGAAGCACTTCGTTTTTGATGGAAAAAAACTTCTAGTTTTCTGAAAAAAACTTCTTCTTGGCTGCGTTTGGTTATACGCAATAGTGATACTATTTCAAGCATCCATGTATTTTTCTGTTTATTATATAAAGGACATTCTTTTCAAACAAAATAAAATAAAATATCCAGTTTCATAAACTTCAAAAGCGATAATTTTCACATGTGAGATTATCATAAATAATCTCACATGTGAGATTATCAGTTTTATCAGTGCTCGAAATCTCTATAAAGCACTATACTTTATATAATAATAACTTTTAACGTATAACAGAGCGTAACTACGCTTGTCCGTTTTGGGACATCCTGTATACTGTACTGTAGAACGTACTATAATTGTTTTTTCTATATCTGGGTAATTGATTTATTATACTTCTGGGATTATATGTAATATGTAAACTTTAATATTTATTCCGCCTACTTAAATAATAATTCTCGCATAATATTTTGTAAAAAATACAGGAATAGGGCTCGTTCAAGCGGTTTACATGTGCGTGAAAGCCAGGATATCTCCGAATATAACCGTTTCGCCATATTCAAACAAATGTAAAACACTAAAACCAATTTTTAAAAACAAAGTTTTTTTCCATCAAAAACGAAGTGCTTCGAGTTGCACTTGGGGACGAAATATACTCCGTTTAAATGGCCATGTGCGTGAAAGCCAGGCTGTCAGACTTTCTACATCGATCGGCTTCAAACTCATTGCCTGGCAAATGCTTGCCAAGAGTACACTTATATATTAAAGCATGCTTATACCACTCTCAGATCAGTGGCTTATACTTATTTAAAACACTTGTCTTGATTTCATAGCTATTTGGTAATTGCTGCGGTAGCGAGCGAGTCTGAAGCGAGCGAGCGGACGCAACAGATCTAATTTGTGTATATAGGGGATTTGTGAATGAATACTATTGTCATGCATATTATTGTCAGAACAGACATGGTCTCAGTTCTGAACGCACTAAGACAAATATTCGAATGGCAGTGAGTTGAAATGAGTTGTGCTTTACATGTAGGTGACACACATATCCAGCAAAGTAAAAAAGAATGATGGAACAACACTTTCGTTTTATAGCATGATATTTTTAACGCTTTTATACACTACAAAAATATGCAAATTTGCTTGCGTAGCAGTGTGATATTACTCATCGCAGTAAACATGGGTTTCATGTGGGAATTCCATGTGGAAGAACAAATGAATACAATACATGGAAAATACTGATATTTTGAAATAGACGTTACAAAACTTTCAATTGACGTCTTTCATGTTTCGTGATATATTTAGCGTGTCTCATCCTGCAAACTATGCTAGGGTATGCATCTAAGTATTACATCTTATAATATGGCCTTATCTAGTGAATTTTTCGACTCTCGACTTTTTACTCTCGACTCTCGACTTTTTACTCTCGACTCTCGACTTTTTACTCTCAACTCTCGACTTTTACTCTCGACTCTCGACCCTCGACTTTTAGATAAACTCGGCATAGCGCGGCCGGGTCCCATTGGCTTGCTTGAATCGTGACTGTTCGTGTGAACTGCTCGCACGCTATACTGTAGTAAACCTGCATGTGAATTGTTATGACGAGTAAACACTATTAACATGCAGGGGTCGGTTGTATAAAAGTCTTAACCGTATATTTTAACTACCCGTTTTGTAGTTAAAAACTAGTTAACTGTAAAATTCGCGATTCTGATTGGTTAACTTTCGCACTAACTATAGTTAACTTTCTTATTGCGTTGTATCAAAGATAATTCTTGAAACTCACATTGCTCATGCAATAAGCGGATTATTCGGCTTAAAGGAATAACTTAAAGGAAAAACTTTACAAGGTTGTAACTTTACTGACCTGCTGGAATTGCCATTGGTAGACCTCTGCTCGCAGTCATAGCCAGGGAAGGAACCGTGTAGGGAACTCGGTTTTTACAAACAAGATATAATAACGACCAGCGACAACTCTAAAACACTCAATTGCAGTTACTTTTTGAACGGACAAATAAACAATAAAACTACTAAATCATATTAAATAGAAGGCACTGTACTGTAGCTTTGTCTTTGTATAGCACAATTACTACAATTATACTTTTCACATAACATCGTCTCTATATTACAATCAATGGGAACTTTATATATACTGGATCATGGGTGCAAGTCTCTCGAAAGTCTCCCTCAACCTAGCCTGTTTACATATACCTTCCGTGTGTTAGTGTACACAGGCTAATTTACCCCAGATTTGGCCGACGGTTTTGAAACACCAGTCAGCCGGCAGAATTCACGAATGAGCCCCGCGGTGCGGGGTCGGTGTGAGCCGATGCGATGATGGTTGCGTGCATTGTAAACTGATTTAGCTAGGTAGGTAGGTAGGTAGGTAGGTAGCTAGCTAGGTAGCTAGGTAGCTAGGTAGGTAGGTAGCTAGGTAGGTAGGTAGGTAGCTAGGTAGGTAGTTAGGTAGGTAGGTAATACTTTATTTAAAATCAAAATAGAGAACACGCTAGCCCCATCAACTCTAGGCTGGTTTACATAGGGGGCGTGTTTAAGTATTAAAAACGTTAAAAAGAAAGTTACACTAAACACTAACACACAAACACACATATAATATAATTATGCATATAACTAAGAAGCATGTCATTATCCAACTATTGACTTAAACGAATGAAGCGACTCGGTCAATTTTGCTTCATTTGGGAGTTGATTCAAGAGCACAGAGTCGCTATATTTCAAGCTTTTTTAAGAAATTCTCGCGCCAATAGCTGCACTCGCCTTCTTGCATATCATTTCAATGTGACTGTCCCAATTAAGATTTTCATCTAATTTTACTCCCAAACACATTTGTGTACCAGTTCGTAATATGGGTTTTGCATTAGCCACAACGGGTTCCTCACACATTATGTTATTAAGATTATACGGGGAGCCAATAAACATCATTTTACATTTAGACGGATGCATCTGCAGCCTATTTTCTAATTTAAGCCAGTTACAGATATGAGCAAGATCCGAATTTAACCTTATAACAAGTTCATTGGCATCGTAGGAAGATGAAAAAATTTGAGTATCATCTGCGTACATGCCTGGAGTAGTTGATTTCAAGCAATCGGGCAAATCATTAATATACAATAGGAATAGCAGTGGTTCTAGACTTGCTCCAAGTCTGTTTTAAAGGGGTTTTTATTGGGGAGTTATAAAGGATTGGGGAGTTATAAAGGGCGCACGAAAATGCGGGTGGGAGGAAATTAAGGCGTGTGGGCGGGCGGGAGGCGAGAAAATTGGGAGAGGAGAGACAGACTTGTTTCTCTCTCCTTCGCAGAGGCTTGGATAAAAAAAATTATTAAAGGATACGCTAATATTGGATAATAAATAAAAGAGTGCGCTAGATGGTAATAAACAAAACGCGCTAAATGGAGCTAAATGGTAATATAATGAGGAAACCGCTGAAAATCGGAGCGCAGGCGGAGGAAGGAAATTTTCTCGCCTCACCCTTCGCCGCCCGCGGTTACTATACTCGATAGCGCGTTTTGTTTATTACCATCTAGCGCATTCTTTTATTTATTATCCAATATTAGCGTATCCTTTTATAATTTTTTTTTATCCAAGCCTCTGCGAAGGAGAGAGGACTTGTTTCCCTTGCAGGAATTTGAATCCGATTATAAATTCGGCGCGAAAGTGGACTGACAAGTTGGTGCCTTGCGGTGCTGATATTCGACACCAGAACCCGTTGGCGCAACATGAAAACATCTCGCTCAGAATGATATGTTTCTGCCACTTGCCTTTGCTGGTCTTTTGTAGCCGCATTTTGTTGCTTCATAGTTCATACACAATAGCATCCTTTATAGATCTCATTCTAAGCCTCAGACGAAAACAAACACTTTCAGTTCGCGACAAGCTGTGACGAGCTGTGATTATTTTCTCACTACCGAAGCTGCAGATGACAGCTAGTTATAAAATCAACCGGTAAATTTGGCGCGCTGCAAGGGAAACAAGTCTGTCTCTCCTCTCCCAATTTTCTCGCCTCCGGCCCGCCCGCCCGCCTTAATTTCCTCCCGCACGCATTTTTGTGCGCCTTTTATAACTCCGTGCGCCTTTTATAACTCCCCAACCCTTTATAACTCCCCAATAAAAAACCCTTTAAGAGACAGACTTGGAGCAAGTCTACAGTGGTCCCAGTATAGAACCCTGAGGCACTCCACAGGTAATAGTTTTATTGCTAGATAATTCCCCATTAACATTGCATTGCTGTTCTCTATTTGTTAAATATGACTCAAACCATTTTAGTTCCATGCCAAAAATTCCAAATTGTTCATTCATTTTATTTAGCAAAATGCGATGGTTTATAGCTAGAGTCAAATGCCTTTTTGATATCTAGAACTAGTGATGGGCGATTACCGATTACTTGGTATCGATACCACCCGATACCAGGCCCAAACCGGAAGTAGTCAATACTGCACGGTATCGAAAAAGTGTTTTGATTTGTTTTGATTACTTTTAAAATTAGACATTTATTATAATCCTGTAGTTTTCATGGTTATTTCCAATAAAATTTACGTACTTTTTTGTATTTTGCTGCATTTATCAATTTAATCCAACTTCCTTTACTTTGTTTGACATTCTATCCACTTCCCTTATACCTCCCCGACAGAATAAATTATGAAAAAGGCGGGAAATAAATTTTTGGGAAATGGCGGAAAATTCTGAATTACAATCGCCGTCAGGCTCGGCAGTCTAAAGTTTAACAGTCCTAGTTAAGTAAAGTTTAACAGTCTGCTTTTTATTAAGTGACTTACATTTATTATGTTGAAAATTGGAGGAAGTAATCGTTTGGGTAATCGATACCTCGATACCTTTACGAAAAAGTAATCGGTATCGTATCGAATCCGATACTGGTGGTATCGCCCATCACTATTTTGACTTTATTGACTTTATTAAAAACGGTACTATTTCACCTGATTAATTATTTACAATGATGTTAATTAAAAAAAAGAAAGAAAGAAAAAGGTGATCTTCCAATAGGCCGTGTGCATGCACTACAAATATATTATATAAAATATCAATGGTCTACAAAAAATTAGGTGACTGAAAATGAATTTCCAGTATTAGTATGTTCGTTTATGTTGGTTTTAAAGCTAGAGATGCTTTTCGATGATTTTATTGCAGTGGAAAGGTTATTCCAAGCCTCAGCCCCCCTGTAGGCAAAAGCCTTTTTCATATTATTTGTTTTTGGCTTAGGTAATGCGAAATTAAATTCGCTATTTCTCGTATTATGATCATGTATTGAATTCGTGTTGGTGAAAATTTCAGTTAAATCATTTGGTAGCATTTTTTTTTTGACTTTGTACATTAGAATCGCTAATTGATGCTCTCTTCTGGTTTGTAAGTTAGAAACTCCTACGTTTTCCAAAATGTCAACAGATCGAATCTCGTAGTTTTCACGTGTTATTATTCGAAATGCTCGGTTTTGGAGCTTCTGTAATTTGTCTGATAAACCTTTTCCTAGACAATCTAGAACACAACACCGTTTAACTTGCCATTGTCCATATTTTCTAGCCACTCATCACACATTTGGATGAGGGCAGTTACAGTTGAATTCTTCGGACGAAATCCAAATAGAAATTTTGACAATGGAGAATTTTCAGACAAGTAACCATATACCCGACAGAAAACTTCCTTCTCAAAGGCTTTACTCACCACCGGTAATATAGAAATAGGCCGATAGTTCTCACATTGTCTTCTATCCCCAGATTTCATTCATCTATATATATGCCTGTTGTAAGCGACAGATTGAAGATGAATGTCAACGAGGGTGCAATTATGTCTGCAGATAATTTTAGAATTTTAGCAGGAATTTTATCCAAACCTGTTGCTTTGCATGCTTTTTGGCCTCTTAGGGTTGAGGCAACACTATCAACGAATATTGGAGAGAATTTTAGGATTGGTTAATATTATAATTTATGGGCTGATTGTCAACATTACTGCAGGACTCATCTACATGTTCCGCTGCTAGCTTCGGCCCAATACTAATAAAATATAGTCATTAAATGCATCTGCAATAGGTTTAGGATCCGAGACTGACGTACCATCAACCGACAGCTCACTCACGTTGTTGGATTTGTCATTCTTCCCCAATAAATAATTAATTAATTTCCAGGTCTTTTTAGAATCATTCATTACAGAGCAATCAGAGATTTTGTCATGAAAGTATTTTGATTTTGCATTTCGCATTTCAACATTCACTTTATTCCGCAGAAATTGAAAGCTTTCCCAATGTGACTGTGAGGCATGTTTTATTGCATGTTTTTTATGATAGTCTCTGCTTCTCATCGTGTATTTAATTTCCGGAGTAATCCATGGGACAGAGTTCCCCTTTACCCGCTTATGTCGAATCGGTGCATGTATATTTAATATATCATTAAAGAAAGATTTCCATACCCTCCAGCATTCATTGGGATTATTATATTGTTTAATTACATGCTAAGGCATTGTGGCTAAATCCCCAATAAAATATTCAGCATTGAAATGTTTATAGTCCCTGACCACTTCTTTCACAGTAGGTTCAGATTTTGGAAGGTGAATTTCCTCACCGCATAAATCAAACTATGGTCAGACATCCCCAGATCTATAACACCGGATGTCGATATGTTTTCTTTGGCATTGGTTAAGACTAAATCAATCAATGTCGCCGAGGTATTGGTATCCCTTGTAGGTTTGTTAATTAATTGGTCAAATTGATAAAGGGAACACAGAAAATTAAGTTGCTGCATGTGTATGGGCATCTGGTGAGGCTTTCATAACGTCACAGTTAATATCACCACCAATTACAATCAGTTATTTATTTTCAGACTCACATTTTTGAAAAAATACATCACAATCATTAAATAAGCTCATATTGGAATTCGGGGGCCTATACCATGTACAGACAAGAAGCGACTTGCTAAAGGGGCGAGTGATTTCAGCACACAGCATCTCAAGACGACCGGCACCAAATCATTCCTATCCAAATAGGATAGGTTGTCTCTGATATATAACACCACACCACCTCCAGCCCTATTACGGTCCTTTCTTATCAGAATAAAACCAGGAATACTTATTTCCCCATCCATTACTGAAACATCTATTTTAGATTCATTAATAGCAAAAATATCAAAGGGAAATTTAAATAACAAATGCCTAATTTCATCAATGTGTGTCAATAAACTATTAACATCTAAACTAGCAATTTTTAGGCCTTTTAATTTAGCGACGCCATGCAGTGCGGAATCAAACTCACCTGTTGTTGGACCATGACATGCCATACCTGAATTGTCATTCATATTCACGTCTAACGGCGAGGTTTCTTGTCTAATGGAATGGTCATTGGTTCGGTTGCTAGCTGGGTTAAGAGTTGTCCCAGCTGATGTATTGGGTTTAAAGAACCCATTTGCAGCTTCACCCAATGGCCTAATAAATTTAATAAAATTACTGGCTAAATAAGCTGATCCCTTTGCGTTCAAATGTAATTTACTGCCGTTAAGGCACGTTTCATCAATATGCGAATTATCAATGAAAACAAAGCCATCATTATTAGCCATCTCCTTCAACTTCAGCTTGTAAATATATTCAAACAACCGCACAAATATGAACATACAAGACGAAAGAGAAGTCTTCTCCAATAACATCATCTGAACTCTGCTGATATGATCTGCCATGCAGTGATAATTAATCATAATGCCATCCCTACAAAATAAGCTTTTACACTATCGCTGCATATGCTACGTGGTGCACTGTACAAATGGCTTTGTAGTCATATTACTCCATTACTGTAAAGTTGCATTTTGTCCAGGGCCTGTTTTTGTCTGCAAATTCATCTGTATCAGATTTTCAAATCGGACAAAGACAGAATCTCTTAATAATTATGAAGAATTAATCGGATCCTCAGTACTGCCGGAAGAGCATGTAGTGAAGATTCTGGGAACGAGGTTGATATTAATTCATGCATGATCAACAACTGAGGAATATATTTACCTAAACGTTTTGAATCAGGGCCCTCTCGCAATGTCGGTATATGAGACTACATGACACATGCGCAAGCTTGATAGCTTTTAATTTGCAGCCGATCAGTTGACATTAATTGTACTGCGGTAAAATTTTCTAAGTTGATCATTCCAGTCTGTTTCAATCTACCCCACTCCAAGAGGATTCTGCAGACTGCTTGCATATACATAGTGCTTATATCTCTTGTTATTACTCGTATATGCATGGTAAAAGGCATCTCTTCAGTTTCTCGTCTTTGGGTGAGGAGAATGGGTATATCAATTATATCATGCATGATGACTATGTTGTCAAGTGGATACAATTTGATTATGTATTTTTTCGACAAATTTACCACGCCGCAACCCGCAAGATCATATGCAATATAATCATGATATAATATTTGCCATAATATAATGTATATAACTAAACTATTTGATTTCTTTATGGAATGATGTTCTTTTAAAGACGAGGGGGAATCAGCTTTCCCAACACCGTCCATTGAATATGAATATGTGTGGATGAAGGAGTCTGTATTCCTTGCAATTTTGGCATTGGATGGACTGGCGTTCCTTTTCTGTATTTGCTGTGCTATTGTGATTATTATTTACAGAAGGCATTTGTAAGTAGATATAAAATCCGAAACAAGAGTATTGTCTATATACTACTAGGCTGGAAAGTCGGTAGTCGGAGCGTTTTGAGGCTTTTGTGGCCAGTAGAGCCCAGTCACGCGGATCCTCAAAGAAAATAAAAAGGCATAGACCATATGTATGTAATATATACAAACCGCACAAGAGGTCTTTATCAGATTTAAAACATCGAGGCGCAGCCGAGTGTTTTAGATCTGATAAAGGCCGAACTGTAAGGTTTGTATATGACTTCTAAAATGACTCGTTTTGTACGCTCACTGGCGTTGGAATTTTGAAGATTGATGTTATCTACGCTGTAAAAATTGAAGGAGAAAATTTGAGCAAGTCTATATCAAATATATAGATCCGCTACGGGTCATGAGTTTCCTTTGTATTTTGCCTATGAATAATTAATGAATTTTAGAAATACATATAGTAAATAGATGTCGCATGCACATGTCATGGTTATGCACGGTTACTAATCCGACTAAATTTTTACATACTCATAACCTTGCGACTAATGGTGGCATAGTACATTTTTATCCACATTAGTTCGCCTAGTTCTGAAGAACGTTGTATAGATACGTTGTTGCATGGGGCAGAAATTGGGACGTGAATGAAGTGGAGTTGTGGAGTATCTAAAACTTTCTAAAATTATCAGTATAGCGATATGTTTTACAATACCTCAAAAGCTTGGAGTTTAAAAGCAAAACTAAACAAAACGAAACTTATAGTAGGATTAATCCAACTAGCCATATAGAAATTTACTAATTGCATAAGCATTTTACCTTAATTTTCTTTATTTCAGGATATTTGTAAATACAGGTTTTGCTTTAACCTATATGTTTATCCTTGGTTGTATCATGATGCTGATGTCAGTACCGTTGTTTGGAATTGACAGCAATTTAACGAGCAAAATAGATATCCCTAAAGCATGCATGGTAAGTAACAATGTCTATAATTTGCACTCTTTCTTGTTCATGTGTCAAACAAGGTAAAATAGGTAGTTAGGTACGCTTTGGCGTACATGGGTCCACTGGCATGGTAGATAAAAATGACGCATCATGTAGTTTCCAGCGGATATCAATTCTTCTGCCTGTTTTCAATTAAAAATAATGAAACAGCTTTTGAATGAAACAGTTTAACACAGCGCTAATATATTGGATGTTCGTCAAGTGAAGAATTACAGTAAAACGTCTCTTTTACATATTTTGCATATTTTGACTCTGACATGGAATTATTACTGGCTTTTTCACTGTTATTCTATCATTCGGTCGAGAAAATATTTTCAAAATTACGCCTAATTAATATGATTTGTTGCAAACATTGCAATTAATACAGTCTTACTGCGTTTCAGGCACGTATTTGGCTTCTCAGTGTCGGGTATAGTTTTAGTGTTGGCATTATGATTGTTCGAGTTTTCTATACCGCTTTTATGGAACTGATCAGGGAATTCAAAAGTTATCAGGTAAGTTGAAAAAAATTGCAAGTTGGTCTTGATGAAATGGAAACTTTGAAATGCGCATGAAAAGTTTAAAGAGTTTATTGGTTATATTTAGGATGGCCGAAATATTGATAGTAAAACTAGACGAGTATTTACTCTATTTATACTACATCTATTCTTACATTACATCTATTATTCATCTATTCTCCATTTCTTTCTTCTTCCTGTCTAGATTACTTCGTCAGTTACCCTACTTTTCGTGAGTAGTATGGCAACAATTGACACAATTATAGTGATAGCATGGCGCTATATTTCACCTCCACATAAGGATTACGTCATAAAAGAGGTTGCGTAACAATTCTTTCTCACTCTGTAATAAGGACAGAGCAAAGAGTCGTATTAGAGAGGTCGCCATGATGACGTCATTGACAGTTTTAATGTGTCCAGTAACAAAAACCAGCGAATTGTATGGACAATGGGACAATTGCGCCTTAAATTTGTGACTGTTACTGCAAGTGGTCAAAAACATCATGAATCTATTCTATGGTATTTTCTTTTGCCAAGCTTCACAAGCAATTTCCCATTTCTCCTCTTTTAAATCTCTATTTTAAGGCGTTCATGTTTGTGTAAGTTGTGTACGGTATATAGGAAACCGTCTGCAATCAGTGCAATAGAGAATTGTATTGACTGGAAAGTGTCCGTAAGCCTTTGTAATATCAATACTACTACAACAAAAGTGGTAGTGAAAATGAACACAACTTAATGGTATTTTCTTAACATTTCTAGGTAGAGCTTATTGGTGTTCAAGATGAACGGAGAACTTTAGTGGAAACTTGTAACTCGGATAAAGAATCTCTCTTGATTGGCTTTCTGTGTTTCTACAAAGGAGGACTATTGCTTGTAACTTTGATTATTTCTATATTTAAAAGAGAGGTAATGGACCGAACTACTGTTAAGAAAAGAATTGCTCAAGACCAGCCTTCTATGAACTAATAATAATGAGACTGCAAAGCTAAGCCCAATGCTCCTAATGTAATTTAAATTTAGTGAGATATTTCCAACCATTTTAGAATGATATTCTTTCTGCTTGCTATACAAAATAGCGGACTCTTAGAATTTGTTTTGACATGCTAGCAACACCACAACTCTTTCTGCTCTTATTCGTTTGACTGAAATAGCGTTTACTCCGTCTTGCGTTGTTGATTGTAAGGAACGTATTCTACTTTTTAAGAAAGTTCTCTCTCAGAGAGATTCCCTGCGCCCAACATATAGCATTCTTATCTGTGTTCTCACAAGTACTAGTTCTCCCTTTCGTCGCAGGGGCCAGGTTTCGCTCCATACATTAGCATCCGGCGGTCTTATAACTGTTCTATCTAGTATCTAGTTTAGTTTCCAACTTAATGACTGGAGAGGGGGAAAATGTAGTCATACTAGTGATATGTCACTTCACCCAACGATTTAAGCAACTATGCATATTATTTATTTAGGAAGAGGAAAAGCGTTCTGGAGATTACAACCAATGTCAAATGGGACTGTCGTCAGTTCTCTTCGCAGGAGCGATAGGGTTGCCTGTGGTACTCAGTTTACCATATAACCCTAACAAAAGCTTTGCTGTTGGTGGAGTAGTGGTCATACTGGAAGTATTCTTCTTGATGATTTGGGTTAAAGCTTCCAAGGTAATTACATAAACTCAGTTTTTCGTTCGACAAGCTGCGATAAACAGTGATCGTATAAGCAAAGATTTACAATGATAATTAATAATAATAATAAGTTTATGCATGGTCATTTCGCGGTAGATCTATAGGTATAAAGACACATCTTTTCAGACGAAACTTACGTCATCATCGAATTAATTTATTGATTGATAAAGATGATGGTACCTTACATGATGCCATGGGCCAGGAATAAAAGAAGATCGATCTATATAGTCGATATGAAATCATTTCTGATACCTTGTTAACAACCCAATGAATAAACTTAATCTTTTGTCTGACAGTCTGAGCCAATATAGTTTAACTAGAACGGACTATATATATTACACTACAAATATATATTGTGACGCCCCAGACCATAATAAAAGGGAATTTCCACCGGATTTCGGTTTAAAACTAATCAATAAATTGTAATAGCAAAATTTGTATACTAATCTATTCAATGTTATATCTTCTTCCCAGATTTTCAATGCACACAAATGTAAAAAAGGAGAAGCTTTAGAGTTTGATAAATACTCAGTTGAAAGGAGTCCCCGATGTGTTCCGTGTGTACGTCCTGTGTATGGTTGTATATACGATATCAAAAGTCAAGGATTGTTTAATGAAGGTTTTGCAGAGATTGACAGTGCGGTAAGTCATTGCAGTATAATCATTGAGACCAGTTTACACATACTACCTCATATATTCCTTATTTATTTAAATGTATTCATTGCATTAATATATAGCTCACCTTGCAGGAGGCTAATCCTGAATCCGTGAAAGAAGCAGACGAAGCCGATAATTTAGAGGTACGTGGGTATCTTGTGCTCAATTGAAACTGATACAAATTCCCATGTTGAATAGTACACATCTTTAATACCTTGATGTCAAAGCCATATAACAGTTACGACTAGTTACGTTGTACGAGGAGAGCAATAGTAGAAAGAGATTCATTTTGAAATGGCCATATTTCAATAAATTGGAAATCTGTAAGCGAGTATCAGATTCAGAATTTTGTTGTTCAGGGCATATTCTCCACACCTTATTAAAATTACGCTTATACAGTATGTTTTATTCCTCTGATATTAAGCTCCGGTTTAATATTTTTACTCATTAGGATAGCGGAATTGGGTTTGACTGCAAAGTATCAGAAGATGTCTTACCGAATGATTTACCTTCACATGATGAATATAACATGAAGCCTTATGATCCAGATGCTGAAGAAGAGGGAGAGGAGGAGGAAGAAACTGATGATGAAGATAAACCTGAGGGAGAAACATCGGATGATGACAGTAGCAGTAGTAGCAGTGATAATGAGGACCCTAAAGAGGATGCTACATCATCCACAGCATTAACCAGGAGTGCTGTCTCCGTTAATCTCAATAAGTCTACTGTAGGAAGCCAAGCTTTCAAAGAAGAAAACCCTGAAAAACAAGAGCAACAAACTAACAGTGATCCTAAACCCAGAGCTGAGTCGGCTAAGAGTGGTCAGAAAGGCTGGTGGAAACCGCTGTTTGGAGGAAAGAAGGAACCTAAGAAACCCGTTAAAAATAATAAAGATATGCAAAGTGATCAAAATAATAGGGATACGCCGGGAGTTCCAACTAATGTGTCCATTATGCCGGCTGTTCCAAGAAATATTGGTGAAGCCAAGCCAAGTGAAGAGACAAAGGTTGAAGAAAGTGAATCATCAGAGAGTGAAAGTGAGGCCGACGCACCGCCAAGAAGATGTCTCACACCACATGGTGGAAGTGCGTCAGAATACGATGAATCTGACAGCTATGAATCTGAGAGCGATTAAATATCTTAACATTTTAATGCAAGCATATTTATATTAATATAACCCATTTTGCTTTTGCATCTCCTCCCACCAAATCACAAATGAATATTTTGAAGGCACGTTTACACATTGCAAATCGTCAGATATAGTCAATGGATATAGTCAGTTGGTGACGTCTGATGACATTCATCGCGTATTTTTTAAATATCGATCATCATGCAAAGTAAAAAGTACATCTGAAATCGATCGGACAAATCGTAATGTTTAAACGTACCTGTACCTTAAGTACCACAAAAAAATATTTGAACTTGCCGGCGCTCTAAATACCATTTTTGGCCGTGTGTAGGGTTTTAGGTCCGCGGGGCCTGGGACATCCGGGGACTTTTTTACTTTAGTATTTTCTACTTCAATTCAATGCCTCCGATTTTACTTGTAAGTGCGAGAGGCCTCGGCCTGGTAAGTTTGCTGACGTGCAATGCTCCAATTAATAAGAGCTGAATTGGCCATGCATGAACTATGATTATGCATTACTGAATGACGCTATATTGGTGGGTTTCAATAAGCTAGCGCTATACGTGGTAGCGGATGGTGGTCAAATATTGATATTTTATTGGGCAAGAAAATTAAAATGTCTTCTTACTTCTCTTTACTTGTATGCACCAAACAACATGCAGATTGCATAGTAAATAATAGAATTAAGATAGCCAATTTTTTCACTCTGATAACTGCCGGTTGACTACCATCTGCTGCACGATGATGATAACTGCCGGTTGACTACCATCTGCTGTACGATGATGATAACTGCCGGTTGACTACCATCTGCTGTACGATGATGATAACTGCCGGTTGACTACCATCTGCTGTACGATGATGATAACTGCCGGTTGACTACCATCTGCTGTACGATGATGATAACTGCCGGTTTACTACCATCTGCTGTACGATGATGATAACTGCTGGTTGACTATCATCTGCTGCACGATGATGATAACTGCTGGTTGACTACCATCTGCTGCACGATGATGATAACTGCCGGTTGACTACCATCTGCTGTACGATGATGATAACTGCCGGTTGACTACCATCTGCTGTACGATGATGATAACTGCCGGTTTACTACCATCTGCTGTACGATGATGATAACTGCTGGTTGACTATCATCTGCTGCACGATGATGATAACTGCTGGTTGACTACCATCTGCTGCACGATGATGCTTACTATATAATAGCCTCTATAAAGCTTCTTATCCATGATGCTTCACATGATGATGTATGATGTTGCACATAATGCACAAAGACTTTCCGTATCACTGTATAGCTATGCCTTTATGAAAAACTTCACAACACAATTACAATACAATGTAAATATATAATATATTGTATATAGTGACATTTTTACAATTCGCTAATCTGCAATTCATTTACTGTACAATATGCACGACTAATCCTCAAATTTTACACCTAACTACAAGCATGTATTTTCAATCGTGCGCCTCGTGTTTTAATTATGAGATTTAAACAAATTAGTCTTCAGTAAAAGTAATCATTGTAATATTATTGTAATTTTCTCAAAAGTGGCAAATGTAATGGTAAAGCCGGGCGCACACGCTACGTTTTTAGTCGGCCGATGTATGGTTTAGATTCATGTTAAAACGAGAAACAGTCAGTGGTATGATGTGTGTGCATGGGCTCATTACCCTCGCTCCTCTGTATTGCTTCGTTAAATATCATGCACCTAAACCATAAATCGCCCGACTAAAATTGTAGCGTGTGCGCCCGGAATCGGGTCGAGCGACCTATTTACACTTTGCCGAGTAATCAGTGAATCTACTTCAACCTTCACGGCGTGTCCACCGAGCACTTTTTTTGTATACAGTACTTGTGAAGGAAACAGGGGCGTGCTGGCGTCTTCAAAAGGACAACGAATGAGAAGTTATGTTGGGACCCAGGTGCAGTGACGGGTAAAATTATACTGATAAAATACACAGGAAACTATAAAGAAACACGATGGCAGGGTATCCGCAACAGCAGCGCCAATTACTGCGGGCCGAACGTACAATAAAACACAAATAAACAAACATTAATTACAGATTAAAAACAGCACGAAATCTTCAAGAGACTACGGACAGAGTTACATTTTACACAAATTGTTTTCCATGTTCTGGGGTCATCAGGTTCATATGCGGATTGTAAGGCAGCAAAGTAATAGTCAAATAAAATAGATTTATATAAACGCGTTAGGATTCACAACTTTGAAGAAAAAGAACATGTCTAGATATTCATGCCAGTAGCTAATTAATTGGCAAAAGATTGGTTTTGATTAACCTTTCCTTGTACGAAATTGATGTAGTGAAGGGAAGGTTCAGGATATACTTGGTGGCACGTCTCTGGATTCTTTCTAGCTTGGCAACAAGACCAACTTTCTGAGGCGCCCATACTTGCGTCGCATAACCCAGATGGGCACGTACTAAAGCCAGATATATTGTACGCCTAACAGTCACACTGTGCACGTAACGAGTATTACGTCTGACGTATCCGAGCAATTTATTGGCTTAGCCGCTGACTGTTCGTTAACCTGTTTAGTCCATGTAAGGTCATTCGTTATCCTCACCCCGAGGTACCTCCCAGAGGCCAGAGCGAGTCTATGTAATAGTCGAGGGTCGAGAGGTCGAGGGTCAAAGTCGAGGTCGAGGGTAAAAAGTCGAGGGTAAGTCGAGGGTCCCGAAAATCCCGCTTTTCACATTTTAAACGTATTTTAAATATTTTGCCACATTTTATTATGACTATAACGGTACGCCGGAATTAAGTTCTGCGTCTAAAAATCAACTGTCGCTCCCACGCCGTACCTATAATCGTATTAGGTTCGGCGCATGAGAAGTCTGTAATACAAAAACATGACACTTCCGCCAGGTGCCAGCTAATACTTTACACCAAACACTTCGCGATCTTAGGCTTTGCTCTTTCAGAAGTTTCTGAATAAGGGTTTACTCCGACAGTATTAATTTCGATAGTCATAGGACATTAGTCATTACATCAATGTCGAAACGAATGTACTCCGCCGTTGTGTCCGGCATTCGTAGGTTTAGCATAGTGCTTAGGCGTTCAAATTATCACAATAGGATAATTTATAAATGTCTTCTTTTTTTTATACACCCTGTACTGGTTTTCTGCACTCTAATTCCCACTGTTATATCAGCCGTATTTCGATCAACAATTACAAGAATTACAGCGTCAATGAGGCACAATCTTTGACAGTATTAATTATGACAAACTGCCTTACAAGGACGGAATTAAAAATTAAAACCTTTACTTTTGCGTTTAACCTGTTAAAATGTTAAATACTGTATATTACCTTTTCCCAGAATGAACCGTGCGTCTTCGTAATTACATGAATTCCAGGAGAGTATTCTTCATCATCCCAGGACTCGAATGTTTTGGAAATATTAACCTGTTTTAAATAAAGGAAGATAAATTTTGAAATGTGTAAAAGAGGTGTAGAAAATCTGAAGTAAATAAATATGTGATTATGGATGGCTATAAGGCCGGTTCTGTAAAATATCGACAAAGTTAAAATTCGACATTGTATAAAACACCCTTTAAAAAATTGGTGTATTTTAGTGGCGGTGAAGCAATTTTCTCTTTCGTAAACGGTCTTTGCCATCCCTGACCAAATTGCATCACGGGAGCGCTTGACAGACCACGCGGTTCCTACGCGCGCGCTTGTGTGTAAAAACTTTTATTGTCCACGCAATAGATATTTTAGGTTTTTCGTCGTCTATTTGGCAAATGTATTACAGTTTTCTTTGTGGGTTTTAATTACACGAATTCAGTGTTCGTTTTTTATTTATTTAGTGGTTCAAGAAGTAACTGGTTTTATACCGTATACTATTTATACTTTGGTCTTCGATTTTTTTTACGCCTACCTCACTACATGTTTATATTGTAATACCGAACACGAAATCAAAATAAATAGAAATAAATAGCGCATTAAAAAATGCCCGGCCTAAATAAATCGCGAACAACTCGTATAAAACCTATCCTGTCAAGTGGATCCGTGACAACTGATGACAATGTTTCGCAATTTGCGCGACTTTAATAATTATTGCAAGGCTGAAATTTAGTCCTGGCTGGATAACCCGCAACTTATCGCGAATTGACTGTTTCTTATCAGTTATCGCCAATTTTCCGACAGGCCGGAAAAGGTATATAATATATCTCAGCGACTGACCAAGCGAATGTTTACGTGCTATATACATGTATGAACGCATACACTTTCAAACCATTTTTTTTACTGAACGTACCTTTCTTGACTGCTTGCGTAGAGGCTTCACCGGCGTGTTCTTTTTGCACATTTGAAATATTGAAGGACTTTTTTCCCAGTTTTCCCCTTCAGTTGTGCTACCATCGCTCTAAAATTTAAAAAAGGTATTCACTGCTGGTGAAGGAATTTACTAATCATTGCACTACTGTAGCTAAAGCTACTTACACCGACACGGTCTGAAGATGACTGAGAGCTTGTTAGATCAATAGTAACACTGGGTTGTGACACTGTCACCGACTTTATAGGTTTAGCCAGATCATCCTGAAAACACAAGCAAAACATTTCCTTTACAACACAGGCATAGCAAAAACAGGCATAGCATAAACAAAGTACGACCTTTTTAAAGAAGAAATTTTACCTTGCTCGCCTTCAGTACTTGTTTTAAAGCACACTCTTCACTTTCGGTTTGATATTCATTAAGCCAGTTAACGATACCACGAGACTGCTGCGGGCGCTCGAAATCTTCGTCAGAACTGCCGGACACAACGGCGGAGTACATTCGTTTCGACATTTTAAAGAAATTGATGTAATTTGATGTAATGACTAATGTCCTATGACTATCGAAATTAATACTGTCGGAGTAAACCCTTATTCAGAAACTTCTGAAAGAGCAAAGCCTAAGATCGCGAAGTGTTTGGTGTAAAGTATTAGCTGGCACCTGGCGGAAGTGTCATGTTATTGTATTACAGACTCCGAACTTCTCATGCGCCGAACCTAATACGATTATAGGTACGGCGTGGGAGCGACAGTTGATTTTTAGACGCAGAACTTAATTCCGGCGTACCGTTATAGTCATAATAAAATGTGGCAAAATATTTAAAATACGTTTAAAATGTGAAAAGCGGGATTTTCGGGACCCTCGACTTACCCTCGACTTACCCTCGACTTTTTACCCTCGACCTCGACTTTGACCCTCGACCTCTCGACCCTCGACTATTACATAGACTCGGCCAGAGCTGGTCGATTTCAAAGGTATATATTTTAAGGAATAGGATGATTGTACTGGGTTATGTTTCCTAGTGATGGTTTGGGCCTTGCACTTTTTCTCATTAAAAGTCCTCCTGAACTGCTGCAACATCAGTGGTATTCTTGATTGGTTGAAATAACTTTACGTCGTCAGCAAATGCGGTCACTTTGCTGGTAGTAACGGATTCTGGTAGTGTGTTGACGTACAACAAGAACAACATAGGTCCAAGGATGGATCCTTGTGGAACACCGGAGGAAACTGGAAGAACCTTAGAAGTCGCACCAAGAACAGTAACTCGCTTGCAGTTGTGCAAATAAGAATCAAACCAATGAAGCAATGACCCGCCGAATCCATAGTATTGTAACACCTGGACGACTTTCCGATGACTAACTGTATCGAAGGCTTTCGACATATCCATATAGATGATAGATCACATCAATCTGTCCACCATTGTCAAGATGGAACCCATCACGTGCTGCATCAGTTGAGTCAAGTGCTTCGATTAGTTGAGTTACAATTAAGAGAAATTAACAAACCGAAAAAACAAATACATTGCCACATTGTATATGTGCACGTGAGCGAAATGGAGAGTCAGTATAGTCAGTAGATTAGATATTATATAAATGTTTGGCAGTACGTGATTGGGCCTCAACTGCCAATTATTGTAAATCACACAACTTGCTAAAAAATTGTAGCGGATTAACGGTACACCGACATACTACGATATTTTTCAAAAATCGATACAGATATTGAAATTGTAATTTAAGACCAACGTTAAGAACTTATTCACACAATTCACACAATGAGTGAGCTAAAGTTGATGACGGACAACAGACACTTGATCTCGGCCCCCAAGGGCAAATACATATAATTGCTGCGGAGCGAGCGAGCCTGAAGGCTGAAGCGAGCGAGCGTAGCAGCAGCCTAATGTGTGCAGAGAGCGAGTTTTTAAGTAAATTTTATTTAGCGCATGGAATTGTGGTCGTGCGCGCTTGCTATGCGCAGATTGCGCAGAACACAAATTTTACACTCGCTCAGTTCCATGTGCTTTTCGATTTTGACGGACGGAGTCTTCGAATTTTTATCGAATTTCTAAAGCTTTTTCAAGTCTATTTTGACCATTCAAGGTAAGATATTTTGTTTATATGTTACGTTTACATTTGTTTACTCCTTTTTGGAAAGTTGGCAATCTCAATTTATATATCTATGAAACGCTGAAAGCACACAATCGATCGCAGCTAGAGTTCAGTGTCTGTTTATATATAAACTATATATATATATATTCTGCTAATGTGCTATCGACTTTGCTTGAGCTGTTAGTGCTGTAAAGCATGGAACTGATGGAAGTCTTACATAGAGATGTCTTTAAAAGGTTTTTCTATCCATTCGCGTTTGCTTTCTCTTGCTGATTTCTATATTTTGCATCAAGTGATGTTTCATGTATGCCGCTTGACGCTTGTGACTTGTGTGAACTTGACACAAAGTCACATGCAGATATGCAATTGATCGTCTAAATTGCCTGACTGAATTATTCTGATTTGTGCAAGGTTTGACCTATTAAATAGGCTACTGTAGGCATATAAATATGTTTTTATTCCTATTTTACAATGGACTTAATATTTTTGTCTAGTCGCGTTCGCATATTATTGTCAGAACAGACAGAACAGACAGGGTCTCAGTTCTGCGCGCACTAAGACAAATATTCGAATGGCAATGAGTTGTGCTTTACATGTAGGTGACTCACATATCCAGCAAAGTAAGAACAGAATGGTGGAACAACGCTTTCGTTTTATAGCTTTCCAAATGCAAAATTATTTTGCACTACAAAAATACGCAAATTTCCTTGCGTGGCAGTGTCAAATCACTCATCGCAGTAAACATGGGTTTCATGTGGGAATTCCATGTGGAAGAACAATACATGGAAAATATTGATATTTTGAAATAGATGTTACAAAATTTGATGTCTTTCATGTTTCGTGATATATTTAACTTGTTTCATCCTGCAAACTATGCTAGGGTATGCATCTACTGACAGCGAGCAAGCTACAGGTTCAATGCCAATAATTACCGTCTACTGAATATAATTTGTGTAATTGTGTTGCATATTTGTTTGCATGTTTGTTTCAAGAAGCTAAAGAATAATAACAGTCCCCGCAGCATTCCCTACCTTGCAGGTACCCTAGTTATATAATCTTAACCATATTGTGGTGACCTCTATAAAACAGACACCTTTCTAATACGGACTCTGTGCTCTGTCCCTTCGGTGTCCGTCGTACGGAGGTTCGACTGTAATCCAGGGGCGTAACTAGTGGGGGTGGTTTGGGGGTTGAGTCGCCCCCCTCCAATGTTTAACAATTGTAACTTCGTAGGGCAAATTTTGCCATGTTGGTCGGGCAAAAATACATTCAAGGCAGGGGCGTAGGAAGCAGGGGGGCCCGCAGCCCCCAATATTTAAAAAGGGGCCCCGGAATAGCTTTAGGCCTCCCCTCCAAAAAAAATACTTGAATTTTAAAAAAATGCAGCAAATAGCTTAGACTCACAAATCATGAAAGAATCAATGAAAGGGCCTAACGAAAAAGGTAGAGAAGACTCTGAAAATGCCATTTCCAACGATCTAGAGACTCCAAGTTTCAAAACATTTCCCGCTCGGTGCCAACGATGGGAGGCCTCGTGGGAGTCGGCCCCCCTAAGTTTAACAAGCTTCCTACGCCCCTGATTCAAGGCATGTTAAGTAAGAACAAAAAGCCTTGAAGACCAGTTTGGGCAATTTTAAAATTTGCTAATCTAATATACAACATTTTCTGACCATCAGAATTCTATAAAATCTTCCCCCAAAGTGCAAAAAATGGTGTTTCAGAGCCTCTGCATTTGAAAATGTTCATATATGTAAATTAAGCGAATAAAGACATGAGCCGCGCATTCCTGGGCCCGAGGATAAGGAAAGCTGCCACTATGGCGGTGTCGAATACTACAACATCGTTGTCTCAGGTTAGTAGTCAATTTTCATTGATATTTTTTGCTGATATATTTTTAATATTAATCTATAATTTGTACATTTTATCTCAAATTATGTGTAGCTAGTTTCAATTCACCCCGATATATGTAAAAGTTCGTAATTCAAATTTTAATATACATATTTATCTTGAAATGTACAAATTATAATGAACTGTATTCGGTATATTTGTCATTCATTGCCATACTTTGGAATTTCCCTCGATCAACAATATATTTGTAGCTCTATTTCAGTAATTCAACAAGGGTTAATTAATTTCTTGTCATAATATTATGTCAGTTGATGTCCTGATTTAAAGATATAGATTTAAGCTATGATTGGCTATGATTATCAATTTATGCTCTTGTGACATCGACATGAATTAATATCGCTGGAAAGTTTATTTACCTTTTTATTGATCTGCTAGTTTACACGCAATATCAAATGAGATGTATATATAAAGATGTTAAGGTCTTTTATCGATAAGATCTATACTACTCCATGCACTTCCTGAGAAAATATACACAAATATGTATACAAAATTTTATAACCAGGACTTCCACATAGTGTTGTGGCACTACACCCTGAAGGGCTTATATTAGTTATATATACTATTAAGCTGGACACACACACTATGATTTTAGTCAGCCAGCTCATGGTTTAGATGCATGATATTTAACAAAGGCAATGCAGAGGACCGAAAAAATGAGCCATATACATCAGTTTAAACCATATTAAAGTCCGCAGGCTAAGGCCTAGTTCAAACGTTGTCCTTCTCATGTGCCAAACCTAATTCAACATGCCATAGATGTTAAGTGCAACAAAGACAGTCGTGCCTAATGTATTTAGTTTGACACAGCGTAACGTCGATTCAAACGGCGAACTTATAATGTGCCAAATCTAACACATTTGGGCAAGAAAAGCTCCATTCAAAAGATAATGAGAGCTCACATCTAACAATTAAGTTCATCTTAATTAACTTCAGACATACAAATTAGTGACAAATCACATACTTTACTTAATATATTCTGAGGTTTACTGTACCGTTTTGGTCAGCATTATTAGGCTCGAATTAGGGATAGATATACGGTTTGGGTGAGTGTAAGTGTAGTTAGGGTAAGGATTAGCAAATAGCTTGCATTGATGTTATTTATAAATTGTTGTAATGCAGTGGCATAGCCAAGGGGGGGCGGTCGCCCCCCAATGGTCTTCAAAACCGTTCTCATGAAAAATTCAAATCCGGCGAGATATTGGGGGGTCAGGTGAGGTAAGCAACAAGTCAAATCCAATTAAAAACTCCCAAACCATAGACGGTAGATAGACATAAAATATCATATAGATATTTTCATGTGTATTGTGCCTTGTTCTAATGTAATAATAACAGAATTTTGTGATTTTGACCTTCCAATTACTTTTAAAAACTCGTATCAGAATGCGGGAAATGGCGTTTCCGAGCCCTAGAAATCCAAAATTTTCCCAGGGGGGCATCCCCAGGACCCCCCTAGGTGGTTCGTGGCTTTGCCACTCACTACTCGCCCCCCCAAACATTCGACCCTGGCTACGCCACTGTTGTAATGCTGTTGACTAGAAATTCAAATTCTATAAATGAAGTTCTACCTCTTATTCCAGCTTTCAAGTGGTCATTCAGCACTGTATGACAATTATTGGAGACAGGTATTATAGTCTTAATTAATATTATATTGAACAAATAGCATTTTTGTATTTTTATTACCATTAATTTAAAAATTAAGATGCAATACAAATACAATGTATATTAGAAGCCCAGTAGCCAGCTATTTGACTTTTGGAAGGGAGGATTTAACAAAAATAATTTGCAACCAGGTTGGTTCTGTGGCAAAAGATATCTCACCCAAAAACAGTATGGAAAAATATCAAGGAAAAATATCAGTCCCACTTCCAGATGCCCTTAAAAATCTTGCTTGGTCATAGCATGCATTTAAAAAGAGAATTCCTCAACTGTCAA
Source organism: Trachythela sp. YZ-2020 (assembly GCA_016169945.1). Taxonomy (NCBI): domain Eukaryota; kingdom Metazoa; phylum Cnidaria; class Anthozoa; order Malacalcyonacea; family Clavulariidae; genus Trachythela; species Trachythela sp. YZ-2020. The sequence continues at coordinate 3,551,575 of JADLSH010000313.1, read as the reverse complement.
ATGGTTGGCCCTTGTAATATATTTTGGAGTTAATTAACAGTACTTGTTAAATAATAGACTGTGTAGGAGCTGGTGGTATGAAGGCTGGTTAGCACTATGTACTGGATAGTGATTTTTTCTAGCCTTCTAAATTTGCCCATTGATTGGTATAACCCAGATTAATTAAAGTTAATTAGTATTTTTAAATTGAAGTTGTTTTATATTTGTGGGTACCATATCATTCCATACTAACTGGTGAATAGCTCTATCCAACCTTTGTACAACCTGCCCACTTATTGTAACATACAGTCAGTGCTGTATACAGTGCAGTGCAGTATAAATGTTATAGTACAGAGCTCACTACAGTATAGTAAAGTACAGTCTGTGGCCAAAAATGCTGGCTGTGTTAATGGGGTGATCGTAGAATATAATATTGTCAGTACTTAAAAGTGCAAAACAATAGAGTAAAATTGCAGGATATTACAATATAGTAGTGTTAGCGTGTAATAATATTAGTACTTAATTTATATAATGTATATTACAACTTGTGTGGTGTACATACATTATGGCCAAGTACAGTACAGCAATAATTAATGGCCTAATCCTAGGGCTCTCATTTCAATTATGTTAAAATTAGGTTACATAATTACTCCCAGTTACATAATTAGTTTCGAGTAAGCCCTCTAGATGAGCATCTTTCATAAGATAATTATTAAAATATGTTTAAATCTTAAGTAGTACTGTACTAATGCCAGACAATTTTTCTGTTCAACTGCATGTACCTGAATGGGTCAATTACATTTTAAGAATTTAATGTATGTGATATTTTTCAGGCGGATATCTCAGGGTCTGGCCAGCTTAGTGCGGATGATGCTGCCAGGTTTCTTAAAAAATCAAGTCTCAGTGATTCAGTGTTGCATGAGGTAAAAGCAACCAGAAAGAAAGGGAGAAAGGGCATACCAGCATTCCCTTTAAGATTTTAAGATGATTTTAATCATTAAATGAGTATTGAAACATTAAATACCTATATTTAACCAATTGAACCTATATCCAGTTATTCACCCAATCACAGCCAAGCCACAATGCCCCTAATATAGCCTACTTTAGTATATTTTACTCTGTCTAATGGCAGAGAATTCTAGCCATCAACGAGAGAGCCTTGGGCAATAATGGGTTATAATAAGCAAACTGAAAGCTTCATGCATTTAAATTCAAGTAGAAGATATTAGTAGATGGAATACTCGAAAGGAAATTTATATACATTTTTTACATACAAAAATGCAACTTAGGCCCTCTGGCAGGAATTGAACATGCGGCCCTGCGATTCCGGTGCAGCGCTCTAACCAGCTGAGCTACAGAGTCCAGTTGCTGAGCATTAACCACAAGTTCGGTATAAAATGGGAGTGATGCCAGTATATGGTGTATGGGTAAATATCAAGATTTTCTCAGCATCTCGTTCGATAAGATTAATGGTAGAAGATGTAGTGGATGGAATACTCTAACAGAAATTTATATACATTTTTTAGACCTAGCCAGGAGCAGTTACGAAAAATGCCTAAGTTGCATTTTCTTGATATTTACCCATACTGCCATACACCATGTACTGGCATCACTCCCATCTTACATACCGAACTTGCTGTTAATGCTCAGCAACTGGACTCTGTAGCTCAGTTGGTTAGAGCGCTGCACCGGAATCACAGGGCCGCAGGTTCAATTCCTGCCAGATCGAGGGCCTATTAGTTGCATTTTTCGCAACTGCTCCTGGCTAGGTCTAAAATTGTATATAAATTTCCGTTCTAGTATTCCATCCATTAACATCTTCTACTATTAATCCTATCAAACGAGATGCCGAGAAAAATCTTGATATTTAAATTCAAGATATAATTTGCATTGTGGAAGTGATGGGGGAATTAAGGATTCACAACCCCCCCCCCCCCCTCCCTCATTGAAAAATATGCACCATCTTTCAGATGAGGCATAGCTCCCACCTACAGTTTGAGATCCAGGAACATATAATATTGGCTTGGTAAACCCCTATTATATTACTCAAATTATGTCTAAACCAGATTATTTTAGTCTGTCCAAAGTTCCTTTAGGACTTTTTAGGGCTGTTAAACGGGTCCAAAAACTCAATGATTTTTGCAATTGAGTAGTCACATAAACACTTTCAATTCAGTAAAAATATGGTTGTTTGAGTTGAATATGTGATGTAGAAACCAGGTAACAGTGAGTGTAACTAGTAGATTGTTTGTTATGGGATGATACGCTACTTCCATCTTAAACAGTTAAACTGCAAAATCAAAGCAGTTTTCAGCTGTTCTATATATGTACAAACAAGAATGGTAAAATCCCAAAGGCCCAAATCATGGAGCTTATTTCCGGTCTTCCAACCCTGGACCCCCACTGAGGTCCATCCTGTTTATGTTAACATAGCCCTAGCTAAAAAATTCTGAAAAAGCATCATTCTGTCGTGTGCCAGATTATTTTTCTCGCTAAGGAAGAGTCGGACTGTGCATTAATCAAAATAAAAATAATTGCAAGGACTTGTCTATCTTTGCTGCTTAAATGTTAGTCTACATGGCGGACGGTCTACCCGGGGTGGAACACCCACATGCAGGCTACTTTATTGTTTCAATAGTTGTTCATTAGTTAATAGAAAATAATCTATGACGTTCACTTATTATGGGGTAAATTGCAGTTTATAGTGCAAAACTAACATTTCTAGTATCTATCGTTTGTTTTGTAGATATGGAAGCTAGCCAATCCACTTGGAAAGCCTCACTTGGACAAACAGGTGAGTTATTGACAAGCTGTGATCCATCTAGTCTGTGGCACAGGCAGTGGCGCAGACTGATCCACTCAGTTTTTTATTATTTACACCGGATGATATTGCCTGTCAGCGGGAAACTCTTACGCAGTATCATGCTAAAAGATTTCAAACATCGTGAGTACAGTACAGAGTTCCACCGCACTACGCTGCTTATACCCTTAGACATTAAACCCCATAAGGAACAAGCAACACCCCAATGGCAATGCGCCACGATTTATAATTTTACTATATTTAACAGCAGACGATTTTACTCGTCGTTAACGGGTTTACTTATTGCTTTCCGCTATAGGGGTTTTACGTGGCATTGCGACTGATAGCAAATGCCCAAAACGGTAAAGAAGTCAATCTACTTCACATCTCTTCACCAGGGCCTGCTCCAAATTTGGTATGTATTAAACAATCTAAACAATATAACATTAATTTGATCATGATTGTTACTCCATACGTTTGGTGTGAATGATTTCAAGGAATGGGAAATTGCGCGAAGAATCCCAGTGCGTTTGTCGATTGGTCTCGCGCAACCTCCTGTGTACAAGGCTGGTGTTCAAAATAAAATAAAACATATCTTGGTTAACCTTTGGCGGCATTGTCGTTAAGACATATATTTTATTGGTGTACGAAACTTGTAGTCTAGTGTAGGTGGCATTCTACAGTACAATTGGTCGGAACTACCACGGGAGAAGTATAAATTAAAATACTTTGGCGTTTCAAGGAATGGCGCTTCGTCAGGAAGTGAGTTTTGTTTTACTTTTGCTCAAAACCTCCAAATATATTTATATTTTTCTGGTGGTTCTGACTAGAACCACTCCAGCTTGCTGTAAGTCTACTTTTTCTTCGAAGTATCTCTTGATTCTTGTGGAAAACCAGAGGACACATAACTATTTAAATTGTATGGAATTATCTGTTTTTAATTTTTAGGGTGAAATGAAAATCTCTTCCGTTGTACCACCATTACCTAGTGATAGCATGGGATGGTTAATTCAGGTTAGCTCAGTAATGTACTCTTTCTAGAATCATGTCTATATTATTTACGCGCTTGTTTGGTGAAAATGAAATTATTTTAGCTATTTATTCACTTGAAAGTCCTTGGATTTGAAAACAAAAATTATATTCCGGCAATATACTTTTTTTTGCCTAGATCAAAAATTAGTCTATAATGCAAATTAGGAGTACTTTCCTGTATTTACTTGGTATAGCTTAATTTAGGTGGTTATTGTTTCTTTCATCAACAGATAAACTAAAGGTGCTCCGTTGCGATATAATAAGAGACGTTTAGGGGCTTCATGAGTTTTCTAATGGTCTTGTATTCTTTTATACAAAACTGAAATTAACTAATGAATTTGGTGTTGATATTATTAGCTTTTATGACAGATGATCAAGCAAATTTTAAAGACGCAATTGAACGAAAGTTATTGTAATATCTTATTTAGGGAGCTGAGAAGTCTAAATATGATGGTATTTTTGAGGTATATATTATGTTTCTCAAGTTTCTTTATTTTTGCTTTTGATCCGTTGGTTTTAGTAATGTTTAGCAGGTTGATTGTTTAGCTGTATTAATTTCCTTTGTGTTCCAAAATCTAGTCCTTGGTTCCTGTCAATGGTTTACTGTCAGGTGATAAAGTCAAACCAGTAAGTATGTAATTCGTCTCCGCTATTAATATAGAATGTGAACATGGCGTTTTGTTATACCGATCTACTTATGTTGTCACATACAGTATACTTCGTCACATATTTACAATATGGCGACCCAAACCACAGAATAGGAAATGACCAGAAGGACCACTCAGCAGTGCAACGTGACCCCATATTTTTATGCAGTTTTCTGGCCAGAATAATGGCGGACCAGCCAGTTCAGCGTGTTTAGTGGCCAGAATAATGGTTAGAATAATGGTAATGAACATACGTAATGCGACATGCGCAGCGTCAAAAACGTCAAAGGTTCCGCCTCAAGTGGCCCTTCTAGTCATTTCCTATTCTATGTCCAAACGTTCGCGTAAAAGGGCGTAGAATTATTTTCAAAAAAACAACAAATGTAGTTACGGGTAAATATACCCACGCAAGGTTAACAGCAGATGTATCATCCAGACTGACGTCCGTTGCGAGGGGGTCAATTACGCCCTATCACTTAAGGGTCTTTTCGCGCCTTGTGTCCCGACACTGCCCGTTATATGTCATAAATTTCTCAAACGACTATCTCATCTGGATTACGAACTATTTAACAGATAGGTTTCAATTTGTCCAAATCAATGACCGCAAGTCAAACGTTTTGCCCGTTGAATATGGCGTTCCACAGGGCTCAGTCCTGGGTCCGTTTCTCTTTAATCTTTAATATGTTGCTGACTTGAACGCCGACCAGAATTGTTTTCAATATGCCGATGATACGACTTTACTAGAGCACTGCAAAGTGGACCAATTAGATCAATCAGTATCAAACATGAATACGACCTTACACCAACTAACTAACTAACTGGTCAAATAAATCAAACCTGGCTCTAAATCCCAAGAAGACTAAGTGTATGCTGATATCAACTTCACAAATGGCAAGACGTCATGCGCTTAATGATAAATCCGTCAACTTTAATACATCTCGAGGGCAAATGCATCGAGCGCGTAATGAGTACTAAATTACTGGGTGTGAAACTGACAGCTCACCTGGATTGGAAAGAATATGTTGCAGATGTGACCTCTTCTTGCTATGCTACACTTTCAGTACTTCGTAAACTCAAGAATTTTGCTTCTTTTAAATTACGAAAACAACTGGTCGAGTCTCTAGTTTTATCTAAAATGGATTACTATGATACAGTCTATTATCCTCTTCGTGAATATCTAATAAAACGGCCACAACGAGTACAAAATGCTTGCGCGGGATTTGTCACGAATAGTTATTGCAAGGTGAAGGACGACGGACGTGATCAATCTAGGATGGTTGCCAATGAAAGAACGTCGCGATTGGCATCTTTTGAAGTCAGCTCATAAAGCAATTCATGAAGCAACCTGGCCATCGTATACCAAGCTTGAAATGGTGTCACATTCAAGACTATTGCGTTCCAGCAATGCAAGGGCGCTGAAAATTACATTAGAAACAGGGACATTCATTTTAATCATATTCCTTCTGATTTAAGGAATTGTACTGATTATTTTCATTTTTCTAAAGATACTAAAATATTACTGCAAAATGAATCAAAAAAGAATCATAACTAATTGCATGTGTATAATTATCCTAGTTTAATGTTTTTACAATACAAATTGCATGCGTATAATTATCCTAGTTTAATGTTTGTAAAGATCCTAAAACATTTATGCTAAATGAAGCAAAAAGAACCATAACTAAAGGTACATTTACACGCTGCGATTTGTCGGACCGATTTCAGATGCACGTTAATGATATTTGAAAAATACATGGCAAACGTCATCTGACAACATCACCAACTGAAAATATTCGTCATTAACATTCAGCAAAACCGAAAATCGGCCCGACAAATCGCAGCGTGTAAACGTACCTTAATCCGCATGTGTATAATTATCATAATTATCCTAGTTTAATGTTTTTACAAAATTTCTATTCTATTTATATATATTACTAATATTTATTGTAACCTTCACAGATGAAGAACTACTTTGTAGATATACTGTGAATAAAGCATTATTATTATTATTATTATTGTTATTATTTCCAAACTTCTATCATAACTGAACAGTTCAACACCCCTTCATTACAGTCGGTCGTGCGTTCTCCAAGGGGATTGTCTCAGCCCTCTTCTATTTAATATGTCCTTCAATACTTTTATCCAACACATTAAGTCAGAAAAATACCGTAAACTTGGATTTTGGAAAATAAGTGAAAATGGAATTCCATTAAATCCGATCCATTGGTTCCAGTTCGCAGACGACGCGGCCGTTCTTAGTGGCCAAGAAAAATGGGTGTCACCCCCCCCCCCCCCCCCAGAAATTCTATTTGGAGTTTCAGTCGGCAGAAGTGCTATTTTAGTCGGCAGACAAAAACAATGTAGTCGGTACAAGTTCGTTAGTCAGTCGGTTGAAAGGACCTTACACCCCCCCTGATAAATTTTCTGAGGACGGCCCTGGTCATCACCAAATGGATACATCAATAACCTATGGAGGGACACCAGTAATTACAAAAATGTACAATATGACACATACAAAAACACTAAGGAAGTATTAAGCACAATCAGGAAAGAACACGAAGAAAAGCTTCATAATCACCTCATTTCACAAGGTTCATTCTTCTCCAACATCATGAAATATTCGACCCTCTCATTCAACTCCATATGGTCCTCAGTCCAAAGTAAACTTCCTAAGAACATATTTAACTTCACCATCCGGTATATAAATAACACGCTTCCAACTCGCAAAAACCTTTTGAAATGGGGAATATCATCAACATCCGAATGCTCATTCGGATTTGAATCTAATCTGCTTACTAATGTAACCCGTAAAAGACAAAAATATCAAGAACTAATTAACGAAAAATATGGAACAGTAAAATTTGTAAATTTATCTATCAGTTCACTGGGAGTTTTCAGTCAATCATCGCTGGACTTTGTTGAAATGTTGAAAGATCTGAAGTTTGATGAGCAGTGTAGAAAGTACTTCATTAGGAAAATTATTAACACTTGTGTCAGGTCCTCATGTTATATATTCTGTAAACGTAATAAAGAATGGGATAACCCACAACTAATGTCATACTAATATTTTTGTCATATATATAGAGAGTTAATTCAAGTAGACACTGGTAAACTACCTGTAAAGAGAGGTTTATCACTGTAGTATGCAAACATTGATCGTAATTAATAAAGTGTCCATTATTATGTAGAAAATGTCATATCAGCTAACTCTCTGCATGAGGAAAGAATCCTATACCTATCAACACCCAACGGTTCCCTTTCATATACCTATATACTAGGTTATCCAATTAAAATACATCTAATTCATTTCATCTCTAACAGTTCTGTTTTTGACAAACCCAAGTGAAACATAACTTCTTTGCGGAGGGAATAAGTTAAAATCCTTGGATATTTCTAAATAAGATGAACTGATGAACACTGTATTTCAGGTGCTGTTGAATTCAAAGCTTCACGTTGATGTACTGGGACGAGTGTGGGATTTATCTGATATAGACAAAGATGGAATGCTAGATAAAGACGAATTTGCTGTTGTAAGTAAATTTGTATACGAAACTAATTCATTGTGAAACATCCTCCTCCGCGGGAATTTGGCAAACCGGCGGAATTTCACCACTTTGTTTTTCATTTATGTTAATTGAACAAAAAAAATCGACAAGGTTATCCACGAATGGCTTCCAATTGTACTTCAACCAAGCTCGCAATAATCCAGTCCTAACAATCTTTGGCAGCAAATGGCGTCGACGATTAAAGTCGTGAAACTATTGCCAGTAATTTACTATGCACTGTAAGACAATCTATCATAGACATTAACAGCAAGTAAACACTGTATACATATATAATACATCAATATTTCAGGCTCTAAATAATTCATTAGTTGTTAATATGCAACCTTCAAATTGTCATTGAGGGACAAAAAATTGCTGTCGAACTGCCGCCGAACTGCGGGGATTTTTTGTGTATGATTTGTCAAATTGCAAGGGCTGATAATATGATTTATTTCCAGGCGATGTATTTAGTGTACAAAGCTCTCGATGGAGAGACAGTTCCTCATATATTACCTTCAAGACTTGTACCACCATCTAAAAGATCTCTAGTTCGTGGTTCACCCAACATATCACCTGGCGTCTCACCAACTCCTAATATGGTCTCAGCTACGGTTTCCCATGTAAGCATCTGTATTTGGTATCGTTAAAGTGCCCATCACCCATTATTCACAAATTTCAGAACTTATCCATCAGAGTATTATTTAGCTAATCCATATAGAGTAATGCTAAAATATTTCTTAATTTGAACGAAAAATTCCTTAGTTATATGAACTATGGTTAAAGGTTTTTTTAATTTCAGTATGTTAATGAGGTGACGTGCAGGAGGAATTTCGGTTATAAGGCCATGTTACGAGTCACGAATATTTCTCTTTGATCTTGACCCCAATCCCGACCCAATTCCTAACCCTAACCCTATTGTGTGCGTAACATGAACTTAGAACCGGAATTTCAATGTACATTTTGTAGCTACCAGCAAACAAATTTAGACTCGCATAATGACCATATGAATGTTTGTTATATGAAGCTATGCCTCCTGTGAAGCAATACATTAACATAATGCAATTATAAACGTCCGTATAACTTTAAAATATACCGTCGAAATCAATAATATTTCACCATTTGCAGTCAGTGTTGAAAATAATCCATTTTGGGTGATAGGCCCTTTTAATGTAGAATTAGCTACACACAGTACACAAAACTAAACTAACCTAACTATATTGACACTGGATATCTCAATCAGTTCTAAACTATTGAGGTCTAGAATATCAAATTGTTCCAGTGTTACCATACAAGAAGTAACAAGAGTACCCGGGAAAGACTTGCTGTGTTTGGTAAAATTAATCTTGAAGCGATTTTCTTACATGCAAAACTATAATCAGATAGTTGCATGTTGCAGGAATCGAAACCCGGTGCAGAGATGAAAGCACACACACTGTACACCCGGTGCAGAGATGAAAGCACACACACTGTACACCCGGTGCAAAGATGAAAGCACAAACACTGTACACCCGGTGCAAAGATGAAAGTACACACACTGTACACCCGGTGCAGAGATGAAAGTACACACACTGTACACCCGGTGCAGAGATGAAAGCACACACACTGTACACACACTGTACACACACTGTACACACACTGTACGCACACTGTACACACACTGTACACACACTGTACACACACTGTACACACACTGTGCACACACTACCAATGCATCACCAACGTCTCTATGTATATATATCTGTATTACTTTAGGGATCTAATGAGGCACCATGGGTTGTTACCGCTGCGGAAAAATCAAAATATGATGCAATGTTTAAAACTGCTGATAAAGATAATGATAATTTAGTAACAGGTATTTCATCTTATAGATTATTATCTCAGTGAACTTGTTGATTAGGGGGGTAGGGTAGGGGTAGGGTAGGGTAGGGGTAGGGTAGGGGTAGGGTAGGGTAGGGTAGGGTAGGGTAGGGTAAGATAGGGAATGCTAATCATCTTTCCTTGCAGTTGAGAGTTGAATAGCGATGAACGCAGCTCAAACGTGACCGCATCGAAGGTTTATTGGGGCGCCTTTGGCTGCCACAGTACGACCCATGTCTGTTCACAGAGCACAGCTCAGGTAGAAGGGTTAGTTTTTGGTTTAGGAAAACCGGAGTACCCGGCGAAGCACATGAGAAAACTAGCCACAACTCTACTTGCATCAGTTTTCAAGCACATCAAGAGCAAGGTAGCCACCCATCAAGTAACAAACTCTACTCTCGATCTTCAAAAGGGGCTTAACGTTCAATCGGTGGACAAACTATATACCATGTGCAGAATTACTGAAGCTGAATGACAGTCTCGACTTGAAAACACACTTTAAACATTGTGTAAGACTGAATAAAATTTAAAAAAATTAAGAAATAAGTTGAATGCTACGCTCCTAGTAATTCTGCAAATGTTATTTTGGATGTGAGAAAATCTTAACAAGAAATATTTTCATAGGTGACGAAGTAAAGAATATATTTATGGCATCTGGGTTACCACAGCCTCTACTTGCTCACATATGGTAGGTTGAACTTCATTATCGTTCGCATCATGCTTGTCGGAATTAGCATGCCATGTTTCTTATTAAAAATTAGTTAAAAGGAAAAGTGAAGTTTCATCAGCTACTTATAACGAGTTTGTCGCGGACAAATCAGATGTCACCACTTCACGATGTTTAGCGAATTGTTAGGAAACATTGATATGGTTAATTATTTCCATTTCATGCTTCCATAATCATAGTTAACTGAGTGCCAACGGGCATAAATTGCATGCGTTAGTTGATTATAGGGCTATTCAGTACTAAGTACTAATTTTTCTGTGTTTTTATTACAGGGGTTTATGTGATGTGAATAACACTGGGCGACTCAACGGTGAACAATTCTGTCTTGCGATGTATCTTATCCATCAAAAGGTCAGTTTTTATAAATATATTTGACATATAATTTGTGTTAGATGTCGTTACTCTGAGTAGCTCCACACTGACAGAGATGTCGTTACTCTGAGTAGCTCCACACTGACAGAGATGTAGTTACTCTGAGTAGCTCCACACTGGTTTCATGTCGTTACTCTGAGTAGCTCCACACTGACAGAGATGTCGTTACTCTGAGTAGCTCCACACTGACAGAGATGTAGTTACTCTGAGTAGCTCCACACTGGTTTCATGTCGTTACTCTGAGTAGCTCCACACTGACAGAGATGTCGTTACTCTGAGTAGCTCCACACTGACAGAGATGTCGTTACTCTGAGTAGCTCCACACTGACAGAGATGTCGTTACTCTGAATAGCTCCACACTGACAGAGATGTCGTTACTCTGAGTAGCTCCACACTGACAGAGATGTCGTTACTCTGAGTAGCTCCACACTGACAGAGATGTAGTTACTCTGAATAGCTCCACACTGACAGAGATGTAGTTACTCTGAGTAGCTCCACACTGACAGAGATGTCGTTACTCTGAGTAGCTCCACACTGGTTTCATGTCGTTACTCTGAGTAGCTCCACACTGACAGAGATGTCGTTACTCTGAGTAGCTCCACACTGGCAGAGATGTAGTTACTCTGAGTGGCTCCACACTGACAGAGATGTCGTTACTCTGAGTAGCTCCACACTGACAGAGATGTAGTTACTCTGAGTAGCTCCACACTGGTTTCATGTCGTTACTCTGAGTAGCTCCACACTGACAGAGATGTCGTTACTCTGAGTAGCTCCACACTGACAGAGATGTAGTTACTCTGAGTAGCTCCACACTGGTTTCATGTCGTTACTCTGAGTAGCTCCACACTGACAGAGATGTCGTTACTCTGAGTAGCTCCACACTGACAGAGATGTCGTTACTCTGAGTAGCTCCACACTGACAGAGATGTCGTTACTCTGAATAGCTCCACACTGACAGAGATGTCGTTACTCTGAGTAGCTCCACACTGACAGAGATGTCGTTACTCTGAGTAGCTCCACACTGACAGAGATGTAGTTACTCTGAATAGCTCCACACTGACAGAGATGTAGTTACTCTGAGTAGCTCCACACTGACAGAGATGTCGTTACTCTGAGTAGCTCCACACTGGTTTCATGTCGTTACTCTGAGTAGCTCCACACTGACAGAGATGTCGTTACTCTGAGTAGCTCCACACTGACAGAGATGTAGTTACTCTGAGTGGCTCCACACTGACAGAGATGTCGTTACTCTGAGTAGCTCCACACTGGTTTCACAGGTGTGGAACCACTTGGAGTAGTGTCATCCAATATAATTTCAAAACCAAAATTGTCTGTTGAGGCCCCATGCCGCTAGCGGAAATGCGCAGGTATGGAGTGCCGAAAGCACGAGAGCACTAGGGGGTATGCGGGCATGCTTCCCCCGAAAAATTTTGAAATCTAGAGTTTCTGAAACGCCATTTCATGCACTTTGGGGGAAGACTTTACAGAATTTTGATGATCAGAACATGTCATATAAGCACAAGTGGAAAAAGTGGGGGGATAATTACATATTGATCCCCCTCAGCCCAAAAAGTGGGGGGGGATTCGTCCCCCCCCCCAGGATTGACGCCCTTCCAATTAAGGTTGTCATGCATGCAATAGTCAAATGTACAATCCAAGCGCGAAGAGTATAATGGGAATGAGTTATTTTATCAGATAAAATGTATTATAAATTGCCTCGTGGGATTAGTAAGTGCGTGAGCATTTATCATCTTTGCATATTTACAAGTACAGTTCTTTAAATCAATCGCTTGATATAGCAAAGACTGAACATGACAAGAGAGCAGTCAAAAGTAACTCAAAGAGCCTTCATCAGGTTTATAAGGCTAAACGAAATTTTATAAGAATAAACACAATCCTAAAGAGATGTGGAAAAATATTAATCAGGTCATCAGCGGAAAAGGTCGGTATTCTAAAACCACCACCATAACCGAAATTAAAGATGATCTGGGTAATACTATCCACGACGAAAAATTGATAGCTGACCAACTCAATAAATACTTTGTTGAAATTGGCCCAAAATTATCAAATAAATGGCCTGTCAGTCCTGGAGATTTTTCTGAATATCTGGACCCAGCAGATTGCGAATTTTAATTCCTTATGATAAATGATGATACTGTCTATAAGAAAATAATGAAACTCAAACCTAATAAGGGAGCTGGTCTAGACAAAATTCCCCAAAAAATAATAAAGGATTCTGCAGTGGTTATCACTCCCTATCTGAACCATATTTTTAATCTATCCCTATCAGAAGGGAAATTTCCAAACGACTGGAAAAAGGCTAGAGTTTCTCCGATATTCAAATCCGGAAATCGAGAGGATTGTGACAATTACAGACCCATAAGTATCAAAAGCTTCAAAATAAAGCCGGTCGAATAATCACAGGTGATTGCTACGGAACTGCCTCAGATACTGTCAGAACTAAACTTTCTTGGGACACCTTAGAGGCAAGGAGAGAGAAACAATTAGAAACTTTAATGATACAAATAATGAAAGGTAATTCAACTGATTACCTCCGGGAATTTTTCACAATCCGTACGAATCAAACGTATGAATTAAGAAGTAACAATCATGTTCTCAACTTGCCTAAACCCAACACTAACGCTTTAAAGCGCAGCTTTAGTTATAAAGGGGCTGCAGTTTGGAACAATATCGAAGATAATAGAAAATTTTAATTACTACTACTACTACTACTACTACTACTACTACTACTACTATTGCAAATTATTAATATTTTTTATATTTTAACTTTCTTAATTACTTGTACATACATATTATATCCACTTTATAAATTTAAACACACGGCCATCTGAAAATCAACCTTTTTTCATTTTGCTTGCATCTTTTTAATAATACTATGTAATTATAGATAATTCTGAACTATGGTTGAGATGCTACCGTGTATAAATATTAGTAAATAATAATAATATATAATATAGGCTTACACACACAACTTACGATGGAGAACTATTTTTGACAGAAATAATGGGACTGGAAGTGTAAGAAGCAGCCTTTTAATACTAGCCAACTTCAACCGTTTGTCGCTAATTTGTAAATTTCTGTACGCGGCGTTGTCGCGGACTAATTAAATGCAAACCCAGAAAAGTATGCATGTATACCTCTGGGAATTAGCAAAACAAAAGGAGCTAACTAAAGTCATAGGCTAAAAATATCAAAATTAGGTATACCCATCTTGCTGTTCGCGCTTGGATTGTACATTTGACTATTGCATGTGACAACCTTAATTGAAATAGCTGTATATTTACAGTCTAATGCTCGTGACGTCGCAAGGCGAATATAAGCAGGGGTGCCACTTACGACTTCTAATTCTCGCTTTTGCCCTTAGCCTCGGTCTCCTTACTGTGATTTAGCGCTGAAATGAGTAGGCTGTACTCTAGGCATTCCACCATCAAACACATCTCACTAAATTTGACTACATATTGTTTTGCAGGTTAAGGGCATTGAGCCTCCAAAGACACTACCACCTGAGATGATTCCACCTTCAATGCGGGTCGCTGGACAAACCCTGGTGGTGCCTGCGAGTTCTGCAGTAGATGACGCAAATAAGGTATGCAGGTTTTATCCTGTCGAAATTGGTGCTAAATACAGTATTTTAAGAACCTGTTGGACGAAGTTGTCCTTCAGTAGCATGATTACAGAATGCAGTCGATTGTATTTCTGCTCTGCGTTATCCTGCAAAGAGCACTTTAATCTCCGCAGTTTCACCAAAGAAACATGCTATATAATATTTACATAAATAGTAGACCACACCTCGGAGCAAGACTAAAAACTCGTTTTAGCAACCTAGATCATACGCACCACTTAAATAAGAACGTTTTATGCTAACTTAACCTAGGTTCTTATACCTGGAGTTCGACTGTATAAAGAAGAATGCTATCATATGTGATTGTTACCATCTTGTTATTTAGAGCAGCAAACCATCGTCAATGGCTGGTGAGCTGGATAAAATAACAAAGGAAATTGAAGAATTGGGAAAGTGAGTTTAAACTGTCATAATACCGTTCTTGGCGCATAAGAAGTGCTCACATGCAGATATGATAGTTTAAGATAACATTTCTGAACTCTGTAGGCTCCTTTACACTGTTGATTTTTCCTGCGATGTTTATACTTCTAACATATGCGATTGAGTGTATTCACCTAAAAACTAGGAGATTCCTCAGAGGAAGTTGGACAGCAGGCCGCAAAGCATCATGGGTAATGAGCGTATGTTTCCACGTGCGGCCTCATTTATGCGTTGACTGCCGTGAAGTCAACATCTCTGGCCATAGCAAATTCTGCGAAAATGGACGCTATTGATACAGAGACTCAATGCCAGAGGGAGATTCCTTAGGCAAAGTTATGGGCAAAGTATGTGCTCAATAAGATTGAAACTCATTCGCATCTGTCGGGAAGAGAAGATCGCCCAGGAATTTCTGAAATGCATTGACCCCGTTTAAATGTAGTAATATATTTTTCTTCGTGCATCTGTACTGTAATAGATCGCAGATGATGTATATCCAGTAATTACATGAACAACGCAATTTACAAGAACACATGACATGACAAATATACTTAATTTCGGACACTGCGTTTAGAAAGTAGGAAATGAGATATGTGTGCTTACAAATATATTGTATATCACATTGCAATGCAAACAAAACAAGTAATCAAATGTTTTTGCGATGTTATATTTAGAACAAAAACGACGCTACAGAAAGACATTGAGGAAAATGAAGACTTGGTTCGACACAGACATATTGAAGTTCAAGTAAGTAGGGAAAATATCCGTAATTTACCATCGTGTTTCTGTCGGTGCGAGTGTTTGTATCTGGTGCATGGCAGTGGTGATTTGTATATCTTATAACGTAGGAATTGGAAAGTGAATTTGAAAAAGCAAAAGAAGAAATGAAACAATTAGAGAAAAGAAAAGAAGAAACTAAAAGTCAATTGGATAAATTAGACGAAGATGTAAGTTGTTGATATAACACTCTATATTCAACTATATAAACTAACTTTATTTATACTTGATAACTCTATCGGTTATATCTGTAAGCTTATCTCCTTAGAGCTCTAGTAGGTGTTAGTAAAGGTGAAAACGGGAATCTAACTTAGGTAGTGCTCTTCTCACAGGCGGCTGAGTGAAATTGTTGTCAGACAGCTGCATAAATTATTGCAGGAATCGTGCCCTGGTCACAGGTGAATGCCATGCACGTGCATTTACTACTTTGATATACGCATTCATTACCGGCGCCCAATCTCTTATGACGTGTCAAATATTGTGAAATATCGCTGAGTTATTTGAAGAGGAAGTTAATCTGTACGCCTTAGCCTATATTTCTTAGCCTTAGCCGTTATTTCCCTAATCTTTATATCGCAACCCATCCTATGTACTTCCCTTTTAAGAGGAAACCAACGTACCGGGGAAAATTTACGGCTTTCGACAGAGTACTGTCCACATGAGTACTGTCCTGAGCGTGAATCGAACCGAAAATCTCACATGATTGCATAACCTGGGAATTATTACATTGGGGTTACTAAATACCTCCAACTACAGTGTTTCTATACTATATTGAAATATATGTTAATAATTTAGGACATTGTCATCGAGTACTGCACATCTAGAGTGACTTTTTATTCACTGTTTAGAAAGAAAAATACGAAGGTCTTCTAAAAGAAGTGCAAACGAAATGTCAAGAAGAAACGCAGAAGGTTGGGATGATTTTGCAAGAGTTAAGCATTTCTTCCATATATTGTATCCACAGTTAATTGCGTTACTTGATTTCATTCTGTTTTAACATTAATTCTATTTGTAACCATATGTTTATTTCAGATAAATAATTTAAAGTCTCAAATAGCTGAAGATGATATGGCTATTCAGGTATGTGGAATATAACTCTACGTATTAAACATGCAGCAAAGCCCCAGTCAAACGAGGATGAGAGTTGATGAGAGTTGCATCTCTCGCTCGCGTTTGACCGCCAACTCTCATCGATTCTCATCAACTCTCGTCAACTTTCAGCTGGTTCAAATTTTGATGTGAGTTTTTACTCGTTTGACTGCTACGACGCTCTGTAATATCCAGTCAACTCTCATGCAAGCTCTCGCTAGCTAATAACTTTCGTCAACTGTCATCCTCGTTTCACTATAAAAACTATGAAACTATAAAATGCACTTCTTAACGATTCATGTCTCCAGCAGTGCTACGATAATAGACCACTGATGTAATAGACCCATTGCAGTTGATCTTAAAATATAAGCGCAATAGGTCTATATAGGTTAGTAATGTCGAATGAGCTTGAAATCTTGATGTATTCATACGCATACGACATATAGTCTGTAGCGAAATTTAATGCCCTTCTTTTGTGCCCACGAGTGTCTGCGTCTTACGTAATATTTGGTAAGACATGTAAAGACATCACGTAAGGCATGTAAAGACATTACGTAAGGCATGTAAAGACATGACGTAAGGCATGTAAAGACATGACGTAAGGCATGTAAAGACATTACGTAAGGCATGTAAAGACATGACGTAAGGCATGTAAATACATTACGTAAGGCATGTAAAGACATTACGTAAGACATGTAAAGACATCACGTAAGGCATGTAAAGACATTACGTAAGGCATGTAAAGACATTACGTAAGGCATGTAAAGACATGACGTAAGGCATGTAAAGACATGACGTAATGCATGTAAAGACATGACGTAAGGCATGTAAAGACATGACGTAAGGCATGTAAAGACATTACGTAAGGCATGTAAAGACATTACGTAAGGCATGTAAAGACATTACGTAAGGCATGTAAAGACATCACGTAAGGCATGTAAAGACATGACGTAAGGCATGTAAAGACATGACGTAAGGCATGTAAAGACATGACGTAAGGCATGTAAAGACATTACGTAAGGCATGTAAAGACATCACGTAAGGCATGTAAAGACATTACGTAAGGCATGTAAAGACATGACGTAAGGCATGTAAAGACATTACGTAAGGCATGTAAAGACATGACGTAAGGCATGTAAAGACATGACGTAAGGCATGTAAAGACATGACGTAAGGCATGTAAAGACATGACGTAAGGCATGTAAAGACATGACGTAAGGCATGTAAAGACATGACGTAAGGCATGTAAAGACATGACGTAAGGCATGTAAAGACATGACGTAAGGCATGTAAAGACATGACGTAAGGCATGTAAAGACATGACGTAAGGCATGTAAAGACATGACGTAAGGCATGTAAAGACATGACGTAAGGCATGTAAAGACATGACGTAAGGCATGTAAAGACATGACGTAAGGCATGTAAAGACATGACGTAAGGCATGTAAAGACATGACGTAAGGCATGTAAAGACATGACGTAAGGCATGTAAAGACATGACGTAAGGCATGTAAAGACATGACGTAAGGCATGTAAAGACATGACGTAAGGCATGTAAAGACATGACGTAAGGCATGTAAAGACATGACGTAAGGCATGTAAAGACATGACGTAAGGCATGTAAAGACATGACCTAAGGCATGTAAAGACATGACGTAAGGCATGTAAAGACATTACGTAAGGCATGTAAAGACATGACGTAAGGCATGTAAAGACATGACGTAAGGCATGTAAAGACATGACGTAAGGCATGTAAAGACATTACGTAAGGCATGTAAAGACATTACGTAAGGCATGTAAAGACATTACGTAAGGCATGTAAAGACATTACGTAAGGCATGTAAAGACATGACGTAAGGCATGTAAATACATTACGTAAGGCATGTAAAAGACATGACGTAAGGCATGTAAAGACATTACGTAAGGCATGTAAAGACATTACGTAAGGCATGTAAAGACATGACGTAAGGCATGTAAAGACATTACGTAAGGCATGTAAAAGACATGACGTAAGGCATGTAAAAGAATAATTGTCTTTCTTAATTGTAGACGCAAGAAGATAAATTAAGTGCAGCGAGAAATGAATTGAATAAATTAAGACAACAAGAGACGGAATTAGAAAAGGAGGTAAGTGTTGCATATTATATGTTTACCTTTTTCTGCTCTGGTTTTAAAGTGAGGTTATCAACTTAGAATGTTCTGGCGTACATGAAATATTTTAAAATTGCAATGTAAGTTATGGTTCCTGGGTACGAAGCCAAGTATTATCTGATGTTCGACACCCATATGGGGGCAAAGGCATTGATGTGTCTACCCTAGACTTGTTCCAAGTCTGTCTCTCAAAGGGGTTTTTATAAAGGGGGCGCGAAAATGCGGACGGGAGGAATTTTTATAGGCGGGCGGGCGGGCGAGAAAATTGGGTCTTTCCTCTCCTAATTTTCTTGTAATTGTAATTATTGTAACATCGGGGCATGCATTCCTCAGTCTAAAATGACGTACGCACGCAGTAAGAGCGGACAAAGTCTGTGTTACTTGACGTTCTCTTCTTGAAAGATTTTTCTTTAGTATATTTACAGTTTAGTATGCTACAGCTATCATCCATGCTTAATTCTGTTCACTCTATCTAAATCTTTATCTTGAATGTTTACCACTCTCTTTTAGTACAGAGTGGATGGAGAGAATATTATCCATTTATCCCAAACGTGAACAATCCAACATCTTCTCGGCTTCTTTACGTAGAATTGAGTTCTTCCAGAAATATATACAACAATTAAATGTCGAGTTCATTGTTACAAATGTCCGTGCCCACAGACGAAAGATAAGGAAACTCGGGTAGAAACTATCACCAGGCTTAACAAAATACCCTAAAATGTAGGCCACCAGAGTTGGACAAAAACACACCGTATAAGTTAAAGTAACAAGTACATAAAGTGAGCTGATTTTAATATTTTTTAAGAAATGTTGTCTTTGTTCACGAAGTTCTCTGGAGAGGGAAATATTATTGTGACGTCGCTTTTTTCTTGCAATAAAGTATATTGTAGTGTATATAATGCCTGATGCTAGGAAAAAGAACCCGATCTGTGTTATAACGACAATTCTCCTGGTAGATTGCACTTCTACTGTAAGTAACCATTCTCCCATGGTGATCAGGCATAGTAAGACAACAAACCAAGACATTTTACTTTTCGTCATAGAACGTTGATAATAGAACGGACCGCAAACTGCGATAAATCTCTCAGCATTCATGAGTAGTAATACGTAATTTGAAAGACTGCACAATAAGTGTCTTAGAATGTTGTAAAGTAATTCAAATTTACAGACATCAGTTCGTCTTATCTCGCTATATAAATACGCCACTGACAACGGATGAACTACGGTAACAACTATCAAATCAAAAGCAGACAACACAGCCACTAGAAAGAAACTTGTTTTATTTCGAAGTAGCCTTGATCTCACAAATATACATAAAACTAAACCATTCAACAATATTCCCGCGATAGCAAAGGTTATATTTGTGATACACAACACTATAAGATGAACAGCAAAATATTCGCGTTGAGATGTTGGAGAATATATCCCGCATGTTTCAGTTGAGTTATTTGTTGTCATTGTTTTATGAAATGTATTTCCTCTATAGTCTAAAACAGTTTATTACGCCGCAATGCACTTCCACTGGTGAACTGATTATGTTGAAAATTACTCGAGGATTGTTTTAAATAGTAAAACACTAATTGCCAGCAGCTGTTCTCTTACCAACGTAATTAATTAAGAGACCCTTATAGATACGAAAACGATATACCGCCTACGTCGAAAAAATATATTTATGACGCTTTTAGCAATCGTGGGTAGCATTGGCGGCATTGCGATTCATCTATTATTTTATAGGTATACATAAAATCGAGAGCTTTAGAATATATATACTTTTTATCAATCTTGACTGCCGTTAGTTTTGCAGTCTATTTATATAGAATAATTAAAAATACAATCAAACTTGTTATGTAAATTTATGAACTTTTGTACATAAATAATATATTGGCCTAATATCGACACAATGGCCTGACCTGTCGTCTGTATACGTCTGTCTATGACTATAGCTAAAATACTTACTTTTGCTAAAAGAATAATGGGGGAAAAACTTTAACCAGGAGTGGAATTATTTCTAACTTAAACTAAGTTTGGTCTGCTGCATGTGTACACAATTAATAGAAGTGCAATGTAATTTAATTTTCTTTATTAAAACAGTCTTAATCCAGCGTTTTATTTAGCTTTCACCCATAGACATAGCCTATATTAAAATTGACGTTCACGGAAAATAAAGTATGTAATCTTTTTGGCTTATATTACCAGCTTTATGCATAATCAGTCATGTAAAATTTAAAATATCTTTGGTAGTTTGGGGTAGGTTTGCCATGAATTGTATGTAGGGAGTTTTGGCCAGATGTTACGAAACCAAAGAAATTTCAAATCACCTTAATTCCAAATATACCTGAGACGTCACATTGTATTTTACGACGTGCCAGAATTTTGCGAGGTTGAAGGATTTGGCGAGGTCATTATACAATAAGACGTCATAAAAGTTGTGTAATTTACATATCGAATACACCACAATATCTCCAGACGCAAAGCGAACGAAAAGAGATGCAATACTAAAAAGTTTACGAATTAAGCTATTACGAAAGCGCTTTACGAATTAAGCTATCGGTCAACCGTGGGAAGAGCGCAAAGTTTAACGTATATTGATCGAGTGGGAAGCATTTTGTTTGCAATATGTTTAATTAGCTGACCTCATTAGGTTACACATGACGTCATTACAGTCGTAAAACTACAAGATCGCTAAACAAAGTAAATGTTGACTTTTGTTTTTCATCTTGCGTCATAAAGGTGCCAGATGTCATTCTTAACTGGTGCAAACCGGACAGGGATAGAAACACAAAGTAACGCATTAGGGCGCGTTCATGCAGAATACAGCACCGTAATCGCAAGTTCGATTTCTGTTGTTGGGTCTATGTATTTTAACATTGTGTGTAGTTTTACACTTGAATTTCCTTTTCTGCATAAAAATTGAGCACTTAAGGTGGCTCAATACAGTTATATATATAGTGGGAAATTCACGATTTAGATCCGAATTTTTGGACAAGTATTACTTGTTACAAAACAAAAAGTATCTTACTGATGTAAAACAACATCTGAAGGGTTTGAATCTTTTCACAAAAGTTACGCAACCTGCCGTTGCTATGGCAACAATGACGTTTCAAGATGGCGGTAATTTGGCTTTAAAGTAATTTAACTCGAAAACGACATCGGTGACCCCCAAATTTTATTTCATAAAATGAATTCTCTTAAGGTACGTTCACACGTTGCGATTTAATTGTCGGGCCGATTTCAGATGCACGTTAATGATATTTGAAAAATACGTGGCAAACGTCATCTGGTTACATCATCAACTGAAAATATTCGTCATTAACATTCAGCAAAACCTAAAATCGGCCCGACAAATCGCTGTGTGTGAACGTACCTTTAGTATACTCAATTATTTTGACAATTTTAAAAAAATTCTGTCGAGCCAAAATTTTTCAAATTAAGTAATTGTGATTATTCGTAATAATTTTTTTCTCGCTCAACAGAATTTTTTTTAAATTGTCAAAATTATTGAGTATACTAAAGGTACGTTCACACACAGCGATTTGTCGGGTCGATTTTAGGTTTTGCTGAATGTTAATGACGAATATTTTCAGTTGATGATGTCACCGGATGACGTTTGCCACGTATTTTTCAAATATCATTAACGTACATCTGAAATCGTCCCGACAAATCGCAACGTGTGAACGTACCTTAAGGGAAATCATTTTATGAAATAAAATTTGGGGGTCACCGATGTCGTTTTCGAGTTAAATTACTTTAAAGCCAAAATATCCGCCATCTTGAAACGTCATTGTTGCGGCAGTTGCGTAACTTTTGTGAAAAAATTCAAACCCTTCAGATGTTGTTTTACATCAGTAAGATACTTTTTGTTTTTTAACAAGTAATACTTGTCCAAAAATTCGGATCTAAATCGTGAATTTTCCATTTTATAGAAAACTGTATTGAGTCACCTTAAGTATATTTATTAGAAACCCTTCAGAACAGGTGTATATATTGACCATTTGCTTCCCCCTCTGGAGGGGGGATATGAGGGTTGGGGAAAGAAAGGGCACAGCTGTCTAAAAGGAGAAAATGAGGAAAACGATGAAGGAGGGAAAATGGATGTGAAGGAAGGGAGGCAGGGGAGGAAGGGAGGGATGGATGGAAAGAAGGAAGGAAAATATAACAAGCTTCAAATTCATGGAAATAGGATTTTCGCAAAACGTTTTAAATTTTTCTTCCAACTACACAATGGTTTGTTGTTCTTTTTTCACCCTTAAAATGCAGAAAATGGCCACTAGTAGTGCGTTCGTGCTAGCATATAGATGACCGGTGCATTCTCATTTCCACAACATCTTGGCGTACTGCTGATAGAAAGCAGTTCGGGTTGGGCTCCGCTCTAGGAAATAAATCGTTTTTCTTCTTGTCTTGTACCTAGGTACAAGAGGAAAAAGAAAAGCTAGAAAGTGTGCAAAAACAAGTAAAGACAGTACAAACAGAAATCTCACAAGTATGTTGAAAAATGTATACCTCTTGCTTTTTGTAACAACAACTGATCCACAGCCGACAGCGGCTTGGCAGTATGGTCGTAGATCTTAATGATATCCAAATTTTAGGAGAGTCTCGTTTTGATGAATAGTGACGTCAACCTGATTGTGATTTCTTTCATGATCGTTTCCATTTTACGTCACGACTAAAGCCCTGGGCATGCAAAATAAGAAACACTGCTTCGTAGCTATTGTTTCAACAACAAAAATCACACTTCAAGGGTAGGCAAACAGGGAAACACTCAAAGAAACATCGAAATATGCAAATGTTTCCACAACAATGGTTTTCTAGTTGCCCATGGCTTACTTGAATTCTTAACATAATTATCGAAATATTTAATTGAGATATGAAATCATCAAAAGGCTTTTATTATAGAATGACACTGCTTTTATCATCGACAGGTTCAAGCCAAACTAAATGCTGTAAAGGAATCAAACGCGACGTTAAATGGTGAAATAAGTACTTATAATGGTTTACTGCAATCTGGTGGCAGTCTAAACAACCAATCAAATTCATTAGGCATGGCAGACTTTGCTCCTATTGGTTCAGATGGTTTTAATGACTTAATGACAACGACGTCAGAGATGGACTCAATGAGTATGAGAGCCACCGTAAGTGCCTTCAATAATTTAAAACAAATTTACTCAAATACCCTACAGTTAAAACTTGATTTGGATTCGTTGCAAGAAGATACTCCTCAACCGCGGTTTGCTGTTAACGTCAATCTTGAGGTCCATGTTGCTATTTTAAGTCATCATTTTAAGTAAAACAATTAATCGTACTTTTTACTACGAGATATGAGGAGTGAATCTTGTGACGAGTGAAAAGAATAAGAAGCTGTTGATTTCTTACAGGCAGGTAGCAGTCCTGTTAGCAGTATAAGTGGATTTAGTGTTGGATCAGGAAGAGTGGATGAGGCTGTTGATGATTTTAAGGTAAACAGATCGAAAGTATATATACTGCTTACACGTTTTAGTACATCGCAATGGAGAGATGCAAGGACGTATTCTACCCTTTTGCAGAGATATGGTTTTTAGACCACCACTCTACACTTTGAGCTATAAAACGATAATTGGAAGCGGGTACAGGTGTATGTATACTGTGTACCACAGAATACCACGGTACCACAGAATACCAGTCTTATTTATTTATCTTGTAAAATTTGGAGGAAACATACTATATACTTTATTTTTGTGATTATATATTAGTTTTAGTTTTAATTGACATATAAAAACAAAAAATGAATATTTTCATAAAAATTCTTAAAAATAATCAGGATTAACAAAAAAAACATTATGTTTTTGATACTTTTTTCCCGCATAATGCCTGTAAAATTCGAAAGTTTAAAAATAAGTTTGCAAACCAGTATAATTTATGCCGATCACTACTTTTTCTATGCAACGCAACATTATTACTATACAGGAATCACACCGAGGAATCAATTTTACCATTGAAAAACTGAATCTGATAAACCTGGTATTCTTTGGTTGCACCACTGGTATGCTGTACTGATTTTAGTATTTACCTTTCACTAAATTAAGGTGGCTCCCTACAGTTATAGTACAGTTTGAAACACGATCTATATAGATCAGACGTCTCCTCGCGTTCCACGCGTGGAATCTTCGTGACCCGGCAGAAATTTTGAAACACAGAAACAAAGCCGCGGGAAGTTATTTTCGGAGACTTTATAGCGAAGAAACCACAAGTTTTTCATTATAATCGTAAATCTTTGAAATTTAAACAGTACGTATGTTTTTAACCAGTTTCTAAGCTTTCTTTTAGTGTGTTTTTACCTATATATGTTCAGTATTATCCTTTATAATGTTCAAAATCTTCGACTTAAAAAAACTTGCATTGACTTAAAAAATCTGAAATTATATTTTAATTATATTCTCTTCAAGGCAGTCTAGGACTGTCAAAGTAATATAATAGTCTTCAAAGCAATTGAAAGTTTGAAACTTATGTTATTCCTGTAGTGTTTGACATATTAAAAACTACAATACAGACAGTTTAATAATACGAGTTGTCTTATGAAAAATACATGTTTGAATGTTTGAAAAGTTGTCACACCGATATCGATTTTAACAACCAAAACAAATTGAAGAGACGGTGGATTAATAGTATTTCTATTTCCATGCAAAATGCGATCATGTCGAGTCGATTTTTTTTGACGTCAGCAACTTCAACTGGAATTTCGAGCTGTTTTTCTCCTGTTTCCTTCGGTGAAAATTTTAAAAACTTTGCACAATTGTTAAACAAGGCAAGAAGAAAAATATATCCAAATTTCAAAAAATTCTACAGATAAGTTTCTCTGTAATCGAAATTCCAAAATATCTCGAAAACTTATTTGTAAACTACCCTTCAAATTTTGATATGTTATTCCTTTGTGGACCATAGATCTTCCAAAAAAAGTTCAGAAAAATTGACCGAAGGAAAAAAAAGATATTTTCGATTCAATCTGAAATTAGACAATATAAGCACAAATGATAAGACACTATGGTTGCCATAGCAACACCAACACTATTCCTGTTTGTCCATAAATGGACAGCCCAAGACCTCTTTACATTCGTGGAAATATTCATTTTGCCCTGTCATAAGTGTATCTAATAAAAATTTGGTTGAAAGCGAAAGTTACTGAAAAGCAATATCCTACAGTATACACGAATCGCGAAATTCGGGTAAAAATCATAGTTAAAGAAAAACATGAAGACATGACTGGATGATTTAAAATATGCGTATTAAAGTATTCAAATGTTCAGTCATGCATTCGTGATTACATATCACAACAATAAAAACACGAATGCATGACTGAACATTTGAATACTTTAATACGCATATTTTAAATCATCGAGTCACAGCTACATGTTTTTCTTTAACTGCGATTTTTGCCCGACTCAGAACGCGTCATTTGGATGCGCAGCCGAATTTCGCGATTCGTGTATTATCACACAACATGACACACCAAATCCTGGTACAATTTGATAAACCGTTGCTTATTTATCTCTGCAGTTTGTTCCACAGAATGTTCAATTAAAAAAAATATTTAAGTCTATGAAATCTAGCCCCAAAACCCCCAGGAAGAAAAAATATATCGATAAACTATACTAAAAAATATTAAGAAGCCACATTATATATATTTGACAGAAGATATGGAACATGTAAATTTGTGTGGTATTCTGTGGTATATACACCTGTATAAGACTAAAGCAAATTTCACAAAAGATGCCATAAATCTTGAAAATTGCAGTATCCACTGTGTGGTTCATTTCATGCTAAGGGTGTTTGGTGCAGACAATTTTAAGTGGGTGGGACCCCAATTACGACGAGACGGTTTTCAAAGAACATTGTTCATTTTTTATTTTTTTTGCTTAGGATAAAGACGGTGCTGACGACGATAAGGTGGGTTTTATTGATTGTTTATTTTCATTTTATTGCTGTTTTACGGTCTCTTCAAGATTCTTTCAAACATCGAATTGTTCTTTTGATAAATTTTAGGAAGTGGATCCTTTCAAAAATAAAGACGATTCAGGTATGTATTTAAAAATGAACTTGTATATATATTTGCAAGCAAGAGAATTTAACTTATATCTCTTTTTTCTGCTCTTATAGAACCGTCCGATCCATTCACCTCAGACGATCCATTTAAATCTGATCCATTTGCTCAATTTAAAACTGTCTCATTCGCCGATCCATTTTCTTCTGATCCTTTTGAGGTAAAGTTTTGTACCGTTTATTATGGATATTGACTTGGCTACATAGCAGTTATTATTGTATATGGACAAGCATACTTTACTAGGAACTTAAACACCCGAATAATCATATTCCACTACATTCGAGAACAGGTGGGCGTATTGCTCTTGTCACTCACATGAAATCCATATCTTCTCGTCACCGTCTCGTCACCCTCCATTTATCTTACTTTTTGAACTCTAATTTTTGCTTTAGGAAAAAGATCCATTTGGAAGTTCAGATGCAAAATCACCTCCGGTATGTTGTGTATTTGTTTGCTTGCTTGTTTTGTGGCCTGTCCTGGATGCCAACATATTCCAACCGTTTTGTTGCTGTAACCATTTTTCAAACATTTTCAATTTAAATGCTCACCTAGAAGGATATTTGGCTCTGCGAGCAGGCTAGGTTGAATAAACCTTGTTAAAATTTAGTTACTCAGTTAATTAGCTATCTTTCATAGACTTTATTAAGAAAATACTGTCCCCCACTGCAAAGCATGCCAACAGAAGATTGTTTGTCTAAACATCACTGCGTAAATGCAGTGTCTTATACTATATATAACCTTGCCTATTTTTTACCATTTTTATATAGGGTAGTCCATTCAAGTCAGATCCATTCGCCAACCCCGTAGCCTCAGATACAACTCCGACATCTCCGTCTGATCCTTTCACAGCTCCTGTAGATCCATTTCAAGCTACATTCCCAAACGATAAAGTAAGTATTTAACCTCGAAGATTATCACGATTCTACCTCAACTCGGGTTTGAGAAGAAATCGAAAAATCTAAATCGCGATTACTTCAATTTTTGTTTCCAATTACACCAGGACAGTGCTATCATCAGCGATATCAGCGAGAGGCAAGTATACCACCATGGGAATCCCAGCACTGATTTAAATTCTGGGTTAAAATTAACTTACTGAATTCAAAACGATGCTCTATCCACTCTAACCAACAGAAAAACAATGTTCACGCAGGCCTACAGTAAGAGCATAGGCACTAAGAGGGGAAACTATTTCCCTTTTGAGAGTCATGGCTTTCCCCCAGGAAGGATTATTTTTTAACATGGGCGCAATTATATCATTTTTGCGTAACGTTTAACTTTGCGTCAGGAGGGTAAAATTGAGACCATTTCTAGGTGGCATTGTGATTAAAACAATTTTCTGATTATAAATTCGCTGCAGATACATTTAAGAAGACTGCTTCCAGTTTCAAACACCACTGGTCCTCGGGTACTTCGGTTTCTTAAGGTGCACTGAATCAATAAGGGATGGAAAGAGCCATCCAGTATATTAAGTAATTTAATTTAGTTATTGGTTGTAGTATTTACTGTTTAAACAGAACTTACACTTGCAAAACAATAATAATATCCCACTTGTTTTCTTCAGAATTCCTCAGATGATTTCTTCTCGGGAGACCCATTTAAATCCACATCAAAACCTAGCAGTTCCAGTAAAGATCCATTTCAAAGTTCAGATTTCTTTTCTGGAACTGACTTGTTTGACGGACAACCTAGCAACGGTACTGAAGATAACAATAAACTTCCTGAGAATGATACTTTTTCAAGCGGCAAAACTGATCCATTTGGTTCCAGTCCTACCAAGAGTAATGATGATCCTTTCACTGCATCGTTTGCGAATTTTCCAGAACCTTCAAAACAAAGACACAATAAGGTAGTTTTTATACACTTATAGACAGTATACCTCCTGCAGGTTTTTAAGTGTGAGCTTATAGCTCAGTGCATGATCAGAGCGCTAGTACTTTAAACTATGGACTTTGCCTTGATTCTCGGTTGCGACATTCAGATATAAATTCTTCAGCAAGTGATTCGACTCCATTTGTAGTTAGGTTAATTGTTCAATGGGGTACACTAGGGGCGACCCCCCCCCCCCCAATAATTTATCAAAACCTTTGAATGATAGCTGATTAACTGTATAACAAAGCTGTATCAATGATTTTACAACCAAGAAAACCTTGATATGCTATAATTAAGTAAAATTGCATGAAATTTAAGCCAAAAAGTTTTAAGAACTGAGATTTGCAGCAACAAAAGGGTGGTTATATGTTGGTAACCTATAAAGTTCGCACACCCAATATTTCGCTAAGTGTCCACCACTGCTATTCTTACATACACTTCTGAGGACATGAAGTAATATTGTCATTCCTAGCTGGGTAAACCTACAGCATCACACAATCATTTGTAAAAGCTCGTTGTATATGTGAATTAAATATCCCGCGTTGAGTTTCGGTGTATATGTATATAAATATATCAATGTATCCCAATGTATCCCAATAGCTCAGTAGTCAGACCATTAGTACTTAGTACTTAGACATTAGTACTTAGGTCAAACCCGAAGACTAAGGGTTAGATCCCGGTTGTGACATTCAGAAATCAATTTTTACCAACTAATTCGACTTCATTTGAACATATAACATAAAGCCTGATTTCTAATTAGCCTTTCTTACGCCATGCGGCCAGGCCTTGTCCCGCCCTTTTTGGGTGACAAACCGCGCGGGGACAGAGTCTAAGTAATGTTTACAACACGAGCGGCAGTGTTGTATCGGATATACAAACTCGAGTCGAAGACGAGATTTTGTATATCCGATACAACACTGATGCGAGTGTTGTAAACAACTTGTGAAACGTCTTGATGAAAACATTCGTATTCTTCAACAATTTAAAATAAATGAATGATATTTGGTGAGAAATTTGAACTTAAAGTTTATGTAGATCAGCATGATTCTGTATCAGACATACAAACTCATTCACGCTCATGATTTCTTTTGTGTTTTCATCATGAATTATTAATGAGTTTCACAAATATTATTTAGAAACAATAGTACTGTGTTTCTATTTCACTAAATGTATTTCTTCGCCTGTTATCATCGTCTGTCCCACGTGGCTTGTCACCCAAGGTTGGGTAGAAAAGGATTTGAATCGGATTCGAGCATGAATCTAAACGTACTCCGACTGATCTTGGGCTGTCATGGTGATGTAGACGTGAGGTGTATAAGTGGGTATCAGTTCCTTATTAAACGAAAAAATAATATTACTGACTGATACCAATACCAATACCGATACCGATGCTGATAGTAGTTGCATACGAGTTGGAAATGCTCGCAAAGGGCTTGATCAGGCAGAAAGTGGGACTAGAAATATTGAAAGACTGTTTGACAATTAGGTTTATTTATATAAAATTATAATAGGGAAAAATACAAGAAGTAAGCTGATTATATATAAAGGTTATACTGAGAAAATTATGCAGATATTTGTTAAAATTGCATACACTATAGTATAGAAGGAAAACCAAGCCTTAGTTTTAAACATCTACAAAGTTTCTTAAAGCAAGAAACTTAATTCAAGTATAACATATTTAAACGTTGTTTAATTGTTTTTACAAATATCCACCAAACCACCAGTTTGTTGTAGAGAGGGGACCAGCACTGCAACGAAATTTATTGTTGATGACTCCTTGGACGTAATAACCAAAATTGTTCTCGCTCGAAGCAGAGCCTTGAGTAGGAACAAACTGACAGCCACTGCTAGGACTGTCAATGTGAGGGGCGTATGTAGTACTCCTTACTTGCCACCATTTTGACGTGCATTGGGCACATTGATGACCACGAATATTTACATATTCAACTTTCTTGCAAATACCATAACCCAGAAATGCCATAATGTCAAAGTCTGCAAACTTTGCTCTTTGCTCCGGTGTAGTCAACTTTGTAAGTTGGAAAGCTGCAGGTTGCTCTCCAGTGAGTAGACTGAGACTTGAGATGAGTCATTTGAGAGAGGCTCATGCGGTAGAGGTTCCAATTAGGTGAGTTCTCGTTCACAGGTGCGTCTTCTTGCATTGTTTTCCTGGCGATCTGTTCCATGTTTCTGTTCTTCAAGGCGAAAGACATCACTAAAGTCCAGGCTGATCCAGCTTCCGAAGTCATGTCACAGAAAACCGTGATAAGGTCGTTGGTCTTGAAGTCATACATGGTATAATAACCATCTGATTTGAAGCCTCTTTTGAGGGTAGTCCAGACAGCTTTGAGGAGTGATTTCCAGCTGCGAAAAAATAATACAATTGCTACGATGTATTTTCAATGTTTGAGTTTAAAGCCGTCCTTTTCCCCAAAAAAATATAAGGCCTGAAGAAAGGTTGGCCGACACACTTCGTTACAGTGCGGCATCGCTACAAATGTAGTAACGCGTGTCGTTTGGAGGGACAAAGGTGGACTAAATTATGTACGGCTGTCCAATTCTGACCGCCATCATGATAAAACTTAGCCTGCGTGGCAGGCGTTCTATTGTGGGGGAGGGAGTTTTGTTTGAGCGCGCTCTATTTTTTTGAGAGCGCGCGCCAGTGAGCTCCATATATATCTGGAGTAAGAACTTCTAATGTTCGGCCAATAGGCCAAGTGAAGCCAAGATGGCGGCGATTGACGTCCAAACTCATGAAGGTCATAAACAGTTTTCATATCATTTTATCCAGCTAATTCAAGTTATTAGTTCATAAAATCATGATGTTATTGTTTAAATCGGAGTAAAAACACTAAATTTCGGCACACTCCTTGCCGGCTAGTGTAAACCGCGCGGTCGAAAACAATAGAAAGGGATTGGCACTGGACGTCAATTTCCGCCATCTTTGGCTTCACTTTTTGGACATAAGTTCTCACTCCAGATATATATATATAGAGCTCACTGGCGCGCGCTAGCCTGCCACGCAGGCTAGATAAAACTAGACTTTAGTAAGAAAAATAAACTGACCTGTGTAGCCACTGTTTTACAGTGCACTTCCATTCCCAACAGAAAGAGACTGAAGCATAGAAAAACTATGTTTGAAATCATTTTCTTTCCAAAATGTTGAACTGACTGATGTGTTGCTTGGTCTGAGATCCAAGAGGTAATACAAGCGCTGACAATTGATCACTGTTATTTAATATCTTTGTAAGTGGATACGTGGCCGCTTGTGAATGTAGAGGATGTTGGGAATTCTCAGCAGACTGCTGAAACCGAGGGGTCCGTCACTAGCCTCGTACCCAGGCGCTTTAATGTGCTGAGCGGTTGCGTGACGCGCGCGTGGAAACTTGCAGTGCGTAGCCACGACGGGTAACCGTGTAGCAAGCCAAAGCGCCTGGGTACGAGGCTGGTCCGTCACGGCAGAAATCTCGTACACTCGACTCAGAAATCAGGTTCAGAAATCACGAAATCACTGAAATAAACTAGAAATAAGATGATTTCGAAATCAGAAATCACAAAAATACTAGTGAAGGCTTGAATAGTGGGACTGTGGGAACGAATTGTGACCTTTTTGCGTTTTTCTGACGATATTTCATAATTTTCACGATATTCCGATTTCAAATTGCTCCAGAGTTTGAGTAAATGCTTTACAAACATTAAAATATACCAACACTGCTGTAACTGATATCTTCCGGAAATCTTGAAATCAGTGTTGAAATCAGTAGAAATCAAGAAATCAGCTCAGAAATCAAGTGATTTCGAAATCTCGTACGCTTTGGACGGCCGTTGCGGACCTCTCGGAATACGCCAATATAGTAATTATCGACGAACATCCAAGAAACATATTATAAAATTTCAAATCGATCTAATCCAAATGCAAGCTTTATTAAACACGCCAAGTTTGTACATTTATACGACGTTGTATTATAACATACCATGATATAGGGATATAGATAAATGAGTAAGAATGTGTTGACATGCTCTTAAAATAGCTGGGTAGTGATCAGTGGCGAAGCTAGCCATGGCAACTGGTCATGCTATGCAAATGTTTGAATATTTAAATTATTCAAATCTTCAGAAATGCATTGTCTTTAGACTATTTAAGTGGATGTTTATTAGCATAGCATGACCAGTTCAAGCAGTAATTTAGTGCTGTAACTGGTATAATGACTATTTATTATATGCAAAACCGAAACTATAACTTCTCCGCAGCACAAAACCGGTTTTACCTGGATATGATAACCTGTTTATCTGGAATTCGCATGACTGAGAAAGGCTGATTCAGTCGTATCGTAACCACTGGTAGCTCAGTGATCGTGGCGTTTTCCTTTGTGTCGTTGTCGTTACTTCCACTCTATGCTTAGAGAGCAAGGATCGATTTCGGTACGATACATTAAGAATGGAAGAAAGCTATAGAGGGTTTGCACCGTCACGTGACTAAATTATAAAATATTTAACGTGCAACCTCTCAATCTGGCTGTTTAACATGTTTTGTATGTCATTATAACAAGTATTCATAACAAATTTCAAGTCGATATAATTATTCCCTTTATTGCTGACGTCAGCACTATTTTCAAATGCCGTTAAAAGCTACGTTTTTTCCAAACCTAACACGAAAAAGCTTTAGTTTTCAATATACACTATCATAGTAAACAGAATATGGACATATAAAACACGTCTTTCCTTGAGCCTTTGGTTTTTGGTGGTCATGGTCAAACAGCCAGCTTTTAGAATTTTATCACGTGACGGTGCAAAACCTCTCTTTATATAAAGTAACGTAATTAAATGTAAGGTATCACACATCTATTTATTGTTACTTGTCTTTTTTAAGGGCACAAAAGCTGATAAAGACGTGCTTGAATGGGCGAAACGACAAAGTAAGAGAGATGAAAAAGACAGACAAAAGAAATTAAAATCTTTACAAGAAGAGGAAGAAAAACAATTAGCTCTCGCATTGAAAAAATCGTTAGAAGAATCAAATGCCTAGTTAAGTCTTCTTAGTTCAACTCGAATATAGGATTTACTCCTTTAAGGAAGAGAAATTCGGAATATGAAATGCAGATGCTGCCTGATGAGGGTCAGATCGTATTCAGATCGTGAACACATTATCTTACATAAATGACTTATAGTTAAAAATTGCTGCAACTTGCGACGGTCGTAAACACTCAAAAGTAAGTAAGTAGTAGTATTAAAACGCGGCCATGTTTCCAAAACAAATAAACCATTTCATTTCCCAGTAAGCTGATAGCATCATAATTCAATATGACAAAAAGAAATGTGAAAAAAGATAGATAAAACTAGGCTTTGCTTGCCAAGGGAAGGCTGTATAAAATTATTTTTCTCTTGGTAGTTAAGTTGCAGTAAAGCTACAATATAGGGGTCACTGTAGATTACCTGAAGTTAAGTTTAAACTACTTTTATGCAGTCAGCCCCAGGCAAATAGACATCGCTCAAAGTTCACCAAATCTAAAATTGATTCAAGTACAGTTATATTTATTTTCCTGAGGTTTGAAATTTCTTGAAAAAACAAAGCTCAATTCCAGTAGCATTCTGTATAACAATTAATGGTTGTTCTAACGTAGTGTGCGCGGTGCTCCCCGAATACAATAGAGCACAATGCCTGCTTTACATTGAGAGAAGTGCCCAAGGGCAAGGAAGAGATACCCAATACACAGTGTGAACACAGTCTAATAAACATACTAATTTATGTATGGATAACATTAAATTCAAATATAAATGTAAAGTTTAGTAATAAAGATTAATAATTTCTGCTGGTCTGAAACTCTTGGTTTACATTGACATTAATCTGAATATTGGCCAACAATTATTTATGATTAAACTTTGTATACCTACTAATTTCGAAATTGCGTATTTTGCAAAGCGTTTGTGTACCGGGGTACCAAACCAGGAGGGGCAGTTGTCCCCTACCCTTCAGGCACGAGGACCATGAAGTGGGGGAATAGGCGTACCGGCCAAAACAATTAGGGGAACGGACACTACTTTGCCCGACTTGGACGGAAATTGCCCGACTTTAAATGTCTAACAATTTGCACCTCAGATAGAACAACACATTTATGCATTGCAAGATCCATATTATCCATTTACGACTTTCAAGGCGAACTGCCCGACCCAATTGCCCGACTTTTGAGAAGAAATTGCTCACCTTTAATACCATTTCTGACAAAATTGGGGATGGGGGCATTGGTATCAAATTGCTTTAGCTTTCCATGTGTTTTACCCCTCCCACCCTTCATAGCGCTGATGATAATTGCTCCTTTCAGGTAATTTTTTTTGGTTCTTCAGTGATTCAGTGTAGATTAGTTGTTTGCTATACTGGACTCATTTGTTCTATTCTTGCAGAGCCAACTGCAATCAACCCATCTGTAATAGGATGTCGTTACATAGACATTTTGTAAATATGAATAGGAACAGACCCAATTGACTGATGTAATGGTTGTAATTGTATACGGAGTGAAGTATTTCAAAACTTGGGAATGAGGTTCTAAAAGGTTAAAAAGTGCATTACAAAATATCCTAGGTGTAAAAACGTAACTTTGCTAAAAACCTTTTTAGTTTGGCTGCCCCCACCGCTTGAGGTAGCCTCCGGCGCCCCTGCTCATCTTGGAGCGTAGGGATGTATAGGTACACAAGAGGTATCAATAGGATTCAGAGGATTATGAACATTAATATTTGATCAACTGTGGTCCCATGGTTTTCACTTGTTTCCATCTACCAAACTGACGTTGCGCAATTTTCCCGATTTTCAATTTCGCTTGTCTTGATTTTTCTTTATCAATTTGGTGTCGGGGTTAGGCCGTTAGGGTAGGTTTTAGGGTTAGGGCATAGAATAAAGATCTATACAGAAGGGCCACTCAGCGGTGCAACGTGTCCTCGGTTTTACTCAGAGTAATGGCGGCCAACATGCGTAATGCGATATGCGCGACCCCAAAAACTTCAACGGTTCCGACGAGAGTGAACCCTCTATATAATATTTACTCTATGGTTAGTGTCAGTTACAAGGCTATTTTACGCGAGGCCGGGGTCCGTCACGGCCGAAATATCGTACACTCGACTCAGAAATCAGGTTCAGAAATCACAGAAATCAACTAGAAATAAGATGATTTCGAAATCAGAAATCACAAAAATACTAGTGAAAGGCTTGAATAGTGGGACTGTGGGAACGAATTTGTGACCTTTTTGCGTTTTTCTGACGATATTTCACAATTTTCACGGTATTCCGATTCCAAATTGCTCCAGAGTTTGAGTAAATGCTTTACAAACATTAAAATATACCAACACTGCTGTAACTGATATCTTCCGGAAATCTTGAAATCAGTGTTGAAATCAGTAGAAATCAAGAAATCAGTTCAGAAATCAAGTGATTTCGAAATCTCGTATTGGACGGTCGTGGCGGACCCCCTCGATTTTACGTTTCTTCAATCTTTAAAAATGACGTCACGTCAGTATGGAAGATGGAAACAAGTGGCGACCTTGTTCCACACTTCACTTCCTGTTTTGTCAAGAACGACAAACTTGGTCAGCAAAAGATGGTAAATTCATTCATTTTATCGCGTGAACTCATTATTCTTGGCAAATAATTAAAACATTAGTAAATATGATGTAAAGTGCTGTAAATATGGCTTTTGGCCGCATTTAATACGGCAATGCATCGCTTATATTTACACGTTTAATACACAGAATTCGGCAAAACATTCTGCGGACAAATTACAGACAGTTTATATGGAAACAACTAGAGTTACTAGACGTACATAAGAAGTGTTTTTAAATATTCTTCATTTAAATTTGTATTTAACAATGCTGTATGTGTTTCTGGTTGATACTGGAGTTATGCTGACTTTTGAAATGGAGTTAGCCATGGAAAGGTAAGGCCCAAATTGAGCACCTGTTACTGAATATTTTATAAAATTTATAACTGAAAGTAATAAAGTATATTATTCGTGTTCTTGTTATTATCGTTGAAGACGTTCATTGGTTTATTATGCACCAGTCAAAGTAAATCCCCACCTTTCCCAACCCGGGAAATGTGGGGAATTGGATTTTTCGGCATTGCAAAAACGGGCTGTTGTTCCCGATCCCGGAGCAAAAAATGAAGTCCAATGTCCCCACACGTCCCACCTGGTCTCCTTACTATTCTCTTTCAATCACTCCAAGTAAATGATAAAAAGTGCAAAGAACAAAACTCAAAATAACATCCCTGCTACTGTCCCCGACCTTCTATATAAGACAGCAACAGCGAGCACATTCCCTGTATATATGGGGGAACAACAAACTCGTAATACTAAGCGTTGTCCCCGCTTTCCCCCGCTATTTTCCGTGTTGGGGGAGGCGGGGATTTACAATGACTGGTGCATTACCGATAGACACTGTTATAAAATATGTTCAGAATAGATATTTTAAGAATTCTAATCAATATTTGGTAAATAGAAGAAGGTATTAAATTTGGGTAATTCCCAGGTAATCATGGTGTCAGATCTCAGCCTGGCTGCATTCTGTGCACAAAGCTTTGAATATCTCTCCGGCATACGTTGAGTAACAATACAGATTTGCATAACGGCATGAAGGCCTGTTCACACAATCCGATTTGTCGGATTCGATTGTCCTCTTGACATATGTGATTTGCTGACAAGAGTAAGGCTATTGGCTCATACCTGACGAAAAGTGTAGTTGTTGCTGTATTGTGTGAAATCACATACGTCAGGAGGAGAATCAGATCCAACAAATTGGATTGTGTGAACAGGCCTTGAGATCTTCTTTTCTAGCCAGTCTGGCATATTGGTTTATTTTTTCTATTACTACAGGAGTGTTGTATATTGCCTTCCTCGTGTGAAACTTTCACATTAGCAAGAGCATTTAGCAGGTTTCAATCTGATCAGCCAATCACATTTAACTACCGTAAATCCTAATGCTCATATCTGACCTAATTTAAACCATCAAATGCTTGTTACAAACCTTGAAGTTTTATGTGAGAAAAGAAAAAAAATTGATCTGCAACTGTTCATCCTTAGATGCAAGTCATGCAACCGATGCTAGTTTTATTGGAAAAGACTAACCAAAGTCAGAATAACTACCCTAATTTGTTATTTTACTCTTTCTAACACCAGATAATTTTTTTTGTTACACAGAAAGTCTAATTGAAAAACGTTTATTAACTCATTAACTGGTGGTAGTACCCTACCACTGATGAGTAAAATTGTCTGGCATTAGACAGAGTAAAATACTAAAGTAGGGCACATCTGGGCGCATTACCAGCTAATGGGTTAATAAAGTTTCCTTTTCAAACAGCCAATTACAATAAAATCATTTTTCCCAATAATAGAGAGCTTAAGCAAGCAACATTGTTGTCGTCACCAGGGCCGTTCAGAGGGGGGGCAAAGGGGCAATTTGCCCCGGGCCCCAGGCTTAAGGGGGACCCCAAAATGAAGAAGGGAGAAATAAATTTAAATATATTCAGGTAGAAAAAAATTAATATAATCAAAAGTTTAAAGATAAACTGTGCCCATGGGGAACAGGCCCCCCAACTTGATTTTTGCCCCAGGCCCCCAAATTTCTCTGAACGGCCCTGGTCGTCACCACATCACACATAAAACCCTAAAGATGGTGACCAGCACTATTGATTGGAATCATGAATGTGAAAATGCATAGATTGCATTAAAGCAGGAACTGAGCAAAACTGCTTCAAGATAAGCAAGAATTGCTTCAAAACTGCTGATGTCAAAATGAACAGCTCAACTACTGTATGTACACATGTATGTCAAAACATTGCATGCTTATGCTCTCTGATATTATGGATGCTCAAATTGTCATTGAG
Organism: Trachythela sp. YZ-2020; assembly: GCA_016169945.1. Lineage (NCBI taxonomy): Eukaryota > Metazoa > Cnidaria > Anthozoa > Malacalcyonacea > Clavulariidae > Trachythela > Trachythela sp. YZ-2020. Next base: position 3,512,738 of record JADLSH010000313.1, on the reverse strand, counting down.
GGGCAACAAAGTTATCCTGCCTGAGGAAACAAAATCAGTGTAACTAAAAGTGTAATTTATCATGTACACTTTGAAATAACTGGTACTAATTAAGTGCTCACAGTAAGTAGCATCGCCAGCTTAAAAAATGTAGGGTGGACAAACTAGCAAAAGTTTAAATATTAAGTCCCTGAAATGACATTTCCTGCATTTTAGGTTAAGATTTTACAAATTCTGAACAAGGCAAAACGTATAAAATACTCAAAAGAAAATACATTTCAGTTTTTACTTTTCATGTTAAGAGATAAATATGATAAAGTCTCAAAAATCAAGAGAACTTTTTCACAGTTCCATCATATTTCAAGAAGTATACGATGTCTGACGAGTATTTCACGAACTCAATGTCTAAATTTAGTTTGTTGCAAAAATTTGTGTGATACAAGCCCCGCAGCGACGAGTTTCCCGTCCTAAATTTATCGGTCTTTTGACGGAAAAGATGGATGTGTTTTCCGTCTTAGACGGGAAACGCATCATCAATTTAGATCAGACTCATGAATAATGACGGGTTTCAATAACTAAATTTGAAAAGAGACTGGGGATAGAAGTTTTCGTGGACTTTGGGATAAAAAAAAGTCGACGATAAAAAAGTGCAAGAACTGCCAAGAAGCGCACGGGAGGTCGTGATAATAAAAAAGTGAGAAACGTCTCCTAACTGAATCACCAACCACAATATATATATCAGATACTGTATGGCATCTTCATATAGATATTTCTTCACAGTAGCCCAACGCCATCCAGGTGCCAATTGCCAGTTGCTTAATTAGACAGCTTTAGCAAACACAACGCGACGTCAAAGAACACGTGAAAATGGCGTGATATGCCCATCTATGGATGTGCCCACGCCATTTTCATGCTTTGACGTCGCGTTGTGTTTGCTAAAGCTGTCTATTAACACATTAAAGGCACAAAGACATACTTACAGTAGCATTCTTAATTCCCTGACCTTTTAATCTGATGAAAACGGCAGACCCTAATTCACCCTGATGCAGCTTTTGTCTTGATGCTTGGTGATTTGGTTAACCAAGACCTCGGTAGAGACCTCGTTAGACCTCGTTTAACCCATTAAAGAACAAGGGTGAAGGGTGCATATCCATGTAGCATTTTATTATTTCAATGGTAGTATATTTAAAGTATGGAATGCAGTTAAGCTATACTTATGTTGAACAATTATAAAATTTCTAAATAATTCCATTTACTATATCAAATGATATATAGTGTTGAAACATTAATGAAGTCCATTGCATCCACATTCATGATCCCAATGGAAAAACAAGTATTAATAATGCAAGGAGGGGAAGCACTGGATCCGAGTCATCGTATTTGTAATTACTCAAGTGCAGGAACAGTAAGTAATTATTAATTATTAACTATAATTACCATTTTTATACCATGAATATAGTATGGAAATTGCATATTAGGTATACAGTACTGTCGATTTATGTGATTGGAATATTCTTTCCATAGCAGTGATTTCATGTGATCCTAATATTCTTTTATGACTTCCTTTATTTGTAGGAACACAATCCAATATTTCTATTCAGCAAAACAACCATTGAATCACTAATGCCACCTTCACCAAGTTTGAATTTAGGATCAGGTAGATTTTTAAAACATTCTCGTATTTCTTGATTGTAAAAGAATGGTAAACAAAATAATTTTTTTAAGAAAGGATCTTTGCATGCTTACTTTGAGTGTTTCTAGTTTGAATTTACCAAACACTGCAGATTTTCCCTGAGTATTCTGGTTTCCTAATGTACTAACAATGGACCAATTTGGATGACTCTTACTGGACCTCTAGTGAGAACAGTTTAGAGCTATCTAGCATAAATGCAGTTGATTTAATTTCGTTTAGACTTAAGTTTGTAATATCTTCATATTTATATATTGTTCAATACTTTATATTTGTTCAGAAACATCACTTAAGGAAGAAGTGGAAAGGTCACTGCAGTTACCTCCAACATACGAAACTCTTGTTTCCAGAGCAAAGCTAGCTATGGTATACCAACCAAATACATATAGAGATGGCTAAAATTTGTTTACAATTTTCCTGCCAGTTCACCTGCCCGCACATGTTATTTCGAGGAGTCTAATGATAGTATAACAGCCCGATTTTGGCGTGTTAAAACATTCCAAACCGTTCCAAATCCTAGCTGTACTCCACGATCAGACATGAGTCATGCGGTGGCAGTCAAGGACGCCCTTTAATAGTAGACCTTCGACTCGATCAGGTTAACGCCGTCCTTCGTAATTCAGCACAGTTCTCAGCTGCAAGTAAGGATGGTTAGTACACCCCCCACTCACATACTTACCACTTACAGTACTAGTGCATTAAGCACTCTTTCACTAAAAGTAAACTTTCTTATACACAACCAGATCAACATGTTGCTGCCATATTCATTTCAGTCATGTTAAAATAAATGGTGCATGTGAGTGAGTGAACGAATGAATGAACGAACGAACGAATGAATGAATACTCTCGATAAAGTACACAGTCAGAATGTAATGTTATATATTGCAAGATTTGCAATTAACATAGTTAAATGTTACTTTTATTCCATCACTTGTAGAGATTCCAGGATATGGGAGCTGAGTTATTGCAAAGTTGTGTTACCCTTATTAACGAACAGCATCTCCAAAGACAAGGTTGGCTAGCTGTGGTTGCTAACTTAGAGAATATTGCTAGGTATTACAGAGCTTTATAGAATTACCTATTTTTTACACACCCGCTATCGTATCCAAAGGAGTATTGTCCCGCGGGTCAAACATACACGTTTGCTATATCGAGTGCTAAGACCATATCGTCAGTAAGAGACGGACCATGGATTTCCCTTGTATTTTGAGCGCAAGAAATCGCACCTTCGGGACTCTTCATGTTTCTCTGAAGATGGTTCTGTAATAGAATCGAAACACTGCACATCCTGGCATGAATAGTGTTTAAGTCGTCTTGAAAATATTTCTTCGCCTCCAATCCTTGTTGGCTCGATAGCTGAATACATGCAACGGCGGACATCATCCCGCTCGAGTCAACGATTACAGTTGACATCGGCAGTGGGAGAAATCGTGTTGGAAATTTCTTTCATGAAAACGAGGTTCCGTGGTTTTCATAGATACAGTAGTATTGTTTTCCATGCTGTGTGATTTTATTGTGATTTCCTATGTTTTACTTTGTTTCAACAGCACGTTTGAAACTAGAGGAAGCATCCTAGAACAAAATTATACAGAATTTTTGGAGATAATTCCTCAGTATAGATCACTACTTGACAGGTAAATACTATGTACAATAGAGCTCACTGATCTCGTAACACGGAAAAGGACTGGGACTAGTTGTCGAATAGGAATACTGCTAATTTCTTTTGTATTTTGCTCTTGAATTATTAACAAATGATTTATTACCCTGGCACCGGTTGTTCAAAAGCCGGTTAACGCTAACCCCGGGTTAAATTTTAATCTGCTGTTCTGGTTTGTATAGTTTACATGTTTGTTTATTTCAAAACTTTATAAACAAAAACTTCTATCGCCCAGTACAAGCTTGATAGGAAAAAGTGTTCATATTAATATAACCGATGTCAGGAACTTGTATGAAAGTTACCACTAACCCAGGGTTAAGTTAACCGGCTTTTGAACAACCGGCCCCTGGGGCCGGTTGTTGAAACCTCAATTAACCCTAACATTGGGTTAACCCACTGTTTCATATTGTGTATTTCTGCACGCCAGTTTATTACAACACTTCCATTGATCCAGACAAGATTTTTGGGAAAATATTTCCTTGTTAATGAACAAGCTGTTGGGAAACTTTAAAGTGTTTTTTCTACTTTAAGATTTTTTGCTTTAAATTTTTTTGTTAATCGTGGATTAAATGAACCGGCTTTCGAAAAACCGGCTCCTAGATTTTTATTCCTGTTGCACGCTCGCCGTTAGATCTGTTATATAGACTTGTATAATATTGTATGCGAAAATTTATGAACAGTGCAGTGCATGTACAGTACCTTCGTGTATAGTACCTTTTATTTGATTTAGTATTTATATAATGGAATTTCAAGCATTGAATTTAATCGACCATCATTTCATATTATTTCCTCTAAATAATATTGTGTTTTATTGTTTTCGTCTTATTTTAGTTTTCAAGACGTTATTGAACAACTTTCCAAACTTCCGGTGTTTCCATGTTTGATCAAAGATGACATGAAATCACTTATACCTACAGATAAAGGACCCACCCTTTTGGACTGGATAAATGCTCAAGTACACTATAATATTCAACATTAGATATAACAAATAAACATTTTATCTGATAACAAAAACTCAAAAAGTTAATTTAGCTAAGCAGAATTTAATTATTTATGTGATTTTATAGAGAAGCATGAAGACGATACCCCTCCTATTATTGCTTAAATAGTTCTTAAAATGGCAATCAGAGCATTGACATGTCTTTTTTATGAAAGTTATTGAATAGGATGCATTCTTAGCAGTTACGAAATGTAAATCCTATATCCAGAGGTAACGCAGTATGCCCAGTATGTCATGTGTGATAAAGCTTGTATCGCGTATATTTATTGTTTAGGATGAAAGAAATAGTCTTGAAGATATGGTTCGCCAGTGCATCGATGCTTTGGGGCAATTTCAAGACTCTTCATTACTTGAGATACAGGAAGACCAGAAACAAGTACTCGGTAAGTGAAAATCGCAGTTTAGTGTATTTTCTTTTCTTGCAATGCTCTCACCAAGCGCATATGATACAACGCAGTGACGTCTGCGGGTACAGACCTATACTGTATATGGAAGCTACATTACAAGGGTCAGTGGTCAAGCACGAAAGTTTGATCTCTTTTGACACTTCGCAATTTATGAACCTCTTAATGTTTACTAAACCAATGAATGTCTGAATAAATTTCAAAAAGTCACTAACGCCAGCGCCGATTGTTTAAAGCGCGTGTTTAAATCAGGCTATCCAAGTGCAGAAATCTTCCACAAAAAGGTAGGAGTCCTGCCTGCACTAGTCATAAACGCAAGTCTGTGTTTATCAAAGCTCGACGTACAGGTTGCCTAAGTACAGTCGTCCTAGTTTTCAAAGTCAAGCAGATGGATCCTGACCAAGTATACTTTTTATTTGAAAGAGAAGGCAAATTTGGGTTGCCCAAGAGAGATAATTAAATTATGCTGTATCTCGTTTTCAGGAGATGTTTCTAACAAAAATATAAAAGAAATTGGTGGTTTAGAAGAAAGATTGAGTATGTTGTCAAATCTTTGTGATAAAGCTCGTACACTGGGTCAAGAACAATCTGATATGGCACAGGTAATTTTGTTTTCCCAGTTTTGTTAAAGTGCACAATAGTATAATTATCGTATAACAGAGATACACTATTGGGTGCCAGTGTAGGTATAGCGATGAACAATATTCATGAGCTTGGTTGAAGGATCTGACGACCTAAGAAATATAGCAAGATCTTCCACGTTTCGAGCGAAGGCCCTTCACTAACTTCAAGACGAAGAGCCTTTTTCAGATAGTTAGATTCTTTCAACCATCGATAAGCTCGTTTGTAAGGTTAGTTAACATTAAGTGACGTCGCTGTGATCAAATAAATTTGACATTCTAAACCAACATTTTGGACGATGTACATGATGAGTGCCAATATTCTTATGATGTTCGGAGTCATTAGGAAACTTTATACTTAAAATATTTGTAGGATGAGATCAAACTGCCTCAAAAATATAACAAGAACTTCGACATTTCGAGCGCGAAGGCTCTGCCTAAAAATGCAATAAATAATTCATAAGTACGGTTATAAAATTTATGATATACTTCAGTTTTTTCGACATTCCAATGATTGTTTAAATCACACATTTTACCCAGAAAGATAAACTGTGAATTTGGAATCAATTTTTCATCATTGTTTCGACGTTTTAACATCATCGTTTTTAGTCATAGGTTGCCTATGATACAGTAAGTTAAAAATGTTTCAGCGATTTTTTCATGTGTATATTTGAGTCTGTCGGTACGGCATTTTTGTTAGGTCATTACGATATAAAAGTCGTGATTAGCGTGCAAAACTTACCTAGCTGGTAGAAAGTACGTTTTTATGAGATTAAATGACATCACAGAGAGCGCGCTAATTAATTACCCATCATACTTTGGGGACGCAAGCTTTGACGTAATAATCAACTTTGTCATAATTGGCTGACTGCGGGAGAGAGTACATTACGTCTTTCGTAGTAGAAATTCCTTCATTTATTTAAAATGGCGAGTAATGAAAATCAAAGTAATATGTCAATGGTTCAATACCAGTTAAAAGAAGCTTTCGAATGTCAGGAGAAGAACAAGCGAGTTCTTCGAGAACTTCTGAAAATAAAAATCTTCAATGATCAGAGAAGTCTTGATTCTCTGATCGAAAGCACGAAAAAGAAATTGAGTGAAGATGACTTGAATAAAGAACTCCGAAAACAGTCGAAGCATGACAGGCAGAATGGTAAGAATAATTCTAAATGACTAAATATTTTATAATAAAAATTACAATGTTCGCAATGATTCACGGCGTGCATTTTTTGCGCGAATTCAACTAACCTTCCCGTTGCTATGCAACTATCTTATTAGCTGCATACGCTATTTGCGCGCGCTAACTTTCGACATAATTGCGCATGCAGTGTTTACTTGATTTGAATGTTAACACAATAACACAAAACTGACAGAAAGAGACAGATTATATTATTTGTTAGTGATTTTAAATTTCGTTTATTTTTGTAGACCTGAAATATCTTGGATTTATGCTGGATTTGTCAGTAGAACAAGAAAAATCTCCTGACTGCAGTGAAAGCGTTGATTTAAATGTGAAAGATAGCATAAAAAGTCCTACCAACGTTCCTGATGGTAAAAGATCTGTTGATAAGAAGGTGACAGATACAAAACCCGATTTTGCTCATGAAACCAGCAAAGAAACTGGCGATCATCTGGGAAACAAGAAGAGAAATTCCGAATCTGGTGGGCCTCGTGAGAATGAAGAACTTTCAACAAAAGAGAAAGAAACAAAACCTGTCAGTTCTAAAGTTGACGAAGGAAGCATAAATGAAATTCCTGTTGGAAATACTCTTACACCACCACCAAGACAAAAAGATGCGGTAGTTTCAGTGAAGGACAACATGGAGTCTTTGTGTGAAGAATCTACAGATAGTTCAAGTCATCAGACATCGGACGAGTCGTCCAGTATTCCAATGTTAGAAGCAATGGCTGAGGCCGTTCCGATGCTTTATGCAGTACCAGTCGGACAAAAACCTCTGACAAAGGATTTTGATACGGACAACAAGCTTCAAGGAGACGACATGGAACTCTCTGACGAACTGAATGAAAAGGAACGATTAAATCATATTTTCACTGCAGCTGATGGCATCGAGCTTACTAGTGATTGTAATGAAAACTGTCATGATCAGATGAATGCTTTAGGAAACGAGTGTCATCATGCAGGAGAGGTGAGCAATAAAACCGTTCACCAGCCTCCGTTGTGGACCATTCCTGAGTTCATCATTGCGCTTTGCTCTGATAATCACCCACCAAACCAGGAAGGAAAACAAACTGAATTACTTGCTGTTGATAGTGGTGCGAAAATAGCCGGAGAGGAAGAATCCGCAGATGTTGAATTCTCGAGGAATGGCTGTCATGTTCCATCTTGTAGACAGAGCTGTTTCAATGTGCGAAAGACCAACTATGTCCACGTACCTGGGACTGAGGCTAATTCCACCCTGGTGTTGAGTGCCGGGTCTCCACCTGGGTGTGAGGAGCCTCGTTCTGGGTATGAGGACATCGAAAGTGTTTTGCCTCTGGAGCAGGTGTTTACTGACAGCCATCTTCAAGCGACAAGCGTGGAAAAAGTCGCTCGTGATTCTGATGATGCAGTTCCAGAGATGAACAGTATTGAAAATACTGATGATGAGGTAAATAATAGATAAGTCTTGTATTTTGCTTCATTAAACCTTAAACACATCTTGTCAACAAGATGTATTCGCAACAGACTTTGTCAACAAGTTGCTACAAGGTTGTCACTCACAAATTGTTAACAAGTTGTTAAACTGCAGGACGATAAAAAGTATTTGAAACAATTTGTATAACAAGTCTGTTGAGTCAACAACCTTGTAGCAAGTTGTCAACAAGCCGTTGATAACATGTGAATAAGCTGGGAACACATCCTGATAACAAGTTGGTTGTTGAAACAGTAGTGGTATAAGTCTGCTGCAGGTTTGTTTCAACTTGCGCGTTTTTACGTGTGTACCAGACGTCTCGCTAATTTCGACCAGGCGGAAAATAGAGGAGCTAATAACAACACGTTAGCCAAAGGCAAAGTTATGGTCGTATATATCTATTTAATCGAACGTCTTACTTAAACTGCAGCATTATATTACCTACTACCATAGTAATGTGTAACTGTCGGCAAAATGTCTTCACGCGCAATCTTCGGAAACAATAACTACGGAATAATCTATGTATGCATAGTGCGTCTTTTAACAATGACATATCTTTTGCTAGAGTAAATCAACCAATACTGCAAAGACAAGATTCTCAATCACAGCATTAGACCAAGATGAGAGAGTAAACCCCCTTCATGTTTATGCTAAAGTAGTAATTTTGAACCAAAAGAAGGATGATGATTCTGACAATGGCAACTGTAATGTTGACGTCTCGTATAATGTTATGAAAACTTCTGCCACCTCAGGAAGATCTCCACAATGTCAAATTGGAGACCATGATGATCACTTTGGTAAGTTCGTGTTATGTGAATTTAAATTTTCTTGTCACTGTCCCAGACTCTGTATAAAATCATAGACGTGTACTGAAATAGAGGCCTTGTTACATTTTTTTAATGGTAGGTTAGTAAGAAAAACGTCGGCGAAGTAAAACGTGGGCCATGCTCTCAATTTCTCTGCGAGTACTTTTTAAATAACATGGGCATGGCTCTGTGTCAGAAATTGCGTTGCAGTTCTCATGTAACATGATCTTATTATTACGATGTCTCCCGAAACGCTGCTGTACATCTATATACTGTATTAAACATTTTTGTGAAGAGATGTGCACGTAGAAAAATTGACGGTGTTGACATTAACGGTATATGAGACGTGATATATGAAAGTTGAATTCTTGACTTTATTTTGCAGACGAAATTGTTGTGTTAACTAGCTGTGGTTTAAATATGAAGAAGGAAAACAAAAAATATAAATCCAAGAAGGAAAAGAAGAAGGCGAATACAGAAAAGAAGGCAGATGAAAAGGAGAACATGTCTAAAGCTGAGAAGAAGAGTATTCAAGAAGATAAACTTTTGAAAACAACGTTCACCAAATTCCGTCAGAGACTTCGTAATTTATTCGGCTGCTGTTTTCATCATCAAGAAAGGGATGAGTTGGAATGTTGACATTAATATGGGAAAGCAACCGAATGACATTAATATCATGAAGTATATTTTTTGTATTACTGTATATAATGTAAAGTAAGGTTAAAAGTTTGAATATAAGGTTTACATATCTATACTGTATATATCTTTCCCGTTGTTGGTTCACATTATTCGACATGAAGTAGGGTGAGCCATCATACTTTACATTTTGCTTTGGAAGTGATTGACAATCGCAATTGCTTTTGCGTACAGTGTTGATGTGTAATACAGTGTCTCATGGGACACGAGGAGTTTGTTAAACTGTTGTACTTTTAAACACCGAAAATTGTGTTGAATGCGAAGCCCTTGACTAACTTCAAGACGAAGAGCCTTTTTCAGATAGTTAGATTCTGTCAACCAAGCTCGTTTGTAAGGTTAGTTAACATTAAGTGACGTCGCTGTGATCAAATAAATTTGACATTCTAAACCAACATTTTGGACGATGTACATGATGAGTGCCAATATTCTTATGATGTTCGGAGTCATTAGGAAACTTTATACTTAAAAGATTTGTAGGATGAGATCAAACTGCTAATATGGCAAGAAATTCGACATTTCGAGCAAAGGCTCTTCCTAAAAATTCAATTAATAATTCATAAGTACGGTTATAAAATTGATGATATACTTCAGTTTTTTCGACATTCCAATGATTGTTTAAATCACACATTTTACCCAGAAAGATAAACTGTGAATTTGGAATCAATTTTTCATCATTGTTTCGACGTTTTAACATCATCGTTTTTAGTCATAGGTTGCGTATGATACAGTAAGTTAAAAATGTTTCAGCGATTTTTTCATGTGTATATTTGAGTCTGTCGGTACGGCATTTTTGTTAGGTCATTACGATATAAAAGTCGTGATTTGCGTGCAAAACTTACCTAGCTGGTAGAAAGTACGTTTTTATGAGATTAAATGACATCACAGAGAGCGCGCTAATTAATTACCCATCATACTTTGGGGACGCAAGCTTTGACGTAATAATCAACTTTGTCATAATTGGCTGACTGCGGGAGAGAGTACATTACGTCTTTCGTAGTAGAAATTCCTTCATTTATTTAAAATGGCGAGTAATGAAAATCAAAGTAATATGTCAATGGTTCAATACCAGTTAAAAGAAGCTTTCGAATGTCAGGAGAAGAACAAGCGAGTTCTTCGAGAACTTCTGAAAATAAAAATCTTCAATGATCAGAGAAGTCTTGATTCTCTGATCGAAAGCACGAAAAAGAAATTGAGTGAAGATGACTTGAATAAAGAACTCCGAAAACAGTCGGAGCATGACAGGCAGAATGGTAAGAATAATTCTAAATGACTAAATATTTTATAATAAAAATTACAATGTTCGCAATGATTCACGGCGTGCATTTTTTGCGCGAATTCAACTAACCTTCCCGTTGCTATGCAACTATCTTATTAGCTGCATACGCTATTTGCGCGCGCTAACTTTCGACATAATTGCGCATGCAGTGTTTACTTGATTTGAATGTTAACACAATAACACAAAACTGACAGAAAGAGACAGATTATATTATTTGTTAGTGATTTTAAATTTCGTTTATTTTTGTAGACCTGAAATATCTTGGATTTATGCTGGATTTGTCAGTAGAACAAGAAAAATCTCCTGACTGCAGTGAAAGCGTTGATTTAAATGTGAAAGATAGCATAAAAAGTCCTACCAACGTTCCTGATGGTAAAAGATCTGTTGATAAGAAGGTGACAGATACAAAACCCGATTTTGCTCATGAAACCAGCAAAGAAACTGGCGATCATCTGGGAAACAAGAAGAGAAATTCCGAATCTGGTGGGCCTCGTGAGAATGAAGAACTTTCAACAAAGAGAAAGAAACAAAACCTGTCAGTTCTAAAGTTGACGAAGGAAGCATAAATGAAATTCCTGTTGGAAATACTCTTACACCACCACCAAGACAAAAGATGCGGTAGTTTCAGTGAAGGACAACATGGAGTCTTTGTGTGAAGAATCTACAGATAGTTCAAGTCATCAGACATCGGACGAGTCGTCCAGTATTCCAATGTTAGAAGCAATGGCTGAGGCCGTTCCGATGCTTTATGCAATACCAGTCGGACAAAAACCTCTGACAAAGGATTTTGATACGGACAACAAGCTTCAAGGAGACGACATGGAACTCTCTGACGAACTGAATGAAAAGGAACGATTAAATCATATTTTCACTGCAGCTGATGGCATCGAGCTTACTAGTGATTGTAATGAAAACTGTCATGATCAGATGAATGCTTTAGGAAACGAGTGTCATCATGCAGGAGAGGTGAGCAATAAAACCGTTCACCAGCCTCCGTTGTGGACCATTCCTGAGTTCATCATTGCGCTTTGCTCTGATAATCACCCACCAAACCAGGAAGGAAAACAAACTGAATTACTTGCTGTTGATAGTGGTGCGAAAATAGCCGGAGAGGAAGAATCCGCAGATGTTGAATTCTCGAGGGATGGCTGTCATGTTCCATCTTGTAGACAGAGCTGTTTCAATGTGCGAAAGACCAACTATGTCCACGTACCTGGGACTGAGGCTAATTCCACCCTGGTGTTGAGTGCCGGGTCTCCACCTGGGTGTGAGGAGCCTCGTTCTGGGTATGAGGACATCGAAAGTGTTTTGCCTCTGGAGCAGGTGTTTACTGACAGCCATCTTCAAGCGACAAGCGTGGAAAAAGTCGCTTGTGATTCTGATGATGCAGTTCCAGAGATGAACAGTATTGAAAATACTGATGATGAGGTAAATAATAGATAAGTCTTGTATTTTGCTTCATTAAACCTTAAACACATCTTGTCAACAAGATGTGTTCGCAACAGACTTTGTCAACAAGTTGCTACAAGGTTGTCACTCACAAATTGTTAACAAGTTGTTAAACTGCAGGACGATAAAAAGTATTTGAAACAATTTGTATAACAAGTCTGTTGAGTCAACAACCTTGTAGCAAGTTGTCAACAAGCCGTTGATAACATGTGAATAAGCTGGGAACACATCCTGATAACAAGTTGGTTGTTGAAACAGCAGTGGTATAAGTCTGCTGCAGGTGTGTTTCAACTTGCGCGTTTTTACGTGTGTACCAGGCGACTCACTAATTTCGAGCAGGCGGGAAAAATTAGGGAGCACTAATAACGCACGGTTAGCCAAAGGCAAAGTTATGGTCGTATATATCTATTTAATCGAACGTTTTACTTAACCTGCAGCATTATATTACCTACTACCATAGTAATGTCTAACTGTCGGCAAAATGTCTTCACGCGCAATCTTCACAGGAATGCCTGGGAAACAATAACTACGGAATAATCTATGTATGCATAGTGCGTCTTTTAACAATGACATATCTTTTGCTAGAGTAAATCAACCAATACTGCAAAGACAAGATTCTCAATCACAGCATTAGACCAAGATGAGAGAGTAAACCCCCTTCATGTTTATGCTAAAGTAGTAATTCTGAACCAAAAGAAGGATGATGATTCTGACAATGGCAACTGTACTGTTGACGTCTCGTATAATGTTATGAAAACTTCTGCCACCTCAGAAAGATCTCCACAATGTCAAATTGGAGACCATGATGATCACTTTGGTAAGTTCGTGTTATGTGAATTTAAATTTTCTTGCCACTGTCCCAGACTCTGTATAAAATCATAGACGTGTACTGAAATAGAGGCCTTGTTACATTTTTTTAATGGTAGGTTAGTAAGAAAAACGTCGGCGAAGTAAAACGTTGGCCATGCTCTCAATTTCTCTGCGAGTACTTTTTAAATAACATGGCCATGGCTCTGTGTCAGAAATTGCGTTGCAGTTCTCATGTAACATGATCTTATTATTACGATGTCTCCCGAAACGCTTCTGTACATCTATATACTCTATTAAACATTTTTTTGAAGAGTTGTGCACGTAGAAAAATTGACGGTGTTGACATTGACGGGATATGAGACGTGATATATGAAAGTTGAATTCTTGACTTTATTTTGCAGACGAAATTGTTGTGTTAACTAGCAGTGGTTTAAATAGGAAGAAGGAAAACAAGAAATATAAATCCAAGAAGGAAAAGAAGAAGGCGAATACAGAAAAGAAGGCAGATAAAAAGGAGAACATGTCTAAAGCTGAGAAGAAGAGTATTCAAGAAGATAAACTTTTGAAAACAAAGTCCACCAAATTCCGTCAGAGACTTCGTAATTTATTCGGCTGCTGTTTTCATCATCAAGAAAGGGATGAGTTGGAATGTTGACATTAATATGGGAAAGCACCCGAATGACATTAATATAATGAAGTATATTTTTTGTATTACTGTATATAATGTAAAGTAAGGTTGTTAAAAGTTTGAATATAAGGTTTACATATCTATAGTGTATTAAGAAGTAAATTTAAAAATTAAAACAATTTTTTCATCGAGTGTTTTGTCACAGATAATGCATGGTCATACATGCACTGGTTTAGAATAATTATAATCCTCCGTGCATTACAATATATAAATTTCTGTCGAAAAAGTTTCACTTTCCCTTGGTAACGTTTAATTCAATCACTGAAATAATATCTTTGAACGCGTTCCTTGTCATGAATCACGGTACCGCCTTTATTATCCTTAAAAATCCGACATGCTAAATATTACCAGGAGTAAGCATGCTCTGAAACCGCGTGAAGATCCTCGTCCAGACAAATGTTTGACGGAGAAGAGCTATAGTTTTGAACACTTTCTATTATTTCTATTTATGTCTATTATTTCAATGGTTTCAACTGCTAAACAAAACAGCATATATCTTCCCCGTTGTTGGTTTACATTATTCGACATGAAGTATAGGGTGAGCCATGATACTTTACATTTTGCTTTGGAAGTGTGGAGAATCGAAATTGCTTTTGCGTACACTGTTGATGTGTAATACAGTGTCTCATGGGACACGAGGAGTTTGTTAAACTGTTGTACTTTTAAACACCGAAAATTGTGTTGAATGCGCACGATAAAAAGTATTATGCTCGGTTAAAACATCGTTTAAAAGTACTTGGTTTTCAAGTTACAGTTTGTTTCTTTTTGTTCAGGGATTTTCTCAGAACCAGGTGCGTGCTCAAAATATCGGAGATCCATCTGTATTACCAGATCTTTGTTCTAGTCATCAAGCTCAACTCTCACTCATGATGCACAACCATTCACAATTGAGGTAAATGTTTATGCAGCTGAATCCTGGCTAGGGTGAAGACTGGCTAGGTTTTGTGTCGCCCATATCTGATAAGGCTATAATTTAGCCTTATATATAGCTCACCTAATTATGTATAGCTTTAGAATGTTTGGATCGATACAGGGTTAAAACTTGATTGAGTATCCATTGGGTTTACAATGATGCCGAAAGTCAGCCATTATACCTTTAAGGGACCACTGATAACCTTACTAACGTATTATAGTTAAGATTTGTTGTTTATATATGAAAACAATATATTTATCTGGTATTTTTAAAACGTTAAAAAGAAATAGTGACATTATCCCTGCATGTACATTAGTAATTGTAGATTTTTAACAGTAGCGGGTACTGGGGAAATCGCACCCCCTCCCTCCTCCCTACCCCCTCTTCCTAATAACTTCTGAAGGCCTTTGAATGATAACTGTTTAACTGTGGAACAAAGCTGTAACTTATGATTTTACAAACAATGAAAGCCTTCGTATGATATAATGAATGCAAATGAGCATGAAATTTGCAGTAACGTGAGTGCAGAATATGTTGCTAACCTAAATTCGCACCCCCAATATCTCGCCACTGTTTCTAATATCTCGCCACTGTTTCTAATATCTCGCCACTGTTTCTAATATCTCGCCACTGTTTCTAATATCTCGCCACTGTTTCTAATATCTCGCCACTGTTTATAATATCTCGCCACTGTTTATAATATCTCGCCACTGTTTATAATATCTCGCCACTGTTTCTAATATCTCGCCACTGTTTCTAATATCTCGCCACTGTTTCTAATATCTCGCCACTGTTTCTAATAACTCGCCACTGTTTCTAATATCTCGCCACTGTTTCTAATATCTCGCCACTGTTTCTAATATCTCGCCATTGTTTCTAATATCTCGCCACTGTTTCTAATATCTCGCCACTGTTTCTAATATTTCGCCACTGTTTCTAATATTTCGCCACTGTTTCTAATATTTCGCCACTGTTTCTAATATCTCGCCACTGTTTCTAATATCTCGCCACTGTTTCTAATATCTCGCCACTGTTTCTAATATTTCGCCACTGTTTCTAATATCTCGCCACTGTTTCTAATATTTCGCCACTGTTTCTAATATCTCGCCACTGTTTCTAATATCTCGCCACTGTTTCTAATATCTCGCCACTGTTTCTAATATCTCGCCACTGTTTCTAATATCTCGCCACTGTTTCTAATATCTCGCCACTGTTTCTAATATCTCGCCACTGTTTCTAATATCTCGCCACTGTTTCTAATAACTCGCCACTGTTTCTAATATCTCGCCACTGTTTCTAATATCTCGCCACTGTTTCTAATATCTCGCCACTGTTTCTAATATTTCGCCACTGTTTCTAATATCTCGCCACTGTTTCTAATATCTCGCCACTGTTTCTAATATCTCGCCACTGTTTATAATATCTCGCCACTGTTTCTAATATCTCGCCACTGTTTCTAATATCTCGCCACTGTTTCTAATATCTCGCCACTGTTTCTAATATCTCGCCACTGTTTCTAATAACTCGCCACTATTTCTAATAACTCGCCACTGTTTCTAATATCTCGCCACTGTTTCTAATATCTCGCCACTGTTTCTAATATCTCGCCACTGTTTCTAATAACTCGCCACTGTTTCTAATATCTCGCCACTGTTTCTATAAATATCTCGCCACTGTTTCTAATATCTCGCCACTGTTTCTAATATCTCGCCATTGTTTCTAATATCTCGCCACTGTTTCTAATATTTCGCCACTGTTTCTAATATTTCGCCACTGTTTCTAATATCTCGCCACTGTTTCTAATATCTCGCCACTGTTTCTAATATCTCGCCACTGTTTCTAATATTTCGCCACTGTTTCTAATATTTCGCCACTGTTTCTAATATCTCGCCACTGTTTCTAATATCTCGCCACTGTTTCTAATATCTCGCCACTGTTTCTAATATCTCGCCACTGTTTCTAATAACTCGCCACTGTTTCTAATATCTCGCCACTGTTTCTAATATCTCGCCACTGTTTCTAATATCTCGCCACTGTTTCTAATATCTCGCCACTGTTTCAAATATCTCGCCACTGTTTATAATATCTCGCCACTGTTTATAATATCTCGCCACTGTTTAATCGCACTTCACTCATACAAATTTTGTTCTGCTTTCTTTAGAGATATTCGGAGAAGATGCGCCAAAGCAAAAGATGAGCTTTCTGAAAACTTGCACGCCGCCTCAGGTATTGATTCAGCTTGTTGACGGAGTACTTTTCAATTATTACAGTATACTATATGCAAAGATAGGATGAGATTGCTTATCTTCATTTTTGTATGAAATACTGTAATGTACTGTAATACCTTGATGGATGCAGCCTGATCTGATAGATTGGATGGGTTCTGAACGGACGCTGGTCATGGTGCAATGCGCGACCATCGACTGATATGGTTGCCTTGATTTATTTAT
Source organism: Trachythela sp. YZ-2020 (assembly GCA_016169945.1). Lineage (NCBI taxonomy): Eukaryota > Metazoa > Cnidaria > Anthozoa > Malacalcyonacea > Clavulariidae > Trachythela > Trachythela sp. YZ-2020. Next base: position 3,495,667 of record JADLSH010000313.1, on the reverse strand, counting down.
AAAAGTTATTTAAAAACGATAGCCCTTCAGCTATTGCTGCTTTTCAAGGGATCGTTTGATATAATACTATAAAATATTATTAACTATTTACACAAATAAGTCATGTTAGATGAAACAATATTGATTACTCATGTTGCAATATTTATGAGCATCATCAACAGTCATTTAATCTGTGGGAAAATAATTGTCGATTAAACTTTTAAAATGAATTGTTGATAGTTGCTCATACCCGTTGACAATGTCAATGGGTAAGTTGTTCCAGGCACAAGCTCCTCGGTATGAAAAGGATATTTTCATAAAATTAGTTTTAGGTTTACCTAAATGTTGCTCCGCATTTCGTAATTGTTATTTTGGCTATGAGAGAACATGTTAGAGACGTACTCCGACGCAATACAACGGATAGCCTTGAATGTCATTAAAATTTCCCTTTTCATAAGAGTAGACTCAATTGGAGTCCATCCTAGAAACCGAAAGATTGTTTTTGACCTTATTTCGTAGTTTGAACTAGTTATGACACGAGCGGCCCTTTTTTGCATCTTGTACAATTTCTCAAGATTCGTTCGATTTCCGTCATTCCAGACGGACGAACAATATGTAAAGTAAGGGACTACTAAAGAGTTGTACATACGAATTAATTCATTTTTGAGATACAAAAGCTTTAGCTCTTCTCAGAAGAGCCACAGCACTCGAAAGTTTCTTACATTAAGCATTAGTGTGTTCCTTCCATTTTAATTCTTCGTCAATTATAATCCCCAAGACCTCTTTCTGTTTAACTTGATCAATAAGTGAGTCATTAATTAGTATTTGGAGGTTTTCAGGGATTTGGTTTAATTTTCTTTTTGAGGCTATTAACATAAATTCAGTTTCCTCAGTATTTAATGTTAATTTGTTGGCCTCGAGCCATTTACTTACATTACTCAAGTCGGAGTTTAATTTGTATTCAATTTCTGCAGTTGACACTCCAGAACACGTCAAGTTTGTGTCGTCTGCAAACATTGATGCTTGAGTGTGTTTGATGTTCAGAGAGGGCACCCAAATCGCCAAAATTGGAACTGTTTTGGGGACTTTCTCTATGAATGCAAATATATGAATGCAAATGGTCCTGTTCACCGAGAAGCCGAATGATAAACATATCGACACTATTTATGAAATTTTATTTTATTTTTTAGAACGACCTTGCCAAATCCCGAAAGATGGGATTTAGAAAGAAGTTAGGGTCCTTCTTGCCCAAGCCTATTCTCGTTCCCGAGAAGCCCTGGAAACGAGAATGACCAAGCCTAGATACACCCCCCCCCCCTGTAAATCATCCTTGATCTAATAAATGTAATAAATCTTGTGTTGTTAAGGTGGGTTTTGATGATTGAAAAAAAGATTTGTGATTGTGACAACAAGTTGGTGATGTATCATGAAAGTATGAAACGGATGAAAAAACGGTAATGTATTAAGAGTATGTCTCGGCGCATGTTGTGTAGAAATCTAGTTAACATGTTATGTAGTGACTAGGTCTGTACAGTACTTAACTTGATTACCTGCTTCTTGCTATTTTGACAGAATAGAAATTCTGGAACAAATCAATGTTGCTCCTCGTATTTACGCTTTGACTGTTAAAGAAGTTGTACGAAGGCGAGAATTTACATCGCATTTTGCAAAGGTGAATTATTAATCTATGCATGTGAAGCAGATATCATGTTCAAGGCCTGATCACACACATGTTAACTTGCCTTGTAAGGAGATGAGCTTGTACAGTATGTTTGCTCGTCTTGTGTATTGAATTACTTGATGAACTAGGTGCAACTCCTTTTTGTTTTCACTGAATACAACCATATGATACAACACGATTTCCCGCACGTCGATTCCTTGAATTTCGCAACTCCCAGCCGCTTGCAACCGCCAGCTGTTTGACGTTTTCAAAGCATTCTGGTTGTTGTACATTGTAAGTGCAATAAATAAAACAGACTTGGGACTGGTACATAGAGAACGAAGAGCTTTTCGCTACATCTTTCTTAATTTATACATAATTTATTGCTTTCATGTTTAAACATAATTTAGCTACCCCCTGTATGCTGTTTATGATAAAAAAAATTCTGTTCGCCAACTCTTGTTTGACTGGCCGTAGCTATGTAATTTCTATATAGATATTTTCACGTTACTTTAATGATAACTTGATAATTTTTAAATTTTTACTAGTGGGCCAAAGAAGTTTCCGAACAATCTAACGGAGTTTATAAAGAAGAGATTGCCAGCCGTCATGAATACTTGCATTTCGTTGGTAAGTCATCGTTGAATTTTTCTTTATTTCGGAAAATTCTAACTTGTATTTCTTGTGGGTTTTTTCCGCTTGATATACCTCTTGCTTTTTGTAACAACAACTGATCCACAGCCGACAGCGGCTTGCATGGCAGTATGGTCGTAGATCTTAATGATATCCAAATTTTAGGAGACTCTCATTTTGTTTAATGATTGTTTCCATTATACGTCATGACTAAAGCCCTGAGCATGGCAAATAAGAAACGCTGTTTCGTAGCTATGTTTCTTGAAAGTTGGCAAGCCAGGAAACATTGTTTCAGCAACAAAAATCACACTTGAAGGGTAGGCAAACAGGGAAGCACTCAAAGAAACATCGAAATATGCAAATGTTTCCACAACAATGGTTTTCTAGTTGCCCATGGCTTAATGTGAATTCTTAACATAATTATCGAAATATTTAATTGAGATATGAAATCATCAAAAGGCTTTTATTATAGAATGACACTGCTTTTATCATCGACAGGTTCAAGCCAAACTAAATGCTGTAAAGGAGTCAAACGCGACGTTAAAATAATGGTGAAATAAGTACTTATAATGGTTTACTGCAATCTGGTGGCAGTCTAAACAACCAATCAAATTCATGTAGCAGTCCTGTTAGCAGTATAAGTGGATTTAGTGTTGGATCAGGAAGAGTGGATGAGGCTGTTGATGATTTTAAGGTAAACAGATCGAAAGTATATATACTGCTTACACGTTTTAGTACATCGCAATGGAGAGATGCAAAGACGTATTCTACCCTTTTGCAGAGATATGGTTTTTAGACCACCACTCTATACTTTGAGCTATAAAACGATAATTGGAAGCGGGTACAGGTGTATGTACCACAGAATACCACGGTACCACAGAATACCACGGTACCACAGAATACCACGGTACCACAGAATACCACGGTACCACAGAATACCACGGTACCACAGAATACCAGTCTTATTTATTGATCTTATAAAATTTGGAGGAAACATACTATGTACTTTATTTTTGTGAATATATATTAGTTTTAGTTTTAATTGACATATAAAAAACAAAAAATGAATATTTTCATAAAATTTTATAACATAAAGCCTGATTTCTAATTAGCCTTTCTTACGCCATGCGGCCAGGCCTTGTCGCGCCCTTTTTGGGTGACAAACCGCGCCGGGACAGAGTATAGCAACAAGCGAAGGAGTAATTTATTGTACTAAATATTATTTAGAAACAGTAGTGCTGTGTTTCTATTTCACTGATACTGATACTGATAGTAGTTGCCTACGAGTTAGAAATGCTCGCAAAAGGACTCCATCAGGTAGAAAGTAAGACTAGAAATGCTCGCAAAAGGGCTTGATCAGGCAGAAAGTAAGACTAGAAATATTGAAAGACTGTATAACAATTAGGTTTATTTATATAAAATTATAATATGGAAAAATACAAGAAGTAAGCTGACTATATAAAGGTTATACTGAGACAAAATCATGCAGATATTTGTTGAAATTGCATACACTATAATATAGAAGGAAAACCAAGCCTTAGTTTTAAACATCTACAAAGTTTCTTAAAGCAAGAAACTTAATTCAAGTATAACGTATTTAAACGTTGTTTAATTGTTTTTACAAATATCCACCAAACCACCAGTTTGTTGTAGAGAGGGGACCAGCACTGCAACGGAACTTGTTGTTATAATACCAATAAACACCAAAGTTATCTTCGCTCGAAACAGAACCTTGCGTTGGAGCAAATTGACAGCCACTTGCAGAGCTATCAATGTGAGGGGCGAATACATTCTTTACTTGCCACCATTTTGCTGTGCATTGTGCACATTGATGACCACGAATATTTACATATTCAACTTTCTTGCAAATGCCACGACCCAGAAATGTCATAATGTCAAAGTCTGTAAACTTTGCTCTGACGTAATCGGTGTAGTCTACTTTGTAAGTTGGAAAGCTGCAGGTTGTTCTCCAGTGAGTAGACTGAGACTTGAGATGAGTCATTTGAGAGAGGCTCATGCGGTAGAGGTTCCAATTAGGTGAGTTCTCGTTCACAGGTGCGTCTCCTTGCATTGCTTTCTTGTAAATCTGTTTCATCTGTCTGTTCTTCAAGGCGTAAGACATCACTAAAGTCCAGGCTGACCCAGCTTCCGAAGTCATGTCACAGTAAGCTGTGATAAGGTCGTCGGTCTTGAAGTCATAAATGGTATAATAACCATCTGATTTGAAGTCTCTTTTGAGGTAGTCCAGACAGCTTTGAGGAGTGATTTCCAGCTGCGAAAAAATAATACAATTGCTGCGATGTATTTTCAATGTTTGGGTTTAAAGCCGTTCCCCAAAAAAATATAAGGCCTGAAGAAAGGTTGGTCGAGAAAGGTTGGTCGACACACTTCGTTACAGTGCGGCATCGCTACAAATGTAGTAACCCATGGACATCGTTTGGAGGCCGGACAAAATTATCTACGGCTGCCCAATTCTGACCGCCATCTCATGGTAAAACTAGACTTTAGTAAGAAAAGTAAACTGACCTGTCTAGCCACTGTTTCACAGTGCACTTCCATTCCCAACAGAAAGAGACTGAAGCATAGAAAAACTATGTTTGAAAACATTTTCTCCTTGTTATTTTCTTTCTAAAATGTTGAACTGACTGATGTGTTGCTTGGTCTGAGATCCAAGAGGTAATACAATACAAGCGCTGACAAGTGCCAATTTATGGAAAATACATAAATTGGGGTTAATAAGGAGCAACATCCTTATCTAAAACCTGTCGACAGAAACGGAAAACATATGCAAAGAAAACAGCAAGTTGGCAACAACTCCCAACTTCTGTCAATTCGTTTGGATTAGATTATCAGTATTTACGTAGTTCCTTAAGCCGACATTCTTTAGTTATCAGCAAAAAGCTAGCCAAAACTTCAACTCGGTTCATTCAAAACAAAAAAAGAAAAATTTTGTTTGTCTACTCTCTACAATTTAAAAAACAACAAACAACTACAAGATGCCTCGCATAAGACGATCAAACTACACCGTCCGATTCTCATTTGGCCCAACTTACCACCGAAGTTCTTCGCCTTCGCTGCGACTAGTTGAAATTATCGGCAACGGGGTCTCGACAAACACTCCTCGCTCGTCTTCGTGCTGCCCCAAGACCAGCTGAAAGTACGAACCTGATCCTGAACCAACTGTCCTGCCCAACAACGATACCACCAGTACCACGTCCGCTGCGCAGGAGACTTTACGGGGCGGTTTTACGTCGGAGCAGTTCGACACTCTGCAATCGCTGCTTTCAACGTCTATTCGCGATGCCATGCTATTAGAACCACGTACCATCACTGCTGCACAAGAACCAGAGGTTCCTGGCACTTCAACATCGTTCCCGCCGCATCTACCTTCCAAACTATCACGTCAATTCGTAATGGTGAGTACATTGACTTCACTAATTTATTACCCGATAATGTTGATGGTCACGACGAGCATTTAAAGATATCGTTCGACTCTCTAGGAGGGTCCGGGATTTCCATTCCAGTTTCCCTGACACAACAAAAGCGCCAACGAGTTGACTCGATAGAACGCTGGCTCAATGCCTTCAACATTTTTGCTAGCCTGTAGTCGTCCATTTCGCACCCTACAAGGCGTCTGAACTTTTCGCGTATCAACAAACCATCCGCGACGCCCAACGAAAATTTTCCGGCATGGCTTGGTACGCTTACGACATAGCCTTTCGCAAAAAGGCCGCGAACGATGCTTCCCTTTCTTGGGCTCACCGTGATCCCCAACTTTACCTCGAGAAATTTACTGGGTTAGCAAAAACGGCTTGTCACGTCTGTGGAAGCGCTGACCACTTTGTTAATTCATGTCCCATTGCACCCAACAGATCCACCCAAAGACCCACGGACGATCACTGCCGCAACTACAATCGCAGAGTCCCATGCGCCATCAACCCCTGTCCATTCAAACATCGCTGTAACCGCCCGGGCTGCATTGGCCACCATCCCTCAATCGAACACGATGCAAGAGCTGCAGAGTCGAGCAATTCGAAACGAGGACGTTAACACCTACCTCCAGCACCTAAACCCTACAACACCAATTAATGTAGTTTACTTACAACATGAATTAAAATATCATCCTAATGTGTTATTTGTTTCTAATTTAGTCCAAGGGTTTCACGACGGGTTTTTTATCGGTTTTGAGGGGCCCCGCATGCCACGATTTTCACGCAATCTAAAATCAGCGAATGAGCACCCTGATATTGTTGGCAAAAATTTACTTAAAGAAGTCTCTTTGGGTCGTACCGCTGGGCCTTTTTTGTCCCCACCTTTTCAAAATTTTCAAGTCTATCCAATTGGCGTTGTTCCCAAAAAACATTCATCTGATTGGCGCACGATTTTTCATCTCTCGCACCCAAAATCATCCGGCACAAGCGTTAACGCTTACATTTCAAAAGAAAACTATTCTCTACAATACGTCAAAATTGATGACGCTATTAATTTGATCATTCAACTCGGCAAAGGTTCTTATATGGCTAAAACTGATATTTGTTCCGCTTTTCGTAATGTACCTGTTCACGCTCATGACTGGGAATTATTAGGCATGCATTGGAAAGGTCTTTATTTTTTCGACAAAGTTTTGCCTTTTGGTCTGCGCAGCGCGCCTTACATATTTAATCAGCTTTCGGATGCGATTGAATGGATTGCAAAAAACAACTATGACGTCAAACATATTTTACATATCTTAGACGATTTTTTCCTGATTGAACCACAGCCAAGGTCAAACTGCATGACGTCCTTATGCAAATTGCTTACTCTCATGACAAATTTAAACGTTCCAATTGCGCACGAAAAGACCTATTCAGCTTCAACAGAACTCGAATTCCTTGGCGTGTTGTTAAATTCGCAAAAAATGATTGCAAGCTTACCATCCGATAAACTTGCGCGCACCAAGCATGACCTTTTAAATTGGCTATCCAAAACAACATGTACCCTACGCGACCTTCAGTCGTTAATTGGTACACTACAATTTGCATGTCGCGTCGTTGTGCCAGGCCGCGCTTTCTTGCAGCGCATTATAAATCTTACACGCGGCGCAACTGAACCACACCACCATATAAGCAGCAAAACGCATGTATCTTCTCAAGCAACTTAAGCAGGCTGATGTGGACACAAAAGATTTGGTCTGCTTCTATTCCATAATAATAAGATCGATTCTCGAATATTCCTGCCAAGTATTTCATTCTGCTCTTCCAAATTATCTATCTGAGGAATTAGAGCGTATCCAAAAAAGAGCAATGCGTATCATATTTCCTGGTGTACATTATAATGATGCACTTCTCGAAGCTAATATTCCAACATTATATAACAGACGCGAACTTCTCTGTAAGAAGTTCTTTGGAAAAATGGTGCAGGACAACGATCACAAACTGGCTTGTTTGTTACCTGATAGCACTGATAGCACATGTAATCATTTGCGATCTCATAGAACTTTTCGTATAACCAAATGTAACACTAATCGCTACAAAACGTCTTTTATACCAAATTATGTAAATAAGTATGATTCTTAATAGATATATAGTGCTTTAAATGTAATATATAGTTAGGTTTTAATATTAACTTTAACATACAAACATATTCGGGCCCGCAGTAATTGGCTAAACGCTGTTGCGGTCACCCAGCCGTGGTCATGTACTGTATTTCATTATGTACGTGTTTTTGTCCTGTTATGTAACGTAACATTATGTTTCATCGGCAAAGTTTATAAATAAAATAAATATTTTATATAAATGTATCTTTATCGTATACATGTAATCACAGTTAGATGTAATTCAGTCATGTTGACTGCAAGATGTATATTTTAATAAACGATTTGATTGATTGATTGATTGATTGATTGATTGATTGATTGATTGATTGATTGATTGATATAAAACTCAATTCGTCCTTTCGTAAGGACATTGCCATGTGGCTTATTTTCTTAGAGCAATGGAACGGCAAAAACATATTTCTTGATATTGCGCCAACTAATTCGCCTGAACTCGAGTTTTCAACCGACGCGTCTGGTTCTATAGGTTACGGCGCGTTCTTTAACAATTTGTGGTTTCAAGGCAAATGGTCAGGTCAATTTCACGCACATACAGAGCAGCAAAGCATTGCTTGGAAAGAGCTTTTTCCTGTGTACCTTGCATGTTCAGTTTGGGGATACTTATGGTCGGGCAAACGTATTATACTCTGGTGCGATAATGTTTCAGTTACTCTTAACTCAAAATCATCAAAAATTAACAAAATCATGGATTTAGTACGAAAAATTACAGTGCAAACACTTATTCACAATTTCACAGTAAACGCAAAGCATGTCCCCGGGATAGATAACTCAGTTTCTGACGCATTATCCCGATTTCAGATCGACCGTTTCCGTCAACTAGCTCCCACAGCCTCACAACAACCTACCGCCATTCCCGAATCCTTGATCCAAGTCTAACCCAAAAAGTCAACTCACTGCTTGGCGAAGCCATCTCTTCCTCGACACGAACAACCTATTCCACGGGAGTACGCCAATATTTGGACTTCTGCTTTGCTCACAACCTTGCTACACATGACAATCCCGTTCCACCGCCAACCGAAGAAAATTTGGTGTATTTCGTCGCTTCGCTTCAAGGAAAGATCCAGTACCCAACAGTCAAGTTATACCTCGCCGCTATTACCAATTTCTATGTAGAACAAAACCAGCCCCTCCGTTCCAGCAATATGTTTCAACTTCATCGTATCCTAAAGGCATTAAACGGACCTCAAGCTCCCAACAACGAATTCGTCGTCCAATAACCATACAAATCCTATCTGAAATATCAACCCTATTACGTCCAGCCTATTCCGAGGAACTTGATACTGGCGTTCTTTGGTTTTTTACGAGTTAGCGAATTTACATACTCAAGCCCTAAGACATTCCTCGCCGTCAATGACATTGTTTTCATCCCTAGTATCACCAACGCCGAGTCTATCCAAGTACGCATAAAACAATCAAAAACGGATCCGTTTCGCCATGGAACTACCCTGGCTATATCTAAAAGTCACTCTTCAGTGTGTGCTGTCGTCGCCTTGAGAGAATATTTACTACAACGAAACCCATCAAATACCAATGAACCTTTATTTATGCTACAGAATGGTCAACCGTTCACACGAACTGTACTTAATTATAATTTAAGAGAACTTTTAAACATTCTAGGCTACACAGAGAAAGAATACGCTCCGCATAGCTTTAGGATAGGCGCCGCGACAACTGCTGCAGCCGCGAATCTACCACCATGGTTAATAAAAACTCTTGGTAGATGGCGATCGGACTGCTATGAACTGTACATTCGCACACCGCGAACAATAATTAACTCAGTTCCTCAGAAATTAGCTGCAGTACTTAATCCATAATCATACTTCTACGTCTTAATGTTTAACATAGTTTTCTATTCTCAAGCTCACCTCATAATCATGCTTCACGTGGGGGATCTACACTTCGTTTCGATCTGTGGCGGGAAGTGGTGTCCACACAGCCACACTTCGCCCACGGTGAAGCACACACCGGCAAAGGAGAGCAAGGTCCATAACGGCGGGGGCCCTTACCCTCGTCCTGATCTTCGCATCTCTCGGTCACTTCACCACGGGGAAGCCCGGCTCGGACATGGGATTCAGTGTCCATAACGGTGAGGGCCCTTACTCTAACCCTGACGTTGTTTCTCCAGCTTTTCTGGGGGCCCTTACCTAAAAAAAAATGCACTTTACGCCACCCAGATTAGGCCACAAAACGATTTGCGTGATTTATTAAGTGCCAATTTATGGAAAATACATAAATTGGGTTAATCAGGAGCAACATCCTTATCTAAAACCTGTCGACAGAAACGGAAAACATATGCAAAGAAAACAGCAAGTTGGCAACAACTCCCAACTTCTGTCAATTCGTTGGGATTAGATTATCAGTATTTACGTAGTTCCTTAAGCCGACATTCTTTAGTTATCAGCAAAAAGCTAGCCAAAACTTCAACTCAATTCATTCTGGTTTCAACTGCCTGTGACAAAACACAAAAAGAAAAACCCACCCACCCACACCTTTAGTTAAGAAAAAACACCTATTAATAGCGCGTTTTAATTAGGAACTTAAAATGGAAAATTCAATTGTAATCATATCTATGTGTACATAAACATACTATGTTTTGTTTGAATCAACCTTGTAAATAATTTTACCTATTTGACGAAACTAATAAAGTACAGCGGGGCGGGAAGTGGTGTCCACACAGCCACACTTCGCCCACGGTGAAGCACACACCGGCAAAGGAGAGCAAGGTCCATAACGGCGGGGGCCCTTACCCTCGTCCTGATCTTCGCATCTCTCGGTCACTTCACCACGGGGAAGCCCGGCTCGGACATGGGATTCAGTGTCCATAACGGTGAGGGCCCTTACTCTCACCCTGACGTTGTTTCTCCAGCTTTTCTGGGGGCCCTTACCTCCAAAAAACCGCACTTTCCGCCACCCAGATTAGGCCACAAAACGATTTGCGTGATTTATTAATTGATCACTGTTATTTAATATCTTTGTAAGTGGATACGTGGCCGCTTGTGAATGTAGGGGATGTTGGGAATTCTTGGAATACGCCAATATAGTAATTATCGACGTACATCCAAGAAACATTATAAAATTTCAAATCGATCTAATCCAAATGCAAGCTTTATTAAACACGCCAAGTTTGTTATAACATACGTTGTATTATAACATACCATGGTATAGGGATATAGATAAAGGATCAATTGAACGTACGGCGAGCGTGGCCGATTTTGCGCATGCTCTGTGACTCGAAAATGATCGCTAATCTTGACCGTCGCGGCTAACTTTTTGTACGTATGACAGTAGAACTGTATTCTACTTTCTGTGCGGCCGTCAAGTTTTTAACCAATCAAATTTCACGAAAGTATAAACACATGCGTGCGTGCCAACCTCGTCCCCAGGGTCTTGATGGTGACCGCGGTGAATCAAGACCCTGGGGACGAGGTTGCGTGCGTGCAATTGTGCGTACGTACGTGCAAGTGGAGCCCGGCCTTTACGATTTAAGACGGCAACGTGACGACGACGGCTATAAATACAATGAAATAAATTGAAATTTGTAGTATTATAGAATAGAAATGAATAATTAAAATCCCACGGGAGTTTTAGACGTCATCCTCGCTCTGTTTACAACGGTAAACTACAGATTTTCACGTCTTGTGTTCAACGTCAATCTCGGGTTCAACGTCTGCATTTCAAACCGCGAGAATTGGTACTCAGCAAATTGGCTCTGTACTGAAGTAGAAATCTTCTAAACCAAAAAACCCTTATCTCAACTTCCTCAACTGAAGTGAATTCATACGATTGATAATACACGACAAGTTTTATTTAATTGATTTATTTGAAGTAGTTTGTTTTGGCCGTCGTCGTTCGCGTTGCCGTCCTACATCGTAAGGTCTCTACTATGCTCTAGTTGGCGTCCGAGGACACGGACGTCAAAGACGACGTGAAAGTGGCGTGTTGTGCCCATGTATGGATATGCCACGCCATTTTTACGCCATTTTCACGTCGTCTTTGACGTCCTCGTCCTCGATCTAAATCTGTCTGTAACTAGACAGAGACGACGTCGAGAATTCTCTTGGGACTACAAGTTTTTCCATTGCTTTATTACAAGCGAAAAACTTCATTGTTAGAAGGGCCGCGTCGTCGACGTTGGCATTGTAGATCTTAAGCTCGCTATTGTGTTTAATTTCACCTTGCTTCTATTCCAGTATACGACTCGATATTCTGAGTATGCACACCCGTCACTGGATCAACGAAAAATAGCGAGTGGTTGACCGTTCGGTGCTCTAAGCCGTGAGGGATATTGCTGACGCGATTGTATGCAGCCCACTCGTCAGAATACACTAGTGATCCCGGTTGAGTATAGATATTTACAAGATGCAGTTTGCTACCAAAACATGGAGACAAAATTGCAAAACAAAACACCTCCATTGGTCGTGTTGAACATGGCAATGTTTTGACATGCTCTTAAAATAGCTGGGTAGTGATGCAGTTCAAGCAGTAATTTAGTGCTGTAACTGGTATAATGACTATTTATTATATGCAAAACCGAAACTATAACTTCTCCGCAGCACAAAACCGGTTTTACCTGGATATGATAACCTGTTTATCTGGAATTCGCATGGCTGAGAAAGGCTGATTCAGTCGTATCGTAACCACTGGTAGCTCAGTGATCGTGGCGTTTTCCTTTGTGTCGTTGTCGTTACTTCCACTCTATGCTTAGAGAGCAAGGATCGATTTCGGTACGTTTAGAATGGAAGACAAGCTATAGAGGGTTTGCACCGTCACGTGACTAAATTATAAAATATTTAACGTGCAACCTCTAAATCTGGCTGTTTAACATGTTTTGTAAGTCGATATAATTATTCCCTTATTGCTGACGTCAGCACTATTTTCAAATGCCGTTAAAAGCTATTAGCTTTTAGAAGCAATATACACTGTCATAGTAAACAGAATATGGACATGTGTAATAAAACACGTCTTTCCTTGAGCATTTGGTTTTTGGCGGTCATGATTAAACAGCCAACTTTTAGAATTTTATCACATGACGGTGCAAAACCTCTCTTTATATAAAGTAACGTAATTAAATGTAAGGTATCACACATCTATTTATTGTTACTTGTCTTTTTTTAAGGGCACAAAAGCTGATAAAGACGTGCTTGAATGGGCGAAACGACAAAGTAAGAGAGATGAAAAAGACAGACAAAAGAAATTAAAATCTTTACAAGAAGAGGAAGAAAAACAATTAGCTCTCGCATTGAAAAAATCTTTAGAAGAATCAAATGCCTAGTTAATTCTTCTTAGTTCATCTCGAATATAAGATTTACTCCTTTAAGGAAGAGAAATTCGGAATATGAAATGCAGATGTTGTCTGATGAGGGTCAGATCGTATTCAGATCGTGAACACATTATCTTACATAAATGACTTATAGTTAAAAATTACTGCAACTTTCGACAGTCGTAAACACTCAAAAGTAAGTAAGTAGTAGTATTAAAACGCGGCCATGTTTCCAAAACAAATAAACCATTTCATTTCCCAGCAAGCTGATAGCATCATAATTCAATATGACAAAAAGAAATGTGAAAAAAGATAGATAAAACTAGGCTTTGCTTGCCAAGGGAAGGCTGTATAAAATTATTTTTCTCTTGGTAGTTAAGTTGCAGTAAATCTACAATATAGGGGTCACTGTAGATTACCTGAAGTTAAGTTTAAACTACTTTTATGCAGTCAGCCCCAGGCAAATAGACATCGCTCAAAGTTCACCAAATCTAAAATTGATTCAAGTACAGTTATATTTATTTTCCTGAGGTTTGAAATTTCTTGAAAAAACAAAGCTCAATTCCAGTAGCATTCTGTATAACAATTAATGGTTGTTCTAACGCTAGTGTGCGAGGTGCTCCCCGAATACAATAGAGCACAATGCCTGCTTTACATTGAGAGAAGTGCCCAAGGGCAAGGAAGAGATACCCAATACACAGTCGGTGAACACAGCCTAATAAACATACTAATTTATGTATGGAAACATTAAATTCAAATATAAATGTAAAGTTTAGTAATAAAGATTAATAATTTCTACTGGTCTAAAACTCGTGGTTTACATTGACATTAATCTGAATATTGGCCAACAATTATTTATGATTAAACTTTGTATACCTACTAATTTCAAAATTGCGTATTTTGCAAAGCGTTTGTGTACAGGGGCACCAAACCAGGGGGGGGGACAGGTAAATTTTTTTGGTTCTTCAGTGATTCGGTGTAGATTAGTTGTTTGCTATACTGGACTCATTTGTTCTATTCTTGCAGAGCCAACTGCAATCAACTCATCTGTAATAGGATGTCGTTATATAGACATTTTGTAAATATGAATAGGAACAAACCCAATTCACTGATGTAATGGTTGTAATTGTATACGGAGTGAAGTTTTTCAAACTTGGGAATGAGGTTCTAAAAGGTTAAAAAGTGCATTACAAAATATTGAATTCCTAGGTGTAAAAACGTAACTTTGCTAAAAACCTTTTTAGTTTGGCTGCCCCCGCCGCTTGAGGTAACCTCCGGCGCCCCTGCTCATCTTGGAGCGTAGGGATGTATAGGTACACAAGAGGTATCAATAGGATTCAGAGGATTATGAACATTAATATTTGATCAACCTGTGGTTCCATGGTTTTCACTTGTTTCCATCTACCAAACTGACGTTGCGCAATTTTCCCGATTTTCAATTTCGCTTGTCTTGATTTTTCTTTATCAATTTGGTTAGGTTTCGGGTCGGGGTTAGGGTGGGTTTTAGGGTTAGGGTCAGTTTTTCCCAACCTAATAATCAATCCATCACTTTGTATACTTACTATCGCCCTCCAAGTTCTTCTTTGGATGATATACAACATCTGAACTCATCCCTTGCAAATATTCCAGAATCTAGCTGTGTTCTTCTAGTTGGCGACTTTAATCTCCCTGCAATTGACTGGACACTCGATCAACCAAGTCCCACCAAAATTGGAGGACAGCTGGAAGAGAAATTCTGTGAACTATTCGCCGATTATTTTCTTGAACAACTAATTACTGGTCCGACGCATCGCGGTGGGAACAAACTTGACCTACTTTTGTGCAACTGTCCTGAAATAATTAGAGGTGTATCAGCGTCTACTCCCGAACAATATAGTTTTCCAACTGACCATCACATCTTTCAAACACACCATTTGACGATACTCCTCCAGACAACATTGATGATCACTGGTCTCGTTGGAAGGAATGGTTTCTGACGCATGCTAATAATTTTATTCCAGTGAAACATGTTAAGGACATTAACTCACCACCTTGGATCGACGGAGAAGTACGGCATCTCATTCGAAAGAAATACGCAGCTTTGAAGAAATTTCGACAGTCCAAGTCTGACACTCGTAAACATAATCTGCGAACATTGAGTCAAACCATCAAGTACTTAGTCAGACGAAAATACCGTGAATATCTTGCCAAAGTCAAAGTTTCATTTCGAGAAAACCCGAAATTATTCTGGAACTATCACAAATCTATATTCCATCATCGTGTTAGCTCAAATAAAGAAATTTCGTACAAAGGTGTCACGGCCAAGACTGCTGCCCACAAAGCTGAGCTTTTTAACTCGTACTTCTCCTCTGTTTTCACACCTCCGCGATTTAAAACCCAAACAGATGTTAATAACTCTATTCCATTGAGGACTGAACTGGTATTATCTGATCTTACCGTTAACGTGGATGAAGTTGCAGAATGCTTGAACGGTTTGGATACGTCAAAGGCATGTGGCCCTGACGGTATCCCTTCTAGACTTTTGAAGGAATGTCACCAACAAATCGCGCCAAGCCTTTGTGATATCTTCAATCATTCACTGGTATCTGGTCAAGTTCCCTCGGAGTGGAAATCCGCAAATGTCACGCCCATACACAAAAAGAAACAGAAAGAACCGGCAGAAAATTATCGACCAATCTCACTCCTCCCCATAATTAGCAAAGTCTTGGAACGCTGCGTGTATAACAGATTTTATCAGCATGTCTTGCATCTCATTACTCCGCATCAACACAGATTTCTTTGAAACCGCTCTTGTGTTACACAGCTTCTCTCATCACTTCATTCTATTGGACAAAAAGTTGATAAGAACACCCAAACTGATATTTTGTACCTTGACTTTGCTAAAGCTTTTGACTCGGTGGATCACTCTATTCTTCTCAGAAAACTTAAAACCTATGGAGTGACAGGTAGACTTTTAGATTGGTTCACTGGAGTCAGGAGTGCCTCAAGGTAGTATCCTAGGACCAATGCTGTTTGTCATCTTCATCAACGATGCTCCCGAGGTCGTACCTGAAGGAACAATGTCCGCCCTATTCGCAGATGATACAAAGGTTTACAAAACGATAACATCGGTTAGTGACTGTGATCAGCTACAACAAGCTTTAACCAACCTAGATGACTGGAGTAATGAAAACAACATCACATTCAACGCTTCAAAATGCAAAGCATTATCTATCACACGTAAAAAAACTCCAATTTCCTATGTTTACACTCTAGGTTCGGAACAGTTGTTGAAATTTGAAGAGGAGAAAGATCTCGGAGTCACAGTATCTAGTAAACTTTTGTGGGACTCCCATGTGAATGAAATAACTTCGAAAGCCAACAAATTGCTTGGTTTGCTCAAGAGAACTTGTCCATCTTTAACGGATACCAACATCAGGCGTACTCTTTACCTTTCCATCGTCAAATCGCAGTTATGTTACGCAACGCAAGTATGGTCTCCAGTTCAGAGTAGACAACTGAATGAGAAGGTCGAGAGGGTTCAAAGGAGGGCAACTAAGTGGATTTTAAAAACCAAGAGTTGCGAGATGTCATACACACAACGACTACTGGCATTGGAACTTTTACCTCTTTGCTACGACAGAGAAATCAAAGACCTTGTTTTCTTTTTCAAGGCATTGTACGGCCACATTAACCTTAACATTAACGATTACGTCTCTTTCGTTAATCATGGCCGTACCCGACTCAGTCAGATCGGTAGTGTTATCCTACAAACACCTTTGTGTAAAACTACTACATTTAAATCATCATACTTTAACCGTATAGTTAAACCATGGAATAGTGTGTGTAAAGAGATTCATCCTGATACTTTTTCCAGTCCTATTTCTTTTAAGAACTTTCTTAACACCAAATACTCCCATCTTGTTCACACAGTCTACGATGCTGAATTACCATGTACATGGTCTTTGGTCTGTCTGTCTGTCTGTCTGTCTGTCTGTCTGTCTGTCTGTCTGTCTGTCTGTCTGTCTGTCTGTCTGTCTGTCTGTCTGTCTGTCTGTCTGTCTGTCTGTCTGTCTGTCTGTCTGTCTTTTTCATGTTTCTCTTTTTGTCTACCTTCTCCCTTTCTTCTCCCCTCTCTTTTCTCACTCATTAATTTCTCCTTTTCATAGGCTCTTTGATCTTTGACTATACGTTTTTAGTAAATTTGGTAACATATATACTTAATTTGGCAACATATATACAGTGAACATCATAATTTTGCAACTTTGCTGGCAGGTGCCTTGCATGGGTCCTATTCCTAGAGTCCCGTTCGTACCTTGCCATTTTGGATCACTCACTAACTAAAGTTTCTCTTAGCAAATGTAAATATTTTTATCGTTATATTTCTACATAGTCAACATATACTGTAATTATTTGATCCAAATAAATCTGTTAAAATAAAAAAAATAAAAAAAATAAAAAAAAAAGTTACAAGGCTATTTTACGTTTCTTTAAAAATGACGTCACGTCAATATGGAAGATGGAAACAAGTAGCGACCTTAATTTTGTTCCACACTTCCACTTCCTGTTTTGTCAAGAACCGAAGAACGACTAGTCAACTTGGTAGCAAAAGATGGTAAATTCAGCATTCATTTTATCGCGTTAACTCATTATTCTTGGCAAATAATTAAAACATTAGTAAATATGATGTAAAGTGCTGTACATATGGCTTTTGGTTGCATTTAATACGGCAATGCATCGCTTATATTTACACGTTCAATACACAGAATTCGGCAAAACATTCTGCGGACAAATTACAGACAGTATGGAAACAACTAGAGTTACTAGACGTACATAAGAAGTGTTTTTAAATATTCTTCGTTTAAATTTGTATGTAACAATGCTGTATGTGTTTCTGGTTGATACTGGAGCTATGCTGACTTTTGAAATGGAGTTAGCCATGGAAAGGTAAGGCCCAAATTCAGCACCTGTTACTGAATATTTTATAAATTTTATAACTGAAAGTAATAAAGTATATTATTCGTGTTCTTGTTATTATCGTTGAAGACGTTCATTGGTTTATTATGCACCAGTCAAAGTAAATCCCCACCTTTCCCAACCCAGGAAATGTAGGGAATTGGATTTTTCGGCATTGCAAAAATTGGCTGTTGTTCCCGAACCCGGAGCAAAAAATGAAGTCCAATGTCCCCACACGTCCCACCTGGTCTCCTTACTATTCCTTTTCAATCACTCCAAGTAAATGATAAAAAGTGCAAAGAACAAAAGCTACTGTCCCCGACCTTCTATATAAGACAGCAACAGCGAGCACATTCCTTGTATATATGGGGGAACAACAAACTCGTAATACTAAGCGTTGTCCCGCTTTCCCCCGCTATTTTCCGTGTTGGGGGAGGCAGGGATTTACAATGACTGGTGCATTACCGATACACACTGTTATAAAATATGTTCAGAATAGATGTTTTAAAACTTAAAATTCTAATCAATATTTGGTAAATAGAAGAAGGTATTAAATTTGGGTAATTCCCAGGTAATCATTTATATGGGAAATTCCCAGCACAGGTAATTCAAGATCCTTGGCAATGTAAAGTGTCAGATCTCAGCCAGGCTACATTCTGTGCACAAAGCTGTCAAGATCTCTCCGGAGTATGTGGAGTTATAATACAGCTTTGCATAGCGGCATGAAGGCCTGTTCACACAATCCGATTTGTCGGATTCGATTCTCCTCTTGACGTATGTGATTTGCTGACAAGAGTAAGGCTATTGGCTCATACCTGACGAAAAGTGTAGTTGTTGCTGTATTGTGTGAAATCACATACGTCAGGAGGAGAATCGGATCCAACAAATTGGATTGTGTGAACAGGCCTTGCGATTTTCTTTTCTAGCCAGTCTGGCATATTGGTTTATTTTATCTATTTTTTCTATTACTACAGGAGTGTTGTATATTGCCTTCCTCGTGTGAAACTTTCACATTAGCAAGAGCATTTAGCTGGTTTCAATCTGATCAGCCAATCACATTTAACTACCGTAAATCCTAATGCTCATATCTGACCTAATTTAAACCATCAAATGCTTGTTACAAACCTTGAAGTTTTATGTGAGAAAAGAAAAAAAAATTGATCTGCAACTGTTCATCCTTAGATGCAACCGATGCTAGTTTTATTGGGAAAGACTAACCAAAGTCAGAATAACTACCCTAATTTGTTATTTTACTCTTTCCTACACCAGATATTTTTTTTTGTTACACAGAAAGTCTAATTGAAAAAAGTTTATTAACTCATTAACTGGTGGTAGTACCCTACCACTGATGAGTAAAATTGTCTGGCGTTAGACAGAGTAAATGGGTTAAGCTAATGGGTTAATAAAGTTTCCTTTTCAAACAGCCAATTACAATAAAATCGTTTTTCCCAATAATAGAGAGCTTAAGCAAGCAACATTGTTGTCGTCACCAGGGCCGTTCAGAGGGGGGGGGCAAAGGGGCAAATAAATTTAAATATATTCAGGTAGAAAAAAATTGATATAATCAAAAGTTTAAAGATAAACTGTGCCCATGGGGAACAGGCCTCCAAACTTGATTTTTGCCCCGGGCCCCCAAATTTATCTGAACGGCCCTGGTCGTCACCACATCACACATAAAACCCTAAAGATGGTGACCAGCACTATTGATTGGAATCATGAATGTGAAAATGCATAGATTGCATTAAAGCAGGAACTGAGCAAAACTGCTTCAAGATAAGCAAGAATTGCTTCAAAACTGCTGATGTCAAAATGAACAGCTCAACTACTGTATGTACACATGTATGTCAAAACATTGCATGCTTATGCTCTCTGATATTATGGATGCTCAAATTGTCATTGAGGGGCAACAAAGTTATCCTGCCTGAGGAAACAAAATCAGTGTAACTAAAAGTGTAATTGATCATGTACACTTTGAAATAACTGGTACTAATTAAGTGCTCACAGTAAGTAGCATCGCCAGCAAAATTTTTAAATATTAAGTCCCTGAAATGACATTTCCTGCATTTTAGGTTAAGATTTTACAAATTCTGAACAATTCAAAACGTATAAATACTCAAAATAAAATACATTTCAGTTTTTACTTTTCATGTTAAGAGATAAATATGATAAAGTCTCAAAAATCAAGAGAAGTATACGATGTCTGACGAGTATTTCACGAACTCAATGTCTAAATTTAGTTTGTTGCAAAAATGTGTGTGATACAAGCCCCGCAGCGACGAGTTTCCCGTCCTAAATTTATCGGTCTTTTGACGGAAAAGATGGATGTGTTTTCCGTCTTAGACGGGAAACGCGTCATCAATTTAGATCAGACTCATGAATAATGACGGGTTTCAATAACTAAATTTGAAAAGAGACTGGGGATAGAAGTTTTCGTGGACTTTGGGATAAAAAAAAGTCGACGATAAAAAGTGCAAGAAGCGCACGGGAGGTCATAATAATAAAAAAGTGAGAAACGTCTCCTAACTGAATCACCAACCACAATATATATATCAGATACTGTATGGCATCTTCATATAGATATTTCTTCACAGTAGCCCAACGCCATCCAGGTGCCAATTGCCAGTTGTTTAATTAGACAGCTTTAGCAAACACAACGCGACGTCAAAGAGCATGTGAAAATGGCGTGATATGCCCATCTATGGATGTGCCCACGCCATTTTCACGTCCTCTTTGACGTCGCGTTGTGTTTGCTAAAGCTGTCTATTAACACATTAAAGGCGCGAAGACATACTTACAGTAGCATTCTTAATTCCCTGACCTTTTAATCTGATGAAAACGGTGAAAGGTGCATATCCATGTAGCATTTTATTATTTCAATGGTAGTATATTTAAAGTATGGAATGCAGTTAAGCTATACTTATGTTGAACAATTATAAAATTTGTGAGAATAATTCCATTTACTATTATAATATCAAATGATATATAGTGTTGAAACATTAATGAAGTCCATTGCATCCACATTCATGATCCCAATGGAAAAACAAGTATTAATAATGCAAGGAGGGGAAGCACTGGATCCGAGTCATCGTATTTGTAATTACTCAAGTGCAGGAACAGTAAGTAATTATTAATTATTAACTATAATTACCATTTTTATACCATGAATATAGTATGGAAATTGCATATTAGGTATACAGTACTGTCGATTTATGTGATTGGAATATTCTTTCCATAGCAATGATTTCATGTGATCCTAATATTCTTTTATGACTTCCTTTATTTGTAGGAACACAATCCAATATTTCTATTCAGCAAAACAACTATTGAATCACTAATGCCACCTTCACCAAGTTTGAATTTAGGATCAGGTAGATTTTTAAAACATTCTCGTATTTCTTGATTGTAAAAGAATGGTAAACAAAATTGTTTTTTAAGAAAGGATGATTGCATGCTTACTTTGAGTGTTTCTAGTTTGAAAAAGAGTGTTTCTAGTTTGAATTTACCAAGCACTGCAGATTTTCGCTGAGTATTCTGGTTTCCTAATAGTAATGTACTAACAATGGACCAATTTGGATGACTCTTACTGGACCTCTAGTGAGAACAGTTTAGAGCTATCTAGCATAAATGCAGTTGATTCAATTTCGTTTAGACTTAAGTTTGTAATATCTTCATAAGTATATATTGTTCAATACTTTATATTTCTTCAGAAACATCACTTAAGGAAGAAGTGGAAAGGTCACTGCAATTACCTCCAACATACGAAACTCTTGTTTCCAGGGCAAAGCTAGCTATGGTATGCCAACCAAATACATATAGAGATGGCTAAAATTTGTTTATAATTTTCCTTCCAGTACACCTGCCCGCACATGTTATTTCGAAGAGTCTAATGATAGTATAACACCCCAATTTTGGCGTGTTAAAACATTCCAAACCGTTCCAAATCGTTCCAAATCCTAGCTGTACTCCATGATCAGACATGAGTCATGCGGTGGCAGTCAAGGACGTCCTTTAATAGTCCTTCGTAATTCAGCGCAGTTCTCAGCTGCAAGTAAGGATGGTTAGTACACCCCCCACTCACATACTTACCACTTACAGTACTAGTGCATTAAGCACTCTTTCACTAAAAGTATAATTTCTTACACACGACCAGTTCAACATGTTGCTGCCATATTCATTTCAGTCATGTTAAAATAAATGGTGCATGTGAACGAATGAATGAACGAATACTCTTGATAAAGTACACAGTCAGAATGTAATGTATATATTGCAAGGTTTACAATTAACATGGTTAAATGTTACTTTTATTCCATCACTTGTAGAGATTCCAGGATATGGGATCTGAGTTATTGCAAAGTTGTGTTACCCTTATTAACGAACAGCATCTCCAAAGACAAGGTTGGCTAGCTGTGGTTGCTAACTTAGAGAATATTGCTAGGTATTACAGAGCTTTATAGAATTACCTATTTTTTACACACTCGCTATCGTATCCAAAGGAGTATTGTACCGCGGGTCAAACATACACGTTTGCTATATCGAGTGCTAAGACCATATCGTCAGTAAGAGACGGACCGTTTCCTTTTTGAGAGCGTGGATTTCCCTTGTATTTTGAGCGCAAGAAATCGCACTTTCGGGACTCTTCATGTTTCTCTGAAGATGGTTCTGTAATAGAATCGTCGTGAAAATATTTCTTCGCCTCCAATTACAGTTGACATCGGCAGTGGAAGAAATCATGAAAACGAGGTTCAGTGGTTTTCATAGATACAGTAGTATTGTTTTCCATACTGTATGATTTTATTGTGATTTCCTATGTTTTACTTTGTTTCAACAGCACGTTTGAAACTAGAGGAATCATCCTAGAACAAAATTATACAGAATTTTTGGAGATAATTCCTCAGTATAGATCACTACTTGACAGGTAAATACTATGTACAATAGAGCTCACTGATCTCGTAACACGGAAAAGGACTGTGACTAGTTGTCGAATAGGAATACTGCTAATTTCTTTTGTATTTTGCTCTTGAATTATTAACAAATGATTTATTACCCTGGCACCGGTTCAAAAGCCGGTTAACGCTAACCCCGGGTTAAATTTTAATCTGCTGTTCTGGTTTGTATAGTTTACATGTTTGTTTATTTCAAAACTTTATAAACAAAAACTTCTATCGCCCAGTACAAGCTTGATAGGAAAAAGTGTTCATATCTTTAAAGTGTTTTTTCTACTTTAAGATTTTTTGCTTTAAATTTTTTTGTTAATCGTGGATTAAATGAACCGGCTTTCGAAAAACCGGCTCCTAGATTTTTATTCCTGTTGCACGCTCGCCGTCAGATCTGTTATATAGACCTGTATAATATTGTATGCGAAAATTTATGTACAATGCAGTGCATGTACCTGCGTGTATAGTACCTTTTATTTGATTTAGTATTTATATAATGGAATTTCAAGCATTGAATCTAATCGACCATCATTTCATATTATTTCCTCCAAATAATATTGTGTTTTATTGTTTTCGTCTTATTTTAGTTTTCAAGACGTTATTGAACAACTTTCCAAACTTCCGGTGTTTCCATGTTTGATCAAAGATGACATGAAATCACTTATACCTACAGATAAAGGACCCACCCTTTTGGACTGGATAAATGCTCAAGTACACTATAATATTCAACATTAGATATAACAAATAAACATTTTATCTGATAACAAAAACTCAAAAAGTTAATTTAGCTAAGCAGAATTTAATTGTTTATGTGATTTTATAGAGAAGCATGAAGATGATACCCCTCCTATTATTGCTTAAATAGTTCTTAGAATGGCAATCAGAGCATTGTCATGTCTTTTTTATGAAAGTTATTGAATAGGATGCATTCTTAGCAGTTACCAAATGTAAATCCTAAATCCAGAGGTAACGCCGTATGCCCAGTATGTCATGTGTGATAAAGCTTGTATCGCGTATATTTATTGTTTAGGATGAAAGAAATAGTCTTGAAGATATGGTTCGCCAGTGCATCGATGCTTTGGGGCAATTTCAAGACTCTTCGTTACTTGAGATACAGGAAGACCAGAAACAAGTACTCGGTAAGTGAAAATCGCAGTTTAGTGTATTTTCTTTTCTTGCAATGCTCTCACCAAGCGCATATGATACAACGCAGTGACGTCTGCGGGTACAGACCTATACTGTATATAGAAGCTACATTAGAAGGGTTAGTGCATGGTCAAGCACGAGAGTTTGATCTTTTTTGACACTTCGCAATTTATGAACCTCTTAACGCCAGCGCCGATTGTTTAAAGCGCGTGTTTAAATCAGGCTTTACAAGTGCAGAAATCTTCCACAAAAAGGTAGGAGTCCTGCCTGCACTGTCACAAACGCAAGTCTGTGTTTATCAAAGCTCGACGTACAGGTTGCCTAAGTACAGTCGTCCTTGTTTTCAAAGTCAAGCAGATGGAATCCAGACCAAGTATACTTTTTATTTGAAAGAGAAGGCAAATTTGGGTTGCCCAAGAGAGATATTTAAATTATGCTGTATCTCGTTTTCAGGAGATGTTTCTAACAAAAACATAAAAGAAATTGGTGGTTTAGAAGAAAGATTGAGTATGTTGTCAAATCTTTGTGATAAAGTTCGTACACTGGGCCAAGAACAATCTGATATGGCACAGGTAATTTTGTTTTACCAAGTTTGTTAAAGAGCACAATAGTATAATTATCGTATAACAGAGATACACCAGTGTAGGTATGGCTAGCCAGTGTAGGTATAGCGATGAACAATATTCATGAGCTTGGTTGAAGGATCTAACGACCTGAGAAATATAGAAAAATCTTCCACGTTTCGAGCGAAGGCCCTTCACTAACGTAAAGACGAAGAGCCTTTTTCAGATAGTTAGATTCTTTCAACCAAGCTCGTTTGTAAGGTTAGTTATTAAGTGACGTCGCTGTGAACAAATAAATTTGACATTCTAAACCAACATTTTGGACGATGTACATACTGAGTGCCAATATTCTTATGATGTTCAAAGTCATTAAGAAACTTTATACTTAAAGGGTTTGTAGGATGAGATCAAACTGCTAATATGGCAAGAAATTCGACATTTCGAGCAAAGGCTCTTCCTAAAAATGCAATTAATAATTCATCAGTACGGTTATAAAATTTATGATATACTTAAATTTTTTCGACATTCCAATGATTGTTTAAATCACACATTTTACCCAGAAAGATAAACTGTGAACTTGTAATCAATTTTTCATCATTGTTTCGACGTTTTAACATCATCGTTTTTAGTCATAGGTTGCGTATGATACAGTAAGTTAAAAATGTTTCAGCGATTTTTTCGTGTGTATATTTGAGTCTGTCGGTACGGCATTTTTGTTAGGTCATTACGATATAAAAGTCGTGATTTGCGTGCAAAACTTACCTAGCTGGTAGAAAGTACGTTTTTATGAGATTAAATGACATCACAGAGAGCGCGCTAATTAATTACCCATCATACTTTGGGGACGCAAGCTTTGACGTAATAATCAACTTTGTCATAATTGGCTGACTGCGCGAGAGAGTACATTACGTCTTTCGTAGTAGAAATTCCTTCATTTATTTAAAATGGCGAGTAATGAAAATCAAAGTAATATGTCAATGGTTCAATACCAGTTAAAAGAAGCTTTCGAATGTCAGGAAAAGAACAAGCGAGTTCTTCGAGAACTTCTGAAAATAAAAATCTTCAATGATCAGAGAAGTCTTGATTCTCTGATTGAAAACACGAAGAAGAAATTGAGTGAAGATGAATTGAATAAAGAACTCCGAAACCAGTCGGAGCATGACAGGCAGAATGGTAAGAATAATGACTAAATATTTTATAATAAAAATTACAATGTTCGCAATGATTCACGGCGTGCATTTTTTCCGAGAATTCAACTAACCTTCCCGTTGCTATGCAACTATCTTATTAGCTGCATACGCTATTTGCGCGCGCTAACTTTCGACATAATTGCGCATGCAGTCTTTACTTGATTTGAATGTTAACACAATAACACAAAACTGACAGAAAGAGATTATATTATTTGTTAGTGATTTTAAATTTCGTTTATTTTTGTAGACCTGAAATATCTTGGATTTATGCTGGATTTGTCAGTAGAACAAGAAAAATCTCCTGACAGCAGTGAAAGCGTTGATTTAAATGTGAAAGATAGCATAAAAAGTCCTACCAACGTTCCTGATGGTAAAAGATCTGTTGATAAGAAGGTGACAGATACAAAACCCGATTTTGCTCATGAAACCAGCAAAGAAACTGGCGGTCATCTGGGAAACAAGAAGAGAAATTCCGAATCTGGTGGGCCTCGTGAGAATGAAGAACTTTCAACAAAAGAGAAAGAAACAAAACCTGTCAGTTCTAAAGTTGACGAAGGAAGCATAAATGAAATTCCTGTTGGAAATACTCTTACACCACCACCAAGACAAAAAGATGCGGTAGTTTCAGTGAAGGACAACATTGAGTCTTTGTGTGAAGAATCTACAGATAGTTCAAGTCATCAGACATCGGACGAGTCGTCCAGTATTCCAATGTTAGAAGCAATGGCTGAGGCCGTTCCGATGCTTAATTCAGTACCAGTCGGACAAAAACCTCTGACAAAGGATTTTGATACGGACAACAAGCTTCAAGGAGACGACATGGAACTCTCTGACGAACTGAATGAAAAGGAACGATTAAATCATATTTTCACTGCTGCTGATTCCATCGAGCTTACTAGTGATTGTAATGAAAACTGTCATGATCAGATGAATGCTTTAGGAAACGAGTGTCATCATGCAGGAGAGGTGAGCAATAAAACCGTTCACCAGCCTCCGTTGTGGACCATTCCTGAGTTCATCATTGCGCTTTGCTGTGATAATCACCCACCAATCCAGAAAGGAAAACAAACTGAATTACTTGCTGTTGATAGTGGTGCGAAAATAGCCGGAGAGGAAGAATCCGCAGATGTTGAATTCTCGAGGAATGGCTGTCATGTTCCATCTTGTAGACAGAGCTGTTTCAATGTGCGAAAGACCAACTATGTCCACGTACCTGGGACTGAGGCTAATTCCACCCTGGTGTTGAGTGCCGGGTCTCCACCTGGGTGTGAGGAGCCTCGTTCTGGGTATGAGGACATCGAAAGTGTTTTGCCTCTGGAGCAGGTGTTTACTGACAGCCATCTTCAAGCGACAAGCGTGGAAAAAGTCGCTTGTGATTCTGATGATGCAGTTCCAGAGATGAACAGTATTGAAAATACTGATGATGAGGTAAATAATAGATAAGTCTTGTATTTTGCTTCATTAAACCTTAAACACATCTTGTCAACAAGATGTGTTCGCAACAGACTTTGTCAACAAGTTGCTACAAGGTTGTCACTCACAAATTGTTAACAAGTTGTTAAACTGCAGGACGATAAAAAGTATTTGAAACAATTTGTATAACAAGTCTGTTGAGTCAACAACCTTGTAGCAAGTTGTCAACAAGCCGTTGATAACAT
The DNA here is from genome assembly GCA_016169945.1 of Trachythela sp. YZ-2020. NCBI lineage: Eukaryota > Metazoa > Cnidaria > Anthozoa > Malacalcyonacea > Clavulariidae > Trachythela > Trachythela sp. YZ-2020. Next base: position 3,468,116 of record JADLSH010000313.1, on the reverse strand, counting down.
GTGAATAAGCTGGGAACACATCCTGATAACAAGTTGGTTGTTGAAACAGTAGTGGTATAAGTCTGCTGCAGGTTTGTTTCAACTTGCGCGTTTTTACATGTGTACCAGGCGTCTCACTAATTTCGAGCAGGCGGGAAAAGGCAAGTTATGGTCGTATATATCTATTTAATCGAACGTTTTACTTAACCTGCAGCATTATATTACCTACTACCATAGTAATGTCTAACTGTCGGCAAAATGTCTTCACGCGCAATCTTCACAAGAATGCCTGGGAAACAATAACTACGGAATAATCTATACACAGTGCGTCTTTTAACAATGACATATCTTTTGCTAGAGTAAATCAACCAATACTGCAAAGACAAGATTCTCAATCACAGCATTAGACCAAGATGAGAGAGTAAACCCCCTTCATGTTTATGCTAAAGTAGTAATTTTGAACCAAAAGAAGGATGATGTTTCTGACAATGGCAACTGTAATGTTGACGTCTCGTATAATGTTATGAAAACTTCTGCCACCTCAGGAAGATCTCCACAATGTCAAATTGGAGACCATGATGATCACTTTGGTAAGTTCGTGTTATGTGAATTTAAATTTTCTTGCCACTGTCCCAGACTCTGTATAAAATCATAGACGTGTACTGAAATAGAGGCCTTGTTACATTTTTAGTGCAAAGTTTCTTCGAAACTTTGCAATATTGTGGTGAGTGGCGAAAATTCAAACGAGTCAGTCATTCATTCATTCAATCATAGTGTAAACTTTCCGGGGGGTGTATACAATTTATGTTTCTTTTTAAATTTCATTAACATTTAGTGATTTAGTGCTTCAAGACAGGGCTTCACATTTTTCTTTAAATATTCTTTTGATCTTATGGCGACTTTACACAAACTATGCTGAATTAGAGTCTTTATATTGAACTTGAAACATTTGCTGAAGACGTTGAATTGACATTAAATTGGCGATCTTTCCCCCGGAACACGCGATTTTTTGTGCAATCACAAATGCGCGTGCGCTATCAAGTGCGTGGCCGCGAGGTGACTGCGAGATTCGTACGCGTGCCGTGTAGCGAGTCATACGACAAACATTATCATTATATCAAATTATCAATATATAGTATAACTATAAGTATGTCGATGAACCGGAGAGAAATCAGTCATTATAACTGACTTACCAACTTGCCTTCAGTACTGGATATAATCAACGGGAAGGATTGTAGAAATTCACTTATTTTCGCTTCCCGAGCATTATTATTTGACATTTGCTTTCGAGAATTATGATTATGACAAAATATTTAAAGACTGTATCTCAAATGCGGGTTTGCAGATTATATAAATGATAAGGAAGGTAAATGTGGTAGCAGTTTAAAGGCTATATTATTTCAAATACAACTATAGCCTTATGAACTATAGGGGCAATGCCAATGTCAATAAACTTGTGCAAGTCGATGGCTGGATATATATAGTCGATGGCTGCATGTATTCGATCTGTAATATTATGAACTATCAAAACAGTGTAGACTATAGTATCCGATTTATATTATAACCTCTATGGTATAAAACGGGATCATATAATGATATAAACGTGCTGCAAAGCCTGCAGTCCCAATAGTCGTGTTAATTTAAACTTTACAGTATACCTTGAATTGATGGGATATAATTAACCTTGAAGCTTGACGATTTTTAAAATGCGTTTGTTTACTTTTCAAATGTGAACGTTTGGTCACGCCCACGGGAAACTCGTCTTAGACGGGAAACTCGTCTTAGACGGGAAACTCGTCTTAGACGGGGAAACTCGTCTTAGACGGGAAACTCGTCTTAGACGGGGAAACTCGTCTTAGACGGGGAAACTCGTCTTAGACGGGGAAACTCGTCTTAGACGGGGAAACTCGTCTTAGACGGGGAAACTCGTCTTAGACGGGGAAACTCGTCTTAGACGGGGAAACTCGTCTTAGACGGGGAAACTCGTCTTAGACGGGGAAACTCGTCTTAGACGGGGAAACTCGTCTTAGACGGGAAACTCGTCTTAGACGGGAAACTCGTCTTAGACGGGAAACTCGTCTTAGACGGGAAACTCGTCTTAGACGGGAAACTCGTCTTAGACGGGAAACTCGTCTTAGACGGGGAAACTCGTCTTAGACGGGGAAACTCGTCTTAGACGGGGAAACTCGTCTTAGACGGGGAAACTCGTCCGTCTAATATGAATCCGGGGTCAGACGAGTTTCCCGTCTAACTTTCCCGTCCAAACGGACGGGAAAGTTAGACGGGAATCCCATCTAGACGGGAAACTCGTCTTAAATCCGTTTTAAGCAATTTTCCATATTTTCGAATGTTACGCTCGCAAAATTTAAGTTATTTTGCAAGACAGAATGAAAGATATAAGGATCATAAAGTAAGGATCAAAAACATATTCATACTTCGCCAAAAAATCGCAAAATCTAATATTTCATGAGGTGTACGTTTTGTTAGCAAACGTTCATGTTTTGTTAGCAAACGTTCATGTTTGAAAAGTAAACAAACGCGTTAAAATCGTCAAACTTCAAGGTTGAACGCAAATGGTAATAATAGACCTTCGAAAAACAAATGTCATGAGAACTTGACAATCTTGGCATAAATACTGCTAGCTAATTCCATGCATGAGTCATCTATTTATACGTCAGCAATAAATACGCATACACTTCCCACGGCGAATTGTGAAATATTCTTTATCTGTAGGATCAAGGAGAGATTTTCCTGAAACATTACTTGCATTTACTTGTAAATTATGGTGTAAATTATGTCTTCGCCGCAGAGTACTTCAGTGCTTCCATATTAATCTTTCGTTTTCCTCAAAACTTATGGCTCTTTGAAACTTTGCACAATCCTTGGATCCCTAGTTTTAATAGTAGGTTAGCAAGAAAAACGTCGGCGAAGTAAAACGTGGGCCATGCTCTCAATTTCTCTGCGAATACTTTTTAAATAACATGGGTATGGCTCTGTGTCAGAAATTGCGTTGCAATTCTCATGTAACATGATCTTATTATTACGATGTCTCCCGAAACGCTTCTGTACATCTATATACTGTATTAAGCATTTTTTTGAAGAGATTTGCACGTAGAAAAATTGACGATGTTGAAATTGACGGGATATGAGACGTGATATATGAAAGTTGAATTCTTGACTTTATTTTGCAGACGAAATTGTTGTGTTAACTAGCTGTGGTTTAAATATGAAGAAGGAAAACAAAAAATATAAATCCAAGAAGGAAAAGAAGGCGAATACAGAAAAGAAGGCAGATAAAAAGGAGAACATGTCTAAAGCTGAGAAGAAGAGTATTCAAGAAGATAAACTTTTGAAAACAAAGTCCACCAAATTCCGTCAGAGACTTCGTAATTTATTCGGCTGCTGTTTTCATCATCAAGAAAGGGATGAGTTGGAATGTTGACATTAATATGGGAAAGCACCCGAATGACATTAATATAATGAAGTATATTTTTTGTATTACTGTATATAATGTAAAGTAAGGTTAAAAGTTTGAATATAAGGTTTACATATCTATAGTGTATTAAGAAGTAAATTTAAAAATTTAAATAATTTTTACCTCGAGTAAACAGTTGTCACAGATAATGCATGGTCATACCTGCACTGGTATAGAATAATTATAATCCTCCGTGCATTACAATATATAAATTTCTGTCGAAAAAGTTTCACTTTCCCTTGGTAACGTGTATGTTTAATTCAATCACTGAAATAATATCTTTGAATGCGTTCCTTGTCATGAATCACGTTACCGCCTTTGTTTTCCTCAAAAATCCGACATGCTAAATATTACCAGGAGTAAGGATGCTCTGAAACCGCGTTAACATCCTCGTCCAGACAAATATTTGACGGAGAAGAGCTATAGTTTTGAACACTTTCTATTATTTCTATTTATGTCTATTATTTCAATGGTTTCAACTGCCAAAACAGCATATATCTTCCCCGTTGTTTGTTTACATTATTCGACATGAAGTAGGGTGAGCCATCATACTTTACATTTTGCTTTGGAAGTGATTGACAATCGAAATTGCTTTTGCGTACAGTGTTGATGTGTAATACAGTGTCTCATGGGACACGAGGAGTTTGTTAAACTGTTGTACTTTTAAACACCGAAAATTGTGTTGAATGCGAAGCCCTTCACTAACTTCAAGACGAAGAGCCTTTTTCAGATAGTTAGATTCTGTCAACCAAGCTCGTTTGTAAGGTTAGTTAACATTAAGTGACGTCGCTGTGAACAAATAAATTTGACATTCTAAACCAACATTTTGGACGATGTACATAATGAGTGCCAATATTCTTATGATGTTCAAAGTCATTAAGAAACTTTATACTTAAAGGGTTTGTAGGATGAGATCAAACTGCCTCAAAAATATAACAAGAACTTCGACATTTCGAGCGCGAAGGCTCTGCCTAAAAATCCAATTAATAATTCATAAGTACGGTTATAAAATTTATGATATATTTCAGTTTTTTCGACATTCCAATGATTATTTAAATCACACATTTTACCCAGAAAGATAAACTGTGAATTTGGAATCAATTTTTCATCATTGTTTCGACGTTTTAACATCATCGTTTTTAGTCATAAGTTGCGTATGATAAAATAAGTAAGTTAAAAATGTTTCAGCGATTTTTCGTGTCTATATTTGAGTCTGTCGGTACGGCATTTTTGTTAGGTCATTACGATATAAAAGTCGTGATTTGCGTGCAAAACTTACCTAGCTGGTAGAAAGTACGTTTTTATGAGATTAAATGACATCACAGAGAGCGCGCTAATTAATTACCCATCATACTTTGGGGTCGCAAGCTTTGACGTAATAATCAACTTTGTCATAATTGGCTGACTGCGGGAGAGAGTACATTACGTCTTTCGTAGTAGAAATTCCTTCATTTATTTAAAATGGCGAGTAATGAAAATCAAAGTAATATGTCAATGGTTCAATACCAGTTAAAAGAAGCTTTCGAATGTCAGGAAAAGAACAAGCGAGTTCTTCGAGAACTTCTGAAAATAAAAATCTTCAATGATCAGAGAAGTCTTGATTCTCTGATTGAAAACATGAAGAAGAAATTGAGTGAAGATGAATTGAATAAAGAACTCCGAAACCAGTCGGAGCATGACAGGCAGAATGGTAAGAATAATTCTAAATGACTAAATATTTTATAATAAAAATTACAATGTTCGCAATGCTTCACGGCGTGCATTTTTTCCGAGAATTCAACTAACCTTCCCGTTGCTATGCAACTATCTTATTAGCTGCATACGCTATTTGCGCGCGCTAACTTTCGACATAATTGCGCATGCAGTCTTTACTTGATTTGAATGTTAACACAATAACACAAAACTGACAGAAAGAGATTATATTATTTTTTAGTGATTTTAAATTTCGTTTATTTTTGTAGACCTGAAATATGTTGGATTTATGCTGGATTTGTCAGTAGAACAAGAAAAATCTCCTGACAGCAGTGAAAGCGTTGATTTAAATGTGAAAGATAGCATAAAAAGTCCTACCAACGTTCCTGATGGTAAAAGATCTGTTGATAAGAAGGTGACAGATACAAAACCCGATTTTGCTCATGAAACCAGCAAATAAACTGGCGATCATCTGGGAAACAAGAAGAGAAATTCCGAATCTGGTGGGCCTCGTGAGAATGAAGAACTTTCAACAAAAGAGAAAGAAACAAAACCTGTCAGTTCTAAAGTTGACGAAGGAAGCATAAATGAAATTCCTGTTGGAAATACTCTTACACCACCACCAAGACAAAAAGATGCGGTAGTTTCAGTGAAGGACAACATTGAGTCTTTGTGTGAAGAATCTACAGATAGTTCAAGTCATCAGACATCGGACGAGTCGTCCAGTATTCCAATGTTAGAAGCAATGGCTGAGGCCGTTCCGATGCTTTGTGCAGTACCAGTCGGACAAAAACCTCTGACAAAGGATTTTGATACGGACAACAAGCTTCAAGGAGACGACATGGAACTCTCTGACGAACTGAATGAAAAGGAACGATTAAATCATATTTTCACTGCTGCTGATTCCATCGAGCTTACTAGTGATTGTAATGAAAACTGTCATGATCAGATGAATGCTTTAGGAAACGAGTGTCATCATGCAGGAGAGGTGAGCAATAAAACCGTTCACCAGCCTCCGTTGTGGACCATTCCTGAGTTCATCATTGCGCTTTGCTCTGATAATCACCCACCAATCCAGGAAGGAAAACAAACTGAATTACTTGCTGTTGATAGTGGTGCGAAAATAGCCGGAGAGGAAGAATCCGCAGATGTTGAATTCTCGAGGAATGGCTGTCATGTTCCATCTTGTAGACAGAGCTGTTTCAATGTGCGAAAGACCAACTATGTCCACGTACCTGGGACTGAGGCTAATTCCACCCTGGTGTTGAGTGCCGGGTCTCCACCTGGGTGTGAGGAGCCTCGTTCTGGGTATGAGGACATCGAAAGTGTTTTGCCTCTGGAGCAGGTGTTTACTGACAGCCATCTTCAAGCGACAAGCGTGGAAAAAGTCGCTCGTGATTCTGATGATGCAGTTCCAGAGATGAACAGTATTGAAGACAAAGGAAATACTGGTGATGAGGTAAATAATAGATAAGTCTTGTATTTTGCTTCATTAAACCTTAAACGCATCTTGTCAACAAGATGTGTTCGCAACAGATTTTGTCAACAAGTTGCTACAAGGTTGTCACTCACAAATTGTGAACAAGTTGTTAAACTGCAGGACGATAACAAATATTTGAAACAATTTGTATAACAAGTCTGTTGAATCAACAACCTTGTAGCAAGTTGTCAACAAGCCGTTGATAACATGTGAATAAGCTGGGAACGCATCCTGATAACAAGTTGGTTGTTGAAACAGTAGTGGTATAAGTCTGCTGCAGGTTTGTTTCAACTTGCGCGTTTTTACGTGTGTACCAGACGTCTCGCTAATTTCGACCAGGCGGGAAAAGGCAAAGTTATGGTCGTATATATCTATTTAATCGAACGTCTTACTTAAACTGCAGCATTATATTACCTACTACCATAGTAATGTGTAACTGTCGGCAAAATGTCTTCACGCGCAATCTTCGGAAACAATAACTACGGAATAATCTATGCATAGTGCGTCTTTTAACAATGACATATCTTTTGCTAGAGTAAATCAACCAATACTGCAAAGACAAGATTCTCAATCACAGCATTAGACCAAGATGAGAGAGTAAACCCCCTTCATGTTTATGCTAAAGTAGTAATTTTGAACCAAAAGAAGGATGATGATTCTGACAATGGCAACTGTAATGTTGACGTCTCGTATAATGTTATGAAAACTTCTGCCACCTCAGGAAGATCTCCACAATGTCAAATTGGAGACCATGATGATCACTTTGGTAAGTTCGTGTTATGTGAATTTAAATTTTCTTGCTACTGTCCCAGACTCTGTATAAAATCATAGACGTGTACTGAAATAGAGGCCTTGTTACATTTTTTTAATAGTAGGTTAGTAAGAAAAACGTCGGCGAAGTAAAACGTGGGCCATGCTCTCAATTTCTCTGCGAATACTTTTTAAATAACATGGGCATGGCTCTGTGTCAGAAATTGCGTTGCAGTTCTCATGTAACATGATCTTATTATTACGATGTCTCCCGAAACGCTGCTGTACATCTATATACTGTATTAAACATTTTTGTGAAGAGATGTGCACGTAGAAAAATTGACGGTGTTGACATTAACGGTATATGAGACGTGATATATGAAAGTTGAATTCTTGACTTTATTTTGCAGACGAAATTGTTGTGTTAACTAGCTGTGGTTTAAATATGAAGAAGGAAAACAAAAAATATAAATCCAAGAAGGAAAAGAAGGCGAATACAGAAAAGAAGGCAGATAAAAAGGAGAACATGTCTAAAGCTGAGAAGAAGAGTATTCAAGAAGATAAACTTTTGAAAACAACGTTCACCAAATTCCGTCAGAGACTTCGTAATTTATTCGGCTGCTGTTTTCATCATCAAGAAAGGGATGAGTTGGAATGTTGACATTAATATGGGAAAGCACCCGAATGACATTAATATAATGAAGTATATATATTTTTTACTGTATATGCAATGTAGGTTAAAAGGTTGAATATAAGGTTTACATATCTATACTGTATTAAGGAGTAAATTTAAAAATTAAAGCAATTTTTTACCTCGAGTAAACAGTTGTCACAGATAATGCATGGTCATACCTGCACTGGTATAGAATAATTATAATCCTCCGTGCATTACAATATATAAATTTCTGTCGAAAAAGTTTCACTTTCCCTTGGTAACATCTATGTTTAATTCAATCACTGAAGTAGTATCTATGAATGCGTTCCTAGTCATGAATCGCGTTACCGCCTTTATTATCCTCAAAAATCCGACATGCTAAATATTACCAGGAGTAAGGATGCTCTGAAACCGCGTGAAGATCCTCGTCCAGACAAATGTTTGACGGAGTAGAGCTATAGTTTTGAACACTTTCTATTATTTCTATTTATGTCTATTATTTCAATGGTTTCAACTGCCAAAACAGCATATATCTTTCCCATTGTTTGGTTTACATTATTCGACATGAAGTAGGGTGAGCCATCATACTTTACATTTTGCTTTGGAAGTGTTGAAAATCGCAATTGCTTTTGCGTACAGTGTTGATGTGTAATACAGTGTCTCATGGGACACGAGGAGTTTGTTAAACTGTTGTACTTTTAAACACCGAAAATTGTGTTGAATGCGCACGATAAAAAGTATTATGCTCGGTTAATACATCGTTTAAAGTACTTAGTTTCCAAGTTACAGTTTGTTTCCTTTTTGTTCAGGGATTTTCTCAGAACCAGGTGCGTGCTCAAAATATCGGAGATCCATCTGTATTACCAGATCTTTGTTCTAGTCATCAAGCTCAACTCTCACTCATGATGCACAACCATTCACAATTGAGGTACATTTTTATGCAGCTGAATCCTGGCTAGGGTGAAGACTTGTTTTGTGTCGCCCATATCTGATAAGGCTATAATTTTTGCTGATATAAACTAGCTTACCTAATTATGTATAGCTTTAGAATGTTTGGATCGATACAGGGTTACAACTTGATTGAGTATCCATTGGGTTTACAATGACGCCGGAAGTCAGCCATTATACTAAGCTTACTAACATGATAACCGTATATACTAACGTATTATAGTTAAGATTTATTGTTTATATGTGAAAACAATATATTTATCTGGTATTTTTAAAACGTTAAAAAGAAATAGTGACATTATCCCTGTACATTAGTAATTGTAGATGTTTAATAGTAGCGTGTACTGGGGAAATCGCACCCCCACCCCCTTCTTCCTAATAACTTCTGAAGGCCTTTGAATGATAACTGTTTAACTGTGGAACAAAGCTGTAACTTATGATTTTACAAACAATGAAAGCCTTCATATGATATAATGAATGCAAATGAGCATGAAATTTGCAGTAACGTGAGTGTAGAATATGTTGCTAACCTAAATTCGCACCCCCAATATCTCGCCACTGTTTCTAATATCTCGCCACTGTTTCTAGTATCTCGCCACTGTTTCTAATATCTTGCCACTGTTTCTAATATCTCGCCACTGTTTCTAATATCTCGCCACTGTTTCTAATATCTCGCCACTGTTTCTAATATCTCGCCACTGCTTCTAATATCTCGCCACCGCTTCTAATATCTCTCCACTGTTTCTAATATCTCGCCACTGTTTCTAATATCTCGCCACTGTTTCTAATATCTTGCCACTGTTTCTAATATCTCTCCACTGTTTCTAATATCTCGCCACTGTTTCTAATATCTCGCCACTGTTTCTAATATCTCGCCACTGTTTCTAGTATCTCGCCACTGTTTCTAATATCTCGCCACTGTTTCTAATATCTCGCCACTGTTTCTAATATCTCGCCACTGTTTCTAATATCTCGCCACTGTTTCTAATATCTCGCCACTGCTTCTAATATTTCGCCACTGCTTCTAATATTTCGCCACCGCTTCTAATATCTCTCCACTGTTTCTAATATCTCGCCACTGTTTCTAATATCTCTCCACTGTTTCTAATATCTCGCCACTGTTTCTAATATCTCGCCACTGTTTCTAATATCTCGCCACTGTTTCTAATATCTCGCCACTGTTTCTAATATCTCGCCACTGTTTCTAATATCTCGCCACTGCTTCTAATATTTCGCCACTGCTTCTAATATTTCGCCACCGCTTCTAATATCTCTCCACTGTTTCTAATATCTCGCCACTGTTTCTAATATCTCTCCACTGTTTCTAATATCTCGCCACTGTTTCTAATATCTCGCCACTGTTTCTAATATCTCGCCACTGTTTCTAATATCTCGCCACTGTTTCTAATATCTCGCCACTGTTTCTAATATCTCGCCACTGTTTCTAATATCTCGCCACTGTTTCTAATATCTCGCCACTGTTTCTAATATCTCTCCACTGTTTCTAATATCTCGCCACTGTTTCTAATATCTCGCCACTGTTTCTAATATCTCGCCACTGTTTCTAATATATCGCCACTGTTTCTAATATCTAGCAATGAACTGGTTCTTTCTTCTGCACCAGTAAACGTTGGGTTCGCTATCTAGTGTAACATTGAGGTTAGTCGGTATTATACCCGCCATTACTTAATCGCACTTCACTCATCCAAATTTTGTTCTGCTTTCTTTAGAGATATTCGGAGAAGATGCGCCAAAGCAAAAGATGAGCTTTCTGAAAACTTGCACGCCCGCCTCAGGTATTGATTCAGCTTGTTGACGGAGCAGTTTTCAATTATTACAGTATACTATATGCAAAGATAGGATGAGATTGCTTATCTTCATTTTTGTATGAAATACTGTAATGTACTGTAATACCTTGATGGATGCAGCCTGATCTGATAGATTGGATGGGTTCTGAACGGACGCTGGTCATGGTGCAATGCGCGACCATCGACTGATATGGTTGCCTTGATGTTCAGAGAGGGCACCCAAATCGCCAAAATTGGAACTGTTTTTGGGTCCCTCTCTATGAATGCAAATGTATGAATGCAAATGGTCCTGTTCACCGAGAAGCCGAATGATAAACATATCGACACTATTTATAAAATTTTATTTTATTTTTTAGAACGACCTTGCCAAATCCCGAAAAATGGGATTTAGAAAGAAGTTAGGGTCCTTCTTGCCCAAGCCTATTCTCGTTCCCGAGAAGCCCTGGAAACGAGAATGATCAAGCCTAGATACACCCCCCCCTGTAAATCATCCTTGATCTAATAAATGTAATAAATCATGTGTTGTTAAGGTGGGTGATGATGATTGAAAAAAAGATTTGTGATTGTGACAACAAGTTGGTGATGTATCATGAAAGTATGAAACGGATGAGAAAACGGTAATGTATTAAGAGTATGTCTCGGCGCATGTTGTGTAGAAATCTAGTTAACATGTTATGTAGTTACTCGTTCTGTACAGTATTTAACTTGCTTACCTGCTTCTTGCTATTTTGACAGAATGGAAATTCTGGAACAAATCAATGTTGCTCCTCGTATTTACGCTTTGACTGTTAAAGAAGTTGTACGAAGGCGAGAATTTACATCGCATTTTGCAAAGGTGAATTATTAATCCATGCATGTAAAGCAGATATCATGTTCAAGGCCTGTTCACACATATGTTAACTTGCCTTGTAAGCAGATGAGCTTATACAGTATGTTTGCTCATCCTGTGTATTGAATTACTTGATGAACTAGGTGCAACCTCTGAGCGTAACCGGCATCCTTTTTGTTTTCACTGAATACAACCATATGATACTACACGATTTCCCGCACGTCGATTCCTTGAATTTCGCAACTCCCAGCCGCTTGCAACCGCCAGCTACACAGGCTGTTTGACGTTTTCAAAGCATACTGCTCGTTGTACATTGTAAGTGCAATAAATAAAACAGACTTGGGACTGGTTATTAAGAGAACGAAGAGCTTTTCGCTACATCTTTCTTAATTTATACATAATTTATTGCTTTCATGTTTAAACATACTTTAGCTACCCACTGTGTATGCTGTTTATGATAAAATTTTAAATCATTTCTGTTCACCAACTTTTGTGTGACTGGCCGTAGCTATGTAATTTCTATATAGATATTTTCACGTTACTTTAATGATAACTTGATAATTTTTAAATTTTTACTAGTGGGCCAAAGAAGTTTCCGAACAATCTAACGGAGTTTATAAAGAGGAGATTGCCAGCCGTCATGAATACTTGCATTTCGTTGGTAAGTCATCGTTGAATTTTTCTTTATTTCGGAAAATTTTATCCAAATCAAATTCTAACTTGTATTTCTTGTGTTTTTTTCTTTAACCAATTTTTCAGGCAACCATTTTCTTAAGAATATTTTCACTGGGATTGAGGACATGCCGACACACTTTGCTGTAAGTAGTCATGGTCAATCAGTGAAGGGTGTGGAAGTCAATTAAGGAGTTGTTCACATGGTCCCGCTTTGCCGTTGGGTTTTTTACCAAATTGATAAACTAGCTGTGTTTACACTTGGATAACCTGTCAGTCCTGTTCATCCTAGAGGTCCAGTAACGTCATCTCTTATTTGTACACCGTTACTACTGGAGAAAACCAGTTGGTAGAGTCAACCTAGAAGGGCTCTTCTTACATAGGACTGAGACGAAAATATCCTAGTATATAAATCATTTTTGCTAAAGCCCGATTTAAACTACGAAAAGAAATCCAGATTCGACCAGGGCCAACTCGGTGTATAACCCGGGTTAGTTTGAACCTAATCGGGTTACGTTTCGTAGTGTAAATCGGGCTTAACAGTACAATTATCCATTTGCTAAAAAAAGTTTCATTTTTAGACCATCCCCGAAGACTTTGATATCGATTTGCCTCCTCTTACTTTCACTGAACTACAAGAACTCATGAACCTTGCACCTGACTTATTTCATAAACAATCAATACGTGATTCACATAACAAACCTGACAACGAAGACAGTCGAACATTCATGTCTGGCAAATCATTTAGCTGTAGCGATTTGCCTTCGGTCAAAGAATTTGTAATAAAATCCTCACTTGATGAGATGGATGGTAAAATAGATGATAGAACTAAAGAGTTGAGTAAAAAGAACAGAAACCCAGATTCTATCACAGATAAGTCAGACGAATGTTCTGTGGTCCAGAAAAATGATTATACTGATGATGTTAACAGCGATACTTGTAGTAAAATTGGAGGTGATGAAACGAAGACGATAAGTGTTACCACGCAAACTATGGAACATGAGATTATTTCATCAAATGTAGTTATTAAAGAAAACTTGCTCGCGAGTGTTAATATCTTGCGCTATGAACTAGAGCAATTGAGGGGAGCTGCAACTTCATGGGACGATAATATGAAGAACTATCTTAATGAACGATTATCAATGTTTGAAGAAATTATGAAGAAGGAAAGAAGTAGAATAGTGGCTGCGAAAAATGATAGTAAGAATGTAAAAGAGTTGACTAATAGTCTTGATACTATGAAAAAGAAAATGGCAAGTCTAAATTCTGAAAATGAATCATTAAGAAAAGAAATTGAAGCAAAAGATATAAGTTTTTCAGAGAAAGAATTAAGATATCGTAATGACCTAGAACGGCAAAAGCAATATGCAACCGAATTAGAGTCTGCAAAAGAGACTTTTGAAGCCGAACATCAAATACGTTTTAACAGCGCTATTGGTCGAGTTATGAAGGAAAAGGAAGCCGCTTTGAAGAAAGCTGATGAACAGTTAAGCTATTTGAAACTTCTACAAGAGAAAAATGACGAGAAACGTCAAGTTTTGTTCAATGAAAAAGAGGCGTTGCGACAGGAGAAAGATGAGTATGCAAGGAAATTTGTAGAAGCACAAGCAGAGGTGGATAGGAGGGAAACGGAAATGGAAAAATATGTCATGGAAACACAGAAACATTTGGAGGAAAAGGAACGAGAGTTTGGTGAACATTTAGAAAATGAAAGAAAGGAAGCTGCGATGATGCTTGAAACAGAAAGACAAAAATGGGAAACAGATTCATCAGGATCTGGTTCTGGGTAAAATCTCTATGATTTTTGCTTTCCTTGGTGTGCTAGAGTAAGGGATTGAGAGGTGGGGTGATTTTGATGTATGGGAAATAGTGACAGTCAATAATTGCAAGCAAAAGACATTTTTAACAGCTTTTAAACAACATTTTCTTTAATCGCCTTTTATACCTAATGACTTTTATCATTACATCAAAACCATCCCGTCATTTAAACGAAGTTAAGCAAAGAAATGTGACGTCTTTTAATATCGTCCATCTTCGGTTTTGGTGATTTACTGCCCCTCTGGGTGTATGCGTATAGTACAATATAAGTGTGTATATAACTGCTATAAACACACGACTGTTTTTGAATGAGGTCACGACAGTTGGTATTGAAAGTTCCAGTAATTATCGTGGAAATTTCCTTACCACTGGCACAAAACTATCCAGTTTCATTTGTATTTTCTCTATTTAGGCAAATTATTAGTGAACTGGTTGTAGAACGCTTTAATAAGAGAATAAAACATTTGGAAGAGGTACCGTATGTATGTGAATTATTTTAAAGAAATAAGGTGAAGAACAACTACACCTAACCTTTGGAACATTTTATCACTGTCATGCACTCTATATCTTTAGGAAAATGGTTTATTGAGAGATCGCTTGAAATCTGGTTCAGGTATGATGATACCGAATAGCGTCATTCTTTATTAACTACGTGTTTTGGGGGAGTGTTGGATTAACGTGTCATTTGTGTGCAAACTATGAGCTTTGCATATTTACTTCGACCCCATTATTTAGGGTTGTCTTCATGTACCTCATCTCTTGCATCGTCCTCCGTAAGTCAATTCTTCCATCATCTTAATTTTATCATTCCTTATAATTTTTCTTCCTTTGGACTGTTTTCCTCTTACTCGTACCTTCTATCCTCTTAGTTAACCTTTTATCATCCATTCTAATCAAATGTCCAAACTATCTCATTATTGTTTCAATCTTTATTTACTTGACTATGCGTTCTACTTGAGCCCTTCCTCTAACCTCCTCAGCTCGTTCGTAAGATGTTCTCGGAGTGATATTCCTTATATCCATCGTTAAATTGTTACCTCAGTCCTCTCTATTACCACCGTCTCTCTCCTCAGTGCCCACATTTCAAATCCTGGGTAAGGATTAAGTGTTAATATTCTCTCTCTTTAGATGGTGATGACAAACTGTTGTTTGTTGAGTTACAACAGGTACCTCTCAAATTCTCTTTCGATAATTACGTCACAGATCTCTACTTGGCCCGGGAGCCACATTCTCACGAATCGATTCATGAGAGCCAGGCTCACAGACCAAGGAAGTATTCGTGACGTAATTATCAACAAGGTGTATTGCCTTCTCTTTTTTATAATTTTCTTAACCGCTTAACATTAATTACGTTTCACGCGCATTTGATCCAACATTTTGGTCAGCAAAATACTCACCATGTCTAATGATCTTTCGAAAAAAGCACATTGAGTATGTGCTATTGATATGTGAGACAAACATGCATCATTGAGATATTTGCATTTGGGATCAGTGCTGAAGCTATCTGCCGCCATTTTTCAAGAACAGTTTTGTAAGTTATAAATCTATCATTAGCCATCATCTTCTTAATTATATCACTCCTCATCATTCGTCTTCCTCTGGATCGTTTTAAAAGCGAAAGCAAATCCAACTAACTTTCATTATTGAAATATTTCCATTTAATACGTACGTTTAATTCGAGGTCTGCAATGTTTGTGTTTTAGACACTGGAGGAAAAATGCAAGGAGTGTGATTCTCTTCGGGCAGAACTGGTAAGTCTTCTTTAGATACCTGAAAACTGTACACATTAAGACAGGGGTGTATATAATTACCATTTGCCCCTTACCATCCCCCCCCTTACCATTTATCCAGACTATTTCCCAAGGTATCCAGACTATTTTCCTTTGTATATCGATAGTCGCGATAAAATGGAACTAACCAGGAAAGAGTTAAAATTAAAAGCCTTTGGCCATATTTGTACGACTTCACTTGTGCTAGATCAGTTGTACCTTTCTATGTTGGCACCGGATGAGCTCACTGACCCTAAAGGCTGTTTTCCACTTCAACCGTATCGCACCGAAACGTAGCGTATTTCTTTGTTTCCTGAGCACTCGGGTAGAACTAGTGACTTCGACACAAAAGAAAATGCTACTGTACGATACGATACGTTTGAAGTGGAAAACGGCCTTTACATATAATGCGACTCTATTACTACGTAATACTGTTTATCTGTCTTGTATAGGAACCTTTGCGACAGAAATCACGGAGCTCCCAAGTCGTTTCCAAAGAGTAAGATTCTTGAGTTGTGACTACAATATTATATATCGTTTACTGACTTAAACAACAATTTAACATTATTTTTCTTTATTTTTGTTGTAGTGTACAGAAAGGAGATATTGTTGAAGTTTATTATAATGATCAATACGAACTTTACATGATCAGAAGCGAAGGAGAAATTCTTTACTTTGTTCATCCTGACTCGTTAGTTAATTTTGACTTACCGGGTAAGTTTGTTCATTAGATATTTTTATTAAGTATGGTTTCTTTTAAATGCTTGTATTTTTATAGTTGATTACTTGGAATATTTCTATAAATAGTTTGTTACTATAGTAAAGCTATATGATCCATTCATTATACACTAATTTATTACTTTCTTTAATTTACAGAATCAAAGTCGAGGTATGTGCTGCTACAGTATATTGTCTCAAAAATGTTTGATAATGTATATAAAGCTGTAGAATTTTAACATGAAAATACCTTTCATGAAACACACGCGGATGGCACCATGATGCTTGTGTTGTGATAGTTGTGGTTTCTATCACAGACCTTCCCTCCCGTCCTTACCAACGGATGACAAAATGTGTAACATCGATATTTTGAGTTTAAGTAACTATGGTCAAAATCGGTATAAATAGTCCATTGTTCCTCGCAACTGCGATGTACAGTCGACATTAATATTAGCGGTCATAGTAATAATGACATACCGGATAAAAATTCTAGGCCTTGTCATACATTGATGGTTAATTTTTCTCCAATCTTCCGATGTACATAAAAAACTGCTGTAAAATTTTGTTTTGTTTTGTGCTGTTCTGAACAGCACTGTACCTTGCTGTTTTTGTACTGTACTATGCTCTGTTGTGCTGTTATATGCTGTACTGTGCTGTATGTTATGTTATGTTGCGTTGCGTTGCGTTGCGTTGCGTTGCGTTGCGTTGCGCTGTGTTGTGTTGTGTTGTGTTAAATTATTCAGATATGGGCCATGGAGTATCAGTCAGAGGCCCGCTTTCATAATCGCCCTACATGTAGAATTATAGAGAATTATGTTCCAATTATTTATGAAATATTTCTATTACTGCTTTAGGCATACCTTTCATGCTCAAATTTTAGACAAAGAATACTGTCAGGCCAAGAAGGTATGTTCAACCAAGAAGGTATTGCCAAGGTTGTGTACAGGGGGATGAATGAATCATACAACATCACTCTGCGCTTTCTGTAATTTATGGTTTGACAGTTGTCGTACGTCGTGCCTCATGGACTGTAATAAACACTTTTGTGCTCTTCAATACACCCTTTCGATAATTACGTCACAAGTCTCTACTTGCCCGGGAGCCTCATTCTCATGAATCGTCTTTCGCCTTGATTGACGTGAGCGAGGCTCCCAGGCCAAGGAAGTATTCATGACGTAATTGTCGAAAGGGTGTATTGAATGCATTATTTGCAAATTGCCTGAGCAGTCACATCACCACAAATAACCAGGATATATTTTATATGGAAAGTACCCTGGATACGAGGTTGGCTGGGACATTGCGTCCGGGGCCTGAAATTTGCGGTGTTTTTAACATGCCATTTCTTTTTGTTCTATATGCAGGCTAATAACAGATTCAGAGTTAGCGCTGGTACAAAGTTCTATCGTGTCAAGGTTAGATCTTGGGATCCTTCAAGCTGACAGTCATTAAACGTTTTTTCAATCAGGAAAACATTGAACGATCAAGTCATTCGTCAGAGAAGATTCCTACTGCTTTAATCTTCCACAAGACTGAAAGAAATACGGAATGAACAGTGATAAAACTTTTTCTAACCAAGTATAACCGACGCTTAAATAACCCTAACATAACTAAGAATTAACATATATAAATATAACGTTTAATATTATAGAGTGGTGATAGACACTGATTTTTGTAAATAGAATTCCTTATCCATATACCTGACAATAGTTGCTCATTCTAGTGTTCTTTTTGCTCTGTGCAATAAATGAAAATGCCTATTCGAACACTACAGTATATATAGGTTCTTTGGGTTTCAAAATTAATATATTTTCTAGGTAAGCAAAATGAAGAATTTCACGGTGCAGTGTCCGGTTGTACGAGTCAATTTCCATATTTAACAATCACAATTTAAATACATTCGTCATCCCGGTCTTACCCTAACGCTAATACTTGTGACTGTGAGCAGGGGTGCACATGCACCTACCAATTCGGTCCGAGTTGGTCAGAAACATTGCGTCTAAAAAAATACGTATAAGTGATATAGAAAAGTCAGTAAAAGAAATCAACTAAAACAACTTTGTAAAACCCAGAAATACATTCTCCTTTTGACGATTTCGACAGGAAGCAATGTATTCAAATATAAGAGGACTTAGCCATACACCTTCAAAAACCAGCTGACCCTGCCCTGCCGCTTTGTGCGTTCTATTTCCATCTCACTATTATTATTATTATTAAATTATTTAAAAACGGTGGCCCTTCAGCTAATACTGCTTTTCAAGAGGCCGTTTGTAAACTACATCAATTATATAAAAATATAAAAAAAGAACAATTTAAATTGTTAAGTAACGAAAATATTTAAACGAAAATATGTATTCGATGAGCATTGTCAACTAAACCTTCATTTAGTGCACTGAAGTAGTTGGCAAGTAAGGTTTTAAAATGACTAGTTGATAATTGCTCGTGGTTGTAGACAAGGTCATTGGATATGTTTCGTCAGTATTCTCGAGTAAGGTTAAATCAACTCGGTTGTAAAGACACAGTTTCTAAGTCAAAACTTGAGTAAAATTCGACGAAACTTGTTCATAAACTTCTAACGTCTTTTGTACATTTCATTCTTACCACAACTTTTGAAATTCCAAATTTTCTGTGGGAAAGAATTCCCCCAGACCCACATTCCAAAAAAGTTTGGATGGGTTTCCGTTGTTCAGGGACCGACTTTGACATTTGTTTGACTACATCAACACATGTACTACGAGTTAATGTAAAAATGCGTATAGTGCCATGATACGGGACGAAGATTTTTATGTGGAGGTATGCCTCGTACAACTTTTCGGAATGCATACGATATATAACTTGAAAGTAGGTGCGCCCCTGACTGTGAGCCCAAAATAAATACCAGCGCAACTCTCACACATCATGTAAATGACTGCACTTAAGTTAAATCGTGTGTACTCACCATGATGCATTGCGAGTTTTTTCATCTTGATACATATCAATTCGCCCTCTGCGTGTGTACTAAATATGTAGTTGTGTACAACTGTTCTTTTAGACTGAAAATATCAGTAATTTGCAATCAGATTAGATCAGATTACTGTTTGCAATTCGGGTTTTTAAGCGCGCATAACCCAACCTTGGTACACTAAAATATTGCAAGATGAAGTATTAGTTACCGCAAATAGTGAAATAGTCAAAATACTAAAATAGACGAAGATGGTGGAGAGAATTTAACAGAATTGATTTGTTTAAACGTATGGGAAGAATATCAAGGATTTACACTGTTATTTTTATATTTTTAACTGTGATAATTTTCTCTAGTTTTGGTTTATTTCAGTTTAAAAGATATAGCTACCGCAAGAAGAGTGGAAACGTAAGATTTTGTATTGTCTGTTTAGACAGTTAGTCAATAACAAATAGATAACATTAGATGATAATCTACTAAGATCGGTTTAGATTGTCTAAATATCAGTTATAGATGCAGACATGATGATATAATGTGGTAAGAATAAAATAGTGGCCAAGCAGCTGCCGGGGTGAGTGGGTCACACCAGGGTGCATTCTATGTATAAAACTCTATGCTGGGCTGTAAAGTTTTATTTTTGCACGGGGAATATTTTCGTGTTCCATGGCAGCTGCACAGAAATTAAGCCAAAACACTTGAGAATGGAGCATAAATTCATGGATTTTTTAGCATTTTCTTTTCGAAAGTTGAATATGTTTTTCCAGAAATATTTTTTGGATCAATAGAAGTTTTATTTTCTAAGGTTTTGAAACGAACGGTGATGGTCGTGATGCAGAAATACATAACCCGAAACAGTGGGTTAAAATTTAACCAGATACACTGACAATTTTGGGGACTAAATCCATGTAAAATAGCTACTCTGGTGTGTTTTATATACTGTTAACATCATATTCTTGAAGTTATACTGTGATATGACAATGAACTCAGGCACAAACTTAGTTACACTTATCACTTCTTTTTGAGTGATCTCATGGCAATACGCCAACAATTTTGCAACCTCACGCCGGAGATCTCCGATGTGGAGTGCATTTGGGGGTCACAGCTGTTGTTACCATGTTATGATGTCTTCTGTGTACTGTATGTATATTAATTAAACTGGAGTGAACAGATAATAACAGCAAAATGTTATCTATTTGTTTTATATAATAAAAAAGTTGAAAATTGGCTAAACTAAGCTTGTACCGAAACCTCTTTGGGCTTTGAAGCATGACAAAAAGAGATTTACATGCATTTTGATGTGATCTATATAAATTATGATCTATACACTGAAATAGCATTATCTGTGCTTCTGTCCTCTAATAGATCACAGCTCTCAACCAATGAAAAGACAGATTGAATTATTATATAATTATGTTGAAATCAGTGGCGTAGGAACCGGGGGGCACAGGGGCACGTGCCCCCCAAGTTTTCTTCAAAGTGCCCTTTTCTCCAGCTAAAACAATGGAAAAAGTGCCCTTTTCTAATAGAAGAGGTGCCCTTAAGACAAAGTGCCCCCCCAACTTGAACTTGCTTCCTACGCCTATGGCGTTGAAATAGATAAATTTTAACATTGTATGTTGAGTTATAGGTACACTGTATATCATAATGTGGTAAGAACACAAAAGTGGCCCACAACTCACTGGGGTAAGTGAGTCCCTGATGTTCTTAACCACCTTATGACCTCCTCTGTATCGACTGAACAGACAATGATAGCCTGCATAGTGACAGCGAAGCAGCTTGTACTATAGCATGTGATGATTATTTCATAGGAAAGACGATATCGTTTAGAGGAAGAAAGATGTCAAAATGTGGATGAATGTCAGTTAAAACAAGGACTTGATAAAGATAAATGTGTGAGAACTTGTGTCTCCAAATCATGTTATGTTGAACTATATTCTTGGAACGAGGTAGAAATATGATTATGTGGTCTATATATATTGTCCCTGATGATATGCAGCACTTATAGGTGAAATACTGAAACCAGGTGTCAGTCCAGCCCTACTTCCACATCTGGTGCTGCTGTACATTTGAATTTCACTCTGCAGTGTAAATGTATTATGGCCTTCTTCCAAAATTTTAGCAAATATCCAGAATTTTAAACCACCATAACTTTCAACTGCATGGATCAATTTTAAAGCAACAACACCAAACAGCAAAATGTTTCAAATAATCCTATTGTGGGAGCTCTCTTTTGAATTTGAAATTTTGACTGTTGTCTCTACTTTGGTGTGCAGTTCTTGAGAGTTTGGTGACAAAGTATAATGCAAAACTCAAATAGATACAAAACCAGATATTTTCTTGATTATTGTACAACTATATCAGTCTGCAATATGACCTTCTATCATTGCAAAATTCTATTAACATGACATATTCCAACAGTATCTCTTATTTTTCAGTTAGAAGAAGGTGAAATAGATGTTAGACTAACATCATTTAAAGGATGTGTGGTTCAACAAGTAAGGGATCGTGAAATGGAACAAAGAAGAAAGGAACAGCTGTAAAGTATTTTATTGAGGCAGAATCATAGAATTCATTGCTCACACTTCATTGACCATGTTGACTTTAATTATTATTACTGACAGTCGAGCCCCTATTAACAAAATATTTCTGTTAAACTGCCACCCTTTTAAGCTGAGAGAGCAGTCAGAGCACTCAAAGACTGAATACCTCCACAAAGTCAAGTATCATGCATAAATTATGCAAACATGCTGTTGCATTAATTACGCATTCAGTTCTTTTCAGCCTGGAAAAGCAAGACAAATTTTTGTAAATTTCTCATTCAATTTTCATCGAAATTGAACCAAAATTTAATTGATTTGTCCTAGCTCCACAAATTTTCGTATTAAAATGTTTGATAGTTTTGAGTTATTCTGCTGATATAGCTACAAACAAACAATCCCAGGTGAAAACATCACCTCTTGGCAGAGGTAAACAGACACCTCCTTTTAGCACATTGAAACCTGTGAGGTTTCAAAGATACCCTCAATGAGATAACCCCTTAATAGGGGTTCGACTGTTAGAACCTTTTAATCATAAGAGAGCGACGTTTACACTTTACAGAACACCGTTAATCGCGGTTCTTTGAAATATTAAGTACAGGTAAAAATAAAAGTACACAAGCAGTTTGTATAAAACTCTTACATTATAACAATATATTTGAACCAACCAGTTAAAGAGTAGTTAACTTTAACCATATTTAACTGAAAATCCTGTTCGAAAGGATGTATTTAAATATCCATACTAAATAAACAATCAGCGCACTCTGATATTCAAAAAGACTACATATCAAGATGTTCCATTTTCGGTCGTTGTCAGTTCAACAAGAATATTCGTATTGGCATGTTTGTCTCGACGGATCACAAACAACAAGTTAGGCAAGTAAATTTTATTTAAAATATATATTTTCATCACATATTTTTACCATAATACAATCTTTATATAGTATACTATAAATACAACTCTACCCAAGATTGGGCCGCCTGTGGACCAATATGCAAAGTGAGCGTCAAACACTCATTAAGGAAATTTCAAAACAAAGTGAGATAATTAAGCAACTATCCTCCAAAGTGGATAATTTGCAAAACACACAAGTAATCCATAGTGCCCAACATAAACAATCTACTGAGTGTCTCGATCTAAATAAACCGCTAAATAGAATGCCTATAAATAGGAAAAAAATGAGTCAAATTCAAGACAAGAAGCGAACCACGAATAACCTTAACATAGTTGACATCGTTACCACTAATTGATACGCAACAACATAAAATTCCAGCTAGAATAACTACCCGTTTCCAACAAGGAACTAGAGCAAAGTCAAAGCGATATAATAGTTGGGGTTTAATTAATATTCAGATCAATCCTTAATAAAAAGAGGAACTTGAGGTCATTATCATGATGTAGTCATGATCACAGAAACATGGTTATCTGATATCAGAAAAGATAGACCTATTGGAAGGGGTGGTGGAGTGCAAGTGTATATTCAAATGATCAATATGAGTGTGTTTGGATTGTATTACGCAAGATCAATTTCTAGAATTGCAATTGCATGTGTGTACATTCCTCCATCTGTAAATATGCGGTAAATAGTTTCTGTGACTATTTTTGCTACTGTTATGATAAATTGAAATCGGAAAGCCCATGCACAGCAATCATTGCAGCTGGTGATTTCAACCCTGACAGTAATGGGTTGAATATAAGAACAATCACACGCCAATGCCACATAAAACAAATAGTAAAAACACCAACCAGGGTAATGCCGTGTTGGACCTAATTATTACGGACATACATAAGTTTTACGAAGATCCAGAAATACGACCATAAACGAATTGTATGGAGACCAAAAATCGAAATCAGTTAGGAAACAAAAAGGAAAAAGAACAGTAACTGTGAGACTCATCTATACTTCAATTTGAGCAGTTCATTAGAGAATATAATTGGTCATTTGTATTTAACGCTGCTGAAGTCGATGATGGGGTGCGTTTATTTCTTGAGGCAACTAATAACATGTTTGATACCTTCTTCCCCGTAAATCAATCAAAGTGTATGAGGACGATAAACCATATATCACTGGAAGAATCAAGGAAATGATGCATAATCGCGATAAAGCATACCAACGTGGACAAGCCGAACGCTTTAAGTATCTACGAAATAAAATTGTATCTGAGATTCGGAAAGAGAAAAATAAATTTTATGAAAAGAGAATTAAACCGATATGCAGCCAAAACAGATAAAGAAAGTTGTTGGAACTAAGAAGGATTCAGTCTCTATTATAGATCCGGAAACTGAAAATCCACTAAGCGCAAAGTTTATTAACACCTTTTGAACTACCCAGAAGTGGCTGATGAGTGGCTGACGATTACAGCAGATGAGACTCTGCCTCAAATCTCTGTGACGAATCTCATAAAGAAATTAAAAGGCATAGATGCTGTTTAAAGATAATAAAGTTATTCGCTGAATATTTGTACCTTTAGTACATATTTTTAATCAATCCTTCCAAACTATGAAATTCCCGGAAGTTTGGAAAATTTCTAACGTCTGTGCTATCCCCAAAACAACCCAAAGTGCAAGAATCGTATGCTGTTGAATGGATCCTTGAGGACGTTCAAGAAGAAATTAGTGATTCTCAATTTGGTGGCCTGGCGGGATCTTCAGCTGTTTTGACGTTAGTGTATTTGGTACATAATGATTTGATCAACCATAACATTTTGTTAGGAAATTTTATGGACATTGATGAGTAAGATGGTTTGCGACGTATCTACAAGGTAGACTACAAATGTGTACGTTTAGAAACCACAAATCAAATTTGAGAACGTTCTATATATAAATCTTAACTAGTAGTTGAACCAATTTGTAAACACATTATAATTTTATTATTATTATGGACAAACTAAATATAATTTTAAAGGGCGAAAACGATAAAGAGTTAACTACTTTTTATACAACCCGTCCCAGGAAAAATATACTAAAATATGCGCTAAAAATGTATATCGATTAAGACTGACTTTTTAGCAAATCTGCATGTAAACCTCAGTTTGACGCTTCAATTTTGTTCTTCGACATTTGTGGTTCACATTTGAAGGCCTTGTGCTTGGAGTACCTCTACTCTCTAGCCGTCCAAACATGAACTATCAACGTCAAATGCAAAACGACATGATTTGGCTATTGATTTGGCTATTGATTTGGCGTGCTCCAATGAGTTATGGATGGTTTGCAGGGAGTCGAGAGAACTCGAAAAACCGAGTTGGTTTTGAGCTACCGTAGAATATGAAATAGGATGAACGTAAAATATTCTATTTCGTGCCAGAAAATTCCTGTCTGATTAAGTCTCGTTAAACAGATCAATTTATTTAGGATTTGAGAGAATTACAGACAGACTTAGTCTTTCTACAGAAACGAATTCTGTATCTAAACTATGTTCAGTATACTACTGTATACAGCGAGGTTTATATTACAGAGCGTCAGCCTCTGACGTCAACACAGAACTTAAGTCGTAATTATTACAAGACAAGAATGGGTACAAGAGTAAAATGGCGGTTTATACAAGGTTATGACGAATAGAGGTTTGACTTTAAGTTAAATCTCTCTTCATCGTAACCTTGTCCTTGACCTTGTATAACCCGTTTGAGACGACAGTCAAACGAAATGTGCATTGTTATATTTGCTTCAACGTTTTGAGAGAATCGGTCCCATGTCCGAGAAATGAACATTGTTTCTGCCGTGCTTGTGTGATGCATGTCGGACATCTTTTTTTCGAGATGTATGTTAATTTACGAACAATCTCAATCATGGAGCTGACAGTAGAGACTTGCACCGAAACACCACGAATTGCAAAAGGTTATTTAATTGAATTAAATATTGTGATTATTTCAACAGATGTTGTCAGCCTGTTGTAACTGTACGATTTCTTGACAATTTGTCCAAAAACTGTATAGTTACTACAACTTGACCGCCTTGAGGCTACATGTGGATTTACACTGGTCATTTGTACAAACCAAGGCTGTGGCGTGACTGTATAAAGCACTTTCGTGGTCACATGAGAATGAACTATGTGAATTGCGAAAGTGCCAATCTTTCAGAGAAATGATAAAACGTTGGCAAATATGGAGAAGAGAATGGAAAATGTGGAAATTTATGGAATAACCAGGGAAGCTGAAATGCTTATGAGTTATGTGAATGTGGAGTCGGATATAAAGGACATAAAAAGTTTGACTGATGTGAAAGTGGAAGAACTTGATAACATGGAGGACATGCATGAAAGAAAACACCCGAGAAGTTAGGAATATACAATCCTCTTCTCTTAACACACTGGAGTGAGTGTCCTGTTACAGTGCCTGCTGAAGTGGTTAACCACGGCAGTGTGCTGTATATATAACGATCAGTTAATAGTTACTAGTGGTGAAAGTTATGACGCATCTGACTGTATTCGTGAAGTCCAGTTTCTTCCAACCGCTACATGCCTAATCGCTAAATTTCCGTCCCGCGCTTTAAGAAAATTGGGTTTTACCGCGCATCTAAATAATGCGAGTCGACATGTCTATACTGTACCTATGCCAGAACCAAGACTGAGTCACAGCACGGAAATATTTGGAAGAACTACTTTCAGATACTGAGACAGCCTCAGCAGTAGAAGAATGAATGTAACACCACTGCCTTACGAAGTGAGTGAGATGGCAACTGTGAGATGGGGAGACAGCATCGTGGTTATAGGGGGCCTTGAGAAACATTGCAATGGATTAGATACTATTGTCATTTACAATGTCAAGACAGAACAAAGTCACATCCTACGACCACTGACATGTAAGAGAAGTAAGTGGATGTAGTGCAGTTTGTAATTGAAAAGAACATTGTAGTCATGGGAGGGATCTCAGGGATGGGTGAGCAAGGAACACTGAGGTCAGTTCAAACTTTAAACTTTGACCGTTATTCATTATGTCCGTAGAAAGATGATTCCATACTGCTGTTGTTGTGTGGACGATTCAGTTGAATATAATATATTATGAACAATTAAAGCAGAGTAAACATCCCATAGAAAACGGTAGCAATTGTTTATGTAATCACAATTACAGTTGCTCTAAGTGACCGTTCATTAATTATATTTGGCCGGTTTAGAAACTAACAGAAATTGTCGACAAGTTTTGCCTTTGGGTAAAATAATCTTAACTGCTTTAGTACAGTACAATCTACTTAAAGTTGATTGTTTTCATATTACCTGTATTTTTATGTTGGTGAATTGAAGACTGCATACCGATGAATACTTGATAGTTGGGTAAAAATTATTCCTAATCATCTCACGAGGCAGGGTAAATCAAAATCTTACACTGTTTCCAGTTACTGTACGGTACCAATAAAAACATGTTTGAAACCATGTGACATACTCAGACACATACGAGGTCTGTCAATATTTGAGCACTACAGTCTAATAATCGGTAATTAGTTCACGCAATAGTTAAAAAGCATTTTTGTACATATTTGAAGTATTTATTGTACACAATGAAGTCAAAAATTATATGAAACTAAGTATTGAATATGAAAAATACATATTTTATAAGCATATAATATAGCCAGGTCACAGAGGGTCTGTTATCAACGTACTTCAAAATAGAATAGGCGATTACAATCAGTGTTTCAACTTTTTTGACCGCTTGCCATTAGGGAAAATTTTACGTGATCATACTGACCTTCATTCAGCACACGTCAATCATAGATTGTACAAATAAGTCGCGGTGAAATCGGTAATTTTACCAGCTTGCTTCGCAGTAAACTTAGCAAACTGAATATTTGTTTATATTTTACTACTTGTACTTGCCCGAACAGGCAATCAAGAAAAACCTCTATTTTCCCGTGATAATTTTTACTTGCTACGGCAAACGTTAAGTTACACCACTGTCACGGATAAACAATATAAACGTAAAACTATATACGTGCATTTAAATTAAAAGTTTGCTCGTTTGAATACTATTGTTATTGTTTCACAGATAATGGTTGACTAGAGCCCGACTCAACTCGTCGTTTCTTGCTTCTGTCTGTTGAAGGCTGAGCTCTTCTGCCCGTATCTCTTTGTGCTGTACCTGTAGGATGCGAGGGGTTCTGTGCATATCTTGTTACTGTAGATACACCATCCACGAATTTTGTCTTGAACAACACATTAGCATTGTTAAACATGCCATCCTTCAATGATACTACAATAAACTGTGAATGTTTAAAGTGGGTCTTCAACATTTGACCAATATTCTGAGTGTGTGAGAGGTCCAACGCCGCATCAACTTCATCCAAAATATACAGTGGTGCAGGTTTAAATAACAACATTGCTAGAATGAGAGATAAAGCTACCAAGGATCTAGAGTGATTACAAATAGAACACGTTCATAAGTTATTTACTGTTTTCATAGTTAATATAGAGATGACTGCATGGTTAGGACACTCGGCTTTCGCTTTTGTTCTATGTTTTTGTTGTATCTGCGAATGCAGATATATTGCCATCGTGCGAGTGTGTTAGCTTGTAGCCATTCAGCGACGAGCTTATATCAACCAATCAGCGATTAGTTTACACCACTGGTCAATAGCTTAAAATGACGTAATTATATTGTTACTCTTTGATCTCGATGTATAACTGGATTGATATTGATTATTTCAAGATGGCGGACTACAGAAGTGCGAGAATTGTAAACATGAGTAAATATTTTAATTTTACGAAGAAAATTATACATCAAACCAACGATATTAGACCTCTTGTATTAATTGATCCATGGAAAATAAGTTACAACTCTTTAATTACTTTATTAAATTGTACAATTATGCAAATACACATGAGCAGATACATGTACGCTTAGCGTACCTATTTTTTGCATTTGTACACGGTCACGGTTAGTGAATATATTGTAGTTTTATGAATCGACCAATATAAATGTTTGGGCTTAATCTCCAAACCGTGTTTCTGAAATATTAATGAATGTAAAACAAAATATTTGTGCACGGTCAGGTACCGTTCAACATAAATCCCATTCAATTGTTAGCTGCTTTGTAATTTGACGAGTTTCCTAACCATGTTATCTCTATATTAACTATGCTGTTTTCAACGAATTGAATGAACGAATCGTATTATTTTCTAACGAAAATATCTAATCTGCTGACTCGCCAGCGTTATGTGCTATGCCAGTTGCCACCCCATTAACTCCCGTAAGCCATGTTCACATTACACACGTAAAAACGCACAAGTTGTAACAAAGACTTGTAGCAATGCTGTTTCAACAACTTCTTATCAGGATGTGTTCGCACACTGCTTGTTCCCAGCTTGTTGACAAGTTGCCATCCGCTTGTTGACAGCTTGCTACAAGGTTGTTGACTCAACAGACTTGTCACAAGTTGTTCCAATAACTTGTTACCGTCCTGCAATTCAACCTGTTAACAAGTTGTGAGTGACAACCTTGTAGCAACTTGATAAAATGACAACGTTGTTACAACTTGTTCACAAGCTTGCTACAAACCTGTTACGAACACATCTTGTTGACAAGATGTGAGAATTTTCCGTGTGTATAAGCGTAGGTCTGACCTTGCCCAAATTTTGGCTCCACTGATTGCCTGACTAGTTTGACTAGCCAATAAGCTTAATCCAAATTAGACCAAAGCCCATCATTAACCCGTATACCCATGAAACAGAGCCACGCGCCTGCGATTATTGATGGCCTTTCACTCCGCTAATCCCTGGTATAAATAGCCGAGCGGAATTAGTACCCTCGCCCCGGGCTATCACTCGGGAATATATATTCACTTAACTTGCCTTTGCCCTCCACTGAGTTCTCCTAGACTTTCTTTCCAGACAGAACCAAAAGCAACTTTTACTTCCAATCCATCAAGCACAGTTTGTCCTTCAGGTGGAGCAAGTTTAGCTGATGTTCCAGGGAGTAGTGTAGAAAATATCGATCCAAAATCCTACGATTTACAAGAGTTAGTAACAGGTTTGTAATACTTTTACAAAAACAGGAACGCCATGAGATGTGATTGGCTCATAGTAATTATTAGTACCCGCAGTAACTTAAACTGTTGGTGGTGTTTTTGCCATCCTGTAATGATGTAATCCTGGTCTCTATTTGGTCTTGGCTGTCTTGACCATGTCAGATTGGCGAACATGACTTGCTACCATATAGGCTGTGCATGTCTGTATAATCTAGTATTTTCTTCCATTGGCAAAGTGAATATATACATGAAACTACTCGACTGCATACCTCCGCCAGCAAATTAAGTCAAGTATCCATGCTTAAATTATACATGCATAAATTATACATGCATAAATTATACATGCATAAATTATACATGCACTAATTTAGTGCAGTCACTCGGACAGACCTTTTATAAATTGCTTATCCAATTTTCATCCAAATTGAACCAAAATTACTTACTATATTAACTCTCTCAAATGCTTTTTTCAATGCTTCATTTTTCTTTTCATCAAGTTCAGCAATAACTTGTTCAATCTTAGCTTTGTCATTCTCTACAATACTTTTCTTCTTCATTAAGTCGTTATACTGCAATGGAATGTCGAGGATTGTAGCGATCAATAAGCGGTTGTAGCGATCAATAAGCGGTTAATAATATTTGTGAATTTCTCAATTCCTTTTGTAATTATTCTATAATACAAAGCCTTTTTTATGTTTGCACTATAGCTAATGTTAATACATGCAGCAACTTTATTTATACTGGTTTATACTGGACAGTTCTAACAGTTTTGTCTAAACTATTCTGGAAACACTCTTCACACATGCGAGGTGGCAAGGCACCTAGGCAAGGCACCTAGGCAAGGCACCTAGGCAAGGCACCTAGGCAAGGCACCTACGCAAGGCACCTACGCAAGGCACCTAGGCAAGGCACCTAGGCAAGGCACCTAGGCATGGTTATAAACTTCGTCCTTTTTTCGTAACTGCATGCTAAAACAGTGCCCGTAACTGGAACCTGCTGTAGCCTCCCTTTTCTAAGAAGCTCGCGTTTAACTGGGATGAGAACGTAACTCTCGAAACATGGGCCCTGTACGGAACATTGGCGTGGCATTTAGTTTTTCACACACGGGAAATCGGAATTAACACGGGAAATCGAAATTCGGAATCCAGGCTCATATCACAAGGGACGTTTGAAATGTTTTATAGAGCGAGGGGGTTGTGCATAACCTGCAGTCCTCAGCGTTCAACAAACCATAAGATATAACATTGAAGAAATTCTGGAATTGCTGGTCTATGGATAGCCATAAAGATTTTAAACTTGCCTGCCAAAATAGTTTTCCATGCGGGGAAGCCAACATTTTGAAATGTTTAAAAACGATATTATCACAAAACACACTCACCTTTTCTTCAGCTTTTCCCAACATATTCATGGCTCTCATGTTCACATTTTTGCCCAATTTATCTTTATTTTCCCGTAGTTTAGCCAATCTTCGTGAAACTTCGGGCATATCATTTGCAGCAAAGTCATAAGCAGTGTTAGGTTTGCCAAAGAATTGTCGTTCGCTATCAATCCACTGGTATTCAGCAATCATTCTCTCAACCTAAAACACATGAGAAAGTTTTATTGCAGATTCTGTAACTGAAGAAAATAGAAATTTCCATAGTTATAGTATAAGGTTTGGAAACTTAATGGAAATACAGTACAACAGAACTCATTATACTTATGTCAGTGTGCGTTTATGTAAAAATAAGGTCCTTCGTATGTGTATTATCAACCATTAGTAGAAATTGTGAGGTGACTATCGATTTTCCTGCATTCTGATTGGTCCAAATTGAGCCTCTAAAAAGTGATAGTCACTGGTCAGTGACTATCACTATTTTTCAAAATGGCTTCTTCGCAAGCTGCCGAATTTAAAACAAAAATCGTTTTTTGAGCCTTATTCAAAGTTTTAAATGAAAAAAACTGCCGCTAAATTAAAGGAGGATATATTTTTGACATTTTTAAAGGTAAGCAATAACAAATACACTATTTTTCTTCCACGAAAGGCAGCGTTTTCTCGCTGTTGAAATGTATAAAACTTTTTCCGTACGGCTCAACCACTCAAGTGTTTATTTTGAAAATTATTCGTTTTATCCTAATTTATATCGTTATATTCAGCAAAAACCTAGCTGTGATATATTTTTAAAACCATTCTACTTTGTATTTGAGCCCTTCCAAAGTATTTTTCTCACGAAATTGTTTGTTTTTTCGATATATTTTTGACACTCGTCTTTTGCCGGCATGTTTTTAATAACCGGCCGCTGAGAAAAGCGTTGAATTTGTCCTATAGCCTTTTCAACTGACCTCATAACTTTCTGTGTTTGTTTTTCTCTTTGAAATTTCTACTAAAACAATTAGTCGCCTCAGGCTCGGTGATTACAAGCCTATAGTCACTTCGCCTTCGGCTCAGTGACTATAGGCTTGTATAATCACCTCGCCTTCGGCGACTAATTGTTTAAAAAGCAAAAAGACAAAAATGAAAAAACAAAAAATATAGTGACAAAAACATATCGAAGGAAACAAAACAAAAAACATGTAAAAAAGGCGTGCAGTAAAACTTATAAAAAAGAAAAAATAGTGAAATTATAAATTTTGGAAAATATATTGAACAAAATAATAACGAAATAAAATAATGAATACGAATCAAATAAAAAGTTTGCTAGCAACTGAATAAAAAAATTTTAAACGTATATTTCATCAGAAAAGCGTGTCATTCATTTCCTTTCTACATGTTTTATTAGTTATTTGTTATCTTAAAAAAAAAAAATGTATAAACCTTTTAAAAATGTCAATTTTCTCTTTAATTTTAATTGAGTTTTCGTTTGAAAAAAAAAATTTGTTTTTTTTTTAGAAGCTTTGGTGAAGAAGCCATTTGCCAAAAAAAAAAATAGTCACTGATACTAGTGAGATCACTTTTAGAAATAATTTGGACCACCACCAATCAGCATGCAGGAAAATCGATAGTCACCTGGAAATTTCTACTAATTGTTAAATAGTAATGTTTAAATTAACCAATAGACAAATATGCTTGACAACACGCGAAACAAAAGCTTGAATTCGAAGCTGACAATGTGATCCAATTTTTAACCGATGAAATTCGGAGCGTGTGTGAGAGAGCGAAGACAAAGGGGTCATCGATGAAAGGAGTCATGGACAAAAAACGCAATTGGTTAGTTGGGCGAATAATACAATATGTACATGACGAGGAAAGACCAGATGCTTTGAGTGGTATTGTGCCTCCAAAACTTGCATTTTATTCAAAACTTGTATTCTATAAGATTCCCAAGGAATAGTAATAGGTTATTGACCGAGCGTGAGGTCTGTACAGTGAAATATCGGACCGAAGTTTTTTAGTACGGACCAAGCGAGCGCAGCGAGCGCGGTCCGTACTAAAAAACAGAGGTCCGATATTTCACTGTACAGACCGAACAAGCCGAGGTCAATAAACTGTTTATTATATGTAATATGGCTCTGAAATGGCTTCCTCATTAGCTATTCTGTTACTTTTTTTCGAACAACGACGGTTGTTTGTCAGTTTGGCACTTTGGCTTCCATAACGATGGGCATTTAAATTTTTTAATCCGGGACACCGGTCCACGGTCCGGATACGGCTTTTATCGGACCGCTCGCTAGCCAATCAGAACCGCGGATTTCATAAAGCCATATAATAATGAACGATATCCAACCTTATGTGCTGCATCTTTACTGTCTTTTTGAAATTTCACCATTTTATGTTCCAACTCTTTCACTTTGATCATATTATCATTGTTTTCATTTTCCATCTCTTTTCTTGTCGAGATTTTCGTATGAATTGCCTACATACATACATAAGAATGTAAAATTCAGTATACATTGTACATTAAAATACATAGTACATACGGCATGCATAACTTCGAAACTATATTGTTAGTGCACTTGCAGTGAGTGAAATCATTTCTTTTTCGCAACGTATGCTATATTTCCAGTATCTTTAACAAAGCAAATACCTCGTTATAAGCTCGTAGTGTTTTCTTTTGTTCCTTGAGATTTTCTTCTGCTTCACAACATGCTTTCTAAAATGAACAACGTCAACGTAGGCTCATTTGACCCTCAAACCCACGTGTTTAACCCCACTGGCCCATTGATAAAAACTTGGCCGTCACTCCATATTACCGGACGGCAAACCTAAGCATGACTACAGTACAACTACTACAACTATAAGATACTACTGCCCTAAACTTACCTTCGAATTTTCAGCAACTCCCAACAGCTCTTCAATTTTCTTTTCTAACCCAGTTATAACTTCATCTGTGCCGGCAATCTAATTTAATAAAATTACAGTCTATTGTTTATTGAGATAACTGATTTCAGGTAGTTTGATCTTATAATCTCTCAAGTATATCGCTTATCTCTACCTACACTGAAACCACACGTTATTGTTTATTGAACACATTTGAACATGACAAACCCTTTATTTGCATATAGTACCAGACTTAAAGTATTGACTATTGTTTGTTTTTCTCAGTATTATGGGAATAACTTGTGGTGTCCAAATGGTGTGAATCACTTGCTTGAAAAAAAATTTCGAAATGTCCCAACTGGGAATCGAACCCAACGTTAAACCAGAGACCTTGGCTTGAAGTAAACTTAGCTTCAATTATGTTTTTTGATTGTTTATACAGCACCTGTTGTTCAACATTTGTAACTTCTGATCTTATTTCTTCAATTTCTAGCTTCAACTCTTCTACTTTCTAAAGAAAATGCAAGGACAAACGTATCAAGAATAAATCGAAAATGCATCCTTATTTGGTCAAGCCGAGTTGTAACTCAGATTTTAGTTGATAGAGAATAAACATGGTTTTGAAGGTCGACGAAGGTTTTTAGACGCGTGCTCGCGTCTCGTTAAAAGAGTATGTCTGTCCGTCGGTCAGTCCCCACTTTACGGAATATTTGGAATAATGCTTGTGGGACCAAATTTGTACAGGGTGTATAAAAAAGGTAATCCAACTTTGGCATAATATCGCGCGCATGAATTTAGTTTATAGATTTACCTTTTTTGTATCTCTGCGATCAATAATGACCCAATACGATCCGATGAAAAAAGAGAGTGGTCGAAATCACATTTTTTCCACCTTTGGGAATTAAACGTACTTCTAATTTTCGACCATTTGCCCAAATGATGGTTGCCTATTTGTGAAACGTTCAGCATGGCCAGTTCAGTCTGCAAACTTCCTGTCTAGTAAAATGTTTTAACCAACCCTTTATCAAGACTTGATAAATAGCCCATGGGTTACGCCATCTTATTAAAGTTCTTAAATTTGAATCCGAAATGAGAATAATTTCAATAGGCAGACAATAGCTTTGCGCTCACTCCCAATGGTTGAAAAATGCGTTTTCGACCAACAATTTTTGATCGTATCGTGTTTGGCCATTTTTTATCGCAACGATACAAAAAAGCTATCACCTGACAGCTAAATGATTGATCTTTATTGGTATGAAAAAAGTAAATCTATAAACTAAATAATAAAGCACGACAACATGCTAAAGCTGGATTACCTTTTTTATACACCCTGTATAACTGAGCATGCGCAGTTATGTAAGCACGCGTCATTATTATTATGAAGTAATATTAAGTTAAATTAAGTACTAGTTGTTCTATGTTTCTGTTCACGCGTATTGTTTTTGTGTAATGAATTGAATTTCATCCAATAACTGAATAACAACCTTCAGTTGCTCAACCATACGTAATGTTTAAATATTTAAATGTTTAAACATAAGTCTAAGCAGGGCGCTCTAAAATAACTTTCTAAGTTTCAGAGCGCCCTAGCTGGTGTAAGACAAAAGATTCGTGCACCACCATGTTCATTTTCTAATAAGTATGCTTAAATTTAACAAAAAGAATAGTAAGATAGTTTCACCCACCATTCTGACTGTATTTTTCAACGAACCTGTTCTTTATCTTTCATATCCTTACAGGACTCTTCAGCTTTTTTCCTAATTTTATTTAAATCTTCTTCAGCTTTCTTCAGTTCTCTCTCACGATGAGTTTTAGCCTCCTAAATGGAGATGAAAACGACATTAAAAACATCAGTAAAATATATGCCGTAACGATTCTAAAATATTCGTGATTGACAAAAGACCCATGTTAAAGGTTGGTTATAGGACATCGGGAATACCATTTAACTTGATCTAGTTAAACTGTGAAGCTATTTTCCTCGTTTTTCGAATATTTCTGTTTGTTTGATATGTGAATATGATGACTGAATCTATTACGTCATTGGCAGGGGGAAAATTTGAAAGGCAGTAATTCTGATAGTATCCAAAACCGAAACAAACTTTCAGATCAAAGACCAGACGTCATCTTATCGCGGCTCGTGTTTGTAAATCCCGACCGCTCAAGCTTTATCAATAACTTACAGTACGTGTATTTAGTGTCATTACAGTTTTAAAAGTTCTTTTCAGCCTTGCAAAACTGTGAGATCCTGTGCCCAGTCATAATCAACAATATCTTGTGTTTTTTATGCAATTCATCACAGAGAGCTTGCATTTTTCTTATCTCATGAAACGAGTGCACGGAAGGGGCAAACGTTTTAATGTAAGAGGTTTGAGAAATGTTTAGTGTGGAATATAACTAACAGCTTCTCCAAACGGCAATTATTTTTAAAACGATGCTACTACAAAGAAACACTTTCATCGTAAAAATATCAGTGAGGTTTTTGTTTGAAACATGCAAAACGCCCTTGCCTGTTCTAAAACTTTCTTAGTTACGACAGTACCTTCATTTTCTCTTCAATACTCTTACACTTGGCTGTGGCTGTTTCGATCGTCTTTTTAGCCTTCTTCTCAATATCTTCTTGTTCCTCTAAACAACAAATCTTTTATTCAGCCCTTATAAGTGACGTCACGACATACAATGTGACGTGATGTTTAGCTTCCGCCATTTTGGGTCGCAGAACTAATTTAAACTAGTTAAAAACAAACATTGTGTCAATTAACCGTCAAATCGAGAGTGCCATTGTTGCTTTTGTTTGAGAATTTAGAGAGTGGTCACTGCGTGTGCAGAGTGGTCACTGCGTGTGCAGAGTGGTCACAGCGTGTGCAGAGTGGTCACTGCGTGTGCAGAGTGGTCACAGCGTGTGCAGAGTGGTCACTGCGTGTGCAGAGTGGTCACTGCGTGTGCAGAGTGGTCACTGCGTGTGCAGAGTGGTCACTGCGTGTGCGGAGTGGTCACTGCGTGTGCAGAGTGGTCACTGCGTGTGCAGAGTGGTCACAGCGTGTGCAGAGTGGTCACTGCGTGTGCAGAGTGGTCACAGCGTGTGCAGAGTGGTCACAGCGTGTGCAGAGTGGTCACTGCGTGTGCAGAGTGGTCACTGCGTGTGCAGAGTGGTCACTGCGTGTGCAGAGTGGTCACTGCGTGTGCAGAGTGGTCACTGCGTGTGCAGAGTGGTCACTGCGTGTGCAGAGTGGTCACTGCGTGTGCAGAGTGGTCACTGCGTGTGCAGAGTGGTCACTGCGTGTGCCTCGCTCCTCTGCTACCTAGGAAAACGATTCCTGTTGCAATATGCCGTTTCTGTTTATATTTTGCCTCTATCAAACACCACAGTGCACCGTACGTTTTCGCCGGTTCTAACTCAGTGTTCCAACATTAGACCAGTGATGGATGGCCCTTCTATCTAGTATAGAATTCAGTTTAGTTAAACGTTTAGAATTTAGTTAGAATTCAGTTTAAATCTACGTACCAACGGTCTTTTGAAGAGCATTAACTTCCTCCAATTGATGATGATGAGTACTTTGTTTTAACTTCGACTCTATTAATTCAGCTTCTTTAACTTTCAAGTCATATTGCTGTTTCAACTGTCGGAATCTGCCATAATATAAATATCGCACACATGTATTCATTTCTAGAACCTGGGAAAGGATATCAACTGGTCGACACTAAAGGGAGGGGGGGTGGGGCGACTGCCCATGTCTTTAAAAGAGCTGATTACCCAAGTAACCAAGTTGTAACTTGTAACATTAAACAAGTGTAAATTAGTGCTTTCGCGGGTCCTGATTGTAAATATGAATAATGTAGGTTAAACCGTTTCATTTGACCATCAAAAACAATTTGTGACAGGCCTTTTTACGCCATAATTATATTACGTGGATAACACTTTATTGCAAAAGTTTTCAAGTTTCTATAAGCAACTAATGAGAAAATATGTGAATGTTTTTTAAAATATATAAAAAACGAATCTAAAAGTAAGAATATTACTCTTACTTTCCAGCGATTTTCTTGCAATCTTCAAGTTCTTTCATGATTTGGTCTAATTCGTCAGATTTCTTGGAAAAAGCTTCTGAGGCGTTGTTTAATTCTTGAAGTCTTGCTAATATTGATGTGTTATTCGAACGGGCACCTAAAATACAGTGGAGAATTCATTTCTTGACTCAGTAATGAAATACAGTATGAATATATTTTTCTGTTGAAATTCCAAAAGATCCTTGAGGTAATTCATCAAAAGTAGACATCTAAGACATCTCTCAGATTCCAAAAATTTTATCCTTGCAATACGCGTTTATCAAAGCTCTTTCTAAATCCCTTAGAAACTAGGAAATATTGTTACGAAAACATTTGAAATTTGCGACCCCGTTTGCCCACCTCTGGGAACACTGTTGCAGAAAGGTTGCTTTCCAGAAGTAAACGTTTTGCAACATATTCAGAAACATAATTTTTGCGGAATTAATGTTTCATGTTTCGCCTACCTTGGGAAAACATGATTAGGAAAAATTCTTACCTAAAAATGTTTCCTTGTTTGCGCCGGGCTTAGGCCATGTTACACGAGGCAATTTTTGCTCCAACTTCCAACGCAATTTCCGACACTGAGCGATGTTAGGTAAATAGTATATTCACAAAGAAATTGTGAGCATCAATCTCGTTTTACTTTGCCGATTTGTTCCTTGCTTAATTAACATGCCCAGAAGGCAACAAAGAAATGAATTAGAATGATAATATCGGTGAATTGAAACCCGTCCATGACCATGTTCACTGTTTTTCTGTGCGAACATTTTTCTACATAACATGGCTCGGTGCAGAAATTGCGTTCCATGTTGCAGCAAAAACTACACCGTGTAACATCAACACACTTAATTTGATTCAAGTGTTTGTACAATAGGCAGAGTAAACTGTTAGAGTTTTTAAAATATGTGAAAACCTGGAACCGTTAAAAAAGCCTGAATTTCAGATGCCCACTCGTTGAGATAGAAGTGTCTGAAAATCAGGCTATAGCTGCACATTCCCCCATATAAATGAATCGTTCCATTGGAATGGGAGAAACACATTTCAATATTTATATCATCACATTACCTCCAGTCAACGTTCCAGCAGGATTAAAAATATCTCCATCCAGTGTTACACATCGAGTAAGAACGTTAGGGTTGAACGTTACCTTAAAAATAATAAGGAAAATGTTGTAAAGGAAGCTGCAAGAGGCGAGAGTTGTAATTATAGTTCTTGTTCCACCTCCAACTCTCACTCAAATAAACTAACTGTATATGCGAGGTTCAGCTTATTCGGACTGGTCATACATTTACGAATGTCGTTCGAGTTTTTACAAAAACGTAACAACTTTGCACGGAGCCTCGTTCTCAGGATACTGTCCATGCTCACTCGACCATTAACGAATTACCCATAATCCTTTCTGAGACGCAAGCTAATTAAAAATATTTGACGTCACAATGAAGTTCGTCATAAATGACCGACTGAAGAGTACACACTTTTCTTGCGTGTCTCGCAGAAGCTTTCATTTTGTATCTTGAAAACTGAACAGCCCAGGTGAATACCATAGACAGTGAAGACCCACAGAAGCAAACGTGTCAATTGTTTGGAAAATGAAATCCAACGGGAAGTCAAATTAACGATGAGCCGGTAAGTAATGTATTGATTTTTTAATCGACAACTCGGAGAAGGATTAAATGAAGGAATATTATCATTGAAGAACTTCAAATCTATTTGGATAATGAATAAAATAAAGATAAGAATTGAAATAAATGTAAAAGGTATTCCGCAATAAACTCATTACAACAATGTTTCGTCGAAATCATGGTGTGTTGTTGTTGCTATGCAACTTTCTCATTAACCGCACGCCCCATGGATACAACACATATTGGTCATGTTACTCAGCCAACGTAAAATCAAATTTAAAATATGTTTGTTTGGACCAAGGTCAAGCACCTCTGATTCTTAGCCTAACTTGATTTAACTGTTCGTCCAGTGGTTAGGACCCGGTGGTTAGGACCCGGTGGTTAGGACCCGGTGGTTAGGACCCGGTGGTTAGGACCCGGTGGTTAGGACCCGGCATTCTATGCAGCGTTCCGGCTTTGATTTCTAGTGTTGGAACGCCAATTGTACCTTACCGTTTTAGCGTTGTCTTGTGTATCACAAACGAAGCTACCTCCAAAAACAAACGATATTGCAGCTTCAACATCTTTCTCATAACCAACTAATGACAATGCAAGGTTAACACTTTTATCACCCACCTAACACAAATTACAAATAGAAGACAATTAGTGGGGCTTATGCAACGAAATTTCACACCATTTTTTATGATTGAATTACAAACAATTCTGTACATATTTAACACTGTTTGATATGAAAATGACTATAAGTCTATAACTACCAGCTCAAATCACATTGCATAATGATTTACTGAAAACATTTTTTATAACTTTTTAGCAATGAATTCATATTATTGAAACAAAGGTAAAACATGTGGATGTTTTAGGGTATATATATTGCAAGTTTTGCAACCAACATATATGCAAGATTTTAATATTTTGATGCACAAGATCTTGAAGGTAAATCATTATGCAATGTGGTATCTTAGTGATGGTTATTTGCATATTAAACATTACAAAGCAAAGCAAGCTAAGAAAGTTTGGTAAAATACCTTATTTGATAATAATGAATTTTCTTTACAATGCAATCATAAAAACGTGGTGTGGAATTTTGTACTTAACTTGTGAAAATACAATGTTATGGACATTCTCGATCTTCATCCGGGCTTACGGATCGAAAGCTTTGTAATAATAAATATACGTAGTGTTTTTCACCAACCAAAACAAATATTCTATTCTATTATCGCCATGCAATAGATACAAAGAACTAAATAACAGTTTATATCGCAATGTACAACATTTACATCTAAGTTATAAATTACAACGCTGATTTCATGCACCTAAATACTTAACAAGTACGGAAGGCCTTACTTATACCGTTTCACCGGTTCTGATTTTACGTTTTCTAACCTCATCTTAACCCATGCAATTTAGTGGATCGTCTTTGCCAACAAGTTTAACATCACTCAAAATACAGCATGCGAGGGATCATAGGAGAATTATTTTGGTCTGCCAATCAGTGAATACTGGAATTTTCGTGATTTATGACATAATTTACGGTGGCGGTGACGGAATGCACCTCCCGGAACATATGCACCCCCTCTATCAGTTGAGCGTGGATCCACCCTTGTAAACGACACCAGAAGTATAAAGTAGGTAAAGCCTATTTTTACCTGAATAAAGGTACCTTATTCAGGTAAATCACAAGCGTGAAGAAAATAGGACCTCGAAAATCGGAACCATTAATCCGGTCTTTACATTGAGATACTGTCAAATTTACTTACCAAAGATTTCGCTTTCTTTATCGTATCCGGGTTAATTTTCCTGCTGGCAATCTTATTCAGCGGTATGATAGTGTAACGTCGTTTAAGTTCTCCTTTCTGAAGTAATTTCTTGCCAGTATCTTGAGTATCCACCACAACATTGTATAACTAGAAAAACATCGAGAACATGCTAATCATGCAGTTATACAGCACCAACGTTATTGTGCATGGGCAATATAGCATCATTTCGAGTGCAATTTGGAGAAAAGCATACACAAGTGAGTTCTTCCACTATGGTTTTGAAGACTATCAAAATTACCTGAGTCCGGAGGAAGAGTTATTTATGGCATTACTTATTAATATATTTTAATAAATTAATACGATGATGACAACATTTCATTCAGGGATATTTTCAAGCACTTTTCTACTACCGGTATACGGCAACAATACTCAATACAAAATATTTGATACCCAAGAGATAACGACGACTATAACGAGGACCAAGGAAAATAAAACTTTATATGATGTTTCGACGAAACTTTAGTCATAGATGTCATGACTACATATACTACAGTTGTAGTTTACATTTACACGGTATTTTTTTCTGTTTCAAAATTTTCTGGGGGAGGTTCTCAGCTTCGCCGCAAACATAGAAACTCAATCTTCTCTTTTCCAAAAAAACGGTAGTAGACTTAAATGCTTGAAAATATCCCTGTTCATTGTATTTCAATACAATTGCACTACTCTCCGTCAATCAAAACTGAGTCTGAGAACTCTTCTCACGTATATTATTAGAGAAAAAACATCAGACATCGTGTGAGCGCATACTGTACAAGCATTTATACTGTAAATCTATTGTTGTTGCGCTTTTGCATGCGGTAAAATACACGCGAATAACATGTGCTTAGCAAACAATTGAGAATGGCGTATACCCAATATACGCCTATGAGCAATTTTCATGTTTGGCCAACATACGCGTATCGGTCGCTATACGCGTGGGTCTTACTCCTGTCACACGCGTGTCACAATTTCCAGTTAATATTGTAAGGGATGGATTGGACCCGAGTGCACCCAACGAGATTGTGATCCAGTTTGCCTGAATGGCGGAGTTTGTAATAACGAGCAATGTATTTGTGCCAATGGATACATTGGAAAAACCTGTGCTGAAGCTGTATGCCAACCACCATGCGCAAATGGAGCATGTATCAAACCAGACGTTTGCTTGTGTGATGAAGGTTGGACTGACCAAGTTTGTGCATGCGTATCATAGGCAATACGTAAAATTTTGTATGCGTATATCATATATAGGCATACAAGCGGGACTGCAGTAGAGAAACAATATAGTCTCACCTTATTTCCTGCTGCAACTTCAAGAGCAGTAGCTGTTGACACATCTTTTACTTTGATTAATTGTGCAATTAAACCTTTCACCTGAAATATATGTAGACAATCACACATTTTACGTACAATCTACGCAGTACATACATACATACACACGCACGCACGCACGCACACACACACGCACGCACGCACGCACGCACACATACATACACATACAAAACAGACCAACAGCTCTACCTTTCTCCTGTTAAAATTGGGTTCCGGATCTTTATATTGAAACTGTAAATTCGGAAACCTAGACAAAAAGTACATTTGAATTATCGATCCAAATCGATATTGTATATATGTATATAACTGAAGTTTAAATTAACCAAATGCATACAACAGTTTCTTGATTGACGACATACCTGGCTTCAAGCATTTCAGTTTTCGTGCGGAGTTCCGCAACCTCACCTTCCAGTTCACGCCTATACAAAAACCATTCTTGGTTTAATGTTATCTTAATATTTTAATGAAACGTACTGAAGGGTGTGTACAGTAACTAAAATTTTACACAGGCACGTAGTACACGTGTACTAACGTAGTATACACGTGTTTCTGCCATTTTCCAATATAATATATTGTACTACTGATGTAGATGAAAGTTAAAAGAGCTCTGTTTTTGGGACGAAACTGCTACAGTAGGAGTACATTTACGCACATCTGAATTTCGACTGACAAAATTTATCGTGTATACTGTGTAAAGAAATAATAGG
The DNA here is from genome assembly GCA_016169945.1 of Trachythela sp. YZ-2020. Classification (NCBI taxonomy): domain Eukaryota; kingdom Metazoa; phylum Cnidaria; class Anthozoa; order Malacalcyonacea; family Clavulariidae; genus Trachythela; species Trachythela sp. YZ-2020. The sequence goes on along the minus strand of JADLSH010000313.1, from coordinate 3,424,366 downwards.
CTCGTCATTCGTTTAGTCAGGCGTGTGTGTAGCGTTTTGCAAGCCATCATGAAACTCACTTTCTTTGAACCAGACCTTCCTCCTGTCCATTTTCATAATTTAGTTTGTTCATCTCAGCCTGCAATATATGAATATACTCAAGGATAATGATTGATCTCATTGATATTTTCAAACGTACTCAATTAAAAAATTACCCTGAATATTCGGCTCTTGCAGTCACGCGAGAATATTACGTCATGCTAAATAATCCGCCATTTTGGGTGGCATTATCGTGGATTTCATCGAAGTGCCGTGTATCTTGCGAAATACTGAGAGTTATTACACATAGCTATATCTCGCTAGAATCATTGAACAACGAAGAGTATTTTGGTGTATAGTTTGTTGTTTTAGCACGTCTAGAACTCGAGTTTATATTAAGGAATGTTAGCGTAGTCGTGCTAATGTCAGCCATGTTGGATTTCATTATAATTAGTTTGAATTTCCTAGTAGAATTTGTCACCCAAAATGGCGGAAACCAAACAATTACGAGTTGTGAGGTCACGAGTTGTGACGTAACTTGCAAGGGCTGAATACATAATAGTTTTCTAGGTGCATTTACCATTATTTTACATTACGTACAATGCTGCAGAGTTTCACAATATTACTGTATTAGTCACAACAGGCTTTTCCAAAACTATACTTAACAATGTCACTATAGAGTTCTGAACAATCGTCATCTCTTGTTGCAGAAGGAAACCCAAGTATCCGAAAAACCCGGCGTTGTTTGGTGCAGTCTTCTCACTACTGTACGTGTATAGCAAGATTGAATCGAGCCTCGGTCGCAGAGGTGTAAGGTACATGCCAGACCGGTGCTTGTTTAACTTTATATAATAACTATACCAATACTCACATATAAAATAATTATATATTTTTATATATTTTAATATATTTTTAACAATTAGTGCATGCAAAATTTATATAAGATTGCAAATAGTTATATATTTTAACATAGTAATAGTTTATCTTCTTTATCCATTGATGTAAACTCAGACGTGTGTTTTTGAGTCCTTAATAAAGACCTTTATTTATTATTTATTTATTATATTAACCACATATCGGCGATTTAGCCAGATGCGGGCGATATATTCTATATACAATAGCGGGACACAGTTGATTTACAGTACCTCAAGTTTCTTGATATTCTTTTGAATGTCATCAAACAACACTTTATCCTTGCTGTAGTCTTTCTCCGTCTTTTTCAATTCACTTTGTTTCTTCTTCAGTTCTGTTTGAGCGTGTTTCGCTCTAAAAATGGGGTATTTATCTATCTGTAATTGGCAAATCAAAGCTATCATATTGGTGATCCTGCGTGGTTTCCCGTTCAGGAACACCAATATGATAGCTTTGATTTGCCAAGCGAGTTACATAACTTAAAACATATGCTTAAAATCACTGCAAACCCACTTACACTAAGCAGAACGTACACCAAGTAGTATCATTGCTCACTACTGATATTACGCAAAATACAACAATGACAACTTATCTTGCATCTGCTCCAGTATGCATGCATGCTATCCATAACTTACTTCATTTGTGCTTGCTTCAGTTCAGTTTCAGCATTACTAATGTCATTCTTGCAACCTTGTAAAAAGAGAAAAATAATGCTTCCTTCCCTTTTCAAGCTTTATCTTACTGTATTCCATGGAAACAATTTAGGGGCTCCATGCTTTTCTCCTCCATCTCGCCCCTTCACACGATCAGTCCCTATTATTCCACTTACAGGCGTACATACCCAGTAGTTGATCAGCTAATGTCTGATCTTCCCCATCATCATTACTTGACAATCCTGCTGACACAGCATGAAAATGATCTTGAGCATTCGTCACAAGTTTTGAATCTTCCTCGCTTTTCTTTTGTGATTCCACCAGACTATCTGACATTTTCTTCACTTCGGATTCTTTTGATGTCAACTGCATTTGTTCCTGAGGGCATATAAAGTTGGAGGTTGGATGTCGGTGGCACTGTGACTGACAGTGTCTATTATAACGGTCGGCATTCGGGTATTTGCCGAACAACACACAAATAATGGCCGATTCGTTTTATTCTGCACGGACATTTTGACCGACCAAATAATAACGGATACCAAAATTCTCTTTGAAGGAAAGAGTGTTAAAGTTCCAGATCTTAAGATTGTACTTTTAATGCAATTATATATGTCGCTTCATAGCCGGACATTTCATGTAAATATAGTTGTATCACGCAAGTATCAGTAACAACATCAACATAAATATTTCACGAGTAATTACTTATCTGACCAATACACGTAAAAATCTATTAAAGGCAAAACAACTGTCTAGTTGATCGGACATTTGTCAGACCCAAGCGAAATCGTTATAATTCACACCGAGTGTGAGTGCATCGATTCCTGCAATATGCAGTTGTCTGATTAAAATTTTGCATCAGTCGCACGCTTAAGAGTCCCGGTAACCATTATATTCAGCCTGGTACATGCGTTCAGGGTTTTTTTTAACGTGCAATTCTACACAAAATGTGCAGTTCTAAATCAATTTGTGTAACTCTAAAAAACATTTTGTGTAGTTGAAAAAATACAGGATATGGATTCTTATTGTAGAAAACTGAAGTAATCGAAGGAATAAATTAAATACATATAGCTTCAATAACAAAAGCAGTACCAGAATATTTATTTTCTCATAACAAACTTAACAATATAGTTTTTGGTGACAATTTTCAGTATCGTTTCTATTTGCATGAATGAATTTGCGCGAGTTGAATTTTATGCTATGACATGTCGCAGGGCTTTTTTTAACTAATATACTGGGGGGCCAAAGCCCCCCCCCAGCCCCCATGTTAGCCCCCCAGTAAAGCGAGTGGGGGGGCAGTGAAGGTCCCTTTTGTCCAAAGTATAAGCAAAAGAGGGGGAAATGACTTAGTTCAGAAGAGAATTATGATATTCTCATAACAAAACATTGCTTTTATACCAAAAGCTCAGTCTGTTTAGACGGGATATTTCAAAAATTGTCTCTGAAAATGCAGGAAATCAAGCCACAGAAACTCAGAAATTTTCTGTGGGAGGACACCCAGACCCCCCGCCGGCTCCACACACCTTCAATATACCACATTTTTGTTAGGTCCCTTTTCGTTGATGCCCCCCACCCCCCAAACTAACCATTTCTTAAAAAAGGCCCTGACATGTTGTGACAGTATGACAAAATGTGCAGTTCTAAATTTTCCTTTAAAAAAAACCCTGCATGCTTTCCCTACATAGGACGACGTGGACGAAGTGCTCATCGGGCTGATAGAAGAAACAGAAACCACGGAAAGTACGATTCGCTGAGCGAACAGTGGAACCAGTGGCGGACATTAGAATGCAATTTGTCCACGAAACAGAAATACAAATAGAGACAGTACAGAAAGTTCAACATAACTGATATTCCTCACGAAACATTATACATACATCGGTTAAACCTTTTTCTAATGCATTTTTCTTCTTGTTTTCGGCAGCTAGTTGACTTTTCGCATGTTTTACATCTGAATTTGCTTTAACGTCCACCTTAAAACAAATGTAAATGATAAGTAAAAGTTTTGGAAATGAACAACATTATTATTGCTGCAGGTGCATATACGATTACGGACCTGCTATTCTATATAGCGATTACGCATTTTGCGTATCTAGGTCAGTGCAGTACATTATATAATCAGGGCTCGAAATAGAAAAGATATGCATGGCCTGACAAACTATTTTCTTGTTGGCAGGACAAATAAATTATGGCCTATATATAAACTATGTTTGAACTGCCAAAATGGTCTCACTTGGCAATGAATTTTAATTTTCTGCATGCATTTCAATCATTTATGTATATATAGTAAGATTTTTATTAAAGGTCAGGAAGCTTTCTCACCTAATCTAATCTAATATATAATAATATAATATAATATAAGAATATTTTAAAAAGTTTGATTTAAATTTACTTAGTGAATCTGAGGTGGTAACCTCCTCATCTAAAGTATTCCAGTCCTATATTGCGTGGTAATCAGCCTTGTATTTACCCCAATTTCTCTTTATTCTTGGGAGCCTTAATTTGTTCTTAACTCTAGTATTATAATTATGAATGTCTCGATTGTATAAAAAAAATATATCATGATCAATAAGATTCTTTACACACTTATAAACATATAAGCAACTGTCCTCTTTGACTATTAACTCTGGTATTAACACTTTATATCCATTATGCTAGTCAGTAAATTAAGGATACTAGTATGTGGTAGGCAAATGAAATAATCTGCAGAATTAATTTCGCCTGCCATTTATCAAATATGACCTGCTTTTGGCCATTGGTGGGCCGCTATTTCGAGCTCTCTATGCCCCTCCAATTAATACATTTGGATATACCTGATTTTAAGAACGCGTCGATGTACGAAGGTACTAGTGTACTACAACAATTTAAATACTTTGGGAAAACATTAATTACAGTATATAATATGCGTGTTGTGAAAAATTACACTGCACAAGACTTACTTTTGAAAGTTCATTCGCTGTATTTTCTAAACTCTTGATTACTTCACCAGATTCCTAAATTAATCGTTTAAAAAATAATATGTAACGAACTCTGTGGTCTGCTAAGTTAATCCAAAAACATTTCAGAAACATGCAAACAGAAATATAAGCTATGGCAAAGCCAAAAGGATGTATACATTATAAAAAGAAGAAAGTTTTGTTCTCAATGAAGGTTTTCATAAAGATGCGAGCAAAAATTATGGTGAACGGTTGTAACATAAAATGGAACAGAATTTCAGTTTCCTTTCCGTTTTATGAACAGATAAAAGAAAATTTCTCCTTCATTGATATCAAACTTTATAAATGTGACTTTCTGTAATACACTTTAACATGAAAACGAGACTTGTGGGTCAGACCGACGATCCTTCGTTTAATCGTTATGTTATTTCCTGCAAACCACGGACAGTATATTGACGTGATTGTACTGTACTTTGTGGTAGAATCGTGTTTCTTTGGACACAAAGTGTCCTACCTCCTTTCTTTTCCTCTCCAACTCTCCTATCTCAACATTAAGTCCTTTGATTTGCTCTTCAATCTAAATATCAGACAATGACAACGTAACGAGGTACAACTGTACAATTGGATGTTATATGTGACAGTACTGGAAATATTCAAGTTTTTCTTTTGCAATACCATATTGAATATGAAAACTTCAAGAATTAAATCACCGAGATCTAAAGCAATGTACTTCTGTTACTTGACTGTGCATATTGTATTCACTTAAAGACCAACTTGTCATTATTGCTTTAAACAAATGAAGATTAAACCTAAAGGAGCATACCGTTAATGATCTAATAAACGCCCGGGGCATTTATTAAAATTCATACTTTAAAAGTAAGCGCTTATTAGGCCCTGTTTACATGAGCCCTACATGTCGGCTGGCCCTCCGTTTACATATGAGAGGAGGGCCAGTCCTCCTAGGCGAGATCTCGCTATTAACTACCCGAGATCTCGCCTAGTAGGGCTGGAAATTTCCCATATACACGCAACAGGAGGGCTAGCCCTCCTAGTAGGGCTGAGTAAAAATCTTGCCGTATCTGTGTTAAACTCCGCTTTTCGAAGTCATTTTCGATTTAAATATTTAGCTCTAGAACAATATTCAATTGTCCGCTGGAAACCAGCTCTACTGGTAGGGCTAGCCCTTCGTGTAGGGCTCATATAAACAGGGGATGAAAACCAGCTCTACTGGTAGGGCTAGCCCTTCATGTAGGGCTCATGTAAACAGGGGATGAAAACCAGCTCTACTGGTAGGGCTAGCCCTTCATGTAGGGCTCATGTAAACAGGGGCTGAAAACCAGCTCTACTGGTAGGGCTAGCCCTTCATGTAGGGCTCATGTAAACAGGGGCTGAAAACCAGCTCTACTGGTAGGGCTAGCCCTTCATGTAGGGCTCATGTAAACAGGGCCTTAGACAAGGAGCGTTTATTCAGAGAGGGGCGTTTATTCTTACATACAGCAGTTTTACGCTTTCCAACAGTTTGCAGAGTGAACAAAAGTCAAAACTCTGCAATTTTCATAGATCTTACAATCCGAATAAATGATTCGCCCTAATAAATGTTTAATAAAATCTAAACCCTGAAAAGGGAGGGTTGAATAGAGAGAAGAGTCTATTACAAAATTCTGCTTTGATCGGGCGATTATTAGAGAGTGGGCGTTTATTAGATCATTTGTTAGATCAATAAAATACCTGAACAGACTTTTCTTTTAAAGTTTTAATGAGATTTGCCATATCATCGTATTCATTTACAGACTTCTTCTGCATATCCTATATTGATCAAGTTATTCCTTCACTCATTAGAAAATATTCAACTCTCAAACTTTTAAAAAAATATACACTGCAAGAATTTGGAAAGATTTTATACCTCTGCTCGTACAAATTGATAAGAGATATTCAGCCTTGTAAGATGTTCCACTTCTCTGACTGTTTTTTGATAATCCAAATATGAAGAGCGTTCCTGCAATTTATAACGAAAAATATCATGCTTTAAAATTAACCCATCAAGGCGTGCGTTCTACTGTACCTTAAGAAAATCGCCACTGTGACAGCAACTGGATCAGGACATGCGATCTTAATTAGCATAAAATTTCAGAGGAAAGCAATTCAAACTTCCTTTTCTATACTTACTTAATATTGGACTAAGTATAAGTAAATAATAAAACGCGAGAATGTTATAGGAACATGACTTTACGTTACTCTAACGGCAAAACGCTAAACGTTATATACTCCCAAATCATAAGGCCTATTTAAATAATAGAATACCTACAGTAGACTAAATGACTACGTCACTCAGAAAGTAAATTATCTGTCTCTTAGTGACCATGATCTTAGCAAATGGCAGACAAGTACGTTGTTTTCCAGTGGACAAGAGACTGGAATTAACATGGTGCTGTACTCCTCATGATTGAAGGAATGCCAAAATTAAGTAAATCTAAAGTTTAAAGAAACTACTTTTCATTACCTCTTTGAGCTTTTTTAAAGTTGGCGTAATTTCTTCATTCAAAATCTATAAATGCACACATGAATATATGTTTAAAACATTCCAAAAACAAAATTTAGAAATGCTTGATAAATAATGTAAACATAATTACAGTTTCGATTTCTTTCAGTTTCGATTCCTTTTTCTCGATTGTTTTCTGAGCTGAAAGTTTCTTGCTTTCATACATTCTGGTGCCAGCAGCTTCTTCAATCATAGAAAGAATCTAAATAACGCAAGTACGTACACTGAGCAATGGTCATTTAAAGATACAACATTTCACTCTAATGATGAAACATTTTTTACAATTTACCATCAGAGCAATAGTTAGTGAAGCAAATATCCTAAAACCATGCACCAAACCTTATACAAACAGGTCTTCTAAAGCACACGTAAAAGAAACAAACGTGTTGCGGTGGAATTTGCTTCGTACTGGGCTTTGTTATCTCACGAATTTGCTTTGTAGTGAGCAAACAGAATAACTATATAGTTTATATTTTACTACACAATTCTACACAATTATGACTTGTCACTTTGAGATGGGCGGCTTTTTTCAGAAGTCTACCCATGCATATATACTTGTACGAACGGGAAACCAAAAATAAGTTAGCATTAAGTTAGATTACCTGACTGCTAAGTTGCTATCACTAGATCCCAAATTTATATTTCGAAATATATCCATTTCATTTAGTACATTAACATAAGATAAGAAATTGAACGTTTTATACCTCAGGAGGCTTCATGTTTAAAACTTTTGTTATTCTTCCCTGTAATACAGAAATGATATAAAAAGACACTAAGTATTAAGATGAAAACACTAACATGCAAGAGTATCAGAGGTTATCCTAAAATTAGGCGTGTTGTACAATGTAATCGAAATGAAATAGTCTGCCATTTGCTGTATATAATCCAAACAGTAACATCTTGTAAATCTAAGATACGAGTTGGTGAAAACAAGACACAAAATTCAAGGTGATTTTTACTCTATTTCAAAGTAATGATCAAACCTGAGCACACTTGTAAAGTTTGGTTTGAAACTTTGGTAATGACTGTTTGAAATAGAGTCGAAATATCAGCTTCATTTTTGTGGCCTGGGGCCGATTGTATAAAACTGTTACCTAATTTTTAATTACCCATTTTGTGGTAATGTGATTAAATAGTTGTAAAGTCTAAATAGGTGATTCTGATTTGTTCACTTTCGCATCAGTTATAGTTATACAACCGGCCCCTGTGTGTTAATAACTCATATCTTGAGTATAAGTTCTCAGTATGTTTCCCTATATACGTATAAAAGCAATATATTTTGCCATTGACTCACTTGCATAATGAGAAAATGTGGATTGTTCACATTCAACTGGACAGACCGGAATAAGTCTTGAACTCTTGTGTTGTTTGCATTGCATCCATTTATAAGATATTTATTTCTGCCACCAATAACGACCTTGACAAGAGAGTGAAACAGTGTCACCGCAGTCCATGTTCTTCAAGGTACATACAATTTTACTATAACTATGGTACTGTAGAACATAAATAATTTTGTTTGTCCTGACCAGGATGTCTGACGTGGAGTACATGGAATAAAGTATTACAGTAGGTTTCCACGCATCTTCCCCTGAAGTAGTACTATTTATGATAACAACATGCAAACATAGTGGTGAAGTTAGCCATAGCGACTGGTCATTCTATACAAAATCTGAATCAAACCTTTAAAAATGTATTTTGTCTTTACGTTCTAAAGGGTGAGGCGGCGGAGCACTCTTCTAGTTCAGTTCGCCTGATGCTCTCTGCGCTAGCCAGTCCGCCCCTTCTTTAGACTAAGTGCAATTCAATGAAAGCATATCATGACGAGTAGCCATTGCTATAGCTTCGCCACTGTTAAAATATAATTATTTAGTTCTGACTGAGGTGCAAGTTACCTGTCTGGTAACGGTAATCTCGTCAAAAGTTTCATAACCAACAGGACTTTGTTTTTTATCAGAATTATCAAATGTTATTGTTACTGTTGCCTTGGTAACACCAGCTTGACCACCTTTATATACCAACTCTTGAAGACTGCTCGCTCGCACCTAAATAATGCCATATGCAATAAATATATATTTAACCCATTAATGTCCCTTGACAAGTAAAATCATCTAGCGTAGCCAAAGTGAAACAACACATTAGCCCCCGACATTTTTCCTTTGAAAAGTAAAATTGTCTGGTGTTACACAAACTAAAATAACAAAGTAGGTCAAATTAGAGGACATATATGAAAGGCATGAAGCGCTTAAAAAACTCGCTCCGGTCTCTTGGTAACATTTGAGACAATTGATCTCTGGCACCACGTGACTTAGGTGTTGGTGGGTGGCTTCAGTCTACCTTTCTCTCTCGCTTTCTCTCTTCCTGGGATTAGCACGGTGATCCTGAAATCGTCGGAGGGAAATGGAGAGAATATATTAAGTTTAGGGTCGACTGGAGCGCGGGTTTAGCAACCCCGTTTTACAGTATAAGTGTTGCTATTAAAACTAAGAACCAGAGAAGAAACATCAGGATTTATCCTGGGTCAACATAGAAACAAGACACTTAATCACAACAATATGCATTCTTAATTGCATTCTTAACCCATTAGCTTGTAATGCACCCAGATGCGCCCTACTTTAGTATTTTACTCTGTAGATTTTACTCGTCAGTGGTAGGGTACTACCAGTCAATGGGTTAACATAAGACTAGATTTTTAAAACATAGTTAGAATAGTTTGTATTTTTTTAGTTTTAATGTTATATGTTAGCCTTTACAATTCAGTTCCATACAGTAACTAAGGTGATTTAAATAAACCTATCTATCTATCTATCTATCTATTTTAGTGAGGCTGGAAAATTCAAGCGATACGAGAAATGAAGCAATCAGCGATATGATACGGAAAGGCCAGATTATTTCAGATGAGTGCAACGTTGAGAGTTGGTATTACTGTAGGAGCCCTCTAATAAGCTGGTAGCCAGTTTCTGATAGATTCTTTGAGCCTGAGTTAAGTACAAAACGGAGCAGGAGGATGTAGAATACGAGTGGCAGCCAGGACTAATTTTTCGAATACTAAAAGAGAGACTGTCTGAAGAGAAAGTGCGCGCATCAATATTGTTGGAAAGAATGACGGTGAAGGTGGACGAGAAGCGGCAACCACGACAATTTGGGTTCAGAAGAGGAAGTTTCTTACGCAGATGCTATCTTGAAATGGCGAGAGAATTCCTAGGGAAACTTTGGGACTTTCAAAAATCCTTTGACAGTGTCGTGTGTAAGAAAGCGATGTGGAAAATTGCGAGTATAGTACGGAATAACAGAAAAGATTATCAGGATAATGAAAGCTTTTTATAGAAAAGAAAGTGCTGTATCAGACTGAAGGAGGGGTTGCTGACATTGGTTGTGACATGCTGTTGCTCTTTTTGTTTTTGCTAGTACTAACTATGGAATGAAGAAGATGCCGGATGGAAGATTTGGCCTGACGTTTGAAGATCTAGAGGTGTGTGATCTGGACTTCACGGATGATCTAAGATTGGTAGAACAGAACGAGCTGGAGTTATGGAGGTGCACGAACCTATGAAGTTCGCTCATTAGATATCTTGAATAAATTAAAATGGAAAACTCTTGAAGAGATAAGAAAAGAGCAAGCACTGACGTACGTTTCCAAAGCTGTCGCTTGTCAGTGTCCTGAAAATATTACAAATATGTTTAAAATGTCCAAATCGGATAGATATAATTTGAGAAGTAATAATAATATGCTGATGTTGTCTAAACCTAGAACTAATTCAATGAGATCTTTTGGATATTCTGCTGCTAAAATTTGGAATGAAAAAGAAAAAAAATGTAAATGTTAATATTAGCGAAGAACTTTAATGTCGCCTTACTCGAGGTAGTTAATGGTATTACTTATAGTTCCTAGTCTATATATCTTAGTTTCATAGTTAATTACTATATTTCTTAGTTTCATTATATTGTTATAATTTGTAAATGAGGAACAGAAATAGAAGTAAATGACAGATTGGGGAATATTTTGAAATTACCTTGGGAGTATTGTTACGTCTGATGGGAGCAGTTTAGAGGAGATAAAAAATATGGAGGAAGAAAATCAGCATTCAGGCAAAGATAAAAAAAAACGAGGCCACAGTTCTGTTTGTTTTAGTTTATGCAAGTGAAGTTACCTTTATATACTTTATACTTTATACTTTATACTTTATACTTTATACTTTATACTTTATATATGGCACCAGAAGACCACAAACAGCAAGAAATTAGATGCATTCCATTACAAATATCTAAGAAAAATACTCTGAATTTCATAGACAAGCTGAGAAAGAAAAGGCTCACTTGTTTTGGCCGCATCTTCAGAATGTCTGAAGAAAGTGTGAGCAAAATTGTGATGGCATGGGTTCCTGAGATGCAGGACTTTCAAAACAGGCCAGCGACTGCCGGAGCTCCAGCAGGTGTTACAAGGTTTACAGCCGGCTACTTTCTTTAAAACATTACTCTACATCTCTCAGTAAACATTACTCTACATCAGTACTTTTCAATCTGTATTCTTCATTGCACTTATAACATTTAATCATTGGTAAGAGAATAACAAAGACAGACATAAAGTTAGCTATTATCTAAAAACTATTATCTAAAAACCAAAATTGGGCTACAATTACAAATACGGTAAGATGAAGGAGTAATTCTTGTCAGAAATTTATTTGCTATTTCGTAACACGTATTCATCCAAATATTGTTATTTAAGCGTCTTTTAATGACACAGCCCTTTTCAACAAGAACATTGGCCTTGACTGTGAATTATATACTACAGTAAAAAGGCTTAGCTGAAGTAGTAAAAACTTGGAGTGACTGCACCTCTAATGTTTTCAAAACCTATCCCACACTTTAGTCAAATGATTCCTTCATCCATCTACTTTCTCAACACAGTCCCTTATTTAAAATGATTCTGAAAGCCATGTGAGATGGGGGGCGAAGGAGGGGGTGGGGAGGGCGCAAACTGTTACCCGCAAAAGGACAATGGTGAAGGCTTTGAGGAAAGGAGGGAAATACTCGAGGCAAAGCAAATTACACAACCCATGATCCAGGATAGATATTCATGGCACGATATACCGGTATTATTGTTATACCAAAAATTTTCAAATACAGGTATGGCAATATATAATACTGGTATACCGAATTTTTCAGTATTTTGCTGAATTATCTGACTATCGAAGTACTGAACATATAATTATTTTAACGTTGAGTTGTAATTTATAGTTTTTCATCATTTACTTTACGTTTTAAAAGTTTAAAGTTCACGTTTGGCGGTTGCAACGTGTAAGTTTGACATGCGTTCGATGACAACGTTTCAGAAATTTATAAAATGTTTGTATTTCTTGACACTAGTGACTAGCTTTAAAAAAAGTTTTAAAATGTAGACATAAACAAACGCGTTCTTGTGCCAACGCTAATACGTTACTTGAATACTTGATAGTATTGACTATAAAACTTGATTTTTGTGAGATTCAGTTCGAGTGTGATATTTTTAGAAAAATATGTCAAAAATATCGATATACCGGTATTTTCATGCCGATATATACCTGCAGCCCAATTGTTAAATAAACTGTATTGACAGTGTTTATTGTATATTTCACAAATAGCAGTCATATCAATGGGTCTTTGGATCAGCCACATCAATTTAATTTAATTTCATTTAATAGTTATTATAATTAACTTTTTGTAATTTGACACTGATTCGGTTATCTCAAACCCAGGCTGCTATTTCTAACTTTTTGTTGTTTCCCTTGGCTGTTTGAAATAGCGGTGTTCTACTGTACTCTATAAAACACCTCTTTTTACAGGTCTCACACCGATATGCCAACATTTTCTAATCGATGCCTGGTATATCAAGTGTGGAGTACGTTTAACCATGCCCTCAAATGGGGCCACAAATGTCAGTCAAATGCAGCAGTCAGGCAGTGTTGGCCGTTGGGTACAAAATATTTGTCAAACATACATGTAACAAGTTTTCAAAACATGTAAGGAGCATTTGATTTTTTGAGAAACACATTACAGGATTCAAGATGGTGCTCAGTTCAATATCCCCACCATCGGGGGGGAAATAACAATCAAATTTCCAAGGGTCGGTAGAAAAAATAGATCAAATACCCCACATAGGTGCATTACTTAGAAGCTCTTTGCTCGAAACAAGTTTTTAATCTTTTCAGGCAGTTCGACAGACCTTATCATGACAGCTTGCTGTAGAATACTACAAGCTAGACTGGAACCCCAAGCTTGAAAATTTTTTCAATTTAGTATTGTTGTGATAGCAAATTATGAATTATGAGATGCAAGTAATAAAATATTTCAAAACATAATCAATAAATTATAAATAAAGCCATAAACAACTTACCTGTTGAAGATTTGAAATACCAAGCAAGAAGCAAATTGAATCAAGGATATTTGACTTGCCACTGCCGTTTAAACCAGTTATAGCGTTAAATTGTGGGTCAAATCCGTTCACTTCTGTTCGCTGGGCGTACGATTTAAACCCATCTATTATTACTTGTTTGATATACATTGCTTACAACAAATAAAAGATCAAAATTTAGACTGATTTTTACTTCTCATTCTGCAGTGGAAACTGGAAAGACCGAAAGATTCAATTTGGCGCGTAATTTTGTTTCCACTTCTACTTCATGTAAGCCAATTATAGGCGTTTTGCAGGCTATTGGACTGGCGGGCCGACGCGGACTGGCGGATTGACGGACTGGTTGAATCGATCATTATTACGGATGGAACTGAATACACCCTTTCGATAATTACGTCACAAATCTCTCCTTGGCCCGGGAGCCTCATTCTCATGAATCGTGAGCGAATTGCATTTCTTCTTGATTCATGAAAGCGAGGCTCCCAGGCCAAGGAAGTGTTCGTGGCGTAATTATCGAAAGGGTGTATTAATTGATAGAACAAGGAATGAATTCTGGACTGGAATTAGTGAATCACATAGATTTGATTTATTGATTTACCAAAAAGGAAGGTGCTGTACAGTAGGACAGAAGGTCCCCTCTTAGGTACACTCAGTAAAACTTGCTTGGTCTTCTATTATTGAGGGTGGTAAAGGGTATGTATTTTCGTGAGCCACGTGAAATGTGAAATGACGGATTTTTGTGTCGTGAAACGTGATTTATATCCCTAGCCGTGATTGCCGGTAATTTTTGTCAGCGAAACAAGAATTTATTTGAGGCTGGTAGAACAAAGACTGAACGAGCAGTGAGAACGTCAAGAAGAGCAATGCTCTGGATATAACAATTTTCCTGCGTGTATTTTCTTGATTTTTTATTTGATATATCGGTTGGTCTTTAAAGAATTGTTGAAATTGGTTTCGAAAACGTAAAAATTTGGCAAAGGGTTAAGAGCGGCATTAAATACACACTGTATAAAATAGAATTTATACAGTTGAAAACGTATTTTATAATTTTCGTGAAATGGCTATTTTTTTACATGTGAAACGTGAAATGACTGTTTTACCCGTGAAACGTGATCCGTACCCCCCCCCCCCCCTTTACCACCCTCACTATTCGCTAACGTATTGCTGACGAGTGCCCTCAGTGACGTACAGCAAATTTGATACGACTTAACGATCGCGAGTTCATTATCGGGTCATTCAAATAATCGCCTGTTAAATTCTATGTACTTTCATTCTACTCTCTGTGTTGTTTTGACGCTCGAACAAGACTCGTATATAGTCCTACTCAGTCCTAGAATACGAGACTTATTTTCATTCTCAATGATATTTTTAATAAAGTGTAGTGATGTGGGTGCCATTTGTAGGTTTGATGCAACGAATTACGACGTCAAGTCAAGACCACCTCAATAACATGGAGAACATGAACACGTAGTGATTCTATTGTAAATGTACCCTCCATATTGGCGATTGTAATCTCAATATTTCAGTGGCGTACCTTTGTGCCTGGGGTACCTTGGGTGCAAAGCTTAGACGCCATTAGAATTTGGCTTTTCTTCAGTTTAAGAATTCATAAACGAGTACAAATCTCGGTACAAATAATTTACAGAATATGGCACGGTCGTTCAAAGATACAGATTTCATGTTTTTTGTCTAGAGTGATATGCCTTAAATCTGCAACCATCGCTCAAAAAAAATCAACATTGACACTTTTTCATCCAGCTGGGACCCTCGACTTTTTTCCGGGCGGCGCTCAATGGCCAGAGTTACGAAGCTGCAATATTTTGAAGATTCTCTTCTTTGCCTGCAACATTTGATCATCTTTTGACAACCAACAGTCATCTTCCACCGACCACTACAGAGAGGTGAATGAAAGATAGCTTTCGGTAAACACTTGCTCTCGTGGCATCCACCGTTGACACCATGCGTCTATTCAGGATGATCGAGGACCGTCATATTTAATAACGATGTTTCGTAGTTTGCTCCATCGTCAGGTTAAAACACTTCAAACGTTAGGCTCTAAACAGCTGAACGGTAATATTCAAGCTGTTATATAACTATAAGTTTTTGTAACTCGTTGCCATAAGTCATCATTGACCACATACATTCAAGGTACCAGAGCAGCTCAAATGTATGTGACCGAGTCGAAGGATTACCACGGCGCCTTCGGTGTCACCATACGCCCATGTCTGATAACGAAGCACAGCTAATTAGGTAGCCTGTGCACAGACCTTGCGTAATGTAAGGGGTACGATAACGACATGAAAGAGCACTGCTTTCTCCTGCAATTAGCAAGAATAGTGGCTGTTATGAACTAGGTATCAAGTAAATATTTCTTACCTTAACCAGTTATCTGAATTGCCGAAATTCCATCCCTTTCTCAAGGTTTTGGATCTTGCTCATATTTTAATTCACTTTCTTCTTCGAGTTTTCGATCAAAAGCCAAGAGTTTTTCAAACGTAAATTTTAATAAGTTCCGAAACTATACCGTAGTTCTTCTTTACCTTTACCGTCACGTCATCTTAAAATCTCCTCGTATTAATCAGGCTTGAATATCTTACAGATAAGTTTCCGTCTGAGGACTCGTTATTTTACAAAACATTTGAAGATTTTGAAGCCGACAAACAGCAAGTAGTGCATGCTATCTCTCTCAGTTAATTGTGGTAAGTTCATTATGATGTCAAAACGTTTATGCGGCGCTTGCGCCAATGAAGGTAATTAGCTCCTGTGACTTCATTTAATTAACAAGGCAGCAAAGATTACGTAATCACAAACGTTAGCGTAATCATGGAATCAGGTCTACATAAAAATGAAAATCCTCGTCCCCAGGACTACGCTACGTTGCTTGTGTATGTATAGTAAACAAATTGATATAGCGACAAGTACATTTGCCGAATATACTGATGCAGCTGGACAGCGTTCGAACACGACGCTACGATTTTTAAATAACATTTCTGTAAAGTTCACGAGAGCCACTTTTCGACGTTTGAGTAAAGGCCCTTCTTCAGGAGAGTTAGTAGAAAGATATAAATGAAGCTTTTTATACGAAAACTACAAAGGCAGTCACGTAACCATGGCAAAATAAAATCAATATGATATAAACATGTAGGTTGGGTACAAGCACCAATCCGCATTTAAGGATATATGTCTGCACATAGACTAAATTGTAGAAAAAACTCCATAGAAATCACCATTTAGAAATGTGGGACTGATACGAAAGTATGATATATGGTGATGATTGTATGCAATGTAATACTGTTTATGTCTGCAATGTACAATGACAGATCTTGAGCTAGATGTAAGAAACCATGTGGAATAGTAGTACCAAGTTTGAATATGAGATGCATTTCTTGCTTTTGTGGATATCATTTCCACCAGCGATGGGATGAATAGGACAGACTTTCATATTAATTTTTGACATTGATGGGCTATGATTGTAATGTCAGTTGCAGTCAACCCAGAGTTTTAAAACGTTTTCAACTTTCCTCCGGGTGGAATTTTGGGTTTTCTCATCCATTCAACCTTCCTGAAAATAACTGAAAATTTTCCGACATGCAGGCTTTTCCCATGCAGTAGGCCATTGCAGTATTGCTAGTATGACTGAGTGCTGGCTGGTGTGTTCCTACTAATACCGTACTAGGCTTACTAGCCTATCTGCATGACTAGTCTAGTGCTTACTTCTTTGCGCAATGTTTTTTTCTCAGTATTTCACTTTAAACCTTCCTTAATGCCAGTAAGCCATCCTCACGGGTGGTACCGCATACCCGCAGCTTTTTTGCGATTCTGCTTGAACCAATTTTGAACCGCATGAACCGTAACACGTAACCGCACCCTTGAAACTCAATAACCGTAACCGCCAAATGCATAAACCGGCCACTGTTAAGTTTAGGTTTATGTCAAAACACCTGAAATGTAGGCAAAGCAAAAACTACTTATCTTAGCAATTATGAATATGTTACATATTTTAAAGGTTAATCGAAGAAATATCTATTTCAAAACTATAAACATGCCATTAACGCGTATACGCGTGATTTACACCTGCAGATGTACCTGCACTAAAACTGGTTGCGTTTAATATTGATAACTAGAAGTACAATTATACTATCGCAAGGAAAGTGCTGCCCCAAACTAATTAGAAGACATTGGGCTATTTTATGTCGTTTAAGGGAGCGATAACGTCATGGCCATGGGGAACTGTTTTCCCCTGGAATGAGCGCTCTCTCCTTCGTGGCCTTGATGAAACTTTGAAGAAATTCACAAGTACATTTGTATTGCTTTTCAAGGAATACAATTCAGTCATGGTCATAACGAATAACACGCGCCTTTTCCATCTATTTTTCCGTTTATTACGTTCGCTAATTCGAATTGGAGTGAACATCCGTTTAACACGTTCGCTAATTAGAATTAGCGCATGCTATAGCGCAAAACATCCAAACCGCGACGTAATTTAAACCGAGATTCGCAACCATATATAGGTCGCGCAAAAGGCTACATGGGAAGAAGCAAACTCTGGAAAATCGCAAGCAATTATCCATTCATTGTAGATATTAATTAGCCATTACTATACCAAAATTTTATTGAAGGTCTTAGCTAACATTGCTATTCCTACAAATGTTTCAGTTAGTCATATTGAAGAGAGAGAGTACTATGACGAATTTTATCTATCTCTGATGACACTGTTGAGGTTACCTCTGTAGGGACAATTAGCTGTATCACTATTAATTATTAATAGTAAAAGCTTCTTAATAAAAAAGGACGCGTGGCTATAACTACAGCTGTTTTTATGTATATAATTTTTCATTGAAATTGTCAGTAATTGCGTCTGTTATTGATAACACCTCATTGCTATCTTCCTCACTGGCAAAATCAATTGACGCAATCTGTCAATATCGTGTCATTTTTCGATACCATAAAGAACGTGTTTAGCGATCGAGAATTACCCGAAACAGACGTTAAGTTTTTTAATCGTAGCTTGGAGTGAAATGAACTACGTTGGAACTTTGACAACATGCACAATCAGGTGATGTATTTAACAGTACATGCCTTCATCAATAGGCCGGGTAACTAATGACCTAGACGAGATATTTAGTAGTACATGCATTTATCGAAAAGTTATATACTGACCTTACATATAAATTGACCTGCAAGTATAGTAAGGTTTGGGATTCCCAAAAATGGGAGAAAATGTAAGCTAAAAGAAAATGTAAGCGTTTTTTGAAGCTCTTTATGACCAGAAATTCAAATTGGGATCATGTCATGCTGATCAATAAAGCTGAATTTCGCTTACTTTTTTAACCGATTTCATCATAATATGCATTGGTTTTTTTGTTGGGAATATCTACTAATTCAAAATACGGGGCTCAATGAATATATAGGCTCGCCCAGTAGTGCATAGCGGCTATATTACGTTTTATGAAGGTCATGCAGAATAACCGACAACATGATATCCACCATGGGTTTTTCATTCATTCTTACACCATATATAACTATAGTATTTTTTTTGTCGCAGATTGTTGGTATATGCAAACATGATTCTTATTTTAATTCTGAAACTATCAGAGTATATTGAAGCAAGCAATGTCATAGTTCACAGTCGTCACAACAACGTTCTTGTTGGTCACAGTTATCGCAATATCTCACTTGTTGGTCAAAGAAAATGTTTGGAATATTGTTTAGCAGATTGTCTTTGTCTCTCATTCCAAACTTGTGACCATCAACGTTGTCAACTGTGTAACTCTTCCTATCCTGAATTTCTAAACCTGACCTCATTTCAACATTCAGAGGATTGTGATTACAACTATTTTGAATACCATACTGCCACAGAGGTAACTATTCACGGCAAGCTTTTATCTGAGTTATTAAACTCTAGTCCAAATTAGTCCTTCGCCAGGTAGTTTGATCCTATAAAGCATATCGTTTATCGTATACACTGGAACCACCTATTCAAGATCTAGTCCAAATTTCACTAACAGACACTATTGAAGTTTCTTCGTCGAAATTGCGCTTTAATTCAAGCGTGTAACGAAGTAAACCTCTTTCAAATACTTTGATGAAAGTGATGCGATTTACGGCTCTTAATTTGCGTACCAGACACACAATTGTGCATACTTATGTTGGTTATCATTGAATGAGATTTCGTTTTTCGTTTTACTAACCCTCTTAATTTTGTCCTGGAATGTTTCAATGGAAGAACTGAAGGTATATTAGATCTGATACATAGAAAGTGATAAACAATTTATTCTTCGATAAAGAATTGTTCGGTACACGAAGTAAGAGCCCTATTTTCCAAGCTTTAATCTGAGGTATTAAACTCTTGGCCAAATTATACACTATTGAAGTTTCTAAGAATATAGATTACGCTTTAATCCAAACGTATAACAGAGTGAACCTCTTTCAAACGGGGGTGGAAGCGAAATAATTGTGACTTAATTATTCACTATTAATTATTTCCAAATTATTTATTATTTATTGCATCTTTTGAATTATTCATTCATTTTCCTATTTTTAACGCCACCCATGCAGCCTGCGAAAGAGGCTAGGAGCCATTTAAGGTCAATTCAGAGACTTCTTACCTCGTCGATAGTGCATGTGAGGTAACATTTACAATAAATACAAAGCAATATTATATTTCTGTTTAACAGCTTGCAACAGGTCAATGTAACCAGGGTTGTATACGAGATATAAACTGTTGTTTGACGTCATCACCATGTTATCATGCTGGAACATGTTTGCCTTCTTCATCGCGTGAGGGGCAGCGTTTTACCTGCAAATGTCCGGATGATTACGAAGGAGAACGCTGTGAGAAAAAACGATGTAAGCCAGGTTACCAAGGAGAAAACTGTCAAGAGCGAATCAGGTCATGTCGTGATTACAAGGACGGAAGTCGTGTTCCTGGGAACTACACTATAATTGATGGCGCTGACAACCCTTATCTAGTATTCTGCCAATTTATGAAGTGGAATAATTTCGCATGGACTCTCGTCCAATCGTACAGTCTCGAAAATAAAGATAAGTTTGATAAGCCATTTACGGTTAACCATCCTGTCGGTGAGAATCGTCCTTCTTGGGTCGAGTACCGTTTGTCCAAGGTTCGGATGGATTATATTCGTCAGTATTCCAATACACATTGGAGAATTACTTGCAACTACGACAGCGACGGTTTGATAGGGCGAGATATACTCAGAGCACGAGTTGACCAGGCACCACTCTTCATTAATGCAGGCAAGAGATGTTTTGCCGTTGAATACATTAACATTCGCGAACATCGTTGTTCTAATTGCCAGGCTTTCATGGTGAACGATAATATTCGTCCATTATATTTTGATCCTAAACGTTCGGGCCAGAACTGTGGCTTCAATGTGCCAAATATTACAATGTGTAACGGTGAAACAGAAAATAGTTTTGGATATTACCAATGTATAAACCCCACCCATCGCTGTTCTTCATCGCCCACATCGACAACCCAACTGTGGCTCGGTGGAGCGGTCTAAGGATAGTCCTGCAGTAGAAACAATATATGCTTGCACTGGGTTTGAAAAATATTGCACTTTGTTTAAAAGAAAGCAAATTTGGCATGGCCTGCCTTCTTATGAGAAATAAGTAGCATTTTCTAGGGGAGTACGGATGGCAGATGCGGCTAGCGCGATGCCCCTTAACGCTGAGTTAAGCCTGCTATAATGTAGGTTGAGGGTAGGGGATCTACTTGTAGGTTGGGTAACCTCTCTGTGCTTGAAAAACTCATGAGGTATAGTTCAATTGCTTCTCCACTATGCTTCGAGGGTTTTCCTCCGGGTCCTTCGGTTTCCCTCCCTCGTCAAAAACTAGCACTTAGGCACTGTTTACGACCCCATCAGCGTCAACTGCAGTGTATTTTATCATAAATAATATAATAGATTATATTAAATATATTAATATAATTTATAGTGTTATAAATTTATATAGTATAAGACTCAACGGATTTCCTAACCTGGACAGATTATTGTGCAAGTTATCCAGATGATCGAGCACCTGCGAATTTCAACACGTTGTAAATATATATCTCAATCTTCAATTTTTCAATAAAACGTTTCACATCACCTGATCACCTTATATTAGCGTTTCTTCTTAAAATCAAAATTTAATCTTTAGCTAATAAATTATTTTGCCATACAAGTGTTTACAATCCATGGCTGTAACTTACTGAAGAGTGAGCAAATTGTGTAAGATATTTGGCCGGGGGTATATATTGGGGGGGGGGGCATATTTCTTAATTGCCCACTGGTAAAACTCACATTAGCCGAATTCATATTAGGGACGGGAAACTCGTCTGTGAAAACCCGTCTGAATATGAATTTAGGGACGGATTTAAGACGAGTTTCCGTCTAGATGGGATTCCCGTCTAACTTTCCCGTCTGTTTGGACGGGAAAGTTAGACGGGAAACTCTTCTGTTACCGGATTCATATTAGACGAGTTTCCCGTCTAAGACGAGTTTCCCGTCTAAGACGAGTTTCCCGTCCCTAATATGAATTCGGCTATTGATAAAATGGCATAGCAACAAGATAATCGCTTCTAGAGAATCCGGGGGGAGGCGTAGTTGAAGTAAGCATGCACGCGGATAATGGGAAGGCAAAGCCCTCCTATCGCCACCAGTGATCGCCACCGGTTCCGGGGGACATAGGAAGAGAGACATTGAGTCTATTTTGTCTAGTAAAATATAGGTGACTTTGAAGCATCAACATAACCTTACTTTAATATTACTTATATCAAAAATTACTATCGTACCTAATCTGCGCTCCTCTTACGCTTTATTAAGCATGCAATTTATACCTATATTCTGCATTTTGTACATGGTCTGCAAATTATACTCTAGGATTATAGTGACCGACTATTTGGGTTGCTCGTTGCGATTTTCGTTTCTGTGATAAGGTGCCAGTGATTAGTCAGAGTGTCTTAACATGATTGCTAGGATCAAGTTTGTCTTGTGTCTCGAAGAGCGTCAAGGGTGAATTGCCTGGGACACTTCGAGGGTGAAGAGCTGGTCTTCTCTTTTAAACTTGGTTTCTACTTCTGCCTCCTGTAGTAATTTATAGGTTTTTCATTTTTCTCAATACTTTTTATTTCTAATTTTCTCGTGATTGTCGCGTCGTTAAATAAGGAGCCAGACAAATCATTGACTTCCACAGTGGGAAAGGATTTGTCTCCTTCAAACATGAATATTGGTCAAGTACACAGAGGGAGACTAACCGAAATATGGTAGACAGTACATGGGCCGTTTCAGGGCCTTTTTTAAGAAATCGTTAGTGGGGGTGCCATAATCGAAAGGGGACGCAACAAGTAGGTGGTGTATTACAGGTGTGGGAAGTGGAAGGGGATATGGAGGTCCTCCTCCAGAAATTTTCAGAGACAATTTTTTATATATCCCATCCAATGGAGCAAGGTTTTGTTGTGAGAATACCATAACTTTCTTCTTCACTGGGGGACCAAGATAGCTTACTGGGGGGGCCAACATGGGGACTTGGGGGGCATTTGCCCCCGCAGTCTATCCGTTAGAAAAGGCCCTTGGCCGTTTTCCACTTCAAACTTATTGTAACGTACCGTAGCATTTTCTGTTGTGTTGAAGTCATTAGTTCTATCCGAGTGCTCAAGAACAAAGAAATACGCTACGTTTCGGTACGATACGTTTATTACATCCAAAATTGCAAAAATACCCGTGGATTGGTCTCTCACAAAATATGGTATTTACTGGTGTACATTTATAGTGGTACATACAGTCTTTCTACAGGAGGTAGCTAGCCAAATAGCACCTGGTCCTGGAGAAAAGCTGTGGTGTTTGGTATAGTCAAACTGTGAGTACTCTTCCTGAATGCAACTAAGGTTAGTGAAGTAAAATTGTAATCAGAAAGCATCACATTCTATATACACCCTGGTTGCAGAGAGATGATCCGGTACATGTTCTCAGCGACTCAGCGGTCCCTGCCACAAATACGTCTAATATAAAAAACAACCCTAAGTTATAGCCCATGACCCAACCACTACAGAAATTCAAGGCAAATTATTTTTTATATATATATGCACTAAATCAAAAATTTAACAAATACATTCTCATATTTGTTAAATCACATAAGAAGGAATACATACATGTGCTAGATGAAAGTATGTTCTTATTGACATGGGATTTCATTACCTTAAATAACATTGTATGTAATTGCACTAAATAATCTACACTGGATCAATTTCATTTCATGTACAGTACAGTTGATCTACTAATAAATAAATGTTATGTCAAATCAATAATATATCCCAGACATTAGTTATATTTCAATGCATTCTACATTTTGACAGCTTTAATGTTTCAATAAAGCTATTAAGCTCTCAACAACCACAACCAGATGATTGGTCTTTTGACGATTTTTCTTTCAATTTTGTAACTCCAGGTTTTGAGCCACCAATCCTTGTTGGGTCACTATCTAGTGTCTCTGCCATCTTTTCACAAATAATATCAACCAATCTTTCAAACACTTCCTTAACATTTACATCTTCTTTTGCACTAGTTTCAAAGAATTCCAAATTGAGTTGATCAGCCAATTCCATTCCTCGTTCTTTTGATACCACCCTTTCGTCTTTCATATCACATTTATTAGCAACTAATACAACTTGAGCATTATCCCATGAGTATGTCTTGATTTGTGTAGACCTGAAAACATTGAGTGAAACCAAGTTAAACAATTTATCTTGTGACACTATATGGTCATGGCATAGTGGTTCTTAATTCCCACCAGAAATTTTCAAGCCTATACATTCTTGAATGCCAAATTAAATTAAATATGACAAATGCATACCATAACTAATCAAATAGATTGTAATGTATAAATATGTAATAATTACATTGAAAGTGACAATATTTATAATTTTTATCCATCCTGACCTTGTTACCCTAGGATAACACTGTTAACTCTCTTATAACAATTTTGAGTATCAATAATTATGAAAGACCATACTATTTTTGTGGATGGAGGATAATACTATTTTTGTGGATGGAGGATAATACTATTTTTGTGGATGGAGGATAATTAATATTGTGTAATTGATTATGTGTAATTAATAATCTGTTTGTTTTACTTGAACAAGCTGTTGGCTCAGGAAACATTCCTGAGTCCCCATGCGGTTTGAACCACAAGTTGTTTGCTTAAAAAAGGAAATTGTTGTTATAATTCTGAAGGACAGTAAACCAAGACAAGTTTAGCAAGCCCAGACTTAGGCCAAGGCCCAAAAATATAAGCACCCCATGTATAAGCCATCATATTCACTAATGCTTAAACCATTCCAAATATGCCCCCACCCCGAATATAAGCCCCCCATGTAGAAATCCCCCATGTATAAACCCACCATATTCACTAACACAGGGGAGGTGGAGGTTTACGGTATCCTGGAAATGGAATTTGACCTTGTACTTCATAAAAAACAGACATTCCACACATTGTAAAATTAATTTACTGTATAAACATTCAACAGCAGCTTTTATATATAAGTAAAACTCCATAGGTTGCCATATATGCTGTGTGACCTCATACTTCCAAGTAAACAGGTCTTGGATGTCAACTTGAGCAGTTAACTATAATATGTCTATTATTGTATAAGTTATTTTCATACATGTATTCAATTGTCATTGCAGGGAATGATTTATACATCAGTTGTACACCGCCAACGCACTGAGATATTTGCATTTGTGTGTCACTTTGCTCAGCCATATATACAACTCCAGCAATTTATATGTCATTTCAACACATCCCAATACCAGATTAATAGTAAAGGATGAACCTTTGGTCGCTAGGCGACATTTACTGGCTGAAATAGTGATCCTTTGTGGACGATTTTAAATTTATATACAGGAAAGGAGTGGTCAAATATGTGGTGAAATTTGCATAAATTTTTGTAGCAAGACGTAGGAAGATACAAAAGGAACTAGGCTGATTTGGATATAAACAATATTATAGGCCTGTTTATTTATACGTTGTTACTGTA
Source organism: Trachythela sp. YZ-2020 (assembly GCA_016169945.1). Taxonomy (NCBI): domain Eukaryota; kingdom Metazoa; phylum Cnidaria; class Anthozoa; order Malacalcyonacea; family Clavulariidae; genus Trachythela; species Trachythela sp. YZ-2020. Next base: position 3,398,889 of record JADLSH010000313.1, on the reverse strand, counting down.
TAAAAATAAATATCCGAAGATGGAGATTCTATTAAGAACTCAAATTTAAATATAAATGTTATATTACAGTAATCCGAGGGCCAATCATAACAAAGAGAACAGCATGACCAGAGGATTTGTTTTGAACGACCCCAAGTTTATCCCGATCAATAAATATAATACCAAACTCTCAGCTTTTGCTTAAATTTGATAGTAATACGCATTATTGTTGTTCGGTGTTGGGGATATTAAGCAGTAATATTTAGCATCGTTAATCTAGCATAATCTCAACGAAACTCACCAGTCCTGAACGTCTTGAAATGATTCTTCGTTTGTAATATCATATAGTAAAATAAAGCCCATTGCTCCACGATAATAAGCCGTAGTTATAGTACGATATCTTTCTTGTCCAGCTAGGAACACAAAAAAGATGTAAGATTTAGTTATGTTCGGTTAAGTAGACAAAGTTTACAATTCAACTCACCTGTATCCCATATTTGCAGCTTGACACGCTTGTCGTTTCGAAAGACCGTCTTTACTTTAAAATCTATGCCAACTGTAGATACAAACGCCGAAGTAAAGGAATCATCGGCATAGCGAAAGAGCAATGATGTTTTTCCCGTTGCAGAATTTCCAATGATGAGCAATTTAAACATATAGTCAAAGTTTTGATCGGCTGCATCCCTTTGCCACGTCTTGTCATCAGCAGACGCCATTGCTCGCCGCTTTGCAATGAATGTTTGCTTGTATTTTGCATATGTAGCAATTTTGACAAATCAGAATGCATAAAGTATAATTAGAACATTCCATCCACCAATCAGAAAAGGGTTATTATGCAAAGGTTCATGAAATATGCAATATACTTTCAGGATCAATTGTCGTCCAGTATACAGGGTGTATCAAAAAAACTGCAACCCTTTGAAATCAGATACCTATAGGATTTGCATGATTCAGCACTAATTGATCCCAAGGGTGCGTAAACACAATATACAGGGTGTCCCCCAAAAAAGTCCCCCTATAGAAATCACTCTTTTGTTGTTAAACGTGCGTTGTTATACCTCTGGGAATTTAAAATAGCTTCTAAAACGAAAAAACACACAAAAATGTCAAATTACAAATTCGTCTTACCGTCAGTTCGAGTGAGAATGGTTCAAGTTCAACTGACTACAGAGCAACGAGTATTTGTCGTAACAACTTATACGTCGCGTTAAATTATTTGGACGAAGGAAGTTGTAAATACTTCCGCCGTTCATGTACAATTAAATTAAATTCCCAAAGGTATCATAACGCACAAGAGTGTATTCTAAAGGGGGACTTTTTTGGGGACACCCCGTATAGCTATACAGGGTGTCCCAAAAAAAAGTGACACTATAGAAATTATCTCATTGTTCTTAAACCGCTCTTAAACGCGCGTGATTACACACCTGGGAATTTAATAAAATTCGGTATTAGGGTAAATTGTGTTACAACAAATACTCGTTGCTCTGTAGTCAATTGAACCATTGTTGTTACTCCAACTGATCGTATGATTTACATGTAATTTGATTTTTATGGTAATAGGAGTTATTTTAAATTCCAGAAGCAGAAGTTTATGCACTTGTGGGTTTAGCATAGTGCTCAGGCATTCAAATTATAACAATAGGATAATTTCTATAGTGTCACTTTTTTTTGGGACACCCTGTACTGTACAGGGTGTCCCAAAAAAAAGTGACACTATAGAAATTATCTCATTGTTCTTAACCGCTCTTAAACGCGCGTGATTACACACCTGGGAATTTAATGAAATTGTATTTACATTTAAGCATTTTAAAACGTCTTCGCTTCGTCCAAATATTTTAACGCCCGAGTCAAGCAAAACGATTACACTAATAAACGGTTTGCTTTTTATTTTACACGTAACAACAATTGATTAAATTAATGTTTAAGCTATGGACCGTGCCCTTCAACATGTCCCCCATTTCTTTCGAGACAAAGAATGGTTCGCCTGTGCATTCCGCGCATCACATTTCAAATCATTTCAGGCAGCTGCCGTAAAACGTTGAATTCCTCGATTATTGCACTGCGGTTACATTCGGTATTAGGGTAAATTGTGTTACAACAAATACTCGTTGCTCTGTAGTCAATTGAACCATTATTGTTACTCAACTGATCGTATGATTTACATGTAATTATATTTTTTATGGTAATAGGAGTTATTTTAAATTCCAGAAGCAGAAGTTTATGCACTTGTGGGTTTAGCATAGTGCTCAGGCATTCAAATTATAACAATAGGATAATTTCTATAGTGTCACTTTTTTGGGGGACACCCTGTACATCCCCAAGCATGAAATTCCTTTCTACAGGGTGTCCCAAAAAAAAGGCTACCTTTTCAAATTCAAATTAGCATGTTAATTCAAGCAACCTATTGTATTCAATATCCCATGTGTATAAAACTGTGTGTTTTTACGCATTCGTAGTTCAAAAGCGATAATGAATTTCAAAGAACTACAATAGGTTGCTTGAATTAACATACTAATTTGAATTTGAAAAGGTAGCCTTTTTTTTGGGACACCCTGTATAGCTATACATGTATATTGTGTTTACGGCACCCTTGGGATCAATTAGTGCTGAATCATGCAAATTCTAAAAATATCTGATTTCAAAGGGTTGCAGTTTTTTTATATACACCCTGTATAACAAAATATATTTCTATTTTTAGCAAAAATAAGTTCAAAAAGTTATTTTGAAATGAAACATGCCTAAAATAAACAAAAAAAATTATGAAATTATGAACACATATCGTTGTTCCTTTCAACACCAATAATGGATAATGAATATAAATCAATCTATATTTTGTTGGAAGCTAATGTTTTTGTTGCTGATCAAATATGAATTCATCGCAAACGACAATGCATAACAGATCACAAATACAATTAAAACAATATTATATTAATTATGATAATTTCGAAATTCCTTCCGTTAAAATGAAATTGGTGATTGGATAGGAAGTATCGCAACATTAGCCTGATTACGACATGATCAATAACAGTCGACTTTATATCATGTACAGCAGTTCTAGAACTTTAAGTACCGAAACCACCGAGAGGTTAATGGGGGCAGTGCCCTTCCTATAAAGATGCGGTTGCTTATACAAAGTGATATTTGTCCAAAAATCATATACGAGAACGAAGGAAATGCAATCCTAATGAGTAATGGTTCAAACTATTCACAACCTGACATGCTGGTCGTGAGGCTTCAAGGATTCAAGTCAAGGACGCCGGAATCAAGAAAGGACAAGGGGCGAGTTCTAGCTCGTATTAAGGAAGATTCTCTTAATTATTTTAACTCAGCCATTCCCAGCAAACGTTTGTTGAATATACTTCAAGAACAGCAGCCGCCATTCCTGCTCCTCAAGTTCCGGTGTCCATGTCTATTACTTTCCATTCTCTGGACCAGCGTTAATGTTGAGCCCAATCAATCTTTTCGGAAAATATCTCTACACCTGAGGGTTCAGTGGCTGCCGCGGTGTAGATATAAAAAACACAGAATAGAGATTGAAGATAAAAACCTTGGGTACTGTTTCCGTCAGCCACTCGGCAAAAAGATAAAAAAATATTTACAAAAATTAACTATCTTATTTTTGAATACTTCTATTTCATAGAACTTTTAAAATGATAGAGCAAAATTGTTAATTGTGAGAGATGAAGACAAGATCATGAGATTTGCGGTAATGTTTATTTTAAATATTTAAAACTAACTATACTTATTTAATGTGTAGTTCCAGCTCACACTTACAATGCTATGTCCACGACAAACCATAGTACGGCTGATAATTCATACCACGAACAAATATGCAGCCGACAAATTTCAGTAACGTTTATATAAAAAGCATCAAAAACGTGCTGTTAAAGAACATTACCCGGGGGTAATGTTCTTTAAGTGTTCTAACTTTCTATCTATAACTGTATAAATGTTATCATAAATGAAGAAAGTCTCGATTACATGTTCTTGGATTTTTAAAAGCATACATATTTACTGAATTCTACATTAAATAAGATGGCTAGATACCTGTAGTAGAATATATAGTTCATCCTACCCTAGTTTTAGAAATTTTTAATTTCATGTCACACATGCAGGAGGATGTAACGTGGAATATCCGTTAGTGCCTGTTTTCGAGCCTGTTATAGTACTGTCTTTCGTTTCTTAGAATTGTTTGTCTGCAGACACACAAGAATAGCTCTCAACAGAGTCTTACATTTGCACGAAAACTTGCAGGTAATTGCGACATGCATGCATGTTACACACGTGTAACAACACACAAGTCACTATAGCCCTGCATGGATGCATTTCGCATCTGAGTTGTAGCAAGGCTCTCCCAATCAGGTTGTATTCGCACTGCTTATTCTGTCGAAACAACGGCTTTGTTGTTACAAGTTTGCTACAAGCATGCAAAGTGTTTCAAACATAAATACATGACAAATCAAATGAAAGTTGGAAAAAATATTTTTTCCAGGCTAATTTGATTCCTGTGAGTCAAATGTGTGTATGTACCACATGCAGAATAAAAAAATTAAATGTTCCATATCTTTTTTCTTCCTGGAGGTTTTTGGGCTAGATTTCATAGACTTAAATATTTTTTTTTAATTGAACATTCTGTGGAACAAACTCTAATGTACCACAGAATACCAGTGCAGAGATAAATAAGCAACGGTTTATCAAATTGTACCAGGATTTGGTGTGTCATGTTGTGTGATAATACTGTAGGATATTGCTCACTTAATTTAGTGAAAGGTAAATACTAAAATCAAACTTATTTTTAAACTTTCGAATTTTACAGGCATTATGCGGGAAAAAAGTATCAGAAACATAGAATGTTATTTTTTGTTAATCCTGATTATTTTAAAGAATTTTCATGAAAATATTCATTTTTTGTTTCTTATATGTCAATTAAAACTAAAACAAACATGTTTATAAGATCAATAAATAAGACTGGTATTCTGTGGTACCATGGTATTCTGTGGTACATACACCTGTAATAGTGTAAATTGAAACTCACGAATATACAAATATTTGGGGGTTACATCCTGACTCCATGAATTAAAATTCTTCGTAGCTTTCAAGAGGAGGACAAGAACACATCAAATGCTGGTCGCCATATTTGTCGTCAACTCTGGATACTGTTGGCCAGAATTTATTTGTATGATTGATCCAGGGCTGAATAAATCAATACAAGAAATCAGAATGTTTGACAACCACAATAATAGAAATAGGTACGTATAACGTACATTTATCTGCTGTTGGTGTTATTCTTGTTGGTAGTTGGAGTTTAAAAGTTATTGTTTGTGGTGCTGTTGCTCCCACAAAAAATAAACAACTTACAGCAGGATATACAGCTTGTTTTCTTGTATACGGTTTGTTCCATTTCTCGGTTGTTAAAACCAGTTGACTGTGAGGAGCATTCTACGAAAACACATGAAAACAAGAATATGGAAACCGAGAATATTTATCATGATATATTTCTAGGACAAATTAGTTTACAAGTCAGTAATGTTTGAAGCAGTTGCTTTCTGGCTCGACTTTCTAGCCGCGACAAATTGAAAGTCGACCATTACATAGACTTCAATATTGAGGCAAATTGCATCATGTGTGTCCACATTTCCTTAGGTTGATTTGTTCATTTTGACAAGAAGGGCAGTTTACTCCTGCATTCTACATTCAATTTGGTTTAATTGCTTGAGATTAGATGAAATTTTTATACATCTTACATCTAAATTGTATCGTTACATATGCACAAACAAGTTAGTATAAAGCAAAATAGAAAAGAATACAATAGACTCAGTTAATCTTATTGTCTCATAGAATCAATATAGTCTAATCTTATAGACTCAGTTAATCTTATTGTCTCATAGACTCAATATGGTCTAATCTTATAGACTCAATAAATAATATTCCAAATATAATTGCTACCTTTAAAGCATTGTCAGTTGCATCCATTCGTCCTTGTTCAATATCAGCAATCTCTTGTCTTATGCCTATAAATAATTAACGTAAGAAATATATGAACTAAAAGTAAACTAGCTTTGTTTATGTTGGATGTCAATGTCAGATTCGAAGTCCAGTAAAACCATCGCTTGTCGGTCGCAGTCACAGTACCTGGAGAAACCTGCGGCATTCGGAAGCACTCTGCTGGAAGCGCTCTGCTCACATGTGACTGAGGAGAAATTATAAGCATATTGCGAACCCTGGTCGCAGAGGTGAGGCACATTCACTTACTACCACGGCACCAACACATCATACTACACTATTCCTCATTGAAAGCATACAGTTTAGATATTCAGAGACCCAGGAAAACTTACGAATTAATGAGTCGCAGAATCGATCCAATTCAGCTTTATCCTCACACTCTGTTGGTTCAACCATGAGGCTGCTGGGCACTGGCCAGGACATTGTGGGCGCATGGAAACCTACGAGACAAACGTAAGAAGACTCGATCAATGTGAATAATCATACATCCACCAAATTATTCTGAAATACCCTGACTCTATGCACTGGGGTAACTGGACGCTTAAACTTATTAAGGACAAGAAGAAGTTTCTTCTTAGCTGCCCGTTCGGGCAAGTATTGGTAATGTAGATTTGCCAGAAAAAGCCGCCACGCATCTAAAAATTACAGCTATCACCTCCAAATCGTTTAGAAATTCAGAAAACTTTACCCTTATACCATACACTGGCATCACCCAAATAGATATACATGAACGTATTATGGTTATATATAATATATAGTTCTTGCAACGGAATCGTAGGGCCGCAGATTCGATTCCTGTCGGAGGGTCTACAGTTGTATTTTTCGCAACTGCTCCTGGTTAGGTCGTCTAAAATATGTATATAGCTTTTGCTCGAAATTTTCATCTATAAAAACTCTTCAACATTCTGTTCTATCGAGCGAAATAGCCAACATCCATAATATTTACCCTTAAAACCTTACGTATACCCTGACATCACCCTAGTATATATACAAGAACTGGTGATTAGTTCTTGGCAATTGAACTCTGTAGCTCAGTGATCAGAGTGCTGCACAGGGATCGCAAGGCCAGCAGGTTCGACTTCTGCCGGAGGGCCTATATAGTTGCATTTTTCGCAACTGCTCACGTTTAGGTCTAAAATATGTTTTACTCTTAATAAAACGAAAATCATTAAAAAATGAATATATATATATATATATTATATATATAGTTAAATCTGCAGACATGCATGTTTCACTGTTCAACGGCTCGTCACGCAGCTAGATAAATGCAGCATAGTGACATGCATTTTATATACTATATACACTATACTCTCACCTCTGGCATGTGGCATAATATACGGACACATGCATCCAGACATGCGTGAAGTATCCAGAGTGAGTGTGTGCGACCACGACCAGAAGGAAGTTTTGCATTATCGCTTGTAGCCCAACCATTAACTCACGAGAGTGAGTGCAAACACAAGTGAAGGAGCATATAGTTAAATCTGCATATATATATATATATATTGATAAATACTATATTGCTAAATTCTTCGTCGCCACTCATTAGTTTCTGACAAGTTTAGCTACTGTGGTTTACATGAAGCATACATTCACAACCCAAAGTTTTGGCGCTCCAGTATGGCGTCTTCATCAGGGTTGGTATTTATTGTTAAGTAAATTTAATTCAGGGCAAGCAACCAGCCCTGATGGCAAGTGGTCAAAAGTGAAGTTATACACCACTGCCCTATGTTTCATTGTTGTGACGTTGGTTCTTTTGTACAAATATGTACAAAATATTCTTTAACAAAATACTAATATTTTCTTCTCACCATAATCCATGAGTCGTTTTGCAATATCAATAGCTTCAATATCTGCAGTTTTCTTGAATGTTTTCACATCAAGGATAAATTCATGTGCACAATAACCTGAATATTAGAAAAAATGGCTCATGTTTAAAACAATAACCTGAATATTAGAAAAAATGGCTCATGTTTAAATTATTCGCGGGTGGTAGGGATGGGGGAATTTAGATTTTAAGCTTGTCAGAAACATTTTGAAAAATACCGTTGCCTGTATGGTCATAGAAGCACCAAAGCAATTAGATTTTGATAAGGAAATTGGCACCATTGTGGGTGAACCCCTCTTGTTAGTATTTCAGTAAATCCACGCCTGTGCACAACATTTATTTTAGAAAAACAAAATATACCATTCTTTCCAACAAATCGAATTAGATAGTGATCTTTCAGCCTCGCAGCCATATAGTTAGCATTCAGGATGGCGACCTGGAGTAATTAAATACTGAATAAGTACTATGTCAGACTATTATTAATCTATTACAATGATTTAAAACAAAAAAAAGTGTGGTGAAAATCGAGGCAATAGCCGACAACATCACTACCAAACAACATCAAAACAATAATTAAAACTTTAGGAGTGCGAAAATGGCACCAACAACACCGACAATATCACCAACAACATATTACTACCACCACCACCGAGAGCAAAAACAATTGTAGAAGCTTAAGTCACCGATAATAACATCAACAACAAAAACAGCAACTTACTTTAGATGCGTGAGTAAGTCCTTTAGCTCCCATCATTTTAATGTAAGCATAAGAGATTGGTAGAATTCCAGGTGAGCCATATGGTGCTGCAGAAATAGTTCCTAGTGACGTCTCATCATGCGTTCCCATGGGAGGAACAACAGGATGTGAAGGAAGGAATGGAATAAGGTGCTTCTTTCTAGAAACGAAAGTTCAATATATATGTACAGTTTATTCAATATACCCTTCTGGAAAGTACGCCATCTTGGCTAAAGAAACTCGCTTTTGTGAAGAAACTACTGACGACTGTTACTGCTGACGTAATTATGTAAATGCCTTTTACATTATCAATTCTATTTCGTCATTGGACTACGTCACTAAGGAGTCATGTGAGATATGCGCGAGCAGATCGATTTGCAAGCAAGGATCGAGAGTGTTCACATGCCAAATTTGAGGGTGAACAAAAGGCGAAAGAAATTATTCTAAAACCATGCTATTACCTAATACAAATAAACTCTTAAGATAAATACTTACACTCCAATAGGCCCCATCCCAGGCCCTCCTCCGCCATGCGGGATGGAAAATGTCTTGTGTAAATTCAAGTGAGAAACATCAGCTCCATAATCTCCTGGACGACAAAGACCAACCTAGAGATACAATAAAATGATACAAAGAAACGGGTCTAAAAACAATCTACGGAGTATAACAACCTTAATGTTAACAATTACCATCTATGAACGGACAACATCTATTAATCTCACAATCTATTTATAAAACGGAAGATCTACTTCAGTAATATATCTCCAGACAATAATTGAGACCTACTTGAGCGTTCATATTTGCGCCATCAAGATACACTTGTCCTCCATTTTCATGAATTAAAGCCAAAACATCTCTGAAGAAAACATCAATGTTAGTAGGTTTTAATTTAATCACCACCGCTATAGTGTCCTACATGCATGGTTACCAATGATATCTTCATTGTCGCCATATCACCTTATATATTCAGAAGCATACAGGTTGCGTAAGCGGTTAAGGCGTTACCTAATACCTCATATCGCTAAGTTAAAATACAATCATGCACTGTAGAGAAATGTACTTTATCGATAGATGAAAGGACTCTTAAATGGAAGGCGATTTAATTTGCAGAAAGTCGGGTTGAATAGGACGGGTTGCATGACATAGTTTGTTACCTAATGCCTTCATCAAAGAATCCGTTTGTGGAAGGATATGTTATCATAATAGCACCAAGATTGTCTTTGTGTTTTGAAATCTGCAAGAATACTTTAACTATTACTATTACTATTACTATTACTATTACTATTACTGTTACTGTTACTGTTACTGTTACTGTTACTATTCCGCGGTTTCGGAAAACTTCAGTATTATACAAGTGTCGCACAAATCCTGCATGTGACTGGCCAATCACATTCCCCACAATGTTACAAGTCGTACTTGTGGTCGCATGGTACCTGCATGGTACCGAACAAATCCGCGGTTCCATAAGCCGAAATAGCGGTAGGCTGTGTCAACCAGGGTGCTCATATAGTATATAAGCGCCCTGGTATCAACATAGTCTAAGCTCCCTAATTTCGCACACGTACAACAATAAATTACGTTGCAGCTACCTCTTCCCGTAAATGGTCCATGTTAATTTCGCCATATTTTCCAATGCTGATGAAAACTATTTGAAAGCCAGCCATTTGAGCGCTTGCTGGGTTAGTTCCGTGAGCTGAGTTTGGAACAAGACAAACCTAGAATGAAATCAATGATACGGTCATACTATGCCGGAGTGACGTAACAGACAATTAATTAATAATTAATGCCATTTTTCCTTGATACGAGGCTGAGTAATGTCTTTTTAACCCCAATGGTGAGAACAATCTCAAGAGCACAATGTTAAGACGACCTATGGAAATTTGCGTATTATATCATGTTGTAAAGGCCATGTTGCATGGGGCAATATATGCTGCAACGTGCAACTGATTTTCGGCACAAAGCCATTTTATGTAGAAAACGGTACTCATGATTCTATGGAATTGTCTCACTGTTCTCGCTTGAGTGGAACAAACCTCTACTCACCTATTTATTTTTATTGATTTCGCTGAGAAAACAATGCTTGTGGGATTAGGGCCTTAACAACAGAAGATTTAAAATTCTTCTGAAAATTGCAAGATTTTTTACTTATGATAAGCAGTACCATGCTTATGTGACAAGCTTACTCGAACTAATACCAACCTTTCTATGTGCTTCTCCTTTGCTCTCGTGATAAGCTTTGATAGCCATTAATCCAGCATACTCTCCCTGAGCGCCGCTGAAAATTATATAAACAACATGACGATTGGACTTTAACAAAACTTTAACGCGATGGGCGAGGTTTGTTCATGACGTCATTACTTTACATATTTCCTTGTAATTCTCATTAATATATTTCATGAAAAGCACACAAAGGAAATCATGACCGTGAAGGAGTTTGTATATCATGAAATCATGACCATGAAAGGAGCTTGTATATCTGATAGATTTACATAAAATTTAAGTTCATTTTTCTCATCAAATATCATTCATGTCTTGAAGATTATTTGAAGAGTACGAACGTTTTCATCAAGACCGATCACAACATATATCTTATTCAACAAGGCCGCTAATGCTGTATATTACTCATAAAATTTCCAATCTTATACTTAAAGCCATTTCTTCCCTATTACCTGCTATGGGGTGAAATCCTGCATAAGTGCGGTTAGGAAGGTAGGGTCATCCTATCAGTTGACGCAAAAGGAATATTTCCTGACTGCAAAAATAATGGTACACGTGATCTAAATACCCACCTGTTAGGTTGAAAGCTGATGGCATCAAATCCTGTTATTTGACATAAATCATGTTCCAACTCCTTAATCAATTCAGTATATCCTTCTGCTTGTTCAGTTGGCACGAACGGATGGATGTTTGCAAATTCTGGCCAGGTTATTGGCTGTAAAATGTAGTGAAGATTGGACAATTATTATTATTGAACGCAAGGCTAACAACCTATCCCTTGAAAAGAACTAAGTTACCGAAACTACATTTTTATGTCCCACGGGTGGGAGGATAATTAATATACTAATAATATTATCACAAGACGAAAAAAAAGCACAAATGACACAATAAAATCCACCAAATTCTAAGCTAAATTTAAAACAGATATTTTACATTATACAAAGTCAACATTAGGGAATGTTACATATTTCAAAACGTTTGGGAACAGCCTTAATGTTTGGTTAAAGGGAAATAGCAATGAAAATTAAGTTTGTCCCATTTGGAAGAGATGTTCAATATATCGCAAAACCGACATAGATTTTTTCTGTATCGTTCTTGGTATAAAGAATATTCCACTTCATATTATCAAAAATAATAGTGCATTCCGCCATCTTGGATATGCATATCCATCTTCGGATATGCGTGACGTCACAACAGGGTAAAATTATTTTTAATACTAAATTCCATTATTTTTGTACTCGTCTATTTTTAATTGAAACACCAGCTATGTATAGAAGCTTTCCACTGGTATTTAGGTTATTTTTACTAGTTTTATAACGTCTATCCCTGTTGTGACGTTATTTAATTAGATCGAATTATAAAACAAGATGGCGGATGACAGGATGTCTTTGGTCACAAATATCTCTAAAATTAAGAAAGTTACGTAGAGTATGTAAAGTCTTAGTAATCAATCTCAACGTTCTTCTAAATTCGACAAACAAAATCTTTGTTGCCATTTCCCTTTAACGGCAAAGTATTTGAGTTTGCAAGTTGGTCCAGTTTGTGATCAAAGCTGGCCACCAACCTAGCCTTGTACGCAAAAACTACAATGGAAAATTGGGAAAAAAGAGAAGGCAAAACTGGCAAACAGTAATGGCAAAAGTGTGAAAACGTAATATTAAGGTTAAGCCTAAGGATAGTAACGATAAGAGTTTGCCATGACAGTTCTGACTTCCGGCACCAGTCAAAGTCAGCAGAAATGAGAAAGAAAATTACGCAATTCACGTATACAAGGACGGAAGAGAAAAACAGAGCAACGAAAAGACAGTTGTTATACGATGGCTTGGCTGGACCGAGTGCAGAATCATGCGAAGTACACCTTATCTCTTGCGACGTCAGAGACTTCTCTCTATAATAGGACCTGCCGTTAAATCTAAGTTCACCCAAATCTATACCTAATATAGTGCTTGGAAACTGTAAAGCCATTTTCATATCATCTCAAGCAACAACGAACAACAAACATTTAATCTTACCTGTAATTCAGAAGCAGCGTTCAGTTTCATTGTACACGAACCCTAAAACAAAGCAATGTTCACCTTTTAGACACTGGTGTGGTTTGGATACTCAAACTAGCTTCCCGAATCACTTAATTTCAACTTCCTTAATTCGCCCCTCCTCCTAAAGGGCTATAGCCCTCGGCACTCGAATATCGTCACTCGAATATCGTCACTGACCAGTTTGCCCAAATAATCTTTCGATATACAACCAACAGTGTGTGTGCTAACAGTACTACTCGTATTATACTGTTTATCCTAAATCGCTGTACTCACCAAAGGAATCATAGAATGAACCAATGATAAATCCTTATTCTCCAGATGTTTCATATATCTCATGATCTGGGTCTCAGAATGATGAGTATTAAATACAGCATGTTCAAGGTAATTGCTACGACGTTTATGATCACTCAGCAATATACTGCTTTCTGGCGTTTCACTAAACTGGCTGTTTGCAAGACTATCCTGTTTAAATAATGAAATAGAATGGTAAAAATGGTACAATATGGTGTTGTTTGAAATCAGTCATGGAATCTATTAACGATACCTATTTATCGATAAAATTTTAAAACAAGCTATTATATATCAAGATGTATTCAGTTTGTATTTCTATAGATTAGATGCAACTGAAGGAACCACAGTGTCCAAAGAAACATGTCCCAAAACGTTTTTCCCTACCCCAGTAAAACTAAAATACAATTGTTGAGTGCAAATTATGACAAATTTATATAATTCATTTCAATAGCTTAATCATGCAATGCATGGATGGGGTTCACTGAAAACTCACCGCAGTATCTTTGGAACCAAATATTGACAACAGATCATTCAAATCCTTTTCTGTCACTGTTTCATCCATTGAGACACAAACCTAGCATGAAAATAACCTCCTTAACTGAAGCACACATTTTCTGGTATAAAAAAACTAAATTAAGATGCAAAAACACGAAATTGCTTGGACTTGATATCTGAAATTAATAGAAAAGATGTCCTACAAATTTCATTCCACTTACATGATCATTATCCAGCTTTCGAAGATTGATTTTATGTGCAGCAGCTTTCTTCATTATCTCATCTGCCGAACCATCAACACATTTCACCTAAAACGTGCAAAGGTAAAGATTAACAATACTATAAAACACTGAACATTATAACACTGATTGTTTTTGTTTGCAAATAGCATTTTGATGGCTATACTTGTCCATTCATCTTTGGGTCCACTACGCAGATACTGGTATTGCCAAAGACAAATATTTGGATGTTTCTGTTGGGTTTTACGGAGATAATTGTAACATGCCTACAGTATATAATGTCATAACGTCCTCCTCTATGTCTACAAACATCTACACACTTGGGAAACTCAAGCGAACCAAAACAGGAAAATAATGATTACCACCATTATGGGAAAGAATACTCAGATATCCAGAGAAAATTCATAAATTTGAAAAATTTACAGCAAAGGTTAATCACGTAGTCGACTTTAAATACCGTCTTATTACTCACAGAAAATACGCTGTGTTTACAAAATCTTTAAATTCAATTTAGCGAGCAATACCTTGAGAGTGTCAAAGAAATGTTCTTTCTGAATTTCGTGTCCAGACCGTTTTATACCTAAGCAAAATGAGGAAGTAATTTATAAGTGATATAAAACTATTACTTAGGGGCCGATTACATGGGCCGAGTTGTCCCGGTTAATTACATGGGCCGAGTTGTCCCGGTAAGCGAGATGACTTTTCAATTACGATTACATGGAGTGACCGAGCTGAAGTAAACTCATTAACCCTAATTTTTTCAACTGTTGAGTAATCGTTGCTATATATTAATTGAATATTGTTTATATGCTGCATTGAAGGGCTCCCTCACGTATCGATTGATGTTTTTGGTGTGATTACATTCAGCGTTCGTAAAATGCAGTCGCTTTACTGTCTGAAACTTTTAAGCACCTATTGAAACACAAAATCAACATTTTGGGCCGCGGATTCAATTCCTGCCAGAGGACCTGGTGTTGCATTTTTCGCAACCGTTCCTGGTTAGGTCTTAAATTGTGTATATATCTACTCACTTGGATTATCCACCAAACCCAGTATTCTAGTTCAACCAAGTGAAGTGCAAAAAAATCTTTGAAGTTTACCTTATCTCAACCCGCACACCCGATAACCTATATATACAGAACTTACGGTTACAGCTCAGCAACTGGCCTCTGTAGCTCAGTTGGTTAGAGCGCTGCACCGGAATCGCAGGGCCGTGGGTTCAATTCCTGCCAGAGGACCTAGTGTTGCATTTTTTGCAACCGTTCCTGGTTAGGTCTTAAATTGTGTATATATCTACTCACTTGGATTATCCACCAAACCCAGTATTTTAACCTAGTTTGAGTTTCTTTTAACGCTATTTGTTTACATTTTCAATATAAAAAGCAGTGCGTGTCGATTTTCAGCCCGGTTTGCCGGGATAAAGCGATTACATGGAGAGAAAGTGCAATTTTCAACTCAGCTAAACGAGTTGGCCCGGCAAGCAACAACCGCGGTCCCGGCTAGGTGAGTTGGCCCGGCTCCCATGTAATCGCAATATTGTTTTACCTGTATCTATTATAGAAGCCGCGGTATCGGTAAAATTGTCCCACCTCGGCAAACCGGGACAACTCGGCACATGTAATCGGCCCCTTAGAAAGAAAATAACTATCAGGGTCGTGTCTATGGGGGCGCCTGTACACCAGGGGGGCGCCTGTACACCAGGGGGCGCCTGTACACCAGGGGGGCGCCTGTACACCAGGGGGGTGCCTGTACACCAGGGGGATGCCTGTACACCAGGGGGGTGCCTGTACACCAGGGGGGTGCCTGTACACCAGGGGGGTGCCTGTACACCAGGGGGGTGCCTGTACACCAGGGGGTGCCTGTACACCAGGGGGGTGCCTGTACACCAGGGGGTGCCTGTACACCAGGGGGGTGCCTGTACACCAGGGGGTTGCCTGTACACCAGGGGGGTGCCTGTACACCAGGGGGGTGCCTGTACACCAGGGGGTGCCTGTACACCAGGGGGGTGCCTGTACACCAGGGGTGCCTGTACACCAGGGGTGCCTGTACACCAGGGGTGCCTGTACACCAGGGGTGCCTGTACACCAGGGGTGCCGGTACACCAGGGGGGTGCCTGTACACCAGGGGGCCTGCACACCAGGGGTGCCTGTACACCAGGGGGGTGCCTGTACACCAGGGGGGTGCCTGTACACCAGGGGGTGCCTGTACACCAGGGGGTGCCTGTACACCAGGGGGGTGCCTGTACACCAGGGGGGTGCCTGTACACCAGGGGGTGCCTGTACACCAGGGGGGTGCCTGTACACCAGGGGGTGCCTGTACACCAGGGGGTGCCTGTACACCAGGGGGGTGCCTGTACACCAGGGGGTGCCTGTACACCAGGGGGGTGCCTGTACACCAGGGGGGTGCCTGTACACCAGGGGGGTGCCTGTACACCAGGGGGGTGCCTGTACACCGGGTTGGGCACACAAACTAGGTACCCAAAAATAGAAGAAAAAACTTTCGTTGGAGTAGACCATTCAAAGTTATTAACAATTACCACTCGGAATGTTAAAAATCACATCTAGAGATGCTGGAAATGGCATTTCCAAATCAGCCATCAGCCATCTAAAATCTGAAGCTCTTTAAGCCAAAAAGGACAGAGATTTGAATCAACAAAAGAGCGGCAAAATGTTGGCAATCTAAATTCACGAAGTGTCACCACTGGACTTACCCTCAGCTAAAATTAGTGTAGCATTGTGAACTCTCGTTGCGATGTTTTTTAGACCATCTGGACCATGATAAACGCTGAACAATGCAGCAAGATTAGCAAGCAACGCCTACAGTGAAAGAATGAATAATTAAATAATTATTTGCATGACAAAATGGGTGACTTTCCATATTATCTTTCTGAAATGACGTCACTAGGATTAAGGTCAAGATTAAGGGTTAGGATTAGGATTAAGATAAGGGTTCAGATTAGATTTAGGATTGGGATTAGGATTGCATTTAATTGAAGGTATTTGGAAATTGACCCTGATTAGTTGAGAAAGGTGCAATTATCTCACTTATTGTACCGCAGCTGGACAGCACAGTTAAACATTTCCAACGGTTTGTTGCAGTACATGCTTCAGTCATGTACTATGTCAATCAATGACAACATTTGTAATACAAATTCACTTCACCTGTGCTGTACAAATATTACTTGTGGCTTTGTCCTTTCGTATGTGTTGTTCCCTGGTCTGAAGAGCAAGTCTGTAGCAATGGTTTCCCATGCTATCCCTAAATATGAGAGAGAGAGATCTAATAAATAACAGTAACATACAATGTAGTCTCTATCCTTCAAGTCCATTTTACAAAACACAGCATTGCAGACACGGAACAAATAGTCACCCAGGCAAGTGTCACTGATGTTTTTACCACTTTGAAGACGTCTTTTGTGCAGTAATCAGCAAGGCCCGTTCACACAATCCGATCTGTCGGATCCGATTCTCCTCTTGACGTATGTGATTTACTGGACTTGCTGACAAAGTTAAGGCTATTGGCTCACACTATGCCACTGATCTGAAAATATACGGTATTTTCAGATCAGTGCACTATGCCCACACCTGGCGAAAAGTGTAGTACGTTGTTGCTGTATTGTGTGAAATCGGATACGTCAGGAGAAGAATCGGACAGGGCTTAAGGTGGCTCGATATAATAATCACGAAACCCTCATGCACGAATCGCGAAAATAGACTTTATTCTATAATTATGAATAAACCCGCGTGACAATTTGTGCACGCGGGAATATTAACGAAAGAACTTCCAAACAGACCTGACGTGAGCAGTTGCTCGCGCCATTGTGCGTGTTCTATAGCGTTTTCATGTCAATTGCTGACGTCATTAAAAAATTCCATTTTTGAAAAACAATGCGGCGCTATATCTCATTATTTTGTCCGGTGATCTATGTTTAAATTTTGCACGCTGTATTGCACCACAAAAATCTTTCATTATACCAAAAATAAAAATTTTTATTGAAGACAACGACATTTTTGCCTTTTTCAAAAAAATGGCATTACAGAATTTTATATTTTGCTATTGTTAGTCTGTCTTGCAAGTAAAATAATGCACGTATGTTGTCATACGCGTATGTTGTCATACGCGTATGTTGTCATGGCAACGAACTGTATGTTACTAAAACTAACATAATTTGAAAGTAGAAACATCAAAATATATGAAACCTCCGATATCTGGTGAATAAGACTAAAAATACGGAGTTTAAAAATTTCAAAATGTTGTACGCTTGAATTTTTGAAAACCGTATCGAGCCACCTTAACTTGTAATTAAGTATCAGAATACAAACTCTCCAAAAGTCCACCAATAGGCATAAAAAGCGCATCTGTGCACGTGTTCACTAATAGTTCACAGCTAAAAACCAAAAAACGAATGATATTGAACCAGAATGATCTCAAATACCTCGTAACACCGATAAGTCGTCCAGGTAAAGATCGTTGTAGATTTCCAATGTTTCGTATTGCGAAGAACCCAGCATGTGGGCCACCATAGCCTAAATATACACAATATAAGACGTAAAATTAAAATTACTATATTCTGTTACAGACTGAATTATATAACCGTTTTAAATTTACGTTATTTATTAGCCATATCTTGGGGTTTTCAAGTTGCCTTTTTACATTTCTATTTATCATATACCACGTTTTTTAATGTTTCTTAAACATGTAAACGCACCTAATGGCACTCCAAATCTTTGACTGTTTCCAAAAGCAATATCAGCACCAAAGTCTCCAGGAGGTCGAAGTACGGCAAGAGCAAGAAGATCAGTTGCACATGCAACTAATGCCTTCAAGAGAGTATTGGAAAGATATAAAACAATTTTGCTATACAGTAAATCATGACAAAATGTGAACGCGAGTATATTTATACACAATGGAATTATGGTTCCTCTCAGATCAGGTGCTGCGGAAACAAGTTCCCGAATGGGATTGAACTTTCTATTCCACGGGTATGGAAGGGGTATGGAAGGGGCATGGAAGGGGTATGGAAGGGGTATGGAAGGGGCATGGCGCTTCCCCGGAATAGAAAAGTGGCCGTAATAAAGCGGTGACCGTATTAATGAGGTGGGCGTCATAGATTCATGGTCATAGATCCAAGAATAGTATTTTTATTCCTTTCCTATTTATACGACGGTACGATTAGGCAAATGGGATGAGGATGTACGTACATTAACTCTTTATTTCATTTATATAGTCGAATTGCCCGTGAGCGGACTCAAACAGCGTTTGTTTATACGATTACGAGAGGTGTCGACTTACGACAGGAGTTTTGACTATACTTTGATTCTATTTGATAACGTTTCATAATAACAAAAATTAACAGCAGCCAATCATGGTGGTGCGGACGTTAAGCGCCTGTTGTATGGCATGCTTGCCTTGTGTTAATGTACTGATTTCTGCGTGATCGTGGCATGAGTATCTTATACCACGCATCAAATTGAAAGTAAAACGTCCATCATTTCCATCCCACCCTTCAAAATGAGGCACTTAGAGTGATTGGGACAAACTTCCCCAGTGTGATTTTCAGTTTGAAATGCCATTTGCATGGATTTCACTGCTTGAGTGAGAATCGAAACCACGATCTCATTGCAGTTTGAAATGCCATCTGCATGGATTTCACTGCTTGAGTGAGAATCGAAACAACGATCTCAGAGGTGAAAGACTGTAGCTCTGACGACTGCACTACCGAAGCCCCCCATCCCCCCTCCCTCATTGATTTAAATTGTCCTTAGATTTGTACATTGATTTGTACTTTGACCTTTAGAATGCATTATAAAAATTCGCTGTTCTAAAAATCGGATTAAAAAGCCTTTGGCTCTGCGGAGGAGAGAGTTCTGGCCCTCTTGTTGCTGCAAATCTCAGTTCTTAAAACTTTTTGGCTGTTAATTAGGTTTTCATTGGGGGGGAGGGGATTGCCCCTCTAGTATAAGTGTCCGCACTGTCGGTCGCTCGTCCTGCTTGGGTGAAACGCTTGTAATGGAAAACCGCCTGGCTAGTCTTGATGGTTTATTTTAGTTACATTGTTTAAGTTTAAGTTTAATAGTTTACCACTCTGAGGTGGACGGAAAGCCTTAACAGGTTTTGCAACCCAATTGACAAAGGTTCCGAGGGTTAGTTAGTGGTTAGTGGTTAGTGCCTAAGGATTAGTTTGTGTTTTTTTGTTTTTTTGGGGGTTTTTTAATTGCATAACAATTAAAACTTTGTCGTACCTTGGCATGATGAGCTCTCTCAGTGAGATCAGTGTAATCAAATATACTGCCATAAGTATCTGGATATTGAATAATTATTCCACTGACATCTTTATTCGACAGATCAAAGTTTTCTTTTTCAGTCACAATTATTTCCAAGCCTTCACCCTTAGGTCCCAGAGTTCTAAAAACCAAAGAAAACTAGACCAATAAAGTATTGTCCTTACGGGATCTCTAGACTATGGAGAACAGTTTAGAACAGATAGACAGACTCAAAGATCTAACCAATATAAACAAACTTGTTTAGTTTAGTTTCATAGTTTATTGATTGGCGATTCGTTACCTTCCTCTTGTTTCAATCAATGCGATAGTTTGCGGATGAAGGTTTTTGTCGACATAAAACTTTTTCTTCTTATTAAACCTAACAACAATACAATAAAATATTATAAGTTTAAACATTTCTTGTGATTATTCTATATGGTATATTCCGGTTAATATATCTGAGCACGTATAGGCGAAGGGGTATACGAGGGGAAAGGTTATAGCCCGGTAAGAATTTAGAAATGTACATATGACTGAGGGGAGTTCAAAGCGTCCTCCGTTCGTGAGTTTTGTTACACGTCGGATATTGTTTTACGTATTTTACAGTTAATTTAAAAGGGATCGTAATTGGTTCACTGAAGTCTAAGACGTTACACCATATATGTATACAAAGGTAATTTTTGCTGCAACTTGCAAGGTCATTTCGGATACAGAACCAGGTTATGTATGAAACGGTTAAAATGGCTCGAGTTACACTTTGCCGATGTTTTCTATTCTCATTCGTTTCTTTAACGGATCAATACTTTGCGGTGTAAAACGTGAACCGTGCTTAAAGTGAATGCGTTTACACATTTCGAAATTGTCTATCGTGTTCAACATGGGCTTAATCTCATGTCCGCTTTGAAAACCTCAGTGAATAAAAAGGCAGAAGGTACTTGGAGTATACATAGCTTACAATTAATGCTTGACACTAAACTGAAACTGAAGTAATAACTTTGTGGTGCATGATATTTTAATTACGATAGAATGAATACCTATAACAAAGTCCAACAGCTTCAGCTCCTGCGGTAGCTTCATCTAACAATGACGCATTAGCAACATCTAACCCAGTCAGATCACAAACCATTGTTTGAAAATTTAACAAACATTCCAAGCGACCTTGAGATATTTCTGGTTGGTAAGGTGTGTATTGAGTGTACCTGAGAATTAAAGAGAATTATTGTCGATATTTATATGTATACACTGATGTACAGTACATATTATCAAAGAGAGACATGGAGTTAAAACACAGGCCTTTACGGATATAACAAAGTTATATCATCTCACTAAAACAGGGGTGGAACCAGCTTGATCAGGTAAAGGGGTGCTGGGCGGGTGCTGGTCTTAGAGCGATGCAAACGTCTACTGAGGAAGCTACGCCAGTATTCTGGGAAACAGCCCCAGACAGAAGCGTGGGCGGATCTGGTGGTAGGTAAATTTCAATTTTATTTAGTCTTGTGCAATTTATTAAGCGAATTCAATGTAGCTAATAGGCTAAGCGTGTGTAATGGTGCGATAATTCCGGCAGTAATTCTGCAAATCGTCTATATAATTCTGAAACTGAAATCAGTACAATAAACTGTTAGCAAAGAAAGGTTTTTGTTAATGTAATAATTCTTGAAGTACCAGAGTACTGCATGTATGAAGCTGCACTAAATAAACTGATGTAAATAAAGTAAACGATGAAGGTAAGTAAGCATTACTTACCATCCAGGATTTTCCAGGCAACCTCGCAATATAGGTGGTGGTACAAAACAATTATAATAACCAAGTCCAATGTACGATCTCCATATATCATTCTTACTTGCCAAGTGTGCCAACTTGTTATGAAGGTCATGTTCACCTATGAATGATTGATCCTCACTAATTAACGGAAGTACGGCCACGGATGGCAGATGCGGCCAGCGCGCTGCCTCTTACCCAGTGTTTTCAATAAAAGGCAGTTACCGGCGGATTACCGCCGCCTATTAGGCCTTTCACGGCCGCCTATGTCTTTGTTTATTTGCAAAATCTATATTCGTTTTTCACGTGGAAATTTTGAGCACGGACACATATTCTTGAAATTCAGCCTTCTATTACAATAATTATTGAAAACACTGCTTACTGCTGAGTTAAGCCTGCTATGGTAGGTCGAGGGTAGGGATTAGGGTTGGAGAACTTCCCTTGGCTTGAAAATTCATGCAAGTAGATTTTGAGTGGTTCACTCCTGTGCTTCGAGATTTTTACTCCTGGTCCTCTGGCAACGCAGGGACATATATCAAAAACATTTGATTGAAATAAGACCGTATTAATCACGCAAATCTTTTATGGCCTAATCTGGGTGACGGAAAGTGCGGTTTTCTGGAGGTAAGGGCGCCCAGAAAAACTGGAGAAACAACATCAGGGTGAGAGTAAGGGCCCTCACCATTATGGACACTGAATCCCATGTCCGAGCCGGGCTTCCCCGTGGTGAAGTGACCGAGAGATGCGAAGATCAGGACGAGGGTAAGGGCCCCCGCAATTATGGACCTTGCTCTCCTTCGCCGGTGTGTGCTTCACCGTGGGCGAAGTGTGGCTGTGTGGACACCACTTCCCGCCCTGCTGTACTTTATTAGTTTCTTCAAATAGGTAAAATTATTTACAAGGTTGATTCGAACAAACATAGTATGTTAATGTTTATATATACATAGATATGATTACAAATGAATTTCGCATTTTAAGTTCCTAATTAAAACGTGCGATTAATAGGTGTTTTTTCTTAACTAAAGGTGTGGGTGGGTGGGTTTTTCTTTTTGTGTTTTCTCGCAGGCAGTTGAAACCAGAATGAACTGAGTTGAAGTTTTGGCAAGCTTTTTGCTGATAACTAAAGAATGTCGGCTTAAGGAACCACGCAAATACTGATAATCTAATCCCAACGTATTGACAGAAGTTGGGAGTTGTTGCCAACTTGCTGTTTTCTTTTCATATGTTTTCCGTTTCTGTCGACAGGTTTTAGATAAAGATGTTGTTCCTTATGAACCCCAATTTATGTATTTTTCATAACTTGGCACTATATGAAAAATCGCCCTTGCACCGTTGCACGAATCATCCCATGAATTAATTACATATATCAATAGGTTAGGACAGGCTTTTGCAGGGTTTGTGCAAGTTCCCAATAAGAAGATTTAAGTAATATATCATACACGAGAAGGAGTTTATTGTAATATTTGACGAAAAGTGAAGGTGTTGAAAGTAAAAGTGAGTTTTGAAAAACATACTTGAGGTGTTTTTAACAACTTTGACTTTAATAAACGAGTGTATGATATAGCTTCTCAAACAAACCAGTATTTAAAGAGAAATTCAACGCGGAAGTTGAGTTAATTTATGGGTGTTTATTACCGTGGTATCAAGGTTTTGCTCATGAATTATTAATGAGTTTGAGAAGGACTTTTCAAGGACTATTCAAGTACTAAAATGAAATTTTTCAAGGATTTTTTATTGTCTTGCAAACAAAACACAATCCAAATATAAGAAAAAATATAGTGGACTCTGATAAAATGATGAAAAATGGGGAACGATAATAATAGTAAATAAAAAGGAGAAGACAAGCGACTTTCTTAGTATATTTTGCTAGATACAATTATAAAAAAATGTCCTCATTAGATAATGTTCTTTTATTTTTGAAATTAATGTGTGATTTTTTTCAAGCACTTTTAATAAACTTTGTATTTTCAAGCACTTTTCAAGTGCCCTTGAAATTGATTTTTCAATTTAAAATTCCGAAGAGTTCCGAAGAGTTCTGCTCGTAAAACTACTTATCCCTACTTGAAATGTTGGCGATGTATACAGGACATATAAAAATATCTATTTGGTGATCGCTGTAATCTGAGCAACTTAGAAGCAAGAGCCTGGGAGAGAGGTTGAATCAGAGCCTGAACGACGTCTAAAACCGATTAAACTATTTATTATTCATTTCTTTGTGTCATAATATATAATAAATTTCATTTTGCTGCGTGGTAGCCGTCGTCTCCTACATTTGCACTGACCTCGAGCTTTGTTAAGCTCCCTAAAATATATAATCAGACTTTGGGACAGCAATAGTGAGTGGGTTCTAATCTTGGGCGGACCGACTTGAACTCAGGACTATTTCAATCACTGAGACTCTCAGAGACTGAGTTGAAGGGTTGAAGGTGATGAGCTCATGACTCATGAGTCCACGAACCTATACTAAAAACAGCAACTGATTAGACCTCAGGCTCAGTATCTCTTTGGATAATCGACCATAATCCAGGATAAGAATATTGAAGTGGAAGACCTATATGTGATCCTATTTGAAATGGATTGTAAAATTTCTACAACACTCCATCCATGTTGTAGGGCTTCAACTTTGTAGCCTGGACTTTGTAACTCAGTGGTCAGAGGGCTGCAACGGAATCGCAGGGCTGAAGGTCCAATTCTTGCCAAAGGGCGTGTGACTATGTCTATGGTTGTATTTTTTGCAACTGCACCTTGTTAGGTATAAAATATGTATATAGTTTTCGCTCGAATTTTCCATCTACTGTACAAACACCCTACATTCAGTTCTATCGAGCGAGATGTCCAAAATTTAGAATATCTCATTCTTGGGAAACGTCTATCGTCCTTGACATTTTTTGCACACGTGCACGAAGTGAGAAACACTTTTCTCACGAGGTCTTTTGGTAGACAAAACAATCGAGTATTTCTTACACATGTCAAGTTTACCTTGTTCAAAGCTGGTACGACAAGATTTTAAATGTCACGACGACAATATTGTTCCGTGCTTCAGTGCCAAGTTGGAAAACTCTCTCACGGAATCAAAGAGATGAAAACAACATTCATTTGTATTTTCAAACATTTTGCATGCTCAGATTAACCTTTACACTTACATTGAAAATGTACATCTAAAGTAAATTAAGCCTAAAGGCTTTAATTTAATTTCTTCATTCTTTTCAGACTCAAATTCTATTTTAAAAAAACTACTACTTGAAAGCAATAAGTACATCACAGGGTACATGTAGACCAGCAGTAAGGATAATAATCATGCCAGTATAGTTGGGTTAGTTCTTGACGGCCTGAAAAATAACAACTAGATTGCAACGACCTTTGTAGGTCGGAGACTTAGTGTTGGAAATAGGTTGACGAGAATTTATACCCATATTTGGATGGCGCAGCCTATGCAGTAAAGTAGTAAGCCCAGGGACCTAGCAAAGCAGCAGGAGTTGGGGGGGGGGGGGTGATAAAGGATTTTACCTGAAATTTGAACTTCAAAGTTAAAATTTACCTGAAGTGTAATATATATTTTTCTGATTGTTTATCGTTGCAGTACAGAGTTGTTTAAAAAATAGCGGGGGAGGGGGGAGGTTGTTATATATTTCTGCCGTTTCCTGAAGTGAATTTGCAAACTGTGTCTGAATTGACTGTATTTTGCATACTGGTATTTCATTTGCACATTTTGGAAATTCCTGAGGGCTGGTTTCAAGAAGCCAAAAAAATAAATAATTGGCTCAGGTTTCTAAGGATAGGTTGGTCGTCTTGTGGCTAAATTGCACAATGGTGTGTTTAATTTAAACATTGTGTTAAGTTATTTGTATTCGAGTCTGTGGTCCCACAGCCAGCACAATTTTGTTAAGTGCATTTGTGCATGTAATTCTTTACCTTACGATACCCAGTCATACAGTATGATAAAGGACACTTTAAAAAAATAATCCTCAAAATAATAGCCATATTCAACAAACACTCATCCACAATTACAACTATTTCGCAGTATAAAAAATATTTTTAGAAATTTGTGTTTTAGAATTTTTTAGAAAACTATCAGGAGCATTTGGCTAAAGCATGAAGGTACTACTGCATGAAACTTAATAATTCACAAAAGATATTCTTTTTTCAAAACGACTATTACAAAAGATTCCTCTTTTTTATATTTTGCATGTACTAGGGCATTTGGTGAAAATATTTGATACAAATTGGATGAATAGAAATTCTTCGGGGGGCATGGGGGGTGTTAAAAATTAACCTGCTTGTTACGATGAGATCTACCTCGGAAAAAGAGGGCTTTGGATCTATCTCGGAACAGTGGCGTAGAAAAAGTGGGGGGTTGGGGCCTGCTCGAGCCGGGGCTTATGGCGCGCGGCGGGGGCCAAACCGGGCAACATAAATGGGGCAAACATAAAGCGCACAGCGCCTACAACAAGCTTACAATATACAGCCAGTTACATCCATCTGTAATATCTCAATGTGATAAAAATTGTTAATGAAGGATGATGTGTATTATCACTGGTAAGTTAAGTGGCTTCACTTCACAGTTACTTCATGAAATTTTTTTTTGTTTAAGAAAAAACTATTTCCTTCTTTTATGAATTATATTATTATTCAAACTCTTTTATTGTTGTTTTCACTTGTTTTTACTGTTTCTTTTACGATGTTTTTGTAATTCAGAATTTTCACAAAAAATCCCAAAACGCAAGAAGTGGAAATCAGGACTCTAATGGCAAATGTTTTCAAAATGTTTCAAGAAATTTAGAGGCATGCCCCTAGAGGGAGGTCGCTCACTCACACACATAACACACAAGGGCGGGCAAAGCGCCAGCTGCAGCCCCTGGCCACCACAAGCAGCCAGCCCCCTGCTGGGAACACCATTTCCCACATTCTGGGTGGGTCATGCACTTCAGACTAGAAAAAGAGTCATTTCAGAAAAGAAAAAAGGCCTTTTTTCCATTTAAAAAGTGGGGGGGGGCATTTCCCAGTCCATTTTCACATATCTATTGGGGAAACCATATATCGTCATTGAACTGGATATAGCTTAATCATTTAAATATTGTGCAGAAGTTTCAGATATATAGCTTCATAAAAAAACATGTGATGTCACAAGGTACAAACTTCCTGAGTTTTTATTCTGCTTGTCCAAGGCCTTGTGCCAAGAGTCAAATACAGCTGCTTTTGCACATGCCCAGTTCATTGTGGAAACTCCAAGCAGTGCCAAGCAGTGCCAGAGCTTGAGGGGCATTGCACCAAAGTACCCCAGGTCTAGGGGCCTCCCTAGTTCAAAGTTATGCTACTATTAAAAGCAGGGGTCATCCTATGGCCTTTCATCTTGTGCTGATGCAGCCTTTTGGGCTTTGCCATGGCCACCATCTTTATGTTAACAGGGCTTTAATACATAATTCCACTTCTCATTTCTACTCAACCTTAGCTAATCAGGCTATTAAACACACCAGGATATTTTGTTATAAAGACTTCCCGTTTGTTCTATCCTATATATTTTTAAAATTATAAGTATTAAAAACACTAAACAGCTTTACCTTTGCTGCCTTGAATATCCATCTCTCCTTGAAAGCGTATATCAACAGGTACTGTTTTATCCACCAATTCCTCGATATTCTTAAATTGCAAAACAATTGCAGTTTAATAGTCGTATTTATATGCCAAATTCCAAACACCGGAAAATATTTCGACTGTTCACCAAAATAAATCTATTTTGACGACCTACCTCCAAACCTAAAAAGTTTGTCATTTCTTGTTCAGTCTCAGAATTTAATCCGATATGTCTTGAAGGAAACTGGTCCGTTTGTGGCAACAATTGTTCAATCTTTGAGATGCCGGACGAACAACACCGAGTAGAGATAGCAAAAATTGCCTTTGTTGTTGTTGTTGTTCCCGGCCGCATATTGGAAACACGAAGCCTTGTGATAGCTCTACACTGTCTGTACATGGTAGTTTATGTTTTTGCACGAAGATATATAAAATGAAAAGTGGAAATTATTGAGGTCGTCTCATCTGGCTTCGGATATAACGAAATGACGCACATTTCGCGGGTATCATGCAGTTCGGTGATCATAAAATAAACAGCATCACCATCTCCCAAATAAGGAAGGTACGAAGGAAATGGATCTGACCTGCTGTGATTTGGAATTGGGGGGAAGGACTGGAGGCGTGACCTAATTTCCTTAATTAACACTTCTCTTCATGCGCGAACGAATCTCGTACTCATAGTCAGACTCTGAGTATATAGCTGTTCCAGTCTCATTTGGTTATACCCGTTATAGTGTGAAAGTTGCGGCATATACAACTTACTTATTCGGTAATTACATCGTTACTTACTGTATCGTTCAAATAACAAATTCAACTACCTACAGGCTACAGTATAATTGTGTAATATAAAGAACATTGCTGTGGTTTTTCGATTGACTTTTGTTATCAAACTGCATAATAAAGGTGGATGACGTCAGGGCATAAACCGCATAATAGACCTTTTTTCATCATGACGTCAACGCGGATAAACACTTAATGTGCTGACGGGAGAATTTTTAGCGACAATTCGCAACGCAATAGCCTACGTCGTAGATTGGGTCTACGACGTAGGCTAGCAACGCAAATGATGCTATATGAGATTTTGTGTTCTGGTTCGCTATGCTTTGAATAAATACAGATTCGAGTTTCTGATTTAGAAGATGTCGAATTTTAGTCGAAACAACGCGAAATTTGGGCATTGTTTACATCGCGGGACCCCCCATAGCACATGCGCAGAATGAACTTTACATGGTCTTTACATGTAAGGTAGTTAAGTATTTACAAATATTAAAAGTAGATCAATAACAAAATTTGAATTGCGAATTGTTGTTTAAAATTGTTCCGTGTTACCTCGTCTTTACAGAAAATGCTGGAGAAGAAGTGTTTATCCGCGTTTGACGTCATTATGAAAAAGGTCTATTAATTAATTTAAAAAGCCCCAGCCAAGTTCCCATACTTCGACTTCAGCTTTGGCACTTGATCAATTAAGCTAGCATTAGCGTTCAGTGTGATTGGACGAAGAGAAGGTTTAACTGAAATACTTGGTTCCCGTTTGAAAAAGGGCCAAAGAGGTAAATAGGTGGTTGATGATTGATGAAATAATAAATGATGCATATGTCCATTGGTCACGAGACGCACGACCTATCACGCTATGGAACCACTGTATGGAACTTGCAAGGTTAAACTGCAGCAGCAGGGGAAATTGAGCCAACACTCAGCAAACAAACACGAATACAGTGCGTCCACGCCGTCCAGAGAGGTCAAGTAATGAAAAATTTTATTGGCAGACATAAGCCCAGACCAGTGCATAAGCCTTTCAACTTTCATGGAACGTAAAAGTTGATGTCGTAACTCATTCATTAAAACACATGCGGGAATTTCCCGTCGTCGATTAGATGGTAATTACTGCATTGTATCATGCAGGTGTGTTCCAGAGGGTGTGTTCTTTGAACTGTAGTATTATCCACAGGGTGTCGTCGATCACTTATCAGCTGTAACAACAACAAGATGTATTCGGCACATATGTACAATAGATATTTACATGAGAGAAAAACAATTATTCAGTTGGATGCCAAATTACTAAAAAGCTGATCTAGGCGGATGGCATTGAAAACAATCAATAGTTTACAGGCCTGAGACAAACATAGTGCACTTACATATTGAACAAACTAAAAAGCATCATATACAGAGATTATCAATTGTATTAAATTAATCAGAATGGGATTATGTATAAGAATTTGTCAATTTTTGTTTCAGATTTAAAAAAATTGTATTTGAAGCTAGCTGGATGTAGACATAATTTGGATTTGGATGCGTGAAGAAATCATGAAATACTGATGGAAGCAGATTATTTTCAGTATATTGATACACGAGGAAGGCAGTTTGAAATGTGACAAGCTCAGAGAATTTCAGCATATTTAGTTGAATGAATAATCTGTAGTGTAGTAATTGGTTTAAGTGTGTCCCCATACAATAAGATCTGATCTAAAACTCCACACGAGTCAGAACACGAGTGAACACGAGTGAACACGAATGAACAAGAGTGAACACGAGTGAACACGAATGAACACGAATGAACACGAATGAACACAAGTGAACACGGGTGAACACGAGTGAACACGAATGAAATACAACTAAAATTGCCATTTAGGTTCTATAGATATTTAGTAAACAGGAAATAAACCCTAATTACTCAGTTATTTATTGAAAAAGACTTGGAAATGTTAATTTATTGCGTGCTGCCGCTCAGCTGCAGTGTTCTACTCGGGATTTATTACAAGCGTTTTCTTTGGGCTAAACGACAGTGGACTACACAACTATTTGGAGTAATATTAATAACGTTAATTGTTAGCCAAACGCAAGCCATTTATGGAAATATAATGTACATTGACCATTTCACTTTTCAGTCCCGTGAGTCCACGTTGTGTTATTGCTAATTATCATTTGAATAAAAATGCTTTCATCCATTTACCATAGACCAAGACTTGCCCAAATTCCCCACCCACTATAAAATTTTTCTATGGCAATAGATCCATTCAACTTCTCCCTTGTTTAGTGTTGTTTGCTTACATATTTCAAATTATGCGACAACACCTTTTTGAAATTAAACGACATACAGATATGAATGAAAGAAAGCATTTTAATTCAAATGATAGTTAGCAATAACAGAACATGGACTGAAAAGTGAAATGGTCAATGTACATTATATATTTCCATAAATGGCTTGCGTTTGGCTATAACAGTTAACGTTATTAATATTACAATTAATTGACATTATTATTTATTTAAAAAATTCCTGGTTTCTGATTGGCTAACAGCCAACTGTGAAATCGTCATATCAACTCAACAACCTCGTGTCCAGGCTCTTTACGCGGCGACAGCTTGCCAAATATGGTCAAGCGAGTCAATATGATAATTATTGACGCGTCAATATGACTTCGTTGTCATGTTATGCAACTTCTTTGTTGACCTCGCGCATTTCGTAATTCTTAGCACGCAAGATATTTTTAATTTTTTAAATAAATAATAAAACAATTATTGAACTCGGTTTTCGCGTGATATGAAGAATTATCATGCCCTCAGTTTGCCGTTATCAACCTCAGCCTGCGGCTTCGGTTGATAACGGAAAACTTCGGGCATGATAATTCTTCATATCACGCTCAACCTCGTTCAATAATTGCTAAATATTCGCCTTTAAATAGCACCTAAATTAAATCATATACTTAAATTTTTTTATTTATCTATTTAATTCGCCATTTCGCCTTGTACATCTTGTACATATTACGTAGTGGCTATCGTGGCAGGGAATCCGCAACAGCGTAATTGCCAATTACTGCGGGCCCAAAAAATACTTGTGCAGTCCACTGTCGTTTAGCCCAGAGTCAGAGAAAATGCTTCTAATAAATCCCGAGTAGAACACTGAGCGGCAGCACGCAATACATTAACGTTTCCAAGCCTTTTTCAACAAATAACTGAGTAATTAGGTTTTATTTCCTGTTTAATTACTAAATATCTATATAACCTAAATGGCATTTTTAGTTGTATTTCATTCGTGTTCACCCGTGTTTCACTCGTGTTCACTTGTGTTCATTCGTGTTCGTTCTTGTTCACTCGTGTTCATTCGTGTTCACTCGTGTTCATTCGTGTTCACTCGTGTTCTGACTCGTGTGGAGTTTTAGATCAGATCGTAACGTTGTGTTAATGCCTTTATATTTGTATAAAGTCGTATCTTAGAAAGTATGCCAATAGTTTTTGAGATTTGTTTTGAAACAGCTGAAATATGGTCTTTCCAGTTTAAATTTGAATCAATCATTATTCCTATTTCCTAAATATTTCCAACTGGGAGCAATTATAGAATCCAATCCAATTAAAGCTTTCATGTATCTCACTACATGGCTACGTGGCTACGTGCTACGTAATCATGCATGCATGTTTAAATGGCCGGGTATTCTATAATTGTACCTCAAACTGTTTACCTCTTTTATTTGCCTACTGTTTATGAGAATGCTATTGGAACATGTAGTTACATTTTTTTTAGGAGGATGGAAAATAATGAAATTTGTTTTATCAATATTTAGAGATAGCTTATCAGTACATAACCATTGATTAACGTTAAATTTGTTAGTAACAACCACCAGTTTCTAGATAGTTCGATAGCCGGGCCCGATCCTATGCACTCATGCACAATGGCAGTGGCGGAAAATTGACAATTAGTGTCGGAAATTGTGACCTAAAAAGGCTAAAAACAGCCTATATTTAGTGTAAATGAGGGGTTTGTCGAAAATTTGAAGGTTTTGTCGGAAATTTAGAAGGCTTTGCACCCACCGGAAAAAGTGCATTTCCGCCACTGCTCATCATGCGTGTTCCGATAGGGTTGCTCGACTGCCCGCGCGTGAAGGCAAATTAACCGAAAGCGACAGTCTTTCAACAAATGCATGTATTTGAAAAAATAATGTAATTGTTTCGCTTTTTCAAACTCTAAACGATGCTAGTTTTGTGATGAAGTAAAAGAGAATTCACAGCAGTGTGACCAGGTTTTTGAGAGGTGATTACCAAACCAAGGGCAAAAAATTACTAAATCTGTTTAAAAATTACTAAATTACAATAATTGCAATCATAAATCCCCCCCTAAAAAGATACCAAATTCCCAGATTATTCTCATACGGGCAACAGGACGGGTGGTTTGGGCGTCATAGGTTTCAAAATATCACTATTTTCACAAATTGTGCAGCACATGAGGTTGTAAAAAGTTAAAAAGTGCGTAAAACCTTGAATTCTTAGGTTTTAGAAAATTCACAATTTTGATTAGAAATCCTCTCAGGAAGCATGGAAAATGCACTTCTGAGGCTTCGCCTTCAAAAATGCTAAATTTTCCTGGGGGAGCATGCCCCCAGACCCCTAGGTTCGGCCCCCTATAACAATTCGCTGCCGATGGCACTGAACCAAAATGCGCGACGGACTAGAAACGTTGTGCGCTCGCTGAGGATTAGTAACTAACATCGGTTTTTTTGCCCTGCGTCTTCGGTAAATTTTCGGTGAATTTCAGCCCTCCCAATCCGAAAAAGCTTCCTACGGCACTGTCTTGTGTGGCTAGCTCCATTTTGACTACATGGAGCAGACCACATAGGCGGCGGAAGATTGGTTTGGTTGGGGGTGCTAGGCGAACTCTAGGAGGGGGCCGGGGGCATGTTCCCCTGGAAAGTTTTGAAATATAGAGTTTCTGAGATGGCATTTCCTGCGTTCTAGGGAAGATTTGACGTGCAGAAACAAGGTTATTTTGTTCATTTTGCATTTCAGGCAGCAAAGAATCTGACTAAAGTTCTCCCAGTCTGGACATTTTTTAGGGGGCTATAGCCACCCTAGCCCCCCGGTTCTGCCGCCTATGGCAGACCAAAAATAACCCATAACCCAGGTCTAGAAAGTCTGGAATCTTGCAAATGGTTTAATGTACGCATAGCGTACCTGTTTTTACAAATTAACCGGAAGACTGGTGACGAGGCCGCAAAAAAATAAACATGGCGAATTTTTCATGTTTACCTGTCAATTCTAGTCTTGGTTGTCTGGCAAAATCTCTGGGAGCTTTGAAGCCAGTGCCGTGGGAAAAGGTAAAAATTATATTTAATATCCCACTATAAATATCTGAACTGCATTTGAGTTGTATAAAGTTTTTAATACCAAATGCTGAAGTGTCACTTCCAGTGTGTCAATTACGCCTATAAACACCTCCTCTTGATTCTTGAAAATATTGTTATTTAATAATTAATTGACAGTCTGCAGCAATCACAATGTTGGATGTCTTTTGATATTTATATCTAACTAATTACAGGTAGACATATCTATTTTCCATTCAGCTTTTGTTCTATTTTGTTGTATAGCTTTTGCAAGCAGTGTGCTTTAATTATTTTTATATCCTTATAAATATTAAAGAATGCAACAGCAGCTCCAGATAAGCCTGGTGTCTATTAAGGCCCAAGAGTCGCATAACAATAGTTGCTGCAACTTTTGCAAGTCACAATGGTGGCTGCAACAGTTGCAATGACATTGCAGAGCTGGTTGCAGTTGGTTTTTTAAATTGCCATTTCTGTGATATAATAGAAATACATGTCTGTAAAATTTTATTTTCACACAGAAAATATTTCTGTGGTTTTGCGAAGCCCGAATGTTCAAGAATGGCTACATAGCATGCAACCAATGTCTTCTCCTTGATATACATATAGTACAAATTGTTTAATAGTCAAGTAAGTAAGTGGGGTGTGCTAATCATCCTTACTTGCAGCTGAGAGCTGAGCTGAATTGCGAAGGACGCAGCTCGACTTAATTGAGTCGAAGGCTTATTAAAGGCGCCACTGGCAGCCACCGCATGACTCATGTCTGATCAGGGAGTACAGCTACGATGGAAGGGTTAGTTTGGGGCTAATCCAAACCCACCCATGATCTCAGAGGTGAAAGGCGCTTGCTCTGACGACTTCTCTTAGGCTACCCATCAAGAATAATAATCACATGCACTATTGTCATTGGGGCTTGTCTTTACACCATCCAAAGAGATTCACCATCCCATGAATTTCAAGTTGTTAAAGCTAAATCCCAAATTAATTTGTATGCTCAAGTTCCACATGCTTTTGCTGTAAATTCATATTTTATAAAATATATTTTCTATGGATTTGTTCAGCAACAGTGATAATATTATTATAATATCAATCATGTGTTTTATTCAAGGTTGCTAGTAAGACATGATGTGCAGTGTAAAATATGAGTGCATGGTGGTTTTTGGTTGCAACATAGAACAACACATAAAAGTCTAAATAGAAAACGATCATTGGCAAGCATAACTGGAATGGTGCTTTGGCTATTCTGGAAAATCCTAACTGTTGTATCTGGTGTAGTTCACCAGGCCCAAATGATGCCAAATCAGTAAATTGCAGTGGCAACTAATTTTTAACACTTGTCAGATATGTTTTTAATATTGATTATTAAAGAAATAATTTATTTAAACTATTTTCAGTGATTTTAATGAAAAACTCATTTAATTGAAATCTGGTTCAGAGCGATATTTTTCTTGTTTTGTTTTTTCTCATTTAATTGGACTTCTCCTTTGTTTCTCCTGCAAAACTTAAAAATCTTTGACTTTTCTAAGTTGTCTTGTATCCTTAATATATATTTGTTGTTTTCCCATTCTGTTAGTGAAAGCATTTTTATTTGTTCAACATTTCAAGGTTTTCGCGTTTAATCTTTTGCGTTTTCCTTTTTTGTGTTATCCTAACATCCGTATCCATCGAGATGTTTTCCATTCTTTTATCAATTCCACCCCCACGATATTCATCTGATCATCTCATACCTTTCAAGTCAGAATGTTGGATGTTTTCGTTATTCTGTGAATTTACTCTGCATTGCACAATGACGTCACAAAATTTGAAAATATGAGCTACGAAAGCTACAAAGATGGTTGTTTCACATGTTTCGAAAATCGTAATTACGATGTTCTCTAAAGGTTGCTAAGCTAAAACTATGTTATAATGCTTGGATAAGGGTAAAAAGTGATGTCTAATGCAACCTAAAAAGAATCTAAACATTTGGGTTAATATTTGGCTTTCTTTATAACAACCACGTTTGACGAACACTCGTAATAACGATCTAGAAAACACGCGAGGTAACCAGCTTTATAGCTTTCGTAGTTTAGATTTTAGATTTTGCGACGTCATCGTCTTCGCGCAAACGCACTTTCATAGCATTATAACCGAAATGTGTTTGCTCCAAAATGTCTACACTGACAAAAAATAGTTCAATCTTCGCTATTTGTTCAATTTTCATGATTCGTCAATCATGCGTGCGCCTCCTTGTACATCATTCTTTGTTCAGGGGTTCAGCAGAATATTGTTATTAATCCTGTCTTCTTCTTCTTCCACGCTATATAGAAACTGTATTATTCTCTTTATACTCGCCTTCAATGAGTCATAGTTTTACATTTCAAGGGCCTGTATTGCATATACCTGACTGAGTAATATCTTCTATTGTTTATTGTCTGTCTCCTTTGTAGGTTCGAAAGTTGGTCCGTCTTTACCCGAAAGTGTCAATTGATTCTACATTGCCTAGCACACTGGAGAAAAGAAACTTGGATGCTGCTTTAGCAATTGAAGTATTCTTACTTGAATCTCAACTTCAACATAAAGACAAGATTTTACCATTATTGTTGAACCTACTAAAATGTTTACCTTCCGTTATATTTAATGAGGCCAATGAAGTAAGCAGAATTGCAAAGGGATGCCTTGCGGAAGAGTTTTCTTTTCATTTTGTATCATCATTACTGGAGATAGCAAGCTTAGAAAAGGAGAGTTGCTCGGATATTTTTTTGGCTGTAATACATACGTTTCAAGAACTTATTCAGTTGTGTTGTAATGTTGGACAACAAACAGATGTTAAAAAAGGTAGGTCTAGAAATTGAGGAATACAGTATATATAGCCTAAGTTAAATATTTTTTTATGTAAACTGAATTCCGCTTATATATGCGGTATCCCATTTTGCGTTCAA
Organism: Trachythela sp. YZ-2020; assembly: GCA_016169945.1. Lineage (NCBI taxonomy): Eukaryota > Metazoa > Cnidaria > Anthozoa > Malacalcyonacea > Clavulariidae > Trachythela > Trachythela sp. YZ-2020. Next base: position 3,362,469 of record JADLSH010000313.1, on the reverse strand, counting down.
CGACGGAGACAAACGGAGATCAGTGATTGGAGTCCGGAACCTGGCGACGCTGTGGGAACAGGTGTCAACCAGTGAACTATGGTGTCAACCAGCGACTAACTTTTGTGAACATCTGCTAACTTAGTCTGTCTAGTTACATTGCTCTCGCGAAGTACAACATTATATACCAGCATATCAGCGTGTAGTACATTTCAATAAATCCCTATTCCATTTTGAACCATGTGAGAGAACCGTGCCTCAGCCAAAAATAATTTGCAGTTAGCCCTGCGTAGGTTATGAGTGATCGCTGTCGGAAGATTGCAGAAAGTCAATTTTAGCAATAGGAAACATAATGTCGATCAGTGCTCATTATTTAGGTAAAGACACCTATTAAATCCAGTCTGTGAGAAAATCAGGCGAATCTGACCACTGCTAGTGTAAAATTACAAAAAGATACTGAGAAAAAATAATACTGTTTCTAATGTGCCAGCCTGCGAGATCTTCTGGCCTACAGCCTACAGCCTACAGTAGATTTGCAGTTACCTCAACTTCTCAAACCTCAACTTCTCAACCCTCAACTTCTCAACTTCATAAGTATACGTGCAAGGATGTAAGAAATATTCATATTAAAATTGATGGCAAAGTGGAAAAGGATCAAAGAATGGTTGCTGAGGAATTTGCTAATTACTTCTCCACTATGGTTGAAGCAAATGTGGCTGAAGAAAAGGATTTCCACGATCATCCCAGCGTTGAAGCTATACGAAAAGCCACCGAAAACACATCGTTTCAGTTCAGACCAATGATTGTTGCAGAAGTGACGAAAGAATTGAAAAATCTAAGCATAAAGAAAGCATCCGGGTGGGACAATCTTCCGTCTAAAGTACTCAAATTATCGTCGGAAACGCTTGCTCCGTCCATCACCAAACTGTACAACAGTTGTATTGAACAAAGTGCATGGCCCGCAAAATGGAAAAAAGGAGAATGGATTCCAGTATTTAAAAGAGAAGACAGACAAGAACGTACAAACTATAGACCAATCACTGTGCTACCAGTAATAGATAAAGTGTTTGAAGCACTTCTCAGCAAGCAAATGACAGAAAGCTATAACCCATATCTATACAGTAAACTGACAGCTTACAGAAAGACACACAGTTGTGAAACGACACTGATTGGCTTAACGGAAGAATGGAGACAAGCTGCAGATAGAAAAGAAAATGTTGCGGTACTTTCCACTGATATGAGCAAGGCTTTTGACTCTTTACACCCAGCCCTGATGATAAAAAAGCTCGAAGCATATGGATTTTGTCAAGCGTCGCTTCAACTAATGCGTTCTTTTTTCTCCGAACGATTTAACAGAGTGAAACTGAACGGAATTACAAGCACCTGGAAACAAGTTAAAATGGGATGCCCGCAGGGATCATCCTTTGGACCACTTTTGTGGAATCTTTTTCAAAATGATCTATCCTATGAAGTGAATGAAGAATCCCTCTATATGTATGCAGATGACCATCAGATCTACAAGGTAGGGAAACAGTTACAAAATGTGCAAAACCATCTAGTGAAAGAAGCTGAACTTGCGTCTTCGTGGTACAAAGAAAATCTGCTTCAAACCAACACAAAGAAGTACCAAGTCCTCACAATTATCCCAAAGCGGCAGGTACAAAACAGCAACGATGACACAATATCCATAAACGTCGACGGAAATGAAGTAATTTCGTCAAAGACACTGAAGATCCTTGGTGTGAACCTAGACGATGAACTGAACTTTAATAAGCATATCAGTGAAGTATGCAAACGCTCCAGCCAGAAAGTGGGGGTTATTTTAAGACTCCGAAACCTAATCCCAACAAAAGGCAAGCTAAACCTCTATAAAACCTCAGTCCTTCCACAACTAACTTACTGCCATACAGTCTGGCATTTCTGTAAGGCATCAGACAGACGAAAATTAGAAAGAGTGCAAAAGCGTGCATTAAGAGCTATATTTAACACAAAGACAGATTCATATGAGGAAGTATTAAATAGAGCTAATCTTTCCACCCTATATAATAGACGACTACAAGATATAGCAATTCTTATGTTTAAAGTAAAACACGACATAAGCCCAGTTTACATTAATAGAATCTTTGAGTCGGTTGACAAGGGCTATGGCTTACGTAATGCAGACTTCCATAGACCCCGTTTTAATACTGTACAATATGGAAAACATTCAATTAGATACTTTGGACCATATATATGGTCCATTTTGAGTCAGGCAGATCGAGGAAATCTATCTTTAGAAAGTTTTAAAAATGCCATTAGAAAGAAAAACCTACAAGACCTAATTGATAACAATTGTAAAAACTGCAAACTATGCATGACTTAATGTTCTAGATCTATAAGACTTAAATTCTAATTTCCTTGTTCTATAACTTTTGTAACTTTTATATATTAATATTTTTATAGTAAATTAATGTAAAAATAATATATTCTATAGTAAGTCTAATTAGTTAGGACAAGTGTCCCCAATTAGTTTGTAAAGAGCTAAACACATTGACACTTTTTAATAAAGTTTAATAATAATAATAATGTTTTGAAGAACCAGATGCATCCACACTTATTGAGACCTTGATTCTTAACACCACCGATATAGTATTTCTTTGTTTTATTTTCCAGCATTTATTTGCAAAGTTACAATCCCCGTCCTTCTTGGAATCTGTCAAGCCATCAGTGCCAACTGTTCTGATTCAACTCCTTCTGATTCTGAACTTCTCTGTCATAAACAGTGCAAGAAATGCAGTTCAGACTTTAAGCTGAAACATACGATGGCAACATATGACAATACAGATGGAACTACTACGGGCAAGCGCAGTATATTTATAACAGCTGTATCGGCAAGTGACATTAACACAATTGTTACTGAAATTGAATGTTTGGTTTTATCAGAAAGCTTGCCTGAACTTGATACAATACTGGCCGAGCTAAATCAGGTAATTAGCGGATCTACCGAGAGCTTGCGTGCAGCCGTGCAGGTCGGGGAATTTTTGTTGAAAGAATTATCAGTGTTAAAGCCCAAACATAAAGAATTCGAAATTGTCTGTTGTATAGGGTATGACTAGGGATAAACATGAGTTTATTTAATTTATAAGTATCGCACTAACATTTCAACTTAAACATTATTTTTCCATGCAGTTATAACATTTTCTTGGCCCATCCTGCTTTGAAAATTGCCGTTATATTTTGTGCTATTTCCCCGCCTTCTCCCTCTTGACGGCCATGCATGCTGAATAAAGTACGTACACATAAGTTTTTGTTCCTTTCTGAAGGAATGTCCCTCAATGGTTTGCTTATTCAAGCAGAATAATAGGATTAGGTTACTTTATATCCTGCTAACTGTTCTGACGGGAAGTGATTTTATCTCTTTCAAATTACGTGACTGTAGTGTACTTCACCTAAAGTTTCATGTCAACAACATTTCTTTTCTTAGACTGGTAGTTTACCAGGTAGATTTCCTTATCATCACTACGGAGAACTTATAGTTGATGCCACTGTGAGCATGTTGAAAGATCTTTGTATTAACAGAAATGGTAAGCTACTCTTTATGAAACATGTATCTTTTAAATATGAAAGGAAATAATTTTGGACTCCAAATGAAGTCAAATCACGTGCTTAAAAATCAACTTCTAAATCCAAATGACCCAACCAGGAATCGAACCCAACGTCTCTGGTAGCGCTCTAACCACTAAGCTAGGATGCCCGAAATATATTGCGTGTATACACTCAACGCCGAATATCCAATGCACATTTACGATCCGCTTCATAGATATTTTTTACAAGATTCGCAAATAGATATGATTATAGATTATGTAGGCTGATCAGCAACACTCACCAGTGGCGATCTTGGGTTGGATTCCCAGTTGGAAGATTCAGGAATTAATTTTTCAGCAAGTGATTTGACTCCATTTGTATCTCGCATGCAGTTACTATTCTTACACCACTGAGCAACCAGGGTTCTCCACAGTTGTGAGCGGGGCAGGTGAAAGAGGTGTCTGGTCCAATAATAGGTCCACTGTTTACCAACACGATGAAGGGGCCGAGGGCTTATTTCCTTTGTGATTTGCTGTACTACTAATCTGGCTTTTCGTCTTTCTCCTAACCCACATCTACAAAAGTGTAGCTTCTTTTCTTTCTTTCTTATATTTCTTCTTTCCTGTATAATTTCTATCAGCTGACAGTAACATTTTCAGTAACATTTCCGAGCAATGGTCCCGTCGTGCGCTATTTTTTCCTCTCGTACCACTGAGGACAGCAAGAGACGAAGTGCAGGTCATATACAATACTGTAGATTTAATCTGCTTTTTGCCCATTTAGATTTACCACATCAGTCAGTGGAAGGTGTCCAAAACTTTATCAAAAATCTTTTCATCAAAGAAAGAACTGGAGTTCAGAAAAGCAAACACTCGAGACATGACTTACAGTGGAAATTTCACGTTCTTGCTTCTTGTGTGGATCTTTTAGTCTGGTCAGCTAAAGATGACTCAGGTTTGAACATATCTGTTTTTCTCCTGACTCAACTTTGGAACATGCCATTTTTTCTGTTCTGACAAGTTTTAGTTGATTCTCGATAGCCTAAAGCCCTAAACTATTAAACTAAAATGAAACTAACAATATTTATACTGGATAGCTCTATCAGTTCTATATTTTTCCCTAGAGTGCTCGAGAATCGGAGAAAACCTCCGTTGTTTGGAGTCAAAGTCAGATGTAAAAGACACACACTTACGTCGAGTCGATTTTTTTAAATTTAAATTTTTAACATGCGTGAGTGAGGAAAAAGCGTAAAGAGTACACTTGATACAGATCATTACTCAAAACTTCGTATCTCACTTCTTCAATGTTAATCCAACAAAAATCTTCCAAAATTTACCTAATTTGAAAGTTTAGTTTAGCAAGTTCTATCATGCAGTAGTTTTCATTTCACTATTGTCTGTTTAATATGGATGCACAAACTTGCGTCATGGTATGTAAGGACAAAAACTTAACGTAGGTCACCGATGTTCTTGTTCGACTTTATGACGTCTTTTGTGCATCTGAAACATTGTACAAAACAGGATTTGCCATGTTTCCGTCAATGGTCGTTCCTCACATGCAAACCTATATATGGTAAATTACATTACGTACACTTATTTGTTAATGCAAATATCAGTAAGCAAATGAATTTTTTATATTTGACAGATGTTGACGATTTGATTGAGCCTCTTGTGGACTATCTTAATTCCAACAGTTCGTTTGGTCTCATCCAAACTGACCCTGACCTTATTGTTTGTTGTCTTAACAGTCTTGGAAAACTAGCGTGTAAATATGACAGTAGAGCAAGGTTAGTTCTGTATATGATCAATGAAAACATTCAATTATGCTCTGCCTTGATTTATACTAGAGATAGATCATCCGTTAAAACTCATCATCCCTCTCACGTATTATCCGTCTTAGTGATATACGCAAGACGAACTATCAAGACGAACTTGATAGAATGCCACGATCTATACTGGCAAGAGGAACAAACCATGCCTGGTATTTTCCTTATATCTGGGGTGTAGTTCGTCTAATGCCATCGTTTAAGGCTGTTTTCCACTTCATGCAATCGTATCGAAACGTAGCGTATTTCTTTATTTCCTGAGTACGCAGGTAGAACTAATGACTTCGACACAAAATAAAATGCTACGGCACGGCACGGCACGGCACGGCACGGCACGGCACGGCACGGCACGGCACGGTACGGCACGGCACGGTACGGCACGGTACGGTACGGCACGGTACGGTACGGTACGGTACGGCACGGCACGGTACGGTACGGTACGGTACGGTACGTTACGGTACGGTACGTTTGAAGTGGAAACGGCCTTTATACACTGTTAACGAATCAAGACGAACTATGCACGCGAGTTCCCTGTGCAGTGGACGAACTACATGCAGGATATATATCTTCGTCTTCGGATTATCCGTCTGTATGCCACGCTTATCACCACACAGACACATCAGACGAACTATCCTTTCTTTTCCCCAGCTCGGGCAATTAACGTAAATATTCTATAGGGCGTTTTCACTGTCACGTAAAAAAATCGAAACATCTTAACTGTTGAAGCAATGAAGGTGCATGATTATTGTATAACATGTTTTGAGTAGCACTTATAGGTAAAACTGTTATTTCCCGAGTTAAGTCCTTGGACGAAATAGAGAGATTAGCGATGGATTGGACACGGTAAGCGTCTGTGAAGGCCCAGGATGTGTGAACAATTATAATTGCTAACTTCAAGCTTAGTTTCTCTAAAAACGAAAAAAGACATTGTTTAACCCTTAAAAGTGGTGTATAATCTCATGTATATATAGTTCGCAGGCATCATTAAAATGAGGCACATTTTGTATTTCTGCAGGAAACAATATTTAGCTCTCCAAACCCAAAATAGGATGCATTTCTGCAGGCACAATTTGAAGTTATGAATTTTGCTCGCATGTACTAAAAATATTTATGAGCCCTGATATAGTTCGTCTTGTGTTTATACTAAGATAGTGATTCGTCCAACGGGTGATGCGTCTTGAGTCAGAGCCTTTTTTAAGAAATCGTTAGTGGGGGGGGGCATCATCGAAAGGGGACGTAACAAGTAGGTGGTGTATTACAGGTGTGGGAAGATTTTTGTATTCTTGAGTCTCTGTGGCTTGATTTCCTGCATTTTTAGAGACAATTTTTGATATATCCCATCTAAACGGAGCCAGGTTTTGTTGTGAGAATACCATAACTTTCCTCTAAAAAGTTTTTTTCCTCTTTTTTGCTTATACTTTGGACAAAAGGGACCTTCACTGGGGGGACCAAAATAGCTTACTGGGGGGGCCAACATGGGGGCTGGGGGGGGGGCTTTGGCCCCTCCAGTACATTAGTTAAAAAAGGCCCTGTCTTGAGTGATCTTGACGGATGAATCGCCTCTATAGTATAAATTGGCCAATGTCAATTAATATACTTTTACTTATTGTAACAGCGTTATCTTGGACGCCTACCGCCACTTTCTTCTCACTCCATCATTAATTTTATGCAAGTTATATCAAAATAGAAGAAAAACAACATCTCCTTTGGTGACTGTATCAAATACTAATGCAGCAACGTTCACTGCTGTTGATCCCAATGTTTTAACTGAAGAAGCTGTTGAGACGTTGGGATTTAAAATAGTTCAGGAAACTACGCTGGCAAATATTTGCAAGTAAGTGTTACGTGTGTACAGTAGATAGTGTAATAAATAAGATTTGAATGAATGAATTCCATGTCTTTATCGAAATAGTAGCAGCCTTGTATGAATTAGTGTTCGTTAGCCTGAAAAAGAGAAGTGTTTTTAGTGCAAAGTTCACTTTGTACTTTTGTTACGAGAGGGAAAATTCACACGAGTGACACGAGTAAACAATCTGAAGTGTGTAAGCTCGCGAATGATGTTATATTTTTAGATTATAAAATATTCAAGGGCTTATTATATTTTCACACATTGAAAGATTTTTTACCCACAGTCGCGCGCCTTGTGTTATTTTCTGTCACTTTAATGGGAATAGACCGTTTTGATATTAGAGATGGACTCAGTTGGTCGTTTTCTATCACCCTGGTCTTAGCTAATTTGGACAAGAATGGTGTGCCGGCATATTTAAAAATTATCAAGATAATGCCAAATGGGTGTGCATGAAACATCTAGTGGTGCTGTAATGGTGGTTGCGCTGCCTCCCCCCCACCCATCAACCAGTAGTTACAAAATTGGGAGCACTGCGGTGGTGGTGCAACGTTGCACCCCTTGGAAAATCTGTTAAATCCGCAGAAAAAATTTGAATGCTTAAAGAATTTCAATCTGAAGAGACATGAAATTTCAAAAGGAGCGTTTGCAAATCTCACAATCCGCTGAAATACCGTACATACAGCTGTGATAGTTTTCTATATTTCAAAATTTTAAAAAAGCGTCTAATTTTGCAATACATAATCTGAAAACCCCCAACCGTCTCATGCAAGTTACACATATGTGCGAACTAGGTATAAGCATTTCTCGTTATCTGATATATTATGATTTTTCATTTCAGGGTACTGCGTGTAGGTGTAAACGTAGACCCCAAGTCAATCGAAGCCTTTGTCGCTGTTGTTTTCAACCGTCTTTATACAACTGGTTCTGATGATAAAGTAAAAGATCTAAAACATTCCAATGTGATTAAAATTGTCGGTACAGTTGGTTTACATCTCAAAGATTATCCTAATATCCTCGAGAAAGTCAGAGGTGGCTTGTTGCAAAGGTTTTGTTCACCACCGTCATCCTTAGATTACTTGATTGTTCAACAGTTAATGAACATTGCTCTGACTGAAAAGGTATGAATCAATCTACTTATGTGTACATGCGTAAAAATCTCACATCTTGTCAACAAGATGTGTTCGCAATAGTCTTGTAGCAAGTTGTAACAATGTTGTCATTTTATCAAGTTGCTATACAAGGTTGTTACTCACAACTTGTTAACCTGTTGTTGAATTGCAGGACGATAACAAGTTGTTGGGACAACTTGTAACAAGTCTGTTGAGTCAACAATCTTGTAGCAAGTTGTCAAAAAGCTGTTGACAATTTGTGAACAAGCTGGGAACAAGCAGTGCGTATACATCCTGATAACAGGTTGTTGAAACAGCATTGGTAGAAGTCTGCTGCAGGCTTGTTACAACTTGTGCGTTTTTAAGTGTCTAGATTTTGCAAGTGAGCCTGGAATGAATCGAGAGCATGCTAATCAATTACAGTTGGCAGTGGCGGACACTTCGCGAAATATTATGGGTGCAAATTTAAGTTGCCAACATATTCCTGCCCATTTGTTTCTGTAAATTTCAGTCCAAAACTTTTGTGGCTCAAACTTAATGCAAATTTGCTAAAATAAGAAGTGATCAGGATTTCGTGGTAAAAGCACAGTTCTCATCCGCCCTGGTTCTCATCTACGACTGAGGCGAAATTTATAATCAGATAACTGAAATATTGCAGGAATGGAAACCTTGTTCGAAGAGGTAAAAGGCACATGTTCTAACTACTGTGTTGTCAACGTTCTAACTATATAACATGTTCTAACTACTGTGTTGTCAACATTCTAAACTATATAACATGCTCTAACTACTGTGTTGTCAACATTCTAAACTATATAACATGCTCTAACTACTGTGTTGTCAACATTCTAAACTATATAACATGTTCTAACTACTGTGTTGTCAACATTCTAAACTATATAACATGCTCTAACTACTGTGTTGTCAACATTCTAAACTATATAACATGCTCTAACTACTGTGTGTCAACATTCTAAACTATATAACATGTTCTAACTACTATGTTGTCAACATTCTAAACTATATAACATGCTCTAACTACTGTGTTGTCAACATTCTAAACTATATAACATGTTCTAACTACTGTGTTGTCAACATTCTAAACTATATAACATGCTCTAACTACTGTGTTGTCAACATTCTAAACTATATAACATGTTCTAACTACTGTGTTGTCAATATTCTAAACTATATAACATGCTCTAACTACTGGGCTATCATCATCCCAAACTATAAAACTTTGCAAATGTGTATCCATCAGGATGAATTCTACAAGAATATATTGGGTATGTTTATAAAAATGTTAACAAGTTCTGGAACATTGGCGTATTCTTCTGGACCTTCAACGAAAGATGAAAAAACGGAAGGATATAGGTAACAAGAGTCTATTTTGATTATCTTGGGAAAATACCTCGACTGAATTTTATAAATTGCATGCAGGCTTAGCACACGTCCTGTCGGTCATGTGAACGACGATATTATATGGGGTTGGTCGAAGCTATAGTGCATGTATTAAACCTTCGTCTTAAAGGCTATAGTCTTTTGTCGATATGTTGTATAAGTTTGATATGTCGAATAATTAACAATTATTGGATGAGGCGGAGCAGGATATCGATAATTATTCAGACCAAGGTCAACGTTATCTGCCGAAGCGAAGCTGAGGCGGATAACGTTGACCGAGGTCTGAATAATTATCGATATCCTGGGTAAGCCGAATTCAATAATTGTTTTATTATTCATTTTGTAACATGCATTGACGAATAGAACAAGCAAATATTGAAAACAAAGATTTTATTACTGTTCATAAATATCAATCACAGAAGTAACACACTCAAGTCGTCAAGATAATTAACAGTTATTACCGAGTCTTTGTTTTCTACTATTTTCTCAATTTCTTCGTTTGAAAACGTTGCGAAACGAGCACTAGCCATTGTAAATATTAAAACTTGAAGACAAAACAAACTTCAAAATTTCCCGCTTATTTGTAATTTTATGCAATATATATACCGCTGGAATATTCCGGGCGCCGTCCAATTATCTCTGCAGATTACTGTTTCCACTGAAAAATAGCGCGGGCACCGGCAGATATCGATAATAATTCGCAAGTTTTTAGCCAATGAGAAAACGATAACACAGTACAATGAATAATAAGCTAAATAACTTGTTTACAAGACAAATTATTATACACCGCAAGGAACGCTACTAGCCCGTGTACAAAACACTAATATTATGGTTTATAAAAAAGTACTTTATAAGAAATTTAAAACAAGCTTTGTTTACGCCCCCCTAACTAAATCTTGAGAGTGTCAGACACGTGGCCTTTCTTATATAAGTGCGTTTCATACGACATGCACACAGTCCTTCGTGTTCTTTATAGGCAAGCACGGTTATATCCTCCTCTCATCAGGTTTATCATAATTGGGAAAGATAAGGAAGTGGATTCACGCACTTTGCCCGGTCCTTCAGACTATGGCGAAAGAAAGTAAAATGTCTATACGTTTATATTCCTACAGGCATTGCTCGAAATCTGTGATAAATGCTCTGGAACAAATCGCAGCTCGTTTGGAAAGACAGGACTTTTTGCAAGATTTACTTGTCAGTTTGTTGGAACTCTTTGTTCAGATGGGATTAGAAAGCAAACGTGCAAGTCAGAAATCATCATTTTTGAAGGTAACATCTCGGACTCTATTATAGCGTCGAACGTATCCTGCAGAACCAGGGGGCATAGGAAGCTACTAGAAGTTGGGAAGCACCGTGTCTTAGGGGCACCTTTTAATATAGGAAAGGGCGCTTTTTCGTGATTGGGCTATTCCAATTTTAAACCGCACCCCCTGTTGAGGAACCCCTTTCTTTTGCACCCCTCCCATGGGATTTCCAAAGACCTAAAGCCCCCCGGAAATTCCTAGGTGGAATTGACTACTACCCCAAGGAAATTCCGATGAAATTTGTGTCAGTCCCCCTGGAATTGTATGTTAACCCCCATGGAAATACGAAAATATGCCATCCCCCATGGAAATTCCACAAAAACTCCAAATTTTTCTATGACCCTCCCCATGGAAATTCCAAAATAAATTTATCCCCCCTCCCCCTTGGAATTCCAAGGTTCCTCAACAGGGGTGGTTCGGATTAAAATTGGAATAGCCCATTTTATGTGAAGTAGCAGTTTGGATGGCAGTTTGTGTATGAAGTTTGCCTCGCCGGTCCCTAGGTCTAGACATATGCCTCACCGATCCCTAGGCCACTGGGAAAAGTCAAATATTTAATTTATGAAACTCTGAGTTGACCAAAGCTACATGTTTATGTGTTTAACGACACAATGTACCTTTTGTATACACCTTCCCTATGCTTCATGAATGAAGCCTTAAACAAAAGTGGCAAACAATGTCAGAAACAAATGAGTTTCGAAAGAGTTTGATTTTTAGAATTTGATTTGTCTGGATTTTCCTCAATTCTATAAAATTTAGGAGTAATATCTGAAACTGTGAGATGGGTGGCGTTTTCAGTTTTTGTGGTAAATTTTTCCTGGACTTGCCCGAACGGGTAACCAAGAAGGGAATCAACATGCCCGTGATGATTTTAACTTGCTCCGAGAAAGTGTTAAGCTATTAATTTTGAAATAAATTAAAATATATTTATTTCTTTAGGCATCATCAAGTGCAGGTAACCTGGGTGTTTTGATCCCTGCCATTGCTACAACAGTCTCACGTCTCCCACCAATTACTGATCCTAAACCTAGACTTCATAAATTATTCCGTGATTTTTGGCTTTATTGTGTTGTGTTTGGATTTGGAGTGGAGGGATCAAGTTCCTGGCCTGTTCATTGGTATACTGGAGTGTGTCAGATAGCGGCAAGATCACCTTTATTACTTGGTCAAGAACATCTGAGATCAGAACTCTTGTATAATTGGGCGTTGAAAAATGATGCCATTGATGCAGTAAGTCATGTATTCTAAACTTTCTTTATACTGAAGAGCTCTTACTGTCTATTAGTTCTAAACTGTTCTCCCTACAGATGACCAATAAGAGGCACGATCACTTGGCTTGTTGAAAAGTGTTAGCTAAAATAGATAGTGGGTTTTAATGCATGATGCCAATGGTACCCCTTGCGAGACGCGACTCGGTGACTTCATGCAAGATAAAATAGTTGAATATTTTCGTTCCTTGGAGTAACCTCAACAAAAGAACGCCAAATTAGGGATTATTACATGCACGTTTTATGGACGATGTAAAACAGTAGAGGACTCCTGCGAAAAATGGGGTTCGAATTTCGGTTGCCAACGTTCTCTGTCCTTGGGTTGGTGCAAATTTTAGTATAAAGTAGTACTTAACTTTGCTTAACTATTTGGGTATCATGGTTGTAAAACTGACCATTTATACACGCTCGTAATACATTATCTGTTTATGCAATCACTTATTTACCTATCGGTATCGAATCTCTATTGTATTGCAGATGTGATTACATTTTCTTAAATTATCTCTTTTAAATTTCTTTCCAGACAGAAGTGAATGAAGTACGAACATCAGTACTTGACGTAATTGGAAATGCAAATGAACTATCTGTGATTGTAAGGCAGTTAAATTTTGGTCAATGTACACATCTTCTCTCAGTGTACAAACTGGAGTCATTACGTGTGTCAAATGATACAAATTCATTTCATCAAATATTCACGTATTTAGAGAACAAGCCAATACAGAAAGATAAAGCAGGTATGTCAAGTCCCGTGACGTTGGTTAAACGTTGTTGAACTGAACATTGGAGGGGGTGGGTGTTGGCAAGTGGGGGTTTCATGACTTTTATAGAGAATCCGTTTCATGACTGTTATTACTCAATATAAAACTGAAACAGGTGGGTTTCCCAAGAACAGTTATCGGAGTGACTAAATCATTTATGTACTATATGTCTTGAACTTGTGTTTGACTGTATACATGCAGTAGAAATATATTTGCTCTCTCCTCGTGAGTGTCTATACATTTGGTGAGTGTCTATACAGCACCGTATATAGAATGCTTACTGAAATTTACCTATTACATGGTAGCTGACCGGAATTTATTACCTTGTTAAACTAGGATTTTGAGAGACTATATATAAGATAATTGGATAGCAAAGAACATAAACAGGCATTAGCCGATGAGATCTATGACTATTGACAACTAATATGAGTCTTTCGCGACTTATTTAGGCCGTGGTATATTTTTACTCGTTTAATTGGCCCTATTGTTTCAGTATTGTACATATATACAGTGACTAAATCTTAGCTATTTAACTGAGACTTTCTGTTCCAGGAATGTGGCAATGTGTATCTGTGATTGCTGACAGAGTGTTTGAATTATTTCTAAATGCTTTGACTGGTAAACCAAAAACAGATGAACGAGAGAGAGAACTAGAACGTCATGCTCAGCTTTTCCTTGTCAAGTTTAATCATTTGACATCTCGAATCAGACGTATTGCTGACAAGTATCTGTCTTTACTTGTTGATAGGTAAGAAGAAATTTTCTATCTAGATACATATATAATTATGGTTACAGGACTTTATCGTCAATTTCCATCTTAGCAACCCCAATTTAGATACAGCAATTTCTTACCCTTAAACTATTCCTAATGCTTACCAGAGGTGGAAAAAGTATCGGATCCTGGGAACCTAGTCTCCAGAAATATTTTTGGATCTGAACTTTTGCAGAAAATTTTCCAGAAATTTCTGAAAGTTAATAAGTATTCGATTTATACGCAAAGCTATAAATTGCGGTTAATGGAGATATGTTTAAGAGACTCCATTTGCCTCAACGCTCTTTTCCAGTCTGTCAACGCAATTACTAAATGTACCAAATTTAGCTTGGTCAAGGCTCAAGCATACCTTGATTGACCTTGATAGAACAAAGCAGCCCCTTTGTCGAATACTTTTAATAATTATAAATGTCAAACGAAATCGAATGTTGGCAACTTAGCACGGGAACAACTGATGCAAACTTGAGTTTAACCAATCAAAATCCTCCTGAAGGTTTTTGCTTCACGTGCAAGTGCACAATGGCCCCCTTTTTCTCCAAGGACTTTTGCCTGCAGTTTATGCATGCATTGTTCATTCGCAAGACGTCAGTCAGTGCGTCAACATTGCTGGTCAAATTCTAAAAGGTCTATTGAAGGCATAAAACCTCTGTTAAACAAAAAATCCCACCCACCTCCCCACAACCAAGGAACAGTCGAGGATGGGCACATCGAAACTAATACGTAGATCATCAATATGTATATAATTTATGTAACTTATTCATTTGTAGTTAACTCGTTTAAAAGAAAGGAAACATAAAAATAATGGCAGGGAAGTGCTGTCCTTTGGGACAACACTTCGCCACGTGAAGTGCATTTTACAGGTCATTCAGGTCGAAAATGCGACCTAATGACCTGACCTAGAGACTCGATGGGTCAGTCATACATAGTTGAGTACCCTGCACCAATAGTTGGTCACCAAGTCCAACTAGGACTCAATTTCAACGAGCTGACTGACCTGAACTGGGGCATGCCGTCTCCCCCGTTATCTAGAGGCCAACCGTCTCCTCTAGAATAACCTACAGTTTTTGCATGCTCTGTCATGTCTTGAGTGCCCTTACTGTCTCAGTATAACTAATGGTGGTCTCTAGACCATCAGGTCTCAACTCGCTGAACAACATGCCATAGCTGACTCAACCCTCTGCACGAAAGTCACGAAAGAACTTGCGTGATATGGGCATCGGTATCACCCGAGGGAGTACACCACCATGTCCATTCCAGTCTCTTAAGGGATCGCTCATTATTTATGGCTGGGGGGGGGAGGGGGCGAAGAGAAATGGCTGGGTAAACAAAATTTTAGGCGAGTTGAAGGTTGGGTAAAAAATATATAGAGCAAGCCAAGGGATTGATAGAATAAAAATCACCATATTTAAAAATAGTTTCATTACATTGTGAATAGGTCAATCTATAGGTTTTGAATAAGTGAATTGGTCAAAGTTAAAGTTTTGGGGGTGTTCTAAGTTCTTTATTTGACATGAGAGGTTGGGGGAAGAAACATATTTCCTTGTTAACGGTTCGGTCAACAGGATATTCAGACAAGAAAACGGTGCCATAAATAATCACCGGTCCCTAACCACAGGAATATTGTATCACATACATTGCTGCTATCTGTTAAAACCAGGTCAAAGTCACTAAAAGACAGACCATTTCATTTTTGAAGGGCGTGGATTTTCATAGGAAATATTTTTTGTAATAGGTCTTGTATTTTGGGCGTAATGTTAACGTTGTGTAAGGACGGATATCTTAAACCCTGGATTACTTCATGGTGTACTTGGTGTTGTAAAGTGTTTCACTTCAACATGCAAATTTAAGGGTGGAGTAGGCGCATTAGTCACAAAGTTTCTTTGCTTATTATGAAGGTAAAAAGCCGAAGAACCACGAAATCCAGAGCGTGGTCTGTTAACTTTCTTACGGGAAACTACTGGGTAGAAAAATGGCTTCGGAAAATCGGAATTAAAGATGTCTTTTTCTGTAAACATATCTTATTAAAATAGTGT
The DNA here is from genome assembly GCA_016169945.1 of Trachythela sp. YZ-2020. Lineage (NCBI taxonomy): Eukaryota > Metazoa > Cnidaria > Anthozoa > Malacalcyonacea > Clavulariidae > Trachythela > Trachythela sp. YZ-2020. The sequence continues at coordinate 3,346,610 of JADLSH010000313.1, read as the reverse complement.
TTTTCCCAAAAGCACAAGATGCTTATCAAGGGTGCTCACACGTTTACATATAATTAGGATACACGCGATTGTGTAAAAAAGATAAGGTTGATAGATTGGCTTATATGAATGAATATATCTTTACAGATTTCCACACCTACTTTGGAATGGTGCAGTGTTACATACGATGTTAGATATTCTTCAGGTCCTTGCTCAGTCACTTGAACAGAAGGTACATTTTAAAGAGATATGGCAATAAAAATGTAGTTTATATCATTTGAAAGAACTTTTAAAATTATATATTAATCTTCCTTACCGATTTTCGTATTTTGCTTAGTTTTTGAAATATTTTGACTTAAAACATTGATAATTTCGGGCTCATAATGACCATTGACTTTCTGAGTAAAATACTTGCGTGACCCTGCTTGTGACGTAACATACATACCACAAAAATCCAAGATGGCGGACAGCTCACTGATTTGTGATTATTTCTGTCAAAATATCTCAAGAACTAAGAAAGATACGAAAATTCGGTAAGGGAGATTTATATATAATTTTAAAAGTTTTTTCAAATGAGACAAACTAAATTTTTATTGCCATATCCCTTTAAATGCAATTCTTATGAAACGTTTGTTAACGTGTCTATAAGATAATGTCATTGGCATGCTAATAATTTTCACGGCAAAACTGATATAATTTCTGCATATCTCAAATTCCTCTTATTACATACTTTTTTATCTGAAAGTTTGTTTTGGTTTCGGACGGTTCTATTTTCCTTGATTTTTACCCTGGCAGGGTGTTCAGCCTCTTCAAGCGTGCTTCAAGTGACTTGCCTATGACGTCATAGATCCAGTTCATTTACATGTCAAAGAAACTGAAATATTTGTAACATAATGTAAAATATAGTATTTAGAGGTCTTTATAAATAGATAAATAAGTATATTTAGTAGTATGTCCTTGTATTTAGGTTGACAATCATCAGTGTTTACATTTGGATGTACGAGATACTCCGTATATATTGACTGTATCTGATGCTGCTGAAGGACGAGAGAGAACTGTCAGTGATTTTGCTGCTAGATGTACTGGTATACTCCAGGAAGCCATGAAGTGGGCGCCATTGACCACTAAATCATTGCTGCAGGTGGGTAATCTGACCCAGTCTAACCTCCCTCCCCCCCCTTTCCACCTTGAAACCCTGTACTTGGCTAACATACCGTAGAATTCCGAAAGTAACCGCCTGAATACTTACTTTTACTCGAGAACGGATACTGGTATTTCTTCTTTACGCTTTTTTACCATCCGGAAATATAGGGCCCATGAGGGCTGCTTGATCCATAATATCGCGACCGTTACTGCCGGATTTCTACGATACCGCCAGTACACAATTCGTATCAACCAATTTCCTGATAAAGCACCAGTAACCACCTTACCAAACCCGGTCTGGTACCAGGAATTTTTTTAAATTTGAGATGATCTGGTTATAATAAATTGTTAAAGTTAACTGTGATTATTGTGAGAACCAATCAGCATAACTTAATTTTAATCATCCAACGGGTGTAGGGGTGGTGGTGGCACAATGATTAGTGCATGACTTTCACCTCTGTGACAGGGGTCCCTTTCTGCAATATGCGGTTGTCTGATTATTTTATCCCACTTGAGAAGAGTGTTTCCAGCTCGACTCTCCCAAACACTCCGTTACTCCGATTTTCTTGTGCTGCAATCAAGTGGAAACCGAACTTATGTATTTTGCAGGAATATTTGGTGAAAGTAGATCATATTCAAACAAGTGTTGGACAACATACAGGAATAGCTTTAGTTACTGAAAGTTCTGTCACGATGCCTTCATTAAATCGCAATACAGCTGCAGTCAGTTCATCAGTGATGTCTAAACGTCCTTCATGTGCGAAGAATGATAATGCTAAGTTTATCTCTGGTCTCACTATTAGGAGCAGATATGTTGGAGAAGTAAGTTGAAGACTAATGTTAAAGATCCTTATCGTAAGCCTATCTAGAAAGTAAAGAGCCTGGTTTGCGAAGTTGATATAGACGAGTTTGACGATCTTGCACAGTTACGGTATATTATCAATATTTCTTCGGAAGTAAACTCGACTATCTTTTCGAAAGCAAAAGCACCGCTTTTCACATTATAAATAGAATATATACTACCTATCACATGGTGTTACTCAATGGACAACATTTATCACCTATATGAAACTTAGGGGATAAAAGAATGTCTTAAGTAATTAAGCACATCGAGTAATTTTTAACCTTTCTGTCCGTGTACCAACCCTTCTTTACTGATGGATTTTTCTCAGTGGTCGCCCGAATATGTGTCGCAAATAGACGTTCAGTCATTCATTGGATAAAGTACCTCCAGAATGCATAACATGCATGCGTTGATTGATTTTCGCCCCCCCCCCTCCCAAGTGTCAGTTAGGGGTCGCAACGTCATACAGGGGGGAAATGGGAGAAAGGATTCAGTGTTGCTCTCACTGGCCACAAACTTTTTAAAAGTGTTTTACAAGAGTTTGCAAAAAGTTGTAAAGTTATCAGTTGAAAAGTGAAAAATAAGGCAATAGTTAGAGAGATGTCTATACTGGCGAAACTAAACTAAATTAATATTATCTTAGCAATGAAGGTGTCTTCACGATAAGCAATTTTCTGTCCAATATAGATAAACGGCATGCTTGATATGTCAATGTTAAGCAATGAGTGTTCAAACGAAGAAGCCAGATCATTATTGTCAGCTGCTATTATAAAACAGTTAGAGGAAACTGTTGGTAAAGACACTCAGATGTACGAGACTGCGCTCTTTAGAGCATCTGCTTTGTTGATCAAATTTCAAGGTAATGTGCATGTATTCAATCCGTTTTTATGGAGTGCTCGGTCTATTGGGGCGACTGTCTCTACTGAGGGCCTGTTCATATGAGCCAAGGTTATTGGGAAACCCACCTAAAAGAGGTCCGCATATCCTTGCTTATGCATGCAAAATCATATGAGAAGCGAGCCTGCCAAGCATGCATGGTGAGATCTCACCTCGCGCTAGAAGTAGGATCGCAGTCGTCAAGTGAGACAAAATGTTCCATGATATGAACACTTCATCCCACCTGACCGAGATGGACATTTTTTGAGGATTTTGTCCTAATTGGTGTTGGGGAGCATAGTTGAAAAATATGAAAGAATTAAACATTGGAACACCTTAGCAAACTGTCACAGTCGTAATACAACGTACAGTTTGTTCAATGACAACAAAAAATATTTCGAGGTCACCACGTTTGTAATCCATACGTGATTCCGTCCCACTTATACGGGATAGAAACAGCCACACGAAGTTATGAATACAGAAACTATTCGTCTCACTCAGGTGAGTTTCCGTGTCCGCTGAACAATATTTTCCTGAGTGTTACATTTCTCATGATTATTAGAGCTGGATAGAAAACTATTAAGAAGTGTATGTTGGTCACCAGTTCAACTGTTTACGAGACAATCATTGGAGAGTGCTGTTGCATGTTGGGAATGGATTTCTGCTGCTAGACCTGATATTGAACTACAGGTACACAACAGCTAGATTTTCTTATTCTTGTTTTATTTTAGCTCTATTTGTAGTCCTTTCTGAGTACTGTTTAGGTTTAATTGTCGTCCTAAAAAACTACCTAAAAAACCACTTCGACGTTTCAAGTGAAAGCCCTATAACCTCCTGACGAAGACCTTCACTCGCAATGTCGAAATGTTTTACAGTTTATTGTAGAACACTACACTACACTGGACCCCACGTCTAAAATATCATCACTGTTGAAGTTTAACCATTTTATCGACATGCAGGAGCTCCTCTTATTTATGTGTCCATGCATATCGTTTGTCGTCACCTGAAGTAAAGTTGAGCATATTTGTGGATTAAAATGTTAGATTAGAGATACTATTTATATGCAGGAGAAACGAATTTATAGCCACAATGAGCACAACAAAGAAATTAAGAAGCGAGAATCATAGGTAATCACATGATAGGCGAGTGTGATAATAGTTTAACAGTACAGGTGGATCTTAAGCAATAGCTTTTATTATATTTCTACCCCATGTAACATATACCACGGGTATAATGGATTGCCATCTTCTATTTCTAGTTTCTATGTGAGCTTTCAGCAGCATGGCAGTGGACAGTAAATTGTCGTAAAGGATTGTTTAGTGTAGATGAACCACGAAGTAATCCACTCTCGGTCCCAGAGGATAAGGTTGAAGAACCGTATTCACCCAATGTATTCCCTCATGAACTCTGGATACAGTTTCTATTTCAGAGATTTGAAGTCGTGAAATATTCAAACTCAGATAAAGTAAGTGCTATTATATCAGTGTCACTGATCATTATTATTATACATTTTACTATTTTTTCGTTTTCTCATTGGTTGAAAGCCTACAGATAATTTTCCGTATCTGGATGCGGGCATGATAAATCCCGTATCTGCATGCGGACATGACTGATAAATCCTTATCTGTAGGTGCCCGCGTTTTTTTTCAGCGGTATTTTGCATGAATTTCAAATGAGCGGGAAATTTTTTTAAATTATTTTGTTTTGACATGGGTTCTACTCGTTTCGCCTCCGTTTCAACGGAAGAAATAGAAAAAATAATTGAAAACAAAGATTCAGAAAACACCAAGAGAAGTATAAAACTAGCGAAACAGGTTTTCCATGAGTATTTAAGTGAAAAGAAGCTGGCAGAGCCGACAGAACCACAGGAATTGGCGAAATGCTTAAGAATGAATAATAAATGAATAATAAAATAATTATTGAATTCGGCTTACGCAGGATATCAGAATTATTCAGACCTCGGTCAATGTTATCAGCTTCGCTTCGGCAGATAACGTTGACTTCGGTCTGAATAATTCTGATATCCTGCTCAGCCTCATCCAATAATTCTTAAATATTAAATAATAATGGTTTTTTGTGGAAAACACCACGTTATTATTTGGCAAAGCTTTCGATTCGTAGCCCAGATCGTTATCCGTGCAAATAAAATTTTTATATTATTTTCACTGATGAAGATCTGGGCTTACGGATCGAAGATGAAGATCTGGGCGATCTCACCATGCAAACATATACAAGGAATTTAAGATTAGAATATCACTAATTAACTAATTAGAATATTACTTCACTGATCCGTTAAGAAACTGTATAGGAATTCTTAAGCTTAAAACGAGTACGATATTTTACGATATTTTTTGTGACAAATTTCAAACTCTTTGGATATTGTTATATATGATTCAGGTATAATCTTTGTTTTTCAACTAGTGACCTTTAATAAGAATATTTGGATATAAATTGAACATTATACGTACATCAAAAATAGTAGGGAGCTACTTAAAATGATCTCGTATTTTCTGTATCCTTTGCTGAATATTTTTGTGACATCATTTCTACTTGACCGAACGTTCCAGTATCCCATCCCGTGCTCCTGTTTGTTGACGATTTTTGTAAAATACTGACATACTATGCTATTTAGCTATTTGTCCTACTATTTTTCCTCTGTTTAATTTGTTAATAAAAACAGGTGAATGTCTTCCTGATGCTACTGCTCCGTTCTTTACCTTTGCTGGTTTCAAAAGAAAGCTTACTATCACGTCATCCTTCAGCACTGAATGCACGCTTCAACTTACTGTTATTGGGTATAAACATGTTACAAGAAGATATCTTGACAAATTCTGCCATCAAGAACGTGCTTAGAGAAAGAATATATACAAACGCACTGGATTATTTCAGGTTTGTAAATATGCACGAGCTTACTAGTAAATATTAACATATACTATCACAACTATTAACGCAATACCTGATACCAAGATCAAGGTACCCTATTATCCATTGCGCCTAATATTACCGTATTATATAGGTTAAGTGATTAAATACTGTATCAAAGAACTTTATGTATTCAAACTTCTTATGCTAAACCATTCAAAATTGTCTGCCAATACCGGCACCTATATGTTAGTGTCATATAGTTGTACGAATGCTCGTTATTCAAACACTCATGCGGCGTTGACCCTCCTTTTTTGGCTCGTGAATTATTTGATATTGCGCTATATTTAAGCTATATTTAAACATGCCCTCGCTAAACGCCAAGACATATACAGGGCCTGAGTTTTGGTGAAATTTGTAGTTTGGATTGGGGCGAAATTTAAGGTTAGGTTTAGGGTTAAGGTTAGCACAGACCTTGAATTTTGAGAGGTGCGAGTCATCGCTCTCGCGCGGTCCAGCTTCCCCTTGTTCCAGACAGAGCGATTTACCACGCACCTTAGTCTTACATTCAGTTGAAAAATTTTACAACAATTTTTTTCCAGTTGATCAAGTTTGATGTGGACTAACAGATACTTTTTTGGAATATGTTTTCCCTGCAAGTGGAGTTTCTTATAAAGCGGAGACTTTCGACTTTCCTTTTTGAACACTCTTTCCACTCTAATGCTGTAGTTTTCATGCAGGATCCGCTCTATATATCACTCCCTATAACTCTCTTTCACAACCAGGAAAGCAATTTACCACACTCCGCTTCGTACAAAATTCAAGGTCTGTTAGCACCAGGGTGAAGTTCAGGATAAGGATTAGCGTTAGTTTTAGGATAAGGATATGTTTAATGGCTACCTGAACCTGGGGAAAAATTATTATCCTCTAATATTTAGTTTTCTATTCTGTTATTTTAACCTGCAGTGTGTGCCTGGTATGTCCACAACGTAGTGGAACAGATCTAAGAGAAGACATTACAACGTTGATAAAGTTCTGGCAAGCAATATTTCAAGACAGAAAATCATTACTAGCAATTCTTAACGTTCAATCAAAGCAGAGATCTGTGTCGATGTCGTCTGATATAGGTATTTATTCGGTAAGTTTGAATTTTTATATTTTCATCGCATCTCAAAACGAATGTTTTAGCTGAAAAGAACATATGGAGTTGTATTCACTGATCTACACACATTTATAATATGATATTTTCAGCTAAAACATTTCGTTTCACCCTAGTAAGGGACTGGTCATAAATTAGCAGGGGGGAGGGGGGTGGAGAGAGAGGGAGTGTCATAACTTTTTGAACCCCTTAAAAGGGACAAATAGACAATGGAAAAGGCAGGGTCACATAAATTTGTGCTCACCCTTAGATGGATAGATAGAAACTTTATTTAAAGAGGGTGACACTTCATAGTATGAAGTACTAATGAACTTGTGGCCCTTGATCATAAAGATCATTGTGTTTTATATATATAGAATCACAGGAATAGTATCATAAGTACTTTTCCATGTCCGTAACATTTCCCAGCTTTTATAATATTTAAATATTCTGTATTCTGCTTCAATATAAAAATTCTCACACTAGTGTGAAAACAGTATTGGAGTTAATAGGGAGCTTTAGCAGTGACTACGAGTACGAGATTCGTCATTTTCGCGTGTTGTTTGCATACGCCATCTCGCAAAAGTCGTAGTCGTCAGGCTTTTGAGTACGAGATTTATCAAAAATCTCTAAGGAGGGTCACAATATTTTTAACACTGAATTTCAAATCTCCACCCCCCTCCCCCCTGCTAATTTATGAAGGTTTGCGGTGAAGATTTGAATATTAACCACTACTGTGCAAGGTTACGGTGCATTTACTTGAAAAACTGATATTACTGAAAGTCGTGCAATTGAAGTTAAGAATGACCAAGAGAGAGAAAGAGTCAGGAGCAATTTAGAAAATGAAATGCGTTGAGATCAAATCCTAGTCTGCTAATTAAATCCAAGTCATGCTGCTTGCATAGAGCATAACTACGAAGACGGCTACATTACTTGTTTTGAAAAAAATATTAGTTCATGAAGAGCATGACCATATAATTGTTAACCAGGCTCGCCACTGAATCGCATTTTCTTCATAATAGCAAAAGTGGATGAATACTCTCCCAATATCAACACCAGTCCAATATTCAAGCCGAAATTCCTCTGGTGCTACGTCACGTGACCAACGTGTTAACACGGTTGACTCTCTGGTAAAGAATCTGGTGCGCAGGCGCAATCTGATTATGGCTTTGGTCAAACGTGAGTTTGAGTTTCTATCAACCTGGCATAATACTGCAGCTGATGCAAACTTAGTATTTCCTGGAGAGGAACAGTTGATAAAATGGTCAACACAAACTACGTTTACAGAGAAAGTCTGGCGAGATCTAGTCAAACTAGCATGGCATATTTCACCTTCTTTGGCAGTTCATTTATGTGCAAGGTTCGTATTAGAATTTTGCATAGTTTTATCTTAGTATATAGATTATCAAGCCTAAAGGCGGGACGATACGCGTGCTTAACCTGCGTGCAGTTAACCGAGTTTATCAATCCGTAGCTTGTAGGTTGCGTGACTGCCATATTTAACTGTAAGATATTAGTCGATCAGAAAACAGGCAGTGACTACAATCTATAATAATATTTGTTAATTGCATGTCCTTGGAGGTTCATCTTCGTTTTTCACTTATCATTTTGTTCATGTTACCATGTTTTAGTTTCGCCATTCATAATAATGGAAAGTCATACTTGTTCAAATAAATATATTGTTGACACTGTACCTTGTAATTTGAAACTCTGAGTTTACCATGTTTGAATAAAGTTATCATATGAGTTCCCTGATAGCTCAATAGCGGATTTGCTGTATCAGTCCAAGGTTGACAATACAAGAACAATTGAGGATATTAAACATTTGAGAATATCATTAATTGTAATATACAATATGCTATGATATGAGTGACTGCAATAATCAATCTATATGAATGTCAGCCTAGAATAAACGTTTTCCTTGCTTAGATTTAAAGAAAATACAACCATTCCGAAAGAAATTGCATTGCTTGTAAAACGACATCCTTCAGCTGTTACCGACATCCCTGAAGCTGTAAACGTATGTATTCTCTACATAAATACTTATCCTGTACAAAAAAGAAAAGTCCTGTGCAGTTTGTAGGATCCGAGTAAAGTAAGAATGTGTATGAACTGCCTTCAGTAGATATCCTATAAAAACTCTTAAAATAAAATAGGTTATTTGAAACAGGGACAATCGAGAGGAATTGTCTATGGGTATACCAACTCTATGTTGATACCAACTCGATTGTCTATGGTATACCATAAACGGGAAGGCACCTGCTTATTTCCTCCTCAGCGCTCTGACCCTGCACTAAGCTATCCCTGGGATACCCGATTAAGATATTCAGAAATACAATTATATAATTCACTCAACGAAATATAAATTCCAATCATTTACATGTATGATTGTCGTACGATATGGATATTGCTGTCAGCAGGGATGCATGATAGAATCTATTATGTTTGTCGTTCTATTTAGTTTCTAATATATATATTTTTTCATTCTATTTAGTTTTTGATAACAGCATCAAATATTGAGAAGAATATCCCGGAACTTTCCGCCATTTTGTGTTGGTCACCCGTCACTCCAGTCACTGCATTAAGTTATTTCTCATGTCTCTACCCTCCCCATCCTTTAACAGCTCAATATGCTACTCGTGTATTGCGCTCGTTCCCTCCAGACGCTATCATATTCTATATACCACAGTTAGTACAGGCGACAAGATATGATAAATTGGGATATGTGACGCAGTATATATTGTGGGCTGCTGGCAAGTCTCAACTCATTGCTCATCAGGTATAAGACTTTTCCCTGCTATTCGTTTCTATGTTCATATTTTTTACAAAGTAGCTGTTTCGTACAGCAGTTCGTAGTATCGACTGCGCATCCAAATGACGCGTTCTGCGTCGGGATAAAATTGCAAGTTGAATCACAACATGTAGCTGAGACTGGAAGAATTCAAATATGTATATCAAACCTTCAACTGTTCAATCAATGCGATTGAACTGCAATGTGATTTGAATATGCAAAAAGTTGCTCGAAGAACAATTAGTCGACGGTTGACTCACTTCAAATCATAAAAAATATTCCCTTAACTGCGCCTTTCTTTATTTTGCTTTACACGCCAGACAAATATGCTAGTATAAAAGTTATTCAATGGAAAATTCTATTGTGGCTATATGAAAACACACATGGATGATTGAACAGTTGCATAAATACACTGATATGCATATTTGAATTCTTCCAGTCTCAGCGACATGTTATGATTCAACTGCAATTTTATCCCGACGCAGAACGCGTCATTTGGATGCGAAATCGACACTATACGAATTGGCTTATTGTATGAACCCATTTTTCAAGGCTGAATTCTTCTGCCTGTGTTATATTGGTAGAGTTATAGTCTCTGGTCTGGAAAATATTGAGTATCTATTGTGTGAAAAATGAAGCCGGAAGTCAGCCATTATATTCATGGACGTAGAGCCTACCCTCTGGCAAAATTGTTGCTCCTCCCTGGCAAAATTCTGACCATTGTACAAACATTGTACTTTGTAATGAGAATTTTTATCTTCCTATGTTTTAAATGGTTTGGGTTGTTTCATAACTAAGTAAAGCAGTTATGTGTTAAATGAGGATTCATTGGATGATTGATATAGATTGGATCGTAGAGTATTAAAAATAAGTTGAAATCAAACAAACCGTTCAAGCAAGAAAATGTTGCCTCAGACCTAAATCAACCTACTCTCTTCGATTTTACTTCTTTAAGGAAAGTCGTAGCCGCGGTAACTGCGAGTCAGCTCTACTGACTTGGTAGTATTACCAATCAATTTTGGTGCTTGTTATCATGAATTAAAACGATTTTTTCTTTATAACAAAAGTGATACTTAAGTTGTTCAAATATATAAAATTTATTTTTCTCTTCAGTTATTTTGGAATATGAAGACCAATATTTATACAGATGACGAAGGCAAAAACAAAGATAGTGGTATTGCTGATCATCTTGAATATATTATGACAAAAATTACCGAGAGTTTATCTGGGAGTGCTTTAGACTTTTATAAACGTGAATTTGATTTCTTTGAGAAAGTCACAGGAATCTCTGGAGAAATAAAGTAAGTATTTTACAGTCCTCCAATAGTGTTCTTACTTGTCTCACACTCTAAAAACACTCTGGTTGATTGTAACCAGAATGGGGTCAAATTCTATCTAGCGTAGTGTGTTTCATTCGACCAGGAAGTCCTGGTTAAATTGACCCAATTACCTGGTTAAACCTGATCCAGGAAATTTAAACAAAACGTTAAATTTACCATTAAATTAGCTTAACAAATGTACAAAATACTTAATGACCACACTGCTCCCGGCCTTGGAAAGTCCTTCGTGAGACGGGAAGTGGATTAAACAATAATATCTTAGGTTAAATGTATATATTGTACTTGTGTGTGTATTAGTATTAGTGTATTATGGGTAAATACTAAGACAGCATCGGCATCTCGTTCGATGGCAATAATAGTTGATGGTGTTTGTGGATGGAATATTCGAACCTAAATTTATATACATTTTTAGACCTAGCCAGGAGCAGTTGCGAAAAATGCAACCTTAGGCCTCTGGCAGGAATCGAACCTGCGGCCCTACGATTCCGGTGCAGCGCTCTAACCAACTGAGCTACAGAGTCCAGTTGCTGAGCATTTTAAAACCATATACCATATACTGGCATCACTCCCATCATATATGGGCGAAATCAAGTCAAAGAGATGAAAGGCACAATGCACTATACACTGTGCGACCACTAAATCTCTTGTGTTATTTTCTTACAGACCACTTCCTAAACCACAACGAAAACAAGCATGTTTGGATGCTTTAAGAAAAATCAAGGTTGAATCAGGTGTCTACCTACCAAGTAATCCTGAATGTATGATTCTGGATATTGACTACACTTCAGGAACACCCATGCAAAGTGCAGCTAAAGCGCCGTTTTTGGCGAAGTTCAAAGTGCGAAGATGTGGAATACAGGAACTGGAATGTATCAATGTTGGTAAGAGATTGTGGATGTATTATTAAGTGTTTATGAAACGAGACGGTATTTTTATGTTAAGTATTATACAATTACTTCATGGTTTCCGTGTTTGGATGGTCTGATCCAAACACGCGGGAATGTTGCGAGAGTTAAGAAAAGCGCGCGAAATCTCGAGCCGAAGGCGAGTGATTTTGCGAGCTTTTCTTAACTCGAGCAACATTCCCAAATTATCACTATCGTGATATAAACAATATAAGAACTCGAAGATTCTTGTAAAAAATAAAATACCATTATCTAAGAGAAACAGTAAGGGCTTATAATCCAGTCAAGACCTTTTGTGAGGAGGTTAAAATGTACCTACTTGACGAATGGCCTTCCATCTCAGATATCTCATTTCATAATATCCTAGAATTTTGAAATTTCTTTCATTCAAGGTGATCCTGAGTCCTCTTCATCATCCCACCATCAGTCACGTGAACACTTACATCCACGTCATCACGCGGCTATCACGAGGACAAACAGTCGTTTAACAGATAATAAAATATTCTGGCAAGGAGCTATATTTAAAGTTGGTGATGACGTCAGACAGGTAGGAAAACATCTTATGATTGCTCAACGTATCTCCTCTTATTAGCATGGTCCTCATTGTGTATAGCAGTGGGCATGCTACGTATGAATTTGGGGTCCCCATGAAGGCCGGTCGAAAACGGTCTACATCATTATTGAGTCGGTAAAATCTTGAAATATCACACAAACTGTTATAAACACTAAAACTATTATAACTATAAAATTAGATAAGAAAAGTCTAATTTTGATTCTTAACTAAGTAGCTATTTGTAAGCTGGTTTTAAAATTAATTATAGAATTTGACTTAACTAATTATACATGCAGGTAATCTGTTCCATAGTCTTAATAGTTCTCGGAAAAAAAGGAATAAAAATAATTTTTCAATAAAAGTAAGTGCTCTTCAGTCCTGACTCGCCTGACCTTTGCTTATATTTGTCAGCCTGACGAGTGTCAACATCAACGGTTTCCTACACCCCAACTGATATCTAGCCTAGTTTTTACCTAGTTATCGTCAAAAGAACGCTATTCACGGGATCCTGTCTGTTTGCCTTTATGCAATCACACAAAGAGGTTTAATATCGTTTTGAACTAGCAAACGTTCACGATCTTTGAAACTGAGTGTAGAGGGGTGTTGGTTGAACAGTGGGACAGACATCACTGCGACCAGAGTATGATTCCTGCAATCTGCAGTTTTATTATTATTTCGCCTCAGTCACATGTGAGAAGAGTGCTTCCAGCTGGCTCCCGACTGCACGCCGGGCTGCACGCGCCGGACTGCACGCCGGTCTGCACGCGCCGGGCTGCACGCGCCGGGCTGCACGCGCCGGGCTACATGCGCCGGACTGCACGCCGGTCTGCATGCCGGACTCCAGGATAGTTACGCTAGTGCGGCAAAGTGCATTTCATATCGTATTTGTTTTCTTTGTGTTGATGTAGGACATGCTGGCACTTCAAGTGATATCTTTGTTTAAGAATATATTTGAAAATGTTGGTTTAGATCTTTTACTCATTCCATATCGAGTGGTAGCTACTGCACCTGGAGTAAGTACTATATATTATATCTGGAGTGAACAAGTGATTCATTAAGTACTATATATTTGTATCTGGAGTGAACGAGTGATTCATTAAGTACTATATATTATATCTGCAGTGAACGAGTGATTATAAACTCTCTTAAGCATGCGTTAAATAGGACAGTTCATTGCAATCGGCAAATTTAAAAATATCGCTGATTCGAAAGCATGCATGTTCTCTAAAAACCATTTCCTGATAAAGTCAAAGGAAGGTTTGCTATTAGGGTGTAGGACGGGTAAAAAGAAACACGCGATGTTACGTTCAACTGAATGTAAGATTACACCTTTTGAAAGCTCCGTTTTGTCTCTGTTGCATGTGAAAAAGCCTAACCCTGACTCATCGACACATGATAATGTAATGCAGTAACCACTCTCTATGTATATTTTTTAGTCTGGTGTTATTGAGTGTGTCCCAAATGCCAAGTCACGTGATCAACTCGGACGTCAAACGGAAGTAGATTTGTTTGAATATTTTGTTAAAACTTATGGTGAAGAAAGTACCGCAAGATTTCAAAAGGTATATTGACATTATACTGATATATATCTATAAGTTATCTGCATACATATGCGTAATTGTATGCATTTCGTATCTACTTTAGTATACTATAGAACCGCGCGAGGAACTGAAAGCAAAATCTGGTGGCATCACTTTCGTACTCAGAGTATGCCCTGTACGCCCTTCAGTAGCAGGTTTGTGTATACTAATCTTAAACTTTACCTTGGCTATAGGCACGTTCAAATTTTATCAAAAGTATGGCCGCATATTCTATTGTGAGTTTTCTACTTCAAATCAAAGATCGACATAATGGCAATATTATGATCAGTAATGAAGGACATGTTATACATATTGGTAAGATACTATAATTGAAAATTCTGTTACAGAATCATCCTGAGAGATATGAAAAGTCCATTCATATTACTGACAATTGTATGCATTGCCAAACATGTGAAAATGAACTGAACCATGTAGATTTCTTATTTTTTCATGCAAACTAAATTTTCCACCTTTTAGATAACTTTTAAGTCGTCATTTTCGTCCAAAACCCAAGTTTTAGTTTAGGCCGAGCGGGCGTCATGTTGTTTTGTTTTGAGCAATCTGCCCAGAACTTAGCTCAAATTTGATTGGTTGCACTGTGATTACACATTTTTGCACTGCTGGTTGGGATTAACTGCACCGGAATCAGCCAATCAAATTCGAGAAACATTTCTATGTATAATGAAGTCGAGGCTATATGCGTGTACCATGGTACATGCTCCTGCAGTAATTCTGCAAATGGTCTACATTCAGTACATTTCTAAGTATGGCACTAGAGGTAATTAATCCCCAAACGCCTTCAAATCAATGATGATATATTGTATATCAACAACTTTGATTAATAAATCGCAGTACTGTATTCAGTTAAGAGCATGGAATATTCATATTAGTTACACCTTGGCATACATTGTCCGTCAAAAGATTATACTAGTTAATAACCCCCATGCATATACCTTCAGTTATAAAGATTATTATAGTCGTAAATTCTTTTTATTTTAAGATTTTGGCTTTATGTTTGAATCATCTCCTGGAGGTAACATTGGTTTTGAACCAGATATGAAGTTAACTCATGAAATGGTTTTAATTATGGGAGGAACTATGGAGTCACATTCTTTCAGGTACTCTATATTCTTTGTTTTTGGCTTTATATGTAGAGAACAGGTACTCTATTATTGTACTCAAAGTACATTATTGTTATTTTATATTTTATACACATGGCATATTCGCAATTTTGAACGAGATGAAAAACAAATTAAAGATTGAAAATGTTATTCATATACAGGGGCGTGGCGACCGGGGTGAAAAAATATTGGGAGAAAATGTGCTGAAATTTCAAAACGTTTGTGGTCAGTGGTCAACAGTTGGTTAATAGCCTTTCCAACTATTGGAAAACACTTCTGTAAAACCGAAGAAAAAACACGAAAATGTTTGTCATTTTCATTGGAAAAGTTTGTCATCATATGGCACCCCCAATCGTGATTCTTTCGCCACCCCCCTGTTCATATACCATAACATTCCAAAAGTAACAACCCACGTAACTTTCCGTTTATCGTCGTTGGGGCTGTTTGACACATTAGTTTTATATAGTCACATAGTCGTTTTCATATAATTTTTTCTGATTATGCAATAAACAAAGTCACTATAAACTCGCCTAATCATAAAATAATGATTGATATGAGGGGGAATGAGAATGAGGGGGAATGAGGGGGAGCTAATTTCGGGAGGGCCCTACTTTCGCGTTACATTCATCGGCCGGGAGCCGTTAGTTTCGGAATTCTACGGTGTATCTTTTGAATGAATGTATTTTCTGCCTCAACAATAATAGATTCGTTATTTTTATTTACGTTATGGTTATTTCTAGGTGGTTCATGGAACTTTGTGTGAGGGCCTACCTTGCAGTGAGGTAAGTGTCATTTTTGTTGTGCTTGCGCGTATTAATTTCTAATGTTTTGTAGCAATTCAAATATTTTAGTTAAATCTTCTATTTTAGGCCCCGTTTAAACAGCACCGGTCAAATTTTTGTCCGGACAAATATTCGTGCGGATACGCTTTGCGTTTACACGCGACAGCCACCCTATCCGGTCAAGCTTTTGTCCTACGAAAGCGTACTAGTTTGAAATTGTGCCGGACAAATATTTGTACGGATTCGTTCCATTTTTTTGTTTACTACTTTTACACGCCGTGTCACAGCGTGCATTTGATATTGACATTTTATTGTTAAACACAATTTTAGCAAAAAACATTCAAGGAGAAATGAATCCTTGGAATAGAAAAGTAATTTTTATTTTTATTTCGCCACTTTTGTTAAGTATTTCCGCTGTGGAGATGCTTAATGTGGCCTAAATCGTCCTAAAAACCAATTTCTATCGAACTAGAAAACGAAAATTTGATGCTATAGTTCAGAATACTTCACTAGACTTTATAAAAGTTGCCAGAGAAGCAGAAGTGGCGCTTAAAGGCACGAAAACAACAATGTCCTTAGCCATGTCCGATCATCTCCGACATTCTGCCGAAGAAACACCGAATCTAACTATAGGCATGATAAGGAATTTATCCGGTACCGTGTAAACCGGAAGCCAATGTGGACAAATATTTGTCCGTTACCATGTAAACGCAACAATCAGTACAAATTTTTATCCGGACAAAAATTTGTCTGGTGCCGTGTAAACGGGGCCTTAGTCTAATCTTTTCAAGTAAATCTAAAAAAGTGTGTTCATGTACTCCCCTTGTTACACTTGCAGCCAACCAATAGTCTAGCAAATTTGATAGTTTCTGAAAATACTTTTTTTAGACCATATCAAGAAGAAATTGTAGCGTTAGTTGCGTTAATGCTTGATACTGGATTACCATGTTTTAGAGGAGAAACATTGAAAAGGCTAAGGTAAAGATTACATGGTAATGCAATAATGAGATGCACACAGTCCGTAACCCGATGTGGTCTCCAGCACGCTCCCTGTTCCCGCAAATGCTAATTGGCGTAACGACAGTCGACCAGAGCGTAGTATGTCATATATGCAGTGGTAATTTATTTGGTGGCCAATATTAAATAGAAAAAATATGTTGCGTTATTTCTGAAGTTGACCATCATCTGTTGACCATCATCTGTTGACCATCATCTGTTGACCATCATCTGTTGACCATCATCTGTTGACCATCATCTGTTGACCGTCATCTGTTGACCGTCATCTGTTGACCATCATCTGTTGACCATCATCTGTTGACCATCATCTGTTGACCATCATCTGTTGACCATCATCTGTTGACCATCATCTGTTGACCATCATCTGTTGACCATCATCTGTTGACCATCATCTGTTGACCATCATCTTTTGACCATCATCTGTTGACCATCATCTGTTGACCATCATCTGTTGACCATCATCTGTTGACCATCATCTGTTGACCATCATCTGTTGACCATCATCTGTTGACCATCATCTGTTGACCATCATCTGTTGACCATCATCTGTTGACCATCATCTGTTGACTTGCTCTGTATAATGCTGACTGAAACCTATTAATACTATTCATTAATTTTACAATTTCATTATATTTTCTATATTAGAGCTCGATTCTCTCCGTTACAAACAGAAAGAGAAGCTGCGAACTACATGTTGAAAGTAATTCGTGACTCGCATTTGAACGTAAGGTAAGCAGACACTTCCAGAGAAATATTTTGAGTGTTGAACAAAATTTGGTTGAAGAATGCAACTACCTGAAAAATACGTTGACATGTTGAGCATGTAACACACTCATATTTATACAGCACTGATTTATACAACATCATTTACCCTTATACCAAACACGCGCGACCATCACCCGGCAACTGGACTCTGTACTTACAAAATTTCGGGATGTCCACGAGATTTTCTCCCTGGAGATCTTCTCGGTTTGTTAAATTATTTAAATATATGATTCTTTATAGTTATATTCTGAAAATTGCAGTAATTTTTGCACATATAAAGAATATATTCTTTCTTTTCAGAACCAAATTATACGACATCATTCAGTTGGCACAAAACCAGATTCCTTATTAACGTATTCGTACATAATTTATAAATTTTGTTTCTACAGTTATACTGTAAAATGTATAATTATCATATCTCTCCTTCGGCGGGCAAGGGAACAATAAACGAAGACTAGGGTTCAGTTTGGAAGTAATATATCATGCACGAGAAGGAGTTTATTATAGTGATTTGAAACACCGAAAAGTGTGTTGAAAAACAAGGCGCTAGCCGAGTTTTTTAACATACTTTGAGGTGTTTTTAAATCACTATAATAAACGACTTCGAGTGTATGATATAGCTTCTCAAACAAACCAGTATTTAAAGTGAAATTCAACGCGAAAGTTGAGTTAATTTACGGGTGATTATTACCGTGGTATCAAGACAACGATACGGTGGTGATTTCCTTTGCGTTTTGCTCATGAATAATTAATGAGTTTGAGAAGTAATATATCAATCATACCGACATGCATGGTGGCTTTTTACTTGTAATAATATTAAACATGCGTTGAAATCAGCAATTTTTGCTCATATTGCCTCACCTTAATTAATATTAGCCATGCAGCGGCTCTCTCAA
This sequence comes from Trachythela sp. YZ-2020, assembly GCA_016169945.1. NCBI lineage: Eukaryota > Metazoa > Cnidaria > Anthozoa > Malacalcyonacea > Clavulariidae > Trachythela > Trachythela sp. YZ-2020. The sequence continues at coordinate 3,328,018 of JADLSH010000313.1, read as the reverse complement.
ACAAACATTTATGGAATGTGGAAGCCCTGTTCACACGATCCGATTTGTCAAATCCGATTCTCCTCCTGAAATATGTGATTTCACACAATACCAGAGCCACGTGGAAAAAGTATCGAATCCTGTGAACCAGTTCCCAGAAATATTTTTGGGATCTGAACTTTCGCAGGAAAATTTTCAGAAATTTCTGAAAGTTAATAATTAACTGATGAGTAATAACAAAACTAGAGTATGCTCTAGTCTAGACTAGCAATTGTAATGCATTTTGTACTCACTATATCAAAATGAACACCACTGAATATCAAGAAACAACACTACAATCAGTTCAATGTCAAAATCAATCACTGATCATTGAACCTCATTAATTATACAGTTTGAGTCTGAAACCCAGGTTTCCACCTCTGCACAATACTTTTCACCAGGTATGAGCCAATGTCCTTACTCTTCACTTGTCGGCAAATCCAGTAAATCGCACGCGTCAAGAGGAGAATCGGATCGTGTGAACAGGTCTTAATGCATTTCTTGTAATTGGCTGTACATGTACATTGCTATTAGATATTTAGAGAGAGATATGGATAATGAAATCTTGAAACTCACGACGAGTCTAAAATATGTGTAAATAATTAAAATTTAGCAAGGGATATAATTTTACTGAATAACTGAATGAAAGTACAGTGAAGTCTAGCTTTTACCGCGTGTAACGTTTGGAGATTATTACAGGGCAGGGAACGAACAACAGCCTCCCCACCCTTTTACCTACGAGATTTACTGTGTTCCAGGTTTTAGAAGTAGACTTAATCTTTCGTGTGCATCGGACTCGTACTTATTCGAAGAGAATCTTCGGCACTTGGCTTGTGAAAGGATTTTTAACAAATATTTAAAGCACTCACGTAATCTATTAACCCACTTGCATGCATGACATATCAAACCCCAGCGCCAACCTTTATTATACCTGCAGTGCTACTGTGAGAAAGCGCGCACTGCAGTGCTTAGCGCAATGGAATAATTACACGCAAACATGTTTTAAAATTAATTTATCTTTTATAAAATACAAGTATAGTACATAATACAAATATAAATACAATATAGTAGAAATCTAAATATAGTAAGAAGTTCTAAAATGTGTATGCAGCTATCAAATATGAAGCTATAAGCAATGTTAAAATATGTGATTAATAAATAAGTTTGTTTTCCCAGATGTGGGCCATAGTGTAACTGTTACCTGGAATAGTGTATCATTGGCAATCTTGTTAACAGCAGGTTAAAAAAAAAGAATGAGCGTATGTACCGTAGATCCGAACATTGTCAGAGCGCATAAACCTGGGCCTAGTTCTTCAAACGACGGTTAGAATAACCCTTAATTATCTCGAACGTGCGTTGCCAGTGTGGGTAGAGTGTAGCAAAGATTCGGCGGTTGACTGTTATGTAAAACTACCGATAGTTTAACACAACAGTTAACCGCCGAATCTAACCCTTAATTACCTTGAAATGAAAAATCTTATAACAAATCTGAACAAAAGTACTTATAATATTTACAAACTTCAAAATATTTTTTCACAACTCATGTCTAAACGATTAAAATTTGCTAAGTTAAAGTTTTTAAATAAACCAGCTTTTCAAAGTTTGCAAACCGAACTTGAGCTTAAATTTAGCTCGGGATTAACGCTAATCCGTCATTTAGCTCGGGATTAACGCTAATCCGTCTCTTAACAACTCAGCCCAGATTTATATTTAACATGTTAAAATTATTTTATATAAATACAGTTAAAAATTAATGGTTTAAGATACCTAGCTTGTGTCAGGTGTAATAGTTGCGTCTATATATAATCATACATTGTCCGAATGATTCATATTGACAATGATGTTATTTTGCTGTCCACATCGTTCACAAACTTTGTTGTTCTTTTGCTTATGGTTACACTTGAGGCATATATGGTCCGTTTCTTCTCTCTTGGGGCTAGGTGATGGTGTCATATCTAAATTGTTGTATTCTTTGTTATGAGTTACTTGTGTGGGAACATCTTCAGTCACTGTTGATTCGCTGCTTGTGCTAGTTGTGGTAGCGAGATTTGGGAAGTAGGGGCGAAAGTACCCCATACCCGGAGATCCGGGATACAGGTATGAAGGTGGTGGTACATATCCCGGGTAAAGGTAACGATAGGTACTATTGATGAAACTTGCGCCAAGATTAAGTAAAGGAGAGTTGGTATTGGATGTCGAAGGGAGGGTCGTTGTCGGGGGTTGCACGGGTATTACTGGGGAACTGGTACCTGATGGCGTAGATGATGATGTTCTCGTGATCACTTGAATGGCGTGGAGGATGTTTCCAAAGCAACCTTGAAGGACCATCTCTAGAAGAAAGCGATGTTCACTGGGAAAGAGTCTAGTGAGAAGCTCGATGTCTGAAGGTGTTGGACTGGGGTTTGTGATACAGTTAAGTGGAATATCAATAGGGATTCTGACTCTCTTTGTTTCTGATTGTTCTGCACCATTTGTAATCTCAGCTTTTCTTTTTTCTTGTTCTAGAAAATATTGTCAATGAAAAATTTTAATGAAGGTCAGGGGAAGAGAAATATGGCTGCTTGAGTCTGGCTCAATATGTGTATAATTACACTGAACACAACACAAACATTTCTCTCTTTAGAATTTATCCTTGTATAACTCAACTCCAAAAATGTTTGGAGCATGTTGCCTTTATGTAGGCACATTTAAATTTTATTTCATTCTTTTACAATAATTCCTCCTTAAACTTTACTACACTTTAAGAGAAAAGACGACATTTTAGCAATGGTAAGACTGACTAGACAAGGATGATTTCAAATGTAATCTATATAAATCGCAATAATCTGTCAAATCATATGACCACTAGTAAGGGGAGAGCTGAAGGGGTGGAGTTTATATCAAAACTTGTGGATAAATGCTCTGTATGAACTTAGCCGCTTATTAACAATTATTGAATTCGGCTTACGCAGGATATCGATAATTATTCAGACCAAGGTCAACGTTATCTGTCAACGAGTCTGAATAATTATCAAGGTCAACGTTATCTGTCAACGAGTCTGAATAATTATCAAGGTCAACGTTATCGGTCAACGAGTCTGAATAATTATCGATATCCTGCGTAAGCCGAATTCAATAATTGTTTATTATTCATTGTGTAACATGCATTGACGAATAGATCTGAACAAGCAAATATTGAAAACAAAGATTTTATTACTGTTCATAAATATCTACTATTTCTCAATTTCTTCGTTTGAAAACGTTGCGAAACGAGCACTGGCCATTGTAAATAATTATTAAAACTTGAAGACAAAACAAACTTCAAAATTTCCCGCTTATTTGTAATTTTATGCGATATACCGCTGGAATATTCCGGGCGCCGTCCAATTATCTCTGCAGATTACTGTATCCGCTGAAAAATAGCGCGGGCACCGGCAGATATCGATAATAATTCGCAAGTTTTTAGCCAATGAGAAAACGATAACACAGTACAATGAATAATAATTATCGATATCTGCCGGTGCCCGCGCTATTTTTCAGCGGAAACAGTAATCTGCAGAGATAATTGGACGGCGCCCGGAATATTCCAGCAGTATATAGCATAAAATCAGCCTAGACACCAGGCCTTCATATTTCTCTTATTCGCACTCGAATCATACTCGTGACAAAAAAATATATGGGGGAGGGGGAGGGGGACGAAAAATGAGAAATATCTCTGTGACGTAATGAAACGAATGTCCGCGTGCGCAGCGGAAAAGCCTAGGGTCTAGGCTGGCATAAAATTACAAATAAGCGGGAAATTTTGAAGTTTGTTTTGTCTTCAAGTTTGTTTTGAAGTTTGTTTTGTCTTCAAGTTTGTTTTGAAGTTTGTTTTGTCTTCAAGTTTGTTTTGAAGTTTGTTTTGTCTCATATTTCTTCTGTATTGATATTTATGAACAGTAATAAAATCTTTGTTTTCAATATTTGCTTGTTCTATTCGTCAATGCATGTTACAAAATGAATAATAAAACAATTATTGAATTCGGCTTACGCAGGATATCTGCTCCGCCTCATCCAATAATTGTTAATAATTCGCAAGTTTTTAGCCAATGAGAAAACGATAACACAGTACAATGAATGATAATATGTCTTATACGCACACTGCATTTATTAGGATATCGGGATAAAGACCATAAGTACACCTTTAAACATGGTGCGCGCACCTCTATTTAATAGTTTTATAGATTTTAACAAGTGATTGTTCGTATATAATCATGTCTTGTATATTACAATGGTGACAGAAAATTGTACCATATTGCAAAACTATTCATGTCCTATAAGAATGTACTGATTATATCAGTGCCATCTCGGAATCTCACCCTACTATATAAAACTCGTTTACATACAAGGCCTCGGGCCGGGAGTACAGATCGCTACTAAGGCTAAGCTATTAATGGCGAAAACAAGCAACGTGTTACGAAGAAGTGTATAGTACGTATGCATAAAACATTAAAGTATAGTTCTTTTGGTTGTACACATCAGGTTTGCCTGTATACAGTATATACAAGTCATTTAATTTAAGAGTTAAGTCTTATTATGTTGTTTATTGTCATTTGTACCAATCTGTCGGAACTCATTAAATTCTTTTTCACAGAAAACAACATCCTGTTTGTGTGTCCGTGAATTGTTTGTGACGTTTTATGACGTCAATCACTTAATCCTTTCATCACACCACTATATGCGAGTTCGCAAAAAATCCCAATACTTAATAGCCGAACAATATTTCCTCAGTTTATCTCCTCAGTTTATCTCCTATATGATAGGAAATATATTCTGGTCGTTACCAGTTCAGAATATATTTGGTTGAACGACAGCGGATAGGACCACTATACTCTCTATATTATTGAGATTGCTATAATGTTAGATCCTTCAATACAATGTATTGAAAATGAACTGACAAAAGAACCCCATTATCATTTGACTCTGACTACGAAAACTATCAACAAAACATTTTCTAACAATTTTCTAACTTATATTTGATGGACACCCGGTTTATTTGAGTTTTAGATGTTTTGGAGTTTAACAGAAAATTGTTTTGTAGAAAACTGGGCCATTACGCATTAGCGTTCTGCCAAACCAAATTTTCACCCTAATTCATAGTCTATACATATAGTTCATTATGTGTCATTAAATTCATTCTTTGTATAGTTTTGTACCGAAACTGGGAGAGAATTTGGTATTGTTCATGCATTTTCCGATCGTTAAAATTGTTTTTTACAAAAATTTATATAATAAAAAATGTTCAAGATCAGTGCGCTAATTATTGGAGGTCTTTGTTTGAAAGCGTGCGCGTGCCGAAAGCATTAGCTTAATGAGTCTGTCATCAGCAAATGATTACATTCTTACACAAAAAGGAAAAATATGATGATGGGAATAAACTTTTCATAGGCGCATAGCTGATAGCTTGTTTGCCAAGATCAAAATTCCTATCCATGGGACACATAAACAGTTGGATCGTTATTGCTTATGTCAGTATTGGCCGGGGTGTTTTTCAGACATGCATACAAATATTATAGTTGTATTATAGTTTAAGTCCATTTCCTTATGAAACTACTGTGAATCGAAGGCGAAATAATTTACTGTTTTATAAAACTATCATCAGTTTAACCTTAAAGCTGATCCAGTGCAGGTTCACGACCAGGTTCACACATTTTGAAAGTATCTTTAATCTAAATACAGTATTGTTTAACAAGAGCGTGTGATAGTGTTAAAGTTCTTTCGAAAGTTATTTTTTTAATAAAAAGAAACCGTACTTTGATAATGTATAAATACCTTCCTTTAGGAAGTCTAATCATATTAATGGTTTTGCAATCGGTTTTACTGGTGTTATGATGGTTAAATCACCAATTTTAGACTTCAGTGATACTAAAAAGTCCGACTTTTCTCAAAATATATGAAAATGGCGACAAATCACAACGCAACGCTCTCACGTGAGCTTTGTATTAAGAAAACTAAATTATGCTCAGGTATCTTGACTCATGCAATGGAACGATTCAGGCTAAAACTCCCCTGTGTGACATTTAAACACGTGCGCGCAGGTACAAATGGCACAATAAAACATATAGCCAGACCAGAACGAAGCTCCCGCCACCTATAGCTGTTGTAGCAGTGCTTTGCAGAATAAGGAGAAAATCAGGCAAAAAAACTACCAATTAATACCTGCTGAAATCCCTCCCTATCGTAAATTGGGTTAAACTATGAATTCTAGTTTGATATATTGATTATTGCCATGTTGGAGTAGGTTTTACAGTTGACATGCAGTGGCATCCGGTGGCATCATCTAGCTGTTGCCGCAATGAAATGTGAACACATACAAGGATAAATTTAGATTCCTTTTCAAAAGTACTAGGCCTAAGTTTTCGGCATTTAGACATATGTTACTATGTCTATAACTACTAGAAGCATGAAAACAATTCATCACTGTCACTGACGGTCTAATTCGTATCCTAAAGGGCAGTAAAGTTGACATTTTGTGTAGGCGAAAATGCGAAACATACCACGGGCACGGAACACACAAGGGGCAAGGGCAAACTTCAATGTTTCACATGCAAAAAGTAGAACAAATTCGACATTCAATGCTATATATAAAGTGATAAACCTTAACAATATATTCAAGACACTGCTTCACTAACCCAAGGCCAAGTAATAATATCTTCGTCGAAAGTGAAATTGGTCTAATGACTTCTATAACTAGCACTATAGCTGAATGGTGGTTAACTATAGGTATATCGCTCATATCATTACAATTAGTCACTAAAGTTTTTAGGTCATCTCTGTTTTACTTCAAAAAGAAACATACATATTGTACGGTACCTGATCTGTCGTATGAATTCCATTGTTCATATTCTCTCGCTTCACTCGAGCCTCCCGGACTTTCTTCGCTAGTTATCTGTGAGCCATTTGCCATCACTGGTTCGTCTACTTTGAGTTGTCTGTAGAGAGCAATACGAGCGGCAGTTATTCGTTGTCTTTCTGAAACCAGTTCACATTTTGAACAAGAGCAATCCCTCCAAACACACTGGTGTTTGTGACCACGGAGGTCAGAAAGAACACCATGATTTCGGCACCTCGTACACTTAGGAGTACGTGTACCCTGACATATCTGTGCTGACTCAAATTCACTCATATTGCGCTGACAGCGAATGTAGAAATGAACGAGTATATAAAACGAGTTCTGAACAGCGCTGGAGTTCGTGATGTTATTTCTAAGCAAGTTTGCGTACTAATGTTCAAATACCCCGCGACACAATGCTGATGACGACATCACAGCATAACGAAGGAATTTTTCTTTGTTTAAATGCCCAAAATTTGAATATTTAGCATAACATTACCACATGTAATGTATCAAGTGTCCAATGTTCAAGAAAACTGCAGAGAACCTTACACCGTTATTTCACCAGGTGAGATGACAATCATGACATGACTAGGCGGGTTTACATGTTTTCCGGATATAGCCGCATTCCACTAGCGTCAAACTTAGTTTTTGAATTCAGCCAAAGACCAAAGTGGTTGCTTGGCCCACGCTTTAAAAAACTGTTTTACGAAAATAATTTATGCAATAATGCAATTAGTATCATTTCCAGCCGACATACAAAACAAAACATACCACGAATTAAACATCTTGTGCGCTCAATATTGTTGTATATCTTGTTTTCTTGTTTATTATTCAGATCTTGAGTGCACAAGATGATTTGATTTGTAATTTGGAGTATGCTTTGTATGCAATTAGGTTATTAGTTATCAGGCAATTTAAGTCGATCGTATTTCTACTTATGATCCTATGATTACCATGAATAAACTCCTTGCAAGGCCAAGGGATCTATTGAGTACACGACCGTCAATGAGTTACTGAGCGATGTCGGTGGTGAACTGCATGCTCTTCTTTGATAAAATCTCGTGTGAATTGTTTATCCAGGACAACACACAACACTAGTTTATGGTTTGGACTATTCCAAGGAAAAAATTAAGATGATCTTTTAAAGAACTGGCCTGTGAAGTTCCATACAACGATAGAGGGGTCGTATTCTTCAATTGATCTAACACACAACACTAGTTTATGGTTTGGACTATTCCAAGGAAAACATTAAGGTGATCTTTTAAAGAACTGGCCTGGGAAGTTCCATACAGCGATAGAGGGGTCGTATTCTTCAATTGATCTACTAACCTGTTCACAGACCTAACTCCAACCATACTCCAACTCGCATCAAGAGAAGAGCATCAATATAGCCTAGCTTTGAGTTTAAAAAATGTTTTAGGATATTCAATTGACTGTTGTAAGGGCAGAGTGTTTTAACAGAAAAACATAATATTATTTTTGTCCGAAAGCTTTCTTTGCCCTAGTATAGACTGATATTGTCGCTGTAGGTTATCAGAAATACACAAGAATTTAAGTGGTCAGCCCAAAAAATAATCCAAACCGCAATTTGAATACGTAAATTGGATTTCTGAAAATTTCACTATCTATAAAATCAACTGGACTTAAGCGAGGATTCGTATTAAACGAAATTAGTATATAGATAGACTAGACAGTAAATATATAATTGTACTTTAATTTGGTCTCAAAGGTTATCAATCAAAGTCCTGTAAAGAAACTGAACTGACTATATACTGAATGCTGAGTATATAGGGTAAGAATATAAAGCCAAGGTTTAGGAATTAGGACTTTCAACAATGTAACATTTTGAAACCTCCGGTATGATTTGCGCGCTGCACTAACATTACCGGATAGGAATCTAATTGGTAGTAATGGATTTTTCTGGGGTTAGTTGAAGGATCTAACAACACTCATGCTTGCATGATATTTTTCTGACTTGTATTTTGAAAGACCTTGCATGTCGACAAAGAAAACTTCGTTTGCGCGAGTTTTGGCGTGGTCAGTATATATGAGTTGAGTGATGAGTGATGTATGGGCAGGAAACGGGTAGGGCAGATTTGCAGTTCCTGCTTGAGGCGCATACATTGTATTGGCTTCCGCGAAGAACTTGTTTGTATTTATAGAATAAGCTTGGAAGTATTGTAATCATGATATCAACATGTTTCTGAATTCTGTACAGTTCTGAGTATACGTCTCGGATTGCTAACAGCTTCTGTCAGTATACTGTTAAACTATATGTTAGAACACGCATGCAATATTGCCAATACCATTACATTAAATGGAAGCGACAATATCTAATATGAGGGCACATTAAAAATTTTAGAAGATCAGTAGACCAACGTTTCGTTAAGACTAAAAATAAGATAGTGTTTTTCAAAAGCAGCTAACTGTAAGCAATGTTAATCACAGCATGTCTCTGTTCCGCTTCAAAATTACCTAAACTACCCACGGAAATGAATCATTTTTCTATTTATAGACAGTATGTGATACACTTGAACAAACAAAGAAAGATCCAACCTGTTTCCCAGGCTCTCACGGGGGGCGTGGCGGAGGCGAGAGCCTGGGAAACAGGTTGAGAAAGATCATCACGGAATTTTACCAAAAATTGATTTCACCGCTGGAGTGCGCCAATAAAGCTTCCTAAAACCATTGCCCAGTTTCATATCACTACTTTTACAGTTGCTATTGATGCTATACTCTCAAAGTCAAACACTCGTCTTTTACAAATCGCCGTGTGGCTTTGATGTCTTCAGATTTATCACCCAACAGTTCAGCCCCTGACGAAAGTTTTTACACTACCAGACATTTTAGTTACCATATAACGGTAATCGGAAAAAATGGCACCAGAAAAAGCGGCATCGGAAAGAATGGCACTGGAATAGCGACTTACGCATGAAACTCAAATTGTGGCGCAATCGTCAGAGCACGCGCCTTTCACCTCTGATATCGTGGGTTCGAGTCCCGTTGGGGACGACTTATGATAGCTATGTGAAAAGAGTTAGTCAACGCTCTGCCGAAAGTCGTGGGTTTTCTCCGGGTACTCCGGTTTCCTCCCACAGGGAATGTTGACAGGGTGGGTTTGGTTTAACCCCTAACTGGCCCTTCCACCGTAGCTGTGCTCCGTGATGGCGAGCAAAAGGTGGCTACCATATGCGCGCCTAGAAAGCCTTCGACTTGGTCACGTTGAGCGGTGTCCTTCGCAATTCAGCTTAGCTCTCAGCTGCAAGTAAGGATAATAAGCACACCCCCTTACTGATCCCTTACTGATCCCTTACTGATCCCTACTGATCCCTTTATCATTTTTGGAGAAAAACATATCCATTATTACTTGTTTTCGCCATTTAGCAAGTGTTGAGCAATATAGAAAAATTACTTTTCCCAGTTTTAGGGACCGGTCATAAAGTAACTGCTAGGGGGGGGAGAGAAAAATAAATTATTCCCAAAAAAATTGGTGGCCCATATATCCTAACAAACTAAAAAAGATTTCATGACCCATCACAGGTTATTGGAAATGTTTCATGGCCCACTCTGTTATACATCTATAATAATAATAATAATAATAATAATAATAATAATAATAATAATAATAATAATAATAATAATAATAATAATAATAATATAATACATTCAAGTTACAATACTAGAAACTACTAATTAGGAAATTATTGCAACGATGGAAAAAACCATCATCACTTTCATCACATCATCACGAACAAAACCATTATCACAAACCATCATCACGAACACACCATCATCACTTTCCATAACTTAGCTACAACCAATAAATTAGTTACACAATGTACACTTGATTTCTTTGTTCAAAAGTCATTGGCAATATCATCTCCTCAGTGTGCCTCGTCTGGCTCTACTTCATCAGAATCTGATTCATCCTCAGAGAAACACGATGAAACAGTTTTCATGATTTAATATGCCAAAGTCAATTTATTTTATAAAAACATTTTTGGAAATTTAAAATTTTAGTTGATTTTGGCAATGAAAGACAGTCATGAAAACTATTAACAATAACAGGATGTTTTTGTTTCTTAGTGCTTGAGTGCTTGAGTGCTTGCGTGCTCGCTTAAATGCTTGTCTTGGACCATTCTACTACGTCACACTCAGCACTACGTCACACAAGCATGCACGTCACGTAAATTGAGGAAAGCATATTATAATTATGTTAAGAACCTTACAAATACCATTGGGGCGAATCCGAAAAAGTTTTGGACATTCGTGAAGACACGTACGGGTACATCAAGTGTTCCAAGTGTTATAGAATTTAATGGCATAAAAGGATATTCTCCTTCGTCAATTGCTGAACTTTTTAACTTATTTTTTCATTCTGTTTTCAATGTACGTTGTGACGATTCGTCGGTACCGGATTAACCAATGTTTACGAGTCACGTTATTAACAACTTAGTGTGTACAGAAGACGAAGTTATTTATTTGTTATCTGGGTTGGACGTTACTAAGTCCTTTGGTCCAGATAAAATTTCACCGAGAATCCTAAAAGAATGTGCCCGAGAACTTGCACCGTCCTTGACCAAGATTTCTAATTTATCCTTGAGTACTGGCAGAGTGCCCAGTGACTGGAGGATAGCAAACGTAGTACCTATATATAAATCAGGAGAACGCGGCTCGGCCGAAAACTATCGCCCAGTTTCTCTTACCTGTATTATTGCTAAGACTTTGGAACGCATTATTCACAAACACATTATGAATTTCCTTACAGAGTTGCATTTACTAAGCGAAAATCAACATGGCTTCAGGAAACATCGATCATGTCTTACACAATTACTTCAGTCAGTACATCACTGGTTTTCTGTGTTAGATAAGCGAGGGGCCATCGATGTAGCGTTCTTAGACTTTGCAAAAGCATTTGATAAAGTTTCTCACCCTCATCTCCTTGGCAAGCTCTTTTCTTACAGCATAAACGGTAAGCTACTTGAATGGATAGCAGATTTTTTATCAGCAAGGACACAAAGGGTTGTTATAGAAGGACATGAATCTAGCTGGTTAGAGGTGGACTCTGGGGTTCCTCAGGGAAGTATTTTGGGGCCACTTATGTTCCTTATCTATGTCAACGATCTTCCTTCAAATGTAGCTGGTAACATTGACCTCTTTGCAGATGATAGTGTCCTTCACCGTCAAATTTCTACACATAATGACTGTGAGTACTTTCAAGAAAATTTAGATCAAGTTCAGGATTGGTGTGATACATCATTAGTTCAGCTTAAGACGGAGAAATGCCGTGTTCTTCATGTTACAAGACAGAAAAGACCATTAAGTTACGAGTACAGTCTTGACGGCACGCCATTAAAAGCTGTGGAAAAACATCGTCATCTTGGGGTTTGGCTACAATACTCATTATCCTGGGAATATCATATCAGTTCAATTTGTGGTAAAGCTAACCGGGTGTTGGGTTTAATACGGAGAACGTTTGGGTATAAAAACCCAGATGGCGTTGAAATAGCATTTAAATCCTTGGTAAGACCAGTATTGGAATATTGCTGTCAGGTATGGAACCCACATTTGGTGAAGCATATCAATGTTATAGAGAAGATCCAACGTCGAGCAACAAGATTGATATGTGGCCCTGAACAACCGTACGAAGAAAGGCTCAAGATTCTCAAGTGGCCATCTCTTGAATTGCGCAGGAAGTACCTTTGTTTGGTGCAACTGTATAAAATAATATTTGGCATGTGTGACATTGATAAATCTAAATACCTTGATTTAGTAGGTGAATCTCGCACGAGACACAAGCATTCACGTACAAACTATTTTAAATTATCGTTCTTTAATCGTTATGTATCGGATTGGAACCAATGATCTTTACCATCGGACGTTGTGGAAGCTGCTTCACTGGCTACCTTTAAACAGAAGCTATTGAAGTTTCTTTTTACTTAAGTATTGTGACTTAGTTATTTGTTTTATATTGCCTATTTCTAATTATCTATTTCTTCTTTTTTTTCATATATATTAATGTTACGTTATGATTTCGGAGAGCAGTTTAACATAGGAATTTAGTTTCCTCCTGCTGCTATCCTCTCTATGTTTATTTACATAAATTGTTGTAAATTATAGGGAAAGACTTAATAAATCATAAATAAATCATAAATCACACTCGGCAGTTTTCGTCATTTATCGGCAACATTTCCGGGGCAAAGAATTGCAAATTATCAAGCATCTCTGCGAATTAACTTAGCTTTTCTACCTGTCGTAATAATTATTAATCGCTTATATTTTATCAAGTTTGGAATTAATCATTACGGTTGATGCGTTGTAAAACCAAATGCGATTTCTGTACTTTAACAGTAACATGTAATTGTAGATGTGAACTTCGTTAATTGCTGTTTTATATCATGCTTTCTTGCATGCAGTCTTCTGAAACTTTAGCTTAGCTCACATGCACAATTGGTCAGTGTAATCGCACATTAGGGAGTGTGGGGGGGTGTGACTCCCCCATCATTTGTGAATTTTTCAAAAGTTAATTTAAATTGTAAAATTACACTGCTTACTTCAGTTGGTTCGAGAGGGTGCTTGACTCTATCATTTGTGAATTTTTCAAAAAAGTTGGTCCCAAATTGTAAAATTACACTACTTAATTCGGTTCGAGTTGGTCCGAAACATCCTGTCTAAAAAAAGTATAATAAACGATACAGAATTGTCAATAAAATAAATCAACATTGGAAAACCCAGAGGTATATTTTCCTCTTAAAGCAATATACTCAAATGTAAGATGACATAGCCATACACGACTGCGCAAAACCTCCTAACTTTTGCTCTGCCGCATTGTGCGTTCTATTTCCACGTCAGTATTCTCGAGTAAAATTAAGTCAACTCTGTTGTAAAAATGCAGTTTCTAATTGGGTCTTTATGATGTTGAAGGTTACCTTTTGGGGGGCGTTTTCTTTAAATAACTGCATTTTAAAGAAAATTGCAGCGAAATATTTCAATTCGAAACTAGAGTGTTTGAAATCTTATATATATTAATGAAAGGACCTATAACGAAAGAGGTAGAGAAGACTCTGAAAATGCCATTTCCGACGAAATTTTCCCGTCGGCGCCAACCATGGTGGCGCATCGTGGGAGTCGACCTCCTATGTTTTAACAATCCTCCTACATTTCTGGCACTACACATATTTTTACATTAACTTGTAATACATATTTTGATGTAAATATAATATATAGAAAGTAATATAAAAAGTCGGTCCGTGAACAATGGACACCCCCCAAACTTTTTTGGAATGTGCGCCCCTGAGTGTAATAAGTAGAAGCAGGAATACAAAATAGAAAAGCTGTCTATTGTGATTCTAGCTAAAATTATGCTTCATAGTCATCTGAACTTAAGCCAGGATTTCATACATCGCCACGCATCGTCACTCATCGGTAATTTTACTAGTATCATTGAATGTGGTCATTGGTGAGTAAAATATCATCCAACATGGCGTCATTGTCAGTGTTTGATCGTCATTGTCAGTGTTTGATCCACGTTTTAATCGAGAGCCCAGCGGAATATAAAAAGAAACAATACGTTTAGTGAATATCAGCTTTTTAAATTATTTAAATTACGCATTTTCGGTAACCATATTTGGCTTATAAACGCAAGTTGTGCAACGGGCTTTAGTATAAAAAACCACACTTTACGGTGCTGATTTTAGTCAGACGATATTTATCACAGACTACAGTATGACTTCAAGACGAAATAACCCCGCAGTTATTGGCTACATTCACAACCTTTCGCCTTTGAAAAAAGCCGGCAAGAAAACTCTTTGGTGCGACTTCGAACTGCAGCTAGAAGACAGGCGTGTGCGAGTCGTTTGCTTTTCGAAAGCAAAGTATGATATTCTAGTGGAGAAAGAGAAAACTCTAATGCCGGTGCAGATCTCGAACTATCTGATCGGTCCAGCTGGAAAAGTACAGAAGATGAATACAAAATCAACGACATGAAAATCACTGTATAAAATAGACGACAATTCCCGACTGAAACTGTGCTATTTGAATGCACGTTCTCTTCATAAACATATTGAGGACGTTCGTAAAGACTTCTCTTGTCTTTCTAGCGATATAGCAGTTTTTACCGAAACACGATTTGATCCTACAGAATCGAACGAATTATATACCATTGGTGGTTTTGAATTTATCTTTCGTAATGACACTGGCGCTCACTCTGCTCGTGTAAGTAAGATCTTATTATGGCACAGCAATATACAGCTGAAGGTGCCATTCTTTCCTGGATATCAACGGCATTAATTGAGCTCACAATAATTAAGATTACAAGCGACCGGATTTAACAATCGTTACTGTTATCGTTCACCACAAATTTCAATTCGTCAATTGTGTCGGCCGCATTGACAGACTAGATATGTCTTGAAATTTCGCGTAATGTCGAAAGTGTGATAATTGGTGACTTCAATGTGAACTTGCTAAATGTAACGGATAGAAGTAGTTTGTACAATGTGATGGTAAGAGACAACAATTCTACACGGTTAGTTACCTCCTTTACCACAGATAATAAAACTATTATTGACAACATCTTTTCAAAAACGTCCCAAATTGTTAATTCAGGCATTTTAGAAACTTATTTTAGTGATCATAAAATTATTTGGGCAACATTCAGATAAGACGACAAAGTATCCGTAAGTTGTTTTATTTGCTGTGAACAGCGTGTTTTCAACTAATTTTAACATTTTTTTCTCTTCACCAATTCTACACACTTTTCGGCTACACTACAACAACCGGTTTAAAAACGAACAAACAACACTGATTAGCACTATTCTACCAGCTAAGTTCATGATACAACTCAGGTGACACGGACAGAGCGGTAGTCACATGTACGCGCTGCGTACCTATTTGTTTATATTGAGTGCAAACTGGCTATATTTATTTCATGGCCCACCATTTGCATAAGAAATACCTAATGTCCACCCACATTGATGAAAATAATTTCATAGCCCATCCATATTCCCTTCGGCCCACCCTAGCAGTTACTTTATGACCGGTCCCTTATTCTCAAGATAATAAAAGAGGTTTAATATTTACATATTTTAGAAAGTAGGTCAATATTTAAAACCTCTTGACTGTATGGTACGTGAGAATAAAATAATATCAGTTCGGAACAGTCAAAGTTTTATACAAAATAAATATATAGTATGTTCTTTTAGTAGTTCACACCATGTATTTATGTGTATAATATTAATAGATTAAAGTTGCTTTGTATCTGAAATAGCTAAGCTTTTCAGATAGTAAGCTTTTAACACCTAAGAATTCAAGCTTTTTAACGCACTTTTTAACTTTTTGCAACCTCCTCCCCAAGTTAGTGAAATAATATTTGCTCCGTATACAATTACAAGCGTCAGTGAATTGGTTTTGTTCCTTTTGATATATACACAATGTGAGAGTAACGACAAACTATTAATAGTATTAGAGATTTGTTGATTGTAGTTGGCTCTGCAAGAAATACCTAGAGCATGAACAAAAGTACAATACTGGATGAGCAAATTGCTGCCGACAGCTCTGTGGTTGTTTGAAATTTTAAAATTTACCGACCGCTTTCCGCTTTGGTTTCAAAAACCGACCACTATCAATCTTATATCAATTTACCAACCATTTTCAACCCCCCCCCCCCCCCCCGCTCGGTACGCCCCTGTGAATGATGCAAGAATGCAAGGCATTGATCGGCGTTTTCATCGATCTGTGGTGCATATATTGACATATTGAATATTGTGTCCTAATGTAGGTAGGGATGAACAATATTCACGAGGTTGGTTAATTGAAGCTGGATGCACTACCTGAGGGCCTTCACTCGAACGTCGAAGTATATTTGGGTTTTTATCCTATTTTGATAGATTTTGGCTGTTGTTCAAACGCGATATATGCCGTAATTTACGCGGTCAAGTACGTCGATTCTAATGGCTGAATTTCAAGATCCCTGATTGGCTAGAAATATCGACTGCCTGCAAAATGCAACCAATCTCGTACCCAGAGCCATAGATTGAATGATCGCAGGCTCGGGAGACGACCAGTAGGGCCACTCATTTGAAATTTTGTGTGGCCGCTCATTACGCATTGGCAGCCAGTCAATTGCTTTTTCTGGCCAATAGGCAAGCTGGACTAACTTTCCTGGCCAGTAAACTGCATATTTTTGCATAAAAAGCCGGCTACATGTTGCATCGCCGAGTGGCCTAGCCTGCGTGGCAGGCGTTCTATTGTGCAGGGGGAGGGAGTTTTGTTTAGAGCGCACTCTTTTTTTTCGAGAGCGCGCGCTAGAACGCCTGCCACGCAGGCTACGAGTGGCCCTGCTGGTCGTCTTTATACTGTGATTGGGTGGAAGGTGGAGTTCCGGTGAATGTTCCGGTGGAGTAAATTACCATAAATTACCCTACTAATATCCCACAATTCTCTGCGTGTATCAAGAACGATTTGTTCACGTGTTTCTTTCTTTTTCGTCTCGGCCATCTTGAAAACATGGATAAACCAGTGAAACTTGCCAAGGTATTGTCTTTTTTCTCGACTGATAGCGCGTTTTCACGGTAATATTGTAATAGAAAATAAACATAGATTTATAGTGAGCACGTATAAGGCAGTTTTAGATCGAAAGATTATGTTTTGGCACAGATAAAAGCAAATAGTATCAGCTGCATATCTGTATTTTGAATATAAACACAGGCACACACATATAAATCATATATATAATGGGAAAATGTTACTGTATTTTAGCTTGAAGTGGTGTAAACAATAAACACTTAATTTTTAGCCACTTTACTTTGACTTTGTATGTAGTTTTATATGTGGTGTTTGTTGTGTTTACTCATGTCAGTAAATAATAGTATAATACCAGGGCTAACCAGTAACCACCCTTGCCAGCAAAATACTTGTTCTCTAAATGCTGAAATTTCGATTGGGCATAACATTTTGCAGCCATCGGAGATAGGCAAAATTTCCAGAAGCCAAAAATTGCATCGGTTTTTTGACGAAGGGCCTTCACTCGAAACATCAAAGTTCTTGTTGAATTTTTCATGAGTTTGATCCCCAAGACCCAAAGCTTAACTGAGGATAAAAAAATTTGTAAATCAAATTTGGTCATTTCAGAAAAGATCCACACTCCTCCAACGGAGGAAGAGGTAGGGGGGGAAATCTACTCCTGATAATAGTAAAATGTACCAATTTCCTCCATAGGAGGTGTGTGGATGTTTTCTCGAATGACCCATTTTTATGAAGAGTGTCAAGTGTGAAACTTTTCTTTTCATAAGAACATCAAACATATCACTGTGTCAGAATCAGTCATTAAAATATCAGCAGTGCAAATGTTTTTTTCTAAAGCTCACTTCAGCTGAACAATATTATAAAACCTAAGGACAACAAAATTGATGTTGCCGACATTCCCCACGGACTCATTGCCGACAGCAATTGCCCTTTGCCACCGCTAATTCCAATGGCTGATTTTGACAAATTATGATATTTCTGCTGAAATTCATGCTTGAGAAAGACATGTTGACCCAAAAAAATGGCATTGCATGAAAAACATGCTGCTCACAAACAGGGGGAGGGACAGTAGCTTGAATGCCCATGGAAATTTAATGCTTAATCGAAATATCAACATTTAGAAGAAAGAATGAGTAGAGATGCTTGTTTTTGCATTGACAAAATGCAGGTCGAAGGGATTTAGGAAGAGAAATTTATGTACACAAACATCGATGAACTATGGTGAAAATCAGGTGTTTTGCAGGCAAGTGGGTTAGCCTTGGTGTCAGGGACTGTGGAACCAGGGGGGTACTGGGGGCATGTGCTTCTGATTTTAAATACATTTTGAGCAAACAACTGAGTAAAAAAATTAAATATCGACCAGGTCTCCAAGTTCCCACCCTTATACTATGTGAATATGACTGCTGTCCCCCTAGTATAATTAACCCTTGCTTTCACTGTCCAGACTTGTGTAAACTATACTCCGAAAAACCCTTCTGCTAGTTGGATGTACATCGTAATTTGAACCATATTTTACATAATTTTCAGAAAATTCAGCAAATGTTCTCACGATTACAATGTATGAATTGGGATAAAAAGTTTGCTGAAATGCAGGAAAACACATTTCCTGAGTTCTAGATGTCCCCCGGACCTCCCTACAAATGCATGGCCTAGTCCATCAGTTATAAATTCTGCTGAATCTGCCCCTGTCCCAATGCCTTCAAATGTTTGGACTTTAGCCCTTCCATCTACCGAACAATAGTTTTCACTTTGGGTATGACCCTTTTAATTTAGGTAACCAAACCTGTAACATTAGCACAACACTTTTGATTTTATTACATTGTAATTGTATTGCAATGCCAACATCCCCAGGCAGACCCTTGTGACTGGTTTTGATTTCAAAAAAGAGAGAGAACAGCTATACTTGACAAAAGAACCCTAGACAATTTCCGTGGGTGATCTTGGCATGCCAAAACATAGCACCCCAACCAAAAATGAGTAGTCGTGTGCATACTCAGTACTAAGAAAAGAAGGTGTTATCTGACCAAATAATTCTGAGTAGGCTGTTGTGGTATTGAAAATAAATATATCAAAATAAAGATACCAATAATATCTGTATATTGGTATTTTTCACTCTGGAAAGTTGCCAAATTTTTAACCTGATATATATGTCAAACTGATTGGTCACAATGTGCACATTTCCAAACAGTAACGACCGTTTATGTTGCTCACATATTTATGTATGTGTAAGTGTAAGTAAGTCAGTGTAATAGTGTTTGGAACAATTTACAGGTTGTAGCTAAGAAAGAAAGCTTTATGAATGACAACTCGCACCAATTCTACCTATTTTGCATTGACAAAATAAGGGAATTTATCTACTTTCAATACAGTTGTGCACACTCGATACTGAAAATACTGAACAGATTTGATATTTGTACATAGATATTTTTAAAATGCATCCTGGAATAACCAACATTTAGAAAATATAGATTATCATAGATCTACTGCAACAGCCTATCTCATGTGACCTAAATACCTAATGGTGCGGGGTGAGCGAGCGAGATTTGTAAATAAGCCAACACAATATCCTACTAAAATCATCTGTTCTAAAATTAACATAAATACTTCAGCAAGGAATATAAAATTGAACAAATAACTTTTGAAGAGAATAAAACAAAACATATTATTTTAGGTGAGACTTCTGTGTCCAATGTTGAAATGTTTCTCAGAATATTATGGGATCCAGGATAGCCTGACTGACTACCGGCCAAGTGACTTGAGTTAACTGCAAAACTTAGTTAGAAGGTCTTGCACTCTTGAAATCTTTACACTCACATTATTAATTTTATCCCAGACATTCAGATATGCAGGACTAACTGCAAATTATTTTTGGCTACATGTAAAAATGTTATGCACACCATAGTAGAGTCACATAGAACAAGTTGTATTTCAATTTCCTTGTGTGTCAGCCATCCACTTTTACAGACAATCCTGTGATATTGAAACTAAACACGATAATAAAATTGTATGACATGGTGGAAAATAATAGGCACCTAGTTTGTACTTATTTTGAAATGCTATGCTAGATGGTTACTATCTAGAGGGTTAATAATTGCATTTCAACAGTTATTTTTTCTGCACAGATTATAAGTGAGCAGTGTTTTAAAAAAATGACAGTTGTGTGTTATTATTAGGCCTTTTACAGCCGCTTACTTTGGTTATTGTGCAATTCTTTGGTTGATATGCAAAATCTTTATTTGCCTTTCATTTGGAAATTTTGAGCACAAATGCCTATTTTTGAAATGTAGCCTGCTATTACAATTATTGAAAACAGTGAGTGACTGACCCTGATGTGCATGACAGCCAAACACAGGCACAAATATGTATAGCATGTGTGAGCTATAATTAAAACCTGGTGACAGAATGGATATTTTCTGCATTTTGAACTTAATTATAATATTTTTTCCAAAGGTTACCAAGGTTTTGGGAAGAACAGGATCACAAGGTCAAGCAACCCAGGTATAAATAGTTGGCACAATTGCGTTTACAATAAATTTAGTGTACGCCACGGTAATAATCAAGTGCTGTTTTCCAAGGAGTTTGAGCCAAATGAGTGAATAGAAAGTCGTCATAATATATTAGACAGTACTTAATTTCACAATTGTAATGATGTAATGTAAAAAACTTATTGAATTGGGTCAGGGATGTGGGTCAAGTGCTTGTTCTCCTTGAGATTATTTCAGGCTGTTTCATTACTCTATTAGCCTTTGTTAATTAATTTAGTTTTTAATCATTTTTTGTATTTTTCTTTCACATTGGCAAATTACAGATGGCATGGCATAATATTGTGCAAAAATGTGTGATAGAAGTTATCACCATATTTGGTCAGCCTTGTGACTAAATGCAGTAATTCACTTTTTCCCAATAACTACTTTTCATACTTCAGGTCCGTGTGGAATTTATTGATGACTCTAATCGGTCCATCATTCGAAATGTGAAAGGACCAGTAAGAGAAGGAGATGTTTTGACATTATTGGAATCTGAAAGAGAAGCTAGAAGGCTTCGGTAGATAGAGTAAGTTCACTTGTTTTGTTGAAAGTTTTTCTGTGTTCCAGCTTTTACCATCATTTGCATCTAAGGATGAATAGTCACAGATAAAACTTTGTCTATTCCCTATCTTGTCTAAAACTTCAATGTTTGTAACCAGCATTTGAAGTTTTAATTAACGCATCCAAACTGTGTGAGGCTAGTTAAACATTATTCG
This sequence comes from Trachythela sp. YZ-2020, assembly GCA_016169945.1. Taxonomy (NCBI): domain Eukaryota; kingdom Metazoa; phylum Cnidaria; class Anthozoa; order Malacalcyonacea; family Clavulariidae; genus Trachythela; species Trachythela sp. YZ-2020. The sequence goes on along the minus strand of JADLSH010000313.1, from coordinate 3,306,383 downwards.
CTGATCATATTAAATCTGTCAAATGCTTGTCACATACATGGAGGCTTGTTTTTATCTGTGATGCCGCCATGCCATCCTGTTATCCGCCATGCCATCCTGTTATCCGCCATGCCATCCTGTTATCCGCCATGCCATCCTGTTATCCGCCATGCCATCCTGTTATCCGCCATGCCATCCTGTTATCCGCCATGCCATCCAGTCACCTATTGTTTTGACTTCTATTAGCATTCAAGAAGACCATAAGGCATAACGTGTTTTTTTTGTTTTGGTAGTTTTCTATCATTTTGATCAACTTTAACATCTAGCCTGCCATCTTGAATTTGATATGCATGTAATGTCACATCTGATTAGGCAAAACATGCTGTACTTATGAGCTTGGTATCACACTACTAACTTAAAAAAACTTAAAAGCAATAACTTTTTTAATCTTTTTTCCCGTAGTATTAACACATGCACAAACGATCTTGTTGTTGACGACTATCAACACTACACTCCCACATTTATGACCCTGGCCTTTCTCTATTTTTAGAAAAACGAGAATGCAGGTGTTTTTGTCAAACAAGAGATGTATTTGTCGACGTTTTGTGATAATTATTATCAAGATGCCTCCTTGTAAGACGTTTACACATTGTTGAATAAATAAATATATTCTTGTCCATTTGTTTAATTTTCTCTCTGTTTTGCGCACAACTTGTGATCGTTTGCTTACTCTGTTTGAAACGAACACAAGAGATTGACTAGCCTGCTCGCAAACTGAATTAAGAGAACTTCCCTTTTAATCAGCAATGCAGCCAGGTTAGATAAATGACATTCTAAAGAAATGTATTATAAAGTATTGACTATTGTGTAGCTTGTGCGAAGAACATCCTCGTTCCCAGTGCTTCTCTACTTTACCGCGTACCGTAAGTATAGTAAAGCCGAGAAGTCCTAGGAACGTGTATGTTGCAAAGAGCAATGTTGCATCACGAAAATTTTCCAGCATTTGCAAAACAATTTCATCATAAAAGCATGTTGTATAAAATACTGTGAAATAAGTTTGAACTGTACAGGAAATAATAAAAGCGAAACACAGGCCATGCCCCATTGCCATGCCCACTAAATGTAGCCACTTGGTAAACCAAAGGGACATGCTACCCACGATTATGTCGCCAGAACATCGATATAGAGATTCGGCCCGGTGAATGTTATCGGCAATCTGTTGGAAGATAATATCAACAAGTATCGAAAGAGGCTTAGTCCTTAGAGGGAAGATACAGAAATAACCTATTTATAATTAATAGGGGCTTCCTAGACTCCCTTTTAGGCTCTTTAGTTTAGGTGCAAGAACAATATTTTCAATGTAATAACAGCTTTCAAAAAGCCCAAATCATTAATTAGATATTCAATAGCTGCAGCATGTTCCTGACACTTAACATTTACAAACCCGCAAAAATGCGAGTTGATCTCTATAAACAACTATGCAGCAAATTCGTCGAGACTTAGTCGAACCCTTGTTATAATATATATTCGGGGTTGGATGGGTTTTGGGATTAGTGTTTATATAAATTTCGATAAGGGTTAGATGAAGTCCCTACCCAAAATTTCCTTCGTGACCGATTCCGTAAGCAAATTGCTCGCGTGTGCTCGCTTTCTTTCGAGCAAATTGCCCGCTTTCTTGTAGTTAATATTCTAGTCGAAAGGCGCTAGATGGTAAGAGGCGCTAGAGGTGCGGGCGAGGCGCTAGAGGTGCGGGCGAGGCGCTAGAGGTGCGGGCGAGGCGCTAGAGGTGCGGGTGAGGCGCTAGAGGTGCGGGCGAGGCGCTAGAGGTGCGGGCGAGGCGCTAGAGGTGCGGGCGAGGCGCTAGAGGTGCGGGCGACTTACTAACGACTTCTGTCATTCATGAGGTGTGAAGGCACCCGTATTTCCATCGTACCGAAACAGAGGGTATTTCTTTGTTGCCCGAGCAGGTAGAACTAATGACTTCGACGCAAAAGAAAACGTTACGATGCGTTTAAAGTGGAAAACGGCCTTAAGACAACTGCAGTGTGTAAGCAACGTACTGCAAGCTATCTGCTTACGAAATCGGTCACGAATAAAATTTCCTGAGCACAAAGCTCCAGTGTATATCCATTGTGTGCTGGGCCATGAGCTTTCTGCTTATTTATGATAATTCTTAACAGCGCATGCGATAAATATCAATCAGATAAATATTCACATCTCCGTCATCTACACATGTGCAGTCAAGACTGGATCCTGCTGTCACTGTCAACTCTAAACTTCACAGAATCTTGCTTTGTCTTTAGGTAGATAGTTCGTCTACTTTATAAATATAAAGTATGATTTGAGAAAGGGTTCCAGAAAAGGCCCTTTGTCTGGAGTGTCCATTAAAGTCTTCGCAAAAGAAGTACAGACAATTATTTAATCCTCGGAACGTCAAAACTAACAAGTCATCACCACAAAACTTCGACCTCGAAAAGCATAATGGACGTGTATATGTCTAACACTATATGCCTCTATTTGAACGTGGAAATTTCTCAGCACAAAATCTATGCCCCCTTTTATACCCAATTATATATATTATCAATACTACTCAATTGTGCTTTTCGTGCTTAGTCTTAGAGGTCGAGGTTTTGTGGTTTTGAATTTAAACTTCCAAAGGGCATCCTTTGCTTGAAACATTTTTGATTCAATACTTGTAGGCAATTATTCACCATAAGCATAGCAATATATAAAAACTCTCAGTCATACCGTTTGCTATAACTCGGACTATGATCGAGCGTGGCCCCATTTCGCTCTGGTTAGCCGCGTGAGGTAAAGTAATACGAGCAAGAAAATTGCGAGAACTTACAAACAAAAGTTGATTTCAACGCATAACAGGTAGAAATGTTAACGAGTTGCTTCGTGTTTTGTATAACTTATGCGTAATCTGAAATTGATGACCATCTGCTACCCCGTAAAGCTTACCGAAACACACAATAGGCTCATGCACAATCATCGCCCGAGTTATAGAACCTCCACCCCTCCCCCCCCCCCCTAAGTTACTTTATAAATTAATTGTTTATCATTTCCTATACTTTAAATTCACCGTTTTCATGACGTGATTTGATTCGTAAACCATTCATCAAGTTGTGTCTCATCCTTCTGTTCCTCCTTCGCATTTGCTTGAGGTTCTGCACTAACACTAATTGATGGCGTTGAAGTTTTCGAACTAACGCTTCGTTTTTGAAACGCTTTTACCGACAGTCTGTTGGGTTGTTCCTGATCTTCGTCATCACTCGATTCAGTTTCAACACTCGACGCTGAACTTACTGCGCCGAACGAGTACCCACGTCCTCTTTTCACGGCTTTCTCTTTCTTAAGGTTCAAAAACCAATCACGTATAGTTTGTATAGCTACTTCTTCTTCAATTGATCGTTCAAGTTCCTCACGAGTCAGCAACTCTTCAAGTTGTAAACTTCGAGATATATCATCAATTGATCGGTAAGCTAAAATCTCCAGTAAGTCGTGGAAAGACAGTTCACGTCCACCTCGAAATTTCTCAATCTCGAGACAAATATGTTTAAACAGAAATGTAGACGGATCCACCCCAAGTCTTCCTCGTAACAAACGTAGAACAAGTCTAGCTTGACGTACTGTTATAAATCCTTTACGATTTTGATCAACGAGATTCCAAGTCAACTGATATTGATATAGATCTTGATGACTCAAAGCTGCGTCCTCCTCACTCGAGTAGAACAAAGAGAAGTTCTCAATAATCACCGCAATGAGTAAATTTAATAAAACAAACGTTAAGATTACGTAGAATGATATAAAGTAACAAAGAGCTCCAATTTGAGTCCCACAATCAGATTTCCAGTAATCCTCGGATTTAGTTGCCTCAGTACAGTAAGGTTCTTGTATCCTACAATCTTGCATTACTTTATTCCAATCTTCTCCAGTTGTTATCCGAAATAACATTATCATCGCACTAATACTGTCTTCAAAGTTTGCAAGAGGGTTGATGGCGACACCATGCTTCACAGTACCAAACAGTATAACCCCAATCATTGCATAGGACATAATAATTAATAACAAGACAAATATAATATAGAAACTCTTTACTAAACTCATAGAGACTGTCATCATTAACATCTTCAATGTATCATGTTTACCAGATAGACTTAGGAACCGAAACAAGATTATCCCAACACCTAACCAAACCGTGCCGTTGTACATTCTGTCACGAGTATGGTTGTGAACGAAAGCAAAGTGAAGTATAATCCACAAAACACCAGCTAAAGTCAGAATAAAGTCAAAACGGTTGCGTTGACTTCTCCAATAACCCCTGAAAGTGTATGCAATAATTTTGAGAATACATTCAATTACAAATAGGATGGTCAATACCACGGAAATTAGCATCAAATACTTTGGAATGGGATCGACAATCCACGGAACAACTGCTAGGGTTGCACAGTTTAAAACAACCAAGATAACGTTGACTCGACCATAATGTGTAGATTGTAAGAAGTCATATAGTCGTGATCTAACAGGACTGTCATCGGGACGCAATGGGAGGTGAAGAGGCTGGGCGAGTCGAAGTCTCTTTCTTAAATCTTCCCACCGTCTTTGATCAACAGTAAGAAGTGCTGTTCCTTTGTTCTCATTAAAATTGTTAACTATAACACCGACAAAGAGCGCCAGCCCGATCATACATGCCAGTAAAACGTAGCCATGAATATAGAAGCCATATAACGTCCCTAGTTCCTTCTGTTCTTCAATAACATTTCTTATATCTAACCAACCCTCCAGCGAGAGTGCTTCAAACAGGGCTAACAATGCGTGAAAAATAGTGTCAAAGTTAAAACTTTTTGGATTGTGCCACACTCTTAAAGCCAAAATTTGGTTTTCATTCCCAGCTAAACCCTTCAATTCACGCGGCCCTTTCAACGTAGTGTAGAATACTCCATAGCACTTCTCTTCAGTTGTAACCGACTCGTCGTTACATTTCTTAAGTTTTTTAGAAAACATCTGTACACCATAGCTTGCAAAGATGAACATCAATGATAATTGTAGAGCTGCAACCTTTAGGATTTCTTTATAGCCACCAAACAATTCCTGAATAACTTGCCTCGTTTTCGGAATGAGGTTAATCACTCTAAGTGGTCTCAGGGCACGTAGGACAAGGAGCACGTGAGCTGCAGAGTAACGTGGGATGAACGTCGGTGATGAACATACATAAATAAAGCCAATAAGATAAATGGATATATCTATAGCATCACCATAACTTCGTATTACCGCATTGGGTGTGAACAACAGACCATCAGCAAGAACACGAATCAGCAACTCAAGACTCGTGGAAACAACAAAGAGATACTCAAAGAATTCAAGCACCGGAACATCAAATGTTCGATACTTCGGTTTCTCAAACATCATCGCGACGCATGATGAGAATGTGATAAGGATAATAACCCATTCCAAATAGGTTTGAGTTGATAAGACTCTCTTAATAAAGGCATCGTTAATCATGGGTCGTTTGGACTGCACCTCCCCATGATTCCCTGCGATCTCATACCGCGCATGAACAATTCTTTGTAACCACTGACGTAATAGACTGTCACGTGATACAAGGAAGAGCGGGAAATCAAAGTAAGGATGGTTTTCACGTAGGGATTCCTCATGCGCTGCTTTTACCCTTTGTGCTTGTTCACGTCGAGCTCGCAATTCTCTGATGTTCCAGTCTTCGTTGTTTCGTGCTGCACCTGTATTGTGAGGTAACGTTGCAGCGCCATGTCCACCTTGACTCTTCATTTGTCGTAATGCATTCATGTCCGCTCTTTCCGATGTTTTGCGCGCACCTTGTGTTAACTTCGCCGCGTTACGATTTATCTGTCGTGCTGTGTAGCCCAACAGATATGACTTAGCTGTATGCCGGCCTTGTGTTGCCGTGTGATCAGTAAGATTACGTCTTCGCGTCGAGTCTTGAATAAGTTGTGTTAGGCTGGTTCGTTTCTTTAACCTTAGTGTGTGGACATCGTCAGGAACAGGAGAACTAAGTAATTTAAATGGCATATCTTTTCTTTGTGTCATTAATGCATCTTCGTACACGCTAGGGTTTGCTGTAAAACGGGACAATCGCATTCGTGTATCATCCAAAAACTTTCTCATGAAACTTTGTCGAACTTTAGGAACAGGAAAGTCACCTGAGACTTTCCACGTTTCCACTAATCTTGGACTTTCTTTGAATTTCGCAAATATTTGCAGTCGCTTGGGTAGACTTTCATGAATATTCAAACTTTCTTCGCCTAACTTGCGTTGTTTCAATATTTTTGTCTCTTCCTTAATTTCCAAGTTATCAAGAATAACCGCAATAAAAACACTGCCCAGGATAAGCGATGCAAATAGGTTGTAGCTAGTAAAGTAAATACTGACAAGTGGAGCAATTAGTGACGAGGATGCGTACTTTACTGTGTCTAAAACTTCGACCCATCCTTCCTGGGTAATTATTTGGAACATAGAAGTGGATGACTTCAGATAGTCATCGAAAGGCCCTGGATCGTTACTACCGAAGTCCATGCCAGAAAACAACTGTAGACTTAGAGTTGACGCAAAAACCAACAGAAACAACGTGAATATAACGACCGCACCGATTTTAGTTCCTGTTCCAAATGCTTTATGTAAGAAGGCGTTGAGACTCGGCACAGCGATGATTAGACGTGTCACACGTAAAACATGAAAAGCTACTAAAATGTTAACATCCGCATATGCAACTGCCCCAATACACAGCGTGCTACCCACGGCCAAAAATAACTCGAAACGATAAACTGGGATTTTCCAGTAACTCTTTATGCCAACGCACCAAATTTTAAAGCAGCTTTCTATATCAAATATGATTGTAAACACCAGTTGTAGAATACGCCTATTATGCGGTTCTAAATTGACTTGAAGCAGAGCGTCTAATGCCAAAAGTGTCCAGATCATATACCGGAAGTATTTAGAGGTGAGGAACTGTCTAGCACGATTAAAAGCCTTTGTTTTTGTCCATTCTTCCTTAATAGCGACCAAATGCCAACCCGTGCCGTCGTCTTGTATAATCTCTGAAGATAAGCCGGTTACCCGGCGATTAGTGCGCCAGTTTTTTAAATATAACTGCGACCGCAAGTCAGCGAATGTTTCCGTAATTACAGCAATGAAAACACTCTTGACTAGCCAAGCCACAAAGAATATCAGTGATACAAAATAAACCGCACTAACATAACGATTCTGACTGTTCATTTGGGCGTACATTACAAGAACCCATCCCTCTTGTGTAGAACTTTCGTATACGGTCAAAACACTGTACCATATATTTTCAAAATAAGTTGTTTTTTGATTTTTAGAGGGCGGCTTTAGACAGACAAAATGTCCCTCCGGACATATTGTGCTACTCGTGTGGCTCTCATCATGTTGGCAGCGCTTTTCGGGCAAATTGAGATCTTTATAACTAACATTCTTAAACGGATCAGTACCGTTTTTCACGCAATAATAGCTCTCCTCTCCGAAAAGCTGAACGCCGATTAATGAGGCAAAAATCATGAAATATACTAAAAATATCGTAACGTTTCTGATTTGTTTACCAGAACGTCGCGAGACCTGATTTAATAGAGAGATGTTCATGAAGTATTTCATAACTCGTATAAGAATAAACGAGCGGGGTGCCCGTGCTATAACTTTTAAATATTCTGGGACATGTCCAGACAAAGACGGTCCCTCGATAACTTGTAACACAACGGACATCACAATAAATATCAACATCGCTAAGTTGAATAAATTGAAGCGATTCTTTAGGAATGCTCTCTCCCCTTTCCACAGGCCTAATATTTTCATATCCATGAGCGATTCAATAAGAAATAAAAATAAGACTAAAATATCAAGTGTTAAAGTGACATACCACAATTGTCTGTGTTTTTCAAACGTCTTCTTAGTATTCATACCGACTGAGATTGCACTCACCACGATTGATATTTGAATTAATCGTTTGAAATAAACACTTTTGACAAATTGAACACTCGGCAGTTCGTCATCATCGTGTTCGTCGTCCTCTGGACCGCTTGATTCAACAGCAGTATTTGTTGGGATTTTAGAATTAGAAACATCACTTGCCAAGTCACTGCCATCGCCCGTATCTGCCTCCATTTTGCTTTGTTTACTTGGCCAGAAGAGAGCATGTGCAGATGTTCTATGTTCATTTCCTGTGGCGACTTGGACCAGGTTATGTCTGGCGTTTAATCCTCATAAAATATACGTATATTGCCCTCGAAACATTCACCCATTACGCCATTTTACTGTCTATGCTTATAATATACACCATATTTCATTTCAAAACAAACGTTATACTGTAAAATATTTTTATTTAAAAAATTTTAAGGCCAACTGGGGGCTATCGGTGCAATGTAGTGGACTTATCTTGTATGTTCATTCAACAATTCAGAATGTTTAAGATATTGTATGCTATGAAGTGGAAAAATATTAGTAAATTTTATCTTTTAAACAGATTGTTGATAATACGAAATAAATTGAGTTGCAAGGTTTGTGAATTCGGAACAGATGGCCGAGCCGAATAATAGCATACAAAAGACCATACGGCTATACAATTCGGACTTCGGAGAGGGCCTCAATATATGCAAATGAATGAAATTATATCTACATATCATCTATCACCTGCTAATGGCTGTCATATTACATCATCACTTTGAAAGTTGAAACTAAACCAACTGCGTGGGCTCCTCGCAAAAGCGCGCGTTTTTCCGCGTCAAGCAAAGTACGTATATTTAACATTGGTGTTGTTTTCCTGTTAATTTTGTTCATATTTGAAAAGGAAAGGTTATTTTCTGGTCCTTGTGAGTGCCTACAGTATCTGGTTTAACATATGGGAGTATTAAACACCCAAGATCGCGTTAAAAAGGCTGAATTGTTGAACTCTGTCATTGATGAACAGGATCATACCGTTGAAACGTAAGCTATGCATGACTAATATGTTTACAGTAATGCAATAGCTTGGAAATTTTCCATTTTGGTTGAAATTTATTCTATTATCGTATTTCCTTATCAGTTATGCGCTATGAAAATATGTCAACTTATAAGTAGTTTCATTTTTTGGCATGCATACACTGATTTTGGTTTCAGACATTTTAATTATCATTTCAAATTTGAGCCAATGAACTGAATATTAATTTTTTGGTAGTCTACAATGATAGAAGTCAAAACCAAATACATTTATGGGGCAGTAACAAACTTACATCAATTTCATGGTCTGGTACATCTATAAGTACCATGTAGATATGTAGGCGTCCTAGCATCCTTTTTGTTGCCTGCTTTGTGTCCTTTCAAAATACAGCGTGTATATTTATCAATGTTGCTCCAAGATTCAGACCAGACCAAAAATGTTGTGTAGTACATTCATCCTGCTTTGAATTCATTGTGGCCTGGAGATATTTGGTTTACATCACAACACATAATGTGATGTTTTGTTTGGCTTCTGTCATTTTGGGTGGCAAATATTTAAAACTAATGAAGAACAAACCTTCCGTCAAATGCTGTCAATTAGCTGTCTAAGCAAGGCTGCAGTTGTTGCCCCTGTGTGAGAATTATGTCTCGATCAATTACATCAATGCCCATTGGGCATTATTCAGCTGTTCCTTGGGTTTGGCATTTGCTTCCTTCAGGTCGTCCCAGGGGTGGGGAATTTGTACAGGCGTTCAATATCCACTCTATAATATATAACATAGGCAAGCGCTAAAAAGTCGCAGGTTTGTTGCTTTTTCACTATGTAACCATATTTTAGTACACGATTATGGTGATGGTTTAGCAGAGTTCACACTGCATTGCACTACTGCATACTGCATTATAACACTGTTGACCAAGTGCATTATAATTCTGATTGAGACCTTGAGACCTTTTATCTTGTTAATAGTGAGTTTACGACTGACGACGCGGTGTGCAAAGACACTGCAAGAGGACTGATGAGTAGTTCGTTTGGGGTGTCTTCACTTTTTCCCGTGGTGTCTTATTGCACTACGAAACGCAATTTTTCCAATTCTACCTCGTGTTGACAACGTAGTATGTTTTAAGGTGAGTTTTCATATTTTTCTTTTTGGTTCTACGGCGTCTTCGCACACTGCGTCGTCAATCGTAAACTCGCTATTGTTCCCATGACTACACTTACTTTAATGTTGCTAACCTGTAATAACTATAATGTAGTTACAGATAGAAACACTCTACAGTAAAGGTCCCAACTCCCAACAGGCCAGGGTGACATATTTTCCGGTACCGTGTACATATATTTTATTTTATTTAATAACAATTTGTCACAATTTACACATGTTCAAACAAGCAAAACTGACACTAAATAACACACTTACAATGTAACATGGACGTGACTGGAGAAAGGAACAGGACTTGCATCCCAATTGACACCTTACCCCTAGATGCCCCTGTCAATTAGTACAAATATTTAAACTAACAACTATAAACTATATAATATACAGTTAAGTACTGAGCGATGGTAATTTAGCATTATATAATTTATGCAGAGTGGTTCTGAATATGGATATACTAGAGTCATTCTGGGATTTCAGTTCAGATGGAAGACTGTTCCACAGATTTGCCGACCTTATATAAAACAAATTCCTAAAGTAGTCCTATTTATGTTTTATCAGAAAGTTTAAATTGTTTTCATCGTAAATGCGTCGTGATTTATAGCCTGGATCATAGGTGCATAAATAGTTATTGACATCCATAGATATTACTGTAGAAGTCTTTATTTTTGTTACGTCTAGCTCTTTATTTAAATTTATGAGTGTAAATGTTATTTCAAAGGAATTATATATAAGAATACAAAGTCTCTCAACTTCGAATTCAAACTTCAGCTTCAAATTTCAAAATTTTCTCAGGGGAGCATGCATAGTTATGAGAGGTCCTTTTGCCACGGTCAGATCTTTCCCCTGGCCTGTTATTCCTATTGAATTAAGGCGTTGTCCAACAAAATCCTCATCAACGTAAAGATATGCTGGATTCCAAAAATTATGTGAAATTGATTTGTCAACTAGGATTGACCACACCAAGAGACCACACCCTTTTGTCGGCAAATGAGGTACTTACCCCGCCCCCCACTGCTTATACCTGTTTGCGACGGCCCTGCCAATTGTACATAGAGATCAAAGAGTAACAGCATGGTTAACAAGGTGATAACAATATATCTGCCTTCGCAGATACAAAAATGCGAACACAATTTTTTTCTTTAATCATTTATGATAAGAAATATGCTATTTCAGTGGTTCCTAGGTGAAACGGAAAAGAAATGGAAAACGAACGGCTTAGTCTTATTACAACGATAAGGCTTATGCATATTGTCCCGCCCCCTAACACACCTAACACACCTGCAAAGGAGAATAACGATCTAAAATCTAAGGGCGAATTAAATTCCGATTCTCTCGACGGCTTCATTGGAGTCGAACGTAAAAGGAAGAAATATAAAAGTTTTTTCCTATCCAGTATTGCTGAGGGGGTAAAAGAGAGTTATATACACTCGTACCTTGCGAAAAGAAAGCTTATCTCTACAAATGTATCGATCTTTCGAAGTAAACGTACAGGAACAATGTCAGCAAAATCCATATTCCTTCAGCCCTTAGTTCAACCGTGTTGGAAACATTTTTTTGGCCTAAGTTCGTATACTGCAAACCGTGGCAACAAAAGGAAAATAAGGAACAATCTGCTCTGCAAAACACATGAAGACCTATAAATGGAAAAAGCACTCACTCACTTATAGCATACATAATATTCCAACAAATCTCTGTCGAGGACGGGGAGGCAAAGAAATGCGAGGAGACTAGAGGAGTCAATTATAGTAACTTAAAAGCACTCTCGTATTCGATGTAAAAGTAATTATAATAACAATACCATTATACAATTCTTCCAATTTAAAGTTGACTTTTTCCTATCCTTACCAGATCTTTTGGTTGGCCAAATAGAAGATTTGGAAGTTGTTGTAAATCAGAATAACGCGGACATATGATGTTGTACGGAAGCAGCTAACTGAATCTATTCCAAACTCAGTGGTTGAAATAAAAAAAAACTCGCTGGTAAGAAGGATGGATCCCGGAAGTCAGATAAACGGGGTGGTGGTGTTTGCGCGTATATTAAATCTAACATTGGTTTTACAGTTCTACAGGAATTGCATAATCCTTCATTCAGAAGCGACATGGAAGCGACATGGTTATATCTTCGTCCACAGATTACCCCGAGGCTTTTCTTGTATTATAATTGGGGTAATCGGTACATACCACCCCGCAAGAAGATGATGCTCTTTGCATGGAATATTTGATTACATCATTGGACTCAGTTTTGGCCCGGTTTCCTAATGCAGGAATTATGTTGGTCGGTGATTTTAACCGTCTGGATTATCAATTCCTTTGTAATCATTCTAATCTACAACAAATCGTAAAGAATGCAATTCTTGATCTTATCTTTACAAATCTCTCGCGCTTTTACAGTATTCCCGAAATTTTGCCCCGACATCGGGTTAAGCGACCATAATTCCCTCACTACACGCCCCTCTACAATTACTAAAAAGGCTAGAGCTAAAAAGGTGTTAAGAAGAACTGTGAAACCAAGCTCGAAGACCAGTTTTGGAAGATGGGTTTCAAGTACAGATTGGTCCTTCCTGGAAATGCTGCCCAACTGTACTGAAAAACTAAATGCTTTTAATGAGCTGTTATGTTTCGCTATTGACAAGTTCTTCGCTTTGACAAGCTTACATAAAAAGCAACAACCCGGATAAACTCCTCACTCCTGAATTAAAGATCCTTATAGAACAACGCCAACAAGCAATATCTAAGGACCTAGCAACTTTCAAGAGATTAAGGAATAAGGTAAATAAACTTAACAATAGATTACGGAGTTAAACACTGCGATAATTCAGCGCTCTGATGGAAGTCTATTAATCTACTTGCTGGTCGCTCGACAAATACGATCGTATCAAGTATGATTGTGTCAGGAGAAGAAATTCGAGGAACCCAATTAGCAACTCATATTAACCAAAGTTTTCTCTCCACTACAAATTCCATGGCCCTTTTATCTGGGTTGGACTACATTTTCCATATCTTTATCCAACGAAATAATATAACGACAAATTTTGTAGACTACAAAATGGACATATAAGAACAAATTAGTTAATTCAGTAATAACGAAACAAATTTTAGAAAACAACCCAGTTAAATAAACAAGCATATAACAAATTCAAAGGCGTAATACGAAGAAATAACATTACAAACTCTTCAAAGAGTAAGAATTAAAGCTTTGAAGAAGTCTTTCGCCAGAGAAAAATAAAAAAAGTAATGATAGCAACAACAAAAAATAATTAATATGTCCCATGGCAAATTTATCTGAGTTTTATCTAAACGAAACAAATTTTAGACTAATACCAACGAAATACCATATAGTACGAAATAATTCAGCGTCGGCTTGCAGACATATAAGAAACGGATGAGGTTGCTTCGCATTATTGCCTAAAAGATATAAACAAAATCTTCAAAATTAGGAGAACCGAAAGCGTCAGGAGAGGGTAGTGAACAGATACAGACATTACATCAGCTTTTATGCAACGCTATAAAAGTCCACACGTGAAAAAACATAACCAAATGAAAATAAAGTAGTCAAACAACAATCATAACAAAATAAAACAATATGTAAAGATATAGACTGCGTGCAGGCTTCGGCCCGATTATAGGGTCGAAGGCCTGCGCACAGGCGTTACACTTATCAAAGCGCTATAAATGTCGTACAAGGTAAACTTGGCACCATTCAGCCTGATGCCATTCAGCCAGTATCAATGAGCGCCTCTCCTTCATCTAGCTCATTCTTTTCTCTTAAATACTTCTTATATACTTTCCTCTATATCCCCTCTTCCCTTCCCTTGTACGACATTTATAGCGCTTTGATAAGTGTAACGCCTGTGCACAGGCCTTCGACCCTATAATCGGGCCGAAGCCTGCACGCAGTCTATATCTTTACATATTAATTCTATTTTGTTATGATTGTTATGACTACTTTATTTTCATTGGTTAATATTTTGTTCACGTGACAGCTTTTATAGCGTTGCTATAAAAGCTGATGTAATGTGTTTATCTGTCTACTGATTTCTCCTGACGAAGGGCTTTAGCTCGAAACGTCGAGATTTTGTTTATATCTTTTAGGCACACGCGAAACAACCCTCAATTTGAAATACCATATATCTGCTCAAGATGTTTATAAGGAACTTTCAAGTCTAAAAAAGGGGAAAGCACCAGGTCCTGACAATATACCAAGCTGGATCTTAAAATATTTTGCTCTTGAGATTTCCTCACCAGTTGCTGAAATATTTAATTCATCTATTCGGGAGACTTTAGTTCCTGATCTTTGGAAAGAAGCTGAAGTGATCCCAATCCCGAAGAAAAATGTAATCAAAGAAGCTGAAAATGACTTACGACCCATTTCCCTTACCCCAATTCTTTCAAAGACCATGGAACATTTTGTAGCTAACTGGATTATGGCACAGATTAACCATCTCATTGATCGAAGACAATTCGGAGCCTTACGGGGATGATCCACAACTCATGCACTTGTGTCCCTTTTCCACCATCTCTACAGCCTTTCTGAGGAACCTGATAAATGTGTAAGAATTCTGTTATTGGACTTCAGTAAAGCATTCGATAGGATAAACCACCAGATCCTGATTACGAAAATGGAAGAAATGGAAATAGACCCAATCCTTATAGCATGGGTAAGAAACGTCCTTACTGGACGAAAGCAGCGAGTAAGAATAGGGAAATGTTTTTCTAGTTTGGAACCAGTAAATGGAGGTGTCCCTCAGGGAACAGTTTTGGGGCCTTTATTGTTCCTCATAATGATAAACGACCTGCTAACGAATTGTCATGATCGATGGAAATATGTCGATGACTCTACGCTATCAGAAACCCTCACCAGAGACCAACCATCTTCGTTACAATCTATTTTGGACGGTATTAACCAGTGATGCGGGGAAAACGATATGTTGTTGAATATTAAGAAATGTAAGGAACTTTTGGTTTGTTTTTGGAAAAATAAACCAAACGTACCTCCGCTAAAGCTCAATAATCATCCGATTGAAGTCGTGCAATCTGCAAAGTTACTTGGAGTAATTCTCAACGACCATTTGAAATGGAATGAACATGTTGGTCAAATTGTTAAAAAAGCATCGAAACGTCTATATATGTTGAGGCTCCTAAAACGTGCACGTGCTGATACCAAGACTCTCCTATCAGTTTACGTAACCTGTATAAGGCCAGTTGTGGAGTATGGTGCGCAAGTATGGCATTACAATCTTCCTAATTACTTATGCGTGGAACTTGAAAGGATCCAGTTGAGAGCCATGAGAATAATAGATTCATCTCTATCATACACCGACGTGTTGATAAAATATAATCTACCAACCTTAGCTACCAGAAGAAACCTACTGTGCATGTTTTACAACAGTCGGATATACTGTCTGAACTCGTTCAATATGAACACAACTTTAATTATGATCTGAGGTACCAAAATAAATTAATTCCTTATAGATGTAGAACAAACCGGTTTAAAAACTCGTACATCCCATCGTCGATTGGGATTTTTAACGAAAACTGTCAATTGTAAAAACTTCCTATTATAGATATTTAATGTTAGTGACACTTTTTATAGACATGATTATGACTTCTTAATAATCTTAATTAATTGTAAAAATAATTAGTCATACATAAATTCTAATCACCTGTAATATTAATTTAATTTCGACGTATTTCAACCTTTGGTTGCAATGTCAGAAACTTAATAAACACATTTACATTTACAAACCAGCGCTACTTAATTCTCGTGGCGCAAAGGGTACTATTATTTTAAAATGATTCCCATTGCAACTGCAAATTAAAACGTGTTGAACTGTGGTTAAAACCAGGGCGCTTATATATAGGGCGGTGCAAGGCGCTGTGTTTTGCAGCGCCCTGGGCGGTGCAACGAGCGCGCGCGCGCTGATCGACGTGTGATGCGGAAGTAGCCTGGGGCGAGTACGATTTTGGTGAAAATTGAAGAAAAAACAGAATTTGATGTCTAGTTCTTGCATTTACGGAATATTTACGTGTAATATCACTCTGAGTACGTAGTCAGTTTGAATTTAGAATTTAGAATTTATTATCGATAATGCGCGTGTGTTTGGTCACTTCGAATGGAGACAAAATGAGAATATCTTTTTTTCAATATGGTGCCCCCCTCTTAAAAACTCAGACATGTTGAATTTTCTTATCTCAAGTTTATATTTTAAAAAAATCGGAGTTGATTCCTAGGAGATATTATGGCTGAAATTGGACCCCTTTAAAGCTTCTTTTTAGGACGTTTAACCATAATTTTGTTTCTAAAAATAGAGCGAAGATGTTATAGTTTTGCTAGCCTGTGATTCTGTTGAAACCACTTTAATAATGTATTTACCAAACCGATCCTCTTTGTCGCTCAATTTATGAAAAATCCATTTTTTGCAAATATACTGAGCGCATTGTGATTGTTGGTTAAAAGTTTGCCCCCTCAGTAACATTTTTTAGGAGAGATAGGTGACAAGTACTTCTCTTAATTTTTGCTTAAATATAACATTTTGAGGTTGATTTCTTCGCGCTATCCTTTTTGCAATCTGGGATACGCTGTGGAAGCTAAATGTTTCTTCTATCGATCGCTAACAAAGGTCAATGTCAAATGTTTTTGACAACAAAACCCCAGTCCTTTGATTTGAATGCCATAAGCAAGTCATTAAAAAGTTTAATCAATCAGTTTGGCTAATATTTTATCAAAAACACAGCTATACACTGAACATTGTGTTCAATGTGGTCTACAGGAAAATATTTTGCATTAAAAACAATCGTTTTCAGCCTTGATATGTCCTAAGAATAGACTTCGATTTGGAACAAACTCTTAAAATATAAGCATGAAATATTAAGCCAATAAACTTCGACATACCCGCATTCTAAGGTGCTGTTATTATCATCGTTGTAAAAATATATTTTCGCCGCCATCGCCATGGAAATCGGGAAAGCCAAAGAGCTATCAGGGACAATATTCCATATTAAATCTCTCTCACAACGGTTTCTACACCAAAAATATATTGTATCCATAGGAATACAATATTTTACTTTTAAACTTGAATAATTTTCTTCTCATGAGTAAAGAAATGAGAAAAATCGCCAAATACTGTCAAAAAATGAAAATCTTTTTTGCTTGGATTTTCGCACGAAAACATGCTCGCCCCAGGCCACTGCCGCATTACACGTCGATCAACAAAAGATCACAGCCGTTCACAGCCGTTGAACCGCCCTACTGACCGCCCTATAT
This sequence comes from Trachythela sp. YZ-2020, assembly GCA_016169945.1. Taxonomy (NCBI): domain Eukaryota; kingdom Metazoa; phylum Cnidaria; class Anthozoa; order Malacalcyonacea; family Clavulariidae; genus Trachythela; species Trachythela sp. YZ-2020. The sequence goes on along the minus strand of JADLSH010000313.1, from coordinate 3,289,025 downwards.
ATAAGCGCCCTGGTTAGTGGTTAAAACCTTAGTTTCTACAGCTATTTATCATTGTATGTACCAAATTTCACAGGAATAGCTCAAAAACTGAGCGCGCAGCGGACGATTTTTCTGAAACAAGGTTCCATCATATGATGTAACCTTAATCAGGCATTATCACAATGATTTTTGCCACCCAAAATGGTGGATTACTAGGGTGACATAAGTTTCTCGAGTAATTGCAAGATCTGCTGGCGTCAGCACTGTTACCAAGGATTGAACCACGCACATACCATAGAGATTTTTCGTAATATATAAAATAATATTCTACAGTAAAGGATTAGATTCTGATTAGATTACAATTCAAAGTATTACATGCATGATTAATAAATTCGTAAACTATGACTTAAACAAATGATTAATTACAATACGCTGTACCTGAAGAGTTGATCTCTACGACTACGGCTGCAAACTCTCTGTTATCGTTCACTCGCAGTACTCTCATCACAAAACTCAGTTTAATGTTCCAATGTTATTAAAATGTCTTAACTATCTACGTCATTAAATATTACTATCTGTCAACACCTAAAATACTGAATCAAGTTAAATCAAGTTATAATCATATTAAATCAAGTTAAAATTACTAAAGTATAAAAGTTAAAGAATTTAACGTTCATGCAGACTGTCCGAAACAAGCACCATGACTGAAATGAAATCATCCTGCGCTGACTTTGCTGGCTTTGTCCTGGGCAGAACCCTCTATGTAACCATATACATTACTCATTGTTACCTACATCACTACAGGGCTTGACATCACCATTCCCGACAGTCTTTTTACTGACCTAGATCCACAATTGATAATACATCCACTGATCCACAATTGATAATATATCCACTGATCCACAATAGACAATTTGCATTATAGACTAATTTTTTATCTAGGCAAAAAAAGTATATTGCCGGAAAGAACATACTAAAATTAGTAAAATTTGGGCCGAAATGTGGTAGGAATTTCCGCACGTAATACAAAAGTATACAAAATTTGCAAACTTTACAAGGCTATATTTTCCGCATTTTACAACATTTCGCAACCAAACTTAGCAATTTTACTAATCTTATGTTCTTTGTAGCTGTTGTGATTGATTCCCTTCTCCTTGCCTAGAACAAAATTTAGTCTATAATGCAAATTGTCTATTGATAATATATCCATTCTACTACACACTTAGATATACTGCTGAAAATTCCCAATCTAGAGCCCAGTCAGTGATGTATATACTTGCAGATGTACATTTAACGTAATATTTATAAAATCAGATCAACAGTTGAAGTTGACATCGACGTAAGAAATGATCGACAAAGGCTGAAACACTCACAGACGTCTTTGAAAACGTCTCGAGCACCAAGACCTCAGTCATACATTAGGAACACTGGTAGAAGAGCAAAGGGATGTGCTAACTCAAGAAAATTTGAAAATGGTAATTATGTAGTATTTGTCAGTACTTTAGTTAAAAAAATAAAAGTGAAGCATGGTTGCATGTAGTAAATGCATATATGCATGCACATATGAGACTTTGCACACTGTTAATTTGAGGGTGTTAAAATAGCACCTGTATAGGTGCTAAATTGACACCAGGAGGTGGTGTTAAATATAAAGTGCTATTTTAGCACCGATTTGGGTGCCAATATAGCACCGTTAAGTTGGGTGTCAATTTTAAAGTGCTAATTCAGCACCCGAAATTTTTAACACCTTTTTTGGGCAATAAAATAGCACCTCTTTCATCAGCGAAAGTGCTAAATTTACACCCTTTATAGCGCTAAATATTGGGTGCTATTTTGACACCATCAAAAGTGTTAAACATAGGCCACTATAGAGGTGCTAAATTAACACGATTTTTAGGGTTAAATATATTATGGGTGTTTAAGTCAAATTACAGTTTCACAAAAAATCGCAAGAAAGCCCAAGTAACATATTTCTACGGAATATTGTTTTGATAAATCGCCATGTATAATATCTTGTGATACTACATGATTATAGACATTTTATATACACAAACTCCATGGTGTTTTGTGGTGTCGCATCTAGTTTGCTGCATACCTTTAAGAGAAACTTTACAGAGAACGTTATATTCCTAAAGCATAGAGTCTAAAATATGACACAAAAATCTGAAATGGTACAAAATACGAGCAGTGTTTTTTGGTTGGGAGTTGTCTCTCCTGAAAGAATTCATAGAAATGACATAAGCACGGAAAGACGGACTGGTGTCTAATTTCCTTACTACGCGCGCAAAGTTTTCTGGGATAGCGTCACTTTCATTTCAAATTTTAATTTGAAAAATTATGTTGGAAAATACAAGCAATATATTTGCTTTTTCTTCTCGAAATCCACAAGAATTTCAAGAGTTATAGCTCAGGAACGCTGGTATAATATTCAGGTAAGGATATTTCAATGTTTTTATGTAATATAAAGCAATTATAAAGGCAAAAATTTACGGATGTATTCATAAATATTTATGTTGCGTGCGTTGTGTCGCCGTAAGAAAATATTTGAATTTTAACGCGGCAAAAATTCCCTTGTACTTATCAATTTAGTTCAGAATCAAAACGATAATATAAACTACGGCCTACTTAACAATTATATTAATCTATACCATAGAAACTCTGACATTAGAGTAGACTTAAAAGTTATGAATGTTTTTATATATGAATTATGTGATTGTTTCATAAGTTGAGCATTGTTTCAATGAATCAATATATAGTCTATTAGTACCCTGAGAAAATGTCTTGACAATTTTAAATAATGTGCAACTTCCATAATATTATAATTGTTATTTAATGAGGTATATTTAAAATGCTTCAATAAAACCTACAGGTCATTGAGGTCAATGTAAATGCATGTAGCTGAGTGGATACATGAAATTTTTGAATTTTTGGAATTACCCTGAGAGATGAGAAATATTCCGAGGGCAAAGCCTGAGGGATATTTCATCCCGAAGGGTAATTTTTTGGGAATACCTTGAGTGAAAGGTCTATAAATGATATATTATACCGAACCTTGTATGACTTTACTTGTACTAGATACTAGAAAACAGGCGATGAAATTAGATGACGGCCTCTGTACGAGCGGGGTATTAAAAACTCAAATTCCCAGCTCAAGCGTGGTATTCGACTCGAATACCATGCCCCGGGGAAACGACTCAGGGTACAGGTATTCACTGAAAAATACCACGGTCATGTGGTACAAGCCTAGTTCTCTGATTGGACAAACTTATTGTGAGGTATAATATTATAATATATAATAACTTTCCCTCCATGCTTTTCGGCACAAACCAACAATATATGATGCCCATATTTGGGGGGGTGGCTTACTGACCACTGCTCTCGATGATTTTTGTGGACTCTTCCTAACTCAGCTATACCCTGCTTGTTCCTCCAAAGTGTGCTGCCCAGGAGAGCAGGGTGAAGAAAGCATTTACGTAGACCTGTGCATCATGCCTAAGGGAGTTTTGGAATCTCAGGAGGCTAACTGTACATAAGCAATAGCTAATTGTATTCTAATTATAACCTGTGTGCTCTATAGTAACACTGGACCACTTCTAGTGGGGTCACTAGGGGTGTATTTTGATATGGAACTCACTGCAAGAATATTTATTATTGTGTGAGAATTGATTATTTTTTATAGTCTGTGATCTCGTCAAATAGTAGTTAAGTCAGCTATGTCCTGCCTAATGAAAGAGAATATCATAATTATGTATTATTAGCAGACACCTGTTTAATTGCATTCATTAGAATGATGCAAATATTTTAAGTTAATCTGAATTTTGTATTTACTTATGTGCCTTACTTTCAATGTATTTTATAGATAACCTAATTATATGTGATTGTGAAGCTGGAAAAATATTGATATTTATGTATGGTTCACCTTGGCATCACGACTAAAGTAATAGAGCAACTTTGTATCGCTGAGGAAGATAACGCAAGGAGTTAATGGTCTGCGTGAAGTTGTGTGTGTTTGATATTGGCCATACTGACTGGAGCAAAAGAATAGAGGTATTCTGATCTCAGAAAATGTGGAGTTGCAGTCTTTTGGCATGTCTATAGACTATGGGGAAATTAGTGTAGTAATCATCAGACTCTATAACTGTTGAGTTTATCTAATAACAAATTTGTAACCCATTAAACCACAATGATTATCAGGGATTTATAGAAGCACCTTTCTGCTACCCGTAAATTGTTGTAAATAATTCATTTTCTTCATCTGAAAAACGGCAGTAGAATAAAGTGCTTGTATAAATTCCTGATTGTGCATCTTATATTGCAAGTTTACTCTGTCTAATGCCAGACAACTTCACCTGCTAAGGAAAATTGTTAGTTGTTAATGGGTTAACTTAAGCATTGGAGTGACATAGAATAACTCTTCTGACATTCTCCTAGCATAGTACTAGAATTGCTTGGCATTGCCCAGGGTAAAATAATAGATGTACCTGGTTTCAATAGGTAATTGGTGAGAACATTGCATGAGCATGGCAAGATTTGCCTAAATTTATTACCATTTTAATGTTCAGCTGCAAAATAATTTTGGAATCAGCAAATATATTATTAATTCAATTAAAGGATGTTCATATATTTTCAGACTGTGTTGTCTCTTTGTTAAAAAGTGGAGTATATATTTTGGATTTGCTTTGTAGCAATGAGCAAGTTTTTGTTCACACTAGTGCTAAAATAGCACCTAAATCAGGTGCTATTTTGATGAGAATATTCGGATGTTAAAACAACTCCTAAATCAGTGCTATTTTAACACTACAAAAGGTGTTGTTTTAGCACCGTAACTAGTGTTAAATCAACACCATCAACAGCGGTGTTAAAATAGCACCCAAAAAAGGTGTCATTTTTTACCTAATTTTTTAGCACCACTTTTTGGTGTTAAATTGACACCCCAAAATTAACAGTGCATAGATTTTGCCATGGTTGTATAAAGGTACGTTCACACGTTGCGATTTGTCGGGCCGATTTCAGATGCACGTTAATGATATTTGAAAAATACGCAGCAAACAGCATCTGACAACATCAACAACTGAAAATATTCGTCATTAACATTCAGATAAACCTAAAATCGGGCCGACAAATTGCAGCGTGTGAACGTACCTTAATACAAAAAAACACATAATCACTATAAATTTTGCCCCCAAACCTGTGAAATTTACTAAAAGTTATTGTTTCAAGTTTTGACAATTTTTCCAAATATTTTCTGCTTGCTGTTTTGAATGTATAATAAAACAAATAATTATAGGATTTGGCTTAGGAGTGATATCAAGAATCATCTCCGCTTTCGGCTTCAGAAGTTAACAATCAACCTCTTGAACCTTTCTGAACAATTCTTGATATCATGCTCAGCCTCATATAGAATAATTGTTTTTAGTATAAACTTAGTAATAGACATTATAGACTATCACTTTTCCTGCGTTCTGATTGGCTACGCTACTCGTAGACTATTAGTGATAGTCTACTAGTAGCAAAATTCAAAACAATGGCGTGAAAATTCACGTTTAAAATTAATATTAATACTTTTGTTTACTTTTGTATTGTGTTCCCTAGTTCTCAATAAATGCTATAGTTTATACTAAAACAATTAGACAACTCGGCCTCGTTGGCTATGAGCGAATAGTCAACTCGGCTTCGCCTCGTTGACTATTCGCTCATAGCCAACTCGGCCTCGTTGTCTAATTGTTAAATAGAACAATTTGTCTGAAATTTTGAACGAAAAAGGCTAACTGTGTTATAAGCCTACATGGTTATAAGTGAATAAAGTGAATTGATGTGAGTTCTTAACAGTCTGATTATTCCAAGTATGAACCTTAAAAGGCCAAAAGATGGACGATAATTTCATTGAAATTTGCCATCTTCGTTTTTGTTTTTGAATGCAAAGTTACGTATTAAAGACAATCCCTTGCCTTCCCCTTGGCTATCAAATTTAACTCTATTCTTATAAAATATGTGTATACAAAATAAGAAAATGAGCAAATGAACGCTACATGTACAGTAAATAACACGTGTCAAGTAGTTCTCATATACTGTAAGAAGCAATTTTGATTTATGCCACCTTTATTTTAGCTGTCTTCCTCTCCCACCTGATCGAAACGGAGGAGTTTTCTGATTTAAGCATAGCAGACTTTATGGTGAAATCAGCATCAGCTTTTGAAAAATTATTTGAGGATCAGTCCCAAATGAATGTACGTTATGGAGGTGAATTTGTTTATAACTTTTTGATTTGGTGATTTTGACACAAGGGAGTCGCATTTGGCATTTTTCATTAAGCCTATGTAATTATTACGGGTGGCAGGTGAGAAAAGCGTGCTGGCCCTTATCCCTGGGCCTCATACTATACATCTAGGGCAGGGGTATTACCATATAACTACTGTACCCTGCTTAGACTTGATGTGTTTGAAAACTCATGTAAGAAAAGTTGTGGTTGGTTCTCTTCGGTTGGTGCTTCGTGGGTTTTTCTCTGGGTCCTCCAGTTTTTTCCCTCATCAAAGAATAACCCTTTCATCTTAGCTATGCAGCCTATGCCCCATGATATGGGTTGTAATCCTTCGACAGGATCAAGTTTGAGCCGCGTCCCTTGCAATTCAGCACTGTCCTGCAGTTAAGGATGGTTAGCAACTCTACCTTTCTGTTAAATTCATTCATGCAAGATGGCAAAGCAATGGATGAGTTAAGAACAATTACTTACATTGTTGAAGATCTGCAAAAGATGTGTGAGATTAAAGGATTACCGAATGGTTTTCCGTGCAGGATTGCGGATCCTAACACGCGGGATGCTGCGAGACTTTCTGAAAGCGTTTTTAGCCTTCAGAAAGTCGAGCAACATCCCAAGTGTTAGGATCACACAATCCTGCACGGAAAACCATTTGGTAATTATTTTATAAAATAGCAACAAAGAAACAACGGACATTTTAAAAACCCCGCGAAGAGCTTAAAATTTTCCGTGCATGACCAATTACAGCTCGCGTAGTAAACATGTTATTTTATAATAATTCTTAATGCTAAATTTCAGAGCGTTCTGTCAAACTGTTTACCGATCTAGGATGGCTTCCGATTCATGACGTCATAAACAGTAGAAAGCTATGCATGCTATACATAAAATACATAAAATAGCTTAGGCATTGCCTTGATTATTTTAGTTCATACATGCATATGCTATATTAAAGACTGTCAAAGTTATAGAACAAGAGCATCAAACAAGAAGAATATAGTAATGCCTTCTTATAAGAAAGTCTCCGGTTCTAGGATGTTTCGTGTTAGTGATATTCGCCTTTGAAACAACTTTGAGACCTCAAACCCGAACCAATTCCGGAACGAAGTAGAGGAGAAATTTGTTAGAACAGAATGGTGTCAATATGTCTTATTTTAACAGAGGTGGAGTGAGTTTGTAAACCTTAAAGGTGAAGACCAGGACAGATATCTGTGTGAGTTATCTCAAGTTGATTCTTCTGAAACTCCAATTGCAAACCGAAGTACTGGAACTAATTCAGGTATCAGCTCATCAATGTTCAAAAATTCGAGTTCTACTTTACAGATGCAGCCAGTATTACCCGCATGATTTTAATTAGTCACTTTAATTTATATACCAAGTGGCTAGTTGAAATAGACAATTTCTGCAGAATTACTGGAGCGTACCATGTTAGTAAACACGCATAGCTTTGCTTCATTGTTTTGTTCCTTTCGATTTCTCTATTCAGTTTTACGCAGTGTTTAAAGTTGTTTTCAAAAGTACGAAGTCGAGAGCTCGAGCCTAAGGCTTAAGCGTACCATGTAATGTACGCTCCAGTAAAATACTAGAAATGCACAGTATATACAGTATGGTTGAGCAAATGAAGGTTTAATAAATGTATCCTTATTATTAAATGACAAAGAAATTATTGGAAATAATAGCAAAAAGCAAAAACACACTAAAAGAGCAAAGAAAACGCTGTCAAAATATCCGTGAAAGTATTGAATGTGGGGAAACGTACACATGGAAAACCTTATATTTAACCTTTTAATTGGCAATACGTTTTGATAACGAAGAAAATTAAACAATTATAACTGTTATTTGATTTGTATTTAGACGTTTGCCAAACGTTTGCGCTGAAAGCCACAAACGCAGAAGCCCTGGGGCGATTCCCCAGATAGCTACACAACCTAGATCCAGGCCGTTTTTTGCCATGGTTTTGTTGAAATATGGTTGAAAAAGCCGTCAAAATATCAAGAGCAACGCATTGTTTGACAGCTATTATATGTTATTAGCCTTATTATAGACGACTTCGTTTTAATATGTTATCTATTGTGTTATGTATTTTGTAAATTGTTTTAATGTCAGTCCGAAATATGTGCTTGGACCAACCTCGTACCCAGGGCTTCTACGCTTAGAGCCACAAGCGCAGCAGCCCTGGGTACGAGGTTGGTGCTTGGACCGGCTTTGTTTTGCTTAGACACCGACGAAAATTGACTCGGAGATATTTTGTGTAGAAAATATATCTTAAATTACAAATAATACATCGGAAGAACACTTGTAGAAATGCAGATACTAAATTTGTTGAAAAAATATCGTGTAAATTTTTGAAATTTGTCAGATAACTACAAAATTCTGAAAATGTACTAGCTAGCAAGTTTGTCAATAAGTTGTAACAATATAAGAAAAGCTATATTGGGAAAGCTCTATTCAAAGAAAACCAGCACATACCCTCGACCTCATAACTGTATTCCTTCGTTGGTCATTTCTTTGTCATTAATATATATCTTTAATCAATTTATAAGTTGTTGCTAATCAGTGCATGAAAGTCCTCTTATGGTTTTACTTTCATTATTTTAGATCTTCAAATTGCCGCATCAAAGAGATTTCAAAATGTCGATAATAAAATTAAATCAACTTTGAAAGGCAGAAACATATCAATGGTAAACTTCGTTACATTGACTGCATGTTGTCATATACTTGGAGTGTATTTTATCAAATCTTTAATCATAAACGTTCAACTCCGTCGATACTTCAAATCTGCTTTAGGATCTGTTTTGAATGTTTGGGCTGTTTGACATACACACAATAATAAGGCGTCTAGGTCAAAATAGCCGTAGGAACCATCGTGCCTTTATTTTATAATAAAAGTGCCCTTGTGAAGTTAATAATTTCCCCCTTTTTATAGAAAAGAAATAAAGGTATATAAATGTGCCCTATTCTAGCTTTAAGTAAGTAGATTTTTAAAACTTACTTGAATTAAACGTCTGTAAGTGGCAAACAAACGTTTACATTATTTTAGTCTGGTTTGAAGTATTTTGAAGAAGAAATGTTGTCTGTCTTTGAAGACATGAATGAAGCTGTCCTCATTTCTCTTATCCCATCAAGGTAAAATCATGGCTAATTAACTATTGTTGATGATGTCACCAGATGACCTTTGACCGTATTTTTCAAATATCATTAACGTGCATCTGAAATCGGCCCGACAAATCGCAACGTGTGAACGTACCTTTACCCAGCCATGCATGATGCTATATTTGAGTATACTTGATCCATGTGTGTATCTCAAACTCGTTTGTTATTCTATATTATGATCTAGAGTTATTTTATGGTTCACATTGACATGTTTTCCTTCGGTATAAATTGATCCCGTTTTCACACAACGTGCGGCGTGGTTGTTAGCCTACGTCATAGAGCCTAACAAGGATCTAGTTAGGGTCTATGTTCTACCTTGTGAAAATGTGCCGCGATACTCATGCGCAGTTAGAGCGTTTTCCTGTTCAGCGTTGGCGTTATTTATTTCCCGTTGGTATCGTGTAATCGTAAGGTTTCTATTTCTTGAAATGACCGCCGCTGGTTCAGGGATGGATCCAGCTTGATTTGATAGGGGGGGTGCTAAGCGGGCTTTGGTCATGAAGCAGGGCGTGGTCGGAGACAGAGGAAGGGTGAATCACCACTGAGGACCCCCTACAGTGTCAAGGGGGTTATCTTGTCAGAAATTTTTTGAAAAATAAGATGGCCTAGATGGTCAAAAAGGCCCATAAATGGCCCAATATTATATTTTTGTTTGATAAATGCCCTGTCAAATCCAAAATTTGGATTTGATATGGGAATTGGCACCCCTCCTGCACCCCCCAGCCAAGGCGCACCCCCCTGCACCCCCCCAGTAAATCCATCCCTGCGCTGGTTTATATTACTTACTATTTAATATTTTTCATCTTTTAATTGCAGTATGGATAGATTATTGATTCATGGAATTTGTCAATACATGAACTTAACTTCACAAAGTAAGTATATATATATTACAAATATACAGCTGTAAAATATACATGCATGCGCCCTGGGTTCCAGAGGTCTCTAAATTGGCCAATAAGTGATTTCTGTCAATCTTTTTTTGAAAGGTGACCCAAGACACGTGATTCAAGTAGAAAATTTGTGGAACCAGTTTCATCCACCGGTTATGTTATTGTCACAATATTTGGAACGCATTAAATGACGAACGTATTTGAAAATTGTATAGTTAATCAAATTATATCAATATTTTAGCAATTGTAGTTAACAAATTTTGAATCTGTAAAATACTGCATGGAGGCGTTTTTAATGCCATCTTATGTGTAACATAACAATTAAATTTATTGTGCAAATCTTATCTTGGCTGTTTAGATGTAATTCATGGTAGCCAACCAAATTGCTCAATTTTAGTCAAGTGGTGATCACTTTAAGTAATGTCTGGTTTGGTTGAATTAGATGTCATTTCAAAACCTCCAATTCGGACTGGACGGGATATTAAGTCCTCGCAGTTAGCTATAACAGTTCTAAAATCCGTCTTTCTTAATAAAGAACGTTGATCACTTTATGATTATGATTACCATTAGTCCATTACTATATTACACCAGTATTATATAAACGAAAACACCAAATAGATTTGCATCGGAGCCCCTTGCCTACAAGATAACAGTGTGGAATTGTCGAAAAAGATAGCCACCACAAAATTTTAAAATTTCCACAATCAGTTATATTTAATTTTTTACATGGCACACTTTACACATGTTTTATATACAATTATTCACATTAAAGAACATTAACTTGAGATACTAGACAATTACTATGTTTAATACATTTTTACAAATCACGAGGTACATCAAACCACCCCCAAATTTACAAGATCTTTCCCAACTAGCATATTAAATGATGATTTAAAAATCTGGGCAAAAGTTATTTAAAGAGCGTTCAGTGCTATATTTTTGTATTTCTCTAATGCTTATTTATTTAAAAACAGTAGAAAATATCTGAATATATAATATTGTGGGTGAAATTAACTTGAATATTCAATTATCCCACATTTGTTACTGTGGAATATATTGATGCATGAGCAATATACATCGTATTATATTAAATTTAAATCCAAACATAGTCAATGAAGATATGGTCTGCATGGAAACTAGGCCAAAGTCCTAGTTCTATCTGCTTATGCGAACTTGTGCATAGTGAAGACAATGAATTATTTTCCAATGTAGCAATCATCTAATGGCATCATCTGGTCAAATCCCACAACAGTGTTGCTGAAATATTAGTAAGCAAATTTAAACTATTTGTGATAAATTCGTCTCAAAATAAAAACGCTTAGCTCATCATGCACACTTTGACGTTTGCCGAGTTTCCAGACTTTATGTGGGTTGACTATGATCCGAATCAATACTCCCAAATGGATTTAGTATAGTTGGAATTCCAGTCACGTGAAAACACATCTTCCAGTTGACTCTGGATGGTATCTGAGTACAGCTGTTTCTGTGAGTCTGGCGATGTTTGGTTGATGATATAACCAATACCACCAGTACTCACGAAGTAATCTGCTGACCAGTTAGATGTTCCGATATACGCCGCGTTATCAGTGACCATGTATTTAGTGTGTTGAACACGAGAGTAAGGAATCTTCGCCTGACTTCCACTTGCTGGAACCTTGAACAATCTCTGAAATACAAGTATATGTATCGTATTTAACTGTATCTGAAACGATAGAGTTAAACGACTGTCTATGTCATTTAAATTGTTTATGCAATGAAAATTTCGATATCGGAATTCTTGCATTATATGAAAATTTCATCTTTCCTTTCATTTCAATTAGCGGGGTAGCGAATTATAGCATTTACAGATTGAAGAGCGCACTGTGTCACACTGCATACGTCATAATCTACTTTGGGTAGATGCGATGCGTTAAATAAATCGATACAATGATATCACGACACGACGATTTGTAGGATATAAGGTGCCGAAATGCGAAATCGATGTTGTAGGTTTTCGGTTGCTAGATTCGCGCATTCGAGATTCTTGAATGTCTATAAATTGATGCGGTTTGGATTGTCGTTTATCTTGGTATATTGTAGATCAAAACTAACTATAGTAAACTCAGTAGAAACTACTGTAAGCATACCATGCAAATTAATACTAATATACTTGATACTAAATTAGTAAATAGACATGGGATCAAGTGTAGTATACGACCCCTAATAAGCTCCTGTCTTGTGATATTTTGTTGTTTCAGGCCATTAACTATGATCAGGCAAACACTTCGAGATGTCACACTGCATACGTCACAAGGCCGGAAGTGAATATGTTATTATGTTTTCTTGGTACCAGTCTTTCGACAAGATAAGATTCAAAATAGCTGTATTTATCGCCAATCTCGTTCCCAGAGTATGCCCGTTCGCAGGTTAGAATTGTATTTATCGCAATCTCGTTCCCCGAGCCTGCGATCCGTTTGGCCAACAGCCAGCATCCCAAAGGATCGGGGGACGAGATTGTATTTATCGTAGTTTTTAGGCTGTTTTAAATAATTTTACAGCGCTTTTATTGACAAAAATATTTTTAGCAAGTCAAGGGATTATAAATCAAACTCTTTTGCTTAAAAGGATCATGCTCGTGGGACCCAAATCATCGTTTCGCTCCGGAAAATGTCCTATCCTGCCTCTTGTACAAAGACGAACTCAACCCGGGATGAAATTATTCCGTCCCGGAATGGATATATGACAAAAAGGTCCCGTTGGAGGCAGAATCTCAGTTGTTGAAACTGAAACCCTGCCTTGGCGGGACGAAAAATGTCCGGCTTCCAAATAAATGGAACGCGATAAATATGAGAGAAATTTATGCATGCCGCAAGGCATATTTTAACATATAGACTGGGCCAAATGGCCCACCAGGCCCTACAAGTGGCCCACCACTGACAGACAATTGGCCCACAACTGCTAATTGGCCCACCACTGCGTAATCAATACTCAGGGCTGAGGGTCTTAATCTTAGTTTTGGCCCACCACTGTAAATTCCTTAAAATATGCCTTGGCATGCCGGGATCCCGATCATCGTCAAATCATCATGCTATCATGCCTGTGTTTAATGGGGAAAATCACCATGCTAGTCATAGCACGCTTAATTAAGAAAGAACAAGAATTTAAACAAATTATACATACCACTTCAACATCGACATGGCTCACATCATTCAAAACGGCCAAAGATTTCAAGAACGGGATCATTGCAGGTTTGGTATGAACCCAGTCACTGGCCATCAAGTGAACATCAACACCTCGGTCAAATGCAGCTGCTCGTAAAGCATCATCAATTACAGCCCAATATCTAAATATCAGAGAAAGTAAGGACATCATTTGGCGTTTTTATTAATTTCTGGTTTGCAATCGACGCTACCTTGGTCGATTATTAAACAGTCATAATTATGTATATATTCTTCATTGCTGGTAATGTATCGAGCCAGAGGACGTATTAAAAACTATCCATAAAACGGCAAGCTGTTTTTAAAACAATAGAAAGTTAACTCTTCTATTTCACTGTTAAAATCAATCAAGATGGTGCCCAATGAGACGTAGTGACGTCACGTTTTTAAAGTGCTGTAAATAAAATACTTGAACCAAAATAACATTTTCGTTGCACATAACAGACAAATTTTAATAAAAGACAAAAACTGGGAATAGTGATTAAAATTGAATGAAATTCATAACTTTTCATGGCTAAACGTGGAAAAAATTCACGTGATGCTTATAAATTGATCTATACTTCCTCATTCCTATAAAGAAAGTGTTTGTGGTAATTTGAATGGTATTTTAACACGACACAAATAGCTTTGTGATCTGGCTTTTTACACTAGCTGACCAAAAAGCACCAAGATTCACGGTCCTGTTGACTGTTGGCGAAGATATATTAAGTTTACTGTACTTACTTTTCTGGCCAGGTGTATAAAAATGTTGGTGAATAATCCATGACTGAGATATGAATAAATTTCTGTGCTTTATGTATAACATCAAGAATTGAATCAATATCCGTTGTTCTACCATCAGTGCATAATGGAGGTGGGGATGACGATAGATAAACGTTGCCTTTATTACCATTGATCATCAGTGGCATTGGAGAATCTGAAATAAGAACAAAAGAAATATTGCTTATACATATACAACGACTCAAAGAGCTTTGCAAATACGATTGTGGGACGATGTAGGCTGACACAGCCAGGAATGATAGCATTGCCTGCTGTCCTCAACATCGTAGGAATAGGAACGTGTGGTGCTGAAATGGAATCAAATCACTTGCTGGAAAATTAATTTCTGAATGTAACAACTGAGAATATATCCCAAGGTCTCTGATTTACATGCACACTGACCACTGAGCTATTGGGATGTCCGATTGAGAAATTCAGAAATATTATAGTCACACACTCAACGCGAGATATTCAATCCACATCGGGCTTTCCAATACGATGTAACTGGAGCCAGGGCCACCCAGGAATGATATTTCTTGTTGTACTTAGCAATGTAGGTATAGTTGAATTTGTAGTGTACAAATGAAGTCAAACCAATTGCTGAAAAATTGACGTCTCGATGGTCAAAGCGCTGATACCGTACGACAGAGTACGTTAAACTAGAGACCTTGGGTTCGATTGCCGGTTGGGACATTCATAAATTAAATTTTCAGCAATTTGATTCCACCTCTGATTTCGGCACCATCAGCTAATGAGACAAGAATATTATTTAATGAAGCACGGTGCATTTGCCTTCATTCGGCATACACTCATTCTGATAATAAACGTCAAAGATGTTACCTTTATTATAATTAGTATCTATACTATGTGGCCAGTGGTCTGGGATTTGGGAATTTGGTTCTGCTAACATCCAGTAAATGTCGAAAATTTTTGACATGTCAGTTGCTAGGCAACTACAGTTTGACGTCAGCAGGCCAAGTTCTTTAACCTGAAAATACAACAGAACAAGTGAAATGAAATGAATTATAACATTTCTAGATTATATTTGATCGAGGCAATAGCTGATGGACAGAAGTTGCGTCTTGTAGTTAATATCCACTGATCTCATTTAATGTAATGATTAATTAAGTGAAGCAGATATTACAGAAGAAATATCGTATTGCCTATTGTGTTCCTGCTTTGATACAAGCAGGCATAAAAGTAAACTACAGCAAGTTGATAAATTTGAAACCTGTGTGAGTGATCTCCAATCCATGTTCGCACTACCGAGATAGAAATGCATATTATCAACCAACCACATCTTACTGTGTATAATACCGGCTCCTATCAATCTTTCCAGGTCTAAAGTACGGACTTCAGCAAGCCCCATGTCTTCTAAGATTTTTGTATCTGTATTAGGTTGTGATTTTGTATCAACCTGGTGCACAATCTTGATGTCGACACCTGAAAATCAGAAATGGTTATACAGTAAAAATCTGCATAAAAGTCTTAAAAGAACTAGTGGATTAAGAACCGCATGCCTGATATTTTAAAAATTGAACTTGGGATGCACAGGCTGACCAATAGACTGGTTCTTAAACGGGTTAGGAGAGTCATAGTTAGGATCACAGAGGTTAGGATTAACCGTAACATAACGATATAACCCATTAGCGGTCAGGGTCAGGGTTAGGTTAGGATTAGAGGTGAGGGTCAGGGTTAGGTTAGGATTAGCGGTGAGGGTCAGGGTTAGGTTAGGATTAGAGGTGAGGGTCAGGGTTAGTCTGACATTAATCTGATATTAATAATGGTATTACCCTTACTCTATGGTATTACTCTCGGTTTCAGTTTGACTACAACGTCCGAATTTGTGACATCAAACCGTTTGCTTTATATCGCAGCTTTACTTTCCCCTGATATCCAAACGTTTACAATTTTCTCTCGAATATTTTGATCTAAAGGACGGCCTTGTTTACTTAAATACTGTACTTTTGTTCTAATGTCAATTCGTAATTCGGAACGACATTGGAACCTAGTTTTGAACTTAGCAACCTAATTTCGAACTTAGGTTGCAAATTTGGAACATTTGTTGTGTAATTTCATTGGAAGTTGGCTAATTAGTAAACAACGTTACGTAATTTTGAACTAATATTAGAATCGCGTTTTGAAAAGCAAACTGAAACCGAGAGTAATGTTGTTTGACTTTGGTTAAAATATGCTTTGGTCAAAGTGTTATAAACTGACAGACTGGTATAAATTTCTTTCAAAGAACTGCGATTTTAATTCAAAAGTCTTCACGTCAAAGACTCAAAGTTTGATGTGCCCTCAGAAATTTATATAAATGTCAAATAATTCAAATTTATGCTTTGGTCAAAGTGTATAAACTGACAGACTGGTATAAATTTATTTCAAAGAACTGCGATTTTAATTCAAAAGTCTTCACGTCAAAGACTCAAAGTTTCATGTGCCCTTTATACAAATAATTCAAATTTATTCAAATTTATACAATAGTTCTTGGAAACGAGAACTGAATACTAGGAATTAAAACGAAAGCGAAACAACGTACAGGGTTGCGGTATGGTTTACGAAAGAAGTTTTATATACTCTTATACTCGCAATCATCTTGCCATTAAGATGTTTATATGTATTTTCATCGATCCTCTTCTCCAATAAACACTTCAAGGTATATTTTGTAAAATTGTTTTCGCTTTCAGTATTAACAATCAATCACGCTTTGCCTTTTTAGTCTTTTTAGCTGTTTTATTAGCTATATGTATCAACCCGCAGTAAGATTAGATTTTGATTACACTGTCAGCAATTTAGTTACTCAGGCAAGTTAACTTTATAGAATTACAGTAAAACCCTTTGGAATACTCACAGCGTATACACACTGGTCATTTTTAATATAACGGTGAACTGATGTCACGCGAAAGACGTGACACTCGTACTTTGATAATTATTTTTTTTCAATTTCATTCGTTATGTTATATGAAAATAGAAAACAGATTTGAAGACCAAAAGCTGAGTGACATTTTATTTGGTATGCCAAATCAACTGCATGCCGACTACAAATTCTTAGCCAAAATTTGACCACTTCATTTCTTTGACTTAGTAACAAGATGCTGCATATTTGTATCTAAGACTTTAGGCATTTAGAATATATACAGAATGTTGAAGAGTTTCATAGAACCTTCCAACATTCTTCAACATTCTGTTTTTCAACATTCTGTTCAAATATCCAGCAAGATGCCCAAAATTTAGAATATTCAGGATATATTAATAATGGTATTCTAAGCAAATTTTGTTGAACACACAATTTCAGACAGAGCGATGTTACCAGTATGGATAAATATCCGCAGAGAAATTGAGAGCTTTTATTGCCAATGTTTTAGGCAACAAAAATGAATGATAGTGAAAAACGAAAGGGAGTATGCTACTTAACATTAGCTCTGTGTATGAAAATATCTAAATTGCATTAATTTGCAATTTGCAGAAACAAATGTCTCATGTAAGGGTCATGTAACATGGCCTTAGTTTAATGGAATGTTTGCCAGTATATGAATCAGGACTATTATAAAAGTAACTAAAATAATATACTTTTTATTAGGTATATTGCAGTGGCGTAGGAAGCGGGGGGCAGCGGGCCCCCCAATATTATATGAGGGCCGGTGTGTTTCGCCCCCCCAAAAAATAAAATAATTTTCATTAAAATGATGGAAACAGCTTAGTTCCCTGAACAAGCTAACTAAAAGAGGTAGATAAGACTCTGAAACGGCCGTTTCCGGTGATCTGGGGACTCAGCGCCAACCATGGTGGCGCCTCGTGAGCTTGGCCCCCCCCCAATATTTAATACGTTCCTACGCCCCTGGTATATTGACGCTCCTGGTATAATATTGCCCCAGCGACTAATTATAAGCCAGTAAAATACTAAAGTAGGGTGCATCTGGATTGTAAGCACTGCATGTTTACAGGTGTTAGCATGTGACGGTTGTTAATAATTATTCATTGTCTTGAATTGGCATCAATAAGTCTTATAAAACAAGCTCTCAAAAGACAAATGTGATCAAGCATTTACGTTCGGCACATGTACTAAAGAACAAGGTCACATTACCCTTGTTAAGAGAATTACTCATAAAAAGTCACAGTGACATTCAAGATCTTTATGAAATATATGAATTGAAATGGAAAATGAACCCAACAGACAAATTTGTCAGCTATTACATTTCTTTAAGTAGAATCAACCAAAGTGCACTGTTAATCACTTTGCAGGTACAAATGAAGCAGAGCAAAAGCAAACAAGTTAGAGTGATTGTGCTCCTCAAAGGTCAAGGGCATCCATGCTATTAGGCAACTGTCAATTAATCAAAGTTTACCTCAATCTGTATAAGTTTGCTAAAATCTTGACCTTTGTTTCCACCAATTCTCACATACTGGTGAGCCAGTATGGTGGCCCATAAGGGACAGGTGTCACTAACTATTTTCAAATTACAACTAGTCATTATATTTTCACACATGCCACTTTATGATTAGTATAGGCAAGATTTTTTTATCTGTTGGTGTGTACCAATAAAACAGTAGCATACATGAATATAAAATAACTAGTCGCTGTTTGAAAATCAGTTGCACATGTCCCTTATGTGCCAATGTAGAAAGTAGACCTTACACTACTAATATATCGATCATCACCTCGTTTCCCTGCTTCTATCAATTTATTAAAAATATCTTCTCCCTGCCACGAGCTGGGGTCTTTAACTGATACATCTTCAGATCTTAGTGACCAATACGATGAAGCAATATAGATCTTTGACTGTGCCGCATCCAGAAGCTTTAACCAACCACTGTATATCGAGGGGTGAGATGGTGCACCTTCTGGGTAGGTCAAATTTTCGGGAATACTTTCTATGAGAGTTATATTACAGTTGGAAGATGATAGACCATAGCAATATTTCCAGTTTTCATCTAGATCTTGTGTACCACACCATCCGATAGTCTCGTTTTCATCTTTCTCGTCACGCAAGAACACACCCAGGCATACAGCGCAAACCACAAGAATGAAGACAAATACACCAGAAAAACACAAGATTTTCTTTCGTGATTTTGAAGGCTTTTTTAACTCTACATCGTCTGTCAAGACAACGGTATCCATGTCTTGTAAAATCATAAAATTAAGAGAAATATTTCAGGGAAAATAAATACGTTTTTCCTTGAATTGAAACAAATAAATTTTGACGGAAACGGCCGGAAAATGTCGCGAATGTTCGTCGGCTCTCACCACTCTCACTTTTAAGGATTTATCCTTAAAAACAGGAATTTTGCATAGTTTAAAGTTGTCGGGCCGATTTCAGATGCACGTTAATGATATTTGAAAAATACGTGGCAAACGTCATCTGGTGACATCATCAACTGAAAATATTCGTCATTAACATTCAGCAAAACCTAAAATCGGCCCGACAAATCGCTATGTGTGAACGTACCTTTACACGCTACGATTAATCGGGCCGATTTTGCTCACGATTAGTCGTGTACGAGTGAGTACGACAAATCGTAGCGTGTAAATAGTTAACCTGCACCGTTGCACGAGAACGAACGAATATGCAAGTGTGTTTAGGTAACTTTCTGAAGTCTGATTGGCTTACATGCATAAAATATGCAATTATAGACGAGAACATAGACGAGAGTGAACGAATATGGTATGGATTTTGTGTGCGTGAATTTTTGCCCTAAGCAATCCGATAAAGTTCCAATCTCTGTCACAAGCTTTCTTTAAAAACTGCGCTTCTTAGTAAATTGATCAAATCGGAGGAGTTCACAGCAAAAGACTGAGTCAACACGTGTTGCTATGATGTGTGCATGGGTTGCGTGTAAACGCTACTACAGTATATAGCTGTTAATTTTATTCAGAAAAGATTTGTGTTGTTTAAATGGCACACAATTAAGCCCAATAACCACCTGAAGAACTCAGTCACTGACTCACTGTTTCTGTTTCTGATATCAAGTGTAAATGGGTTGCTTTGATGAGGCTTTGAGCTCTTGGCTGCCTCCCATCTGTTGCACTGCATGCTGTATACATGGCGTGCATCATGAACTGACGATACGTCGAAATGAAATGATTCTACGCTTTCGCAGGTCACACTGTCTATAGAAATCTGCTCCCGGCAAATACGAATGAATAAAATTCGGATTTAGGACTTGACCAAATCGAGTTCTCGGTAAATTAGCTTGAGCCCTGCATGTTGATATTAGGGAGTTTAAGATGCCTAGAACGAGAAAAAAACGGGTACGGCTCGGGTTAAATCCTTGTTTCCAAATTCTTCAACAGAGATAAACAAAATTTACATATTCCCAAGAGTGTACTTTTCACCGTGGCGACTGTTGTAAAAGCATAATCAAGAACGTAGCACAGAAACTAACAACCCGATGTTGCATGTAAGCATGTTGGAGAGTATTGAGTTAGTATTTTTGTAGAGAATTGAAAGAACTGATAAAGCAAAGTTCAAACTTTGATTTTCTTCTCCATAGTTTTGTGTGGTAAAACTTGATGTCGTCTGCTGGGAATACTTATTTTTGGCAAGTCGCACATTTAAGTGCTCAGTTGACAAATTATTGGAGTTCGCCAAGTCGAATGACTGGACGAATATTATAATAATGTTTGCACCAGCCAATAGAAAACGTCGAATTTACCAATGAGGACGACTTGAACCTTTCGTTAATGAGGCTACTCGACGAGTAGTACTCGTTCGTTCTCGGATATATCAAAAATTGTCTCTGAAAATGCAGGAAATCAAGCCACAGCGACTCAAGAATACACAGCGACTCAAGAAATTTTCGGGGGGACAAGAATACAAAATCCCCCCCCCCCAGACCCCCCCATCATCTTCCCACACCTGTAATACACCACCTACTTGTTACGTCCCCTTTCGATGATGCCCCCCCCCCCACTAACGATTTCTTAGAAAAGGCCCTGAAATCAATTGTACACGGTTTAATACTGAATGTTGGGTTAAAAGCACTTACTGTAGTTCAACCATCTTCCGAGCGTTTTAAGTGGGAAAAACTTATTTTAACCGTACCAGAAACAATTGCAAATGATATCAGTCAATGTGACAATGACATTTTGTATGAATGTTCGAATGCCACGAGTCTTCATGAGTCACGACTTTTTTAATATACGTTCTTTATGGTATTTACTCTTACATTAAATCGTATATGAATCGGATGTGCTATTTACACGTACGATTTGTCGTGTATGTTATGTTATGTTATGTTATGTTATGTTATGTTATGTTATGTTATGTTATGTTATGTTATGTTATGTTATGTTATGTTATGTTATGTTATGTTATGTTATGTTATGTTATGTTATGTTATGCTATGCTATGTTATGTTATGTTATGTTATGTTATGTTATGTTATGTTATGTATACATTAAATTAAACAACTAATTATAATGTAATTTGAAGTAGGCCTAAAACAGAATACATGATTCCCTATCATAAGCCACCTAAAACATTAGTAAGTAGTCTAAAATTATTACAGTAACTAATAATACAAAATTGAAGATAAAGTAAGTCTACAATAAACAATCAAAATTAGACTTAGGTTGCGTGAAATTTATCACGATAGAAATCAAATAACTTATAACAAAAAATAGCTAATGTATTGGATTCCCTTATTATACAAGCTGTAAGTCATTTCATAGACGACATATAATATGTCGTCTATGAAATGACTACACAATATACGAACAAAATAAGAGTTCTTAAGGCATTCTGTCCTATACTAAGAGCTAGGGATGTTAAGAGTTATATGATCAACATTTCGTAGTGGCCTCAGTACCACAGGAGCGAAATGAAACATAATTAAATATATTAATTGAACAGATATCTTTAAGACATTTGAAAAAGAAGATAATGTCATTGATTTCCCTTCAACATGGTAGAGGAAGCAAATGCAGCATACTTAAGCGTTCATACTCTGAATAATCTGTGCCAAGAATAAATCTGGTGGCACTCCTTTGTATTTTCTCCAACCTGGAGATATCCCTCTTAGTATAAGGTGACCATACAATAGAGGCATACTCGAGGCGAGATCTAATCCAGGTGATATACAGTAATTTTTTAGTTTTAACATCATTGATATCTTTACATGAACGATAGAGAAGTTTTAACATTGTTTTAGCCTTACCAGTAATAAAGTCGACATGATCATTCCAACTCAAATCCTGTCTAATCAAAACACCAAGATCCTTTTCAACAATCACCCGATCTAGCAATTCCTCCAAGAAAGCAATCTCTGTCAAAGACATACAGATCTTATCCGTGCAACTCTTAAAACCTTGCACTTGCTAACATTAAACTCCATTCCCCAGGTTCTCAAGTCATTTTGTCATTTATCACCATCTTTCTTACCGAGAATTAAGCGAAAACACTTTGAGTCATCAGCGAGAAGGGGTAACGACGTCTCATTAGATATTACATTCGATATTACATTAGGCATATCATTAATAAAAATCAAAAAGAGTAATGGCTCTAAAATTGACACCTGAGGTACCCCAGATGTTACAGGAAGAAAATCAGAACTCTCCTTATTGATCAAAATTCTTTAATTGCCTTCCACAAGTTAAATAAAACCTAAACCAACACAGCAAAGACCAAAGATACCAAGACATAGAGACTATAGTCTCAATAATGTCTAGTATGTTGAGATATTTAGGGACATATAGACACATCCATATTTGAGGACATGCATACATATAGAAAGAGTCGAGATTTCCAAGGAGTTGTCCAAGGACAGACTTAATATATTATGTACGTGATATCTGTCTTATTACAGACCTCAAAGTTCAGGAGATGACATTCGTGAGACCAAACATTTCAAGACAGACTTTGAGTCTTTAACCCCACTGTTGAAAGGCCCTGGGGACAATGCGTCAAGGCCGGAGAGACCCAGACCCTTTGAACAACCCGGGTCCTGGGTTGGCCCTAGGTATTTTGCCCTCTCTACTCCCTCAACCTCGACTTTCCAACCTCGACCTCGACCTTCCACCCTCGACCTTCCACCCTCGACCAAAACCCAAACTCTACTTAGAGTCGTCTTAGTTCAATTTGAGTATACTTCATGTCAGAATTCGAGTGTATGCCACATGGTTCATTTTCCTGGTGCGTGTTTGTGAAGTCTACTTTTTGGCTTTTGCCACATTTCTCCACAGACATATAGTCATACTCATAGACATAGTACCATACTGTCACTGTCACACGGGCATTGCCGCAAATAAAACATGTCAAAGTAAAACGTGCTCATGTTTAACTGCTTTGTTTGACTTTGCGGAAGAATGTGAGAGCCGGCACTGCCACAGGCACATGAAACTTGACAATAACTTGTACATAGTCATATACTCATAGTCATAGAATATAACAGATGTATATCACAACCGTATATAATAACCGACTATACTATAGAAGCCCTTCTAGTGCGACAACGCAAATAATTTAGGACATATTGCCTAACGGACATTCAAAAATAGGCAATATTTTAATTACGAAAATATAAGCCAGAAGGTATGCCTCGTCGTTAGATAAGTTACGTGTCGTCGTTAGATAAGTTATGACAATTATGAATCGTTTGTGATCATCCTGACAAGACATCCGGTATGGGACACCATTTTATTCGAAAAACTAACTTGACTCTCTCGCTTAGCATTTTTTGGCATTTTGAGAGTTACGACAAAGTTAACTCTCTCTTCCTTTTTATTTTTTTAAGCAAGAGTTAAATCAAAATTAACTCTCTGACGTTAGTTCAAATATACCATCGGGAGAGTTAAGAAAGTGGGTGTTGTCGTTCACAAAAGTGGGCGTGGCTCGAACTTAACTCTCCGAAATCTTAACTCTCCGATTTAACTCTCCAATTTTAACTCTCCTTTTAGTCGTTCCCTGCAAAACATGTACATTTCATGCACGCAACACAAATATTTTAACGATTTTGTTGTTGCTTTTTATTTTTTTGCAATAAAAAGCATTGGTTTAGCAACATATTTCATGCTTGATTGTAAAACTAACATAAAACTACGTAAAAATCGTCAAATTAAGCGGCAAAAGCGGAAATTTGGTTTCTCGATTTAATCCCGGTAGGCGGGCTGGCGTGTTCATTACAATGTTGTTGAATATAATATGTTGAATATTTTTCATCCCGCCTACCTATGATCTCGGCTCAAAGAGGCGAGATCTCACCAAGCGGACCAGCCCGCTTTCTCATATGAACACGATGTAAATTTTTATAGTAAAAGTACAAGGAGGCGAGATCATAGGTAGGCGAGACGTCTCGGTAAGCGGGATCATATGAACAGACCCTAAAACCATTGAACTATAATTAAAACTGCCAAGATAAATGATGACGTCATGCCGCCATGGCAACGTCAAGAGTAAAAAACTTGTGTTGAAATTATTGCTTGATATACGAGGAATAAAGGGCTTATCCAAAAAATTTAGTTTTCAAACTTTCAAAGAGCTTTCAATTCAAAACACTGATATCTAATGGAAACTGTAGGGACAAGCCGACAAGGGAGCCGAATCAGAGCCTGCAAATTCCGTGAAGCCTGTAACTCGCCCGCGGTGGGGTGGAAGGAACCAGGGCTAAGCCTCCGTGCAAATTCCATTGTAACTTTAATGCATGGGTGAAGAGAGGAGAACTACTAAAAGAAAACTAAGGAATTTCAGAGCTCTTCCCATGGAATTCTTGGCTCTCAAAAATATTCAAAAACATGGATCAAGATGGCGGTTGGAAGAGTGCGAGAAAAAGTGTTGATAAAAGTTTATTGAAGAACATTATAAGACATACTGATGCGCACAATAAGGTAAAATTTAAAAACTGTTATCATATAGAACGTGTTTTTTACGTTTATATATAATAGAGGTATTTATAAATATAAATCCAGCTTTAATATTTTATAAGTTTATTACTGTTTATATAAATCAGTGTTGTGGTGTGGAAATATAAACGCTTGTGATTTGTGAATGTGAACATGTTAGGTAATCAATCTAAAAGAGCAATAAACAATCTCGATGTTTCAAGTGGAAACCCTTTTTTCCTACTAGACCCTGATCGAGACCTTTGAACTAAATAGAACTGGAACGCTACCTCTATAGAAATCACCTATGATCCATAGTGGAAAGTTCGTTATCCATCCGCCGAATATTTACGCCAGAAATTTGAATCAATTATCTGTACGCCATGGGGCAACCGTTGGTGTTTGCGCCGACGCACGCGTCCCTGGTAGGGGGTTCGGGGGCATGCCCCGGAAATTATTTTATTTTTATTACTCGGCCACCTATGGTGGATCCGAGTTCAGGTTTCAGTGGCTTTCCTGTATTTTTATTTTTTTCGGGTCGACAGCTTTAGTCTCCCGTCCGCGATGCAAGAGCGTATACGCTCATCTAGGGGCTCACGTTAAAATAGGTAGGGGGTCCGGGGGCATCCCCCGGAAAATTTTGAATAATAGGGTCTCGGAAATGGCATTTCCCGCATTCTGAGAGACGTTTTGAGAGAAATCCAACGGGGTAAAATCAAGACGCATTTAATATTAAATACGGCGTGTTCGAAGATCACTTAGGATTGAAAGGCGATCCCTTATTATCCATTTATCCCTCGAAGACCATAGTCATCCACGATACTCTGTTTTTATCGACAAAGACTTTCAAAGACTCAAACAAAACACACAGACACACACAAAGTATGGATTTTATTGTTTTTATTTTTTGGCTAGATTTACTAACGTACAAGACTTATGAAATAACAGAAAGTACGCCAGAGTGATACGAATCGACGCCATCCAAAAAATCACGCCACGCCAACTCGTTTACGCCAAAATCAAGATTACTTTTACGCCAACTTTGGCATAATACACGAAGCTCCACGCCGAATATATTCGGCGTAACATACGAACTTTCCACTATGGCCTATGATTACTTGAAGCCAAATTTGACGCATGTCTGGAGGTCAAAACTCAAAACATGTGTTCACGTTGCGCGATCCCCTCGCGAGACAAGTGCAGGGGGCGCATCACACCATTTTTTGATGAGACGATAAATCATGCATGAGCAGAATTTGTGGGAATGTAAAACGAAAATTGTCGTTTATTATGTGGTTTTAAACTCCAATTTTGTTTGGGCATCGTTTTTCCTTTGCATGGAAAGACTGGGGACAACCTTCAAGAATTTGGCTTCAAATTTCCAGTTGGCGGTAGCGTTCCAGTCCTATTCAGTTTAATGATCGAGACAGACAGGAAAGTTTGTAGATCTGCCCAGACACCAAAACGAAAATTGAAAATTATTATGTCTTTTACTCCAATTTTGTTTGTCTTTTGTTTTGTATCGTTTTTCAAAGACTGGGACAACCTTCACACCTTTGGCTCATCAATTTGGCCAATTTCCAATGTGTGGCCCCAGTCCTATTCAGTTTGATGATCGAGACAGACAGAAAAGTTTGTAGGTACACCTAGACACCATTTTACCAGGGATGTTTGGTATGTGAAATTTCCAGTATTGGTATGCCAGAAAAATTATACAGATATCAGTATACTGGCTTTTGTACATGTCAATTAGAGAGAAAATTCCTTAATGGAATTTGAAGGTGATTTTGAATAGTGGAAACACTGCCTGCAACAATATCAAAAGAATTTCCATGCGAGCATAGACAGACATTGTTTTTAACATGAAATATCTACTTCTTTGTGTTGTAAGTACAATAAAATCAATTCGGCATATCGAAAATGTCTGTATACCAAAATATTCCAGTGAAAAATTCCCTGAAAAACGAGTACCGATATACCAATATATTTTGGATCAGTACTGGCATTTTCAGTTTAACTGTATACCAAATAGCGCCCACGCTGAAAAGTTTGTATCGCACAACCGAGATATCAGGCGCGCAACCGAGATATCAGGCGCAATTTTGATTTCTCTGTATATTTACTATTAAATTTTCGAAATCTCGGTTGCGCGATTTCCAAACTTTCCAGTCAGGAATAGCCCTACATTTTACAACATTTTCCTCCACTCTTGTAATGTTAATAATTGTAATATTAATAATTGTAATATTTTAATACATTTTGTTTGCCATATTGTTCCTAAAGGTCAGGGGTGGAAAAAATAGCGGACCATGGGACCAATGGTCCCAAAAAATGTTTGGGGTCAGGAGAAAGAAAAAAGAGAGGAAAAGAAAAGAGAGAAAAAGAAAAGATAGGAAAGAAAAGAAAAAGAGAGTAGATGAGAATAGAGGAATAGCCGAATAGACTAGAAGATAATCAAGTAAAAGTCAAGCTGTCAAGACTAAAAATAGTAAATATATTTTACTGATTTTAGTTATCTACTAATCTAGTCATTTTAGTCATTTAACATATCAAAATTATCAATATGCAACATTGCACAATGCACAGTATCGTTAGCAATGGTTAAAAGATTAAAGTATTAAACAGTCTTCTTAAAAACATTGGTATTTTCAATGCTTTTTACGTTTTTCAGGAGTTCATTCCAGAACTTGCCGCCTTAAAATGCTGAAAGATGCTAAGATCTATCAATTACTTGCAGAAAATTTTCTTATGTTCTCTTGTGGTCCCAGAAAATAAAATATTTTTCCCACCCCTGCTAAAGGTAACCCTTGTAACCCAAAAGAAAATAGATTGGAATAGATATTTCTAAAATAAGTATGAATTGTTGTTATGGTAGGGCTGTTCAGTATACCGATATATCGAAAATACCAGTATTGAATCCAATATTGGTATATCAGTCTGAGTTTTTCAGTTATACTGATCTACCGAAAATTTTTGGTCACAAATCAACCTAGCTTGTGGTGCAGATGCACATTCCCTGCACAACGTTACAATCCTGTGGGAAATTTAGTGAGAGCGTAGCATTGTGGGAATGTGCGTCTGTGCCGCAGGCTAACTGATACTGGACATTTCTCGTACCAAACATCCCCATATTATGTAAATCTCAAATGGTCCAATTTTTTTTAAACGGAATATGTAGAAGTCATAGTATATTATACATTATTGTGTATCACTTGTACAATTTTTATTAGTGAAAATGACTAATTAATAATTCAGACATTACACAAAATGTTACAGACATTACACAGTGTGTGTGACTGTTACCTTTTTTAAATCAATAAAAAATTCCTTGACATTGCATGAATTATGAATTTTGCTAGTGTTCCAGAGACTAGGACTAATAAGTGTTGACATATCACTGACAGGTCAGGAAACCAAATTATGGCTCCTTAACAAACTACACAGAAACTTTTTAAACCAAATTTTGTCACTATGTAGACAAAATTATAGAGCCCCAATAGGAGGGTGTGGCCAAATTTAACAAATAAAAACAAGTTTAATTTGTACATTTAAACTCGTAACCTTTCGTGAGTGACAGTTGTTACATATAATATCTATTAGTTTGTGAATTCCTTAATTTCCATATGGAATAACCATAGGAATAACCCAGATCAGTGGAATAACCCTGTAGTATCCAAAAGATTTCTCCTTATTGTACTTTTGAAGCTTAGGCTTTTCTCAATTTATTTTCCACATTTTACAAACTTCCAGTCTCGCACTAGAGTTTATATGAGGTGAATAATTCTGCATCACTTCAGAAAACATCCACACCTCCCCATAGAGGAAATCCAGCTCCCCCTTACTAGTGACTGTGTTCAGAATTCCGAATACTGATATAAAAAATAGATACTGATAAAAATATAAATAAATACCAAAATTGTGGATGTCTGGTTCAATTTTATTATAATGCTTGATTTTTATTTTACATTAATTTATTAGATTCAAGAACAAAATGAAACGTGGAAACAATGGGAGTTGAAGAAACAGGCTCGAGAGCGAGACCTGTCATACAAGCATGATGACCATACCAGGTATAGGCACAGAATACTATACAGAAAGTCATCTCTATATTGTTTTTGTGTAAGCGCTATTCGTCATCGATTCGCCACTCAGCAAGTGCCCTAAACAGAAGCAGTCACCCCCCTGGAAATATTCAAAATGGCTATATTTCCAGGGGGGTGACTACTTCTGTTTAGGGCACTTGCTGAGTGGCGAATCGATGCCGAATAGCGCTTACGCAAAAACAACATAGAGATGACCTTCTGTATAGTATTCTGTGGTATAGGTAAATGTCATCTGATGACATCATCATAAACTTTGGAATCAACCAAGGTGACGTATATTGACATCATGTGCAAATAAAGCAGAATTCTGCCATTGATCATTAAAGGATTACCCACGCCCTGGATTACCGAACGGTTTTCCGTGCAGGATTGCGTGATCCTAACACGCGGGATGTTGCGAGACTTTCTGAAAGTGTAAAAAAATACGAGCCGATAGGCGAGTATTTTTTAGCTTTCAGAAAGTCGAGCAACATCCCAAGTGTTAGGATCACACAATCCTGCACGGAAAACCATTTGGTAATTATTTTATAAAATAACGACAAAGAAACAACGGTAAAACTTTATTAAATAAATGATGAAGTGTATTTTCGACTAACTTGTCAACGTCTTCCTCTGTTGCTAGAGAGCATAGGCGTACGGGCCGTGGAGGCAGGGGGCACCTACCCCAAATTATTCAGTACTGTATATTTATCTTCATATTTATATTCAGTACTGTATATTTATCTGGTTTGCGTGTTGTTGGAAAACAATAGTATAATTGGCTCTATAATAGAAGAATTGGCTCTAGTTGTAACGGCTATAACGAGAACGGCGCATGAAAACCTATCTTCGCACATCAATAGACCAAGAACGCTTCAATTCTATCGCTCTCATTAACATTGACAAGCAGGGCCGTAGCCAACAGTGAACGGAGAAAATGCGAGTGACATTTGTCGCACCAATTATTTCACAGAAAATGTTTTTTTTCTTTAAGAATTAGACTGAATGATTATTTAGTAACTTATATTCTGAACCATTATTATTAGTATTGAACCATGGCAATGAGTGTACGCGATTTTGAATGTATATTATCTGGGTATCAGAGTGGTCTCAGAATGCACGAAATACCCTTTTAGAACCCTCATATTTTCAAAATTTTCCGGAGGAGCATGCCCCTGGACCCCCCTACAGTTTCTCGGACTTTTGTCCTCGAAAAAATTAGTTGCGCCAATGTTAACATCGTGGCTACGGCCCTGACGAGCACGTGCCAACAAAACTTTTAAGAACGACAAAATTAACTTGAAAATAATTGACACTTTTGGTCAACGACATGGACTATCATAGGTATTTTTTCTAAGTTATGTAACCTCCTACTCACAGCTTTTTAAACGTTCATTTTGAGTTCACAGAAGCAATGCACAAGTGAAAATTCAGCATATTTATTTGTAAAATACAATTAAAAGTGGTTATTATTATCAATATGTTATTATCCAAATTCGGGTATTTTGGGTAAGCTTTAAAATTCGGGCAAAATTTTGTTGCCCCCCCCCCCCCCCCCAAACGAAGTTGCGCCCGTACGCCTATGCTAGAGCGAACCTCCGTTCCTTGTCTTCGTTCATTTCCTTCTCGTTCGACATATTTTAATTGTCAAATTTAAATTCAGGAGTTAAAAAAATTAGCATTTCCCGACATTTTAAAAATCCCGCGAAGCGCCTAAAATTTTCCGTGCATGATTGTCTCATCCTGCACGGGTATTGACCAATCACAGCTTGCGTAGTAAACATGTTATTTTATAATGCTTTTTGATGATTTTGTTGCACTGTTCTTAAGAATGTCTTTGGAACTCTCTTCCTTACCTCGAAAATTGTCCAAGTTTTCTTTTTTCTACAATCTTTCATGTTGTTTCGGATGTCCTTCACTTCATTTAGTTGGCTTTTACGACAGATACCATGATGTTTTTCTTTCTGGATACATCTGGTGCATGGGTAAAAACCATAATTGCAGGTTTTAAAATTTCTTTTAGAGGTTACATGAGAAGTGACAGCGAGTTATCTTCAGCTGCAAAGAAAGAAAGTCTCAAATGGAACCGTCTTCTCCTGGAGTATGAGGAAACAAGAAATGATCGGTATTCACTTCGCGTTTAATGTGTTTTATGATTATACCGCAGTATTTGTGCGTTCTCCTTAATACAACCTCGCTGAGTTCAGGTTTTGATTGTAGTGTAGGTGCTATTCTATGTGCTAACTTGTTATTGATAATGTTATTGAACCTACTCTGTCATATTAAATCTTGATGTAGAAATTTCCAGGAGTACACAGTTAGACACAGTTATTTTATGACATCTTGCGGAGTTTCACATTCACTTCGGTATAAAACCACTCTCCTCCGCAGAGGCTTTTGCCAGGATATTTTAGCTTTTGCCAATTACCATATATAATTATATATAGCGGATTAGCGGGTATGTGTAGGGATCATTGATTCATCGGTAGGAATGCGTAGGGATGCGTGGGGGTTCGTGTAAGATTAAAAAAAATGGCCATAACTATAATACTATAAATTATATAAATAATCGCCAAGCCTCTGCGGAGGAGAGTGGTATAAAACCTTTAGTCTGTCGCAAATTATGTAATTTTGATTCTTTAATTTGTCTAATAATGTCTAAAACGTTGTATGTATTTTTGGTTTTCCTTTTCAGCTGGGGTCATAGTGGTTATAAAGAGTTGTATCCTGATGAGTTTCAACATGATGGACATGACCGTGAAATAGAATCGGACGAAAGGTACAGTAGAGAACACTTCAAATTTTATGCTATTTTCCTTAATTAAAGTATTTCGTTCAATTATCATGCTTTCATCATTGAAAAAACCATGTTGGTATCAGCTACCATTCATAGACATTCATAAAATATTGGGCGGGCTGTCGCATTTAAAACACTAAAGTAAAGTTACAGTGTATTTTCGGAGTTTTACGATAATACAGTATTCGGCTCATTCAGTCAGGCGAGAATATTACGTCATGCTAAATAACCGGCATTTTGGGTGACATTATCCTGGATTTCATCGCAAGTGCCGTTGCGAATACTGAGAGTTATAAAACAAACTATATCTCGTTAGAATTATTCAACAACTAGGAGTATTTTGGTGTATAGTTTGTTGTTTTAGCGCGTTTAGAACTCGAGTTACTAAGGAAAGTTGGCGTAATGTAAGCCATGTTGGGTTTCATTATAATTAGTTTGAATTTTTCCCAGTGGAATTTGCCATCTAAAATGGCGGAACAATTAAGCCAAACATTTAGGAGTTGTGACGTCACTTGCAAGTGCTGAATATTGCATGTTCTCTTGACTCTTTTACTTTGTCTTTACACGCACAGTGAAGCAAAAGAGAAAGTAAAGATTAAGAATGAAAGTTCCAGCAGAGAAAAGAAAAGCAAGAAAGAGAAGAAAGATAAATTAAAGAAATCAAGAAAAGTTAGATCTGATTCTGTTGGCAGTGATGTTGAAACTGGTCACAATCACAAGAAAACAAATACGAAGTCTAAGGAGCTTAATGATTTGAAAACCCGTAGTAGGGAAAAGGACAGAAAGATGGCACTAAATAAGGAATCAAAGATTAAATGTGTTGAATCAAAAAAATCAAGGAAAGTTGAATGTGATTCTTCTGACAGTGATGTTGAAACAGACCGCAACAACAAGAAAACAAACACGAAGTCTAAGACTAAGGACCTTGATGATGATTTGAAGACCCGTGATCGGGAAAGAAAGATGGAACTGAATAAGGAATCAAAGATTATACGTCTTGAAGGCCAAGAAAAATCGGGAAGAAAGTACATTGACAATGACAGGAAAACAAAGGTTAAATCAGACGGTGATGTGAAGAATGGTCGCAGAGATAGAAAGAGAAGATCCGATATTTCAGACAGCGATGAAAGCTTAGAGCGAAGTGATAGAAAACGAAACAGAGACGACACTTCAAGAAGATCTAGTCGGACAGATGAAAATAATAGTTCAAAGAAGAAAAAGAAAATTAAACATTAGGATTCATATTTTATTTTCGCTTGTATTTTAGTCTACGTAAAGTTACCACAGAATTTGTACCTGCGGATTTGTAATGAACATCAAACGAATCAATCATTCTAGTTTTTACACCTTGGTACAGTATACGCTAAACTGAGAATTCTATTTCGCTTCTATTGCTGCTCATGTTTAGCGAATAACCTGATAACGACTTGACCATGGACATGATATTGTACAGACAGATTTTTATTCGTTCGCTCTGTAATACTTAATACTTTTCAAATGCTCCAGAAAACGCTGTATTCCCTGATGACTGGAAGTTAGCTAAAGTAACAGTAAAACCAGTCAAAAGGGACTAAAACTGATTGTGGAAATAATTACAGACCAATTTCTGCTGTTGCTAAACTGTTTGAGAAACTTATACCAACAATTAAGATATTTTATGACAGTAAATAACATTCTTGTGGAGTAACAGTCTGATTTCCGTCCTCAACACTCTACGGAAACTGCACTTCCTAGTTCCACCATGGATTGTAAAATAACAATCCATTGTTATTTTACAATCCATGGTTCCACAAATGAATGGTTATATACAACATGGATATATAAAGGCCTAGTTAGTGGGGTTCTATTTCTAGACCTTAAAAAGGCATTTGACACCGTCGACCATGCGATCCTGTTATCAAAACTTGACTTATATGGTATTAGAGGGGCTAGCCTTGAATGGTTTAAGTCTATCTTAGTGATATAATTATGCCTGTATACCAGATTTTCCTGCGGTCGCCCGCGCCTGTCATTAATATTCTACCTTTTCAAATTATTTTGTCAACAAATAACCGGCGTGTTTTGTGCTACGATTTTGGATTTTATGAAATATGCCCATCTCAACTCCAAATGTAATCACAAGTTGGAAATTTAAAGAGAGTTAAAACAAGTTGGAAGGTTGTAGGGAAGCCTCACATCGATTTCGCCCACGAGAAACGTCATATGGACGTTTCTCTGAAGACCCCCGCCCCACCCCCCTTAGAAACGTCACGCATAGTTTTCGACATTATATGGTATACATAACACTGCAAAACTACTGTAAAACCCTAACTTCTTCAATGAATACTTCCTACGATTATATTTGAAAGTTCTTTGAGAAAGTATAATTAAAATTACTTCGGTAATGACCCTAATTAGGTCGATAAAATGAGCTCTTATAGTAATACCCCAATCATAGGCGTAGGAAGCAACTTCAAGTTGGGGGGGGGGCACTTTGTCTTAAGGGCACCCCTTCTATTAGAAAAGGGCACGTATCCATTGTTTTAGCTGGAGAAAAGGGCACGTGCCCCCCCCCGGTTCCTACGCCCCTGACCCCAATGGAATATTGAAGGACTGCAATCTTTTTGTAACTGCTCCAGTATCAATAGTAAAATACAGATCAAAATAATGAACAAATGACAACAAACTTGCAAAAGCAATTATCAAATGATATATTTATTAAAGTTTTAACTTTGAACTTGCAATCGTAAACCACGCCCAAAGCGGGAGTGGAAATGTTGTAGTTTTTTTACTAAATTGACTGTAAAATTGTTTGTGATATTTGTACATGCATAATTATGCATGCCGCCAACCCCACCTCTCAAAGTAGTCTCAAAATCGCAGCGCACGAGAAACGGCTTCATTCATCTACAACATGTTCTTTTTATCTTCAAACAACTTGCTGTTTCGGAGTCAAATGTCCGTTTAGTCTGAATGTAAACACAATTTTCGTCGTTTTCGGTAGAATGTCTACCAGCTGATCAGAGATTATGCTCAAGTGTAAATAATTTCAAAACGAGCACAATTATTTACTTAGAAAAAGAGGTTGAAAAACTTGAAATCGTTCTTTGTGTAGAACGATAGGATGACAAATCCCCCGGAATATGTTTCAGATTTAAATTTCATGCTGTTTCGCATTCATTTTCAGATTCGCACTCAAACAGCGTTAGCCTTGGTAAATCCTTTAATCACTGCAAAACCTTTAAAGCAGCCCTTACCGTAAAGAAATTCGTTGTTCTATATTATTGTGCGCTTCATTTTGCGTGGTTTTCATCGCGATTCGGCTATTCGTGTTCGCAGGAAAAATCGCAAAAGATTGCTCTTTGGACTTTGAGACTGTCTTTGTGCATTTGACATGGCTTCGCAAGCGGTTACCATGTTTTTTTATGCTATTAAAGGCGCGTATCCAACATTTTCAAGCAATTCATCCTTTAATGTGTTGTAACTTATTGTTTGAAGATATGTACGAGTTTGAAGCACTTTTTTGTGTACGTCGGGAAAAATCGCAAAACACAGCATATGAGACGCGGTTTTTGCAATCTGAAACAAAGGTTACGCTTTACTTTAAAGGAATCGTTTGCAAAACTCATTCATCTACAACTATCATTAAATGCTGTGATGTACTTTTTATCTTCAAACAACTTGCTGTCTCGGCTTGAAATTCGCAAAACACAACTAGTGCTTGAGTCAAAAATCGGGGTGGGATTTGCAAATTCTAAAAGTCAGTTTAGTCTGATGTAACACAATTTTCCTTGTCTGCCGAGAGTGAATGTATACCAGCTGTTTAGCAGTTATGCTCAAGTGTGAATAATTTCAAAATGAGACCAATTGCTCTTCAAAAAAAAAGCTTAAAATCGTTCTATGCGTAGAATGATAGAATGGCAAACCCCCCAGGATCTTATTGTTTCAGATTCAAATTTTACGCGGTTTCACATTCATTCTCCGATTCGCACTAAAACAGCGTTAGCCTTTGTAAATCCCTTAACCCCTGCAACACTTTTAAAGCAGCCTTCACCGGCTTGACATAGTTGAAATAATGTTAAGGGATATTTAGGTTCCATAGTACTGAACAGAAGTTTCATCATAACATTATTAACCCAGGATGGTATATAGTGTCCAGCATTAAATTTAGTTTCTTTTAGTACCTCTACTGAGTATGAATGTGAATCTGAATGTGAATCTGAAAGTCGACGGTCAGCTGCACCCGACTGGTATGATAATCAGATATTCGAAAGAAGAAACTGAACCCAATGCATGGATCAATTCTTGCTGTTACACTCCCCCCCGGGCAACACCCCGGGGATTTGTAAATTTTTTTAAAGCTCACTGCAAATTCCTAGCCCCCGGGGAATTTGAAAATTAACAATTCCCAACCCCTGGGCAAGGGTGAAAAACTAATGCAAGGACTTTATCATAAAAAAACAGATGTTTTTCTTTCTCAGCAGCCCTTCTTCTATTGTCAACAATCTTTTTGAGATGCTGTATATCCAACATTTGATGGGCTTTTGTCTGTCACGGAAAAATAACGCGCACACAGAGGACTAGGGACTAGTCTGTACGTTGCCAGGCACCAAACGCCAGATCTCGCGCATTCCCGGCCTAAACCCCCGGGACAAGATCATCAAACCTACCCGGTCCCCGGAATAAAGGAATACCGTATTGATTTCCGTGCATGATTCTTTGTTTCTTACACGCGGGTTGTTGCGAGACTTTCGAAAAGCGTAAAAAAAAACGAGCCGATAGGCGAGTTTTTTTTAGCTTTACGAAAGTCGAGCAACATCCCAAGTGTAAGAAACAGAGAATCATGCACGGAAATCAATGCGGTATTTGTTTTATAAAATAACCACACAGAAATATAAAAAAAGGTTTATTAATATATTTGATGTACATTGCAATTCTCCCAAAAAACGTCAACAACAGCGTATACTGTTTTATGCTTTGTGCTTTCTGCTTGTACGCTATTCACCAACTCGTCAACTTGTTTATCCGACTTTAAGACGAACCTCTGTTTACTTTTTTCGCCATTATTTTCTTTGTCAAAGTCAAAAGTTGAACTATTATCGCCCGACATTTTTAAAATTTCAGGCACGGGAAAATTTCCCGTGCATGATTCTCTCATCCTGCATGGGTATTGACCAATCAGCGCGCTCTATTTACTTAAGTTATTTTATAACATGATTTGCTGCATTGTCCGGGGGTTGCCCGGGAGGCGGGTGGTAACGGCAAGAATTGATCCATGCCTAAAGTTTAAGCCATGGATGGCGCGACACTAGACGTTATTTGTAGTTTCGCTTATATATAAGCGCCCTGCTCTTCACTCATGCATTTTCTACGCTGCTGCCAACCTCGTACCCTGGGTATTCTGATATGATTTTTGGATAACGCTTTGAATAAGCTACGCGCAGGGGCACATTATTATTATTTTATTTTGCCCACAAAATATTTACAAGTAGTAAAAAATAATTACAATAGTACATAGGCGTAGGAAGCAACTTCAAGTTGGGGGGGCACTTTGTCTTAAGGGCACCTTTTCTATTAGAAAAGGGCACTTTTTCCATTGTTTTAGTAGGAGGGCACGTGTCCCCTGTTCCCCCCGGTTCCTACGCCCTGCAATCATATAATGGGCTAGGAACCTTTGGAAATCCTGTTGGACTTTATTGTAAGGCCCCTAGTTTTAGTATTCCGACTTGTGATAAAAGATTTTATGAAAGAAGAAATTATTTACAAGCAGATACTATTTACAACAAATTGAACGATGAAAAAGTATTAAGATATAAAATAGTACATTACTGTCATTAGTGTTTCTAAGGCTAAGATCTTCATTTACATCAATTAGATTTTAATGTAATGGGATTTTGATTTTTTCTTAAAAGAAAAATATGTTTTAGTATTTTTAATTTCGTCAGCAAGAAAATTCCATAAAGAAACTCCTTTGTTAAATACGGTAGTTTGTTCTTTTATAGCTCACGTGTAACTAGTGGTAGATTTTCGCGTATTATAGTTGTGTAGTTCGTTATTTTGTTTGAAGTAATCAATAATCATTATAGAAGTTCGGAAAATTTTGACAATAATTGAGACGATACATGAATAAACTACATAGATAATCATTATAGAAGTTCGGAAAATTTTGACAATAATTGAGACGATACATGAATAAACTACATAGATAATCATTAATTTTGTAGATGTTCAAGATTTTCAAATCTAAAAATAATGGTTTGGTATGATCCATATAGGATTTAAAACTAATTAGTCGAACAATTTTCTTTTGTACATTCACGCGCGCATTTCCCCAAATTAGATTTCCGTACGTGAGGTATGGATAGACTAATGCATGGTATACTAATTTCAAAGTGTTTTTGTTTGTAAAATGTCTTAATTTTGCGATCAGATCCGCAGATTTAATTGTGTTTTTTCAGAACTGAGCTAATGTGGTTCTTATCTTTCTATTAACTATATGGTCAAATCTTGATCAATTATTACACCCAAGAACTTTACACTGATAAGGTGCTTGTTTAATAGGCCTAATATTATTATTCAATACATTTTTAAAGTGATTTCTTTATCCAAAGACTTATTTTTTTATTTAAAGATGACAAATTTTGTTTTGGATGTGTTAATGGAAACTTTATTAATAGTCTAGGACCTGTAAAGGAGTTTGTATGCATTTCATTTAGGACAGATTAACTGTTTTAGGGTAAAATGACCATGGCGGTCAACATGGCATATGTGCCAAAACCCGAATCCGGGGCGAAAGTCCTGAAAATGACCACGCCCAGAAACGGCACTGTCGGCATAGCTCTAAATCCTGAACCGCCAAAGCTACAGCCTTTTTGAATTGCTTATAGTGTTTAGAATGGTTGCTTTTATGGGTAGTCACTGGAGGGTGAAATTTGTCTAGGTATCATATTTTACAAGAAAATGACTATGCACCATCCCAGGTCAACTGCTAATTATGCATCAAATTACTCATTCACCTGGCAAAGTCTATGTTTTCTTATTTCCCAAACATTTTTGTCATAGGATGAAAAAATATGCTTATTTTAATATAATTATTATAAATTTCATAAGGAATGATATTGTTTGTTGAGATATAACACATTTCATTTCACTTACCCCCCGCCAGAACACGATTTCAGCCATATTTTGCCGATTTGTTTGCTTTTTATCGCCGAGCCTC
Organism: Trachythela sp. YZ-2020; assembly: GCA_016169945.1. Classification (NCBI taxonomy): domain Eukaryota; kingdom Metazoa; phylum Cnidaria; class Anthozoa; order Malacalcyonacea; family Clavulariidae; genus Trachythela; species Trachythela sp. YZ-2020. Next base: position 3,249,898 of record JADLSH010000313.1, on the reverse strand, counting down.
GCAAGTATCATCCAAATGTTCTACTTTAACACAATGCTAGTTGACTAAAGAATAATTCAACCAAGTTTCGTCGGGTTTTGGAGTAGTGCCATGTATTTTATATTCGATTTTGTGTCCTTCGACATTTCCTCAATTATGTAGCCATTGCAATGTCTCGCAGCTTCTCTGCCCGATAAATGCCACTTCTTCGTACACATCTGTATTTATATTACAGTATCCAAAAATAATTGATTGTAGAATAGTCCCAATCGAAAAATTGAAAGCATTACTCCCATTTGGGAGTGAAAAACCTTCCCTCGTTCATCAAGAACGAGAATCTAAAACAAAAGGTTCAAAATAATTTGAAAGTCTCGCGCAATCTTCACGAAAACTCCTCGTGGGCAACATTACAGGGGGGGGGAACATTTTCACGAATACGTTTGGTCACAGTGGTTTGGTGGTGCAAAAAGATTGCGTAAATCTCTGGTTTCTTTTTTATAGCTAAAGGAAACCAGAAAAATACAAAATTACGCGAATATTTGTTTATTTTGTCATAAAACATATAAACAGTTAAACACACGAACTTTACTTTGGGAGTTTGGGTTGCTGTGATCGCGAACAAACGTATTCGTGAAAATGTTTCCCCCCCCCTGTAATGTTGCCCACGAGCGGTTTTCGTGAAGATTGCGCGAGACTTTCAAATTATTTTGAACCTTTTGTTTTAGATTCTCGTTCTTGATGAACGAGGGAAGGTTTTTCACTCCCAAATGGGAGTAATGCTTTCATTGGGACTATTCTACAATCAATTATTTTTGGATACTGTAATATAAATACAGATGTGTACGAAGAAGTGGCATTTATCGGGCAGAGAAGCTGCGAGACATTGCAATGGCTACATGATTGAGGAAATGTCGAAGGCCACAAAATCGAATATAAAATACATGGCACTACTCCCAAACCCGACGAAACTTGGTTGAATTATTCTTTAGTCAACTAGCATTGTGTTAAAGTAGAACATTTGGATGATACTTGCGAGGCTCGGCGATAAAAAGCAAACAAATCGGCAAAATATGGCTGAAATCGTGTTCTGGCGGTAAGTGAAATGAAATGTGTTATATCTCAACAAAACAATATCATTCCTTATGAAATTTATAATAATTATATTAAAATAAGCATATTTTTTCATCGTATGACAAAAATGTTTGGGAAATAAGAAAACATAGACTTTGCCAGGTGAATGAGTAATTTGATGCATAATTAGCAGTTGACCTGGGATGGTGCATAGTCATTTTCTTGTAAAATATGATACCTAGACAAATTTCACCCTCCAGTGACCACCCATAAAAGCAACCATTCTAAACACTATAAGCAATTCAAAAAGGCTGTAGCTTTGGCGGTTCAGGATTTAGAGCTATGCCGACAGTGCCGTTTCTGGGCGTGGTCATTTTCAGGACTTTCGCCCCGGATTCGGGTTTTGGCACATATGCCATGTTGACCGCCATGGTCATTTTACCCTAAAACAGTTGAGATAATCTGTCCTAAATGAAATGCATACAAACTCCTTTACAGGTCCTAGACTATAATGAATTTTTTAGATTATATATACAATTGTAAATCTCACTTATATAAGGTAATTTACAACCGGCTACTTGAATCAATAATGACTATAATACTATATATACACAACATAACATATAACAAATACACAGCACAAATTTCAAAATGTTAAAAATTCTGGATTTGTCCATTCCTTATTTCGACAACAAAATATATAATATGTTGTTCTGATCGCAATCGTCGTCATTCGTTTGATGCAGAATTTTTGGTGATTCTTTTCAAAGCCAAGATCTTTGAGCATTTCTATGAATGTCGAACATTCGTTTGCAAAGACACCAAGAAAGCTAATCGATAGATTTATAAATTTAACTGATTTAAAATGTTTACATTGTTCCCTAATTAATTCTAAATATTTGCATTTTTTGCGTTTAACGTTATTTTGGAGATTTGATTCGAAACTAACAGTTAGTTCAACAATATAGAGACATCCACTTGATGTTGATACTTGTAGGTGTCACCAGTGATGATGGATTTTGTAACCTGGAAGATCCAGCCTCGTGGAAGATCCACATAAAGACATGAGCCGCTGACGGTCAGTAGGTTCGTCGCAATTCGCAAAGAAGTTTAAAATAGATTCATGCCTCCACGTGAATCGATCTAGATACGACTGGCAAACCACGACCACGTGTAAAAGTGTTTCAGGGGCTAGGCAATGGGAACAGTCTGACGTTGGTAATATACCCCATCTTGCAAGGTTTTGGCGCGTTGGAAGAGAGTTATTTATGTATCGTACGGTAAAATTAAATATATTTTTCGGCAGATTTGATTGGGATGCACACCACATTTTCGTCAGCTGTGAAAGAGAGAACTTTGTAATATTAGTAAAGAAAGAGCCTTGACAGGTTAAATGATTGCGAAGTCTATCCTCTTGTCCGGAGCGAAAGTCCTTAAGAACTTGTTTGGTGGAGTTATAGACATCATACTAAATATTTTTGTTGTTGCTAGTTGACTTCCAAAGTTGATTGATTTCGTAGTTTGGAGATGTTTTAAGAGCTGTGCGGAGAACGGTTTGGCATTGGATGAATTTGATGGATGGAGGACAAATATTGAGGCCAAATTTGTTTCGGGTTAGAAATACAGTGCTAAGTGTTCCAGATATGGGTATTTCAAGCCTTTTACGAATATAACTGTTCACTTTAGAATCAATATTTTCGGTGAAAGTTTTCGACAGACTAGTAACAGTAAAATGCCAGGATAATTTAGATAAAACATAACGACTATAAAGGAGTATTTTATTTTTTGGATGAAGTGGTTTAGAATCAATATCAGTCATTAGTTCGTCGACGAGAGAGGTTAGTTCAGACTTGTGTTGTTCATCAGACATGTTGAAATTAAAGTATCTTCCCAAATATTGAAAACTATCACCAATATTGATCGCTGGAATTAGTTTGTTACTACTACTACTACTAATAATAATAATAATAATAATCGATCTTATATCTGTTTATTCAAAAGCATTGCAGTAACAACTGAATTACGCTATTAGAATTACATTATTAAAGTTATTCAACACATATTTACTACTACATTATTACACATATTTACTACTACATTATTACACATATTTACTACTACATTATTACACATATTTACTACTACATTATTACACATATTTACTAGTTATAAACTTACTAAAACGTTCAGCAAAAGTTTGTTGCGTGTACCGTGTTCATTGATAGAAGATATATTATAAAGTGGGTTACTTTTACATGCTTTAGCCCGGATTGAGCTGATCAACCTCCGACAGGACTCCTCTCTTCGACTTTCCAAGGTTTTGAGTTTTGTGATCTGCAATGCATCGCAGTAGGAAATATCTGGGCAGATGATCTTGAGGGCCCTTTTTTGAATTGACTCTAGATAATTGGACAAATAATCCGGGATGGCAGCCCAGACAGGAGATGCATACTCAAGACCGGAACGGATGAGTGAGCAGCAAATGGTTATAAGATCTGTGGGTTTGAGACCTGCCTTTTTCAATTGTCGGAGGGCATAAAGGCGCGAATTAGCCTTCTTCAAGATAGAATCCACGTGAAAATTCCGGCCAGGTAAGGTCGTCGGACAAATGGACTCCCAATAGTTTAAAATGCTGTACTCTTTCAACACGAGATCCATGAATATGCATCGAGTGATTGCACGGTACTCTGTATTGAAGAAAATTTATAAACATTTCCTTGCATTTCCGTGGATTAAGCTCCATTGCACGAGCAGAAGCGAAGTTGGAAATTTCATCAACAACCATTGGCAACAAGCTGGAAGAACATCTTGGGATCATTTCTAATGCTGTCGCATCATCCACAAATTTCAGGCGACCACACCATTCCTTTAATTAATAAGGGATTAATCAATATTGCAAACAAAAGTGGACCGAGTCGTGTTCCTTGGGGTAATCCATCTTTAATTTTCACCCACGAAGATTGTTGCCCACTGATTTTAACACATTGTTCACGGTTAGATAAAAACGCAGCAATCCATTGAATGAGGACAGGATGGACGTTAAGGTTCTGGAGCTCGTTTTATGATTACATTAGGGTCCACCAAATCGAAGCCCTTCCTGAAGTCAGCAAAAAACAATTTGGCGGAGCTATGACCTTTGTCTAAAGCGGCAAGTATTTGATGAACAAGATAAACCAAGGCGTGGGTAGTTGACTTGTTTGGAAGTACAAATTGTTTGGTATCCAGTTTATCTATTACTTGAGGCATTAGCGAGTTATTTGTGAGGTAAATTTTGATTAGGGTCAACCACTGGGGAACCACTGGGGTCTATTAGGGTCAACCACTGGTCAACACTATAGGCTCAGATTTCAGCCATTGGGGTTAGGTCAACCAGTCTATGGGTCAACACATGAACAACAACAGCAACAACAACAACAGTATGCATATGTAATGTGTACAAGATGTTTTTTTTCTGCATCTCACTCGATTGAAATTAAGGTAGAAGGTTTAGGTGGATGGATATTTCGAGTGAAATAATATATACAATATTTTAGACCTGAACGGGAACGGCTGCACAGGAATCGCAGGGCTGCAGTTCAATTCCTGTCGGAGGACTTAGAGTTGCATTTTTCGCAGTCGTTCCCGTTCAGGTCTAAAATATTGTATATATTATTTCACTCGAAATATCCATCCACCTAAACCATCTATCATATGTAATGTGTGCATATATTAGACGGCCGGCCAAGCTTGAAAAAAGTGTCTAGGAAACACTGTCGATGGCATTTTTTTGTTAGAAGCATGAAACTACGCAAAATGTCGTAATTTTTTATCTATGTGCTAAAATTTGAAGGTTTTTCCGAAAACATTTCGAAGGATGGGATTTTTGTCGAATGCTATTTCATATTAGTGTCTTATTTTAGTGTCTTATTTTAATTGGCTGACTATCTAATTAACATTTGTAAAGCTCGGGTAATCTTCTTTCGTATAATTCAAAATGATATGCTAATAAGAAACATGGCGCAAATACATCAAAACACGACCTTTCAAAAAGAAGCCACAACAATATGTTTTTGTTGTGTTACAGACAGGCAACAATCACATATGTTTAGATTACATACGAAACAGTATTACACGCCCGGTTGCCACCCGTGTAACACAATATATTTCTGTTGAGCCAGTCGAGTTTTGGAGTGTAAATGGTTGAAAAACAGCATATTGGCGCAAACACGTAGTTTTACTACAACACATAGACCTTCAAAATCAGTAAATATTCGAAATTAAACGCAATAATTTACGAATTTTTAAAAGCCTTTGGGTAACCACTCGTCCTAATAAATCCATTCTTATTTTGAAACTCGCCTCCATACAGGTATTTTAACAAGTGTAATAGTAATACCATTTTCTCATTAGCATGTCACTTTGAGTTATGACAATTAAGAAAAGGAGGAATTTGCACATGCTAATTAGGTAGTGAACCAATTACAATAAATTCATGATATCGAAAATTGCTTTTAAATGGATTCCCATCTATCGAAATGTCGTTATAAAAACCTTCCAATTTCGGTACTTAAATAGAAAAATTACGGAAGGCAACCACTTTCACCGTCAAAGTGAACATACTCCGATGACATTTAGTGTGTTTCCTGCTTCTAACAAAAAAATGCCATCGACAGTCACTTTTTTCGAAGCTGGCCGGCCGTCTATATGTAATATTTGTACTATACGATTTGTTCCATTGCACGGCTGAGCGTGCAATAGTTTTTTCAACGTCACGTGATCATAAGGTGTTATATAATAGGTATTAGTAAAATTTACAAAGGTGATTATTGAAATTCTCAACGCTGATTGGTTGCGCTACCTCGGATTAATACGCGATAATCACCTAAAGCGTTTTTAAGCCGCTTTTATCGTAAATATTCAATTAAAATATTTTTGAAATGTACATTTTTTATTTTTTTCCAAATAATCACCTATGTAATTTTACTAAAACAATTATTCGCCTCAGGCTCGGTGAATACACGAATCGCGAAATTCGGCTGCGCATCCAAATGACGCGTTTTGAGTCGGGCAAAAATCGCAGTTAAAGAAAAACATGTAGCTGTGACTGGATGATTTAAAATGTGCGTATTAAAGTATTCAAATGTTCAGTCATGCATTCGTGTTTTTATTGTTGTGATATGTAATCACGAATGCATGGCTGAACATTTGAATACTTTAATACGCATATTTTATTATAAATCATCCAGTCACAGCTACATGTTTTTCTTTAACTGTGATTTTTGCCCGAATTTCGCGATTCGTGTATATATATCGGTGAATAAAAACCTCGACTTCGTCTCGGTTTTTATTCACCGATATTCACCGAGCCTGAGGCGAATAATTGTTAAATAATATAATAGGGCGACTACCATGAAGTATAATTATACCCATTTCATACGGTCGCCACTTGTTTCCATCTACCAAACTGACGTTACGTCATTTTTTCAACTTTGAAGTAAAGTTAAAAACTTTGTAACTGACCCTAACCCTAAAACCTACCCTAACCCCTAACCCAAAACCTAAACCTAACTCTAACCTAACCCTAACCAAATTGATGAAGAAAAACGAGAAAATTGCGTAACGTGAAGTCGTCAGTTTGATAGATGGAAACAAGTGAACACCATTTCATACGTGCCCAGTGTACGTGCCTCTTCGACAGCGCTTCCAGTTGGAAGGAAATTTCCTTCCAAAAAAGAAATTATGTCTTGTGGAAGGAAAAAAATAAGGAAATGTAGTTTGGAAGGAAATTGAAGGGAAATTTGGTCATCTGGAAGGAAAATGGAAGGAAATTTTGAAAATCATAATTTTTCTGATAATAAAAGTTTATGAGACACTTAAAATTGTATATTTTTACTTTCAGTAAACCAAATTAAGCTTTGTTTTCACAAATTGAAAACCAAAATGGTAAAAAATATGATAGACTGCTGCACAGTGCACAATAGCGAAGGCTCAATTTTGTAATTCTCGAATTTCGCCAGTTTCCGAAACTCAGAAATGTTCAATATGTGCTAAAAACAGTGGCGTAACTACTATGGGTTCGGACCAGTGGTTCGGACCGAGCGCTCCCAACCCCAAAGGCCCCCCCCCCCAGGCAGCCAGGTTCAGAGTGTAGAGCAAAAACAAATTGACAGGGAAGACTCTGAGAAACGAAAAATGCATGAACGCAATATAACAAAATATCAAAAAGCACAATTCCACAATTCATCTATATATAAATGTAAATTAAAGATTTGTGGTACAACCGTACTAATTTCCAAACAAATTGTAAATTTTGATATGTTAAAATGTTAATGTCGTTTTCTGACCTTCAGAATTCTGTAAAATCTTCCCCCAAAGTCCAGGAAACAGCATTTCAGAGACTCTAGATGGCATGTCCGGACGGCATGTCCGGGCGGCATTTCCGGGCGGCATCCCCCTTGTGCCTTCGGCACTTGTACTAGGGGGGCCTTCAAAAATTTTGAACCGGGGGCCCCCTGATATAACGTTACGCCACTGGCTAAAAATCTCTAGTTGTGAGCTCTACTGCATAATGCTACACGTAAATACTACGCATATTTAAAGTCGCATATAGTAACATAGGTAGGAACAGTTGGAAGGAAATCAAGAAGGAAATTTCAATATTTTGGGAAGGAAATTGTTTTGGAGGAAGGATAAAAAAGGGATATTTTGCTTCAACGGAGTGGAAGCACTGCTCTTCGAGAAGGTAGTTGAAAGCGATCTTTACTGTATTTCTTTGCTTCACTTTTTCCAGATTCACTTCATAATGGTTAAATTTTTGAAAACTAAGGTAAGGATATATTTAAGGCAGGCAGATGTATCTTTTCAAGGCAGACTATATGTGTTATATAATCTCGTCAAATCGCCCCGAGACTAGTCACTAGGCCGAGAGCGATGGAGAAACTATTCAAGTGTTTGTAAAGTAGTTAAAAACACAACTCTTTATTTCAGTGTTTTTCGAATGTTTAATTATAAAAGTGAGATATAACGGGTATCCATAGTTGGACTGTCTAATATGTGATATTTACGTTGCCAAATATCAGACTGCGTTGGATAAATATACAAAAAATGCACAACGCCACAACCCCTCGCCCACAAATTGTATGTCAAATACCAGAAATATCTCAAATATAGACCTGACTAACTATTAATTACAGAAACAGTCAGCACATTCAGAATACTGTTGGGGCATGGTACTTGACCTTGAATGTCACACTGCCACTAACTGGCAGTACCCTAACACCGACGAGTAAAATTGTGTGACGTTAGACAGAGTAAAATACTAAAGTAGGGTGCATTGCTAGCTAATGGGTTAATACCGTCACTCTGTCTGAGAAATGTTACTTTCAATACCTCCGGCTATTATAGCTTTTTTTTACAATTTTTTAATTTGCCCTGTTTACATAATATAAGCTTGAATATCAACCACTGGAAATTTCTCATATATACTACCAAAGACATGTTAATATTAAAGCAAATGATTTGGTTTCAAAATGCACAGATCTCATCTGAGGCTTTTACAGTTGATTTCAACACACATCCCTAAGACCAGTGGCAAATACTTTGCGAAAAATATTGGTGCAACCACCTTTTGTTGTTGTAAATCTCAGTTCTTGAAACCTTTTTGGCTTAATTTCCATGCAACTTTACTTAAATTATAATCAGATAGAGCTTTGTTACACAGGTAATCAGCTATTGTTCAAAGGCTTTGAGATAATGGGGGGGGGGGGGTGGTGGTGCCTAAGGCTAAGACTAACAAAACTTTGTTTGGTTTCACCACAGGCAGCCCAATCTTGGGTAGAGTTGTATTAGTATACTATAAGTTTGTTTAATAGTAAAAATATGTGATAAAATGTGTATTTTTAAAGTAAAATTTACTTGTCTAATTGGTAGTTTGTGTCCACCTTTTATTCCTCCTTTGTTGAGCTATTAATTAATCGCGACTTTTCGCTTGATGCCTGCGGTTGCTACTGAATACATAATAGGGTTAGAAGGCTAACGATTCTCAGCCCTGACCCGTCGAGACAAACAAACATTTCAACTCAAAAAATTCTCCCCCTTAATTTAAATTGCTTTATTCTCCAAGAAAATTGACAGCATGTAGAACAAACACTACATCTTGATTTATAGTCTTTTTGAATATCAGATTTTGAGAAATATAAACAATCACTGGCTGTAACCGGAAATATCTGTCGCTGCCGCGGTATCAATTTTCGGTCTTTGCAGTATCACTAGAGTGGGGATTTCGATTTCTATTGATCAAAAATTGGTTCCAAAATTGCATGAGATGTTAAAGTAGTGTTATATATGAAAAGATCAGATTTAGTTATTCAACGAACACGGCCTTGTTGGAAGATGTTGTTTTAATACCTGATGAAATAGCTGCCGTATTAATAACACTCGACAATGACAAAGCCCATGGTCCGGACGGTATTCCTGCTCGTGTACTAAAAGAAACAGCATCACAAATAGCTCCATCTCTATGCGAGTTGTTTAATAAATCGTTGCGTCTTGGCTTGGTTCCATATGACTGGAAACTTGCAAATGTTGTTCCTGTTTATAAAAAAGGAGACAAAGAGTTCGTGGAGAACTATAGACCTATATCTCTTCTTTCCCTTGTTTCGAAAGTACTGGAACGCTGCGTTTTTAATAACATCAAAGAACACGTTTTCTCTCAAGTAAACTCTTGTCAACATGGCTTTGTCCCTAGGAAAAACTGTGTCACTCAACTTATTGAAGTTCTTGACAACATAGGAAGTCTACTAGATCGAGGCAAACAAATAGATGTCATTTATTTGGACATGTCCAAGGCTTTCGACAAGGTTAGCCATAAACGTCTTGTTCGCCGTCTCCGTGAGTTTGTCTTTGGTGGAAACATTCTGAACTGGTTCCTTTCGTACCTTCAAGATCGGCGTCAACAAACGACCATACTTGGTGCAACATCATCACCTAATCCTGTTACATCAGGGGTACCTCAAGGCTCTATTCTTGGACCAATGTTATTCCTGCTCTATGAAAATGATCTACCCTGTTCTGCGAAGAATTCATCTATTGCGACTTACGCCGATGACAGCAAGATCTTCAAAGAAATCAATACCACGAGTGATGCCCTAGCCTTACAGGAGGACCTAAAAACATTCGAATCCAACTCCACTGATGCAGGTCTTCCTTTAAATGCGTCTAAATGCAAAGATCTACGGGTCACAAGAAAACACCACACTATTGAGTATCCTTACACTTTAGAAAATTCCACGTTAGAGAATTCAGAACATGAGCGGGATTTAGGCGTATGGATCACCAACAATTTGACTTGGCGCAAGCAGGTTTTGGAACAGTGCTCGAAAAGCAACCAACTACCGGGATACATCAAACGCTCAACAAGGAAAATTAGAAGCTGCAAAGCTCGTCTATCTCTGTATACAACAATTGTCCGGTCGCAAGTTTGCTACACAAGTTTGGACACCGCAGACTGTCGACCTCATCTCTCGCTTGGAACGCGTGCAAAGACGTGCTTCGAAATACATCCTGGGCCTCCCTTTCCTTTCTGATGTCAATTATACCCAAAGGCTTCTTGATTTAAATCTTCTACCGTTAAGTTACTGGCACGAATATCTGGACATGGTCTTCTTCTACAAGACAAATTGCGGTATTACGACTCTCTCAGATACAGTTCTCCCTAAATATCAATCAACCTTAAGAAAAACAAGATCAGTGGATCCAAATAGCCCAAAGTACCAAATCAAGAAATGTCACACCTCAACATATCAACAAACATATACCGTTAGATCAACAAGAATCTGGAATGCTCTACCAAGACCTATCACTAATAAATTAAACTCTCTGGCTACATTGAAGTATCTGTTACTGAACTACTACCATTCTGCTCTCCAAATTAACTGTGATATTGATGACCCTAGGACTTGGAAAACAATTTGCCTTAAATGCAATCAGGCTCGAGACTTGTCCAAATCTCTTGCATGCTGTTTTTAGATGTATGATCATAACTGTAGTGTCCAAAGTTTTAAGTTTATATATATATGTAGTTTGGGATCACAGTAATTGGCGAAAGCTGTTGTGATTACCCGGTCACAATTTTGTAAAGTCACGTAATTGTGTATATTGACGTTATTTGTATGTAATGTGCTTATGTTGAAGATGTGACAAAGCTTATAAAATTAAAAATTAAATTAAATCAGTGTTTGTTCTACATGCTGGCAAATTTCCTTGGAGAATAAAGCTATTTAAGGGAGAGAATTTTCGAGTTGAAATGTTTGTCTCGACGGGTCGGGGCTGAGAATCGTTAGCCTTCTAACCCTATTATGTATTCAGTAGCAACCGCAGGCATCGTGATGATTTAATAGCTCAACAAAGGAGGAATAAAAGGAGAACACAAACTACCAATTAGGCAAGTAAATTTTATTTTGAAAATACACATTTTATCACATATTTATACTATTAAACAAACTTATAATATACTAATACAACTCTACCCAAGATTGGGCCGCCTATGGTTTCACTTGTTCATATGAGAATTTGTACAGTAAGCTGTGCTCGAATCTGTCTGGTCTCATGCATCCCAGCCCTCGAAAAAGTGAGAAATTGAGGTAGGCAAAAGAATGCTGACCTAAATCTTACCCAGGTCTGCACCTTCATTTTTTGAGGTCACTTTCACTTCCTACCCTGGAATTGCAATTTTTGGATCAGCTGCAACCACTAGTAAGCACATATTCCAAATATCATGTTTTGTATGATAATATATTTGCTGACAAAGTCATGCAGCTGTCAGGTGTCACAGTTATAAGACCTGGCACAGAAACACAAATGAACACCACAGCTTTTTCAGCTGCTATCTGCAGCTAAAAAAGAAAATTCCGATGAGAAGAACTGGATTGAAATCGACAAAATTTGTTTTCTGTTTTGGCTTTGCCAGAAAAGCTGACTGTGAACTTAAGAAGAATTTCAAATTTTGTTGTTATATATGCCAATTTTCAACCAAAAGTTAAGTAACAACTTACAATGGGTTATAAAAATGTGGGGTAGCTGTGCTAGCAGCTATAGTAGAAAAGCATTTACAAAGCCTCTTGGAATTTCCCCTGATGAAACTGGATCTGTCCTAAATGTCCCCCTACATATCATTGAATAATATATAAAAGTTTTTACAGAACTATAGACTAATGAAGTAGCTTAGTATTGGTACCAGCACAGAATTGATATTTTGTCTTTAATATTAAAAATATGATATTTTAGGACGATTTTCAAAATTTCCTTGATGTAAACAAAGATGTTTTGGTTGTCATAGATTTCACAGCATCTTGGTGTGGACCATGCAAACGCATTGCTCCATTTTTTGAGGTGAGATCAATGTTGGACAGTTTCAAGATAACAGTGATATCAATATTTGAAAAAAAATATTGTGGCATTATAGTGTAAATTTGTTATAATGTTACAATTTTAATGTTACAATTGTTCATAGTAAATACTAAATACTAAATACAGCTGATTTCCAATATCCCAAACCATACCTAAGCATTCAAGGATAATTTTTTGTTATAAATTAACAATGTTTAAAAATGTTAAAATTTAATCTTTGATTCATTCTGTTTCTTTCTTGTTTCATAGCCATAATTATTGTGGTATACCATACTGTATACTGTAATAATGGTATTAATCTGTAATGTTAGAACCAATACTGCCAAACTAGTATCAAGTTTGACAGACTGAAATGCTAAGCACTAAATATCTTACAAAATAAATATTATTCCAAATAAAGAGAGCATAATAATAACACACAATTTTTATAACTGTATATTTTGAATCTAAATTTGATTGTAATAATAATAATACATTTATTCAGAGAAAAAAAAATTTACAGGTAATTTACAGAGTAAGGCCAAAGCCAGAGGCTTAAATGGCTTATGGACGGTCAAAGTAGGAGAAAAAATTATGTATATAATGAATTACCCTGGATAGTGTAATTTGTTAAAGAATGCAAATAAACAATAAAATTAGAAAAAATAAATTAAAATCATTGCTGCAGCCTTTGCAAATCCCCCATGTACACAATAACCACTCAGCTATATAAACCAAATTCTATGTAATATCTTCAGTCATAAAGGAGTAATAATTCAAGAAAAGATAGTTACAAAGATGAGTACCGTGATTCCGATCCTCATGTATGCATGCCCCCTTCAGTCGTAAAGAAAAAAATGACTTAAGTTTCCTTTTGTAATTGGCTCTATTAAGAGAGTTACAAAAAGTGAGAGGAATACTGTTCCAAATTGTGGAAGCTTGGGATAGTAAAGAAAAGTGATATCGAAGAGATTGTTTATATAAATTATACTTTGAACAAGTACAATAATCATGAATTTCAAAATTGAAATGAAAGAGAGAAGAGAGTGATGTAGGTAGCATAGAACCAGGTTAGTGGTATTCCATAAAATTTTAGTTTATCAATTAGTATTTTGTGATCTACGGTGTCAAACGCTTTTTTAAGATCGATAAAGATTCCAACTGTGTTGTTTATCATTGCCACGATAAATACTATTAACAAGTTCAAGTACTGCCATATAAGTAGAGTGATGTTGTCTAAAACCATACTGATGATGATTGAGAACAGGGCATTTTTTAAGGAATTACGACTACTGGGGTAAAGTCTGTGTGAGGGCCTTTTTCTTTGTAGTTTACCCTAAATATAACCATTATTTTCTGATTTTCGTTGCAAACTAGTGAGTAAAACACAGGCAAATAGCAACATTTGTAAACTATGAAGATGTCGAAAGCCTAGTAACAGATTTTACAGATATAAAAATAGAATGAAAAACTGTCAGTAGTGAATTGAATTTTAAATGTAAAATTTGAGAAACGTGGCAAAAGTGATCTTATTTATTGTAATTTAAGAAGTATTCGAGGTATATGATAGAGTTTTTCAACAGCTTTCTTTTGTTGTTAACAATTAACAGGTAATCAGTGTCAATTTGTTTGTAGGAGTCGCTTTTTAGTGCCATTTCAGTGAAAAAGACAATTAAGCATTTTTGAGCCAAGGAAAATGAAAACTTACGCTAATGGTCAGTCAGTTTATGTCTGCAAAAGGACTATATTTTAGATCTTCAATGATTACTTCATGTTGATAAATTGCCTGGTTGCAAATTATCTACATGCTTTACCCTAGAATTCGTTATATACAGTAAAAATTTTACTTTTTGTTGTTACAAGATCGAAGTACAAAGTGTACAAATCAATCTCATAGACAATCCGTATTTCCTGGACAGATTTCATGTTCTTCTGTTGGTCTCTTTGTATTATTGTTGAGAAGCTCGACTGTACTTCTTAATAAACACTGTTACTGGCTTACTGTTGAAAATGAGGACCAAACGGGTTTTTTGCCTGACAGTTATTGGGAGAGGCTTCCTTATTAATGACAAAAAGGGCCTAGTGCGTCTGAAATCTTGCATCACTAGTGGGGTAAGAAAAGGGCCTACTGTTGTAAATGCCCCAGTAGTTATATAGTTAAAAAATGCCCTGATTGAGAATATCAAATTTTAATAAAAACTCTGATAGTCTTGAATAGAATAATTTTTCGAGAACTTTTGATAGGCATGGAAGAATAGAAATTGGTCTGAAATTAGAGGCCTCCTCATTTTTATAAATAGGCAAGACTCTAGCTATTTTAAGTTTATCTGGAAAAATCCCACTAGAAAAAGATAAATTGCAGATATATGATAAAGGAGGAGCAAGTAGGTCAATAGATTATTTAATTGCTGAAATGCATAAACCATCATAGCCTTCGGTTTTGGTATTATTAAGAGAAAACATAATTAAGGCAATTTCTGAAGGACAGGTTGGGGAAAGAAAAATATTGTTATTATAGGAACCTGTTAAAAACTGTATATGGGAAAGGTGAGTTGGAGAAATAGTATTAGCCAAAATAGGTCCAATATTAGTAAAATAGTAAAACAATTTGTAGTTATCTTTATTGGATCTGAGTAAATACCATTTGAGTCTTTCATTGTCTTAAATTGTTGTTCAGGTTTCTTTCTTGAGATAACCTGCTTGATAACAGACCAGGTTTTCTTGCAATTTTAACAAGAGAATTGTATTTATTGCGGTACTTATTATACCGAGACCTATTCATGGGTGTAGGATTTAGAATATATTGTTTGTATTGTTTGTACAACAGGTTTAGAATTACCCCGGTACTCGATCACAATGAATATTTTTGAGAGGAAATGACTGATTATAAATGGGAGTAATATGATTAAGAAATGTTTCATAACAGTCATTGACCGAATGAATATCATGCAAGTATGACCAATTAATGCTAGTTAATTTATGCCGAAATTTTCCAATATTAGAAGTATTAATTAAACGGACTTTTTTCTTGGGGGAAGAAGTCTCTAGGTCAGCGTAGAGAATTCCACTAGTCATTTTGAATTCAAGATTATTAGTGAAGATGTTATCAATTAAAGTTGCAGTAAAAGAGGTGATACGAGTTGGTTTAGAAATTAGTGGATAAAGGCTATTGGAAGTCATAAGATTAATGAAATCATCAGTAGGTTGATGAGAGTCTACATTAAGAATATTGATATTAAAATCACCGATGAGATATGACAGCTTATTCTCAAAACTAATCATGATCCCCACCCCCCATCACTTTTCTAATGGTCCGCCCCTAAGGAAAGAATAACCATTAATATTATACAAGTCTTGGTTAGATTCATGTAGCCAGGTTTCAGATATACCAATGCAAGAAAAGTTAAGAGAAATTCTGAAAGGTCATCAAAGTGCTTACCGGGGCTTCGAATATTTGCATGAAATAAAAAAAAGTATCTTGAGAAGTAATAGGTAGTTTATTAAACTCACGGGTGATAGATACAATTAGAAAGTATGTTAGAAGTATCCGAAAAAATATTAGAATCAGGATCAATGTCAGAATTTAATAAGAGATGACGAGAATCATAATCATCTAGGAAGGGATTGAAACATTTTAAGGGAGTTAAAGTCGTATAAAGAGAAATAAAAATCACAATCATCTTGAAAGTGATTAAAGGGGAATAGGGCAGCAAGGCAAGAGGAGCAAAACCACGAATCAGATGAGTTCGACAAAGAAACATATTCAATATTAGTAAAAGGAGTGCATTTAAGATGAATCCAAAGATGACTCCAAAGATGACAAATGTCACAAAAAATAGCTTTGTGGTTTCTATGTACCGAGAATTTGCAAATTGAGCAAGGATTCTTATTGCCATGGATGCACACAAATAATAAAAAAATTACAATCAAATAGGCTAAGGCTAGGTGACCTATAAATTAATCAGTATAAGAATAATCTATAGATCTCACTAAATTTAAGGTACTTTAAATAGGTGCAAATAGTCACATTAAAGGAAAATACATAAATTATGTTGAATATTAACTTTATAAGTTAATTATAAAGTCATGTTGAACATCTTATAGTAATATTAATAATATTATGAACTTAATATAAAGGATCCCACAAAAAGACTATAACAATTCAAGTATACTTAGCTATTATTTCCAAACAACTCTTGATGGAGGTACATCTCTCAATGGTCGAACTGTGACATGAGGACCTAAAGAAGATGGTTCCATCTATACTCCATACTTTGCTATTTATACCCTGTTCAATATCCTGGCTCAGGTATTTAAAAATCTTTCGACGAGCAATGGTTAGATCTTCTTGGATATTTTGCTTTAGAGCTCGTCGACGTGTTACTACGGCCACCTTAGTATTGTGCTTAACAAATTTCACAATGATTGGTCTTGGTTTTCCAGGCGATTTACGTTCAACACGGTGGGACCTACTGATATCGTTTATTGTAACCATCACACCCAGTTCATCTTTGAAGAAATTAATAGCAAGATCATCGGTTTTTTCATTTGTTACTTCAGGAATTCCATATATTCTGATGTTGGTTCGCCGAGATTTTAAATACCTTACCACTGTATAAAATTATTTATAAAATCCAGTATGCTGAAGATCTTGAGTTTCGTCCAATTTTGTAGGAATGAGTAACATTTATTACTTACATCTGATACTGTGACTCACATTCTTATATTAATTAGTACAATAGTCATGTATTTTATATTATATTATTTCTAGAAATTAACTGAAGAATATCCTAATATTAAACTTGCTAAAGTGGATGTTGATGACAATACGGTTTGTGATTTTGTTCTATTGATTTTGTTGCAAAGCTTTCTGAAAATGGCTGCCATGGTCAGTGTCTGAGCCACATGAAAAATAATTAAGAATGTTGATGTTTTAAGCGAAGGCCCTCTGCCAATAACTGACAATAATGTCTCTGATAGTAGTGCCCCCATAAAGTAGCAAATATAGGAAAATAGCAGTCCAAAGGTCAGCTAAAACTGAAAATAACAAGGTACTGAGAATGTCACTGCAATTGTTCCTACTTCCACTGGTTTAACATTTTGTTTTGTTCATGTTTTTCATAGGAAACTGCAGCATCTTGTGATGTAAGTGCAATGCCTACCTTTCACTTGTATCTAAACAAGATAAAGGTACATGTATTTTCAATTATTTGTTAATGAATTACAAATACATACAACTTTGTTACATGTTTAAATATAGTTTCAGTTATTTATAATATGCACTTCAACAGGATAAAACTTGCCACAATGCAATCTCAGTTTGCTGGTAGTTGATGTGGTCTGCTCGATAGCTTAATGTGTAGAGTGAATGTAAAGAAACGTGAAGGTCCAAGTTCAAATCTACTGTAAACAATGAATCCATCTCTAATAAGATCTCGGCGCTTCTTTAGAGGGAAATGTTTTTTACCGAACTCCTCTCTTTTAAGCCCCCACCCCTCCCCGTCACAACAAAGAAACAATGGATTAATTGTCCTTGTTCATGTTACCAGTATTTCGTTTTTTCATTAATAATAATGGTATATCTGAGTTTACCATGTTGGAATAAAGTGAGCACATTATATACCTGATAGGATTAATGGTATTTATAGTTATGCTGTACCATTGAACTATAAATAAACTGGAACGATAACTCAGGAAGGGAAATTGAAGCCAGCTTAATTAAGTTTTTCTGAGGTTTGAGTTGAAATACTTAACGCCGAATATTGGGCTGTATATGAAATTGAAGCTATTAAAAAGTTCTATTTGATATAAAAACTTCAAGACTTTAGGTAAAAGGGAAATACTTAAAACTTTGAGGGAAAATTTGCCGTATTTTACAAAATTGCGGTTGTTTTTGTATTTTTTAAGTATTTCCATTTTGCCTAAAGTCTTGAAGTTTTTATATCAAATAGAACTTTTTAATAGCTTCAATTTCATATACAGCCCAATGTTCGGCGTTAAGTATTTCAACTCAAACCTCAGAAAAACTAGCTTGGCTTCAACGAATCATAGGACTTGATCATATGAGTTAGCGTTCCAGTTTACTTAGAGTTCACTGTGCTGTACTGACAAAGTCTTTGAGAAGTCCGTTACTGAAATTCCACGCTCTTGTACGTTAACGCATTAGATTTGATGCTGAAAGTCAATAGCTGCCCTGTGTAAGCAATCGGTTAAGCCTTAAGGTAGTAGATAGTTCCGATAGGTCCAACCAGTCCAACATGATCTTAATTTATTTTTGGTAATTGTTGATCGTGTTCCGTGCATCGATCAAAATGTCTGTCTTAAATAATGAGCCTGAACGATTGACCTTTGTGGCCTGAACACACCCCTCTCTGTAAACATAAATGCTTTAGATTTGTGCCCGCGAACATAACGATATAACCTTTTCCCCAAGTTCTCAGGCTTCTCAATATGGAAAGGGAAGCTTGGACCGCTGGTTTAGACTATCCCATTGTCCTTCTCCATGCACTATATAGACGATTTTTTTGCCCGAATCAAATTGAGATATATATTCGTCAATGTTACAAATGGTTGGCGAAAAAAAATCGTCGCGAAAAAGCAGGAGCTGTTTCTACTTTTTGCAACGAAGTTTGTCGCTAACAACCGTTTTGCTTTTCGATTCTCTTCCGCGAAAAATCAGATCAGAGAATAAAACTGGAGTTTGTATCTATTTTGTTTAAAATAAAGCCGAACAACTTTAACCTTTTTAGCCTATTTTGGTAGAAATTTATTGCTTAATTTGAGATGCTTTATATGACAATATATATAGTATAGTGTAGCAATATGATGATATTTCCCCCGTACATTTAACTGGTTAACTATGGCCGGTTGTACGAAACCCGTTTAGCCTATCCGGTGCATGGATAAATCGAAAATATCGATCAAGTCTATACATTCACTGAACAACCAAGCTTAAATTTTTCAACTTGAATAGAACATTTTTGCAATTACATATTAAGTGCATAAGATTTAAGTTCAGTCATTCACAAAATGTGTGAGAGTGTTTTTTTTTGCTAAAGTGCTAAACCGCCTTCGTACAACCGGCCCCTGTTTTCATGAAACCAGTGAACGATGGTGGTTCTATCCACTGTATCCGGTCTACTTTTCCATGAATCAGTGGGAAAACGGGTTATACCGTAATTTCTCCATTAAGCCTCCCTCTCAAATACCCCTAAATGTGCCTGAAATGAATAAACCCTGGATTGGAGATTTAGATACCGGTATATACATGCATAGACACCGGTATATATATGCATGTACGACTCACACGTGAAATGTACTTCAGTTTTCAACCCTAAAATCAATTCCATTATTTTTAGGTTGATAGTATGACTGGAGCAAATGAAAAAAAACTCAAAGAACTAGTCGAAACACATTACAAATAATTTTCCTAATCAAGTTTCTCAACTACTTAGAACATTGTAAACGTATTTATTTTAGTAAACTGTGCTGTAAAACAGTTTAAAGGAGTACTAATTGATGTGATAACAGTTTCATATCTCTGAAACGCTTAGAAATATTTCTGATAAGGAAATACAAAATTTGGAAATACAAATTGTTTTTATTTGGTTATTATTAGGCGTTTCCTGAGAGTTTTCGTAAATTAAACGGGTAGGTGAAAAGTTTTTGACCGTGGTGGGATTCGAACCTACCTCCTTGGGTTTTCTATTCCAAAACTCTTTATTTATACTGTCTTACGACAGTTTGATAACAGTTTGGACTTCATCAATATAATAAAACAAAAACTGAACACTTTTGAGCAGCTCACGCTGGCTATAGTCTTTAGACAACTCGTCAATTCTAGAAGTAACGGTTAATGTTATTCTTCCATTAATTGTTTTGTGTATAGACCGGTTGACTTTAAAATGAGCTCAAAACTTGACACGTGCATGTGGAATAATTAACTTTAGTTTTTTTTCATTATAAGCACATTTTTGCTACGGTCAATATAGATGAGCATTTTTACACCCTTACTCGACATTTCACTTCACCGGAATTTCAAAATCACCCTTACCTTAGTGCTTTAAAGGGCTTATGCAGCGAAAATTCGGTTCGAGTGAAACTCTCTTATTAAAGAGAACTTTTGAAGTTATGAAGATTGACGTTTGGAGCTTTTCCATATCCCACTTCGTTCTTGAGATATTAAGATGTGTTTGATATGTAAATAACATCACTGTGACATCACACTGCATAATGAATTGTTGGAAAATCACGAATACCTCTGAGATTATTTAACCAATCGCCTTTAAACTGTCATTTGTTTCTGCCTATCGCAGGACACCACACATGCAGAGTTTCAAGTGATTTAATTCAATTATTTCAAAGATATTCGTGATTTTCCAACAATTCATGATGCAGTGTGATGTCACAGTGATGTTATTTACATATCAAACACATCTTAATATCTCAAGAACGAAGTGGGATATGGAAAAGCGGGAACGATTAAAAGGAGAGTTAAAATTGGAGAGTTAAATCGGAGAGTTGAGATTTCGGAGAGTTAAGTTCGAGCCACGCCCACTTTTGTGAACGACCACGCCCACTTTCTTAACTCTCCCGATGGTATATTTGAACTAACGTCAGAGAGTTAATTTTTATTTAACTCTATTGCTTAAAAAAATAAAAAGGAAGAGAGAGTTAACTTTGTCGTAACTCTCAAAATGCCAAAAGGGCTAAGCGAGAGAGTTAAGTTAGTTTTTCGAATAAAATGGTGTCCCATACCGGATCGGATATCTTGTCAGGATGATCGAAAAATCGCTACTCGAAACGGCTACAATAACAACAATACAAATTTATTAATACAAAAATGACTATATACAAGAGTAGATAATGTCATCCGCTAATAGCTAAAAAGCTAGTCGAGGCGGATGACAAAGAAAAAAAGGAAAAATTATAATAATTTATTAACACACATTATTATTAAGATATAACCTAAGTAACGATTTTAATTAGAAACTTTCCCAATCATCAAGCCAAAAAAATAGAAACTATTCGTAAAGATAAAAATCCTATTGTTTAGCCATTAATTGAACTAATACAGGGACATCAACATAATCATCCTCCAGCTCAAGAATTGTAAGTAAAGAATTTTGCAATGCCTTATTAAATTTCTTTTTCCCTAATTCGCGTACATTGCCAGGTATATTGTTCCATATTTTCGCACCGGATCTCGCAAAAGAGGCATTTAATTTATTTAGTCTTGAATATTCAATGTAAAAATTATTAGATGCACAATGCCTAGTTTTATGTGTATGAATGTTTCTGGAACGATTAAAATAATCGGAGATTGTTGATGGACAAGAGCTGTTAGAGACATCATACATCAAATTACACACCGATTTATAATAAATCATATTCAAGGGTAAAACGTTTAAATTAGTGAAGAGAGGGATGGCATGTTCTTTATAACCTTTAAAGTTCATTAGCAAAACTCGTTTCTGAAGAACAAGTAACTTATTTAAATCGCCTTTGACGCCGGCCCCAAACAATTATACCATACGTTAGATATGGTTGAATTAAGCTACGATATATATTAAGTAGAGTTGAGAGAGGCACAAAATGCCTAAGTCTCGTGATTATTCCTATTGACTTACTTATTTTAGAAGCAATATTTTCTATGTGGTGTTTCCATGATAAGTTTTTATCAATAATAAGTCCTAAATATTTTACAAATTCTTTACACTCAATTTCAATTGATTTGTTTGCTCTATTATCAAATAATTTTATACAAGGTTGATAGTTAACGCGTTTTTTATTGGAACGAAAAATAACATAGTTTGTTTTATTTAAATTAATAGTCAATTTATTTGCATTTAACCATTTGCAGACTCACAACAGTTATTGATTAATTACTGCTTCAAGATTTTTTAATTTTCTATCTGCGTATAATAAATTTGTGTCGTCAGCAAACAAATAAAATTGTAATACTTTAGATGATGTATGAATATCATTTATATAAATGAGGAAGAGTAGAGGTCCCAAGACTGAGCCCTGTGGAACTCCAAATCTAATTGTTTCTTTTGGTGATATATTTTGTCCAATTTGAACTGTCTGTATTCGATCAGTTAAATAAGACTGAAACCAGTTATTTATAATACCTCGAATACCATAGTGTTCTAATTTATTTAGAAGTATGGAGTGATCAACTGTGTCAAGCGCTTTTTTGAGGTCAATGAAGACACCACACGAAAATAAGCCTTTGTCCATGTTGTTGTGGATATTATTTACAATATCAACAACAGCATGTTGTGTTGAATGATTTGCTCGAAACCCATATTGCTTTTCATAAAGAATCTTATATTTGTCACAGAAACTTTGAAGTCTTTTACACATTAATTTTTCAAAAATTCGATTAAAATTAGAATGGAAATGAAATTGGTCGGTAGTTCCTGGATCGGTTTCATCATTAGTTTTGTAGATTGGAACTACTTTAGCATGCTTTAGTTTTGACGGAAACGTTCCACTTAGGATTGAAGAATTCATGAGTTCTGCCAATGGCCAAGATACTTGTTGCTTTATACATTTCAGTAAACGTGTAGGACAAGAATATAGTCCAACAGATTTGCTAACACATAATGAGGCGATTTCAAATTCAACTTCAACAGGGGTGACAGGATTAAAATAAAACGAACTTGAATAGTTTTTAGTTTTTAAGTAATGACTAAAATGTGTATGAGAATTAGGCAATTTTGATGCCAGTTTTTGTCCTATAGTGGAAAAATACTTATTCAAAACGTCAGGGATATCTTTTGGATTACTAATGAACTCATTTTTGTTCGGACACTTCAATTTTGTAATCATTTTATGCTTCTTTTTGCGATTTATCAAATTATTAATACCTTCCCAAGTTTTTTTCATATTTTTGAGATTATTGTTAAAATACTCATGATAATATGTTTTTTTACTAATACGTGTTAGTTTTGTTATTTTATTTCGATATATTTTATAATTTTCTTTATCTCCCGAGTAAAATAACTTATTTTTTATGATAATAGACCTTCTAATTCCCTTTGTGATCCAAGGCTTAGAGGATCTCTTTATCATACGTTTAGAAATTGGTTTCACTGGGGCATGTTTATTTACCAGTTTATTTACTTTGTCATAAAAGGCATTAAACAATTTGTCCACATTACCTCCCTTATTGGTGATAAGAAGATTCCAATCAATTAATGCCATATCATTAATAAAATTTGTTTCTGAAAAACGAGAAAAATCTCGCATTTTTTCTTTACGTTGCTTGTTTGTTTCAATATTTGACTGTATAATACAAAACTGTGAGAAATGATCACTAATATCAGAGGTAATATTGCCGCTTAGGATAGAATTTTCAATATCATTAACAAGAATATTATCGATCAGTGTAGCAGAATTGTTATGTATTCTGGTAGGTTTATCTATGGTTGGTGTAAGGGCATAACTTTGAAGAGTAAATAAGAAATTTTGAGCAAAATCGCAAACTTGAGCTTTAAGAAGATCTATGTTGAAGTCACCCATAATATATATTGATTTGTTTGAGCTTGAAGCTGTAAACTTGTGTATAGTATCCTCAAAATAATTTTGAAAACTCTCAGGAGAGTTATGTTGTCTATATAAGACACCACAAATAATATTTTTCCCATTACTAATTTGGATTTCAACCCAAAGAGCTTGAAAAGCAATATTGGAACATTTTTCAAGGACTGAATAACGCAGATCGTTTCTAATGTACATACCCACCCCTCCTGAAGCCAATGGTGTTGGAACAAATTCAAAATTATAGCCAGGTATCTCAGGATTAAAGTTAGAAATCTTATTATCTCTAATCTTGGTTTCAGTAATACCCATAACGCTAAAGTTGAAATCAAGCTGAGATAATAAATGCGTTTGAAAATCTTCTAAATTACGTTTCAAGCTCCTCACGTTATTATGTAGCAACGAAAAACTGGTATCAGTAAAATATTTCGTTTGATGTTTCTTTAAGTTACTAAATTTATGTGGTGAATAATACTGAGTTTGTAAGATTTGATGATCTAAGTTAGAACTTTCAGTGTTCGCATCAGAAGCTGTATTTAAATTAAATAAACCAAGTTCATGCATGCTAGGATATCTATCGAAATCTTTAATTGTAGGAAGATTAGTGGTTATACTATTGTTGAAGTTAAATTCCTGAATAAAATTAATATTATAAAATGGTAATTCACTTAAAATTAGCTTGTTCAGAGTATCTCTCTTATCAATAACAGGCATTTTTAGTCATAAATATCAGAGAACACATCCAAAACATTGTACTTATCTGGGTATTTGAGATATCAGATATGCACTTATTCACTCGCGAAGGCTGTGGAGATCCTCAAGCCGATTTATTCTTATAGCTCGAAGTAGCGTTTTTACGTAGATAAACACGAGAGTTCTTTGTCCAGCAATATTCGTAAGAATTCGCTTCTTTAAATGCTTTAGCTTCATATAGGATTTTTTGATTCTTTGGGGTTAAGTGATCAAAGATTCTGACACTAGGATTAACTTTAATTGCTTCTTTACGCAGTCTCATAACGCCCTCCTTTGAGAGTCTCCTGACAAATTTGCATACTATAGGATTCGGTTTGTTGTCTTGATTTCTCCTTCGACTCGGGACACGATGTGCTATGTCAATGTCATTAAGATTTACCTCGGCCCCAATTAATTTAAAGAGGTCTACACATATCGAGCTAGTTTCGTGCGCCGTTTCCCTTTCGTTCTGTTGAGCAAGGCCAATTATCTTGATGTTATACTGGAAGCTGTATTCTTCTAACTGCTCAAGCTATAGCGTCTGTTGACACTCGATTTCGGCCAGACTTTGTAGGCATGTTGCCATAGTGATAATCAAACTTATTATATATTCGACATCTGTTTTCAGACATGCGTTAACCGCTAATCAGACTTAACGGCCTAAATTTTGAAAAATATATTGAAATTTTTTGCTTATTTTGCTAATTTATTACAAATGTGATGCCTGTTTGTTGAAAAGTCGAATATAATGCTGAAAGGTAATTCGATAGGCTTTCAAAAGAGGTATAGCATGTTTTATAATTGTAAATATTTATTGAGATACGAGTCGAGAAAGAGGTTGGGAATTATTTCGAATTTTTACGGGCGGTCTGCAAAGATTAATGGGTAGCGAAATTGTTTATATATACTATGCTCTCTTTGTTTGACTCGGATGTTGCCTATTAGTATTTTATCACTATTGTCACATCAATATCACCATTTTATTCGAAAAACTAACTTAACTCTCTCGCTTAGCATTTTTTGGCATTTTGAGAGTTACGACAAAGTTAACTCTCTCTTCCTTTTTATTTTTTTAAGCAATAGAGTTAAATCAAAATTAACTCTCTGACGTTAGTTCAAATATACCATCGGGAGAGTTAATAAAGTGGGCGTGGTCGTTCACAAAAGTGGGCGTGGCTCGAACTTAACTCTCCGAAATCTTAACTCTCCGATTTAACTCTCCAATTTTAACTCTCCTTTTAGTCACACCCTGGAAAAGCTCCAAACGTCAATCTTCATAACTTCAAAAGTTCTCTTTAATAAGAGAGTTTCACTCGAACCGAATTTTCGCTGCATAAGCCCTTTAAATATTAAAGTAAACGATTTTTGTTTTAGAAATAACGTTCAATATAGTGAACTACAGAGAATTCGGGATAGAAAAGCACTGTTAATTTGAGGGTGTTATAATATATATGTGTGAAATTGACACCATGTGGATAGTCGAGAGTCGAGGATAAACAGTCGAGAATCCTGAAAAAATGTATTGTTTTAATGCATTTTACATTTAAAAAGTGTTTATGACAATTTACACAGATTAGGCTAACTTTGGGAGTTAATTTTAGAGTGTTAATTAAACTAACACGTGAATAAGATGGGGTTTTTTTCTGCATCTCACTCGATTGAAATTGATGTAGAAGGTTTAGGTGGATGGATACCGTAAACCTCCGATTATAAGCCCCCCCGTCTATAAGCCCATCACATTACTAACGTTCACACCATTCCAAATATAAGCCCCCGAATATAAGCCCCCGAATATAAGCCCACTATACCGGTATATAATACTATTGCACTCAAAAATTCCACATAGCGGTAACTGAACAAAAACATTTTATAGCAGTGTGTATTTAAATGTTATAAAGTATTAATTTTACAAAACGCTTGAATGTTCGTCCTGATGGTGTTTCAAGGCGTCACGGACGAATCTTTTGTGTAGCTTTGGCCCGTAAAGGAAGTATGTACACGGAAGTTCTATTCCCCCTCCGAGGACCCATCTGAACACGCGTTATTAATTTTTGTTTATTTTCGTGTTTATAATTAACAATACATACTTGGTTACCAGTAACCCAAAATGTCGTCCATGTATAAGCACCCCCGTATATAAGCCCCCCCCCGTGCATAAGCCCATCAAAAACCGCTTACGAACTTATATAAGCCCAGGGCTTATAATCGGAGGTTTACGGTATTTCGAGTGAAATAATATATACAATATTTTAGACCTGAACGGGAACGGCTGCGAAAAATGCAACTCTAAGTCCTCCGACAGGAATTGAAGCGCGGCCCTGCACCGGAGTCGCAGGGACGCAGTTCAATTCCTGTAGGAGGACGTAGAGATTTTTCGCATAATATTTCACTCGAAATATCCATCCACCTAAACCTTCTATAACACGTGAATACA
Source organism: Trachythela sp. YZ-2020 (assembly GCA_016169945.1). NCBI lineage: Eukaryota > Metazoa > Cnidaria > Anthozoa > Malacalcyonacea > Clavulariidae > Trachythela > Trachythela sp. YZ-2020. The sequence goes on along the minus strand of JADLSH010000313.1, from coordinate 3,222,771 downwards.
CCCACCTAAACCTTCTATAACACGTGAATAACACCCATTCGATAATTACGTCACGAATAATTCCTTCGCTTGGGAGCCTCGCTCTTACGAATCAAAACGAGAGGCAATTCGCTCACGAATACAATCACGAATATTGGCTCACAGGCCAAGGAGGAATTTGTGACGTAATTATTGAAAGGGTGTATTGCTTAACACCTTTATGGGTGTTACAATAAGAGTTATTCCACCAGTGAAAGTGTTAAATTAACACCTGACGTTTTAAGCGGACCTTTTATATCTCGCTTTTATCTGAATGAGTTGTGAGTTTATCTAAAAGTCGAGGGTCGAGAGTCGAGAGTAAAAAGTCGAGAGTAAAACGTCGAGAGTCGAAAAATTCACCAGATAAGGCCATACTAAGATGTAATATTACCGAATAGCTATGAAATCAAGACAAGTGTTTTAAATTAAGTATAAGCATGCTTTCAATAAAGTTTACTCTTGGTAGGCATTTGCCAGGTAATGAGTTTGAAGCCGATCGATGTAGAAAGTCTGACAGCCTGGCTTTCACGCACATGTAATTATGTAAACCGCGTGAACGAGCCCTATTCCTGTATATTTTTTTTTACAAAATATTATGCGAGAATTATTATTTAAGTAAGCGGAATAAATATTAAAGTTTACATATTACATATAATCCCAGAAGTATAATAAATCAATTACCCAGATATAGAAAAAACACAATAGGTTGATTAATATATGATGCTATTAAATATCAATTTAAAAATCATCAGGACTTTTTTGGGACACCCTGTATGTGAATAACAATTTTTCTTGCCACTTGCAAACCAACCTGATAATAATAGAGACATGTTATTTGAAGAAAAAGTCAGCAGAGTGTAAAGGCTCAACATTACAGTTACAGTAGTAACAGTACACTTGACATTGAATCAGAATTGCGTTGCAAGTTGCAAAAAAAGTCCACAAACATGTCTATGAAATTTACTTAATGTATCGTAGTGTTGAACGATTCCAAAATTTACGTTGAGCTATGTTGGAGGTGAAATGTAATTTGAACCAACTCAAAATAAGGTGTTTGGTATTGTTTTATGCAGCTTGCCTTTGCCGCTGTTTCAGAGTTTGCTATTGACGAATGACGGAAGAAATGTCGGGGGTCGTACTTTTCTCCTTTTTCAATAGCTTTTAGCTAGCTCACGCTTTGTGAGAACAGGCCTACACTCGTGCTTTTCTTCACATCGGTTGAATGATTGGCAAACTGACAATATTCGGAGCGCATGCATCTAATTCTATTGCATGAAATAGTATCACTATTGCGTATAACCAAACGCAGCCAAGAAGAAGTTTTTTTTAGAAAACTAGAAGTTTTTTTTCGTCAAAAACGAAGTGCTTCGAGTTGCACTAGGGGACGAAACATAGTCCGTTTAAATGGCCAAGTGCGTGAAAGCCAGGCTGTCAGACTTTCTGCATCGATCGGCTTCAAACTCATTGCCTGGCAAATGCCTGCCAAGAGTACACCAACTGATCGAAAACCCGACCTAATGTTCTTCAGATAATCCACAAGTAACTGAACTTCCGTGCGATGGATAAATGTTAAATTCTGAAAGTTTTCTTCGTTCTGTTCGCTATCCATAGTTATAATAACTGTTTTCTGAGAATCTGTGTTCGCAGAGAAGAGTTGTTCGGGATAAAAATTGTTAACTATACAGCAAAGGTTTTTGTCATGTTTTTCAATATTTTCAGCAAAGTAAAGCGGGAGAGTCCAAATCAATATTATGGTTGCAATTTCAAATGCGGCAGAAAATATAGATTGTTTATCAGAATGAGCTAGATCTAAATTACCAATTGCATTTAAGGGTACCAATATAATAAGAGAAATGTTGTGAATTAGAAACCACCATTTAAGACGACGACACGATTTCTCTACCTTTGAATTAAAGTTACATATGTGATCATTTATGGCTGCTTCTGCGCCATTGTTACACTTCGTGAACTTATGATGTTGATGTTGAAGACGGACATTGCTCATTGAAGTAAGTCAACAATCCATACCATTGCGAAGTACATTCCCAACATGTAAGCATGGGCAGCAAATACCAGCCAAAGCAAACACTGTCTGTATACATCATGATAAGGATAAACTTTATCTACTAGGTAGGTTGTAAGCACGCGAGAACCATTCGAAGTAGCAATGAGAAGACCAGCAATCAAATGAATAAACACCGCTGTAGAAATGACCACTCTAACGTTGAAGTATTTCAGTTGTTTCCGAAATTTCTTGAACTGTGATCCGTCAAAGGTAATACGAATCATGTTGTCTTCTATATCACGAGATCGGAGGTACAATGATGCGGTAAGATGACTAAAGAGTCCGCCAGTAGACGTTACAACACCTATAAAGTTGTACGTTACACCAACGTCTTTCGTTAAGGCTAAAATGACTACATAACAAGCGGCAGTACATGCGAGATAGTCTATGATGCGAGCAAGAAGCTTACGACTCCAGGGTAGAAATATCGACTCAAACAACAACTTGATTTTGGATACCAAAGGGAAAGTCCTCTCAGTAGCAATCTCAGGAAAAGCAATTCTCCATTTTTACCGAACGTGAATGTCTTCGGTGTATGTTGCGGTATACCTTCATCTTGGCTGTTCTCTGCGTCAGCAACTCCAAGAAGCTCAACTTTTTCTTCAACTGTTTCTTCAGATGTGGTATTCCTCGTCATTTTTAGGACTGTTACAATACTTGCTTACTTAAAACTGCACGGTGCAAAAGCATTAATCAGGAGATTTTACTCTGTCAACCGATCGAGAAGATACAAATCATATCATTCATGTTCAAACATCTGTCAGTTCATGAAGCTGTTGATTGATGAATTCTGGCCAGCAAAACCTTCATGTACTGTCGAGGAAAATAATCTTTCATTCAGACAGAAAAATAGAAGACATGCAAATACTTCTCGTAAGGACATAGACATTTATCAATTTTTTCATTGTGCATGTTTTAAAGTTTGTGTTTTCTTTAATCTCTCGTATTTGTTGTATACCCTAGGTTATAATGGTTTCGTATTGCTGCATGCATGAGCAATAATAATATAGATGATTTGGTATTCATATCTAATGGTAGTAATGCTTTTTGGTAGAAGCCTATATGGACCCTATAAACTCGAGTAGACCCATAATATATGTTACTGTCCAAACTATTCCATTAATGACATCCATTTTCTTCAGTTATTTCGATTCTAGAAAGTTCCACAATATTTGCTGCTGAAAAGCCTCACCCGGGACTGGGTCAATAATATAGTCTCCTTCCCAGACGTTCTTATGAGCAATATAAACGCTCACTTAAACAACTTGGTTTTGTTACCTTTCCCCCAATTTATCGATAAAACTTTTACTTCGCGAGCACCTTTTCCAACTCTCAAACGTCTTAACCTTGAGGATGGATGCCACAGCCAATTGACACTTCCCGAATTTGCTTGAGTGCACACGAAACAATAGCATGAACTCGAGGCTGACAATGTGACCATTGTAAATTAGTAGTTTTCATTGCCAGTCAGCACATTCATAAAACAGCAAATTCAGCTCGCAGTTAAGCAGTTTGACCTCGTTCCGGACGAATTTGGATCCGTGTTGAAATTTGCACGATTTCCGCGTCTGTTCACACGGCATCCGTAGAACTGAAGAAACTCGAGTACGGATAACGGTATGGCCCAAAGGTCGGTTTACACGATAAATATTTTTGGTAGGGTACGGCTTGAATTTTGGGACGCCTACCCAAAATATTTGGGCAAGGCACGCTTCATTGTTGTCTTGTAAATACAAATGCCAGTGGCACGAGGACCCAATATTTTAAGCGGACCGAGACCATATAAAAAGGTAGCCTCGACCGCTAAAATAAAATTGTCCTCGCACACGAAGCATCAAAGTCATGTAATTCGTGACGTATTTCTATTTCAACATGGAGGGAGAAGTGGACTGACCATGCACCGATGCACGGTTCCAAATATGCACGGCGCTGTGTGAGCAGCGAAACTGGTCTTAATTGCCCGGATAGCGCAATAGAGCATTTGGTATGACAGATTATTGTCTTCCATTATCTTATATTCACTACAAACTTGTTTCAATACATATTTTTTTATTTTCTGTAAAAGCCTAGCCTGCTCGCAGCCTGAAATTTTGAAGGCAAAAAGCCTGCGAGCAGGCTATTTATTTTATTTTTTTCTGCATCTCACTCGATTGAAATTTTAAATTGGTAGAAGATTTAGGTGGTGGATATTTCGAGTGAAATAATATATACAATATTTTTAGACCTGAACGGGAACGGCTGCGAAAAATGCAACTCTAAGTCCTCCGACAGGAATCGAACTGCGGCCCTGCGATTCCGGTGCAGCGCTCTGACCACTGAGCTACAGAGTCCAGTTGCCAAGCGTTAACCGCAAGATCATGTATATATATAGATGCGGGTACTGCGGGTTGTGATAAGGTAAACTACAAGATGTTTTTTTTCTGCATCTCACTCGATTGAAATTAATGGTAGAAGGTTTAGGTGGTGGATATTTCGAGTGAAATAATATATACAATATTTTTAGACCTGAACGGGAACGGCTGCGAAAAATGCAACTCTAAGTCCTCCGACAGGAATCGAACTACAGCCCTGCGATTCCGGTGCAGCGCTCTGATCACTGAGCTACAGAGTCCAGTTGCCAAGCGTGGGGGTCACGACCACGTCATATTGGCCGATGTAATAGAATATCTATATGTATCTCGGCAAATGCCTCCTCCACAGGCCCTCGCTGCAATCATGGAAAGGTCAAAGTATTTGTATGTGACTTTTCCATGGAGGAGGCACAGTTAGGGAGAAGGTTATGATTAGGGTTATGAATAAAGAGAAATATATTCGTGCGCGTAACACGAGGATGTTACCACTTTGTGACGTCATATGTGTATCCATAACTGAACAAACAACGGTAAAATGTTACCTCATTGTTAAATATTATCATTATTATTACAATTATATTTTACAAAAAAAACTCTTCAGTAAGAATTATGGTATCAATGGATGTCCTCAACGTCTACATTAAATGACAGTTTTTCTGTGAATTCCCAGATACAGGTACGTGTCGTTCACCTCCAGTCAGGAATAAAATCAAATCCTGTGGCAATGATAGTTTGCTCAAGTTTGATCTATCCACAGTACTGAGTATTGACAGTCTACACAAATCTTTCAAACACTGCAATGTTTGCGGGATTTCGAAGAAATGAAGTTGGTAATTATCAAGATCATAATAACCGCTCTCTTGTGGTGTAAACATGACGAAACGTGAACCACAGACAGTAAAATATGGAAAGATGCAACACAACTGACCATATGTGAAACTATACGGCATTCTAAATAGGGGCTGTAGACTGATAGCATCCATCACTATACATATACACATTGAGTCTACGTTAGCAAGAACACACAAGTATCGACCATCTGGACTGAATCTTAAGAAACTCTCTCTTGGATTTATTACACTCTGACTTGGCCCAAAACTGGGACGGGCGTCTTCCAATTTAACAATTTTCCCCATGCGACTGCCAGTGTTCCAGACTCGAACCTCCATGTTGTAACTCAGAACAGCAATGTTAAATTGAGATTTAGAGACACCAGTAGGAACCAGGGCCACTCCTGTAGTCAGGCAATCTTGAAAGAACTCACTATGAGACAGATCTTTCTCAAACAAGCAGACAGCGTTGGGGATGTCAAATACATTTACAACACGTAGACTTTTACTGTGAGCAAAGATGGCAACAAATTGTGCATCATGAGTCATTGCACCAATCACACCTTCGACAAACATGGGGTCATCCATAGAGAAAACGGAAGTATCAATACTCATTTCAAAATGATGACGTGGAATAGAACCCACGTGTCTTAATTCTTTAGTCACATGATCATACAGAGCTATCTCGTGACGACGAGCTTGGTCGCGTACTTTCATACAAACAGATATTAAACCATCGCCATTTAGTGTTCTATAATCTTCAAGGGGCTTACAATAATTTTCGCTAGGGAGTGGTGGATATAGGTTGTAAAATCTTGTATCCATTCTTGGTTTAAGGCGTTGTACAAACAACACAATACTCTGACGAGTACGTGGAGTAAATAGTTCGGTTAAGGCCATTCCTTCTTCCAAACTGCATGTCCAATAAGGTTCAATGATGGCAGTATCAGACAAATTAACTGGCTGTTAAAAAAACAATGAAGAAAACTATCAATACATTTGAAGTGTAATGTTTTTAATTACAAAATTTGACGCAACAAATACGATCCGTCATTTCCCTACAAGATAACGTTCGATCCCATAAGGAAAATCACAAAGCATGCAATATCCCACGGTGCACCTGTAAAAATACATGTCTTGTATCTTTGTTCGTATTTTATAGACTTGACTGGAGCTGGAAAGTTTAATTGACATCAAGTTGAATCTTCAGCAAATTTTTTACACAAATAGTGAAATTGGATTCAGACCAAAAATCAATTGTTAAGATTCTAACTGCCTAATCAATCTGGTGGACACATTCCAATTGCAGCCACTAAGACCAAAGGGAGGTGACCATCCCCACCTAGTCCCCATCTAGTAACTACATGTGTAATAAGGTTTTTCAATTCTTAAAACATGATTGAGTAAATTGTAATGAAGTGTTCGTCCATTTGTAAATTTACCACTGGGAAATTTTAAGGAAAATGTCAGACCTGGTCTGCAACAGGCTGTTTCATCTGTAAAAGAATTATCAGGCAGTTGCCTGAGGATTCTTTTACAGATGAAACAGGCTGTTTCATCTGCCTGATGATTCTTTTACAGATGAAACAGCCTGTTGCAGACCAGTTTTGAGGTAAGCGAAAATATATATATATATATATATATATATATATATATATATATATGTAATATATACAAACCGCGCGAGAGGTCTTTATCTGATTTAAAACATCGAGGCGCAGCCGAGTAGCGTGTGCAAGCACGAAATTGAACTATTAAGAACAGTTGCCTGATGATTGCATAACTGCATGAAACTTAAAGTAGCAACAAAAACTGTTTTAAGATTATAATATATATATATATATATATATATATACATACATACAGCTAATTCAAAAAAGGTTGTCCTTTGCATACCTTAAGTTTCAAGTTTAGGAATTAAACTTGTTTCATGCACCCTGAGCACTCCCTCCATTGGCTCCAATAGTATATATATATATATATATATATATAGTAGCTTAATCTTAAAATATATTCACCGCAACACAGTGTTTCACGCCTCTTTCAAAGTGGTCTTCAGGCGATTCAATAATAATAGGCGAATCACCTGAAGATCGCTTTGAAAGAGGCGTGTAGCACTGTAGCGGTGAATATATTTTAAGATTAAGCTACTATATTTTGCTCTTTCATATTCTGTTATTGAGCACTCTTTGTTCTGCTACGGACAACGAAAAATTGTATATATATATATATATATTTTGGTTCACAAAATGCCAAAGAGTGCTCGTCATCGTATAGATAGAGCAAATAATTTTCGCTTACGTCGAGGTATCCACTACAGCGTGAAACAGGCTGTAGGGGATACCTTCAGTTAAGTGAAAACCATTTTTCTCACCGGTTTTTATTCACCGATATTCACCTTGCCCTCGGTGAAAGACAATGTTCATCCTGTGTTTATTGCTTTTAGGCCAAACAAAAAAATGTTGTGTTTCCGGGTAACAAATTTAAAAAAATTTCAGGTCGGTAGGTCGGAAAATAATTTTATTTTGTGATATCTTTTTATTTTCGAAACAAGATCAAATCTCAACTCTATATCTGTAACGACTTATACAACATTTCCGTAACTCAACAACAGATATATAATTAAACAAATATCCAGATATAACAATTTGGTTAATTATTTCTGATATCTCTAGAACTATTTGCAGTACATCTGCCTGTGCTTTCCACCATGTAATATTTACATTCTGTGAACCCAATCATTTATGAAGCGGTCGGCATGTAGTATGTGCATATCCATCGGAAAGGTGAACTAAACAATGTAATGAACAATAGAAAGTGATCTGTGCTGTACGTAATTTATCGATATAGTGTCAAAATTATCATACTTGAAACAAGTTTACAAGTAGCAATGCTGTGCACTGAAAATTTACCGGTTATAATTTTGAATAGCACCGTGATTTGGTTTCCAGAACCGGTTTGTAAACTGAGCATTTGATTGGCTGCTTTTTCTCTAGTAACCAATCAGAGGGTTTGTTTAAAACATGGTATGTGAATTTCATTGGAACGAAGTTCGGAACATATGAGTGAAAAGTTAGTTGAAATCAACTGTAAATATATTTTGAACTTTACATATGCAAAGAGTAGGGAAAAAAGTTTCAGGTCGGAGGAAATAATTCAGGTCGGTCGGGTTACAGGAAACACATTTTTTTTGTTTGGCAGGATGTTATTCTAAGGATGCATCACCTTATTTCATGGTTCGGTGACTCAATATTGGCATTGGAATTTCATTGTTTGTTTTACTCCTTTTTGAAAAACTATAAACAACTTTGAAATTTAAAATTGTTCTATGAAAATGAGTACATAATTTATTTTGTTGAGCACGAAGTACAAGAACAACAAACTGTATAATATGCACATATTTTAATACTTCCTGCTATTTATGTTGTTCATTTTGAGAGGTGGGTGCGCCTATATGCATTTTTTTTATATAGGCCCATCCACTATATTTTGACTCCAAAATATATCGAAAAATCGTAAATTTCCGTTTATAGGTGCATATGCTTATATATGAGGGAATAGGGTAATCTATATTTATTTTTTTACAATCTTGGCTACAGACCTTAGTTTTACAGATTGCTCATTACTGAACGAGATGTTCGGCCCATTTTCACACATTTCTGAGAATAATAAATAATGAAAAGCCTCATCTTTTTTTGAAATCATAAGGGCAGTATTCTAGGACTTCACTTCCCTGAACTTTCCCTCAGCCTTATTGAAATGTAAAATACTGATTATTGGCTCATCTTTCCTACTGATCTATTCAAATATATGGAGTTTTAATACAGTACCTCAATCATTCTTTCTCAGTGGTTTATCCAAAATATCATTCTGAAATCGGTGAAACAGTGTGAAATTTACATTCAATGAACGTCTGTGCCCAGAGGTCTGTGCCATTCATTGAAGAAACCATTTGATATCTTCTACGTGTACGTGTTATTGATTGAAAATGTTACACAAGTTACAGGTTGTTTGATTTCCTTCTCTTGACGTCTGAGCCGGTCTGAGCCTCTGATATAAGGCGGTCAGCGGTTTGGACTGCAGATTCAGAAAATATCAATGATTCAAGGTTTTCAAGGGTGATAAAATTTGATAAAATCCATAATAAGCCCAAAAATGTTTTTATTACCGAAGGCGAGGTGGTAAATAAAAACCGATACGAAGTCGAGGTTTTATTCACCGATATTCACCGAGCCTGAGTGAATAATTTTTTAGTAAAATTACATAGGCGATCAGAGATAGGCGATTATTTGGTGATTTTAGGTTTAATTTTTGGGCTGCTGTGGCTGAAGTACAGAAAGAAGCGAGAAATGCGAGAAATTAAATGCGAGAAATGCGAGAAATGCGTGGGGGCCACTGAAGGCCACTGAGCTATATAATACCGTGGGGGGCCCAGGGCGAGTGCTATGCCCTTATATGGGCATGCGCCTCGAGATCTTTTGTCTTTCGGTGTGAGAAATAGAATTTATCTCTTGCTATTTTACCGATTTGTTTCTCTGGATTTGTTTTAAATACATATTGCTGGTTGAGATATGGACGAAGAGAGCTTATGTGACAGTTTGATAATTTGGGTGAGTAATTAGATCACATTTTATAGATCTTGCGTGTAGTTGTCAACATTCCATATAAATATAAACCTCTATATTGATTTATATTGATTACAGGCGCTTTATACACATATATTTTATTAACCGTACATTTCTGAATACAGTTTTATATGTATATAATATATATATTAAAATAATACTTTACCAATACATATAGGCATTTGTTTTTATTACTATTGCCATAAACCAATGAATAATATGTGTTAAAGTTATGTGTTAATCATTGATTATTGGGATCAATTGAAGTTAACGACCCCCCGCCTTCAATGGCCATTGAAGTATACAGTCTCCCCCCCCCCAAAAATAGCTTTTTATCAAGATGGCATCGAACTTGTTTTCACAGGCTCATTCTCGCCACATCCACTCTGGAAAATTTGTATCGCGCAACCGAGATATCAGGCGTGCAATTTTGATTTCTCTGTATATTTACTATTAATTTTTTGAAATCTCGGTTGCGCGATTTCCAAACTTTCCCGTCAGGCACCACGTAAATTTGTCAAGATATGTGGGCAAGATGTCGCGTCTTACCCCTCTCATTGTCTTTATTTTCACCCTCCTTCCATTCCAGTACGACTCGATATTCTGAGTATGCACACCCGTCACTGGATGGCTGTTCTGTGCTCTAAGCCAGGATATTGCCGATGCGATTGTATACAGCCCACTCGTCAGAATACACTAGTGATCGCGGTCGAGTATAGATATTTACAAGATGCAGTTTGCTACCAAAACACAGAGACAAAATTGCAAAACAAAACACCAAGCGCATATTATTGGTCGTGTTGAAAGTCTTTGAATTTGTTTCCTGGTCAAAAGATCAATGAACTGAGACATAGACAATAGAAGGGAAGTCATAAAAATTCCTTTGAAACAACAAACACGAAAATCCGTAAATTTAATGATATAATACAAGGGGGGTCGTATACTTCAATCTGAATATTTGTTATTGAAGTATACGACCCCATTGGTGTAGGGGGGTCATTAACTTCAATTGATCCGATTATTGATATTTGATTTAAAGCTGAATACATTTGAAAATATTGAAGCTGCCAAGTCAACTGCAGCAGAATTGAGTGATGGAGTGGCAATGTGTCAATGTCTTGCTGCCATGTAAGTTGGTGTTTTAGACATAGTAAACTTTCATTGCCTAATGCCAAGAAATTGTATTTGTCAATTTTCACCCATGCTCGGAAAAGCAATAGTAGAAGTGCACCCAAAGTGCTTTCTTAGTTCAGGGAAGGCCATGATGCTTTTCCCTTTATAGAGCATTTATTGGCAGCTATTGCAGCAGTGGTGGGTTAACCAAATGACATAATCCCCCTCAGGCCCTGCACTTTTGAAAGGCATTATGCTTTCTAGTTGTAAGAAAGTCTTACTTTATTATAATGCTTTGGACCCTAGGAAGTACAGACCGGTGTCATGGTCTCAATACTCCCCCGGTCTCAACAATCCCCTATTGCTATGCGCATGCGCGCGGAAGCGGTGTTGCATGTCAACAAATCTCGTGGTCTCAGTTCTCCCCTCGCTTCTGTCGCTGCTCGAACAATTTTCTTCACGTGCAAACACAATCGAAACTATTTTACTTTCATCAAAAGTCTTCAGTATGGCGCCACAACAAGAACCTAACGCAGAACCTGCTGTCGTAGCTGAATCTGAGCGTAAAACGAGAAGCAATCGCATGGCTCAACACAACGAAAAATGCGAGCGTATCGTGCATTATTTACGCCATGGTAAACATCAAGATGGTTTGACCAAAAATCAACAGCGAACTGTTCGTGGCCAAGCTAAGAATTATATTCTGGATGAGACAAGTAAGTTTATATCACATCTACTTTGAAAATGAACACGTAACAAACGGATTAATTGGATAAATATTTACAATTTTTAATAGTCAATACGTCCATGACTCCATAGTCCATGTGGCCTATTGCACATACTTGATACTACAGTATTAATAATATATTATACCAGTGGATGACCATGCTTGTTTTTCGCAGAAAAACCATTTAATTTTAATCTAGCTATGTACATCAAGAATCTTCAGAACATTTTAATGAATCTGGCTTAGAGTTAGAGTATCAAGTATTTCTGACATTGCTGTTTGCTTATAAACCTCTGGTCATGCATGTGACCAGTGACCACACATAGTATTTCATAACTATCTCCATTTGTTAACCAAACTTAAGTATCTTGTGAGCGTGCAAGTCGACAAAGTCTAGGTTAATATATAAATAAAAAAGCAATCATGAATATCTTGAGGGAATGCCTGATGAGCAAATGCCTTTGGTTGTGATAGGAGCTTCCTACATTTCTCCTCTGTCTCTGGTATATTTTTCATTTTTTCACATGCATATGAATAATATATTGTCATGCTCATAACAAGTTATCGTGAATTTTAGATAATGAGTTGTATTATACAAGTGGAAAGGAGACCGTGAGAAAAAAGGTTGTTCTTACTGTTGAAGAAGTTAAGGAAATTTTGCATCACCATCACAGTGACGCCATGGGAGGACACAGTGGTGTTAATAACACCTTATTCAAAGTCCCAGTTTCTATCATTGGAATGGAATGAAAGAAGACATTCAGGAATATGTTAGTTGATTATTACGATAAAATATTTTATTCAAATGTCTTGTTATACCTTGCAGTTACCATAATTTCAGTTTATTCTGTGTGATAAAAATATTATTTGATACATGGAGCAATGCTACCTACAAAGTCTAACCTCCCTCGATATATTAATGTTTTAGATCATGTCATGTCATCAATGTCAGATATTCAGCAAGATTAAAACTCAAGCACCAGAACTTATCCCTATAAAGGTCAACTATCCTTTGGAGTTGGTTGGGATAGACTTAATTGGTAAGTACATATGACATGTGCATATGACATATCCTCCGCCACCAATTTCTTGAGAACAAACAATGTAAGCAAAAACAAGAAAGTAAGTGTAACACTTCAGTTTCAAGAGTTCTTTCCTACTAACAGGGTGTTGGCTTCAGTAAGAAATTGGGTGTTAATTGTGTTAAACACCATTTTCGTTAAATAGCTGAATAGATTTTTCCTCTGGCTAAATCTGACTAATACTCAAACAATAATTTTTTACTTTTTAGGTCCACTACCGACAACTGCAGAAGGATATAAATATGTCTGCACTTTCACTGATTACTTCACCAAGTTTGTCGACTTTTATCCTATCAAGGACAAAAGTGCGCTTGGTGTTGCAAAATGCATCAAGTCATTCACATGCAGGTAGCTCATTATTTTTTCTCTTAATTTGATTCTTCAACAGAATAAACTAATAAAGCATAAACTAAGATAATCCTCTGCAGTTTCTGAAGACTAATCTTTACAGTGGAACAAAATCTTATCTGCAGTGCTATTTGCAAAGCTCCAAGTGTGGAATGTCCAATACCAGATGTTTTTACTTATCAAGGGCAGATGGGTTTACTTGTCTGAAGTAATGAAGTTTCTGGTGTTGTTATCTTTAGATGGGGTGCACCTTCACGGCTGCTTTCCGATCAAGGAAGGGAATTTGTTGCAAAAGTGAATGATAAAGTCTGCCAAGAATTTGGAATAAAGAGATCAATCACAAGTGCCTATCATCCACAGACAAATGGATTGGACGAAAGAACCAATCAAACTTTAAAACAACGGCTGTCGAAACTGGTTAACAAATACGAAAATAATTGGTCTGATTTTTTGGATGAAGTGGCTTATTCCATACGGACACAAAGCAAGCTTCAACTAAGTACACGCCATTCTATCTTATGTTTGGTGAATCCAAATTCACCAGAGAAGGTATAAATATACTGTCCTTACATGATATTATGTCCCCACAGTTCCTAAAAGCTGCAAAGCCTAGAGGTAACCTGTTAGTCAGAGTTATTAAACTGTTATTATACACATTGTTTTATTTAATCCTAGTCCCAATCGGAATACAAACCTCCATCCAATTAACTTTCAATTATAGTTAGATTTAGTGCTTGTACCTGTATTGCTCAGATTAAGATTAAATAGATGTATTTTAGATCTACAGCTTGGGTGCGAGGCTGCAGCACTAATGCATCATACAAATGTTACTTGTCTTCATTTTACAGCAAGTGTGAATGCCTGAGCAGGAATTTTGTTAAACATGAGAAACACAAAATATGTGATACAAGTTACTTTAAAAATCTTGTAGATAACTGTGGAGGAGGACAACTCTCCTGCTCCAGATCAACCTGAAGATCTTCTGGATGAGTGTGTACAAGAAAAGAATGATTTATTTGAGGCTACATGCCAACAAGTATGTGTTTTGTTTTAACATGCCAACCAAACAATCTGATTTCAAAACAACTTAGTTTCTGGTTTAATTTACGGTAATTAAATGATTTTACTATATCTTTCTTTAGGTTCTTAAGAACATAGACATCGCCCAGCAAAACAGAAAAAACAATATGAAAAAAGAAAGGCAAAGGGTGTGAAAACATTTGTTATAAAGGTTGGGGATACTGTTTTCAAAAAGCAAATGAAAAATGAGTCAAGAAAGGGTGGAAAGATGGAGCCTACTTGGATAGGACCATATAGGTACTCTACATAATTTGTGCCATTGTTGTGAAAATCATGCACTTTGCGAAGAAATCACCAAATTTGGCACAGTTGTACTTCTTGAAATGGCGAACAAATCTGGATATGGAGGCAAGTCCAGAAATGATAATTACAGCCATTAACAGCCATAATTTCTACTTCTGGACTTGATTCCATAACGATTTGTTCGTCATGTCAAGAAGTATAACTGTGCCAAATTTGGTGCTTTCTTCACAAAGTGCATGATTTTTGACAGATCTGTCCAACTACTTAATATATCCTTAGTTGGTCCTCATTCTTTTAGAGTGACAGAAATTGACAAAACCCAAAGGGCAACCCTTATTTCTGTGAAGGATGGTGCTGTGCCATTGAAGAAAAAGGTCCTTATGACCAACTGCAACCATATACAACAAGCGAACTGCATGACAGCATCTCATCACCAGCAGATGACAGCACCTTGTCCTCGCCACCACCAGATGACAGCACCTTGTCCTCGCCACCACCAGGTGACAGTATCCCGCCACCACCAGGTGACAGTATCCCACCACCACCAGGTGACGGTATCCCGCCACCACCAGGTGACAGTATCCCGCCACCACCAGGTGACAGTATCCCGCCACCACCAGGTGACAGTACCTCGCCACCAACCAATGGTACCTCGCCACCACTCAGCAGCTCACCACCACTCAGCAACTGTACCTCAGCCAGTGACAGCACCTCACCAACATCTAGTGATGGCACCTTACCAGATGACAAGTACAGTCAGCCACCAGCCAATGACAACACCTCACCACCACCTGATGAAAAGACTCTGCCACAACCATCATACAAGGTCACCAAAAACACACAAAAAAGGAGACCCAAACAAGTTTTGCGTTCGTTTCCCAATCCGAAGACTGGCAACTTGGTGTCAACAACCCTGCAAGCAGACTACTGGCTGACAGATGAACACATCGATCATGTCCAGTGGTTGATCTCAAAAAAGTTTCCTGGTGCAACAGGTTTGCACTCCGTGTTAGCCTTTGAAAGTAAAATGCCAAAGGTAGAGAAGAAAGAAGACTTTGTGCAGGTTATCAACATGGGTGGAAATCACTGGGTGACAGTCACCAACATCGGTTGTGAAAGCAAAGAATTAAAGTTTATGACTCTCTGAACTATCTCTATGCTGAACTCCGAAGAGCGATAGACAGAAGTTCCACACCTCATTGGCAGCATTGCTCAACACAAGCTTGGCAGACATGGTGATCGAGAGGCCATCAATGGTACAGCAAAAAAGCTGTTCTGACTGTGGCCTTTTTGCCCTAGCAGTTATTGTCAGCCTTTGTAATGGTGATGACCCTGGGCTTCAAGTATATGACCAAAGTGTCATGAGAGTACATTTAGCTCTTTGTATGCAGTGTGAAGATATTACTAGATTTCCAGTTAAGTCTTCAAGATGTGTTGTGGGACTTGGTGATGAAGAAACAGTACAACTATTCTGCCATTGCAGAATGCCATATAGTGATGGTGTATTTATGATTGAGTGCTCAAAATGTTTCAATTGGTTTCATCGATCATGTGAGAAGGTTCCAAGAACTGTCACAAGCAAAACAATGTTTTATTGTAAAAATTGTAAATAAATTTAATTTGTAAATACTTCATGTACATAATGTATAAACTATTCTGAGTTATCTCTTTTAAAAATTATAACAGGAGTTACCCCAGACTGGGGAGTATTCAGACCAGTTTCGATAGTCCTCAGTCTGAGTTACCTCATTTAAAAAATTATAACAGGAGATCTCAGACTGGGGAGTATTCAGACCAGTCTTGATACTCCTCAGTCTGAGTTACCTCATTTAAAAAATTATAACAGGATATATCCCAGACTGGGGAGTATTCAGACCAGTCTTGATACTCCCCAGTCTGAGTTATCTCATTTAAAAATTATAACAGGAGATACCCCAGACTGGGGAGTATTCAGACCAGTCTCGATACTCCCCAGTCTGAGTTATCTCTTTTAAAAATTATAACAGGAGATATCCCAGACTGGGGAGTATTCAGACCAGTCTTGATACTCCTCAGTCTGAGTTATCTCATTTAAAAATTATAACAGGAGATGAGGGAGATCCCAGACTGGGGAGTATTCAAACCAGTCTTGATACTCCTCAGTCTGAGTTATCTCTTTTAAAAATTATAACAGGAGATATCTCAGACTGGGGAGTATTCAGACCAGTCTTGATACTCCTCAGTCTGAGTTATCTCATTTAAAAAATTATAACAAGAGAAAAATTATAAAAGATATCCCAGACTGGGGAGTATTCAGACCAGTCTCAATTTGCAATACTCCCCAGTGGCCAGTCTGAGTTATCTGTAAAATATGTTATCTTAAAAAATATGCAAAAGTAATCATATTTATAAAGAAATAATACGATATTTAACGTCCTTACCATATCTAACAATAACGTGCCTTCACGAGAGTATTTTTAAAGTCTTTTTTTTGTAAATACGCAAAGATAAAAAGCAAAAATATAAAGAGGATAACTCAGACTGGGGGAGCGTTCAGACCAGCTAGCTACGTGCTCAGCGGTCCGCTGTTTCGGCGCATGCGCAGATAATGAAAGGGGATAATTCAGACTGGGGGAACGCTGAGACCGTGACACCGGTCTGAGCCTCTGATATAAGGCGGTCAGCGGTTTGGACTGCAGATTCAGAAAATATCAATGATTCAAGGTTTTCAAGGGTGATAAAATTTGATAAAATCCATAATAAGCCCAAAAATGTTTTTATTACCGAAGGCGAGGTGGTAAATAAAAACCGATACGAAGTCGAGGTTTTATTCACCGATATTCACCGAGCCTGAGTGAATAATTTTTTAGTAAAATTACATAGGCGATCAGAGATAGGCGATTATTTGGTGATTTTAGGTTTAATTTTTGGGCTGCTGTGGCTGAAGTACAGAAAGAAGCGAGAAATGCGAGAAATTAAATGCGAGAAATGCGAGAAATGCGTGGGGGCCACTGAAGGCCACTGAGCTATATAATACCGTGGGGGGCCCAGGGCGAGTGCTATGCCCTTATATGGGCATGCGCCTCGAGATCTTTTGTCTTTCGGTGTGAGAAATAGAATTTATCTCTTGCTATTTTACCGATTTGTTTCTCTGGATTTGTTTTAAATACATATTGCTGGTTGAGATATGGACGAAGAGAGCTTATGTGACAGTTTGATAATTTGGGTGAGTAATTAGATCACATTTTATAGATCTTGCGTGTAGTTGTCAACATTCCATATAAATATAAACCTCTATATTGATTTATATTGATTACAGGCACTTTATACACATATATTTTATTAACCGTACATTTCTGAATACAGTTTTATATGTATATAATATATATATTAAAATAATACTTTACCAATACATATAGGCATTTGTTTTTATTACTATTGCCATAAACCAATGAATAATATGTGTTAAAGTTATGTGTTAATCATTGATTATTGGGATCAATTGAAGTTAACGACCCCCCGCCTTCAATGGCCATTGAAGTATACAGCCTCCCCCCCCCAAAAAAATAGCTTTTTATCAAGATGGCATCGAACTTGTTTTCACAGGCTCATTCTCGCCACATCCACTCTGGAAAATTTGTATCGCGCAACCGAGATATCAGGCGTGCAATTTTGATTTCTCTGTATATTTACTATTAATTTTTTGAAATCTCGGTTGCGCGATTTCCAAACTTTCCCGTCAGGCACCACATAAATTTGTCAAGATATGTGGGCAAGATGTCGCGTCTTACCCCTCTCATTGTCTTTATTTTCACCCTCCTTCCATTCCAGTACGACTCGATATTCTGAGTATGCACACCCGTCACTGGATGGCTGTTCTGTGCTCTAAGCCAGGGATATTGCCGATGCGATTGTATACAGCCCACTCGTCAGAATACACTAGTGATCGCGGTCGAGTATAGATATTTACAAGATGCAGTTTGCTACCAAAACACAGAGACAAAATTGCAAAACAAAACACCAAGCGCATATTATTGGTCGTGTTGAAAGTCTTTGAATTTGTTTCCTGGTCAAAAGATCAATGAACTGAGACATAGACAATAGAAGGGAAGTCATAAAAATTCCTTTGAAACAACAAACACGAAAATCCGTAAATTTAATGATATAATACAAGGGGGGTCGTATACTTCAATCTGAATATTTGTTATTGAAGTATACGACCCCATTGGTGTAGGGGGGTCATTAACTTCAATTGATCCGATTATTGATATTTGATTTAAAGCTGAATACATTTGAAAATATTGAAGCTGCCAAGTCAACTGCAGCAGAATTGAGTGATGGAGTGGCAATGTGTCAATGTCTTGCTGCCATGTAAGTTGGTGTTTTAGACATAGTAAACTTTCATTGCCTAATGCCAAGAAATTGTACTTGTCAATTTTCACCCATGCTCGGAAAAGCAATAGTAGAAATGCACCCAATGTGCTTTCTTAGTTCAGGGAAGGCCATGATGCTTTTCTCTTTATAGAGCATTTATTGGCAGCTATTGCAGCAGTGGTGGGTTAACCAAATGACATAATCCCCCTCAGGCCCTGCACTTTTGAAAGGCATTATGCTTTCTAGTTGTAAGAAAGTCTTACTTTATTATAATGCTTTGGACCCTAGGAAGTACAGACCTGGGCCAAAAAGAGCATGGCAAGCTCAGAACCCTCTAAAAGCACACGGCCCTTAGAAAAGCAAGAGGTCATAAAAAAAGTGGGCGAATGGGCTCCAAAAGGTGTGGACTTGAAAATTGAGATTAAATGTGGGGTCATTGGAACTGTGAATAGACCAATTTCTTGTAACCAAAAATCTGGAGGCTATTTTATTATTTATTAAAATCAATTAGTCTATGACACATTCACACAGAACTGGCTAAAAAGCCTTACCCACTGTAGTATTGAGCATAAACCTTTGCTGGCCATGTAATTAATCAATGATTTTGCTAATTGCTATTCAGAAATCACATAAACATTGGATTTCTATATGTCTAAAGATTGACTTGGCATGCTTTGCATGTTCATGCACATGTTGTAATATATATTTTGTTCATGACTTATTCTTCAAATAGTATAAGGCCCCATCCACACATATCTGGATTTGTTTGAATCTGCAAACATTTTTGTGGACAGAAGGTGTATCTTTAACAAAATGTTTGCAGATACAAACTTATCCGGATATGTGTGGACGGGGCCTAATTGCCACTAGCAAGAAATAGGTAATAGTTGTTGGGTGTTTTAAACCCTGCTTACTTTTATCACTGCATTACATACCTACATACAAATTTATTAACTCATCCCCAAATGGGACTTTTCAGAGATAAGTAACTATTTACAAATAAATAAATTATAAATACTATGCTATAAAAATAAAATAATTATAAAAATAATGCTAAGTTCACTAAGAAAATTTAACTAAACTATATGTACAAAAATTAATTACTATGTAGTGAGAAATTCATGCAAAAGTTGATCCTTAAGTCTATGTTTAAATTGATAAATAGACGTACAAAGTTTTAAATTATTGTCTAAAGAGTTCCAGAGGCCAACAGCATTATAGTTAAATGTCCGTTGACCTGTCTTGCTTTTGAATAGCGGAATGTTAATATCCTCAGAATTCCTTGTGGATCGCTTCGAAATATCGGAACACGTGATGAACTGATCAGTCAGGTAGCTTGGTGCACAACCTGTCATACATTTAAATGTCATGATGGCACGACGATAGTACAGCACCTCTCTTACTGACAGCCAATTCAAGGTTCTCAGGATAGGAGTCACGTGTTCATATTTCTTAGTTCCGCTAATTATTCTGCATGCAAAGTTTTGAATTGCTTGAAGTTTGTTGAGGTTACGTTCAGTGGTGTTACTCCAAACGTTGGAACAGTAAAACAATTTACTAAAAACTAAGGCGTTTAAAATTACTTCTAGTGTCCGTTTATCAAACGCGTGTTTGACTCGATTTATTTGTCCCAAGCGAGACATACAAGATGACACCAGAGATGTGATGTGATCATCATATGTCAAGTAGGTGTCCAGCATTACACCAAGATCTTTTAGCCACTTTGGATAGTATAAGTTCTTTCCCTAAGAGGGAAAGACGAAAGTTCGTGACTTTGGCGGACATCTTACGACTACCAAACACCAAGACCGTTGTTTTTCCGGGATTGAGGAGCAGTTGGTTATCTAGACACCAACTCTGGATGGAAGTTAAGTCACAGTTCATACGTTCTATGGTATTTTCCTGGTCTTGAAGGAGGAACGACATGAGTAACTTAGTATCATCAACGTAAAGCTGGGATGAGGAGTTCTTTGGTATGGTTGGTAACAAGATACTGGTAATCGATCACCACAAGATACTGGTAATCGATCTGACAAAGTTGTATGAATGCGGACTGCTTGGTAACGGCTTGATAGGTAACTGCCGAACCAAAGTAACACTGATTTAAGTTAATTTCCAGAAACTTCTAGGAGTCACTACGATCAAGAACTGACTTTTGATAAACACGTGGATGAACTTTCTAAGAAATTGGGACAACGACTGGGCGTTCTTCGGAAAATTAAACGGTTTCTTCCTTTAGACCAACGTAAACTGTACTACAACACCATGTTTAAGCAAGTCATGATGTATGGTGCTACAGTTTGGGCTAACTGCTCCGTGGAAAACCTGAAAACAATTCTTCGATTGCAAAAACGTGCTGCCCGCATCATTCTGGATGTCGGTATAAGAACAAACAGCGTATCATTGTTTAAGCAGCTAAATTGGCTTGCTTTTCATGACGAAGTAAAGTTGAACAAATGTGTCTTAGCTTACAAACGGTTTCATGGAAATTGCCCATCATATATTAATGATATTCTAACCTCAAATGCAGACATACAAACCCGTTCGTCAGGCCGCTACAGTCAAAGAAACTTGGTATGTCCACGCTATAGCCGAGTCAAGGAGGGGGGGAAGTCTTTCCAGGTCTCCATGAGTAAACTCTGGAACTCTATACCCCCTCATATAAAAACTTCCGAAAAATCTGTAGAAACTTTTAAGAACGAACTTTTTAACTATTTTTTTAATATGTATAATGATATTGATTCTTTTACAATATCTTGACTTTTTAACTTATAAACTCATAGTATTATCATGATTACATGTTATATAGTATTTTTAATTGTATGTCATATAGTTATAGTATAAGAGGGCCACTTGTTAGTCAGTTGATATACTGTTCAGTGTTTACCCTCGTTAAATAAAGTTGATTGATTGATTGATTGAAGCGCCGACGTCTTTTAGCTTTGTGTAGAGGATCTTGTGGTTTATACTATCGAAAGCTTTGGACATATCGAGGAATACAATGACAGAAAGTTTCTTTTTATCCATAGCGCTTAAGATTTTGTCAGTTGTGTGGATTACAGAGGTCTCGGTAGAGTGCCACTTCTTATTTCCGCTTTGTTCAGACGATTCTTAGTTTAGATTCTTAGTTTGTTTAGACGCATTCTTAGTTTAATTTAATTGGTTTGTCACAATTTACATACTATCTAACCCTCTCCCAAGGCATTACCAACCCCCAGGCACCAGTCATACCATGTGATGAGCTGATTAAAGTAGAACTTGCAGAAATGTTCAATTCAGAATTTAAATCGTTCTTTACTTTGGCATCTCTGCTGAAATCTTGTCACAGAAAGACTGTATATTTTATGAGATGAGGGCGGAATTTACCTGTATTCTCAATAAGTATTTGCTGTATTTACTCATTTTAAAAATGACCGGTCAGAAATAGAGTTTGACAGAGCTAAAATCAAGTTGACCAGTCATTGCGACCAGCGACGTACCGGCCGTTATTTTTAGCGCTGCTAGATGTTAAAGTTGATCAAAATAATAGAAAACTACCAACCAAGGCAAAAACGAATTATGATCTTCCCATACAATCGGCCCTTTGACTTTGTGTAAATGCTAAAATGCTAATAGAAGTCAAAACAGTATGTAACTGGATGGCATGGATAACTGGATGGCATGGCTAAGAGGATGGCATGGAGAAGAGTGGATTTCAAAACAACGAAAACACAATGAAACATTCCGAACACTGAATCATGGCTAGATGGGACTATTGGTATATAAAGTGTTATACAACTCTTTGCAGTATTCATCCCTTACAGTACAATATCTTTGAAATAGGATCTTTGTGCTTAAGCCAGTTCAGATACTGTAGGTTACATCTAAGGATGAATATTCAGAGATAAAAACAAGCCTCCATGTATGTGACAAGCATTTGACAGTTTTAATATGATCAACGAATAATGTCTCATGCCTCATACTGATTGGACGAGGTAACTGAAAACTTCAAATGCTGGTTACAAACATTGAAGTTTCACACGAGAAAGACAATAGACAAAGTTTTTATCTGTGACTGTTCATCCTTAGATGCAAATGATGGTAAAAGTTACAACACAGAAAAACTTTCAACAAAACAAGTGAACTTACTCTATCTAGCTTCTCTTTCAGATTCCTAAGTATTTGCTGTATTTACTCATTTTAAAAATGACCGGTCAGAAACATTGTGACCGGCGACCATTCATGAACTGCCGGCGACCTACCGCCAGCCATTATTTTTAGCCCTGCTACGCTTCAAAGACGTCTACGAGAGAGATCTTAAAACCACAGCAAAAGACCTAAAATCTTTGAGGCAGACAGTAAGACCTCTGCACTTTCAACGAGATGCTTCCTCAGCAGTCAGAAGCAAGAAGACAGACAGAAGGCCTGAAGGCAGATGAACAGTCCATCATCAGATTTCATTTGTTGGAGGGAATACCACTCACACATACTGTAGGCCTGTCAAACCACAATTGACGCTGCACCAGAGATGCTATCTAGTGCACAACACCATAGTCTTGTGAGACTGATGGATACTACTGTGAACGTAAGGCGAAATCGTGCAAATTTGAATACGGTCCTGAATTCTTCCGGTCCAGTGTGAGAATAGCTATTTAAGGAGGCTCCCTACAGTTTTAATTAAATAAAGTCATATTTGTATTAGTTTGAAATCTGTAGCTGTACAGATCTGTAGCTGAAATCTGTAGCTGAAATCTCTTTTTTTTAAATTTGCATACTATACAGAAATCACAAAATGCATAAAATATGCGGTTCCTCGGAGCCGAATTTTTTTTATTGCAAAAAAAAACATTTTTTTAAATCGCATATTTCAATACCTTGTACTTTAGGTGCTCGTGTGCAAAAAATAAAAAAGCTTTACCGAAGGAAAATCCAAAAAAATTAAGAAAGAAGATAAAAATACGACAATCTCTAAATCGCGTTGTTACATGGCAACGTAAATATTTAGAAACATTTTTTGTTCTTCGTAATCCGCAATATTGTGGCAATCTGATGGCCAAGTCTCGTGACCATACCTTGCAAAATGAGCGAATAATGGACCTTAGAGCACATTTGCGTGCTACAGAATTAAAACTGTAGGGAGCCTCCTTAAAACACTTTCGGGGAAGAGAGTTTGATCTGAGTCTGTGGAACTCGCTACCAGATAATATAAGAAACTTTTAAAAACTTATTTAATTTGCTATATTGTGACTCTCTATAACTTGACTTTGCTCTTATTTTACATATAAAACCTTGTAATATATTTTATATCTTATTTGAAATGTACGTAATATAGGTATTAATTAGTTATGATAAATTTGATATCATGATAAAGTGCCAATGGACTGTAGGGAATTGGCGTTATATATTAAGCAGTTATTATTATTGTTATTATTACTAAGGGGGGTGGGGGGTCAAGGGGTTTCGAGATGAAAATATGCAGTGGACACTGTGCTGCTCTTATGCAATGATCATGTGCTATATTTTCAGTGCTCCTGATTGGTTTGATGACGAGTGGATGTCAAAAGTGAAGAGAGATGCAGTAGATAATTGGAGATTGAAGGTGAATACGCCGTTGAGGCAGTGGCGTAACGCATGGGAGGAAACTACACAAGGTTTCCAGTTCACAGAAAAGCATCTTTGCATGTTATTTAATACCAAACAGATGCATGCTGTCATGGTTTGCGCTAGAACTACCTGAAATGGATTAAATACAGTTTTCAGGTAGTTCATGCACCAACCGTGCCTGGAAGCTTATTGTAGAATATTACCCACATTGGATCCCCACATTTGAGATATTTAACAAACAAATTTCTGGAAACTCGTTCTTGGCACTTAATGACCATATTCTATTTATTTCATTGAATGAATGTTTGTTTTCATTAATACAGTGTAGTAATCTTAAGAAATTGTTGAAAGGGATTATGGATTATTACACTGAGGTAAATAACGATTTCTAATAGGTCAATAAACCTGCATACTATAAACCTTTCGGAAAAGGTACTGAACTTTTTCCAAGCTAGTGAAATTTTCTGAAGAACTACAGACGTTTACAGACGACCATTTTTTCAATTTGTCTGCCTGTAAAGATACAATGTCAACTACTGAAGCTCACGGACAATGGCAATATGTCTGCCTAAATACTTGCTCTTTCATGTACCAATAGTTTCTTTTTCAGTATACCAATCAATTACAGTACTTGGGATATAAAAAGTCTTAAAATGCCTGGGCTCAGGTGATGCCAAACCTCTGCCTTCTGCCTTGCTTAATTTTTACAAGTGGAGTATTACAATTTTTATAGTTCTTTGCAGAAGAAAAGCGTTTAATACAGTTTATACGATCACCTATTCAACTCCGTCAGTAATAATACCTATGAGTGTGTGTTTTTTAGTTCTTTTTTCTTAATATAAAGTTTATTTAAACTTCAGGTTCTTAATATGGACATTGTTGGATTTACTTTGCCCGATGTATCCTGTATTGGTAAGTTCTGGGAAGTAGAAACTGTAAAATATCAATCATGGTTATCAAAATTGTTATGTATAAATGATGATCAAATAGACATTTAGTGCACTATATATGAGGTTCAGATCTTGCTTTATGCATTCTTCCCATGTTTCAACATGACCATCCAAATCTATTGTAAATATAAACTACTGACCTGCATTGAAAGCGCAGTATTTGTTTAAATAACCCATTTAATAAGTATTCTGCTAGTATATCTGCCCTGGGGCTTCAAGATCTATATATTTCCTCAATTTTAAAGTCATATATTTGTTTATCATGTTGCATTGCTAGTGTTTTAATTTGGATTATTGCTAAATTTATACAGCCGAGAAATACGACAAAGTAGAGTTAGGAAGATTACTGCAACTTATATTGGGTTGTGCTGTCAACTGCGATGAAAAACAAGGTTAGACAATCAAAATAGTTTTAGAGTTTAATATGTAAGTCTATTTTTCTTTTTTAAACGTTTTTCCAAAAATATATCATCATCATCAGTTGAACGATATAGCTGGAGTAAACTGTCTTTTAAATTACTATTACAAAAGGTTTTTCATTTAGAACCTACTCTGCTAGCGGTCTGGGGCTGGTTGTATAAAAAGTAGTTAAAAATAAAGTTAACTACCGTAAGGTTAGTGCGAAAGTTAACCAACCAGAATAGCATATTTTTAGACTTCACTACTATTTAACTGCAAAACGGGTAGTCAAAAAGTAGTTAAGAATTTTATACAACCGGCCCATGCAGTTGACGTCTAAATCTTTCGATCTTTTCGTCTATAGCGTTAGCCAGACTTAAGCAGATCAGTGAAAGTTAATTTCTTTAATTATACCAATCTGTTTATTAATAAGTGCTTTATTTTCAAATTGAGTTAGCATAAATATTAAATGTCACAAATGAATTTATCCATATATTAACTTACCAATAACTAAATGTTCATTAGAATATATCCAAAACATCATGCAAATGGAAGAATCTGTTCAACACGTTGTCATGAACGCAATACAAGAGGTATATTGTGAAATCTTTTACTACGTGTTATAAATATGCATGAAATAAATTAATGATTGTAAACTTTTCTCTGTTTCAGTTGATGGCGTGTAAAGATGTTTCAAGTCCTGTTGACAATGATACATTTAAAGATCTTGAAGTTCAGGTTTGTTTTCATCCATGTCTTTGGTATACGTTAAGCGCAAAAATAGTACAACTTACTGTAATGTGAAGTTGGCAACAAATAGACCTGTCCAGTGAAACAAGCTAATGATCTAGCTACTACAGTACTACTTATCGAAAATTGATAAAAAGTTAGCCAACGACCAAGTATCATTGTTTTGATGACTTGATACATGATTAAGTATATATTTTGTTCCAGTCCTGGGACAGGTGGTACAGTTAACATGGTCTCAGCCAGGATCTGGAATCTGGGCGTCCAAATTTTGGATTTGGCTTACAATTTGACATTTACGCGACGGTCTTTGGATGGCATGCATGGTGTAAAAACATACTCTCTGGCAATTTTGTATATTATTTAACACTTATTACCTGCGCCGAGGGAAACAGTGTGTTTTGTGGACCCGAGACCGCCGAGCCACAAAACACACTGTTTTCCCGAGGTTTGAGTAAATAAGTGATTTGTTATATGCCAAGTGTCAAATGACAAAAGATTTCTCGCTTTAAATCTTAAAATTTCGATTAAAATGAAGAAAAACAAGTAAAAACTGAGTCTTCACTTCCGGTTTTGTTATTTTTCCCCAGGGAAAAGTAAATGCAATGTTGCCCGTTGCCATTGGTTACGCGGAATTATCGCGATTTTCGGACCGCCATGCGTGGGTCTCTCGTCCAATGAAAAGCCACGAAAAACGGACTTTGACACTTGGTATATAACAATCTTTTTTATAAGCCCTTCGAAAGGCGTCAATTTGGTAATCGGGCGTCCAAAAGCGTCTTTTTCAAGTGACCGTCCAAATTCTAAGATGGCCGTCCATAAGACATGCGGACGGCGGGCTGGCTATAAAGACTGTGGTGCAGCGGTATCCTACGTAGCCGTTGTTATGTCATTTCAAAACCAGTTGGAATTCACTGTTCAGCTTGAAATCCGACAGAGATCTGATTTTCCGATTTAATATTAGCTTTCTAGACTAATCCGGGATTGAGGTTTTTGTGCCTGGCCCACGAAAATTGGTGAAATTATCCTATGATTATAATGATTTTAAACTTTGTATTTCCTTTTAGCATAAATCAACACTTGACCAATTGAGTTCAGTCTTGGCTCAAAAAGAAGAAATCTCTCAAAGATGTCATGAACTTGACGAGCAGGTTGGTACTTGGATATACTTAATTATTTATTAATTAAAAGTCACAACTGTTTCTCATAGAGTACCTTGATTGTTAATAGATGTCTTAATATTTACAATGTAGTTGTCATTGTTGAGGGAGCATCATTCAACACTTGAAACAGAAAACCAATTCCTGAGAAGACAGTTAAATAACAGAAGTGATGATAACTGCCAATCTGGGTTTGTAGAAAACATTCTTGTTCTTGTTTCGTACAATATTACGAACTGATGTGGCTGAAATATACCATTCATAGCGGACTTACACTACAGTACAGTACAGTACAGTACAGTACGGCACGTACGGCAACAACTCAAGGAACAAAATTTCTCACTTGAATGGGGCTTCGGTGGCGCAATCGTCAGAGCACGCGCCTTTCACCTCTGATATATGATAGCTATGTGACTTATGATAGCTATGATGACTTATGATGACTTATGATAGCTATGTGAAAAGAGTTAGTCAACGCTCTGCCGAAAGCCGTGGGTTTTCTCCGGGTACTCCGGTTTCCTCCCACAGGGAATGTTGACAGGGTGGGTTGGGTTTAATCCCTAACTGGCCCTTCCACCGTAGCTGTGCTCCGCGATGGCGAGCAAAAGGTGGCTGCAATATGCGCCTAGAAAGCCTTCGACTTGGTCACGTTGAGCTGTGTCCTTCGCAATTCAGCTTAGCTCTAAGCTGCAAGTAAGGATAATAAGCACACACCCCTTATTACCTTTATATTATTACCTTATTACAGTACGGTACAGTACGGTACAGTACGGTACAGTACGGTACAGTACGGTACAGTACGGTACAGTACGGTACAGTACGGTACAGTACGGTACAGTACGGTACAGTACGGTACAGTACGGTACAGTACGGTACGGTACGGTACGGTACAGTACGGTACGGTACAGTACGGTACGGTACAGTACGGTACAGTACGGTACAGTACGGTACAGTACGGTACAGTACGGTACAGTACGGTACAGTACGGTACAGTACGGTACAGTACGGTACAGTACGGTACAGTACGGTACAGTACGGTACAGTACGGTACAGTACGGTACAGTACGGTACAGTACGGTACAGTACAGTACGGTACAGTACGGTACAGTACGGTACAGTACGGTACAGTACGGTACAGTACGGTACAGTACAAAGCAATACAGTGCATTATAGGACAGCAGTGCAAATTATATCTTATGCAGTTACTGTACAAATCCAAAATTATATTTAACCTAGTTTTAATGAAGGTTTTCATGCAACAATAATATAGGCGTATTAAGCCTATGATAAATGTATCTTTCCAACCACACGGTGATTAAAACCGCGTACTTGTCAGTCGATTAATCTATTGCGACTATCCTGAACAATAATTATTACCGTCCTTTTCTTCTTATTGCAGAGATCCCAACGAACGTTTTAACCAGCTCCAACAACAACTTGAACAACTCAAGGAACAAAATTTCTCACTTGAATCAAGTATATGTTTTACAATTCTAATTCGGTGTACACTATGCTAGTGTTGTTGATGTCGTTGCCTTTGTTGTCGCTGTGCTGTTTTTGTTATTGTCCTTGTTTTTTTTTCTTTGTTGCTTGATACTTAGTTATTTGGTTGTTTCTGTCTACACAGTAGTAAAAGATATACATGCTCACGAAATATTCCTGATCCCCGGTTGAAATTTCAACCCAAAACTCCGATTAGAGCGTCGCAATTGTATTCCAAAAGTCGCGCGTCCGGCTCAGGAATTTTTCCGAGTACTTCTCTACATCTAACAACTTATTTGCTCATATTGGTTTACAAATTTGGCTGTTGTTGACAGGTCGAGATGAATTTCGAATAAAATGCAGCACATATGAAAAAGAAAATTTGGATTTGAGTGAACGAGTGAGTAGAGAATGTTTGGGTTGAGTCTGGATTGCTCTAAAAAGACTTGAGTATCCGTGTTGTTAAAGTTGAGTTCAGTGGTAATAGCACTGAGCTAATTATACCAAGCTTGTTTAGGTTGTCTGTTTGTACATTTCAGATAGAACAACTTCAGAGTCTTGCTGGGGAATCTCAACAGTTACGAGACGAAATGGATGTACTTCGTCACACTCAAGAGAAAGTCGTAAGTTTCTGAACGTCTGTAAAGACGTGTTAATATGTCTGCCAAACGTGTTAATATGTCTGTCAAACGAAGGGAAAATAGTTGTATGGCTTCTGTATGTCGATGCCAGTTTAAAGTCCTTAATCAACATTTTCCACTCCATCAGAGCAAGTTTCATCGACAAATAAATCATTTAGCTTTTAAAACAAGCCGGAAAAAAGTTTTGAAATGGGCAGATTTTTTGCTAACTGAGATTCGGTACAAGGTACTGAAATTGTTGCATACTAACAGCAGTGTATTAACATGATTTCAAAATCCATTTACGTCAAGGAATCGTAGTAATTTCCACTTATTACAAAATAACAATCAATTTAAAACACACGGAATAATGTAAACAAAAAATCAGTCGACAAATTGCTACGGAATGAGACAACGAAAACAGGGTCCCGAAACTGTCGAGTTAACTGTTAATGTGACAGGTTGCTCTGTCAAGATCACCTTTTTAGCCAATTTCCCTCAAGTCAAGAACCACGTTTGTACGACCAGCATTATGTATATTTTAACATACGAGAATAAGAAAAAATTGAAATGAGCAGATTTTGAGAAAAATACAAAAATTTGAAAAGAAAATTTGAAAAGAAAGGAAAATTCCACAGGGGTCAATAAAGCGTTGAGTAACCCTTATTATAATTTATGTTAGGGTTCGGGGTTGCGTGGGGGTTTGGGGTTTCGATAAGGGTCACATGAAGTCCCTACCCAATAAAGTCTGGACCGCTGGGACCGACGGTCGCAGGCACATTCCAGAAACGAAACAATTTGCAGGCACTCTTAGTTTATGATTGATGGTAGTTAATTTTTATTGGAAAAAGTACTATATTGAAACCGTAATGGGCTGAGCCGAGTCAGCCGATTTAGTAATTCATGGCTTATGTTTTTGCAGTCGCAGGCTGCAAGTCGTGCCTTGGTCACCCAGACGCTGTCATTGGGTGATTGCTTTGTTATACCAAAAACTCGTTGTCTTAACCGTGCACACATTTGTATAAACATGACCAAAGAGATAAAAAACATAATACGTTGTGGTTAAGTTTCCAGACAATATCTGAATTGATAAGGTTGTTTACAAGTTGTTGACTTTTAAAATCCCAAAACTCTTTCTATAAAAAATGGTCTTCAAATTCCAAAGGAGATAAACGAATTACCTCGTACTCATAATAGAGACATTATTCTTATTCACGTATTGCTTCAAAGTGACAAAAGTTTTAACTTAATTTCTTAGGCCAAATATGAATCCACTATAGATTCGTACAAGAAAAAATTGGGTAAGAGAACAGTTTTGTGTTGTATTTTATGTTTATAATAACTATGACTTTATTCCGATTATAATTTGGCAATATTATTCATTTCAATTCGATTTGTTATTCCTCTTATGTATGTCTTTTGTTTTGAATATTTTTAGAGGAACTGACAGAAATGAGAAAACAAATGAAGACAATGGAAGAGAAAAATGCGTCATATATGCAGCAAACTATTGATCTACAAGAAGTATGTCCTGCATCTTTTCTTCATTGCTTTTCTGTTTATTTGCTTTTGGCGTCTTCTTGTCAATTACCTAGATAATATTCTCTTTAGGATTTAAGGAAAGCGAATGCTCTGAAAACACAACTCGAAAACTACAAGAAACAGGTATCTTATATGAAAACAGTCTTGTTATAAATAATGTACAATATATTTAAACTCAAGAGTTGAAATTTTTCAACACAATGAATCATACATGTATTGAGTATTGTACAGTATGGACTGTTTGCAAAATTGCTGGACTAACTGGACCGTATACAAAAATATGCATAAAAGAATGAAGCCGAGGCTAGTAATTCTGCAAATGGTCTATATACAGTACCAATAATACCAGTTGCTTCTAGTTCTTCATAATTTCAACTTTCTTCCCATGTTTTTGACATTTTGCGCTGGGTAAACTATTTGTTGTGCAAGAATTCGACCGTTTCAGTTAAAGACCGCCATCTTGAATTTTATGGAAAAAAACACCTTTAAATGCAATTTATCTTTCAATTTATTGCTTAGAATAACAATTTTGACTCACATGTCCACAAAACTGTACAAACACATGTAAATCTATTTCCATAGACATGAGTCTATTATTTTATAGAGAGGGCCACTTTTTTGTCCACCTCCTGTATTTCGGTCAAGGAAACTGGCACGAATAGAAAACCAACGCGTCAAGAATATTGTGTGTATACATAATATACATAAAGATGTTGTAGATTCATCGTTAAACGTTTGGAAATACCTAATCACTTATTCTGCTCTTCACCTGTCGCGAGGACGTGAATTGCAATATTTGTGTGATGAGAACGGTTGTTCATCTGTTATTGCTGCGCGCTATTCTCCAGAGTTTACTTGTGGCCAGTCTTGCGGAATCTCAGTTTGCGTCAGTTTGGATGCCTGGATGTTTTGCGCTATAGCACAGATTAATAATATACAGATATGAAACTGTAGTCAAAACGCTGATTGTTTTGAGTCACACGCGTTTTGTCAGCACGTCATTTCCAAGTGTTCCGGGTCAAGTGTAGTGCTGAAATTTGATCAGGAAAGTGTAGGGAAAACACAGTTCGAAAGGTGAAAATGCTTTTTTAAAGGAAATGGCGCTTTTGATAGTCAATTTCAGACAAAAAATTTCAATAACAACAGTAAGTGATCTCTTTTGTCTGTGATTAATTTTTTTCATGACACTTGCCAGAAGGTCGCGAATGCGCAGTAAAGCGTGTGACACAATTTGCTTGAGTGTATGTTATTAATCTGTGGCTATAACTTGCGCTGATTCCAATTAGCGAACGTAATAAACGGATGTTCACTCGGAGAATAAACGGAGAACAGACGGAAATTATACGGCGCGTGTTATGTGTTATGATTATTTGATATCTCTTGACAACCTCGTACCCAGTATCTCTTGACTGAATTGTATTCTTTCAAAAGCAGTACAAATGTAGTTCTAATATCTTTCCTAATCATTATTGAGAACGTCCAGGTTGAGGCAGCACTATCCTTGCGATAGTAACTCCTAGTTAAATACTTTGTATGTATATATTTCCAGGTTCATCAATTACAAAGCTCGGTGTCTGAAAATGAAAGAAGAGCAGATAAGGTAAACTTGCAATAACGACAAAGGTCTGAATTCATGGTACGTTATACTTTGGTAGTTTCGCGAATGGTGAATTTAAGCGTTGAACAGCTATGACTCTCTTAATTCAAAAAATTGAAATTTTCTATCGACTGGACTTCGGTGTTTTTGAATTAAAAGAAGACTTCAAGGTTTAAAAAGATTCATTCTTTCTGTCAGACCTTGAGAGGAGGAAAATTCCCAGTCGTTTTGAGTTAAAAGAGTTCAGTTAGATAGCTAGTTCAAATGCCCTCTAGGCCTCGACAAAGCTTATTGAACTACATGTATATTGCTTGAATCAGTGCCTGATATCCCCAACCGTGTTTTGTTTCTAGGCTGATTTTGAATGCAAGCGAGCTAAAGATAAACTAGTTCAGCTTCAAGGGGAAAACGAGGTAGGTTAACTACCCTTCCCAAATTTTTTCTTTCCAATGTACGATCCATATCCAATAAAGTAGACGATCTTGATGTAGTCGTCCAAAGAAATGGCATAGATTTTGCGGGAATTACAGAGACATGGCTGAATCCTAGCATCCCGGATAGCAGTATAAATATCCATGATTTTAACCTGGTTAGAAAAGATCGCTCTGGTCAACGTGGGGGTGGAGTTTGTGCATTCGTAAAATCAAATATCCCATTCATGCCTCTTCCAGACCTATGTTGTCCGGATCACGAGAGTCTGTGGCTAAAACTTCGACCCTATCGACTTCCACGGGAATATTCCTGCATAGTTGTTGGACTTGTATACCATCCACCACAGGCCGATAATAACGAACTGTATGACCACCTCATAACCTCATTGGACAAAATTTTAGCATCTTACCCAACAGCAGGTGTAATTGTTATGGGTGACTTTAACCAGTTCGACTCCAAACGCCTTTGTAGAAACACGTCACTTAAACAAATTGTAAAGAAACCTACCCGTGGGAATGCAACTTTAGATTTAATATTTACTAATATGAAACGTTGTTACAATGACCCGGAAATACTCCTGCTATTGGACAATCGGATCACATGTCAGTCCTGTTACACCCGGTTAGTAACGATCAGCGCCCAAATACCATTACCAAAGTCTGGGTCAGAAAGCGGAAGCAATCAAATATGCAGGCATTTGGTCGATTTCTTTGGATCTTAACTGGAATGTACTTTCGCAGCTACCCGATTGTCAAAAAATGTGTGACCTGTTTTATGACATTATTCTCATGGGTTTGGACACAATTTTTCCCCAAAAAGCTGTTAAACTTCACTGTAGAGACAAAGCGTGGATTACTCCTGAAATCAAACTCCTCATCTCCCAAAGACAAAAGGCCTTTGCCTTGGGAAATACAATTGAATACAACAAATTGCGAAATAAAGTAATTCACGTCGTGAAACAGGCAAAGTCTAAATACTTCGAGTCTCAAGTGAATCATTTAAAAAATTCAAAGCCAAGGAAATGGTGGAGTGCTATTAAAAACCTAGCTGGCTTTTCTTTAAAGCCTGCCTTTCATTCTGCAGAGGTGAATGGAACTATCTTGCAGGGACGAGACTTAGCACTCGCTGTTAATAACGGGTTTTAGCCGCCACTAAATCGTTACCGCCGCTTTCAATTACTGATAAATTATCTGTGGAAGAACCTACCGTTTTGTACCCTATCTCCGTTGTTGATGTCGAATCGCGTTTAAAAGCAGTTAAATCGAATAAAGCTCCTGGTCCAGACTCTCTGCCAAATTGGATTCTCAATAACTTTTCAATGGAGATTTCAGAACCTGTGACAATGATTTTTAATGCCTCCATTAAACAAGCACAAGTTCCAACGCAGTGGAAAGATGCAAATGTCGTTACAGTCCCTAAGACATCCCCGGTCACGGATATATCTTCAGACCTGCGACCTATATCTCTGACCGCCACGCTCTCAAAAGTTCTTGAATCATTTCCATTTCAATGGATTATGGATACCATTAAGTCTCAGTTGGACCCAAAGCAATTTGGATCGTTAAAAGGCTCTTCTACGATAGACGCATTAATTAGCATGTTCCACTGTTGGTATTCTAACACAGACGGCAATGGCGAGACTGTTCGTGTTTTTCTGCTTGACTTTAGTAAAGCATTCGACAGAATCAACCACAAAATCCTGATAAAAAGATGCAATTACTAAATATTGATAAATCCTTAATAAACTGGGTTATTGATTTCCTGATGCAAAGAAGACAGAGGTGAAATTGGGTTCTTCGTTCTCTGATTGGTCCTTGGTAAATGGAGGCGTCCTGCAAAGTACAATCCTTGGCCCATTACTTTTTCTCATCATGGTCAACGATTTGGCTATTAACCACAAAGATAGATGGAAATATGTTGACGACACTAGTCTCTCAGAAACAATCGGTAAAGGTTGTCAAAGTAACCTGCAATCCGTTATTAATAATATCGATCAATGGTGCACGGAAAATGATATGATGCTTAATCGTTCTAAATGCAAAGAGCTAATTATCTCGTTCGCTAAGGACGTCCCTAATCTTCGACCATTGTTTATTAAAGATCACTGTATGTCCCCAGTTTTATCAGCAAAGGTTCTTGGTCTGTACTTTTCTTCTGATCTTAGTTGGAACTTACATGTTGAACACATAGTATACAAGGCATCAAAGAGACTTTTTTTTCTCCGAGTGCTTAAACGCAGCGGTCTTGGAGGGAGTTCTCTAATTCAAGTTTATACCACATGTATACGACCTGTGCTTGAATATGCATGCCAGGTTTGGAACTTAAACTCCCCTGACTACTTAAAGGAAGAAATCGAAAGAATTCAGAAGCGAGCCCTACGAATAATATGTCCTGACCTGTCATACCGCAAAGCCTTGGAAGTTTATGAAATATCCTTGCTCTCTCAAAGACGAAATAATTTATGTAAATCCTATTTTAAGAAACTTCTCAACCCGGAAAATAAGTTGAATGAACTCATCCCTAATAAACGCGAGGACTTACGTACTTACAATCTACGTAACGATCAGCATATTAACTTAATTAATTGTAAGACTACAAGATTTAGTAAAAGTTTTATTCCTTCTAGTATCGTATCATATAATGATTCATTTTAATTGTAATATAAATTTTAGTTTTAATATACCGTATATATTACTATATGTATTAGTTTTTATCATGTAATTTAAATATCAACTCTGTACAATTCAGCTCTTAGCTGCCATTCAGATTTTGTAATAAAATTCAATTCAATTCAATTAAACAGTAGTTCTTGTCCGGGTCAATCATGACTTGGTAATCGTATTATTATACCCTTTGGAAGTGACAACACACTAGTCGTTTTTGTAGCGCCGATTCGTTGTTTCGTTTTAATTTCAATTTATTTTCATTGTCAAATTTTTAAGTTCTATTACATTGTCCTATGTTATACAAGCTCGTAACATGATATAAGGGTAGCACGGGTGGCGGAAGCGGTTAGCGCGCTGCCTCTTACCACTGAGTTGAGCCTGTTTCACAACAGGTCGAGGTCACTGTTGGTACTCGCATGAGATCGGCAGTGTGCTCAAATAACTCATGTAAGTTGAGATTCTCTCCTGTGCTTCGAGGGTTTTCCCCGGGTACTCCGGTTTCCTCCCTCTAATACTAACCCTTAGGAACTAACAATGGGGCCACAGTAATTGGCTGACGCTGTTGTGGACTCCCTGCCATTGAGGCCAAGTTGAATAAAAGATATATATATTTCTGTTATGTAAATTCAGCGATTAAAACAAGAAAGAAATGCTCTTCGAGAGAAAAATGAAGAACTTACACTAAGTGAAGTATCGAGAACAACTGGTGGCAAATTAACATTGTCTGAAGGCTCAGATAGTAATGGATTGTTTATGGCTGATTTGCCACCTGAAGCAAGGTTAGAATAATATATTAATGGTAGTATGCCGGAGGTATGCCCATTTTTATATACCAAATAATTGCTTTATAACAACACTAACTCCCCGGTCATTATTGGTTAGGCTAGCAATAAATAGTTTCCCTTTACATTTCCAGCTTTCTTTCACATTACAATTTGTTCAAGTTAGGATTTGGCGAAGAAAGTTGCCCTAAAAAGATGAAAAGAAAGTTTCACTACTCATTTTCATAGACCACTACTCACATAATAATAATAATAATAATAATCAATAATTTATAATAACACATACCTTTTAATAATAATTACATACCTTTTTCGTCACCCCACCCCCAGCCCCCTCTGAATAAATGAAAAAAATTGCCCTTCCAAAATGGGAAAGGGGGGAAAAGTAACTACAGTATAGTGTTCGGTCGTTGTCCTTTAGTTGTCGTCATCCATGCTTAATTATGTTCCCTAAACCAATTTAAGACCAACTGTATTAAAGCACTATACTTATTAAAATATATTCTATCCTCATCTCCAGAGAAAGGATTATTGTTCTGGAACATCAAAATAAAAAACTGAAGGAACAATCTGCTGGACAAGAATCTGAAGAGGTATAGTACAAGAGCTGATATTATGTAAATAACATATCTTGATTTTATGTAAAACCGAAAACTAAACTTTGTCTACCTGGACAGCTTTATCAGTTCTAGACTGTTGTTCCTATATACGTCCAGTGAGGTTCAGGCATTTTTATTAGCGCAGTGTTACCATGCACAGGGTAACAGGAGAACAAGTAGAGTCGATCTAGAAGCATCCGTGTTACATGTGACTGGGAGGAAATTATATAATGTATGATATCACTATCAGAGATGCGATGAAAGGCACATTGACTATAGACACAACTATCCCTTATATTTAAAGCCTTTGTAGTTATTTTTACTTTATATTTGCCTTATGTTTGCCTTTTGTGACTTATATTTGACGAGTTTCCTGTTAACTTTCCAGACTCAATTATTAAAGAGCTTGTTGGATGACGCAAATGCTGGCAAAGAACAATCGAAAAAGGAAACAAGGTCTGTGAAATTGTTTGGGCTTGATATTTTTACCTTATGGATAGAAATTATATATGCGATAAATTACCAAACGGTTTAGCATAATATAGTTGTAGTTAACATGCAGTGTGTTCAATATTGGGCAATTAAATCAACGTAAACATTGTTGAAATATTAGGGAGTTAAATCAACGTAATATGGAGCTGGAAGGTGAACTGGAAGAAATGAGAAATCAACAAAGTAGTCTACGAGAGGAGAAAGAGAATGAACTACAGCAAAAATACATGGATCATTTGTAAGTGGTTTGATTTTAGAGATATATAGAGTGTATGTTGAATGATAATGGACAATCCTTTAGAGAATGTAACTATATATAACTCAGTGGAAATGTTCATTTGAAAACACACACCCTCTTACTTCAGACAAAAGCTAAAAGACGCTAACGATGAACTGCAAAAAAAGAAAACATACATGGAATCACTTGAGCCTCGAACCAATGCAACAGGTTGGACTTCAATAGACTCAAAGTTATACAACTATTTAGTTATTGTTTTAAAAACCATAAGGCAAGGTTTTTGCTTCACTGCATGATTAGCTGACTACTTTAGTCAGCCAATCAGCGGCACTCAAGTTGGGCCAAAGCTAGGCCTAGGCTTGCAGTGTAAACCCCAAAACTGTAATCTTAAGTATTCTGTATTTTCTTATAAAGCGGAAAAAGTAAATGAGTTGCAAGATCTGTTGAGCAAAAAAGATCAAGAAATGAAAACAATGGAAGCAAAATACAAGAAATATTTAGAAAAAGCGAAAAGCGTAAGTTTCAGTATTTTCATGTGCCTTTATATCGTATTTTTCATGTTGCAGTTACTCTGTGCTGTATTACAATACTATATTGTATTATAACCTGTAGTGTTTTATTTCTCTTTTTGCCTATAGGTCATCAAAACTTTAGATCCCAAGCAAAATGGGCCAGGAAATGCGCCAGAGGTATTTTTGATTTTACAGTAATTCCTGTTGTTACAAAAGTTTATTACTATCGAGCTCCCAAATAACGATTTCTTGCAGTAGATTAAGCAATCGAGTTAATTCTTTTTTGTACCTACGTAAACAGAGTGAAAGGAATACTGAATGGTGAGTTTATTATGGGAAATATATTAATTATTATAGATTGATACTTTAAAGAACCAACTTCAAGAGAAAGAGAAATTCATCGAGCATTTAGAGGTAATTCTTTAATTCATGACTGTATCTATAGGCTCACATGTAACACTGTTTTCCGCAATTGTGAACAAAACGGCCGGATAGCCATCCCATGATTGTTATTATTACCTATAATAAACACATGTCTTGGACTATATATTCTGCTTCCCTTATTAATATGGGGTTATTGCATGTATGGTAAAACACACAACGTAACTTTGTTTTGTTGGGCACATTAATTAATCTGGAGGGGACGGGGGGGGGGGAGGGGGGAGCTTAAAAGCAGAAAGAGGACACATCATATTGTCGGATATTGTGGATTAAATTTCTATTCGTACTGCACGATTACAGAGGTGATATATTCAGATGAATCTTTCAAAATAGCACGTTGTAATAATATAATAATATAATAAAATGGATGTACATGCCTATGGAGAATCGTGTCGATAATACCTTCATCTCAATACACTCAGATTATAATTTAGATTCATGGTGGCAGCAATAAAGAACAATTATGAATGAAGATAGTAAATAAGTCATCAGATCTCGTTGTAACCAACTCAATTATTGTATAGTATCTGCAGCTACTTCAATGTGACAACTTTAATATATTATTATAGCGCGATCATGAGAAGATGAAACTTACCCGTGAACGAGAAGAGAAATTGATGGTAACAGCTTGGTATGAAATGGTATGTGTCCTGTTGGGGCCCCTTTGACGTCATTATTTTCAAACAGCAGAAAAATACTAAAACTGTGCTAAGGCATATAAAGGGCCCCAACTAGAATGCAAGTGGAACTAACTTAAAAAGGGTCCCCCAATTTCAAAAATGCTCTCGATCTGCAAGTGGGCCCTTACACCGACCCCCACATTTTGAGGGAGCCTGCTCAATTTTAGGCTCTCTCTCAAGTTGGGGGCCCTTATTAGGTTGGGGGCCCGAGACGCAAGGTCTCTGATTTAACGTACTACCACTACCCTCAACCAGAGACGTCGCTAGTTCAGAGACATTAATTTTTCAGCAAGTGATTCGACTGACGAATTAATACTAAATTTTTTCGTATTTTCTAGGCGATGCAACTTCATAAGAAAGCAGCAGAAGAAAGATTATCTGGTAGTACAGGAATGTCATTCTTAGCAAGACAACGTCAAGCAGCAGGACGAAGATCTTTAACATCAAATGCAAAACAAGCACAGACTGCATCTCCACGATAATCAGTAATGTACGTTCAAATATCTTAATGTAGAGCTATCCATGGGTATTAAACAAGTATGTAAAATGGTCTTTTATGAATCTTCAAAGATTGTCAACAGTATATAACAAGATGGTTTCATGCTTAAACATCAACTTCAGTTGCGTAAACTCGTCAAAATTGACCAAAGGACTGGGCAAACGCTGTGAAAACCAAATTTATATTCTGGGAAGCAAAAAGGTTTGCCAACAGATTTAGAAACGTTTTGTGCATGTCTTAAGTGCGCTAACCTGCTAAACCCAGTTTTGTTGTTGTAACTGACCAATTTACTCAGAAGTAATTTACTCTACAGGCAAATTTTTCCCGGTTTTCCCACCTTTGGAAATATGGCTATATAAGGCACAACCCTAGCTCACGACCAAATTAATCTTGTTACTGAATATACAGTACATCATATAATCAGCATTTTTTTATCATTTTAGAGATGAAACAGAACTGTACACGAGAGTAGAGTTGGTTCCATAACAAAGGTTTGCAAACAACTAGTTGTGTGTGAATATCTTGAGTGAAACACCGCATCCAGATTGAGACGTACACCATGTCACGTGTGAACAATTTTAACTAAATATTTTAAATTAATATTTTGCATAGTGTCTATACATCTAACGTAAATACAAATGTTCTTATACATATAGGTTATATATAGGTATGTAAGACTAAAAAATGTATATTTTTACTATAAGAAAGTAATAAGTAAAACCATAGATGGGACTTGTGGCTGACATTTAAATGAACTTAAACATTTCCGCCCGTAATTTGTACGTAGAGAAGCATACCACGAAAAAACAAGTTTGATAGTAAGGGTACGTTTATACGATGCGATTTGTCGAGTCGATTTCAAATTTTGCGGAATATGATGTCATCGGTGACATTTACCAACAATTTTTCAAATATCATTCAACTAGAAATTTCTAATAGAAACAGAACTGCTGCGAAGCCTGGCGGCCCTGAGCATTACCGAATAAATGTTACATTTAGATCACAGTTATGGTGAAAGACATTCTTCGAAAACAATTTCTTCAACGGTTGGCGTTTGCTGATGATTTGTTGCGTGATAACATTTCATTAAAAATAAAAGCGTGCGTGATTTGAATTTAGCACTTATATTCGGCACAACGTGCATCGAAGGCAATATAATCAATGGCCTTCGCTATCGCTCCTATCATACCAACCAAAAATTCGAGTTTGCGCACGAACAGTAGTGAGCTGTTGCTTCGCTCGCAGCAACTAGATCTAAAATCGGGGCGATGTTGGACTAAGCTAGGGCAACATTTCGCCATGTCCTCATCCGTCCGACCAGTATTTGATCGCACGTTCTCCTAAGGATCTCTCGCGTTTTAGTCTGTTGTTCATATAGTCCGATAAAATATCCTAAAAGCGCGATATAAACGAAGCATTGTACTCACTTTATGGAATTTGCCTATGTAAAAAATAACAAACCTTTAAATATTTCATTTTACAAATTTCATTGATTTCGCTAATTCAATGTCAGTTTTTCGTGAATCTGTTCTATTTTTCACTTGATTATGAATTCTTTATAGGTTTCTAACGGCTTAAATACTTTCTAGGAGATCCATATTTGACGACTAGCGGTGGTGAATACGGAGGTGTTAGCCATGTTCCTTTACATCCAGCTAGACCGTTTGGTTTCCTTTGAATATAAAATGAACGCACTGCTTTCTTTTCTTTTAAAAACTCTGTAAGCTTTCTTAGTTCACTTTTACAGTTTAAAACACAAATAGTTTCCCCAGCCTTCCACATTTTGTCCTTGTCTACCCCGCACTTGTTTTCATTTAGTCCCCAGAACGTATCTATAAACTTCTGAGAATATTCCTGAGCACATTTTTCTGACGGTACTTGCGAGACCTGAGGGTCTTTAATGGAGAGTTGTATATCGGTTGCAGCGATACAGGGATCCCATGACAATGATTTCTGTTTGTTTGTTTTAAGACAGTTTTTATCAAATCTTAAGCTGGTATTACCCAACAGATTGTGAATTCTGTCTTTTCTTTTCTCCCAGTAATCATCGGTTAAACCATTTATTGACTCATCTTCGCAAATTTCAGTTTTACTTACTTCCTCAGACTTTTCATTCACTTCAGTTTTTTGAGTCGGGGATACATTATCGTCCTGTTCTTCTCTGAATTCATCATAATTTATGCAATTTTCTTGTCCGCTAGTTCTCACACATGTTATCAAGTGACTGACAACCGGTATATACAATAAACTTTCAATTTCACTTAACATGAAAAGTACTTCATCACATAATGCCTTCACTGTGTCTACACTGCATGCTTCTCTTGATTGTAATTTTTTGTGGATATCAAGAAGCCTTGTTTGAATTTTTTGCTCCTGGTCTGCAGACAATGTAGTCACATCTTCAATGGATTGTCGAATAGACTGCAGTCTACATAAAACGACATCCATTTTGCGGTTAATTGCTATCAAGTAACTTCGCGCGCGTAATTATGTTTGTTTCGTAGTAATTAAACTATTGATTGTGACATTCAATATCTGCGCGTGCTTGGACCATTGAACTATAATAGACTGGAACGCTAACGCAGGGGGGGGATTGAAGCCAGCTTAATTCAGTTTTTCTGAGTTTTGAGTTGAAATACTTAACGCCGAACATTGGGCTGTATATGAAATTGAAGCTATTAAAAAGTTATATTTGATATAAAAACTTCAAGACTTTAGGTAAAAGGGAAATACTTAAAACTTGCTGTATTTTACAAAATTGCGGTTGTTTTTGTATTTTTTAAGTATTTCCATTTTGCCTAAAGTCTTGAAGTTTTTATATCAAATAGAACTTTTTAATAGCTTCAATTTCATATACAGCCCAATGTTCGGCGTTAAGTATTTCAACTCAAAACTAAGAAAAACTAGCTTGGCTTCATCCTATTATCAGGGTTGCCGTATTGAGCAGTGGTATTGAGTTAGCGTTCCAGTTTGTATATAGTTCAATGGCTTGGACACTTGAGTCGCCATCTTGGATTGCTCAATTTCTCGCGCCTCGTTTCTAGGCTCCAGTATCTCAGGAACAGAAATCGATGTATTTTACTTCTTGATTTATTATATTGTTTTATTGTGTTTCATTGTTATAATCAACCAGTCACAGAACCTACTTTAGAGGTTCGTGTCAACCCACCTTTTAAGAGGT
The DNA here is from genome assembly GCA_016169945.1 of Trachythela sp. YZ-2020. Classification (NCBI taxonomy): domain Eukaryota; kingdom Metazoa; phylum Cnidaria; class Anthozoa; order Malacalcyonacea; family Clavulariidae; genus Trachythela; species Trachythela sp. YZ-2020. Next base: position 3,179,334 of record JADLSH010000313.1, on the reverse strand, counting down.
ATTATGATGTATAAGTCTGTAGGATGAATATATTTATTCTAGGAATAGAACTAGAAAGCAAATACTATATACATATTTACATTAACCCACCGTGATAAAAAATAGGGCATTTGATTTTACCATATTTTTGTGACTGGAGAATTTTTCAATTTTCCATAGCATCAGAAAACATCGTTTTACAGGAACTGAAATCCGTAAAAATTAAGTTATGGACAATGGACACCTTCATTATTTGTGAATAATAGAAAAGCAAGAAAACAAAATCGGATATGGTTCATATTCAATTTAATTGCTACCATGACCGGATTCAGTTAAATGAAAATGAATTATTCGCCAATTTTTATATGGTGGATTATACTCATAGTTCTTAGAACTATACATGTTATTGTTATATACACGCTTATACAGTTGTTGTATAGTCATACATACTTTATAAGGTTCGCATGACGCGTTCACAATAATGGACTCCAACTTGACTAAGAAATTGTGAGTTGCGTTCACATAAAACTGACCCGACTCTTTATATTAAATTTTTTTAAAGGCCAAGTGTCGCCTTTCGTCAATTTTGTCAGGATTTTTTTACATGGTACACACTGCTGATGACTAGACGACTATATCAGCAAGTCAGTCTCAGGATAGATTTATGTCTCGCTGTTAATGAGTTAGAGTCAGAGGTTAGGATTTCGGATCCATGACAAAAAACCCACATAACAAAAACCCCGCCGACAAAACCCCCACCTACAAAAGCCCCAACGACAATATCCCCAGCGACAAAACCCCCAAATTACTGAAATACGAACCCCCACATTTATGTTTATAGTCAATTTTTTCAAAATATATTTATCAGAAAAGACTTTTTACTACAATTTTACTACAATTTTACTACAATTTTACTACAATAGGCTCCAAAGTCTCGCCTCCATCTCTCAAGTCTACACGTATGTTTCTTAAGTCATCGCTGACGTTTCGAACACGAACTGCGAGCAAATCATGAAATTAAAAACATTTTCTCAGTTTTATGTACTTCACTCACGATTAATATGTGGGGGTTTTGTCGTATTTCAGTAATTTGGGGTTTTAGTCGCCGGGGATATTGTCGTTGGGGTTTTTGTCGATGGGGATTTTGTCATGTGGGGGTTTTGACGGTGTCCCTAGGATTTCGTAAACAGCGAGACATGAAGTCATCTCACTGACCAAATCCATGCCAAGGCTGCTACTGTGAACGCAACTTTAGAGTTGGCCAGGTCATTTCGGTTCAATGACCTGGCCACATGCAGTTATTCTAGCTAACATGCTCAGCACACATTGCTATGAGCTCCATAGTATGATGTGCTACAATATAGTCCTACACCCAGGAATGTCAGCGTTCATGCACGTATATTCGGGTCAATGGCCTGGCCGCACGCAGTTATTCTAGCTAACACGCTAAAGCTACAATTAAATCAGCACACATTTCTAAGAACTCCATAGTATGATGTGCTACAATATAGTTCGAACCCCCAGAGTCACTAGCATTACTCAGATTACTGTACGATGAATGTGCGGAAGCACTGCCTGATCTGGAGCGAGGTGAAGAAGATTCAGTTTCCAAAGGTAAACTTTTGAAATCCAGGAGATAACTACGTTGATCCACTTGATATAACTGAATAGCAATTTTGATCTACAGATAAAACAAAGGAAATAGCAATAACATTAAGTTTTTCCTATTTGTAAGAGCCATTCAACCCCTCACTTTCAGGGACCGAGTATTAAGGAATGACTTGGGGGGGGGGGAGGTGAAACATCAAACGCTTTACACTCACTGTCATGAACTTGTTTAGGATATCTGGGTTGAAAGTTGAAGAGTTCATGCACGGAGTTTTGCGGCTATGTGGAGAATAAATTAAAATAATTTCTGACATTTTTATGATAAGAATTTTTTCTAAACTCCGTGCATGAAAGGAAGAAAAGGAAGAAAATTTATGTTTCTACTTACACTTTTCCGAGTTACTTCGTTTTCCCGAATTACGCGAAGATTAAACGGGTTAATGATTTTCCATGACTTAAAAACAAGAATGACAGGTTTTATAAATTAGAAAATTGACTTAATTAACATTCAAAATATACATAATATACCACATGGAGAAAGATACACAGATGAGTCACCAAAATCAATTACTAGGAAGATCAAATTTTTTCACTACACACGTAAAAATTTAACATCTCGTCAACAAGATGTGTTAGTAACATTCTTGCGGCAAGCTTGTCAACAAGTTGTAACAATGTTGTCATTTTATCAAGTTGCTACAAGGTTGTCACTCACAACTTGTTAACAAGTTCTTGGATTGCTGCCTGGACGATGACAAATTATAGTAAGAACTTGTAACAAGTCTGCTGTCTGCTTGAGTCAACAACCTTGTAGCAAGTTGGAAACAACTCGTCGACAACTTGTCAACAATCTGGGAACAAGCAGTGCAAACACATCCTCATAACAAGTTGTTGAAACAGCATTGGTACAAGTCTGCTGCAGGTTTGTCACTGCAACTTGCGCGTTTTACGTGTCCACGTGGATTGATTTGAAACACCAGTGTATGGTGGCCGATCACTATCATTGAATATTTTTCTCATTTTTGTAAGTCAAAAATAATATATAAAACAAGGTAAATATATCTTACATATCCCAAGGACATCATAGCTTTATACACTTCTCCCATAATATCTTGAGGTTTGCTTTGAGATCGAATACCTGTATGAAGTATGTTTGCATTTTCTAAAATTTAGACTTTACCAAAGCATACGTATATGAGGTTTTAGTGTACAAATATTATTGTTACTATGGCTAGGATTGCAGTTTAGTTCATTATTACATTAGACATTCAAATATTCAAGTAAAAGGGTTAATTGAAATGTATCGAATGAAGCGATTTTTATGTTAAATATGTCTAAAAAGCAAAACTTGCCATTATAAATACAATAAACAATATCGTATTCCTTTAATAAACTGTACACTGTAGTTTCAAGACAGTTAATATTAACAACAAACCTAAATGCCATTTTGGTTTCTTTGTACTAGCTAACTTGATATAAGGATGTTTCTTTGAAGGCGTAGGAGGAGTATCGGCTAGGAAAAGAATGAAAACTATCATGTGTACTTGATTATCAAAAATCATCATAAAATAATCTAAATATATAGTTAAAGTATTTTCGCTCGCTACTCTGGTTTAAGTAAATGAATGCATTCCCCGACTGAAGTCACTCTTAAAAGTCATGAGGGTGAGGCAGAGGGTGAGGCCGAGAGCGAGGGAAGTGTCAGTGTTTCGCCACAATCTGGCTGGTTTGAAATAGAATATATTTGATGGCAAAGTAATGCACTGACATATCAGTATAGTACATCTAGTGATATAGTCACTTGACAGATGGTACTGCAGATGATGCTGCAGATGATGCTGCAGATGGTGCTGCAGATGATGCTGCAGATGGTGCTGCAGATGATGCTGCAGATAATGCTGCAGATGATGCTGCAGATGATGCTGCAGATGGTGCTGCAGATGATGCTGCAGATAATGCTGCAGATGATGCTGCAGATGATGCTGCAGATGATGCTGCAGATGGTGCTGCAGATGATGCTGCAGATGGTCAGTCTTCGCAATTTTGATAAATCTTCGGCGGCAAAAAATTGCCGCCGATATTTCGAAGTTCGGCGGCAGTTCGGCGGCAATTTTTTTGCCTCTTATAAAATGACACTGACTTTGACAGAGAACTGAATTATTTTATAGTATTCTCTTGACTCTACTGATTAAAAGTGTTTGATATTCGAAGAAACGTTGTCTCACACACAATAACATTGAGACCAGCTATCAATCTTTTAGTTTTAACTTTGTTACACTACGGACGTTGTTCTAAAATTGTTGCACATGGACGAAACCAAACCCGTCGTTACACGTGGCCAGCGGTGTGTATGTTTGGTGGAACTTGAAGTTACATGAAGTATATCTATCAGAACTACTTTCGATGTATTTTAAAATAAGCCACAAAAATAAAAGTGTTCACAAAAGAATAGTTCACTTTCCCGAATTATTTTCTGTGAAGTGAACTACAAATAATTAAAATCATAATCATATGTTCATACTTGGAAGAATTAATCGAATTGAGAAGGCAGTGAAGCATCATCAGTGACACAAAAATTCGTCGGCGGCAAAAAATTGCCGCCGATAATTTAATCTTCGGCGGCATTATCGGCGGCAATTGCCTTTTGCCGCCGAAAATTGCGAGGACTGGATGGTGCTGCAGATGGTGCTGCAGATGATGCTGTAGATGATGCTGCAGATGATGCTGCAGATGCTGCTGCTGCAGATGATGCTGCTGCAGATGGTGCTGCAGATGGTACTGCAGATGATGCTGCAGATGGTGCTGCAGATGATGCTGCAGATGATGCTGCAGATGATGCTGCAGATGGTGCTGCAGATGGTGCTGCAGATGGTGCTGCAGATGATGCTGCAGATGATGCTGCAGATGATGCTGCAGATGATGCTGCAGATGATGCTGCAGATGATGCTGCTGCAGATGCTGCTGCAGATGCTGCTGCAGATGGTGCTGCAGATGATGCTGCAGATGGTGCTGCAGATGATGCTGCAGATGCTGCTGCAGATGATGCTGCAGATGATGCTGCAGATGGTGCTGCAGATGCTGCTGCAGATGCTGCTGCAGATGCTGCTGCAGATGGTGCTGCAGATGGTGCTGCAGATGATGCTGCAGATGGTGCTGCAGATGATGCTGCAGATGATGCTGCAGATGATGCTGCAGATGATGCTGCAGATGGTGCTGCAGATGATGCTGCAGATGATGCTGCAGATGATGCTGCAGATGGTGCTGCAGATGGTGCTGCAGATGATGCTGCAGATGATGCTGCAGATGGTGCTGAAGATGGGTGCTGAAGATGGTGCTGCAGATGATGCTGCAGATGATGCTGCAGATGGTGCTGCAGATGATGCTGCAGATGATGATGCTGCAAACGATGCTGCTGGTGAACTGAAAGTTATCAAAGTAAGAAATTAACGTATAATTTTACATTTAATTGTCATGAAGCTATCTGACGGTCAATAAATAGAATTGAGAGATGCAGTAAATAATTTGCTTGCTCTTATCAGTATTATTACTATATAAAAATGTATATAGAGTTGACCACCACTTGCTAAGACCCATTTGCTAAGAGACGATAAATTAGCTCCACACACAAGAGTACTTTCTTACCTGGTACTTTCCGCTCAATAACAGGTAGAGATGTCGTCTTGTTGACTGGATTCATCTGAAATATATGACATAGATAACAAGAATTGGGTAGATCATGGCTAATCTAGCAGAGGGATGGTGCTTCTTTTAAAAGTTTAATAAATCACGTCAAATTTTGGTAAGCACTGGATAATATTGACTTGGGGATGCAGGTAGATCCGCTAATTGATTTCGCTGAAACACAGTACGTTTTACAGGTATAATGTACGTTTGTACATGTACTTTCTACCGAATAACGTACTTGTAAATTACCTCGGGTTGTTCCACTTTCTGGTCAGGTAAAGGACACATTGCAATATCAGGTTGTATCTGACGTTTAAATGCTGAAAAATATTTCTTGAATTAATACGCGATTTGCGTCTCTTAAGGTACGTTTATACACGCTGCGATTTGTCGGGCCGATTTCAGATGCACGTTAATGATATTTGAAAAATACGTGACAAACGCCATCTGAAAACATCACCAACTGAAAATATTCGTCATTAACATTCAGAGAAACCTAAAATCGGGCCGACAAATCGCAGCGTGTAAACGTACCTTTACTACATAACGCCGTGGGGTTCGATTCCTGCAATATGTTATGCAGTTTAAAAGTTCACCTCAGTTGCATGCGAGATGAGTGCTTCCAGTTTGACTGTACCAAATACCGCGTATTCCTCGATCCTGTAGTAACACTGGACCAATTAACAATTAGACAACGAGGCCGAGTTGTTTATGAGGGAATAGACCATGTGATAGACCATGGTTGAATGTGTACTAATAAAGGATGGCCCTTACTGAACAACAATGTAGAAGTAATAGTAAAGTTCATTGCTCTAATGCTACAAGTGTCCATGAGTAGATATTGTGTATACCTGTTTCAATAATATTTCTGTTATCCAATATAAGATGATAAGCTATCTTCAGTTGATCATGTGGATCTTCATTGTTTATTGCAGCAATAACATCACTTACTGTCACTCCAAATCTCTACGATAAGATATTTTTATAAATCTATTCTATCATTTATTTCTGTAGAAATAGTCCACAAACAGCTATAATTTTTAATTGGAGCTCTTCGGTCGGTTATTCAAAAATCGATTAGGGCTAATCATGGGATAAAATATAAAACGAGTTTTTGTTTTGTGCGCTTCTGCATGCATGTTACTTTCAAAACTTTAGAAAAACAAATTCAAATCGATTCATGTAAGATTGCGGAAACAGATTTCAAAATTTCCATACACGCTGTTATAAAGTTTGCCTTAAAGTTTTAGGTTAATAATTTTTCCAATAACCAGCCACTGCACTTTTTTGGTTTGTATGCTTCTTCTCTTTGTATGCCAATCCCCCACTTCTTTCCCTTATTGTTACTAGCTTCCATTCTCCTGATAGTTCTCTCTCGACAAATATTGCGTAATTCCGCCGTTTGCCGCAAAATTGCGACAGGAGGAGGCTCATTGTCTTGTACATGTAGCTGTACATGTCAAGTGGAATGTTCGAAAATTATTCATATTTTACCTCACAAATATGGTGCACAGCATCTGTATCTGGAGTCGTTGGATGAAATGTTTCAGTAAATAAATAGACTGGTAGATCAACTTTAAACCAGTCATGATTCCTTTGGTTAAGAAGTAAATAAACATTAAATATTCCTGTAATTTTAGTTTAATATGTTTACCACTCTGAGGTGGACGGAAAGCCTTAACTGGTTTTGCAACCCAATTGACAAAGGTTCCGAGGGTTAGTTAGTGGTTAGTGCCTAAGGGTTAGTTTTTAGCGAGGGAGGAAAATCGGAGTACCCGGAGAAAAACCCTCGAAGCACAGGAGAGAACCAACCAATCTCAACTTACATGAGTTTATCAAGCGCACTGACGTTACCCAACCTGAGTAAATCCATGCCCTCGACCTGCTGTATAGCCAGCTTAACTCAGAGGTAAGAGACAGCGCGCTAACCACTACACAATACCAATAAAACATGCCCATGAAATAACCTTTTCTACTTGTGAGAAACCGTCCTTGAGCGAGAAATTAGTCATTTTGTGACTTTAAGTAATAATTAAGCCCCCCCCCCCCTCCCATTCACAATACGAAATACATGTGAACGGAGCTAAAGAGCTTGGCTTGCGAGGTTACATGGTCGTATTAATGTACTTCACGTCAGAGGTGGGAAAGTATTGGATCCTGGGAACCTAGTTCCCAGAAATATTTTTGGATCTGAACTTTTGCAGAATTTTTTCAGAAGTTTCTGAAAGTTAATAATTAACTGACGAGTAATAACAAAACTAGAGTATGCTCTAGTCTAGACTAGCAATTGTAATGCATTTTGTACTCACTATATCAAAATGAACATCACTGAATATCAAGAAACAACACTCCAATCAGTCCAATGTCAAAATCAATCAATGATCATTGAACCTCATTAATTATAAATTTTGAGTCTGAAACCCAGGTTCCCAGAAAGAAAAAAACATTTTCCACCTCTGCTTCACGTTCTCCTTATGTATATAACTTATTTGCACCTACTTAATTTGCTGTATAGTCGCTCTCTTCACAGGATCCACATTCAACATGGCGGAAATAAGACTGGCTGCTTCAGGACTTAAATGATCTGGAACGTGGAATAGACCACCTGGGTGAAACAACGGAAAAAATTTTCATAACGTTTTTACATTGAAAGCCATTCCGACAAATCGATTAACCTTGCGCAGATATTGGTGGGTACAATTCGAGACTGATACTTACTTTTAATTTTTCTGAATAAAGTCGGTATATGATCATCATCAAAAGGCAGCTTTATGATAAAATATAAGAAGAATCAATACATATATACAGTACGTCTGTACGTGTCTCGGGTAAATCTGACACCGACCACGGCAGCTTATTGTAGAATAGGATCCACACTGAACCTTCTATGAAAATGCAAAGAAAACAAACAACACAACAACAACTTCAAACTTACAGTTCCACAAAGCAGCGCATATAAAATGACACCACAACTCCAGACATCAACCTCTGGTCCAGCATATAATCTGTTTAGAAAATATAGCAGGCAAGTCATTGAGTAAAAATACTGCGTAATTTAGTATGACATTTTGATACTACCAATGTGTGATTCAAGAAGATTCTAAATGGCGTAGAGATCTTACTTCCCCTTGTCAAAGACAAAGAGGTAACAACTTTTTCTCGAAACGTAACATCACTGTTCCTGTATTTCAAGGCTAGCAAGAATCGATCACAAATGACAGGTCTTGATTTATAGACTTTAGCCAACACTGAGTACTAACTGCCTGAACATATTACATGTAAGGGTGGGTTGTCAACACAGTGCGCATGTGCAGTTTTAATCAACTGATTACTCTTATCCAAAACATCACAAAATATTTCTATTTCAGTGAAACTCTTCACCACCCCAGCCTCCTATAGCCTGGTTAACTCATACTATGGCTCGTACATGTAATTGTAATAATCATTGATGTCATTTACTTTAGCCAGGCTTAGGAAAGTAATATCACAATTGTTGTAAAAATAGATCATGTAGGCTACGTACATAATATCGGTAAGCGAGATACGTGATGTAAACGGTCACTTAAAAGCCCCAACGGGGAGTGAGCTGAATAATGTATGTATGTATGCATAGAGCTTCATGTTGATACTCGTCAGCCTGCATGAACACCGCTGAACCCCAAATTTTTATGGGAGAATACAGTGTATGTTTTATTTAAAGCAGGCAAAACATGCATATATATCTTACTATTTCAATATAATAACTTAAATTCTTACTTTCCTGAAATAACTTCGGGTGCTGCGTAATTCGGTGATCCACAACTGGTTCTTAGAAATTCGCCATCTTGCATCATATTACTGAGACCAAAATCTGCGATACGAACATTGCCATGGTCATCCAGTAATAAATTTTCTGGTTTGAGGTCCCTGATAATGAGAAATGCTCATGAGAAAGACATACATAACAGTTCCACTCGTAACTGTTTGTACCATTAGAAACCGTTTATTGATTATGGATGTTGTTTGTACTGAAGCGAAATTACGTGGTTGATCATTTTTCGACTAAGGGCCTGTTCATACGAGGCCAGCTAAGCGGAAAACTCATCTTGAGTGAGATCCACATGTCCATATTAATGAATATAAAAGAGATGAGCCTATAGCTAGGCAGGATCTCAGTCAAGTGGGATAAAATTTTCCATATGAATGCTTTATTCCCCCTGACCGGGATGGACATTTTTGCCGTTTTTAACCTATTATTGAGCAGCGGTAGTTGGAAAATATAAACAAGAAAAGTATACATTAATAGACCAAAGCAATAAAAGTCGTAATACAACGTATAGTTTGTTCAATTACAACAAAGGATATTTCGAAGGCGCCATGTTTTCGTATTAAATTTCGTCCCACAAAGGTGGGATATCAGATGGGATAATAACAGTCATATGAACACAGAAATAATTCATCCCACTTCGGCGAGCTTCCCAGCCAACCGAGCTCATATGAACAGGCTCTAAATGAAAGGTTTGATAAGATGGTATTGAGTGCTTTTTGTAAGGTTGAGTAAAAGTAAAATTCTTGTGTGATGAAAATAATTCAATTGCGCTCACCTGTGAACCACCATATGTCTGTGACAATAATCAACACCAGAAATAATTTGTTGGAAAAATTTTCTTGCTTCACTCTCCTCTGACTACAAGGAAAAAGAGTCCAACAATTGAAATTGCCATTTACAAAAAAAGGAAATAAGACAAGCATAAATCATAGGTGTCTCTATTTGGGGTTGCAGAGGACTGTGCATTCCTTCAAATCTTCAGCACACTTCAGAAATGTCGGTTTTGCCGGTGTTTGTCAAAATGTCTGTGATTTACGGAACATTTGATGACCCTGTACATATATTCTGAACATGTACGTTTTTTTCAGAGGCATTCTCCGACCTCTTTTTCATTCAAACAGCATAAAACTGGGATTACAAAGTCTCTCTTTTTCCACTCAGAGCAAACATATCAAAGCGAAAGTAAACATATCAAAGCGAAAGTAAATATATTTTACAGCGACTGAGATGGCGAGGCTCGAAGGGTTATTAAAGTCGATCGAAAACAAAATACGAATGCTGGAGTTCACAAGTGAAGATATTCCAAGCGTACTAGACAAGAAACACGTACCTACGATGGAAAGAAAACTAAAAACTTTAAACAACAAACTACAGGAAGTCCATGACCTTGAAGTTCAAGCACAAGAAGCGAAAATAGAAAAGAACGAAGACCCAAACGAGATACGAAAATGGAGCGGAGAGATTGAAGGTGATGTGGCGAAATTCGAGCAAAGCGTGCAAGAATTACAAGAAGGAATTAAACAAGCAAACCAGGCCGAGATAGAGCAAACGAAAATGCAAGAGCAAAATTTCGCACAGGAGAAGATTGAATGAAGATTTCAAAGAGCAGTTGGCGAGGAATCCGGAAGGCTGGTACGAAACGGGCTTCCCTTGGAGAGCTAATCATCGTGGCAGTGTTAGACGACTTGGAAATCTGGTAAAGAGATTACAGAAGCAGCCCGAATTGATGACCAACTACGATGAAATCATTGAAGATCAGATCGACCAGGGGATCGTGGAGAAAGTCACTTCATCCAGTGTCCCAGCAAATAAAGAGTTTTACATCCCACATAAGCCTGTGGTGCGCGAGACAGCCGAAAACTCGAAAGTTCGGGTCGTGTACGATGCCTCGGCTAAGGCATATATATGAGAAGGCACCCTCCCTCAACGACTGTCTGGAGACGGGACCACCCCTACAGAATCTTTTGTGGAGTGTCTTGACCCGAAATCGTTTTTATCCTGTTGCAGTCGCTGGTGATCTGAAACAAGCGTTCCTTCAAGTGCGAGTGAAAGAAGAGGATCGAAATGCATTGAAATTTCATTGGCTGAAGGATACGGACACGAAAGAAATCGAAACTTTGAGATTCACTAGAGTTCCATTTGGCTTAACATCATCACCATTCTTACTCGGTGGAGTAATCGAACAGCATCTCGAAAACTGTCAATCAGAGAATCCAGAGATCGTAGAAGAGATCAAACACAGTTTGTACGTTGATGATCTAATTGGCGGCGGAGAAACGACGAGCAAAGCCCAAAACCTGAAAGAGTCAGCCATATCGATCCTCGGCGAAGCTTGCTTTGAATTGCACAAGTGGCTTTGAATTGCATCAGCCGTCGAGTGAACCTGGACGAAGCTACGCGAAAGAACAACTGGGCGTTGAGAAAGGTGAGACAAAATTGCTTGGACTAGCATGGGACAAGCGTAGAGATACAATCGGAGTAACATTTCCTGATGTTCAACCTGCCGCACCAACAAAACGAAGCATCCTAGGAGCGATCGCGAACATCTATGACCCACTGGGTCTTGTTTCACCGATAACTTTGGCTGGAAAAACGTTGTACAGAGAAGCTTGTGACCTGAGTATTGGCTGGGATAAACCACTACCTGGCAACCTGAATGCTAAGTGGAGCTGTTGGGAGCAAAGCTTGCCTCAGAAGATCCAAGTCCCGAGAAGTCTAACAGCCGACCGAGAAGAGATCAAGGCGATTGATCTTCATGCTTTTGGCGATGCGAGCAAGAAAGGAGTTTCTACAGCTGCATACGCCGTGGTCTACCAAGAGTCGTGCGTCAACCAAGGACTGATAACGTCGAAATCACGCTTGGCAAAGAAAGATTTATCAATATCCAGGCTAGAGTTGGTGTCAGGGTACATGTCGGCAAACCTTTTACACAACATCAAGGAAGCATTGCAACCTCTTCCAGTTCGAGACGTGTATTGTTGGCTGGACAGCACGGTGGCACTGCATTGGATACAAGGCAACGGAGATTACAAGCAGTTTGTACGAAACAGGGCGAGAAAGATCCAGACGAAGCAGTACATCCACTGGAGACATGTTCCGACAAATGATAACCCTGCAGTTATCGGAAGTCGAGGTGGATCAGCAGATCAGTTATCTGAGCTTTGGTGGAAAGGCCCGGAGTGGTTACAGAACAAAGACGAGTGGCCGCAGAACATCGTGACGAGTCCTAGTCCAGAGTCAGAGTCCGAAGCCAAAACGGTGCGCGAAGTGTTAGCGGTGGCAGTCGAATCGAGAGATGAACTGGATCAAGTGATGGAGAAGTACGAGTTCTGGAAAGCGGCACGAATAACAACATGGGTAGTGAGATTCATCAACAACTATCGAGCGAAGCGTTTAGCGAGGAAGAAAGGACCAATATCAACAGAGGAAACCGAAGAGCAAGTTAATTTCTGGATCAAGAGAACGCAGGCGAGATATGAAGGAACCGTCGAATTCCAAGAAGACCAGTTGAGACTCAACCTTCAGAAGAACGGACGAGGTGTGTACGAGTGTCGTGGACGTATCCAGGGACGTTACGGGAATTTAGATCCTACAGCTCGCGAGTTAATGCTAATGAAAACATCAGAATCATTGCTGAAGAAGAAAGAGAGGAACACATAATTATAATGTGGTTTGTTTAGATCGAACCAGATCGTACAGTGAATCTTTTATAGTTTCATAGTTAACAATTTATATTTGACTTTAAAGAAAGTCCAATAGGGGGAGAGTGTAGTAAAGTTTTACATTATATTATTAAGATATTTTTATATAGCGCGGAGACCGGAAGAGGACTCGGACGAGACAATTCGTAGTGAAAAACACACATTCGTAGTGAAATACTGTAAAACAAAACAATCGTGAGGAGACTTTAGGACTTTCTGTATGGGTTTTTAGTGGATAAATAAAGTTAAAACATATATAATTCTTCGAGTGTTATTTGCTGGGGATTCTTCAAGCCTTTCTCCGACAGGATTACCACAGTATCTACTGTATTTTATACATGGCATTAATGCATGATTTACCTTCAACTAATACACTGGTGTGATCTTACATTTTTCATTGCATATCATGTTGATAAAAAGAAAATATTAATTGTATGGGACTATGGGTGTTAGATACGTATATACAGCATATGTACCTTTCCATGTTTTAAAATATATTCAAATAATTCTCCACCAGACACATATTCCATAATCATGAATATATCTGTTGGCGTGCTAATCACTTGGTAGCTGCAAATTAGGAAATAGCACCAAATAGAACCATCACTAACAATTAATTAACCCATAATTGCGCAGGGTAAACACAGTAAAATAATAAAAAAGGGTGCAGTGCTGCTTAATGGCAAAAGTCAGAATACCACGTTGAAACATTGGGAATAGACCTTTGAAGTGCTTACGTCACATAATTTTCACACAATGAATAATTGATCAAACATTTTCCTATAAGTATCCCACAATGCACTATACGTATTCCTGAAGTCCGTATGTATTAAAATTGGTCTATTATCCTGGCCAATAACTTATACAAAGTAAAGAAAAGCCATGGTCTATTTATCAAAAGGTCATAATAAAACTCACAAGCAAATTTTTAAACAAAGCCTCTGATTGGCTACTAGAGAAAAAGCAGCCAATCAAATGCTCAGTTTACAAACCGGTTTGGGAATCTCATTATGAACTTCGCAACGAATTTACGAAGTTTGAAACGAAGTTTGGAACATTTTAGTGAAAAGTTAGTTGAAATCGACTGTAAAATAGTGGGGCCAGTTGTATAGAAAAGTAGTTAAAGTTAACTATAGTTAGTGCGAAAGTTAACCAATCACAATCCCGTATTTTAGTGTTACAAAACGGGTAGTTAAAATGTATTTAAGAGCTTTTAAATACAACGGCCCCAGATGTAAGGAACAATCTTCATAGGAACAATCTTCATATTTACATATCCCGTAAAAATCAATGTTTACCAACAGTAAAATAATACAAGGGGGGGTATGCCGATGCATCGCCGCTTATTGGTTGATAGATTGGCAAAAATTAAAAAGCACTTCAATTTCATTTCACTTACAGTTTAATGATATGAGGATGACGAAACAGTTTCAGGTTTGTTATTTCACGTCGTATTTTTCCAACGACATCCAGACTTTTTATTTTTTGACGGTTTAAAATTTTCACAGCTACTTTGTGCCTTGTTAGTTGATGTTCTGCAACTAAAGTGGAAAAAGCGTAAATTAAAAGAACTTAGGTTGACATATATAGGGGATAGCGGGCTTATGAACTACAGAAAAATATGGACTAGACAATAGAAAAATATTGAATTACTCATGTTCTAAGTTGTCAGTGTCAGGAAATTCTTGTGGTAATCACAGGTATGACAAATGTCCTCTAATGGCTCTATCAATACAACAGTAAAATTGCCTGTCCTGTATAACAGTTTTTGAGCCTCGTGTAACGATGTGTTTTATTGGATATAGTCATAGAGTGTTTTCATATATCCCATTGTTGAAGGGTAAATGCTGTTAAAGAAAGGAAATCAGTGGCGTAGCGAGTGTATCATAATTGGGGGAGGGGGTTCAGGCCGCACTTTTGCCGACAAAATGGGCGTGGTTTTGATGCGGTTGGGCATGGTCAGTGCTGTGTTATCTTAAGTAATTGTTAAGAAATAGGAATTTTGCCGACATTTGCACCATCCCCCGGAACCCCCCTTCACTATGCCGCCAAAGAAAATGACAATAATAATTTGTCATTTGAATGTCAGTACGTACAATGGCCGACGTTACAATACATGAATACACTCTATCAAGGGCGGGAAGCATTGAAGTAGTTGTAGTTCATAATTGTGGCAAAGAAAGATAATTTCGAAGTAACAAGTAGTTTTTGACTATGTTTCAAAATTCATGGATAACTTAGGTACTGAGACTTTTGGAGGGTATTTTGGATAAAGATGGGGAACTGATATTATTTTGTTAATATGAAACTGCCAAGAACAGCAGTTAGTGTAAGATTTAGGGGTTAGGAGTTAGGGCATTTAAGAGTGTGTAACTCTACTGTATGTAACACAATAGGGCCATTTATACAGGAGAAAATAAGTCGCGATTTACATAAGACGCGTCTTATATAAGACGCGTCTTATGTAACACGCGAACACACTTGTATAAATGGTCAAATTCTAGTAAGTCGCGACTTAAATTAGAACAGGGGTTCAGGCTGTTCCACAATAAGTCGCAACTTATTAGAATTTGACCATTTATACGAGTGTGTTGGCGTCTTATATAAGACGCGTCTTATGTAAATCGCGTCTTATTTTCTCCTGTATAAATGGCCCTAATGCTACACAATGTAACACTATGTCACAGAGTGTAACACTATGCAACAATGTGCAACAGCATGTAACGTAAAGTGCATGTAACACTATGTAAGATTACATTACAGCAAGTAACACTATGCAAGACTATATTACAGCATGTAATACTATGTAACAGCAGAATACTATGTGTAACACCATGTAACACTATTTAACAATAAATAACATATCTAACACTATGTAACATTGTGTAACACTATGTAAAACTATATTACAGCATGTAACACTATGTGACAACATGTAACACTATGTGACATTGTATAATACTATGTAACACTACGTAACAGCATGTAACTGTGTAATACTATGTATAGTGTGTAAGATCTGAGTTTATTCTGTCTGTTCACCGACACTGGTCGACAGACACATAGATGGTGCCATTTCAGTGACGTAATATCTTTAAGCCAATCACAGCTAGCTCTCTCAAAAACATAATGAACAAACGACTTCATGTAAATCGGAATATAGTTAACACAGATAATTCAACATGCCGACGGCGAGCATCTGGCGTAAAGTAGGTGTTTGTGCAGATTTTAAGATTATTTTAATACAGGTATGTTCCAAAACAAAATATGTAAACAAACCATGCCCATGTCTATGACATGAGCAGAACGGACTTGACAGCCACTTTAACTTTTGTTAAAAATTACAACTCTTGAGTTGAAGTATTGTTTTGTACAGATTATATACTTTATATTTTTCAACAAGTAATAACTGTTCAAAAAATCTGGCCCAAATACTTTACCAAAAGTGGTAGAGAGCCACCTTAAACATAACAAAGTGACTATTTGACCGTCAACCCGTTTGGGGATAGGACTGGGGGTGGTTTAATCTATAAAAACTACAAAATTCTAGACTGTCGGTCAAATAGTATTTTCTGGAATGTGACCTGCTGCCGGTCAAATAGTCACAGGACACAGGGTAAACATTATAATTGCTCAACTGCTGTTTCTAAAAATTCCTAAAATAATTGTGCCTGGTGATTAGTCTGACAATATTGAACTAAAAATTGAAACACCAAAGTATTAAATAATACTATGCAACTAGGATATTCTTCAGTACTACAGCTTGGCTTGACTTGCATTTTTGACTCACATGAGCAAATTTTTTAGTTGCATGTCATTGGAATTTTTGAGAAATATTGACTTTCGCATTTGTGACATAAAATTTTGAGTCGCCTGACATATACAAATTATGTACTTTAAATATTTAAGTACATGTTGGGTAACTATGGTACAGCCGTAGAGCTAGCCTGCGTAGCTGGCAGTTTTAAGGGGTTGGGGGTTGAGGCGAAGGCAGTTTAGGCGAGCACAGTTGAGGCGCGGGCAGAGAAAAATTAGGGAGGTGAGGCGTGGGAGAGGAGGAAAGGTGGGTGGGAGAGAAGGAAAGGTGGGCGAGAAATTTCTTGCCCAACTTTCCTCCTCTTCCATGCCTCGGCTCCCTAATTTTTCGTTGCCTGCACCTCAACTGCGCTCACCTCAACCCCAACCCCTTAAAACTGCCAGCAACGCAGGCTACCGTAGATGCAACAAAATGCTTCCTAATTCTCTTAGCAACTGAGAACGAATCTGTTTTACTAATTTACTGATTTTAAACTGTATACAATTGTACTTTAGCTTCACTAATAGCTTGCAAGTTGCAAGACGTACAAATAAGATGAAATGATGGTATAAAATGCTTAGAAAATACACTAATGAAGCATAAAACACAGATAATATTTTCATACTTTAACAACCAACAATAATAACCAATTTTCATACTTTAACAACCAACAATAATAACCAATAACCATAAATATATATATATATTAATCAGCAACATAAATTGCTATTTATATTAAATCAAAACATCAATAAATATATCATGCATGCATTTGCTCACGTTTTACTTTGCCAAATGTGCCATGTCCCAGCGTTGTCCCCAAAATATAATTACCAAGCTTTAATTTTCCTTTCTCTGACTGTACAATAGGTGTCATACTATTCCCACTGAATCTACGAGACGCCTTTTTATGTCCTTCGTCTCGAGAACTTCGTTTCTTTTTCTCTGCCATATTGGCAGAAGTTGCAGAACTTCAACTTCGTAAGCCTTTGCACACGTCGACAAGCGTCGTCCAAACTTCGGGTCCAAGATGACGTCATTGTATTCCGAAAATTTCCGAACACGTGTTGATTCTGTATTCACATAAGCAGGTGCAAAAATTGTAAACTATATATTTACATCACTTGGGAGTGAGATTTTTGTTGTCTATAAAAATGCCAGATTTAGTGGGAATATCCAATTTAAACTGGAAGTTGTCTGCATCAGAAATTGGTCAAGAAACGGACAAACTTATTGAAAAAACTAGACAGGTTTATGATCAAATTGGTTCTTTGAAGCAACAAGATGTTTGTTTTGAGAATTCAATTAAGGTATATGCCTACAATATGATGTTATGTGGTTTTCATTGAATGGGGCAGTATGGGTACCATTGCCACCATATTGAATGTTGTAACCCTGCACCGGCCCCACCTCCATGCCAAGGTCACTAAGAGTAAGAGATTTTGAAGTCAGTGATTACAAAATATGCTGGCACAGTGGATATTCCTCCGACACCAAATCCCAGTATGTGAACACTATTGGTTTGACACAAGTTTTTTTGCTCATTCTTAAACATAATACCATGTCAATTTTGTTATAGTTTTCAAGCAATCCCTAATTTTGGTAGCTGAGTGGTTCCAGCATCCGGCTCCTTGTAAGCACTCACACATACGATCTATAAATGCCTGCTTGAAAGCTAGGAAGCCTAGGATGCGGGGCAGTTACGGTTAGGGTGGGGGTTGGGTGTGGGCATGGTTCAGATTAATTGTTAAAAAAGCATGAATGTTGTACGTGTATGTGCACATGCCGAATATTGTGTCAGACAAATAGTGGTTACACATTGGGATCTAGCTTGGAAGAATATCCATGACATACAAAATAACTGGGATGAAAACTGACTTAATTCTGGTCTCTGATTAAGTAAGGGGTTAAAACAATTGCAGGACAAAATCTATTTGTTGACAGCCCGTATAAAGTGGTAGGAGTGACCATACAATGACACTTAACACATGTCGTAATGTTTATGTTCTGCAGGTTTTAGGAGAACATATGGCATATCATAACACAATACAAAATATTCTAGAGTTTCCACAACATGTTTCACCAGGTATTTTCTATTTTTGTTTTACCAGTTTACATGTTTCAATTTTATTGTTAATATTTAATATGTTTAATAATAGAACACAAAACAATAGACACTCCACAAATTGTTAACATTAAATAGTTGGCATTTTTGAAAGTGTGGCATTCTCCTGAAGATGACTGTAAATACATAGTTGAAATGTTGGGAATTACAATGTTAACAATTTACAATTGTGTCTATTGTTTTGTATTTTATTAAGTAAACATACTCTATGGCAGCCATAATTTTTGGCTTAATAATAGAATTATGATATTTTAAAATATTTTAGAAAGTGATGTCATATTACATTGTGTGATGTCACATTACATTGTGTGATGTCACATTACATTGTGTGATGTCGCATTACATTGTGTGATGTCACATTACATTGTGAGATACTGAGATGTCATATTACATTGTGTGATGTCATATTACATTGTGAGATGTCACATTACATTGTTAGATGTCATATTACATTGTGAGATGTCATATTACATTGTGTGATGTCACATTACATTGTGTGATGTCACATTACATTGTGAGATGTCATATTACATTGTGAGATGCCATATTACATTGTGTGATGTAACATTACATTGTGAGATGTCATATTACATTGTGTGATGTCATATTACATTGTGAGATGTCATATTACATTATGTGATGTCATATTATATTGTGAGATGTCATATTACATGGTTGCGATTTGCGAATTGATCACACAACAACCTCATCACAATAAAGTTTAATAATAAAAATACAGAAAATTTGTTCTCACATGTTTATCACAAAATCTTGCACCCTGTCACACATTCTGTTCGTCATACGCTCGGAAAAACCCGAAGATTTTCCAACTACATGCTTTCTGTTCTCGGTAATTATCGATAACAAACAGTTCTCTTGCAGCTTCTGCGGCTTTACGCTTTGGACGGAATGCAGGGGAATTTGCATCCAATGCAGTACTCTCGTTTGGCGGCGGCATGTCGCACGACAATTCCAACGGAAATAGCAGTTGTACCGGTCTTTCCAGATAGGACTTTCCCGTTCGTAACCGCGCCCATCGCACTACTTGGATCAGTTTCTCCACGATACCAATTCTCCATTTGCCTCTGTTCCGTTCTTCTGCTTCTTCACCTCTTATCAACACGACATCTCCAGGTTTCAGCGCCATCTCTTTTCGGTTATGCTTCAAATTGTGACGTTCTCTCAGCGATTTGACGTACTCAGTAGACCACCTCGACCAAAGAGCATCTTTACACTTGCGCGGGTATTTAGCCCGTTTCCTTAGGTCTCGATCTTCAATCGCGTTGGGATCTCGTTGAGGAATTAAGTTGGGTTGGCCAAATAACATCGAGTTTGGCGTTAACAAGGGAAGTTGAACGTCATCTTCAGCGTAACACAACGCAACGACTAGTAAGTCGTTTAAAACTTCGAATGAACTCTTCTGTGCTAAGAGTAGGTACTAAGTCCAAATATACAGCTCTGGTCAAACTGCAGGAATAGAGTAAGATGTAAGCTTTCCTTTCGGACTTCTTCTCTCGGTATTTGATCGGATCAGCATAGTCCACACCAATTGTCTGGAAAGGTACTTCTCCTTTGGTTCTGTCTTTCAGCAGGTTTCCGACAGGTGGATCAGGAAATGGTTTGGCTTGAAATCGTTTGCATCCGTTACATTTATGGATCTCTTTCTTCACAAGCCTTCTCAAACGTGGTATCCAATATATATTCCGTATCTTTGCCATTGTGAGCGTCTGCCACGAGTTTCTCGCTGAAGAAACTTGTATCGGGCAAATATATAGGAAACTCGCCTTGAATTCTGCCGCGACATTCAAACACTCCTTCTTCGTTCTGTTGTAAGTTACGTCTTGCACGTTCCTCTTCGAATTTTGGACTGTTCTGCCCTTCGTTTTGAGTTTTCCGGATCCAGAAATTCAATATTGTTTCTGTTTCGTCGGTAGTAATTGGACCAGATATCTTCTTTTCTCTATTACAACGCTTGGTATTGTAAATGAATCGCCGTATCCAAGCCATTATTCTGATTGTTTTCCACAGTTCGTGTTTTTCCAAAAGCTCGTCTAGGTGATTTTTCTCTTCTACCGCAACTGCTAGGATTTCTTTTGTAGGCTTTAACTCAGCGCGTGATTGATCTGTTGACGTGGTGGTGATGTCATTAGGCCATCTTTCTTGGTTTACATTACCTCCTCGACTACCCAGGTCCGCTGAGTTTTCTTTGGTATTCACGTTTCGCCACTGGATGTACGCCTTCTCCAATATCTTTTGAACTCGATTTCGAACGAATTGTTTGTATTCACCGCCTCCTTTCAACCAATGTAAGGCTACCGTGCTGTCGAGCCAACCATACACATCACTCACTGGAAATCCTTCTAACGCTTGCTTTACGTTGTGCACTAAGTTACATGCCATGTGGGCAGATACCAACTCTTGTCTCGGCATTGTTAATTGTTCTTTTGCCAGACGGAATTTCGCAGCCACCTGGCCTTGGCTAACACCGGAAGATTGTTTAACAACTGCGAAAACTACTGCAGAGACACCTTTGCTACTGGCATTCCCGAACGCGTGTAGCTGAATATCACTAATTTCTTCTCGATGGTTAACCAAACTTCTCGGCAACTCTACTTTGTCAGGTAACTCATTCTGCCACGCAACCCATTTTGCAACTAGATCTGGAGAAAGTTCCTTGTCCCATGGAATTTACCCCAAGTTGTGTTTTAGCATGGCTCTGCTCTTCTCTACTTGGCTCGTTTTCCGCGTTTGGCGCCATAGAGCTAGTCCGAAAAGGGCACGAGTAAATCTGAGCACCTCGACCAGTGTAACGGTGGACCAGTTTCAAGACATTCGTTAAGTGATGGTGACCTCTCGTTTTCTCTGGCACTTGCATCAAATACGATTCGGACTTTCGTGCTTTTTTTCGGGCTGACTCACGAACAACAGGTTTGTGTGGTAAATAAAACGCTTTCTCTTGTGCGCTTTCTGTCACTCTTTCTACAACACCGTCCTCTAACTGTTCCTTAATAATGTTATCGTATCTCGCTAGCAACTCGGGATCTTTCTCTAATCGTTTGGTAAGACTGTTCAGTCGCTTCAAACTTCCAACTTCATTGCTTGGCAGGGGAGGATGGCTGGCTTTCCAAGGGAGTCCGGTCTGGTACCATCCCTCTGGACTTCTCGTTCTTGTTCTTGGAATTCCTCATAGACATTTTCTTGACTTCCTGGTGGTGTATCTCTAAGACCCAAAACATCCAGTCGGCAAAGGTTTTCATAGTCTACGCTTGAGGTCTGGTAAGAAGGACGTTTCCAAGATCAATTTCTTTCCCGGGGGACATCATCCCGGGGGACATCATTGTCCAACCAAAACTTTTTCGTTCCGCAACTGGTTCTCCTGGATGACCAACTCTTGGCTTTGTTTCGGTCTTGATCTGTGCGTATTCGCTTGCTCCTAAGATGATATGGACAGGAAGCTCTGGCTTTTGTCATCATGGTGCATCGAAACTCCTTGTAAATGAGCATATTGAGTCATTGACTGATCTTTTCTTGGTATTGCGGGTTTTCCAAACTACAGCCGATGGTTACTTTGTGGGCTTCAATTCGTTTGTTGCAGGACTCCATCATCATTTATATTCTCTTGTTCTCTCTTCTAGAAGGTCGACTGTTAATCTTTTGCAGCAGTACAGATGAGGCGTAAAAGCTGCCAGCGCCTGTGTCAAGTAACGCCTGACACTCACACTTGATACCATTAACCCGTCCCTGTTGCTACGAGAATCGGTTCCCCTCCGTTCTTTCCTGCTCCTGGTAACTTACTACTGGAATCACATATTGAAGTGTGATGACGTCGTCCACATTTCTGACACGAATTCTGGCTACGACATGCTGACGCTTTGTGCAGTTGAAACACAATGCTTTGGTTACTAAGATTCTCTTTCGATCAGCTACTTGGGTCAATTTGGTGCATTCAGATGATTTGTGGTTGGTTGCTTCACAATACAGTAGGTACAAGCTTTCGGTTTCACTTCGTATCCTTGGCACCAAAGAAGTTGTCTCGCTTGCCATGTCGGTTATTTCGGTCTGTGTCTTGATCACCTTTGGTTTCCACTGGGTTTCTCTCTGTCCACTTCCTCAATTGTTCCAGTAACTGCATGGGTGAACCCCCAATCTTGCCAATCATCGTTATATTTATTGCTAGATATACCAAAATATAAGTTACTCTTTCCTAAAATATAATAAGACTTATTTTAGTGTAATATCTGTTTTATGTAACATTACATCTAATAGCCGGCACCACAACGAATACATTATATATATTGTGTATACTAGATAAAGAAATCCGAGAGGCCAGTACGTTATCTGATAAGAAGATGTCAGAATTTGACGTTGAAATGAGGTAATACAGCATGCGACTAGAAATATTTAATATATATAATTGGAAGATTATTATTCTCCTAATACTCTGTATATATGTAAATATTTTGATGTTGCAAAAAGATAAACCAAAGGCAAAGAAATAGCTAAAGTTGAGTGTGAAAACGTATTTAAATTCAATTCAGGGATGATATTGTACAGTCTGTAATCTTTGGTTCAATTCAATGAACTTACACTTAACGGTGTTAAGAATATTTAAGCACACCAGTCACCAGAATAGTCTAGTACGTGAAAAAGATGAGCTTGAAAATATGTAAATATTACGAAATATCAACATTGATTTAAAAAGTTACAGATAGCTCGTTCCATAACATACAAGTTCGTCATATAGTAAAGACCGTGGGCGTGGTATATCCTAGTTAAAGCAATTTTTATATCCCAATTTTCGTATCTCAATCTATTATCATGTCATAGAGTCCATAGCTTAATAACCTAGTATTTAAAACAATCTTATTCTGATTACAGCATGAGGGAAGATGTTTTTAAAAACTTCGTGTTCCTTCAGGTACAGTTTTTGATATATTCCGTTTTCTGACGAACATAGTTGTACTACATATAGTATTGTGTGGTATAGATTCGCTATGCTATTTGTGCTCTATACATTTCTTCAAGAATAAAATATTGTGTTGAGCAGTTCGATTGTTTTCCGCAATTGCAGACATTTTACTGCTTGCTGACTAGCTTTGCATCGTACAGTACAAGATGGTTTTAATCCTTTATATACAAAACGTAACGGGGTAGAACAGTATAACACACATCTGCAAACAAACACTGAAACTTGTGCGTTTCAATGCAGGTAAAATTGAGCCCAATTACGTTTTGCCTGTATGCAGTTTTGTCTCGTATCTCGCCGCCCGCCACCTTATGCAAGCGCCATGCCAGAAAAGGATAATAATCCAACGACAAAGCGCTGTTTGAAACGTCACAGTCCTTCTAATCTGTTTCAGGTACAGCAGTTTTGCTTAATTGATAAACGGTTCCAATTTTTTTTATACATATATAAATATACGTTGGATTAATACGTTGGGTTTTATACGTTGGGTGGTATACGTTGGGTGTTATACGTTTGTATAAAAATTCGTTCACTTGGTTAATTTGTATAGGTAATAGTATGGTTTCGAGTGCAATTTGGAAAAAACATGCACGAGTGAGTTTATCAAAGACGATCAAAATTGCACGAGTCCGAAGCACGAGTGCAATTTGACGTCTTTGAAAACTCACGAGTGTTTGTTTTTCCAAATTTCACGAGATACCATACTATTACTTATTAATAATATACATGAAAAAAATTACACGCTTTGATAACACTTGTGCACTCACCTACGCCGTTGTGTTTTCGTTGCTTGTTAGCAAACTTTTTCAGTCTATGTGCTCCATGAACTTAAATTGTTGTATTCACATACGATTTTCCATTGAAAGTGTAGAAAAAGTCGTCAAAAAGTGAAAATTTACATTGCTAATATCCGCCGCCATGTTGATTTTTTTTTTTGCCTTTTTTGGCTCTCTCTGATCTTGTTTAATTATTTGCACTAATTTAATCACGCGTGTGTGCATTTCAAAATATGCACTGCTCTTACAGGCCTTGAAATCGGTCAGCAGTCGTGTCGTCAAAATGTCGGTGTCTTTTGTCTTTCAGAATGGGACATTTTTTTTATAATATATATGGCCTTTATTGTTTTTTTTTGGCGAAAAAATTATTCTTAAAAATATACTGACTGACGTAAAATGCAGGGGTATGCATTGATACTTTAAGGCCCGATCAAACGCCCGAGAACGCAAGTCATCGCAAGTAAACTTGCGTTGACTTACGATGCGACTAGTCAAACGAATACCCGGCTCCGCTGTCACGCTTAGCGGACCACATAACAGCTCTGATAAACATTTACGTCGGACAAAGTTAAAGTTTGGTCGGACATCAATACAGTTGGGTCGGACAAACGGTAAACCTCAATTTTCCTTCGGTCGGACAGAATGTCCGGTGCGTTTCTTTCTGGGTCGGACAATGTCCGTGACCGACCGATATTTTAAGGCCTGCTCTTAGCCAATCAGAATTGAGTAATTTTTTCATTTATATTATTAGGTAAATTACATGATATGTCGATAAACTTTATTAAAATTGTTCCCAAATTGCAGGAAAACAAAAAAGTGCCATTTAAAGAGGCTGAATCTGAAAGATATTTAGAACGACTCATTAAACTTGGAAAAAGAAATGGTTTGTATACCATTGTGTTTTATTTCAACTATATATTTCGTAGAATTGTAGCTTAATGTTTGTGTAGAAGTGTAGCTTAATGTTTGTTTATATAGAAGTGTAGCTTAATGTTTGCGTAGAAGTGTAGCTTAATGTTTGTGTAGAAGTGTAGCTTAATGTTTGTGTATAGAAGTGTAGCTTAATGTTTGTGTAGAAGTGTAGCTTAATGTTTGTGTAGAAGTGTAGCTTAATGTTTGTGTAGAAGTGTAGCTTAATGTTTGTGTATGTTGAGAAGTGTAGCTTAATGTTTGTGTAGAACTGTAGCTTAATGTTTGTGTAGAAGTGTAGTTTAATGTTTGTGTAGAAGTGTAGCTTAATGTTTGTGTAGAAGTGTAGCTTAATGTTTGTGTAGAAGTGTAGCTTAATGTTTGTGTAGAAGTGTAGCTTAATGTTTGTGTAGAAGTGTAGCTTATTGTTTGTGTAGAAGTGTAGCTTAATGTTTGTGTATGTTGAGAAGTGTAGCTTAATGTTTGTGTAGAACTGTAGCTTAATGTTTGTGTAGAAGTGTAGTTTAATGTTTGTGTAGAAGTGTAGCATAATGTTTGTGTAGAAGTGTAGCTTAATGTTTGTGTAGAAGTGTAGCTTAATGTTTGTGTAGAAGTGTAGCTTATTGTTTGTGTAGAAGTGTAGCTTAATGTTTGTGTAGAAGTGTAGCTTAATGTTTGTGTAGAAGTGTAGCTTAATGTTTGTGTAGAAGTGTAGCTTAATGTTTGTGTAGAAGTGTAGCTTAATGTTTGTGCAGAAGTGTAGCTTAATGTTTGTGTAGAAGTGTAGCTTAATGTTTGTGTAGAAGTGTAGCTTAATGTTTGTGTAGAAGTGTAGCTTAATGTTTGTGTAGAAGTGTAGCATAATGTTTGTGTAGAAGTGTAGCTTAATGTTTGTGTAGAAGTGTAGCTTAATGTTTGTGTAGAAGTGTAGCTTAATGTTTGTGTAGAAGTGTAGCTTAATGTTTGTGTAGAAGTGTAGCTTAATGTTTGTGTAGAAGTGTAGCTTAATGTTTGTGTAGAAGTGTAGCTTAATGTTTGTGTAGAAGTGTAGCTTAATGTTTGTGTAGAAGTGTAGCTTAATGTTTGTGTAGAAGTGTAGCATAATGTTTGTGTAGAAGTGTAGCTTAATGTTTGTGTAGAGTGTAGCTTAATGTTTGTGTAGAAGTGTAGCTTAATGTTTGTGTAGAAGTGTAGCTTAATGTTTGTGTAGAAGTGTAGCTTAATGTTTGTGTAGAAGTGTAGCTTAATGTTTGTGTAGAAGTGTAGCTTAATGTTTGTGTAGAAGTGTAGCTTAATGTTTGTGTAGAAGTGTAGCTTAATGTTTGTGTAGAAGTGTAGCTTAATGTTTGTGTAGAAGTGTAGCATAATGTTTGTGTAGAAATGTAGATTAATGTTTGTGTAGAAGTGTAGCATAATGTTTGTAGAAGTGTAGCTTAATGTTTGTGTAGAAGTGTAGCTTAATGTTTGTGTAGAAGTGTAGCTTAATGTTTGTGTAGAAGTGTAGCTTAATGTTTGTGTAGAAGTGTAGCTTAATGTTTGTGTAGAAGTGTAGCTTAATGTTTGTGTAGAAGTGTAGCTTAATGTTTGTGTAGAAGTGTAGCATAATGTTTGTGTAGAAGTGTAGCTTAATGTTTGTGTAGAAGTGTAGCTTAATGTTTGTGTAGAAGTGTAGCTTAATGTTTGTGCAGAAGTGTAGCTTAATGTTTGTGTAGAAGTGTAGCTTAATGTTTGTGCAGAAGTGTAGCTTAATGTTTGTGTAGAAGTGTAGCTTAATGTTTGTGTAGAAGTGTAGCTTAATGTTTGTGTAGAAGTGTAGCATAATGTTTGTGTAGAAGTGTAGCTTAATGTTTGTGTAGAAGTGTAGCATAATGTTTGTGTAGAAATGTAGCTTAATGTTTGTGTAGAAGTGTAGCATAATGTTTGTGTAGAAGTGTAGCTTAATGTTTGTGTAGAAGTGTAGCTTAATGTTTGTGTAGAAGTGTAGCTTAATGTTTGTGTAGAAGTGTAGCTTAATGTTTGTGTAGAAGTGTAGCTTAATGTTTGTGTAGAAGTGTAGCTTAATGTTTGTGTAGAAGTGTAGCTTAATGTTTGTGTAGAAGTGTAGCATAATGTTTGTGTAGACGTGTAGCTTAATGTTTGTGTAGAACTGTAGCTTAATGTTTGTGTAGAAGTGTAGTTTAATGTTTGTGTAGAAGTGTAGCTTAATGTTTGTGTAGAAGTGTAGCTTAATGTTTGTGTAGAAGTGTAGCTTAATGTTTCTGTAGAAGTGTAGCTTAATGTTTGTGCAGAAGTGTAGCTTAATGTCTGTGTAGAAGTGTAGCTTAATGTTTGTAGAAATGTAGCTTAATGTTTGTGTAGAACTGTAGCTTAATGTTTGTGTGGAAGTGTAGCTTAATGTTTGTGGCATCTAACGTCATTTTAGGTCTGCATCTATCTCAGGAAGTTAGAGATAAAATAAAAGAGATCAAGAAAAGATTGAGTGATCTGGGAATTGATTTTGGAAAGAATTTGAACGAAGAAAATACAATTTTACAATTTTCTGAGGAAGAACTTGGTACGTTCGTGTGATTTTCATTAAAATAGTGGTTAGCTAGAAAAAGTTGCGTGTAAGACAGATGATTAACGTATTAATAATTTATTCATATTTTGTGTGTGACGTCACAACTATAGTGCATGTGGGACACTATGTGACTATAAGTACCTGTTCATATATGAGCCTGTTCAGTTTACCGGGAAGCTCACCTGAGTGGGAGGAATTATTTCTGTGTTCATTTGACTGTTTTTATCCCATGTAATAACATGCCTCGGTGGGGCGAAATTGCGAAAACATGGAGCCTTCGAAATATGTTTTGTTGCCTGATTGAACAACTGTACGTTTTATCATGAATTTTAATAATGGTGTTTGCTTAGGTCTATTAATGTTCAATTTTCTTGTTTATATTCTCCAACTATGCCGCTCAATAATCAGGGCCGCACAGAGACATTTGCAAGGTGAGATCTCACCTAACCGGGCTGGCTCGTCTCTCATAGGAACATACAATGATTTTTATACCGATTGGACACGCGGATCTCATGCACTCAAGTGAGTTTCCAGGTTAGCTGGGCTCGTATGAACAGGCACTAAGGAGGCTAAACGTCAGGGCGACTACTCCCCAAATATATTTTCGAGTCTCTGGAGATGCCTCATTGAGGTCTGACATCCTTTTAAAATGGACTTTTCATGATTTTGTATTTTCTATGATTTTGTATTTTTGCGTTAAAACGTACACTTTCCTAATTCGTAAAATATCAATGCTTTCACCACAAGTTCATACTTTCACCAACGGCAACGTGCAAGATTACGTACACTCATATCATAATTGCTGCTTGTAGTACTTATTTTTTTAATAATTAAAATCTTGTAGTACTTATTTTTTAATAATTAAATGTTTAAAACATTTATTGCAGCTGGACTGCCATCAGAGTTCATCGAAAGCCTGGATAAGGTAAGGCAGACACATTATTTTATAATGCAATGTCGTCGTTGCTTGTGGAAGCTAGTTTTTGCAAAAAGTATAAATACTCCGACCTTTCGAGGAGACCTTTTGTCGGGAAATTAACTAACAAACAAATTTCTGATGTGGGAAGGCTTTTGCTCGATTGTTGTGAGGCGACACTCTAGTATTCTTTACATTGTCTCTATTCGTTCCCAGTCCACATTACCGAGTCGACAACTCAGAGGAGTTTTTATAATGTCTGTTCGCAATCCAGGGGAGTTTTTATGAAGTTCTTGTATGACAATGATGGGGTGCAACTGAAATATTATTGCTATGTATAAAGTTTCTCCAACCACGGAAAGACCACCTGCATTATATTACTACCTATATTGTTCACTGAACCCCGAATTGAGAACCTAAAGCAGTCTATAAGGTTTCAGCTTCAGACCTCTTTAAAGACTGTATACATGGAAGCTGAAGTTGTTCTCAAACCGAGATAGCCGGAATGTGGAAAGAATTCTGGCTTGATGATCAAATGTTTGGACAATAGCTCTTATTAAAAAATAAGCAAGTGCAAGAATTTCACTTAGCGTGCTCTCGGTATCTATCTAGACCGGTATATTTAGTTCAATGATCTAGACCAGTCTTTTACTTTCCCTCTTTTTAGAGCGAAGATGGTCGAAGAAAGGTCACGTTGAAGTATCCTCATTATTTTCCATGTATGAGAAAAGCTTCTAATCCTAAAACAAGACAAGCATTGGAAAAAGCATTTAATTCCAGGTGTTGTATTATATTGCTTAACATGTGAATGCCTTGTTGATGCATTGAAAGGAAATTTATGGCGATGGAAAGAAAGATTTAGAAAATCAAAAAAGCTGAAAACTACACAATCCTTGGACGCATTATTGGTCGCTGAATTACCGTCAATGCAGTCGTATGTAAAATGCCTCAGGTTGTGAGGAAACCGAGCTGCACTGCAATCACACCTTGGCATATTTGTACCCAGGCTTACCTAGACGTTGCGTTGAGCCGCATTCGTAGTTAAGTGTGGAGGCATTGCGTCGTAAGCTTCCCCCTTGCCGTCTCTTGGACGCTGAATGCCGATCTCTTCGAATGAAGAGATTAACGCATAGAATGTTGTAATATTACTCAGCGAGAAAAATAGTCGAATACACACGTAAAAACGCACAAGTTGTAACAAACCTTCAACAGACTTTTACCAATGCTGTTTCAACAACTTGTTATCAGGTTGTAGCATGTTAAAAGTTGTCAACGGCTTGTAGACAACTTGCTACAATGTTGTTTTACTTAACAGACTTGTTACAAGTTGTTCCAACAACTTGTTATCATCCTGCAATTCAATTGTGTGTAACAACCTTGTAGCAACGTGATAAAATGACAACATTGTTACAACTTGTTGACAAGCTTGCTACAAGTCTGTCGCGAACACATCTTGTTGACAAGATATGAGATTTTTACGTGTGTACGCGCGTACACATGAATCTTCATTTCTTTCCCGTCCAAAAAATTGTCTTGAGATTGACTCCAGTCTAATACAGCCAAGAAATGGTTAAACAACCAAATGAAGTTTGAACTTTCTAAATTGAAAACTTGAAATTTAATGAAAGACATTACATGATAATGAGGATATTATTAAGTATTTCACGATCCAGTTACCCGCAACCTTAGCCTGCGCCGCAGGTTGCCTGTGCTGATCCGTTATTGGGAGTCGATTACCGTTAAGCATATTTGCAGGAGGAACATTTTTAACCCTATAGTAATGTATACTTTTTTCTATTAGATGTTTAAAGGAAAATACTGCTATCCTAGAGGAGCTGGTAGAATTACGACAGAAAGTAAGATTTTTATTGTTGATTTTTAACTACCATGTTTACTGAATTAAGTGCCTTTCTCGATTATGCCCCACCCATATCAAGCGCTTCATACATTTGGCGTTACATTCGAATAAGTACGTGCACTGCTGTTATTCGTACCGTTTTTGGTTACGTGTTACTTAGGGAAGAAAAGAGCTCGGATACCTTAATACTAGGCATACATGTATGAAGTGGCACATGATGGTATTGCACTCGAACTCTTTCGACTCTCCCTGGCATTTCACTGGCCCAGCTTAGCAGTTTTTGTATGTCTTTATATAATGTCATATGTCTGCGAAACTACACTAAACAACACTATATAAAACATTGCCAAAACAATACACTAAATTAACAATATGTTGAAAGAGAATGTTTGATATGGTGTTGAAACGTTTTATTTTGTTTAATTGTAGAAATTATATTTAACTAATACTAGGCGAACCATTCTTTTAAGCGAAAATTTAAAAACAGTTGCAAAGTATGAATTAAATGGCTTATAAATGATGTCTTGAATGAGTGTTAGTAGTGATTCTTTGTTTGCACATGACGTCACTACGAGTTATCTTTATTAGACGCCATCTTAGTTGATTCGAAAGTCTACCTTATTGGTCAATATTCCTAGTTATATATACGCGATTCAGCATTTTTCCACTTTGCTATCGAATCGATTTCGTGTATTTGGCAGATAAACAGGTTATCATATCCAGGTAAAACAGGTTTTTTTGTGTGACGGAGTTGTTAATGTTTCGGTTTTGCATAAAAATAAATTGCCATTATACCAGTCTCAGCACGTAATTACTGCTTGAACTCCATAAATTCCCAGCTATTTTAATAGCATATTAAAACATTTCTTACTCATTTATGTATTCCTATACCAAGGTATGTTACCATACATAGTACGTCGTATAAATTTACAAACTTGCCCTGCTTAACAAAGTTTGCATTTGGATTAGATCGATTTGAAATTGTATAATATCTTTCTTTGATGTGAACGTAGTTTTTCGCAGCAACCATTAAAATTCCTTAGAGCGGATACATGTACGCTTAGCGTACCTATTTTTTATGTGTTCTTCCACTCAAACTGTACGTATATGAACTTTATTTTACGACTTAAACTTATGCTATATTTTAACGAACTAAACTTTTGATGACGTAATGTTATAATTACTTGACCGCGCGAAATATTCCCAAGAATGATTGACGGCAAAGCCCTAACCATGCACACGTGTAATGTCAATAATTATACAGTTTAACTTTGATATTTGAATTATATATGCAAACGCATCTGCCCACCATGCAAGGTTTTTATCAGACTTGACAATTTGAAGTATCATTTATCTAAACTTATGATGCCCAATGGAAAGGTACAGGTATTGACACTTTTGCGCAAGTTCGAAATGGTATTTACATATTTATCTGTGTTTTGTAGCAACGAATGTCCATTATCTGACGTAACTAATATTTACAATGGCCTGTGGTGCAAACTCAACTATTTTTATACAATTTTATATAATTTCGTAACAAAACAATCAGAAAGAAACTTCGTTTGGTTGATAAGGATCTTTGCTATATCATACAATTACATGCAACCAGGAAACGATAAGGAGACCATTATAGAACTAACAATCGAACTTTGAGACTTCCTCACTCCTTGGTTTCAGCAGTCTGCCAAGCCCCTACATTTGCAAGCGGCCACGTATCCATCCATATACAATGATGTTAAATATCAGTGGCTCATTATCAGCGCTTGTATTACCTCTTGGATCTCAGACCAAGCAACACATCAGTCAGTTCAACATTTTGGAAAGAAAATAACAAGAAAAAAATGATTTCAAACATAGTTTTTCTATTCTTCAGTCTGTTTTTGTTTGGAATGGAAGTGGAGTCTAAGACATTGGCTAGACAGGTTTGATATATTTATACTCTTAATTCACTCACTACGATTTTAATCGGCTGATTCATGGTTTAGATGCATGGTATTTAATGAAGCCGATGCCGAGGAGCAAGGATGATTAGCGAACGGATCTCATACCACTGATTGCTTCTCGTTTTAACATGCATCTAAACCATAAATCGGCCGACCAAAAAATGATAAAAATCGTTTAGCGTGTCCGCCTGGCTTAACGTCAACTTTGCTTAGTTATACAGGGCGATCAGGGCAGGCGATTAGGCCGTGCTCTAGTTGGCTTTAAACTCAGTTCTCGTTGATTTTACATGCATGATAAATTGATAATGACACATTGAAAATACATGCATGATAATGACACATCTACTATTTTTCGCAGCTGGAAATCACGCCTCAAAGCTGTCTGGACATCCTCAAAAGAGACGGGCTCAAATCAGATGGTTATTATACTATTTATGACTTCAAGACCGACGACCTTATCAAAGTTTACTGTGACATGACTTCGGAAGCTGGGTCAGCCTGGACTTTAGTGATCAATGTCTTATGCCTTGAAGAACAGAAACATGGAACAGTTCTCCACGAAAGCAATGCAAGAAGACGCACCTGTGAACGAGAACTCACCTAATTGGAACCTCTACCGCATGAGCCTCTCTCAAATGACTCATCTCAAGTCTCAGTCTAGTCACTGGAGAACAACCTGCAGCTTTCCAACTAACAAAGTCGACTACACCGATTACGTCAGAGCAAAGTTTACAGACTTTGACATTATGACATTTCTGGGTAGTGGCATTTGCAAGAAAGTCGAATATGTAAATATTCGTGGTCATCAATGTGCACAATGCACAACAAAATGGTGGCAAGGTAACAGTAGATGGGCCCCTCACATTGATAGCCCTAGCAGTGGCTGTCAGTTTGTTCCAACTCAAGGTGCTGTTGCGACCGAGAATAATTTTGGTTTCTATGTCGAAGCCTACAACCGCAAGTTCCGCTGCAGTGCTGGTCCCGATTCTACAACCAGCTGGTGGTTCAACCTCTTTCACAGGCTCTTATCTCTTGGGAGATATGCTGGTGGTTTGGTGGATATTTGTAGACTTTGAAACACATCTTGCTAATTTAGATTTGCCTTGTTTCATGATTGCTTGCCTTTTAAACAAACTTTTGTTGTACCCTGAATGATTGCCTAATATCGTTTCAGTTATAGTGTAGCTATATCATAATGTAGTTTTAATGCAAGATGTATATCTCAATAAAGCTATATATACTCACAAGCTGCATGTTTGTGTTTTTTGCTTCCAACAAAATTTTCTACCAAATTCACAAGAAGATTACTGAGTTGTGAGCAACATGTGACGTGTCTATACTTAATATCTCTTTATGAAAAATGAAATGGCTCTCGTTCTAAGAAATGTACTGCCTATTGCTCAATAACATTTCGATGTTGATGAGTGGGCTGGGACCGAATGATAAAAAATAACAAAATATACAACATTGAGAATTGAACTCAAAAAAGTACGTCAAAGTTTATAGGTATATGAACTTTGATATCATTTGGATGAATACGGTATCTGAATGGTGAGCTTTGCAAAAGAAAATTTCTATTCAACTTATGAATAAACGTATGAAACCGGCTAATATGTTCAACATTTTCAAAAGCGTAATATTACATCGTATTTGTTAAATTGTAGTCAAACTTGATACACCTACTAATTTTGTGGTTCTTGAGTAGCAGAAATCGAAATGAGGCAAATCGGGCCAATAGGCTTCAAACGAAATGGAATATCCAATGATGCATACATCTCACGCAGCAGTTTTAATGCATTCCTCGGCCATATACAACAGATTGTATTTACACTCTCTTAACTCAAACAACTGCCAGTTTTACATTGTTTCATTCTACGTGGCGTTTATTCGAATAATTACGGTACTTATCTTTAAAAAAGAAGACAACATTAAATCTAGGATATTTATTCTTCTCGATCACAATGTTATTTAGTTCAAAGTGGCTATACTTCATAGCTTTGCTACTTGGTTCTCTCTCTAAAACTTCTGCTATGCGCAGTTCCGTGGTGACAGCCGAGAATTTTGCCGGTACAACTAGTCCGATTTCTCTCTTTCTTTTTCCAGCAACTTTCGCGAATAGTTTGTTCTAAGTGTTTGCGCCCAGATAGTTCTTTAATAAGCGAGACAGCTCAATTGGGACGTGGCCAGCAAGCGTCTTCTTCGAATTTGGCTGCTTCGTGCCAGTGGGAGGTTTTTATAAACACCAATTGCGTTTGCATCGTGTGCCTCTGCGCGAGTATCTTTCTCACATTGTTACAAAATTTGCAATAAACGCCGCGCTCGAATAAACGTCGCCCTCGAATAAACGTCGCCCTCGAATAAACGCCGCACCTGAAGCGCCAAAAATGTAATAAATGCCGCGGCGTTTATTCGAATAATTACGGTAGCGATATTTATATTTTAGTTAGAATTCTTATTCAATGTGTTTCTTTCTAGATGGCAACAATACTTGGCTATCCAACCCACTCAAGTTATGTTTTGGAGGTGAAAGACATTATACAGTATAATGCCAAATATATAATATATATTACTGTAGAATTCCGAAATGATCACCTCCGCCTAAAAACGAATTGGCATGCAGCTCCCCAAAAGTAAGGTTAATTTTGTGACCCTTCTAAAAATTCCCGAAAGTAACGGTCCCCCGACAATACCAGAAAGTATAGTGTATTTTTAAAAAACGCATGTTTATAAAACAAAAAGCGATTTGGTATTGTTGATATTAATAATAATTAAGTTGAAGTATAGTGTACATGTAAATATACACACAATTGAAAGTGCAATGCCATGCAATGGCACACTTTACCATGAAGCGAAGTATATCTTGTTCGTTAATTCTATACAAGATGTTTTCCACCATGCCAATGATATATATTTTTAACGTATTTACAGTCAAACCGGATGTTC
The DNA here is from genome assembly GCA_016169945.1 of Trachythela sp. YZ-2020. Classification (NCBI taxonomy): domain Eukaryota; kingdom Metazoa; phylum Cnidaria; class Anthozoa; order Malacalcyonacea; family Clavulariidae; genus Trachythela; species Trachythela sp. YZ-2020. The sequence continues at coordinate 3,143,762 of JADLSH010000313.1, read as the reverse complement.
TCTTGCGAGCAACTTTGCAATATTGTCACGCAATATTGCAATTTTGATTTGGAGATTGCTCTGAGCAATTTGCAACTGGTGCGAACAAAATTGCAAATTGAAATTCACAACCAGGTGTGTAAACAAAGCCCCTGATTGGCCTCTAGTAAAATAAGAAACCAATCAAATGCTCCGAGCAATTGGATTGGAGCTTTCTTTTTGCTAGTAGCCAATCAGAGGCTTTGTTTACAAAACTGGTTGTGAATTTCAATTTGCAATTTGTTCGCACCGGTTGCAAATTGCTCAGAGCAATCTCCAGATCAAAATTGCAATATTGCGTGACAATATTGCGAAGTTGCTCGCAAGAGAACATCCGGTTTGACTGTAATACCCCAATGGTAGTGATCACCCGCAAGTAACGGCCCTTCGAAAGTATAGTGGCCCATGTGTAATATATACAGCATGAGCGACCGTGTTGTGTTAGATATAGAAACACAAATCGAAGGTGAATGGTTGTATATCTTAACAATATGAATAATCTCAAAGAAATATTTAGTGAGAAAAATGAACTTATAGAGTTTATGTAAATCAGCAGTATTTTGTATCAGATAATACAGACGTACAAGCCCCTTCAAGGTCGTGATTTTCTTTGTGATTTTCTCATGAGTTTTTTAATAAATGCAAAAGTAACGGAGGTCGTTACAATCAGAATTGTACGGCAAGTATATTCTCACAGTAGTCTAAATCAAATCTTCAAAATGTGGTCGTTCATTACAGGGCTGCAAAAATAGCAGACCACAATACAATTTGTTCCAGAAAATTTTAGAAGTTGACAGGAAATAATGACTGGGAGATAAAGGAAATTGAAGAAAGAGAAGAAGGAAGTCATATAATATATACCCCTTTCCGGAAAGTACATTGCTTACATTGCTTTGACTGTCATATCGAGCCTCATATAATCTAAATGACCTTAACAATAGTTATGACACCAATAATAAGATAAATAAAGGCTCTGAAGCCAAGTTTCCGTTCACGAAAGTGAGGCTTTATAGCGAAGGTGACGTACTCTCCGAAAGGGTGAAATGAGATAGAAAATGTCCAAATAATATTATCCGCGGAGTACAGGAAGTAGCGACAAAGTTTTCTCGATAAACTTTCCCCAGATCACGATAAGAATGCACATCTTATAGGAATACAATGCATGTTACTAGGAAAAGTATTATATAGTTTTCACTTGTTAATATGTGGTGTTAATGATTTTAGATGAGAATGGCTGAAACAGCAGAGAAAGTATCCAACTTCCTATCAGATCTGACTCAAAAAGTGACTCCGCTTGGCAAAGATGACCTACAGTCTATGCTTGAGCTGAAGGCTGAAGAGGTAAGTTAGTACTTCAATTGATAGCAAAAAATGTTCTGTGTATCTGAGAAAGAAAAATGAATGAAGTTTCAGGGGCGGTGCTAGCATTTAACATTGCACCCGTGTTTACCTGAGCTTATAGGTACACTACAAAGGCGTAGTGGTGTGGAGATGTACGCAGCCCAATACCGTACCTCCCCTGGGTTCCTGAACCCTCTCATGTAACAACTCTCATGCAGTTCATTCATGTTTTCTTTTTTCACAACTCCTAAACTTGTCTAAATTATTATCCAATTTGACCCCCGAACTTTGCATCCCTCCTAAAATTATCCTACTTCACCTAAACGTTTCTTCACAATCCAGCCTTGGCAGACTGTAGCACCCAAGACCAAATAAAGCACAATTTCGTGTAGAATCATCTTGTGCTCAGGATTATGAATACTTAGACCTTGTATTAACAAAACAGCTTACAAACTTTCATTTAATTTTCAAACAGTGTGAGCAACTTGGGTATGAGAATGATAACAAGATTAATGGTTGGGATCTCAGATATTATATGACAAAAATCGAAGAAACAAAATATGCTGTTGATCAAAATAAACTGAAAGAATACTTTCCTTTGTCTGTTGTTACTGAAGGTAATTGTGTATTTTGGTTTACTCATTACTCTTTCAATCCATGAAGTATATAATATGCTCTCTCATTAACTATGCAGTGAAGTCGTCTAGGACTCAGGTCAGACCGAGTAAAATACTAGATTTTGCATGCTTCAGATGAGATCGATTTTAATGTGGTATTTGTATAATCGTATTTCAGTTTATAAATTTAAAATTTATTCGGAGATGGACATCCATAACATTCGCTTATAATATAATATTATAGTATAGAATTTGAGCAATTTACATGGTCACCGGTGAGGCTGGTGCATGGGGCTACACTCAGAAGCCCTGGGTACGAGATTGCACCCGCTCCCAAGACATTTGTGAAATAGATTTCAAATACATTTCAGTTAACATGCATTTCACTTACAATTTACTGTAACAGCCTAACTCAAAGACTTTTAGATTTCCGAATCCCCCCCGCCCCCCAATCCAAAAGAGCTTCCTTCGGCACTGATAAACAGTATCAGGTTTGTTTAACTGTTTTGTATACTTTCTTTTTCTAGGCCTACTCGACATTTATCAGGTATCTTAATCTGCTGAGAGGGTCCTAGAGTAGCATGCATGATGCTGCTGTGGTGTTGTAAATATTAATAGTACAGTTTTTTACAGTATGTCGATTCCTATTTATGACATATGCAGTTCCGCTGGTGTACGATTTCATGTTTTGGTTTTAGGAACTTCTGAAGCTTAAGTTTGAAGAAATTGTTAATCCTCCTGTTTGGTGTGATGAACTCCGTATGGTAAACGAATTTACGTTATTTAATCTCAAGTCAATCTTCTTTAAATAATTAAATCGACCTTCTTTGAAGTAAGTCCTCTTTAGTTGCTATTGTATGACAGTTCACTAGCATCGTGTACTATAGATTTGTTGTTTTGTTGGGGGATTTTTTATAATTTGTGAGCGCACATCATTTCAATTTCCACTCTTGTTATAGTTTAGCGTTAAAGATGCCGAGTCTGGAAAACTAATGGGGTATTTTTACCTCGATTTATTTCCAAGAGAAGGAAAATTCGGTCATGCAGCCTGTTTTCCTGTACAGGTTTGTAACGGTTGCTCTCTTTTAATCGTATGGAAGCATTTTGATATTTCCTCTAAAATCGTATTGATTAAGCTTGAATATTTAGGGAATCATTTTCATGTTTGATTGTGAATATACGGTAAAGAATATTTTGTTTGTGTTCTCCAGGCTGGTTGTCAGTTGGTCGATGGTTCCAGACAGGTGATAAATTAATGTTGCACTAGACTATACTGTAAGGATTGATTGAGAAACTGAAAATTTCTCTTACCAAAATTGTCAATCTTCAAAGATTGAAAGATGTCCTCTCATTAATTACAAAAATTGCAACATTCAGATTCTTAGTCCAGGGAAAATTTTATACTTCTTATCGCGTAAGATTCAATTGTTAAAAGATTTCTCCGAGATTTCGCTTTCCCTTAGACTGAATAATGATAACAAAATTCAATCTTTTGGATTAAGAAAGTGATGCACGAAATTCCATTTTCGCAGAGAGAATCAACAAAGCTACAACGTCAGAAAACACGTCATGGCACTATTCTGTATTCATGTTTTTTCTTCTATCTTTTAACGACTTTGTATAGTAAGTCGAAGATCTAGAGTCTCAAAAATTCGTCTTGTTTAATTGATATATTGAATTATGAAGATGGTATTTTCCTTAAATATAGATACGTCTTTTGTTGCAATTATACATACTACCAGGGGCGGATCCAGGCTCATCTGATAGAGGGGGTTCAGATTTTCCCGGGGGGGGGTGCTACCTTCCGTCACCAGCACAAATTATAGCAAAGATGCCATAGGTCGTAAAAATTTCAGTATGAACTCATTGATGCTGACTTTTTGTGGAGGGTGCCCACCCCCCTGCACCCCCCAGTAGATCCGCTTATTCATACTACGTTTTCATCTAATTTTCTTAAACTGGAAGGCATTTGAACGTGAAAACCTGCGGTGTATGTGGTGGAGTCACCTGAAAGCATTCTTTCCAAATATATCTCGGGTGAAATTGTTTAATCAGACAACTACGTACTGCAGGAATGAACCCAATCGCAGAAGTGAATTTGACACATACACTAACCAATGTGGAAACAACACCCCTACTTTTGCATGGATTCCAGGGTTTCGTACGACTTGGTAGGTAAAACAGAATTTTTTCTCTTAGTTTGCAGTTGCAGCCATGGTAGCTAACTTTACAAAACCAACCGAGGACCGACAATCGTTATTAATGCACACTGAAGTAAGTTCAACTGATGTGCTCATTTATTAACTTGTGCAAAAATCTGCTGCTATTTCGACTCACGAACTGCAGTTTTTATTCAACCATGCCCATGCCACTTCTGCTCAAAGCATATATACTGCAGCTAATTCAATAAACGTTGTCCCGTGAAGGTGAAAACTTATAACCACACAACCTCGGCCTCTTAACATAGTCCTTGTTCTGGGGGGGGGGGGGCGGCCCCCCACTGGCTCTCGACCAATAAAAATATAAAATGAACTCAGATTACTATATAGAATCAAGTTGAGGCCATGGATGTTGTGCTGTACAAAATGACCACGATCAAACCATATGATCAAACCAATGGATCAAATACAGGCATAAAGAAAGAGGCATATACATGTCCATTGTGTTGTTCGCGGTACGGTGTCGAGGTTTTGCGGTTGTTTGTTTTGACCGTCATGCAGAGGACGACCTTCATTTAATAAGCTGTATTCAGCTGCATTTAATAAAGTGCAGTCTGAACGCCTATTGCGTTTTTTGTGCTGTTTAGACCTTGCAAGAACTGTTAAAAATGTATAGTTCAAAAATTCTTTGGTAGGTTGAAACATATTTCCATGAATTTGGTCACGTGATGCATAGTTTATGTACCCAAGCTAAGTATCCAATATTCAGGTATAAAAATGTTTATAAAAATTGCACTCCACTCCACTCAGTTCAATTACCCTTATTAATCGTATTTTTCAAAATACACAAGAAAATAATTCTGCAATAATATGTTTTATGTCTTTTTCTTAAATTTTTATTTAGTGGTACAAGGGTAGAACGTGATTTTGTTGAAGCACCATCTCAGATGCTTGAAAATTGGTGTTGGGAGAAAGAACCTTTGAAAAGAATGTCTTCACATTATCAAGGTATATGATTAAAGTACTAATGATATGGTAATTATCTATCGTTTAAAAGCATATGAATTACTTGTCTTTGTTTGTTTTATTTTTTCTGCAGATTCGTCACCATTACCGGAGGAAATGTTGGACACATTAATAAAATCACGTAATGCAAACACTGGAGTGTTTAACTTAAGACAGGTGAACAACAAATTTCTTCACCTAAAATAGCTCATACTGATATACTGTATAGGAAGTCAAAATGAACCTGTTTAAAAGTTCTTAAATTTGGTATTTCTATGTAAAAAGATGGCACCAAATTATTTCTCTATACAGAAGAATTTACCGTTTATAAATAGAAAATAGACCTTTATTGGTTATGACTGACGACGACTGAGAAAGAATAGTGAAATCCGTGCTACTGAAATCACTAAATCCATAGACAGTATGAAAATGGCATTGGCAAATCTGGGCACCTCAAAACATTAATCTAATCCAACGTACGGAAAGGCTACAACGACGTGCGACAAAGTACGTTTTGGATCTACCCTTCCGTTGTGATACCACCTACAGCCAGAGACTTCTACCTTTGAATCTCATTCCTTTGTCCTATTGGCATGAATTCTTGGATATGGTGTTTTTCTTCAAACTAGTCCACGGACTCGTGAGCATTGACAATCAGTTGCTGCCATCACCACCCACCCACAACACAAGAGAAACAAGATCATCCAATCCTGACCACTTGTCGTTTAGAACAACAAGATGCAAGACCACTACATTCCAGAAATCCTACTTAAATAGGTCAACTCGTTTATGGAATGCACTGCCAAGCGATTTGACAGGCAATAACATCAGCCTAAGTCAATTCAAAAGTAGACTTTTCCAGTACTATAAAGTAGCTGTGAAAACTGTATTTGACGTGGATGATCCAAGAACATGGAAATCTATATGTTTGTCCTGTAATAAGTCTCGTAATCTGTCCTGTGAAATATCGTGTTGTTATTAGTTAATGCATGTGTTTATCATTATATAGGGCCGCTGTAATTGGCGAAAGCTGTAGCGTGCACCTTGCCACTTGTCTATGTCTATGTCCATGTCTATGTCTTGTGTATATATTATGTAAATGTATAGCATGTTCATTGGCAAAGTTAAATAAATTAAATTAAATTAAATTTTAATAGTTTGGAAATTGGATTACCATACTATTTCTATGCAACATAGGATCCATACTATTTCCATAGCAAGGATTTTGAAAAATATTTCCAGTGAACTTTAAAGTAAATTGTTATTCCCTTACCTAAATTTGGCCAGCATTTATTGTCCCATCTTAATTAACTTTTTAGTTCGTCACATCATTCACTTCTTCGTATTGAATTTTATATAGATTTTACTCGGTAGCTTTGATCAAGCTATTCACACCCGTGATAAGGTGAGATCCATATATCAAATCACAAATTCTACCAGAGTCATACAATTATGATATTTGACGCTTTGAGTGAATATTTTTACCAAGTTTACTGCTCGGCTTTTACTGTCAATACGCGGTCGGTGCGAGGAGGCCAATTGTAAGGTCTCCGGCGTTAACCTTGCTCGTGGTACTTCGTGGTTTACTTTCATAAGGTATAATACAAGGACAAGGTGTCTCAAACAAAATGCCCCCCACTATATTTTATGGTATTACTTTGTTAGCTTTAATCGAATATTAAAATATTTGCACTGGATTGAATAAATAACATATCATGTCAGTCCATTGGTATTTGGCTGATCAAAATAACTAACCAGTTGCCTTCTAGAATCACTTAAGGTGGCGATACCAATATTTTGCCCAGATTATGGAAATTAGGTTAAAAGCATTTCAAAACTTTTAGAAATAATTTTTAAAGAAAATGGTTACCGATCTGCTCTAAAACTCATGAAATGTAAAAATTACTGAAAATGAAGCGGAAAAGAAAAATCCAATGTATTTGCTGTTTTGGGACAAAAGGAAAGGATGGAAAACAGCAAATATTGGATATTTTCTTCACCCTGCAAGGGTTTTTGCCTCCTTTTACCAATTTTTACATGAAACTAAATCTTGATGATAGGGACCACAAATCATCAGTTTAATTTAGAGAAGAAAGATAGGTATTCTCTCTAAAAATCCATTCTCAAAGTAGTGATTCACTTTTAACCTAATTTTCATCATTTGGATCAGTCAAATATCAATGTATTAACATTATATATTATAGTTATTCCGTCCAATATATAAATCTGAAACTTCTACTAAAGCTAACGTATCAACACTACAAAATATAGCGGGGGGGGAGGCTTTTTTGGGACACCCTGTATATCAAATGTATTTGGTAGTATTCTGTAATGAGCTGGCATGACGTAGGTCAAGGAAGGGCCTTCGAAACGACGGAAACGTCGAAGTATTACTCACGGAAGCTTTCATAAGACACTGTTTGTATAATTATTCAACTTATCCCTGCTTCTTAATTGTAAGTCCAATGTATTTCTATAATTTTAGGCGGACACAGCAAATATCATGGCGCAATTATCGGAAGAGATTATGAAAGTTCCAGCCACTCCAGGTTAAACAATATTTTCTCTATATACATTTACATAGGCTACATTAATAAAAGACAAAAACCAATAACACGCTATTTACAGGCAGTATAAAGATTAAACAAAAAGGACAATTACAAAAAAGGACGGTAACACACTAATAACAATTCTAAATCAGAACAAAAAGGACAATTTCACATACACAATACAGGTAAAGATATAGAAAAGTGAAGTGGTTGCTTGATTATTTCAAAACTTTGGAAAATGAAATTTTATTCAATCCAGAAGAGATTTGTGCGAAGAAATGTCGAACGCTTCCATGCTTGCTGTTGGAAAGTTTGCTTTGAAGTGTAATACTAGCCTAGCCTAATCTGCTTTCGAACAACTGGCTCATGTCCAGTATGTAATTGTAAAAAATTTTAATTCATGCCCCAATGTTTCGACACATGCTCAACATACTCACAATACACCCTTGTCTCGAGGGCCACGCAAGAATTAATAGGGACCTTAAGATCTACGACGACGCGGCAGTCGACAACGCCATATAAATATGTGAATATAAAGAGACCGTGACTGAACAACGTTCTTGTTTTAGCTCACAGCTTTTTATTCATGACTTTTAAAACGTTTCAACTGCAGTTATCGACTACAATGCAGGCTGTAAAAACAAACGTGAAATGCAGCTATTCATCCTTCTGACTTGCCGTCGTCCTGAGGACGTAACAATGCTCTAGTTGGCGTCGTGAACAAGACAGAGACGACGTCGAGAATTCTCTTGGGACCACAAGTTTTTCCATTGCTTTATTAAGGGCCGCGTCGTCGACGTTGGCGTTGTAGATCTTAAGCTCCCTTTAGCCTGGAGAACGACATCATGAATGATGTTGAATGATGACTGATGTGTGTATTTGTGTGCCACTGCATGGGGTGCCAAGCTTTCAGACAACACCCTTGACCATAATGATTTTTCGTTGCTAAAATTATTTTTTGAAATTAATTTCTTACTCCGCTGCATCCGTTCTCGTGCACATTTATTCTACAAATTTTCATGCATGTTTTAATGGCGTGTTTCAATAATTCAGTTGCGAATATGGTGTTGAAGAAGTTGCGCATTTTTTAACATTTAAATATATATTTCAATAGGAACCAATATGTCAGCCTCATTTGGTCATTTAGCTGGTGGATATGATGCACAGTATTATGGTTATCTGGTAAGAAAACTATAGTTACATTTTACGTATTAAATTAAGTTTTTGTTTTATGTCGGTCGAAATCTTTGCGAAATGAATAATTACAAGAACTTCTTTCGAGACAATGTGTTACAGTTATGTATTTGTTCAGTGATTTTGGTAAATTTCTTGTCTCTCTTTCAGTGGAGTGAGGTATACAGCATGGATATGTTTTACAGTCGCTTTAAAAAGGAAGGAATTATGAACAGTCAGGTTGGAATGGATTATAGAAGGTGTATATTAGAGCCTGGTGGATCATTGGTAAGTAGAGACGAAATATTTTGTTGACCAACTGAATCTGTTGTCTTGTTTGTTTTCTTAATCTTCAGATATCTGTTTAATGTTTCTCAAAAAACGCAGGAAATGCCATTTCATGCAGAGACCATCGACGTACAGGCTACTTTTCCCAACGAAGACACCAACACACTCTTTTGTGCCTGTATAATAGAGGCATATAACATGTTTGTGCATTACAAAATCCACACTAACGAGGCAAATTGACAAACAAAATTGACCGAATTTCTCACCATTTTCGCCTCTCGGAAATTGAGGGGCATGTATACTCGTACACGATCTTCCGCAGTAGACCATAGTCTATAATGAAAAGGCAGAAAAAATAATGTAAACATACATATATCAGTGAAATATAGAAAACAAAATTACACTGCAGCCTGCACCCGTGATATGAACCAGGCCACAGAATAGGAAATGACCAGAAAGGCCACTCAGCAGTGCAACGTGCCACCCTATTTTTATGCAGTTATCTGGCCAGAATAATGGCGGACCAGCCAGTTCAGCGTGTTTATTGGTCAGAAAATGCAATTGACTGGCTAGAATAATGGTAATGAACATGCGTAATGCGACATGCGCAGCGTCAAAAACTTCAAAGGTTCGGCCTCAAGTGACCCTTCTAGTCATTTCCTATTCTATGACCAGGCTATCTTAACCTCTCTGTTAATCCCAACCTCCTACCCAGGCTCTTTCCTCTACGCTCCTAACCCGAGCTGGGGATAAGAGGGTTGTTTAGGGTTGTGTTGAGTTACCTTCACTTTTCTTTACTCCTACCATTCTTGTTGCACGCAGTGAACCAAAGGGCCCGGGAACGAGGACATACTCCAAAATTTAAAGCACTATGTTTTCTTTCACAGGATGCCAAAGATATGTTAAGAAACTTTCTTGGTCGTGAACCTAATAATGCGGCATTCTTAAAGAGCAAAGGATTGCAAGAAGACACTTTAGCGTAGTATTATTTAGGACTTGTTTCTACTCGGTCATCTTATTTATTAAAATTAGATTATAATAAAGGCATCGATAAAATAGATTTGTACTCGATTTAACTTGGATTTACCCCGCGTATGAAAGGACGCGCTTATATGTTGGGTAATGGGTTGAGTATACGAGTAATAACAGGTTCACACCAGTTGAACACTGAAGTATTACTGTAAACTATAAATTAACCTTTTTTACTTTCCATATACAGTATCATTCCAAATGACCTCATAATGATCTGTTAGGGTAACGAATTCTTAAGGATACGAACTGAAAATTTAAAAAAAAATTCAAACTACAATTTTCCACGGACAAAACTGCAGGACTACTAACTGTATAAAACAACTTATGTAACAATGTTACTGTTACAATGAGTTCGTTCACTTTTGCTAATGTATTGTAACGTTAATGTATGTACAATTTTGTTTCTTGAAAGTTACAGAATAAACAAGCTAGATCTAATCTATAAGACTTCCCCTTGGCCTTTAATATTTACATTATTCAGTTTTTCCAAGACATCTGTTACAGAGTTATGATAGCATAAATTTAATATTTTAGTTCACTTTAGTTTGCACAATGCAACAAATAGCTGCCAGAATTAGATATTGAAATATTCAGTGAACCCTAGTCCCTATTCTGAACCGAAACGTCTATAAAATCGCAGGCTTTAGCTGTAACTGTAAAGCCTGATTTCCATTTGATCGTGGAATACATATCTGCAATAAGTAAACACCTGGTAAAGACTGATTTGCATACAGCGCACAAAAAAACAGAATATATCCAGATTATTTCACATTGGCAACCATGACTTGTTCGCAACAGCAGAGTAGCAGCCCTGACTATATTGAAACTAGACTTGTGGGCACAATGAGTTCATGTTCCCCCAGTCCTCGTGACTTCCATCTGGCATGTATCGACGAGTAATGTTTGGCATCTTCTGAGCTTTAATTCTTTCATAGAAATTTGCAAGGAGTGTGTTTCAACCTCAAGCTTTATCTGTACCAAGAACTCTCGCTCGTTCATAACACGTGTTTTTATAATCCATGGTAACAGTCAAGAAAGTGGTAATATCAGCTAGTAAAGTAGTACCTGGCTCAGAGCAGACAGTCAAGTCAGTGACGTAGCCGGGGGCCAGCCCCCCATGGCAGAGTTGTCGCTCCCCCCTAGGAATACAAATCCCTATCTTGCCCCTCCCCTAGTACCTTTTCGCCCCCACCCCCTTGACTTGGCTATGTCACTGTGTCTAGTCAAAATTCACATTAAGACGATTCTCGGGTGATCCCACTCATTGACATGCATGCTGGGATAGTTTTCCAGCAGCAGTTCATGACAAATTTAACTATTTAAGAAGCTTACTGGACGGTGCAGCAACATCTGCAATAGAAGGATTTTCACTGACGAAATGCGCCTGCAATTAAATTAGATTTGCCAATACTGAAATCACTGTGTCGAGCCAGGAGTGAGCCCTGGACCAGACGACCAGTCGCCATCTGGACTAAGCTTGGGTGGGTTCTATCCGGTCCAGTGGTTACTAGTAGCCATAAGAACCCAGATCGCACAGTTGTGAACCCGAGTTCTACCCACAGAAAAAACATGTTCTTTGAGCCCTGTGGGGAGCGAACAATCTTTTGTACTTTTGTATTTTTTGTTTAATTTAACGAAGCATGTACTGTAATGTTAAGAAAAATAGATTGAAAATATACATAAATAAACTTTCGAGTGTAGTAGCTAAATACAACAATTGTTATTTCTATGTACAAATAGATCTAAAGAAGTACAGAACGGCTTTCCCATTATGAACTGCATGATCGTCTAATTACAGTTGTATTCTCTCTTCTTTGGCAGTTTTATTATTGTTTCATTGATATTAAAAGGACACTTTTGCCCCCTTTCCCCCCATAGGAAAGGGCAGGAGGGGCGCTTGCCCCCTTCCGGCGTCCCTGGTTATAATTCTATAAAAATGAACTTTTGTTATACAGTCTCTCATGAATATTTCTAATCTTATTTATAATTTTCTACCTGATGGAGCCCTTTTGCGAATATTTCCATATAGGCAACTACAATATCAGACTAGCATCAATATGTAATATAAATAATACTATAAGTTCGGTATATAAGATGGGAGTGATGCCAGCATATGGTGTATGGGTAAATATCAAGATTTTTCTCGGCATCTCGTTGGATAGGATTAATAGTAGAAGGTGTTACTAGACGGAATACTCGAACGGAAATTTATGTACATTTTTTAGACCTAGCCAGGAGCAGTTGGGAAAAATGCAACTTAGGCCCTCTGGCAGGAATTTTTGGGTCTGCGAGCACTAGCTCGGGGAGAATATATTCAGGGGCGTAGGAAGATTGTTAAACTTAGGGGGGCCGACTCCCACGAGGCGACACCATGTTTGGCGCGGAGCGAGAACATTTTGAATGTTTGGAGTCTCTAGATCATCGGAAATGGCATTTTCAGAGTCTTCCCTACCTCTTTCGTTAGGCCCTTTCATTAATATATATACGATTTCAAATACTTCTAGTTTCGAATTCAAATATTTTCTTTAAATGCAGTTATTTTTGGGGGGGCCGAAAGCTATTCCGGGCCCCACTTCTAAAATATTGAGAGGGACGCGGCCCCTCCCGTCCCCCCTGCTTCCTACGCCCCTGATATATTGACATAAGACTTGAAAACTCGATACAGTTAAAGTGGAAAATAGACTTTAAAGAGTAGTACGTTTGGTGTGCGTGAGGTAGCTTGGATGAGTAATTTTGAGATTATACAATTAACTGGTGAATAAAATATGTGAAAGTTAGGTGTGTTTGAAGAATATTCCTTTTTTTGCCGCTCCAACGTGTAACCAAACGTGCAATCGATACAGTGTAAGATTTCACTTTGAAATCATATATATATAGTTCATATGACTCACTCTATGTTTGACCTAAGCAGAAAATGTCTTCCTTGTGTATGTTGTTCTTCCTTTGTAAACATCCACAAACTGAAAGTATATTATACTCAGTATTCAGTATATATATTGAATAGTTGGACCAAGCACATATACACTCAGCACTTCTTGCTGCTTAGCTTTTGTTTGGATTCTGCATATTTCGTGAGGTGTTCATTGTGTTTGTCATGCCCATGGTAGCCTGAGCACAGAGGATTAACAGATAGGGAACTCGAATCGGAACCTTCAATTCGATGTTTTTGTCCCCACGCTGACGCAATTCCACGCGCCACGCAAATTGCTCTGGCGCGTGGCTAGCAAGCAGGGCGCTTATATCTTATATACCGAACTTGCGGTTAATGCTCAGCAACTGGACTCTGTAGCTCAGTTAGTTAGAGCGCTGCATCGGAATCGCAGGGCCGCAGATTCAATTCCTGCCAGAGGGCCTAAGTTGCATTTTTCGCCACTGCTCCTGGCTAGGTCTAAAAAAATGTATATAAATTTCCGTTCGAGTATTCTATCTACTAACACCTTCTACTATACTACATTATATGTCTATGAAATTAACAAATTTACATACATTTACAGGTACAAAACATGCATTTTTACAGAAAACAAGTCAAAAAGACAACAACGACACTTTGAACAAAACATTTTCCAAGTCATTTGCCTCATATAGTGTTTGTTAAGTTTTAGATCAACACTTTATCTAACAAGCAATTTTCTATTTTCTCTCCCGGAAGCCTTACTTATGCCAAGCACGTTTGAATGGGTGGGGGTATTATTAGAAAGTGGGTGATTAATGATTTAGTGCAAACGTAGTACAGAAACGTAGTACAGAGACGTAGTACAGAAACGTAGTACAGAAACGTAGTACAGAAACGTAGTACAGAAACGTAGTACAGAAACGTAGTACAGAAACGTAGTACAGAAACGTAGTACAGAAACGTAGTACAGAAACGTAGTACAGAAACGTAGTACAGAAACGTAGTACAGAAACGTAGTACAGAAACGTAGTACAGAAACGTAGTACAGAAACGTAGTACAGAAACGTAGTACAGAAACGTAGTACAGAAACGTAGTACAGAAACGTAGTACAGAAACGTAGTACAGAAACGTAGTACAGAAACGCACTAAAATGACGTGAAATCTCATTGGCATATTTGTTGCTGGGCAGGAGCGACTATAGGATCGCCCTCTGTGGGCAGATAACGGGTTTCTTTCGTTAGCTACAAAAACAGCTTTAAAACTTTAGCAGCTTGTTGGACAAAATGTATTTACCCACATTCATAAGAGAAAGAAGCGTCGATTTAGTACATAGTATTACTGTAATACAATAAGCGAGCAGGCTATTATTTTCGAAAAATAACCTGGTAGTCGGTTGCTCGTGATGGCCGACATCTCTAAAATTGCCCTTTTAACTTTTGTGTTTCTCGGAATCTTGGAATCTTGTGGGACCAATTACTCAGGACGCGCAATTATTAGATTCAATATCTCAAGGAGCACGCTTGGTCATTCTGTCTATCCCGTACATTGCCCCAGCGACTTAACACTCCAGGTTTTTGAGGTATTTTTCCGTATATTTTGCAGTATGCTAACATCCTGCTTTCACATGCAATCCGAGTCAAAGACATCACAGCCTTGGCATTTCTTTTTTCCATTTTTTCACATTATATCTCAAGTGGTCACGTAGCCATTACAATGATGTTAAATAACAGCCACTCACTATCAGCCTACCAAAAGCCTACGATGTGTGGAGAGAGGGCCTATTTTTCAAACTAATCCTTTATGGTTGTAGTAAGAAATTCATACGTTTAATGCTTAGACTTAGTATGTACTCTTCAGTTATCTCTTCGGTAAAATTGGATAAAGGAAGTACTCCGTTCTTTAAATCCCATATTGGGATAAAACAAGGATGTAATCTAAGTCCTACATTTTTCAATATGTTTATAAACGATATACCTAATCTATTTAATAGTTTATGTGATTCAGTAAAACTTGGTAAGACAAATATAAACTGTTTACTTTACGCAGACGATTTGATTTTGTTATCTTAATCCAAGTCTGGTTTACAAAACTGCCTCAAGAAACTTGAGTTTTATACCAAAAAATGGAAAGTCTTAATATTTGGTACGCCAACCCGAAGACGTAAACAGTTCGTACTTCGGAGGTAACGCTTTAATTTGGAGCAAGTGGACGAATATTGCTATCTTGGTATTACTTTTCATTTTTCTGGTAATTTTAAAAGAGCACAAAAATTACTATACAACAAAGCACTATGTGTTTATCATAGGTTATTTACAGTAAAAGTTTTTCAAATGTGGAAAATGTACCAATCAGGGCCGCGGAGCATGTTAGAGAGTGGGGGGGGGGGGGTAAATCATAGATAGATACCCCCGCCCCCGGGGTTATCTATCGGGGTTGTTTTTGGTTGACAAAAAAGTAGGGTCCCTGACAATTAAAATACTTCTCAAACTATTTTCTTCAATTGTAATTCCAGTTTTATTGTATACTAATAGCTGTGAAGTTTGGAGCCAATACTTGCCTGGTAAAATGAACTATTTTGAGATATTTAAAACTAAAATTTTTAAAATAACAAATCTCATAGAAAGAATTCATTTAAAATTCTGCAAACGTGTTTTAGTTCCGAATTTTAGCGGTTTCTTCATTATATTACCGTTTAGCAACCGTTTAGCGCATTTTATTTATTACCATCTAGCGCACGTATTAAACTTTGGATTCCAAAGCCTCTGCGGAGGAGAGAGGGTGTTCACTCAAAATCCACAAATTTAGCTGTCTATGCTGAAATAGGAAGGGCACCCCTAATTATACAAATAACTACAATTATAACAAAGTATTGGCTTCGCATAAAAAGTTCAATTTCTACAGATACTCTTGTTAGTGATGCTGCAAAAGTCTGCATGCAATTCAACTTACAAGTTACAACCAATATTATTCACAAGGTATTTGTTGCAATTATGTAATTTTAAAGTTAATAATTTTGAAGACTTCGTAATTTCATCCGACGATAAAGAAAATTTTTGCCATTCTTTGAAAAATATATTGCATGAATACTTTATTAAATACTGGGAAGAACAGATTCAACAAAGTGGAAGCAATGGTAAATTAAGACTTTTTAAAAAACTGAAAATACATTTTGGCTTTGAGAATTATCTCTCTTCAATTCACAACTTCAAATATCGACAGGCGGTTATACAAAATTTAGAATTTCAGCTCATAGATTACCTGTTGAAACTGGTCGTTATAGCCATGTTTCATACAATGATAGATTATGTAAACATTGCGATCTAGATGAGATTGGAAACGAAAACCATTTCTTAATGTCATGCAGAAACATTAAGATCACTAATCTCAGAGTTAACTTTATAAATAATCTATGTAAACTAAATCGGTCATTCCATTCATTTAATACTCAAGATCTTTTTATGTATATTATGGCTATCCAAGACAAAACAATAATGACTTTAGTTGGTAAATACTGTTAAGACATTCTCACAATTTTTGAAATTTTTTAAAGTAGGTTATTTGGTTTAGTTTTATATATTTTATAGTTATAGTAGATTTTATATGCACTTGTACCTAGATATACCAAAATTGGTATTTGTGTTGCTGTTGATTAATTTAAATTAAATTACTGATGACTCACTCTACGTTTGACTTAAGCAGAATATATCTTCCTTGTCTACTTTGTTCTTCTTTTGTTGGGGTTCAGCAGAAAAGCATCCACAAATTTAAATAGAATATTTGCGTGCGCGAATAGGAACTTTAGGTTTTGCGTCTTGTTGGTATTAGATTTAGAGATAAATAATTAAGGGTGTGGAGCAAATGTGTCGCATAAGATAACAAGTTTGCCAGAGCCCAATGTTATAAGATAAGGCATGTTGTAAAACGCAGGGCCTTTTTTAAGAAATCGTTAGTGGGGGGCCATCATCGAAAGGGGACGTAACAAGTAGGTGGTGTATTACAGGTGTGGGAAGGTGAAGGGGGTCTGGGAAAATTTTTATATTCTTGAGTCTCTGTGGCTTGATTTCCTGCATTTTCAGAGACAATTTTTGATATATCCCATCTAAACGGAGCCAGTTTTGTTGTGAGAATACCATAACTGTCCTCTAAACTCAAAATTTGTAAAACGCGGACTGGACTGGACTGGACTTGTAAAACGCGGACTGGACTGGACTTGTAAAACGCGCGGACTGGACTGGACTTGTAAAACGCGCGGACTGGACTGGACTTGTAAAACGCGGACTGGACTGGACTTGTAAAACGCGGACTGGACTGGACTTGTAAAACGCGGACTGGACTGGACTTGTAAAACGCGGACTGGACTGGACTTGTAAAACGCGGACTGGACTGGACTGGACTTGTAAAACGCGGACTGGACTGGACTGGACTTGTAAAACGCGGACTGGACTGGACTTGTAAAACGCGGACTGGACTGGACTTGTAAAACGCGGACTGGACTTGTAAAACGCGGACTGGACTGGACTGGACTTGTAAAACGCGGACTGGACTGGACTTGTAAAACGCGGACTGGACTGGACTGGACTTGTAAAACGCGGACTGGACTGGACTTGTAAAACGCGGACTGGACTGGACTTGTAAAACGCGGACTGGACTGGACTTGTAAAACGCGGACTGGACTGGACTTGTAAAACGCGGACTGGACTGGACTTAATGAACTTTGGAAATGATATTTCTGGACCAGAAGCAATAAAAGCGTTAGGATGGGAAACTCTTGAGACTCGACGAGCCAAGTCAAAAGCAAAAACAATGTACAAGGTTTTAAACAACCTGGCTCCGAGCTCGCTTGCGGAACTGTTTGAACAAAAGAGAAATATTACTCAATACGACCTCAGGGGCTCTTCTACCTCGCTGCAGTTGCCTCAACCAAAAACTGAAAAGTTAAAGAAAAGTTTCTCATACGATGGAGCTAGAGTTTGGAATTCTCTACCTGCAGATGTGCGTAATTCGGATACATTGACAATATTCAAAAACGGAATTCGTGCTCATACCTCCTAAATTTTTTTCTAAATTAAATTCTATTCTTCTGTAATTCAATTTTTAAATTTATGCATGCCTTATTTGTCATACTTGTGTTCAGTATAGCGTATCGTAGATGTGGTTCATTGTCCTATATAATATGTATGTAATGTATATAATTGTATAATATTATGTTCTTAAATATGTTATTCACACGCCCCTCGTGGAAACCAGCTTTAAAGTTGACGAGGCTAGCGTGTGACTTTTAAATAAAGTTTTACTACTACTACTACTACTACTTGTAAAACGCGGACTGGACTGGACTTGTAAAACGCGGACTGGACTGGACTTGTAAAACGCGGACTGGACTGGACTTGTAAACGCGGACTGGACTGGACTTGTAAAACGCGGACTGGACTGGACTTGTAAAACGCGGACTGGACTGGACTTGTAAAACGCGGACTGGACTGGACTTGTAAAACGCGGACTGGACTGGACTTGTAAAACGCGGACTGGACTGGACTTGTAAAACGCGGACTGGACTGGACTTGTAAAACGCAGACTGGACTGGACTTGTAAAACGCGGACTGGACTGGACTTGTAAAACGCGGACTGGACTGGACTTGTAAAACGCGGACTGGACTGGACTTGTAAAACGCGGAGTCCGCGTTTTACAAATTTTGAGTCCGCGTTTTACAAATTTTGAGCCCGCGTTTTACAAATTTTGAGTCCGCGTTTTACAAATTTTTAGTCCGTGTTTTACAAGTCCAGTCCAGTCCGCGTTTTACAAGTCCAGTCCGCGTTTTACAAGTCCAGTCCAGTACGCGTTTTACAAGTCCAGTCCGCGTTTTACAAGTCCAGTCCAGTACGCGTTTTACAAGTCCAGGCAACGGCACAATTAAAATAATGACGTAGGCTGTCTGTCATAAAGCCACCCTCAAACTTTGTGCTGTCATTCGCTGCAGACTTTCTGGCGAATAACCTTTTCACCGCATCCCGCCTCCTCCCCATCGTGCATCCATACAGGCATCCATATAGTTCCTTTGGCTAGGATTGTGCAAGGGGCTGCGAGTACTGGCGTAATTTGTGCCCTCGCCTTCACTGGGCAAAACAATTTTAACACATATGTTAAATTTAGTTTAATAAGTTCTGTTAATTATCCCAAAAACGTGTCGGGAGTCTCACTTATATTTTGTGCCCAGTAAACGAGCTGCGGAAATGCAACATCCAGTGTGCGAAAGATTATGTATTAGTACCAAAAGTTACTCTGCAAGACGGAAAGCGTAAAGTATATTATACGCAGTGTTCAGTGTATATTGAATAATTGGACCAAGCACATATATACTCAGCACTTCTTGCTGCTTAACTTTTGTTTGGATCCCGCATATTTCGTGAGGTGTTGACTGTGTTTGTCATGCCCATGGTAGCCTGAGCACAGACCTACTTATTTGCCTCCTTACAATTTTCGGGTGGATTGGTTAGGGCAAAACGTAGACCCATGGTCTTTCCGTAGTGTTGAATTCGGAGCGGGTAAAACAGGTTTTGTGGCAGGTTTAAACCCCATATGCAATCAATATTTTCGTTTCACTGTTCTTGCAGTGAACTCGAGCTTACATTGTTCAAAGACTGTTTACTTCTGCAAAATCTCACACATTTTGAATTGTAGATAAGACATTATTAACGCAGTCGCTATAGTCATCCCCTTGCAGATAAGAGTCATGAATATGACCAACTGACAAATGGCCAAGTTGCCTCAAATATAAATTAATAGGCTTAAGCAATTTGTAAATTTATGTGGGCAAAAGGCTTTGTAAATGTACGTGGACAAAAGGCCGAACCATTGGAAAACAAACAAATTTATAAAGTTGACCTTTCCATAGGTTGAGGTATTTTTTATGCTTCTGCGCACAGGCAGAGAGTAGTACGCATCCTTGAGGTCGACCGAAGCCATATAACAATTTACGTTTAACGAGGCTTACAACAGTCGAAAGAGATTCTATTTTAAAATGGTGATATTCGATAAATTTATTCAAGCCCTTAAGGTTAAGTATCATTCTCGATGTCCCATCCTTTTTTGGTGTTGTAAATATTGGAGAAATGTACTCTCCCTGTTCATGTTCACATGGGACAATAGCACCTTTCTTAAGAAGGCTTTTTATTTCAGTTCTCAAATGTTTGTATTTGAGTTTCGTCCCAATCATCACGCTCTCGAGGAGCAAACTGTTGAAACGGAGGGTGCGAAAACTCAACTTTTTCACCCGATATCATGTGTAAAATCTCAGTGTCTGAGGTTAAAGATGCCCATTCATCATAAAAAATATTTTAGTCTGCCTGCTTTAAAGCAGGTAGCTTTATTTTCTAAATAATTTGTCAACACCTGATAAGTTTACCTCACTTATATCAGGAAATACTTTGTCTTGGCAATCTGACTCTAATTTTTGTTTTTGTTTTGATACCTCGGGTTTGGTTTCGATTTGTTCTGATATGGGCGATACGCCCTTCCTTTGCGCTCCCATAAAAAAGACTTATCGCCATGATGGGAGGGTGTCTTGCCCTTACGACTGTCACGATAGCGCCGAGATGTCGGGCCATTGCCAAAGGCACTTGTCGACAGTTGTCGTTTGGCCAATTTTATTCGATGCTGTGATGCTAGAAAGTCGACCTTGGACTGGTCATCGCCAAACAGAAAATCTGTTGTTATGGGTGTTCATGTCGAACAAAGCGCGGCATATTCCCTCTTCAAATGAGGCTTAATCAGTTCTCGGCGATGTAAAGACAGTTCAGTAGTCACACGCCCCAAAAGGACCAATGCATCAGCGTTGCCCGATACGGCCTGACCTAGAGTTTTCTTTAGTTCAGTGTCTGATTCTGAACTGCCGAGTTTATCACGCGATCCCAAAAGGGAATCAGTCACTTGTGTCAATGCACTGCCTGCTTTTGTTAGTGTTTTCTGAAAGTTTGCGATACGCAAATCAGAACTTTTCGTGCCATGACTCAAATTCCCCCAAATCTCAGGGTTAACTTTGGGAACAAGCAGGCGATCGCAGTAAGCGGAAATGCAACACCAAAAGTTACTCTGCAAGACGGAAAGCGTAAAGTATATTATACGCAGTGTTCAGTGTATATTGAATAATTGGACCAAGCACATATATACTCAGCACTTCTTGCTGCTTAACTTTTGTTTGGATCCCGCATATTTCGTGAGGTGTTCACTGTGTTTGTCATGCCCATGGTAGCCTGAGCACAGACCTACTTACTTGCCTCCTTACAATTTTCGGGTGGATTGGTTAGGGCAAAACGTAGGCCCATGGGCTTTCCGTAGTGTTGAATTCGGAGCGGGTAAAACAGGTTTTGTGGCAGCGAACTTGAGCTTACATTGTTCAAAGACTGTTTACTTCTGCAAAATCTCAGTCACATATTGGATTTACAATTTCTAGTTCTAAAGACAGGGAAGTATCAATTGCAATATGTGCTATTGAAAGTATAAAGAACAAGTGATACTTGTTCAACATGATATATTTATGTTTCGGTGTTACTGTTAGGAAACGTTAGAACAATTTTAAAATTATCCTTGAATAATCTTCGTCTTTTAATTAAATTGACAAAATTACTTTTCTTTTGGTTTTGCAATAAATAGATATCGTGTTCATTTGACTATTTTCTGACGTCCCTTTTGCAAATATAGTCTCTGAGTGCGCGAGAGAGGACATTGGCATTGTGAAATGAAGCTTTGGTAATCTGGAACTTCTGAAAGCAGACCATTGCAATTTGACCCTGACCTTTATCTATTAACCATACCCGCATAAATTTGTGATGACATTGTTAACTTTAAAGATGTTTGAGACTTTTTATCAGAAATCTGATTATTTTTAACTGACGACAGGCTAGGCGAAAACGAACACCTATGCACGTCATAATATATACATTGTATAATAATAATAATAATAATAATGGCTTTATTTCCCACATTTCAATAGCGGATACACTAAATTATAATGTGTTTACAATTTGGTTCAACTACTAGTTAAGATTACAACTAATTCTAAAATATTACATGTATATACAAATTTATATCTAAAATACGACTAAAATATACGACTATATATATAGAACGTTCTCAAATTAAAACTACAGTTTTAGCCTATCGTTGTATTTATCTATTGCATATACTAACGGACTGCGTTTAAATCTTTCGGTTCTGTAGAAGAAGTTATAAAATTTGTTCGGATTTGTTCGAGTTTCTCTTCCTTTTACCTCAGAGCATTTCCTAGGAAGCAATGAATGTAATTTATGTGATGGCTCTGACATCTGCTTGATGAGACGAACACATAAATCATCTCTACGTTCCTGTAACGTTTTTAGTTCACATTCCTGAAGCGCACGAATGTACTCATATTCAGGAACAATTATCCTCAAAGCTCGTTTCTGTACTCTTTCAATATCATTACGCTGTGCTTGCGTCAAGTTGCCGTTCCATACCTGGGCACCATACTCCAAAGTTGATCTGATTACACAGCAATAAAAGGTCTTGAGGTCATTTTGGTGCGCCATAACATTAAGAACCTTCAAAAAATATAGACGTTTGGTTGCTTTCTTAATAATGTACTCTGTATTTGATTCCCAATTTAAATCATCGTCTATCCAGAGTCCCAATAACTTGTACGTTTTGACTCTAGACATTGGTTGTTGCCCAATGCAGACAGGAGGGATTACAGTCTTAATCTTTCTAAAATCTACTACCATTTCATTGCATTTCTTGGCGTTTAATTCCATTTGCTCATTTTCCGTGAACCGAATTATGTTATCAATATTGTTTTGACTATTTCCGATACAATTTCCAGATACATGATCAGTGACATCAATCACCTCGGATAAAGTAGTGTCATCCATAAAAATAACAATGTCGTCTTGGTCAGAACCTCCATTCTGATCATCATTTGGTGTTTCAACAACATTGGCCAGCTGGTTAATCTTTATAATGAAGGCCAGGGCCCCAATTTACTTCCTTGTGGGATCCCTCCTCTTATACTTTTACACTCTGATTTGTGGTTTCTAAACGTACACATTTGTAGTCTACCTTGTAAATACGTCGCAAACCATCTTACTAACGAAGGGCGCACACCAATGTCCATAAAATTTCCTAACAAAATGTTATGGTTGATCAAATCATAGGCTTTACGAAAGTCCAAAAAGGAGATTCTTACAACTTTTCCCGTGTTTTCCATGCACTTATACCAATTATGTACCAAATACACTAACGTCAAAACAGCTGAAGATCCTGCCAGGCCACCAAATTGAGAATCACTAATTTCTTCTTGAACGTCCTCAAGGATCCATTCAACAGCATACGATTCTTGCACTTTGGAGAGTACGCTAGTAAGGAAATCGGTCTTAACTCCTCCACTCTATTGCATGGGGTTGTTTTGGGGATAGCACAGACGTTAGAAATTTTCCAAACTTCCGGGAATTTCATAGTTTGGAAGGATTGATTAAAAATATGTACTAAAGGTACCGCAAAATATTCAGCGAATAACTTTATTATCTTTAAACAGGGATCAAATGGCCCATGTGCTTTATTGGCATCTATGCCTTTTAATTTCTTTATGAGATTCGTCACAGAGATTTGAGGCAGAGTCTCATCTGCTGTAATCGTCAGCCACTCATCAGCCACTTCTGGGTAGTTCTTAGTTAGGTCTGTGGAAAAGGTGTTAATAAACTCAGCGGACTCTTTTGCGCTTAGTGGATTTTCAGTTTCCGGATCTATAATAGAGACTGAATCCTTCTTAGTTCCAACAACTTTCTTTATCTGTTTCCACCATTGCTTTGGGTTATGGCTGCATATCGGTTTAATTCTCTTTTCATAAAATTTATTTTCTCTTTCCGAATCTCAGATACAATTTTATTTCGTAGATACTTAAAGCGTTCGGCTTGTCCACGTTGGTATGCTTTATCGCGATTATGCATCATTTCCTTGATTCTTCCAGTGATATATGGTTTATCGTCCTCATACACTTTGATTGATTTACAGGGGAAGAAGGTATCAAACATGTTATTAGTTGCCTCAAGAAATAAACGCACCCCATCATCGACTTCAGCAGCGTTAAATACAAATGACCAATTATATTCTCTAATGAACTGCTCAAATTGAAGTATAGATGAGTCTCTCAGCGGCCTTACAGTTACTGTTCTTTTTCCTTTTTTGTTTCCTAACTGATTTCGATTTTTTGGTCTCCATACAATTCGTTTATGGTCAGAAGTTCCAAGGGGGGGCAGTATTTCTGGATCTTCGTAAAACTTATGTATGTCCGTAATAATTAGGTCCAACACGGCCTCTCAAGTGGTCACGTAGCCATTACAATATATGATGTTAAATAAGAGCAACTCACCATCAGCGCATTACCTCTTGGATCTCAGACCAAGCAACACATCAGTCAGTTCAACATTGTGAAAAGAAGATATCAACAAGAAGAAAATGATTGCAAACACGGTTTTTCTATTCTTCAGTCTGTTTTTGTTTGGAATGGAAGTGGAGTCTGAAACAGTGGCCAGCCAGGTTGGAAACACTTTTTACTTTTAGCCTGAAATTCGACAATTTAGTTAAGACCATTAGCAATGAAAGCGCTCAGCGGTTACTGGAAAACGAATTTCATCAAATCGGACTACCAGACCATTATTTGTAAACTGTAAAGTATTATACACTCTGGTCTCAATGGGCTCGCACTTCAAGGCAGCATTGACATTATTGTATTTGTTTAATTTAATTTTTCACAGTGACGCGCTGAGTTTTAATTAGTATTCCTAACTTTCAATTTCATACATATCACATAACTTAGTTTATCAAGACCAAACCCGCACACAGCCACTTTACCTCGCTCATTATTTGAAATTTGACCTAATTACCTTGCTTTGACTGTTTCATTTTTGTAAAACCTTACTTTAAATATGCAATATATACTACTTTTGTATTGAACATCATTTTTGAGAAAGTACACTTCTCGTGTCCGCATCGAGTTAATAGATTGTACTTTTGGTGTGTCATCTACTCTTGTATATCATTGTCCATTGATATTGATTTTAAGCTGAATATTGGCACTTGCTTTACTCGTATAATAATATGAAATATACAATAAATGAGTAATAAATATATAATAGTATTATGCACCTAAACTTTCACCTTGAAATGTTCAACGGTTTCATTAAACGACTTAATTTGTATGTATACACATATATGTGTATACAAACACAGTAAATAACATGATTCAACATCAGTATGATCATATCACAATCATCGAGTCTACTATTTTCTTGCAGCTGGAAATCACTCCTCAAAGCTGTCTGGACTACCTCAAAAGAGACTTCAAATCAGATGGTTATTATACCATTTATGACTTCAAGACCAACGACCTTATCACAGCTTACTGTGACATGACTTCGGAAGCTGGGTCAGCCTGGACTTTAGTGATGTCTTACGCCTTGAAGAACAGACAGATGGAACAGATTGACAAGAAAGCAATGCAAGAAGACGCACCTGTGAACGAGAACTCACCTAATTGGAACCTCTACCGCATGAGCCTCTCTCAAATGACTCATCTCAAGTCTCAGTCTACTCACTGGAGAACAACCTGCAGCTTTCCAACTTACAAAGTCGACTACACCGATTACGTCAGAGCAAAGTTTACAGACTTTGACATTATGACATTTCTGGGTGGTGGCATTTGCAAGAAAGTTGAATATGTAAATATTCGTGGTCATCAATGTGCACAATGCACAACAAAATGGTGGCAAGGTAACAGTAGGTGGGCCCCTCACATTGATAGCCCTAGCAGTGGCTGTCAGTTTGTTCCAACTCAAGGTGCTGTTTCGACCGAGAATAATTTTGGTTTCTATGTCGAATCCTACAACAACAAGTTCCGTTGCAGTGCTGGTCCCCTCTCTACAACAAACTGGTGGTTTGGTGGATATTTGTAAACACAAATAACTTTGAAACTCATCTTGCTAGTTTAGATTTGTATTGTTTCATTGGTTGCTTTTTAAAGAAACGTTTTTTTGTAGTCTAGGATTAGAATGATTGCCTCAGTAATATCGCTTCAGTTAATGTATAGATGTACTGCGAGATGTGTCTCAATAAACATTCGTTTATCGCATCAGTTTTACTCTCATATTTTTTGACAACTCATCTACTCATAAGCTTTTTTTTTATTTTTGCTTGGAACAAAATTTTCTACCAAATATACACATAGAAAGTGCTGAGTGGCTGAGCAATGCCTGTGACATGTCTATACTGATCTCTAGGCGAAGATACTTCCCAATGCTCAAATTGATGAGGGGACTGGGCCGAATGATAAAAAGTAACAAAATATACAAAACAGAGCATTGGACTTGAAAGGGTACCTCAAAATTTTCAGGTATATGAACTTTGATAACATTTGGATGATGACATCGGTATCTGAATTCTGAGTTTTGAAAAAGAAAATTGCTGTAATAATTCAACTTATGAAACTGTCTAATATATTCAAAACGTTCAAAAGTGAAATATTTATTAAATTGTAGTTAAACTAAGTACACCTAAGGTGTTGCTGCGAGAGATGCATCATTGGATTCCGCCTTTAAATATCTTATGATAAGGGCAAAACGTTTGAATAATTTAAGCCTATATTGGTCATTTGCCCCATTTCGATTTCTGCTACTGGAGCAAGCACCTCAAAATTGAAAGGTGTATAACACCAGAGTAGCGTGCAAAAATATATCTGATATTATACCGATATAATATGTACAATGCGATGTACTTTCCGGAACAGTGTATATTAGGATAAGGAGTGTGAGAAATTGGGGAAGTTCATGGAATATTTCACACATAACAAACACTGCACACAAGTATTTTCATATCTAGAGTTTACCACTGACTGCGAGTACAGGATTTTCAACTGATATATAAAATCTAATGTGAAAGTCACAATCTGTTAAAATGAGTAAGTTCATCAATGCTATAACATTCAATAAAAGATGGCAGTGTCTTAGTGTCTACATTAATGTACACATTTTGCTTCTTAAATGTTAGAGAATGAACAAGCTGGATCTGACATATTTTAATGCATGCAAATATTGGAAAGCCTTAATGGCAGGGTTCTTTTAAGAATTCATTGGGGGGGGGGAGGCATCAAGGAAGAGGGACCAAACAAGGAGGCAGTGAACTGGAAAAGTGTGAACTAGTAGGCGGTTTGTGATCCTCTAGGGGGGGGGGGCCTCTAGGGCTTGATTTCCAGAATTATCAGACTCAATTTTGATATATTTCATCTCGAGACTGAGCTTTCAGTATAAAAGCAACATTTGGTTGTGGGAATATTAAAACACTCTTCTGAAATAAGTTATTCTTCCTTTTTTGCTTATATTTTTGACCAAAGGGAACTTCACTCAGGTGGGCCTTTCCCCCAGCTTATAACATGCCCTGCTTAAAGGTCCTATTAACATTATTCAGTAGAGGATAAAGGATCATAGTTATTATTATTAATGTCTATTTTAGAACTAGTTTGTTTCTGGTAATAGCACTGGGTGATCTCTGTTAAAAAAATGCTGAAATATATAGTGTATTTTGATATCACTCAGTCACAATGAGTTCATCAATCCCCCAGTCCTCATGACTTCCATCTGGCATGTATCGACGAATAACGATTGGTATCTTCTGCGCTTTCAATTCTTTCATAGCAATTTGCAATGGATCTGTTTCACCCTCAAGCTCTACCATGACTGGTGCTCCCATACTTATCTGTAAAGCTCTTGTACCAAGAACTCTTGCTCGTTCATATTTTGTCATGTAAGGTGTAGTCACCCGTCGTGCTGACTCGGTACCCTCTTCTCCTTCTGGCAAGATTTCAAATCCAGCACCATCATCTGCAGGCTACACATGGTAAGAAAATTTAGAAGCTGTCTATGGTTATGCTTGAGACATCAATATTTACTAGAACCATTCTAAGGTTTGGGAAAACTGAATATATGTTTTCAATGCTACTCTGAGTGGCTCTTGCTGGAAATGATAATTTATAAACGCAGGAAATGCCATTTTAGACACCCAAAATTCAATATTTTCCCGGGGAAGCATGCACCTGGACCCTCCTAGAATTTGTTTGCCCCCCCAAAAATAAATCCTGGCGGCGCCACTGCAGGCAAGCTGAAAAATTACTGGCATATATACTTTTAGTAAACTATTTATGTTTTTAACTGTTGTATGCATCTTTTTGTAGATCAATCTATATCACAGTCTGGACTATGGAATGGCCCAGGCCATGAAGTGATGAAGGCACAAGTTCAAGTCACTTCAAGACAGTTCAATTTAATATACCTCTAAATCGTCAACATCATCAAGTGGTTCTTCATCATCATATTGTTCTACATCATCGTCAAACCTGGGAGAAAAATAGTCGTTGTTAGAACTACAGAAATGAACGAAAATATATATTTCTCATCTCACAATACTAACCCATCAACTCCTTCGTCGTCGGCCATCTTGTAAGCGTGCAATCTCCGCTTCCGGAACGCAAGAATTCCTTGGCAAGGGCTCAGAAATTTCTTAGTTTTCCTAAAAATTCATTTTCAAATTATCCATGCATTCACGTTTTTATTCTTTAAATTTTCTTTGTTCGACAAGGCCGTCGCCTGGACCCCCCAACAATTTCCTTTCCCAGGAGTTTACTTTTCATATTATATATATATTCTTGCAGAGCCAACTACAATAAACGTATCTGTAATAGTTTCTCGTTACTGTGACATAGTGTATATCAATAGGAACAAAACCAATTCATCAATGCTTGTAATTGTACACGGAGCGAATGTTACTTCAAAACTTGGGGATGAGGTTGTAAAAAGTTTAAAGTGTGTTACAAAATCTTGAATTGTTAGGTGTAAAAACCTCATAACTTCTGCGACTTCGAAAATGCGAAATTTTCCTGGGGGAGCATGCCCCCAGACCCCCAATAACAATTTGCTTCCGACGGCACTGTTCGATGACGTCAAGTCACATATTTGTAACTTGAACTAGATATCAACTAGATAAAAAAATTGTGCAATTTACAAAAAATCGTATCCAAATACAAAGCTCCATTGTGCCAATGTGATTCAGTGTGATTCATCACTGGCGATGGAAAGGGCGTCAATCGTGGGGGGCGTCAATCCCTCACTTTTTGGGCAGAGGGGGATCAATATTTAATTATCCCCCCACTTTTGCTTATACGATTTGTTCTCATCATCAGAATTCTGTAAAGTCTTCCCCCAAAGTGCATGAAATGGCGTTTCAGAGACTCTAGATTTCAATTTGTTTCTGGGGAACCACTCTTGCGCATTCCTCCTAGCAGCACGGGGCCTCAATAGACAAATTTGGCCGGCCTCTTTACTCTTTACTGCCCTTTACCCCCTTTCGTCGGGCAAAACATTCCCACACCCCTAACGCTTAGACCCAAGTTACACTTCCGACGGGAAGTGTCTATAAATGATGCAGAAATGCCCTGAAAACATTGAATGTGTTACATGCTTCCATAACTATCAGCAGGCTCCATGCTTGAGATGGATTTTCGCCCTTGGAAGATGGGGGTAATCCAGTGTTCACCACTGATAATTTTTGAAAGTTTGGGTCTCATGAATGCCATTTCCTACATTTTCAAGACATATATCAAGTACAGAAATCAGTCTACAATCAGTCTTCCTTGGAATCTTTCTTCCTTAAAAAATCCATGCAAAAACCACTAAAAATTCCTTATTTTAAGGATAAATACCTGTTTCTCGGTACGTACTCGGATATGTACGGAACTACGAAGGTTAGCCGAAAGGCATGAAACAAAGATGGCGGCAGATTTGACTTACGAAGGTTGTAATTTTTATCGCCAAAGATTGATTCTTTCTACCCTAAGTGGAAAATCAGTGAGGATAAAAAATATCAGGGCATTTGATGATGATCCTGGTCTCAAAGGTATGGTGGTGTTTATAGTTGTATTACTCGTATTTCTCAATATTTTGGCATATCTACATTATAAAAACCATTAATTACCCAGTTTCCGGCAGACAATAAATCAAAGTTGTGCCGTGTAAAGATGACGGACACTCGGACAGGGGAAAATTACCAGCGGCGAATTTTATTTGTCTTTATTGAACTGAAAAATCACGTCATGTTGAGGGCTGTTGAATCACTTTCAGTTCCACAAAGAATCAAAGATCATATTTGTACACAATTAATCCTGTAGACTTTCTTGAGGGGTGTGTGGTCATATGCCTGACTGGAAAGTTTGGAAATCGCGCAACCGAGATTTCGAAAATTTAATAGTGAATATACAGAGAAATCAAAATTGCACGCCCGAAATCTCGGTTGCGCGATACAAACTTTCCAGAGTGGGTCATATCACGTGTAATAATATGACAATTAACATTTTGGTGTATGCAATGGGCCGGACTGCATTTTCACACTTTAAGTCACCAAAACTGCCCAATTTTGCAATTGGGCAATGGTGGAAATACCAAAAACATAAGAGTATGTGATTTTTGCAATTCAAAAAATATAGAAAACAAAACACATTCTATATTCCACTGTAATTTATATGATGAAATTGGAACCAGGCTATACAATGACATTGATAATTGATATAAACATTTTGGAAATTTGAACTTCAATGATTATTTTTGTTCAATATCCTTTTATATGTAAGAAATTTGCACACTTTATCTTTGAAGCATTTGAAATTAGAAAGAACTACAATATTTAATATATTATATTGTTATAGTCCTATAGATACTTTAATATTATTATTGTCCTTTATTATTAAATGTTTATTACATGCATGTATGGCAATACCATTTATGTACATGTATGGGAACGCTACTAAAGATTGTATTGTAAGTCTTCACCTCAGCAAGACAGACTACATCAATGGGACAAAGTCAACAACAACCTGAAAGCAAGTTGTCAACAAGCCTTTGACAAGCTGGGAACAAGCAGTGGGAACACATCCTGAGAACATGTTGTTAAAACAGCATTGGTACATTGTTTCAACTTCTGCATTTTTGCATGTGTAGCAGAGACATGCCAGTTTGGAGCTTTAAAGGATGAACTTATATGAGATGAAATCATGGTTAGTATTCAAAACGTCAGTCTATCACAAAAGCTAATGCAAGACGAGAAGTTGACCTTGGATAAAGCTGTAAATGTTGACCCTCTATTTGGGTCAAAGAATCAAACAAGCCAAAGATTACAACAAACGACTTCGATCGGCACCTCTGTCTGATTTCGAGAATCCACGAACATGGAAGTCAATATGTCTGTCGTGTAATAAGTCTCATACCTTGTCTTCGTCCAAGTCATGTTGTTTTTAATTGAATATTGTATGTTTGTGTTGTAAATGTAAAGACTAAAGGGCCGCTGTAATTGGCGAAAGCTGTAGCGTATACCCTGCTATTTGAGTTTGGTGTGTATTGTTTGTGTAAATCATGATGTGATATAAGATGTAACTATACGTGTATATTTGGCAAAGCTTAATAAATAAATAAATTTAAGTCCTGGTGAAACAGTTTGGGTACCAGATATGAGTTCTCCAGCAGTTGTTGTTACCAAGTCACCCGAGCCAAGATCATATGTTGTAAAAATGGAGATACAATTATTGTTGTATAATTATGTTTTGAAAACAGACACGTTAGATAATTATTCATGTAACTAGTATTTATTGAATGCATGGTTTAAACTGTAGTTAGATTTAATTAGTCAAGTTATTATATTAAAGACTTTACACTTCACTAATTTTAAAAAATATTTTCATGACAGCAGACGAACCAGATTATTTAACCATACGATATCTAAAATAATTAATAGAAAGATAAAATAGTAAATAACCAATCTCTGCAAATAGTTGATGAATCAAGTCGATCCGTGATTTATGGCCCTTTCAAGGGCAAAGCCCAGGGTGTTTGGAAAAACCCCAGCAATCAAGTCAAACACCCTGCAGTTAGGCAGTGCTAGTGGAAGCAGTCGAATTCCCTGTCACAGGTGCAGTTGGCAGTTGTGGTTGTTGAAATGTTGTTTAAAATTTAAAGATTTTTTCGGCATCTCGTTCGATAGAACCCCTGCATGATAGAACTATAGTACTGTAGAAGGTGTTTTGTAGATGGAATATTCGAACGAAAATTTATATACGTTTTTAGACCTACTGTAACCAGGAGCAGTTGCGAAAAATGCAACTTTAGGCCTTCTGGCGGGAATCGAACCTGCGATTCCGGTGCTACGCTCTAACCAACTGAGCTACAGAGTCCAGTTGCTGGGCATTAACCGCAAATCCGTGTACATATAGTGGAATGAGAACCTCGCAGGGCCGCAGGTTTGATTCCTGTCAGAGGGCCTAAAGTTGCATTTTTCGCAACTGCTCCTGGTTAGGTCTAAAAATGTATATCAATTTTCGTTCGAATATTCCATCTACAAAACACCTTGTTTAAAATTTAATCGAGTTAACCATATAAAGATAAAATAAATTAAAGAAAAAGACAATCAAGAGGCATTTAAAGTACTATATAGAACATGCACATTGTTTTTGACCACAAAATTCGTACAAAAAGATACGGAGGGGAGCCTTAACGTTATACTGTAAGCCTCTGGTTTTAGGCTTCCTTGTCAAAAATTCTAGTGACAAACCAAATAAAATTTTCACTCATTTAACATTTTTTTTAATACAATCATGATACAATATTTGTCAGTGAAAACTACAAGACTGTCCAGTGGCAATGTGTGTTTGCTTCTAATGACACGTCACCTACAGACTGGTACTTTGCAACTCTTTGACCTTGTTTAACCACAATGCCAAGTTGTTTATACAGTACTGGCTTGCTTCTATCAAAACCTTTAAACGTGTGGTAAAGGGGAATTTTCGCCAAACATCAACTAATTATATGTTATTTGATTGGACTATAGATTTTGAGGCTGGTTTTATAAGACTGCTTGACAAGTTAACCAATGGTTCAAAAATTGAAGTTAATGAAACAGGTGGGTATCAAGAGGATCTTACTAAATGTCTTCTCATGAATAATTATACTATCGCAGTGAACAAGCCTTAATTGAGCGAGCAATTAAGACAGCATTGTAAATTATATAGTAGTTGCGTGTTGCATTGTGGTTTTCGACTATTATGCAATGCACAAAATAAACAAGTAGAAAGATTGCACAAGGCACATCATACAAGTGAACTCTTTTTTTGCTTTATAATGAGAGTGGAAGGTTTTATGCACCTTTACGATGTAGGTTTTCGTGAGGTAACTTTGTGTGGCTTGATTCATATATTTAATAATTGATCGCTCTCGTGGTTCTAGCCGAAACTATCTGAAAATATTAAATACACTTCGACGTTTCGAGCGACAACCCCTCGTCATCGAAAGATAGCCGCCAAATTGTTGTAAAAAGACTCACACTCTTCTAGTGTTGTTTTGTGACTAACTGCATAATTGTTTCAGGTACATCAATATTCTATAAACCTGGCTTGCTTATTGGTGGAATAGTGGATCATGATTGCAGTGTTCAAAGATCTGTTGGTTACTTTCTAGAAAGTATTGTTTGTCTAGCTCCGTTTTGTAAAAAACCTCTTAAATTGACGTTAAGAGGCGTAACGAATGATGATGCAGACCCGTCTGTAAGTAATACAGCGCTGGCGCTTAATTTTGTTTATTTTAGAGAGTTTTTCTATAACTTATCTCCAATTCTGGACCTTCATAAGTAGCTTAAAGTGCTTATAAACCCAAAATGGGTTTTTACTGATTCGGATAGAACATAAAAAGTTAGTTAATAAGTTCTAGATTAGTTTTTGGCTTAGACTTTTAGTTTCGGA
Source organism: Trachythela sp. YZ-2020 (assembly GCA_016169945.1). Lineage (NCBI taxonomy): Eukaryota > Metazoa > Cnidaria > Anthozoa > Malacalcyonacea > Clavulariidae > Trachythela > Trachythela sp. YZ-2020. The sequence goes on along the minus strand of JADLSH010000313.1, from coordinate 3,109,834 downwards.
GATATAAAGGCTCAAAGTCGCTATTTTGGAAAAAAAGTAGCGTCTTCCGGGGGACTGGGTCCCAGGAACGTGTGTATTTAATTTTACTATAAAAACTATTACATTTGGATAAATCATCTTGAAAAGTCGGCTATTTCTTGAGGAAAAAAACACATTTTTGAACTCAAACACATTTTTGAGTGTGTAAAGTAACCCTTCTAGTGGTTTGCATCGTCAATCGTGGAATATAGACGAAGGAATGGATTTAAATGCGATTTCAAAGTCGATCGTGGAGACGACCATGACACTTGCAGTAACTTATGTCTATAAATTCTGGGACATAGATGCCTCTTCTGGCGAACCAATTGCTTATAAAATTCTTTCGTATAGTATCAAATAAAGAAAGAAGAAATAAATGAACGAATGCAAGGGTTAAAAGTTTGTTGGAATGGAACTTAAACCTTTTACTGCATTGTATAGCCTTCATGGACATGGGAATCGGTTGCATTTCATTTCTGATTTCTACACCTGCTTTAAAGTTGGTTCTCACTTTAGCAAGGAAGCTTGTTTCCCTACCAATTTTACATCCAAATTTACCCAAAATTTGGACATTTTCAAGAATAATAACTGGTTAACTGCAACTGGCCAACCCACAATCTAATGAAATTGGCCCCCATGTATATTCTCACAGAACCTTTCATAGGAAGATTGGTTGACAGATTGTCATCTTTGTCCATGTAAATGAAAGATGATCAATACACAGATATCATAAACTGGATATATAGATATATGGAATTATTGTGACAACACTAAACATTAATTGCCACATAAATAGGCTTAGAATAATATTCATCTTTTGAGAATGTTTTAGTTGGGAAACATATCTAATTTAATAAATAAGCCATAAGGCCAGTATGTGATCTGTAAAACATCATACTTTCTATTACAGTAGCTTTGCCTGTGTGGGCAGAGCAAACATGCTTCAACTTTCACATTAGATGTCTGGTGTGAGAGTGATGTTTGCTTTACTCACAGTGTACACACATCCAACTTTCTTGGCATGCCCACATAGCTGATTTAAGTGACTCAGAAAGGTGCTTCTCTGTGCAAGTAAAATGACTTTCTCTCCATGGAGGGAAATGGATGTTGACCCCCTCCCCTACCAGATGTCCTTGCACATTTTATAAGTGGAATCTCTCCTTCCAGATGGGTAAAGTTCCTCCATAGTGGGAGTCTGGCTCTTTTCTAGGTAACCCATTACCCAAAAAGCAGCTAAGGTTTAGCCGATCCAATCAAGCGCAGTTAACCCATTAATTGGCAGTACTCTACCACTGATGAGTAAAATTTGCCAATTAATGGGTTAAGCCAATCGATCCAATCAAGGGGCTGAGCTATTAAAAGTGCACTTGCCCCCAAGACACAGTAGAGTCACAATACAACATATATTGATAAAGATGTTTAATAAATATTTAATTAAAAATGTTAATTCATCTTTCACTGATGGTTCCAGTTTACTTCACTGATAATCTAGATGAAATGACAAACAAATAGTTTAATGGGCTATACAATTTTGAAGTGTATATCTCTATTCAGGGAATTTTCTCTTAGCCTCCCTAAGGTTCTTCAACATAGGTGGCTAACAAACCAAGGCCTAACCGCAGAAATGCCGGATACTCAGGTTAAGGTGGTTCCACTAGTGGGACAGTGCAGCACTTGGTGATCAACTTTGTGCCAAATACATGTATCAATCAAACATATAGCATCAGTATCTCACTGTCATATAAAACATTTGACATTGACCACATGTGTAGGATAATACAAGACACTGAAAGTCCACATATAAAGTAGGTTGAAATCTAAAAGTAGAATGGCCTATTAATTTATATTAGTTAAATACCATAAAGGCATTAAAGTTGTGATAATTTTCACATTGAAACATATATGATATATTATTCTATAACAGCAGTATGTAATCTCTCAGAGGTAGAACTCGTAGAAGCACTTCAATCGATTTGTGTGCCAACAAACACCGTTGTACACCGTTGTATACTAAGCAAATAATATGCACATTTAGGTGGCATGATTAAACGTTAAATATCCAAAGTTCATACGCGCGAATAGACATCATTGCATTTGTTAAAATCACAGCTTACCTGTATGTTGATTCCTGTTCTATGTTGGGACAACTGGGTACATTTGTCTTTGTTTATAGGTCGATAACTATGGCCTGTATTTGCCACCAAATGTCTCAGATCGATGAGTTTCGGTGTCCTCTTTTCTATCGGTTTAAAGCCGCAGTAGGTGATTTATCATCCAAAAAAGGTGTCAGATAGCTAGATATATTACTGTTGGTACTTTCTGTGTAAGATCACGCACAAACGAAACATCGTTTAGACAAAATATGCAAAAAAAACACAAGATATCGATATCTTCGCCATATATTTCTTAGTTGTTTATCAAAGTTGGGTTCCTGGGATCCAGGCCCCTTGGTGATATTTTGGTCGCGCTACTTTTTTTCAGAAAATGCCAAAATTTGCCTGTTTGAGCCTTTATATCTCCGAAACTAAAAGTCTAAGCCAAAAACTAATCTAGAACTTACTAACTAACTTTTCATGCCTTATCCGAATCAATAAAAACCCATTTTGGGTTTATAAGCACTTTAACCTATACATGTGGGGTCGGAAGTGATTAGTATTCAAAATGGCGGCATGATATGTGCGCACGGGCGTGCGCACGGGTGTGCGCACGGTAGTATTCAATGCCGAATGGGTATGCCAATGCCGTAGCATGCGAGGGTCGATTCACATCGACCTCACATCGACGCAACATCGACCTCACATCGACCTTCGCATGCTACGGCATTGGCATATATTACTTCCAACAAGTGGAATACCTTGCTCTCTTTATTTATTATAATGTCAAATACTACCGTGCGCACACCCGTGCGCACGCCCGTGCGCACATATCATGCCGCCATTTTGAATATTAATCACTTCCGACCCCACATGTATAGGTTAAGCTACTTTCATAACAAACATATAATGATTATTACTGACAATACTTTTTTGTACTGTATATTGTTATCTCGTTTTGGCTGTGTGGCTAAATACTGTAATTGATATCACAATATTAAGTACCACAAAAATATTTCTGATAGGCCCGTGTTAAATAGAGGAATGCAAAGCCGCAGATCTGGATTCCTTGATCCCTAAAACTTTCTATCAAACTGTGTGCCTAGAGAACCGCGTTTCTATTTTCAACTAGAAGCCCTCCCACATACTGTACTCTATGACTGTAATGTAAAAATTAGAAATATAATTCGATTCTTTTTCGCTCATTGCAAGGATCAATTTGCATTCTCGTATGGGAAATTTTGATCCAATCACAATAAACGAAAGTGAAGCTTCGACATTTTTTGTTATCTTCAAGGTGGACGTTATAAAGACAGTTACTATTCCTCTAATGAAAAGATTTTTGCTGGACGACGAAGGATTAGACCTGAAGGTAAAGAAAACGCGATTGGGACCCTGTGCCTTGGGCTCTATATTTGTTATATGAAAATATGATATCATAATGAGGTCGATTACCGTGTTGGTTGTCCAATTATAACTCGAGCTAGAGGCTCATGGTACAGTACACGTGTTTGACAACTAAGACCTAAGGGTTAGCATTTGGAGGAAAACCAGAGGACCTGGAGATAAACCCTCGAAGCCCAGGAGAGAACAAACCAAACTCTACTAATCTACTTACATGAGTTTTCAACCATGAGGGGAGTTATTCAAACTTTCTTGACCTACAGTAGCAGGCTTAACTCAGTCATAAGAGGCAGCACCTCACCTGCCACCCGTGCTTCCTATATACAGTAGTTAGTGATTGTATTTTTAGATTGTAAAAAGAGGAGCAACGCCAAATGGAGGAGGAGAAGTAGTTTTTTCATGTCCTGTCCGACGAACCTTAAGACCTCTACAGTTTACAGAACCTGGCAAAATCAAAAGAATACGAGGATTGGCGTATCCTTTGATAGATTTTATGTTATAAAGTTTTACTTTCAGCACAAGTAGTTTGTATTCCGTATGTATACTATGCTCGTTGGATTCTACATTGAGTTTTTCCTTGTTCTGTGTTGTTAATTGTTAGTCTTCGTTGTTGTACATTTTCTGTTTCTCATATCAGTGGGTTTCAGCCTTTCAAGCTGGTTACATTAATGTGTTTGATCACAGAGGCACCATCTCGCGTACCGAAATATCCCAGCTGTTGCGTATCAAAGTTTGACGAGAAGACTTTCTAAAATAAATTTCGATCAAAGTCTTTGAACAACGTTTACGTTTCACACACTTTGATCGAAGTGTACTTTCTTGAAAGAGGCATTGATAGTGTATAATCCAGCTTTACGTGTTACGATGTTGTATTTGGTGGGCAACTTCAAAATTGCCGTTGTTGATATCTGAACTACTGGAAAGGAAATACAACGATGGCAACTTACTTCTCATGTTGTTTCAGCGCGTTTGAGACAATTTAAAAATCGCTGGTATTGTTACAGGAGAGAGTAATTCTGATAAATCTTTAACTTTTATTACTTGTCCTGAATACATCGCCAGCCCCTGTGCCTTCCATGTTGTAGGTTTAAATGCCTCTACGGAGGAGAGACGGCAAATATACATGGAGAAAAGAATTAAATTATTATATAGGCTGAACATTCACCTATATCAGTCGATGCTTTTGAAGTTTACCACCCTGTGTTCAGGCTTACTGGAACCCACTTATTCTGTCATTGTTATATATTCCATGACGCAATACTGTACTTAGATATTCTGTGAGAGTTTCACCTGCAATGGTCAACAGAATCGTAGATGCTGCTAGAGAAATTTTAAACAAATGCGTGTCAGACATTTATATTTACACAGATCACTGCAAAGGCAGCCAAGCTGGAAGGTAATTTTGATCTGACTAAAGAATATGTGACATTTTGAAATATGTACATGCAGAACTCTTAGAGATCAGTGACGGGTACTTTGCGAAATACTTAGTAGTCGAGCACGTATATAATGAGCCTCTGACTTGAGTGATTGGGCAACTGCTCACACCCTGTGTAATCGATTTATTGCAATTATTATTATCATCTATTTTACCGTTCCCCAGCCCAATAATTACTGAATACATCCACCAGATATTTGCATTACTTGGGTCTGGTAAACGCTAAAGTGGCCAAAACTATTATATACAAGCAAATCGGAACATTAAGTTTTATTTTACTCTTTCTGAAACAGGTCTCCAGGTTTTGGATTGTCTCTCGTTGCTGAATCAACGAAAGGTGTTTTATTAAGCGCTGAAAGTTCATCCAGATCAGCTGATGAAGGAAATGCCATTTCACCTGAAGATCTTGGAAGACAAACAGCAGTATCGGTTCTTGAGGAAATTTACAGAGTAAGATTTTTAAACGGTTGATACTTGTAACGTTTGCGGCGTTGTTGAAGTAATTCTTATGATAAAGACTGTCCTTTATATAATAAACAGAAAAATACATGGGTGCGCGGAAATACCAGATTTATTTCGAGTGTTGAACATGAACAGATTTATTTCGAGTGTTGAACAGATTTATTTCGAGTGTCTCCATTTAACGTGCCCATAGGAAGGTCTTCGGTCAAACAGATCAAGGTCGTTTTCTTGCGTAATCAAACTGCAAACTTTTGCATAGTGAACTTGTGCTCATATTGAAACTATATTCAAACTGTACATTGTTTACAAAAATTGGTAATGTTTCATTCAAGCTTGGCAAATGCGTAAATTGTTTTAGTTTTGACAACGAAGGTCAGCTTCAGCAACTAATCTCTAGCAGGTGTAGGGGAATATGGGAGCATGCTCCGCTCGAAAATGTTTGAAATCTAGAGTCTCAGAAATGGCATTGGTCAAGAAAAATCTCGTCTTGCCGAGCACATTAAAGGCCCGTTTACGCGCTCAATTTTTAGGATGGCACGAATAAAATAGTACGTGTACTAAAATTTACACCTGTGTTGGGACACCATTAGACTTGCCCTTTATCTCCATGTTTTCATAAAAGGACGATACGGTCTTTGAGAAAGTCTAGGACTATACCAATTTACAAGATCCCAGCACGGGAAAGTTTTGTACGGTTGCCGACCTTTCTACAACAGTACAGGCATGTTGAGCTATCTAATTAAATGCCAGTGTTCTTTAATGTCAGTAGAAAAATATGAATTGCCTATTATGTCCTTGTTTAGATATGTTCAATTCTATTTAGGGTGGTTGTGTAGATTCAAGACATCAATGTTTACCTTTGCTCTTCATGGTTCTTGGTGAACGCGATGTTTCTAAACTTTTAACTGGACCTTTATCTCCTTACACGTAAGACGTTAAACTTCGTCATTATTGTTCTATTGCATTAGAGGTGTGGTAATTCTGATCCTTGCACGGCCCAATACACCCTTTCGATAATTACGGCACAAATCCTTTTTGGCTCGGGAGCCTCGTTCTCGTGAATCGTGAGCGAATAGCCTTTCGTTTTGATTCATGAGAGCGAGGCTCCCAGGCCAAAGAAGTATTCGTGACGTAATTATCGAAAAGGTGTATTGGAATTGATCCATAAAATGCAAATTGGTACATTCGGGAATGTATGTATCTAAAGATGACGAAAGTATTGAAATATCATGTAATGAAAAGCAGATGCATTTAGTCATAAGGTTTATATGTTAAATTTATGAATATTTTTGCAATTGCCCAAATTTCCTTTATGGTCTCCCATACATCCTGGAGGGGAAGGAAAGAGACGATCTGATGCGGAGATCTACACCAATACAGGTCAATCTGCTAACGCATATTTATGCCCATTGCCACTCAATTCACATTTTCTGATAACTCACAAAGCCTAGATACTTGAGTGTATTGAGTGGCAATCACCTTAAGTACCAATAAGTACCTGTTAGCATGATATACTCAGTTTTTAATTTGTACATTTCATTTTTCAAGGATCCAATTTTTAAGACATCTTCGTGATTTCTTTGGTGTGGTTTTTAAAGTACAAAGTTTATCAAAAGACGAGAGTGATGAGACTATGACAGGATGTGATACACACATATTATTATCTTGTATAGGTGTAGGATATAGTAATGTTAGCAAATCTATTACGTGAAGTAATGGAATATTTATTAAAAGAATATTTTATCACTGCAACTAACACTTGTGCAAATTTAACCATTTGGGTTAAATTTGTGGTTTCGATCAGACTTATTGCTGATTACTAACTGAGCAATAGCCAATAGTCGCATAATCACCAACTGACAGATATCCATCAAGAACATTTAGCAAAACATGAGATCGGCCTGACAAATTGTAATGTACTGTATATTAACATATGAGTGTCCAGCACAATTAATATACAATTTTATCAGAACACATGTAGTTCTCTGCTGTGAAGGGGGGGGGGGGGGGGAGCCTATTCGAATTGGGGACTTATTTGACAGGCTTAGTACAGATTTTTACTACTCTATTTAGTAAGAGGATATGACCAGGGCTGAACAATGAGGGATATGAATGACATCAAGTCCTGTAGTAGACTTCCACTATAGTGTAAATAACATGACATAACGAGGGGTGGCAGAGCGAGAGAGACTTGTCAACTTCGGAAAATCTCGGTTCAAAACTGAACTAAAGCGGGCTAGACTTGCTTCAACCTTTTCTTTCATTTTCTTTCTGCATCGATCTAGTATAGGTTAAATAACATGATCAATACAGAAAGACAATGAAAGAAAAAATTGAAGCAAGTCTAGCCACTTCGGTTCAGACTTAAACTGAGATTTTCCGAAGTTGCCAAGTCTCTCTTTCTCGCTCTGCCACCCCGCGCTACGTCGTTTTTATTTATAGTGGAGTGATACAGAATGACAATGAAAGAGAGACTTGGAGCAAGTCTAGTCCTGTAGGAGCCTATTGTATACTCCAATATTGTCCAACCTGCAGGCATGTTTTTCAAAAAATGCTCTAAATTCTGGATCCCCATGGCCAACATTTGTGAAAAATTATATGGAGTGTGGGGTATACTCCTGGAATACACCCATAAATAATTGTCAATCTTTGTAAAACCTTGTCAGTTCTTGCTATCATTTTAATTCAGTTTCATTATCTGTCTTTTTAAGTCTCTCCATATGCCTTCCCTTAATCTGTCTGTCTTTCCTTTCTTCATGTTTTAATGATGTTGTTTTAATTCTATTAAACTATCTTTCTTTCAATTCTGTCTTTTAATCTGTCAGTCTTTGTCACTGTCTCACTGACACATTATATTTTACTTCTTTGTTCTTCTTATGTTCTTGTCCTTTCTTTTCTGTCTTCCCAAACCTCTTCGCACTTTTTCCCTTCGTCCTTCAATCTTTGCCTTCTTTAAGTGTTACTTCTCTGTTCTTTCAATATCCATGTTTTAATTCCGCTTCATGATTCTTTTCTGTTTTTCCAAGTCTCTTTGCACTCCTTCCCTTAATCTGTCAGTCATATAAACCTTCCTTCACGTTTTACTTCTTTGTTCTTCTAATATCTTTGTCAGTTCTTGTTGTCTTATTAATTCTGCTTTATTATCTTTCTTCTGTTTCTGTCGTTCCAAATCTCGCCTCACTCCTTCCCTTAATCTCTTCCTGTCTGCTTCTTGTGACATATGAACAACCAAAATGATACCGACAGCAAATCCACCAGCAGCAAGCAGAATTGCTTTCGATAAATTTGACATAACATTCACAAGTCACAATTTCTATTGTTAAACTCCGCTCCTAGCCTATATACGTTTTTCCTGTCTTGATAAAAATTAGTAAAGAAAAATATTTTCTAACCCTGCGGGAAACCTACTCAATAAATCGCAGAAACACTTGCCTCATAACAACAGTTCAGCAGTGTTTAAAATATACTAGGTTAACGTCAAGAATCTCGGATCAAAATAGATCATTTTTACTCACTAAATTTGAAATGATTCTTTGAACCATCTTGAACTCGTCCCTGGCTGCCTGGTCATCGGGCGCACAGGAGCGATTTCTTTTGTCGTCTTTTATTGGCTGGTTGAGGTCACATTAACCAATCAAAAACGTTGTTAGTAAAAAAGGAATTGAAAGAAGGAAGAAGAGGCCATATTGGATTTCGATTATTGTACAAGGCGCGGTTTCAAAGCTAAAAAGAATTTATATCAGGTAAATTTGTATGACTAGTGTTTTCAGACTGTGATGTTTCTGGATTTCTGATCAATTCTGATGTACTGTTGATGCAATTTATATTCAGAAAATAGAGTTAATAATAATGTATTTGTATTTAACTTTATGTTTTAAAATATTATGAACTCCTTTGTCTTGAATAGTTTATCATTATTTAAATACATCATTTATATAAATATACATGGCTTTGATATGACTATTCCATTTCAGTTGTACTGTCGTAGCCGATCCAATTTTAACACTTTATTACTTGATCTGTTCTTGCAGTCATGCAATCCCAAATATCACCCTAAACCTTATCCTGATTTATCCTGATCAGACAGTTATCCTAACTGTATAAATTTATTAATATAATCCTAACCTTTATCTTAACTAAAACCCTTACCTTATAAATATCCCAAACTTCATGGTAAAAATATCTGTGGTAATATGGACAATGCCTGCAAAGGAGGCTGTTAGAGTCAGAAAATTGTTGATATGAACTTCATATTATGAAGCACTTTCCAATGGGTGCTAAACATAACCCATAAAAAATATGTTTGTGTCAGTGTCACAATTTTGACGAATTTTATGTCGTATGTCACATTTTAATTCCAATATGACATTATTTCAATGCAATTGCACCTCTTGGAACATTAAAAGTCACTAAGTGTCTGCAATCTAGGATTTTTCTATTAGTATAGGTTATCATGCGATGGTGAGTACAATTAGGGATTAATAGTACGAGTGATGTTTGGAAATTTTGCCAAAATTGGACGAGCCGCCGGGGCGAGTCCAATTTGGCAAAATTTTCAAACATCACAGTACTATTAATCCATAATTATCTGCAACATCGCATGATTACTTGTTTATTATTAGCATGACAAAATTTCTGCCATTTTGTTTGTTTTGGGAAAATCATTAATTGTACTGCAGTACAATTAATGAAATAATTGTACTCCTCTCAACCAATCAGCATCCAGTAATTTTGTCATGCTAATAATAAGTTAAGTTACTCCCAAATTTCCTGTTTGTTTTAAAACTGTGACATTACTAGTTTTGGTTGCAAGCTCGCTGCGAGTACTTTCATCCAATCACAATGCTCGACAGTTTATTTTAATTACATGCAAGAACTTGCAGCGAGTTTGCGAGTTGGTTTTGCGATGAGTGGAAAAGAGCCTTAAAAGGGTCCTATTAGTCAGTCACCAGACTCAGTCACCTTTTGACAGAAACTTAGGAATTAAAACCTTGGATAGAAAATCGATGATAAACATAAAGATGAAGGGGTGCCTTGCCTGAAGAATATGATCGACAGCTGCAATCAAAGCTTGTTTCAAATGTCATACATAAAGTACCAGACAAAAGTAATTACAACTGTTACAGAACATCAATTTTCTTAATAAAATCTCAGTAATAATCAATACTCTTATACTCACTTATTATAAAGAAGCTATATCCTTGTAATCACTGATAATTTTATTAAAGACTGCAATTAATGATAAAAGATTGCTTGTAGATTGTTAGTTTGTCACTAGACTTTTAATATTATTGATTGTTGCCTAAAATAAGAAAATATGGTATTGGTTTGAACCAGGCCTAATGACATGATTTAGAAACTATGTGGGTGGATTGCCACACGGATCAACAATCATGTGTCCATTGATCATGACCTGCCTAAGTGACATGCCGATGGTTTTCTGAAGCTTTCAATATTATTGATTATTGCCTAAAATAAGAAAATATGGTGTTGGTTTGAACCCCACTGGCATAATTTAGAAACTATGTGGGTGGAGCACCACAGGGATCAACAATGGGTCTATTAATAGTGACATGCCCAATTAACATGCTGATGACACACAAGTTACATTTATGACTGACTTAACATGTTGACACTCCAGTCTAGTGTCTTCATAATAAAGGGCATTCTAAATTTGCATCCTAGTTCCTTATGTGCTTAAGGGATGACGTCATCTGCCAACAAGAATTATTAGAATTATTATCCACACTTCTAAGCAACGACTCTGGCTGTAATGACTGTTAGCGGTAATGATCTCTGTCAGAGTTTTCCCACGCAACTGTATTCTTCGTTTAACACGTGTGGTCGGCCAAAGCTGATTTCCCCCTGTCTTAACAGGGCCTTTTTTAAGAAATCATCAGTGGGGGGGGGGGCATCATCGAAAGGGGACGTAACAAGTAGGTGGTGTATTACAGGTGTGGGAAGGCGAAGGGGGGCTACTGGCGGTCCTCCCCCAGAAAAGTTTTGTATTCTTGAGTCTCTGTGGCTTGATTTCCTGCATTTTCAGAGACAATTTTTGATATATCCCATCTAAACGGAGCCAGGTTTTGTTGTGAGAATACAATAACTTTCCTCTAAACTCAGTTTTTCCCCTTTTTGGCTTATACTTTGGACAAAAGGGACCTTCACTGGGGGGGCAAAAATAGCTTACTGGGGGGGCCAACATGGGGGCTGGGGGGGGGGGCTTTTGCCCCTCCAGTACATTAGTTAAAAAAGGCCCTGCCTGTCTAAAGTTGAAACTGCTTTTTGATGTTCTCTTCAACATGTGCCAAATTGTACCTGATATTATACCTGGTTGCTGTGAACTCACAAACGTTAAATATTTTCATGTTGATAATCTCACCTCAAAAATACATTACGTCGCTAATTTTGAACAAAAGATGCATAAAGTATTTGGCCATTTTGGGAGCATACATGCATTGATAAACTGCTAAATAGGAACATCATCATACCATTAACATTTCATTTGTCAACTGTTAAGGAGTTTCGTTAACTATTGTGTGTATACTGTGTATTGATTTTTCTCCTTTCTAGAAATTTAGAATTGTGCAGAAAGTACAAAATGTCATGCAGTGAGGACGAGACAAATGCGGCAAGTGTTTTATCTCAGATGTCACAAACTACACAGCCGTCAGAAAATGTCACTACACAACATATAGACAGTTCTGTGATAGCACATGAATGTGATGTTGAAACGTCTTTAAATCAAGGTAAGTCCTGATCAATATTTCCCAGTTCTTGGTGGGACAATACGATGATCAGGCAAATATAAGGCAAATAGCAACAAAAATTCATTTTTGTCCCGTTTGAAAGAGACATTCAGTATATTGCTACACCTCTTGATAAATTTTCTGTATCGTTTTTGCCAAATTTGATATAAAAACATTCCAATTCATGTGAGAAATCATTGTACATTCCATATCATGCATACGTGTGACGTCACAACCAGGATAGATATAAACTTTGTATATTGGGCAATTCTCGTATCATTATAAACCTAAATCTTTTACTCTTTAGTTTATAATTATAGACTATATTTCCGATTAAAACACAGGCTAATATAAAGCTTTCTAATATGTGAAGCTTTTTATACATCAGGCCCTCTTTTATACAGTGGACAGTAGGCAAGAACCAGTGGTTTAATCGTTATATCGCGGTTGCTATTTATAGAAATTACTACAGTTGGTGTGGATGAATCACTGGCAGCTACTCCAGTTGCTGGGCTGTGTCATAATGTTGATGATAATGAATCCAAGTTACAAACAACACTTGCAGGTATGCATGGGGATTAGAAAAGACAATTTTAATTTAATGCTGACAACACCTGAATATTTCATGTTTCTAAACGGGCCATGTTACTCGGGGCAATTTTTGCTGCAACTTGCAACGCAATTTCTGCGCAGAGCCATGTAATGTGGAAATGTATGCACAGAAAAAAAGGGAACATGGCCCGCATTTCACTCCACCGTCCACCGATATTATCATTCTTATTCCTTTATCTGTGGCCTTATGGGTATGTTAATCAAGAAAAATATCGGCATATAAAACGAGATACAACTTCTCTGCGAATATACTTTTTGTCTAACATCGCTTTGTGTCCGAAATTGCGTTGCACGTTGCAGCAGAAATTGCCATGTGTAACATATCCTTCAGTAATTCAGCTAAGTTAGTATATACCCATAGGCGCATGCGCTTATATGCGGGGGAATAGGGTACGTTATAGTTAGCATAACGGCTCCTTGCAACTTAATTCACTTTCTCAAGAGAGATATCAAAATTATGAAAAGACGCTAAAGTTATATCTTTTTTGCAATAAGAATTAGACATGATTTGTGTTCTACTTTTACTCGCATAGTCAGGCGTACTGCACTGCACTGAATTTCGGTAACGGTAATAATTAATTGAGTTACGGTAATAATTTCTTTCTTGTTGCTGTAGACGTCGTATCCTCAGTGAAGGTATATCCCTGTGAATATTGTGGTAAAGTGTTCAATAAATCTTACAATCTCAAGACACATCATCGCGTCCATAGTGGTGAACGTCCATATCAATGTACAGTATGTGGACATGGCTTTGCAAATCTTGGTGATCTCAAACGACATGACAGAACACATACTGGTGAAAAACCATACACTGTAAGAAATTTTCGCGTGAATTTTTTGGGATTTTACGTAATAATTTCTAAGTTGCACATGCACATCCAACTGAGTCGGGATAAATTGTCTTAAAACATTTGATGAAGAGCAAATGATTGTTAAAATATGTAAAAAATTGTTCGAAGAACACAGGGACGCCGGAGAGTGGGGGCGCGGGGGGGAAAGCGCCCCTCCTGCCCTTTCCTAAGGGGGGCAGGGGGGCAAAAGTGCCCTTATAATATAAATGAAACAATAATAATACTGGCAAAGAAGAGAGAATACAGCTGTATTAGACAATCAGTGCATAATGGAGAGCTATTGTTTTCGTTCCGTACTTCTTTAGATCTATATTTGTACATAAAAATAACAATTAAATGAGTTGAAATTTGAAAATCATCAAAATCCCATCAAAAGGGCGGGACAACGAAAATTTTTCTCGACTGCCCCTACATTCGCATTGCCCCCCCCTGCCCTACTATCGTTCCGGCGTCCCTGGAAGAACATGCAGTTTTTGCATGGTTGACTTGCTCTAAATTACAAAATATTCCTTTAAGTGCATCTTTCTTTATTTTGTTTTGGATACTGGATGAACATGCTGGCATAAAAATCTATAATCGAACGCACAGTTCTATTGTGGCTTATGGAAAACACGAATGTATAGTTGATCAGTTGAATACTTTGATACGCATGTTTTAAATCTCCCAATATCTTCTACATGTCACACGAATTAACTGCAATTTTACCCAATATAAGAGCTTCTATAAAATGCTCTGGAATTTACTTGTGGAAAAATATTGGGATGGATGTTACAGCCCGTACAAACACTCCATTTGCTATACTGCTGTGCTTGCCTGGCTAATATGGTCGGTTTATATTGTAAATTCAATCCCATAAGATCTTGCACAGCACGTACGTCACGTTCCATTTCGCTACCTGGTTCATTCTCATACCACTTCGATGTGCCATGTAATTACTCTACTTTAATAGGTGGTGTGCAACCAACCTCAAGGGATTCAAAGAAGAAAATTATTTCCGCCATGTTGGATGAAAGTTGAATTACAAACAAGGAAAATGCTTTGTCAAATTCATCCAACATGGCGGCGATGACGTCACATGAACAATAATAATTTATTTTAACGTCCGTTCTTTGTAGTGTGAATTTTGCAGTAAATCTTTCTCAGACTTTGGAAGTCATAAACGACATCTTCGTTTACACACTGGATATAAACCTTTTAAATGTGATAAATGCGATAGAGAATTCACGCGACTTGATAGCTACAAAAATCATGTCCGACTACATACTGGAGTCAGACCATACAAATGTGAAGAATGTCAGAAAGAATTCAATTATCTTACAACGTATAAACGTCATCAAAATATCCATAGCGGGGAACGGCCATATTCCTGCGACCAATGTGGAAAGAAATTTACTCGTTTGATTTATGTAAGAAATCATAAACAAAACAACTGTGGGAAACAGAGAGGCAAGAAATCTCAAGCAAAACCAAATGAAGAAATGGTGACTAGCAGTGATGCAGCAGTAGTAGCTATCAGTGATGTTAGTGAGTTAGGTGAAGAGATTAAGATAACGGATGGATCTATGATTGAAAACATTGCACATGATTTATCTCTGCAAGGCGGAGTACAACTTAATTTGACTAAAGTCATATACACCAATGGTGGAACACAACCTGTGCTGATTGAATCTAGTGAAACGACGTCACATACTTTGATTCTTACAACCACTTCTGATGATGGTCAACAATTTCTAGAGTTGGCAGCAGGTGTAAATAATAAAGTGGCAGAGTCTACTGTAGCACATGATGCGGGTAGCAGTGCACGAACTATATTCCTTACACAATCGATATCCACTCAAAGTCTTGTTAGTGAATCACAACAACATGATGCAGTTATATCCTTGAACCCAGCAGAGCATGCGCCGAACTCAGAACTGGAAAGGGAGGAGGCAAAGACTGGTGAGGACAATCAAATCGATGGCAAATCAACTGAGGTAAGGAGCCAAACATTTGAAAAAGATAGTATAACCAGGAATCGTTTTGAGGGTATAGTATTTTCTTAAATGCCCTCCCCAGTCAAAAGGTGCAGCTTTTACTATGCTTTATTGAAACTTGGAAGGGATGGTTGATCATACTATGAAATAACGTGTGTAATAGCTTTCACCTCAATTAGGTGCATTAAGTGAAATATTCTTATTGCTGCCTAGAAACTCTAGTAAATTACCCAAATCGAGCCGGCGACCGAAGATTTGTGGTATTAATTTGTAATCACACTTTTACAGAAATTTCTATTCTAATTTTAACGTAATCAGTCTTCTGCATTTATGTTTTGGTTGCGAAACAAATAGACCAAGATTTTCCCACAAAAAAGAAATCTTCATGACCTTATTGTTCCTTCTGTTCTACCTGGGGCCGAATGTGAGCATTTAACTTGTACCCATACATTCTCATATAAAGCATCGTAACTCAGCGGGAATTGAAACAGCAAATGCAATTTGACAAAATAATGTTATCAAAAATCTTGTTCTGCTAACATAGCGGTTTTGACATGAAATTTTCTCACTTATATTTATAACAACCTTATCGACATTTCTGGCGAAGACCCTTAACTCTTTAGCCTTTCGTCAGTGAGTTAATTAGTGCGAAATGGGAAAACACAGACTACGACAGTACAAACTACGGCAGCTTGTTGTGTAGTAGAATACTACTTGCACTGGACCCCTAGGTTTGAGTAAAGGCTCTTTTCCACTCATCGCAAAACCAACTCGTAAACTCGCTGCGAGTTCTTGCATGTAATTAAAATAAACTGTCGAGCATTGTGATTGGATGAAAGTACTCGCAGCGAGCTTGCGAGTTGGTTTTTACGACGAGTGGAAAAGAGCCTTAATTTTATGAAACAGGCAGAAATCATGGCAGAGGAACGTGTTGTTCAGGCAAAGCAGTCATTATTTTCTCCAACGGACAATACTAAACATGACTGATCTTTCTGTCTTACTAGATTACAGCAGATGGTGAAGATGAATGCAGGTCTGATCCGAGTGCAATGTATATTGCAATTGATCCCACTCAAGAAATTATTGGTGAACTTCGTGTACCAGTTAATTCTGAAGATTAAGGAGTTACGTATGTGATAAATCACCTTACCCCTAACTACACCTTATCACAAGTTTGATTCAGTATATATATATATAGTTAAGTTGATGCGTGAAACCCAAAACTTGTTGTGTACATATTTCCTTCAAAAAAAAGCTTTGTTTTGACTTCAGATGTGCGAAAGGGGTAGACATAAGTTCCTCTGAAGACCTTTGTCGGCATTGTATCACAGCGCATGCTTTATTCGGCCTAAAAGCCGTCTAAAAACCCGTACCAAAAATCATAGCATGACACGAGCGATATTCAGGCCATAAAATTGGGCGAGGTCCTCGGGCGAGACCTGGACGATAATGAGCGTGACGATACATAGCGTTATAATCGGCGTGTCCAAAACATGACATTTTGAGGCAAATTTGAGCGATACTGGGTCATACATTTGTCAGGCCATAATTTTGTCTGGCCTGATTTTGGCTGTATTATGGCCAGACAAAATGGCGTTGTTTTAGAGTTAACAATGTGGAAGGAAATTAAAACATGCAACATGAATAATCCGCAGATAAGTATGCGGCGCACACACACATATCATACTGATACATACCAAAATAGCATGCAATGCCAATGTAAAAAAAATGAAAATTTAGAGAATAAAAGATCAATGAAAACAATATCCGCTTCTAGATTGTAATTAATAAAATGCGTTTACATATGCGTCATACATATGTATTCCGTCAACAGAGATGAATTGACTTTTATCTCAAGATAAAACCACTTGAAGGAAGCTCGCGCAAGTGCGCAACTGTGCAAGTGCTCTAAGCTTAGTAGGTGACAAATGTTTTGTTTGCCTCGCTAAAGGTACGTTTACACGCTGCGATTTGTCGGGCCGATTTCAGATGCACGTTAATGATATTTGAAAAATACGTGGCAAAGTCATCTGACAGCATCACCAACTGAAAATATTCGTCATTAACATTCAGAGAAACCTAAAATCGGGCCGACAAATCGCAGCGTGTAAACGTTTGTACCTTAATGGGATACGGCAATAAAAATTTAGTTTATCTCATTTGAAAGAACTTTCAAAATTATATATAAGTCTCCCTTACCGATTTTTCGTATTTTGCTTAGTTCTTGAAATATTTTAACTTAAAATAATGAGCTGTCCGCCATCTTGGATAATTTTTGATCTCATTAACGGTGGTTTTAGTGACGTCACAAGCAGGGTTACCCATATAAAACTACAACCTCGTACCCAGGGCTAGCCTGCTGGGCTACCCATATAAAACTACAACCTCGTACCCTCGAGCCCTGGGTACGAGGTTGATAAAACTACTCCTAGGTGACCGAATAACAATTAGTAGATGTTTAAAAAGTTGTCAGTCAATTCGTTATTTGAATATATAATTTTGGGCTCATAATGACCATTGGCTTTCTGGATAAAATACTTGCGTGACCCTGCTTGTGACGTAACATGCATATCCACAAAAATCCAAGATGGCGGACAGCTCGCTGATTTATGATTATTTCTGTCAAAATATCTCAAGAACTAAGAAAGATACGAAAAATCGGTAAGGGAGATTTATATATAATTTTAAAAGTTCTTTCAAATGAGACAAACTAAATTTTTATTGCCATATCCCTTTAAGTCATGCTCTTCCAAGCCAAATTCTCGGCGATAAACCAGCGATACAAATGTCTCGTTCTCAATACGCAGCGAGAAAAAACAGATACATCATTATGTCTCACTGAATTAACGCTGATTCTGACCTTAATCTCGCTCATCCAGGCTCTAATTTTTCGTACGGGAAGTCAAAACAAGTAAGCAATTAAGAGGATATTTTTTCTATATTACGTAACAAGCGCTCAAAACTAATGAGTATATAATGTTACCTGGTTATGACTGCATTCGAACTTTTACATCTTTTGTATGTTTCTCAATCGTCAAACAAACCTAAATAATATGTTTATTTCATTGTCTGTAAAATAATGCCGAAATAAGAAGATTTTAGAAGGTACGCCAAAGAGAAAACGACTGTTGAAGTTCCATAGGCTTTGCTAATATTGTGTTCTCAACCGACATTTAAAAAGGAAGCTAGCTGTATAAACTAGAAAATAGAGCTAAAACAAAGTAATTTTGTGAGGTACGCCAAAAAGATATTAGGTTTTGAACACTTTTCATCGCAAATACACGACATAGAAAAAAATCGCCTCTTAGCGAGATTAAGTCTCCTGAAGCAGTTGCCTACAATAGAAATAGTTTTTCTCGACATAAAAATAAATTTCGCTTGTATACTTTTGCCACCACCTCATTTCCTTCGACATCTACTACCATAGTGATGGCAATATTAACTGTAGTTATGTTCATGCAGTTTCGTCAGTCAAAAAGGCTCAATCGTCAGATAAAACTAGTATTTCAATTGCATGCAGCAGTTAGCAGAGAATGATTCTTGCAGAGCAGCATGTTTCTCTCCTGAAAAGCAATATGAACTAAAAACTTTCGAGAAGGTTAAAGCCTCGTACAGACGAGCAAGTTTTCCTTGACGAGTTTACTTGTTCCTATGTACGGCAAACAAGTTTTTTCGATCAATTTTTCCTTGACAAGTTTTACGAGCCCGCATATTAATGAATACTTCATGTATACCTATCATATCATATCGTGGCTGGAGATGAGTGTACAGCGCATTTCTTTGACAAGTTTTCCTTGTCGGCCGTACACACGAACAATCTTCCGTTTTCAAAATCTTCCATGACTAGCTTTTAAACAAGGCTCCTTGTCAAGGAAAACTTGTCATTTTTTTGTCGTACACACGAGCAAATAAAACTTGTCAAGGAAAACGTGATCGTCTGTACGGGCCTAAAAATTCCGGTACGGATACAGAACTATAAGACCAAACAAGGTATGAATGGCAAAGATGAAATAATTACCATCCAAAAGTTCACCATCCAGAGTTCACCAAAGCACTCCATTGGGAAATTTTAATGTTGATTTTTCCCAAAACAAATTCCTTACTGCTGTTGGGCTGATTCCAAACATCTCCTTCTTAGAAAAGGTTCGGCTTCGGAGCAACTCGTATACTTGAAAGCGCATCGGTTCTTGAGATCTCCACTGTTAAGCAGATCCTTACACAAAATAAGGAAAATCTGAGAAAGCAAGAAGATGTTGTGGCAGACCCAACATGTCGATGCTTTGAAAGAAGGTAAAACATATGTCTTAGAGAATTTGCGCCTCAAGAAGAACAATGATCCGTACCTGAACACACCCAAAGGATAGGAATTGAAAGAAACAGAGAAGTTTGGTGATTCACTTGTGCAACCAGACAAGCTACCATACACGGATTGCGCAATTCCCGCTTGCAAGGTAGTTGGTGTACTTGAGGCAACGAAACAACTTTGTTGTTACTCATGTTTAAAGAAAGTTGGACTCGACTGGCTATCAGTATCAAATTCCAAACATGTCGATAGAATCAATAACCAATCAACTGAGCTCAATACGTGTATCTAAAGCCCATGGTCCTGATAATATACCTAATTGGATTTTAAAGGACTATTCATATATGCTGGCTTCACCTGTTTGTTTCTTAATTAACTCATCGTTCCAGGAGGAACGGCTGCCACACATTTGGAATAGTAGAAAAAGGTAAATCAAGTCCTGCCCAATCAATGACCGATGAAGTGTCTGTTTGGTCAAATAACAACAAATTTCAAATTCAATCCAAGAAATGCAAAGAGCTGAGGATATCCTTTAAAAAATTCACACCTATATATAGCAACTGTGCATCAATGGAAATATCATAGACGTGGTTGATTCTGTTAAAATCTTAGGTGTAAATTTTCAGAACAATTTAAAGCGGGACGAGCACATTGACAACATTATTAAAAAGGCATCAAAAAGGCTTTACTTTTTGTCTCAACTAAAACGAGCAAATATACCACCTAAAGCCTTGGTCCAATTTTATATCACGTGTGTCCGTCCCATTTTGTTATATGCCTCAGGTCTTTCATTTTAGCCTTCCGGAATTTTTAAGTAGTGCACTGGAAGAATTCAGAAACAAGCATGCAATGAGGATAATCTATGGTTATGATACACCGTATAACGATGCTCTAAAATTATCAGGCTTGGTCGGACTCGCCGATCACCGATCTAAGCTCTGCGACGAATTTTTCTCTAAAATTCTAGCTAATCCTGAGGATCAATTTTTTAATATACTTCCTCATAATACGAACACGGTATCCTCGATTCCTCGTTGAGGAAAATTAGATTATTTAATATACCTGCATGTAGAACGGACCGTTACAAACTTTCATTTATAAACTCCGCTGCAAAGCGATATGATGACATGAAGTAATCAAGACTTTTAACTTAGTTATTTTTATTGTAATCTATTTGGATGTAAATATACGTAAATTTAAACCATTTTAAAAGCCTTTTAAAAGCTTTACAGCCTTTCTTGCTGTAAAAATAAGGTTTAATTTGATATAATAATATAATATTATTCATTTTTCATTCTTTGGGAGTTTGGGTATTCAAAAGTAGACATATGACGTAACCTTTGAAATCAGCCTACTCCCAGGAATACTCCTCTGCAAGGAGTTCGCTGTTTAACATTGCTTTTTTGGCTGGGAAACCTGTGTTCCTGTAGTGCTGACCTCACACTTGGGTTCAGTCATGACCAGTGATCATGACCACTTGCATGTACACGAGGTGTACAAATGATCAATTTCTTAGGTCTGAAATTTCATATTCATCTATGCGTAAACTTACCTTTCTGTTTTCTTAAAAGATTACGTCACTCTAAAAATTATACAACAAATACGAAGTTCTTTAATAGCTAAATTATTTTCATTTCGCTTTTCGTGAACACTATATGTACGTCCGCACTCACTAACGAAAACTACACCAATTAATGATTTCATTGTTACGCCACTAATAGAGCCATGCATCACTAATGAGATATGATGATGTCTTAATTAATCAACCGTGCGCATGCTACTGCCATGCATTGCGCATGCATTTTCATGACTGTTTAGAAATATAAGGTCATTTATTCTGTATTTAGCGAATGCAAACAAAGAAACAGTGAAACTTGATGTGCGATCACTTTATTGATGTGCTTCCAAAACGTCTTAATTAATTATTAACTACCAAGGTCATGGTCAGGTCAGACACGGGAGATCATTATGATCATATGACAATATGTAGACAATAACAAGGGTTTGCTGTCAAGACATACTATATTAAACACTGAGTGTAGACAGTGTACGTGTGTTTATATTAAATAATTCGGCATGTTGTAAAACGCGGACTGGACTGGACTTGTAAAACGCGGACTGGACTTGTAAAACGCGGACTCAAAATTTGTAAAACGCGGACTCAAAATTTGTAAAACGCGGACTCAAAATTTGTAAAACGCGGACTCAAAATTTGTAAAACGCGGACTCAAAATTTGTAAAACGCGGACTCAAAATTTGTAAAACGCGGACTCAAAATTTGTAAAACGCGGACCCAAAATTTGTAAAACGCGGACTCAAAATTTGTAAAACGCGGACTCAAAATTTGTAAAACTGTCATACGCAGACATGCGAACGTGTAGACTTAATATTCACCAGAATTCAAGTAACGAGTACTTATTAAATAGAAACCATATTGACCTACTAATTTGAAATAATATCACTTTCAGTATCCGTGTTTTTGGGTGGATTTGACATTAACTTGGAATGAAGCGAGTCTGGCAAGATGTGCATTCTGTAATTGATATTATCCACACATATTTGCGGGGAAATATGTGTGTTTATTCTGCCTATCATAATATATATACACACTTAGTCGGCACAGCTTTAACAGGATTCACTTGATTGAATACTCAGTATCCGGACATCCAAAATTTACCAGGAGGTTGCCAGGCTAACTGTGTTGAATGGAACATGCTGTGTCCATGTTCAGGTAATACAGGACCTCAGAACAACCTCCCTTCCCGGGGAGCTCACCGGGTAAAAAAACCTATACAGTCAACATGGAAATCGATAGTTTTCGTCCGATCATGTTTTATTGGGAAGAGCTTGTTATTGCGAAGGTTTCGGATGCAAATTGTACAGTTTGTGCTGAAGTATCGCCCGGTAAAAGTTGTGTGAAATGGTCACTTCACTCACTTGCTTGGTTCGAGTCAATTTGGCCTTGTGGATGGTTTCTTTGGTATACAAATCTATTATTCGCTCGATTCATGTGGTGATATAAAGACAGTATATTTAGAGGACATAGGATTTCAAGCTTTACATAATATATGCAGATATGGCGCTGGTAACATACAGTTAGTCCATTTATATGCATGTATACAGTATATTAACTAGTGTGAAACTTTAGGACAAAGAACCATATTTATCAAAATAATTTTTCTATTATTTGTTGTTCAATCTCCCCACTCCTGTCAGTCCTGTGAGCCCTAAGCACAAGATTAATCCATTGATGATCAGAGGTATTCTCTTGATTAGTAACATGGTCGACATACAGGCTAGAGTTACACTACACCGGATTACTTTCTATGCTGGATTACTTTTCATACCATGGCAAGGCTATTGCCATACTCTATTTCCTCTGTCAAAATTCCTTCCTAAAAGACATATTTGGACAATTTTCTCTGGGTTTACTATCTCTAATTCACTTGAACATCCTCATTGGCTAATACTGGATACCTCTATCAGTTCTGTCTTTCTTAAAGTTTTCTGCCTTTAGATATACCAATGTTACCAGGAATGGATCCAGGAATGGGTGTGCTAAGCAGACTCTTGTCATGAAGCAGGGTGTGACCGGCGACTGAGGCAGGGTGAATCATCACTGAGGACCCCTGCAGGGTCAAGGGGTCATCTTATCAGAAAATGTATGAAAAATTAGATTGCCTAAATGGTCAAAAAGCCGCCCGCCCGCCCCATTTTTGTAAAAAAAAAGTGATGAAAACAGAAATATTTTTTAATTGGCCTAATATTCTATTTTACTTAAGTCTTCCAACAGACATGATAAAATATTACAAGGACTGGTGCAGTTTGCGATTGGGGTATTCCATTTAAAATCCGTACCCCCCTGTCGAGGACAGGGGTTTTTCTATACCCCTGAAGAATTCCTGACTTTCAACAGCCCCCCCTGTGGAATTTGGTATTTACTCCTGAAGAATTCCTGTCCTACAGCTATTATCCCTGAAGAAATTGACTGCTACTCCCTGAAGAATGCAATTTTTTTACTCAATCCCTGAAGAATTCCAAGCCTAAATAGTCACAACCCTGAAGAATTCCAAGGCAAAATAGGTCCTTACCTCCAAAATAGCTCATTGCCTGTTATGACTCGTATTTATATCACCACATAAATCAAGCGAATACTAGATTTGTATGACAAAATAACTAACTAGAGTTCTAAGTTAAAGAAACCATCCACGAGGCCAAATTGACTCGAACCGAGCAAGTGAGTGAAGTGACCATTTCACACAACTTTTACCGGGCGATACTTCAGCACAAACTGTACACTTTGCATCCGAAACCTTCGCAATAACTAGCTCTTCCCAATAAAACATGATCGGATGGAATTTAAAGCAATGGGACGACGTAAAATGCGAAAACTATCGATTTCCATGTTGACTGTATAAGTTTTTTTTACCTGGTGAGCTCCCCCCCGTGACAAATATGTACACGACTTTACCCACCCCCGGTGGTAGAGCCAGCTTTATAACCTCCCTGGTGTCATGAACTGATCAAAATCTATCCTCTCCCTTCTTGATATAAAACACACGCCAAACTTGAATTATTACACGGGAAATACTTGATGTATAACAATCAAACTTGATATTTTGTCATATTTGGACTAGCATAACTTGCTTCTATTGCAAATATTTTCAGTATTACTTTTCCAAGATAAATGCTGGTCAACTGTTGCTCCAAGAGTTTACGGACGCGATTCGACAACGCGGCGCGATTTTTTTATTTTCACTGACCGATAACTTTGATCCTGGTTTAAGTTTTCCAAATATTTAGAAGCCCTATAACATTTTGAGTTATTTGGTCTGCATATATTTTAAAATTTCCTTCCATAGACGGTTCTATTTACTTTTAAAAACTGCAAAATCGCGTCGCGTTGCCGAATCGCGTCTGGTGTGTCTGGGCCTTTAGTATTAGTATAGACTACATTGTGAAAATTTTATGCGTCTATTTCACACGGAATTGGAAGAAATAGTATCAAAAGTAGTGGTACAAACATGTTACACACTAGTCTTGTTAAAACCTTTCTGCCGTCTATTTTGCCGCAATGTTTGCCGCATGACGGGAATTCTCTGACAGGAATTATACTATTACTATATTTATATTATAAAGTCACTAGGGAAGAATACAAAAGTCAAACGTGCGCATAATTGTGCAACGAAAAATGAAAGATACATCCTGAGGTGTAAATACATAATCTTTTTTCTCATTGATTAACTTTTAAAGAGCGGATGGTCTAGATTTGCATTACAAATTTATAGATTTAAATAACAAAAGCACATACCTCTCATTGATCCTTCTCCAGCAGCACGCTAATTACTGGCAGAAAACCCGCATCTGTGATCATGAATTTTGGATCTAGCCATTGAATTTACAATTAGTGAGCATTTTATGTACTTTTAGTGGTAAATATAAAGCGCCAGTTCTCAAATTAAAACATATTAAACATTCTTGTCCATTATTTTCAAGTAAACACGTTTCCATTTACAAGGACATATTTTGCAAATTATGAGTCCGCGTTTTACAAATTTTGGGTCCGCGTTTTACAAATT
Source organism: Trachythela sp. YZ-2020 (assembly GCA_016169945.1). Taxonomy (NCBI): domain Eukaryota; kingdom Metazoa; phylum Cnidaria; class Anthozoa; order Malacalcyonacea; family Clavulariidae; genus Trachythela; species Trachythela sp. YZ-2020. The sequence continues at coordinate 3,084,352 of JADLSH010000313.1, read as the reverse complement.
TTGAGTCCGCGTTTTACAAATTTTGAGTCCGCGTTTTACAAATTTTGAGTCCGCGTTTTACAAATTTTGAGTCCGCGTTTTACAAATTTTGAGTCCGCGTTTTACAAATTTTGGGTCCGCGTTTTACAAATTTTGAGTCCGCGTTTTACAAATTTTGGGTCCGCGTTTTACAAATTTTGAGTCCGCGTTTTACAAATTTTGGGTCCGCGTTTTACAAATTTTGAGTCCGCGTTTTACAAATTTTGGGTCCGCGTTTTACAAATTTTGGGTCCGCGTTTTACAAATTTTGAGTCCGCGTTTTACAAATTTTGGGTCCGCGTTTTACAAATTTTGAGTCCGCGTTTTACAAATTTTGAGTCCGCGTTTTACAAGTCCAGTCCAGTCCGCGTTTTACAACATGCCAAATAATTCGTTTATATTACAATTGTGTGACATATTACATTTGGTGCCGTGACCAGGATGGCGACATCAACAAGAGCAAGTTTGTTATCTGTTCCTGAAGCGTGATTCTGGCTACGCAAGTTCGAACTGTGTTCGGCGGCAAACGGTTGGAAAGAAGATGATATGTTGAAGCGTTTACCTACACTGTTATCGGGAAAAGCTTTTGTGGTATTCGAGCGTCTTGCAAACGCTAAGAAGGCCGAGTTCAAGATCCTGATAGAGGCGATAAAGGAAGCGTTCGATGGCGATGAAACCAGCAAACATATTGCTATGATGGAGTTTCGCCAGCGCGCACGAAGCGAAGGAATGAAACGAAGCGAAGGAATGACCGTAGCCAACGCCGAAACGAAAACTACTGTTTTGTGTGTAGTGATCTTGGACATTTTGCGCGAGAATGTCAGTATCAAGCTCCACAACGACAGCACCAGGGAAACTACCAAGGGCTGGCCCGCTATTAGACCAGGGGTCAGCCCGCGACGACAACTCCATTCCAATCAAGAGTGTTTCACCAACTGCAGTTTTCATCAAAGCTACGTTAGGTGGACAGCAGCAACCATGCTTCGTCGATACGGGTGCAACTGTGTCACTGGTAAACAAAAATATTGTCAATGGACAAATAAGGGAATGCAACCTTAGAGCGCAAGGGGTGGGTGGAGAGAGTCTGCACGTGATCGGCATGACTGATATTCCCTTACGTGTGAGTAGTCTAATTGTGGTCCACACATTCGTGGAAGTGGACATGTAGAATCAGTGCATTCTCGGTGCTGATTTCCTGAAAGCAAACGGAATGGTTGTAAATTTTGCTTGCGAACGATTGTCGTGGGACTCTGAGGAGACGCCATTGCTCATTGAAGCGGCAGCTCCAACAATTAACAAACTGTCTGTTCTGCTGGACGCGTTTACCGTTGGGCCTAACCATTACGAGTTTACTGTCATGCCCTTTGGCTTAACAAGCGCCCCAGCTACCTTCCAGCGAATGATGACCAAACTTCTGCTTGGGATCAGTGGCTGCCTGGTGTTTATCGATGACATCATAATTTTTGCCGACACCTGGGAAGAACACCAGAAGATTTTAGAGGAAGTCCTTCGTCGATTCAAATCGGCTGGCTTGAAGTATAAAAAAGCCAAATGCCACTTCGGGAGGGCATCAGTCCAGTTCTTTGGTCACATCATATCAGGAAAGGGGAACCAGCCGAATCCAGAGAAAGTCCAAGCAGTACAGGATTTCAGTACAGAAGTACACCATCTTCCTTATCTGACGTCAGAGCATTTGTAGGAATGGCATCGTATTATCGCCGGTATGTTCGAAATTTCGCTGATATAGCGAATTATGTTGGACAGCGGCAGTAGAGGAAGCGTTTACTGCCCTGAAGACTCATTTATCCACTTCACCCATTATTTCCTTGCTAAATATGGTTCCTTTCACTGTTTACACCGATGCCAGTGACACTGGTCTAGGGGGCAGTGTTATCGCAACGTATTGGTTCCAGCGAACACGTAATTTGTTATGCTAGTCGATCCTGGACATCGGCTGAGAAGAACTATTCGACAACCGAAAAAGAGTGTTTGGCAATTGTGTGGACCATCCACTACTGGCGGCCATACCTGCTGGGGAAGAAATTTCTAGTCGTTACTGATCATCAAAGTTTAATTTGACTTCAGGGGTTGAGAGAACCCAAAGGCCGCTTATCTCACTTGTGCTTGAGATAAAATTGAGTACCACCAAAGAAGGACAACCGCCAAGTGATCGGACAGATAATTGCGAACTTCGTCGCTATCGCCAAGTGTGGAAACAACTGGAGGTCGTAGATGGTATTTTGTACAGACGTGTGGCAACGAGTGGTCAAAAGGATGGTCGTGTTCTTGTAGTCCCTCGGAAAATGCGTACTGATCTGCTACGGTTATCTCACAGTGACCCTAGTTCTGGTCACATGGGCATAAACCACTGCCTCGAGCGTTTGCAGCCGTGGTATTACTGGCCTGAGATGGCCGGCGAGGTTCATCTTCGGGTCGCAGAGTGTGTCGTGTGCAACCAACGGAAATCTCCGCCAGAAACCCATCGCGCTCCTATGGAAAACATCAGCATCTCTCAACCGATGGAGTTGTGGGCAATGGACATTTTAGGACCACTCCCAATGACAGCACAAGGACACCAGTATATCATTAACAGGGGTTTGCTAGACAAGACAAGGCAAGGCAAGGCAAGGCAAGGCAAGGCAAGGCAAGGCAGGATGGCGACATCAACAAGAGCAAGTTTGTTATCTGTTCCTGAAGCGTTTTCAGACGGAGATTTTTTGACTCTGGCTACGCAAGTTCGAACTGTGTTCGGCAGCAAACGGTTGGAAAGAAGATGATTTGGAATTAGACTGGGAGACTATATCAAACTCCGCGTTAACAAATAGCCTTATCATGTTACAGACCCTAGCTAATACCCCCTATCATACGCTATATAAAAACCATAGTGATAAAACTCGTCCAAAATATGTTGTATTTTTGCTCGATCGCGTGCTTTGTAAGTTGAAAATAATATTCACTCAGAAGCGGAATATGAAATTTTGGGGGGTTGAATTTCACGCGCTACTAAGGACAATCGCTCTGAAATTCCCGCGTGGAGCGAAAGCAAGAGGAGAACGGGTTCTAGTGCTGTCTACGTTACATGTGACGTCTCCTCAGATTCAAAATCGTAATGTACCGTAGCATTTTCTTTTGTGTCGAAGTCATTAGTTCTAGCCGAGTGTTCAGGAAACAAAGAAATACGCAACGTTTCGGTGCGATACGGTTGAAGTGGAAAACAGTCGTTAGATGAGTGAAATCCGTATTGCGTATGTAAATTTGTTATTTGGGCTCTCAGCGTGCAATAATAGTTTTTTGGATGGAAACTCGATCCAAAAAAACTAGTATTGCACGCTGATGACGTCGCAGCGGAAATAACGTGAGAACTACCGGATATTGAGAATTATCCGGGGCTTGTTGACCAATCAGGAGCGAGAATAAAATTTGAATGTGTAATAATATACATCACATCTTTTTGACCAGTCGTCGCTCGATAACTACATGACAAACAATACTATTTTCGAATTTTCCCGTCTATTTTTTCCAAATAAGATGGACAAACTGTTATGAAAAGTTGAACTTGACTATACTGAAACTTTGTATAGAAATAAATTTATGTAAAAAATCAGCTCAAAAAGTGAGCGGCAAAAGTCTTGCTATGGCAACAAAACAATAAATGTGCGCCACAGGACCCAACGTATACTACTTATGAAAGTTATCCAAAGACCAAAGTTGTGCATTGGGAAAAGCAACTGTTAGATAATTTTGTCTAATTATAGTATATAAAGACTTAAAATGAAACGTTTTTAAACATATATGTTATTGAGGCAACATCACATCTATTTTAACAATAAATATAACAAGCAATTGCCATTAAAAAAAATAGGTACGCAAAACGTACATGTATCTGCGCCAAGTGTTAATCTATGTTTATTGTAGCAGGTGTTTTAGGTCGCGGTCACACTTGTGCTTGGAGATTACCACCGGATTAGCGTGCTTGCGTGAACACCATACCAAGCTCGTGCTAGAATGTAAGCCAAGCACGTCGCGGTCACACTAGAAAAGTACTGCTTGCTTGTTCGCTGTTGTTGACAGATAACTTATCTAATAATCTAAAAGTCCATTAAAAATATATTTTTGAGTTTCAGTTTTAAATATTTGGCGCGCAAGATGGAGAACGCTTCTTTGCTATTGCTTTATTACCAATAATATATCAAAGAACGCGCGTTTCTGCCAGACGCAGATCGCTTGTAAAAAGGAGAAAGTTATTTCTTACATTGCAAATATCGACCAAAACATGATGTATTTTCAATACGTCCGAACCATAACATTAGCCATAATGGCTATTGCTAGAATGGTTGGTCAAATGAATCAACCTCAGTACTGGGAGATTCCAAGACCACGACTGGGGTGGTTCGAGGTTATATATTGAGACGATCGTCAATCTGGCTACTGGAAGCAGCATTTTCGTATGCTTTCGTTTATACCAAAAGGGTTGGAATACAAGAAAGCAGCATCGTTTCGATCATCGAATCCATCTGAACTACTTGGCGTCTGCGTCATTTTTTCCTACTCGATTTGCAGTGTTGGCGCGTTAATATTGCGAAGATAAACAAAATATTTCTAAACTACCGCTTCTATCTCGATCTATATTAATTAAAATGACATGTCCAAATTGCCTGTCTATTTTCCTCTTAAAACTTAAAACTCTATTGGTTAAAATATCTAATCCACTTGAAATGCACATTCTAGCACGATTCAAACATACCCTGTAGTGTGCTTGGACTGTGGTTCGGTGCCTTTGAAATTTCAAGCAAATCGTATCAGGTTTCAAGCGTGCTTGAGTTTTGCGTTTTGCGCGGTCACACTAGCAAGCGCGCTTGGAAGGTGATGTGTTGACAGATTCAAGTGGATTTAGTTCAAGCAAGCACGATTCTAGCGCTAGTGTGACCGCGACCTTAGTCGCTGTTATATCGCTGCTGTTACTGATGTTGTGGTTGTTGAAGTTGTTATTGCAGTGGTTGTGGCATAGTTGGTAGCTTCAATGAATAAAAAGGAGGCCGTCTCCCACCTTTTGAACAAATAGTTGGTAAGACAAAGCTTAGTTTATAAAAGGATATTTGTGCATGGTAAATTGAATAAAAACAACTCAGATAACTGATTTAAGAACTTGATCTGTGAACCGACAAAAATGCCGAAAATTTTCGATGTATTGCCGATGTAATGCCGATTATATACTGCCTAGCGATCTTAGATAACATAATTTGCGAGGATTTGACGATGTTTACTTTTCATGCAGCCATATGAAATTTAACAACACCCACTAAATTTAATTGTATTTATGTTCATTACAATGAAATTTAACCACTGAGTCTGAGGGGTTTTGACACGATGTGGAATACAAAATATTCGCTGCAGTAGCAAGACAAATTATATGCAGTCAGAATCTTTAGACGATAAAATAGCCATACGGATTGGAATGGTGTCACAAACACCATTTTTTCAAACTATATTTCACGCCACACCCACGGACCACGGTTTAATAATCATCGTGAAGTAAGAAAATATAATTACTAAATTATTTGTAAGCTTTCAAATAATGTTCGCATTCGCTTCAATGCATATACCTTGACTCGTCGTTGTATGACGATCTTAAATTTATATAATTTATCTCAGATTGAGCTAGAATTGAGCAAGTTTTAAAAATTCTATATCTGGATTTGTGATAACAATTTGCATGCACTAACCTGCGGTCGGAAGGCGACACGAAGTCAAATTTTACTTGTTAATTGAACATATTCACTATAGTCAAGTTACATATAGTCAGAATCCTTAGACGATAAGAAAGCTGATAGCCAAATAAAATTTGAATATTTTCGGTAGAACAAATATTTCAGTGTACAGAATTTATCCTGCTTGAAAACCGGAATATATTCTTTTGCATTTCACGTATATTTCTTTAAAATTTGGCCAAATTTCATCAATGTTTTTGATATCGAACCACTGCCACTGATCGAAATACTCACTCTTCGAAAGACGCCATCTTGTTTTAAAGCTGTCTAGCCTGCGAACAGGTCAAATCAAAGTAATTACGTAATTTCACAAGAAACCGTGGTTAACTTACAGACGCGATAGCAATATATCTGCGCTAGCGCAGATACAAAAATTTAATGTTTTACAAAGAAATTTAATGTTGTTAATAAACATTTACTGAAGGTAATGAAAGTAAACAAAGTGGACTAGTAGCATGAACCATCCAGTCCAAATTGTATGGCATTGCTTTACAACACGGTGCAAAATCAATAGCATTCTATATACAATATCTACAGGTATATGAAATCATTGTCTATTTATTACGTAAATAGAATGTCAGCGGGTCTCTATACAACCATAAAGACATCGTTCATGGAACTTAAGAAATAGCACGATAAAGTAGCACGAAATTGCGGATGAACAGTAAGATGGTAATATCATATAACTCTGTTCGAACTTGTCTGTGTACAAACCATTTACAAAATTACTATAGCGTTGTTCAGTATTGCGCAATGTTTAAAATTTCTGTCTGTTTTCAAAACAATATACAGCCGAGGCTGTCCGTGAATAATACCACGCTCCATTTTGCAAATGGTCTGTAGAGTAAAATCGCCCGGCGTAAGAGTAAAGTTCTAAAGACAGACATAGCGTATACCTCAACGTATCATGATGGAACATATATATTCTTTCAGTATTATCATAAGGTACAATATTTCTGCAATAGATCCCTTGCTACTTGATTATTACCACTAGCGCGGTATATTAATGATAAGTTGAAAGCAGCCTCACGATGTAAGTTGTTCTTGTCCCAAAACTAAAACGCAAACAAAAAAAGATTGAATAGAATGCGTCTATTATATCGGATTAGCCACACAAACGTTAACGAGCGTAATGCATGCTTGTCGAAATAACTATCAGGAAAATGAATGGATTACCTTTTCATCACTTTCGTCTCTAACCATTGGATAGTTTAGAACCTTGTGATAGTAATGTGATGCAAAATTTACTAAACCTGCGGATAAAGAAAAAATAATGACTAGGACTTACTATCGTAAGGAAAGTGCTGCCTCATATTCGACGTTCTCAATATATTGAGTTGAGAAGACATTGGGCTATTTCGTGTTGTTTAAAGCACCAATAACGTCATGAAGGGACACTGCTATCCTCTGGAATGAGCGGCCTTGTAGCCTTGATGTACTACTTTTGAAAGAATACAATTCAGTCAAGAGAGAGTTCAAATAGTCAGATAACGCATAACACGCGTCTATTCAATTTTCGTCTATTTTTTCCCTTTTATTACGTTCGCTAATTGGAATTTGCTAATTGGAGTGGACATCCGTTTATTACGTTCGCTAATTGGAATTAGCCCAAGCTATAGCGCAAAACATTCAGACATCCAAACCGACGCAAATTGAGATTCGCAAGCATATATAGATCGCGCAAAAGTCTGGCCAGAAGTAAACTCTGGAGAATCGTAAGCTGTAGTGCCAAGAATAGTGCGCATAAATAACAAATACGGCTTGTCTCACAAGAGAAAAACTACAAGTAGCAGGTTATAAAACTAGTTAATAGTCAGTGGCCTGATCACTTTGAATTTTGATGAATGTTATCAACAAAATGAAATTCATCGTCAGAGCATAAATGAAATGAACAACGGAAAGTCTGGTAGTTTTATACGTTTTCGGCGTCTTTTTAACCGTAAACTATATATTAAATGACATACTTTATTTATATTGGATAGGTCTATCCCTTGAGGTCTAGTAAGGGTAATTCCTTATTGGTATACATTGTTACTTAAGTTCTAGTAAGGGTAATTCCTTATTGTTATACAATGTTACTTGAGGCCTAGTAAGGGTAATTCCTTATTGGTATACATTGTTACTTGAGGTCTAGTAAGGGTAATTCCTTATTGGTATACATTGTTACTTGAGGTCTAGTAAGGGTAATTCCTTATTGTTATACATTGTTACTGGAAGTCTAGTAAGGGTAATCCTTATTGGTGTACATTGTTACTTGAGGTCTAGTAAGGGTAATTCCTTATTGGTATACATTGTTACTTGAGGTCTAGTAAGGGTAATTCCTTATTGGTATACATTGTTACTGGAAGTCTAGTAAGGGTAATTCCTTATTGTACATTGTTACCACAAAAGAGAAAAAACCTGTCTTTTCAAACTGGAAACACTCTTCTCACATGCTAACAAGGGGAAATTATGATTAGGTATATAATTTATTAAATATAGGCAAATATATTGATTATACTTTACCTATTTGATGATAACTTCTTCCTATATTATAATCTGTTTCCTGGCATTTTCCCCGCAGGCCTTCATATTGGTACAAAAATAAGAAAGCCTACAAATTTGAACAATAACCGTATTCAGAATATAAACGACATATCTACCCAGAAGTGGGACTTCTTTGACTTTCCAAATTAGTGTAACTACTACAGTAAGGGCAAAAATCATCTGGACACCTCTCTGGACATGCCTCACCCTCCCCCATGCAAACCAATGGCAATATTGAATCATATTTGTCATCAAATAACAAGTGTACATCATATTGAAAAGCACCATTGCGAAGGGGGTGTGCGGGATATACGTCTAAAGATAAGTTTTACCTATTGTCAGCTTTTTTGCCAAATGACATGATGTGTATCCTGATGAATTTTGGCAGGAGGTATTCAATTGTTGATAAAACTCTAAGTTGTGTCACTTGTATGTATTAGAGGTTTAATTGTTTCGAAAATACTATATCTTTCTTTATGCTGCCCGGCCTCGTACCCTGACGATGTTGTGATATGGTGCTGACGTTTATGTCTACACGAAGAAAGGTAAAAAACATTGCGTGTAGAAGGTGTTTTGTTGAAGGAATATTCGAACGAAAATTTATATACATTTTTAGACCTAACCAGGAGCAGTTGCGGAACTGATGCAACTTTTGGCCCTCTGGGCTCTGGCAGGAATCGAACCTGAGGCCCTGCGATTCCGGTGACGACACATCTTAAGGAGCTTAACTAAGCTTAGCTTAGTTGCTAACGTCGAAGTGTCTTTAATATAAACTTTTCAGGTAGTTCAGACACAAACATAGCAGCATATTTTTTAATACTATGAACTGGACCCCGGCGTTTGAGATATTAATAGAGAGCTTTAGATTTGACCTATGAGTACGACTACGGCTGCGAGGTCTGACCGAGAAAGGCCTGGGGTCTAGAATCACGTTATGGTACGTCGCAGTCAAACGAATTGTTGTTACGATGACAACAAACTACAACTACGAGTACAACAGTCACCACAAATCCATTTATCAAAAATATAAGACAGAACCTGCGAACGGGATAGTACTAAAGTAAGATGAAGTACCAAATGTTTACAAATCTCTTACTTCAGTTACCTGCACAATACTTGCATTGCGACCATATTGAAATTTCTGGCAGGCCATTTGAAGGAAAGACAATCCCATTAATAAACTGACCATTGGTTCCAGCGGTTTCTGACGAAATGCACGAGCATATTCTCCTAATATTAAACAGAAATAAATTCTGTGTAATAAAATAATTACTTAAACTCAGTAATTAGGAATTACTAGTCATATAAGTGAGCGGGAAGGTGTAATATAAAATTTGTAGGACTGAAATTGGACTTAAAATGAAACATTGGATTTAAAACATTTACTAGACCTAATCGGCTGGTCTGTGTGTATGCCCATTGTCATGCACCCACTTCATTCACAAATATAGAATGTAAATGCTTCATTACCTTTGTTCTACTCTATGCTTATAGTAGCAACTAGCCAAGCGAGTTATTCAATGATGTGGAATGGGTGGCAAAATGCCAACAAAATAAAATGTCTCAACATCAAAATATGAGATTAAAAAATATACAAAATATGAGAATAAAAATTTACTATTTACGAGTTCTTTCACTCGAAATATACGTTTCGCTTCATTTAATAAGAGTCCTTGTAATTTGTATGTATGCCTTCCTTACCTAAAGCATATCTATAATTTCCAGACGTGAGAGCATTGTGACCATTTATCATCTGAAGGGAAAAACTTTCAGGATTCTTGAGCAACAATCGAAGACAAAATTTTTGATGTTTTGAATCGCCATTACCAACCATCATCCTTGCGAACATGTTCCAAAGATGTTTACAATCTGGAAAATGATCATAAGATAAGAATGAATTGCATGTTCAGTATGAAGGGTGTGTTGGTGGCGTGAGAAGTGTGCTTACAGTTTGTTCTAACGAAACACGGCATTTTGGTGTCTTCCTGTAATAATACTGGACCATAATGAGGGATAGCCCTTACTGGACATCTATGGAGAACGCGGTAAAAACTGAAAGAACTACCTTGTATAATAGATTTAGTTTAGTTTACTTTTAGGGCCTGGATAAGCAAGGTGAAAATCTGACAAACCTGGAAATAGATACTTAAGTCATATAAAACGTTCGACATTTTACTTTATAAATTTATTCTCTTTTTAATCTCGCGTGGGTGGGTGGGGGGGGGGAGCTAAAGGGATGTGAATGAAAATGTTAATCTGGATAATTTTATAGAACAGTGAACATCAGGTCATATAGACGGCAACTTTTTGTGTTAATCAGAAAAGGTCAATAACAATCAACCATAATTTATCAACCATCAGTCTCTCATTTCCCGATGTGCACTTTGTTCGAAAAACGTTTTTACCATATCACTAATGCAAACTACTTCTTAGTTTAGCCATAATTTTTCCCACCAGAGTTCGTACAGGTCAAGAAAATGTATCAGGAAATTCAAGGACTATTTAGGGCAGAAAAGAAGGCGTTAGAAGTCGGTAATAACTGCTGTTAACCTGTACAATCGTGCCACATATCGACAAATTTCAGAAAATACATGCAGCATCCAAAAACTAAAGCAAGAAGAATTCAAGGACTTTCAAGCACCGTAAAACCAAGGACTTTCAAGGCCTTGAATTTTTGTTTTCAAATTCAAGGACTTTCAAGTTTTGTACGAGCCCTGTCTCACCTGTGTGTCTGAGAAGAACGACGCGAATCACGTTGAAAGCTGCAGTTAAATTTCCATTACAATAACACGCAGTTACACTAAGAAAGTCTAGTTCACGTTGATATGTTTTGATGCCGCTAAACTGTGCGGAGCTCATTGCACATTTTACTATGTATTCCAGATCAGAAAAACGACCAACTTTATAAAATGTTCTCGCAACCTGAAAAACAGAGGAAATATTAGTACACAAAACTATGAGACCTAAATATCTGCATATTTATATTTGCGCATAAAAATCTGAGGCCTAAACCTGCAATCTTAACCTGGTTATCACTAGCTAGGCAAGTGCAAGCATATATCAGCAGAGACTGAAAGCACTCTTCGCGCATGCGACCGATGAGAAATTATCATCAGACAAATGCCCGTGGGTAGATAGATAGATAGATTTTTAATAGTTGTTCCCTACAGGGCTTTTCAACAACCATTTACATTACGACTACAGAGACATTACACAGACATGAACAGACCGAGGTAAACCGTAAGCTTACAAATGGCGCCTCTAGCAGCCGCTATTAGTTCATACCCCTTTTATGATCTGCACATGCAACTAGGTGTTGATTTTGAAGAGGGGGGAAAACCGGAGTACCCGGAGAAAAACCCTCGAAGCACGGGAGAGATCAACTACGACAACTCTATTCACATGAGTCCCTAGTTGTTGCGAGTCGACACGAAGACTGTGCCCAGGTGGTAACCCATCCAGCCACTGACCTCGCCCGACCCGGCTTAACTTGGAACTTAGTGGTGAAAGGCGACGCGCTAGCCGTGTGCGTATATTGTATTTCCATCGAGTGGGTGTGGCGCAGAGGAAAAATAAACTTATAAACATGCACCATAACTACTGCGCACCAACACCCAAACATATCGCGATTATCACCATACCTTAACCAGTAGACTCCACCATTCCTCTCGTCTTATGTCTGCGAACATTCCTCCTTGAACTAAAATAAAGTAGCTAAAATGTAGCTAAAGGCATGTATACACATATCCCGGTTACAGAGATGTCTCGCCTAGTGAGATACTTTTGATGTAAAATACGTCATGGTTATATTGACCGAGTAGGAAATTTCTCTTATTTATAGTCTATAGAATACAAGGTTTGGAAACTCGATGGAAATACAATATAACTCATTATCTATATCTTTGTCTTGTTTTATGCAAAAATATGAATGGTCCTTGTTCGTCCCGGTGTGTACTGTATTTTCGCGCAACTAAGAAACAGCAATGCTTTGACTAGGTTATCTATCCCTGGCTTGAACAAAATGTTTAGCTTGAAGATTGCAATTGGTGGATTGGGCAAAAATACACGTGACGAACAAGGACCAAAATTTTGCATAAACCTAGACTATAGATAATGCATGGGTTCTCATCGAGTTTCCAAACCATGTTTTCTATTAACTATATATGGTTTATTTCTTGGTATATAGACTACGGAAAGACAGCAGCAGCAAGTCAGTTTAAAAAATGCGTATAATGTATAGATACATCGATACATCGCTGACTTTCCTATTAATTATACGTGCTGACTTTTTCAATATTCTAAAGGAAACCCACTAGAAGAGACACAGTTTGAAAGAAACTGAATTTTGATAGAAGAAAGGCATACTAGTATCTTATAGATAAAAACCTAAAAGCACAGCTGAATTGATTATAATACATAAGAGGGGCCCTGCAAAGGGGGATACCTATCACTGCAGCAAGACACAAATGCAGATCTCGATATCGAGTATAGTTGCGAGGAACGGTACATGATATTCATCCATGCATAACTACACTAACGCAATTGAGCGATGTATGCAAACCCTTTCTTTACTTAGTAACATAAGGAATGTTGCCATGCATAACAATGCTGAAAAAAGACAGTATGACTAGTTTTGGACTGTAGTCTTGGACTATTATAACTATAGTCTTATTATAGTCTTGGACGAAATATGACTATTATAACTATAGTCTTGGACTATATATGACTATATTCGTGGACTATTATAACTATAGCCTTGGACTATACATAGGACTATATGACTACCGGTATAGTCTTGGACAACAACAACATAGTCTTGATAGCGGTAGAAGTTTATAGGTAGCAGTGAAACTGCATGAAAACTCAGTATAGTCCAAAAGCACAGCTGAAGAAATGGGGTGAAATAGAGCGAAATTTGAAAGAGCGAAAAAATGGAACATTGAAAACATTATAATAAATTAGTTCTTAATGCCATTGTCGTTCGTGTGTATATTTTTTAATGTTTGTGTTTATTTCATGTTTGTCACTTCCTGTGTTTCATAATCTTCGTTTCCTGTTTCCTCATTGTTAAACTATCAATATTCATGCATAACATCGTTTCCATACATGCTAGTTATACTCAAAAACATTGGAGAAAGTATTTTACAGTCGATTACTAAACTATTTGAATAAAAACAAAATTTTATGTGCAAATCAGTATGGGTTTAGAAAGGGCCACTCAACTGCATTAGCCCTTGTTGGTTTATATGACAAGATATCTGAGGCAATTGATAAAAGGGAAATCGCTGTTGGAATTTTCTTAGACTTGTCGGCTAAAGCCTAAGACCCGGTAGACCATAACATTCTTTTTTCTAACCGGAAACAATTTGTTCAGTTTGAGAAATTGGTAGAGAAATTGATAAAGTGAAATAAATTGTTTTCTTAGGTGTTATTTTAGATGACCAACTTTCTTGGAAATCTCACATTGGTCACGTGTCAACGAAGATTTCCAATTCAATAGGAATAATACGTAAATCTAGTTTCTTTCTTCTAAATCAATCCTTGTTTATTTTATATTACTCAATGGTGTATCCATATTTACAATATTGCAATATTGTTTGGGCATCTACATATGCATCCAATCTATTTCGTTTGGTAGTTCTTCAACAACGTATTGTCAGAATTATGAATAATAGCAGATTCGACTCTCATACAAGTTTGATCTTTAAAAATCTTCGGCTACTAAAATTTAATGATATCTGTAAACTACAAACATGTTAATTCATATTTTCGTATGGAAAAAATATTTTACTGGGACATTTTGAAAATATGTTTTTGCTAAATAGGCAAATACATAATTATAATACTAGGAGAGCAAATGAATTTCACATTGCAAATCCTAGAACAAATTTACGTCAATTTTCAATAAAGTATCAAGGTCCATTTCTTTATAATAATCTAGCCAACGATATTGTGAATAGTGTATCGCTTTCTTCCTTTACACTAAGGAAATTAAAAAAATTAGCAAATTATTATATCTTTGACTTTGTTATTTATTTTGAATTAATTCATTAATATGAATATGCAAGATTACAAATGGTTTGACCATTTTGATAAGCCTAATGGTTTCCTATCAAACGTCACATATAGCACTCCTCTATAATACTATATTCTTTGTAATTACATTAGCTGTATTTAGTCTAACTTACAATAATAACACTTTCTGTAAATTATCTGTTGTATGTGGCAAACTTAAAATTCAAATTATACATGCATAATGTTCACACAGTATATGCATATCTTTAAAGTACCTTTAGTAAACACTTCCAGGCTCTTACATCTATGGCTCTATTCTTGATTGTGTTTTACATTGTATATTGCGTAAGATATTTGGGATGCCTTAATATGCCATATTGTATAAAGCTCAGTGTAAAAGCCTCTGCGGAGGAGAGAGGTTTCTACAGTGTACATGCTTTGCTGTCTCAGCTCTGACAAATGTGATTTTCAGAACTGAAGTCACTGATAACTAACGGTGAACACAGCGCGGCTGTTAGCGCACCACACCATGCAGCAGCAATGCCAAGGGTAGGTTGACTACACTACATATGACCTAGTGCTTCGAATGGCAAGGAAGGTAATGATAGACCTAAAGCGGGCTAAAACCGTATAAACGTATACTGATTAACACTGAACTGTTTTCTCGATTCGTTAGCATAATTATATTTATTGAGTATTGGCGAACTCTGGCACAAACTTGGACAAAGAAACGTTTCTCTAATAATTCAACAGTATATAAACGCGGCAAGACGATGGATCGTTTGTCAAGATAAAACATCTGTGGAGTGCGTCTACACCAATGGTCTACACAGTCACAGACTAGCGTACGCAGATCGCGGTTTTGACGGATGGTCCGTCTTTGTGTATATTAAAACACGGTGCTATCGGGAAACTCAGACTATAGCTAATCGCTGCCCAGCTAATTGCACTCTTAGACTGACAAGATTGGGATACTCATGGGCACTGGCAAGTCTTAGCAAACTCTGTCGAGATTTGTTGTGATATAATTTTCTGTTTTCGTCTAGTCGACTGATGAGAAATTCGAAAAGAAGCGAGTAGCGATTGTTGCTTGAAAAGTAATTAATTATTTGGCTAGGTAAAAACATAGTTCGCTACAACTACTGTGGCCCAAGAGGGCTTGGTCCCCTGACGTCCTTCATTACACACCTGCCACGCCTATAAACGAGTTCCATTGCAACATGCCAGAACATCGCTATAATGAAGTAATATACCATATAGACCGCCCCACTTCTACTTCTGGGGGATATAGCGTTTCTAGGCCCTCTGTTCCACCGCCCCTGAGTGATAGCTTCTCAAACGAACTAGTATTCCAAACAAATTTAGGAACCTTCACCTAATTTATATATATTAAATTATTATCGTAGTATCACGACAAATGATTATTGACGAGTTTAAAAAATAGAGTGAAAAACTGCCAGTTCAATAGAGGTATGGGACATTGGATATTTTCCAATTTCTAAGGCTTCCAAATCGAGGATTCTTCTTCTTTGAAGATTAAAGAGAATAAATATAATGGTACATAGGTATAGGTACATCACGAAAACATTATAATAAATTACTTATTTTCTTCTTAATTCCGTTCTCCTTCGCGTGTTTCTTTTTTAAATGTCTCGTTAAATGACTTGGATTGTTAAAACTGTTTGAACAATGACAACATTGATATGGACGCTCTCCAGTATGAATTAATAAATGTCTTTTTAAATTTCCATAAATTGAGAATGCTTTAGTACAAATATTACATCGATATGGTTTGATTCCTGTATGTACTCTGCTGTGAACTTCCAATGCACTTTTCTTCGCAAATATGATGTCACATACTTCACAAATAAAGTTCGTCCTGCCTAGAAAATATAGGATAAAATTTGCAACGATTCTTTGGCAAACTAATTGCACATGAAAAACATTTCTTGTGCAGGCATTTTGTTTAATTTGCTTTCTTTAGTAATTATTTGCTATTACCTGCAGATTTAGGAAAGTGAAACATCAAATGAAATGGCACGAAAACCAAGCAATTTTATAGTAATTGGTGGAAGAATTAAAAAGCTAAAGTGTTTTGTTAAAACATTTAAAACGATTAAATAATTGGACACAAACAATCTTACTGTATCATGGACATGGAGTAGATTAATTTAAAACCTGTAATTTAAAATGATTATAAACAACAGAACGTAAACAATTTGGGGACACAAAGTAAGAAATATCATTACTTGTAGAAAATATATCACTTCTTGTAATAAGTGTTTAAGACTATTGCACAAATAGGTAAAACTAAACAAAATTTAGATTTTCTATATAAACAACATCTTCAGTCCATAAGATTTTCCATTACAGATTAAAAGACGTGGAGAAGTGATATTTACTTTTGACTTGACCAAATGCTGCCCCTTTACATGCATGTATTAATGTAATGTCAATGTAATGACAGTCTCCTTAACTCATCAAAATCAGCAATTTTGTTATGCATAACTTGAGCAAGCTGCTTATCAATAAAGTGTACCTAAATCGTTCTTTACATTTACATTTACGTTGTAAATTTTGCATCCTACCATTTTTATCTAGGATCGCTTGTATTCGCATCAACTTTTGGTTGACTATACATGCCCAATATTAAATGATTGAACTGCTTCAACAAGATCATAAGCTCTTAACAATACTAAATCAAGCTGTAGTAGTGTAGAAATAGCAATCTCGACTAGCAAAATTTAAAACTAATGCATACAAATATTTATGTTACTTTTTGGAACAAGCAAGAAAATAATGATGCTTTCAATATAAATAAATATGCTATTAGTATGCAGCTGATATAAATCAGCATGTGGAATGAAAAATGCAATGCGTGAACGTGATCTAAATTCATGATTGTAAACCCCTTACCTTTGTGAAGCTGCATATGCTTCACCATTCCAGCAGAACTGAAGAAGATTCTATTGCAATGATCACAGTTAAATAATTGTGCTTGTTCAAGTTCTGTCGTGGCATTTGAAATTTGTCCAACTGATTCAGCCGGAGGGTATTTGTCAGCAACTGCATTCGTTTGTGTATAACCGCCCTTTTCTCCAGTTCGAGGAATATATCTTGGATTTCTCGTGATATGAGTAAGTTTATGACATTGTAAACCATCAGATCTAGCAAAAGATTTTACACAAATCTCACATTCAAAAGGTTTTTCCCCTGTATGTGTTCGTTCATGAGATTTCCAATGCGAGTGCCATTTGAATGATTTCTTACAAAATGAACAAGGATATTCAGCAGCACTTAACTTGCTTGGCTTTACAACTGAACACGATGATACAAAGGAATCTTCTTTAACAATAGGTAAAGTACATTCTTCTTTAAAGCTATATTTCTCCTTGCAAGTCTTCGTTGATTCTCTTCCAGACCATTTTATAACACTGACTCGTTGAATAATATTCTTGGCAGCAAAATCATTTTTAGTTTGCTTCCCTTGTTGATTCATCTTTCAAGTTCTTTGTTAACTCTAAAATATAATTTCATTTCGCGTTAATTTGAAGGGCTCAACCTAGACCTAACTCATTTAAGTTAGGGACTGCTTTCGTGCAAACGTTGATAATAAGCACTTCACTTGCACAATCCTTTGTCGTGTGAGTTCGCCAACATGAGTTATATATTTCTCAAACTAGATTATTCCATCATACACATTAACTAGGACAACACACCTGTACTATATAGGTGTATCGCTCTAACATCTCTCGTTGCTCAACTCAAAGGAGAATTACTGTAAAAGCTCTAAAGTGGGCCTCGTTATATGTGCATGGCCCTCTGGGCTTTACCGGTGGCAATCTATTGAATCAGATAAGCAGATACCCTACTTGTAAGTAAATATGCCTACCGCTGACCATTATAAACTTCTTTCTATGCCCAGATACGATGTACAAGTTTTTCCCAGTGCAAATGGAAACCAAGCTTTATAGTTGAACAATGAACATTTTATTAAAACTCAAAGAACTACTTGATGCAACAAGTGTATGAAATTTACCTTGAACCATTCCTTGTTTTGCCTCCGCCACTGAACTATATATAGTTCAGTGGCCTCCACACCTTTACTACAATCTGCCGTGAGATATGTCTCTACCCAACTCCAACTTTATTCTGGTTGTATTTTATTTCGTAGTCTTTCCGTTTTGTCATCCTTACTTTAACGTGGTCATCATGAAAATAAGATAAACATGCATTAATCCAACATATATTGTAATCAGTTGGTAAGTTTCCATGACCGTATGACGTCAATAAATGACGCAAGAATCATCACCGGCGGATCACGTCCAGTGGCATGTTTGTATAACACTACATATTCTGGTACAACGTGAAGAGCTATCAGATATACGGTATGCACTTTAATAATGAAATATCGAATATTTATTTAGTTGTTGGGGGGGGGGGGGAGGGGGGGAGGGGAGTAACCGGTAATATAGATTATTGCGAAATCTATTAATATTCCTCGCATCTTGCATGCTAATGATATGCTTATCTATAACAAGCTTATATCAATAATTAATCAAAGGTCTCTTTGAAGTGTCTTCCGTTCCACTTACAATGCTGCATTATATAAGATGCTGTGGTAAGGTGGATTAATATGCAGCGGGATTAAAAGATCAAACTAACTAAAAATATAACAATAACTTCGACGTTTCGAGCCCTTTCAAGGTCCTTTGTCTGGAAGTTAGATACGTCGAAGTTCTTGTGATATTTTTCAGGTAGTTTGATTCTACAATCCCGTAGCATAGTGATTATCGCTCCCTACGCTGGAACAACGCATATAAAGTGGATTAATACGTCATGCAAATTAAAGCCTCTTCAGAGGAGAGAGGTATTTTAAATTTTACAGTGTGCAATGCATTATTTTTGTTGTGCTGTCTCAGCTCTAACGAATGTGAAGTTCAGAATTTAGGTCACTGATAACTATCAGTGGTGACGTGGTCCCTCAGATGTCTTTTCTTTGACCCTTCAATTGGGATAGCCATCACGCCCCTGTTTTATGGCGAATCAAAACAGAGTGTTACTCTTTGATTCTGTGAGAGTATTGCTTTACATTACACCAGTTATTTTTTAGAAGATCTTTTTATCCTATATAGGGGTAGCTTGTCCTGGCTTCTTAATTTTTAAACTATAATTTAGTTGCCTTCAAAGTCCGTATTTCCTAGCCTGTGTACAGACTGCATTATATATACAGTAATATAGTTTGTAAACAGGCTACGTATAGTTCCATGTGCGTCATGGTTTGTGTCTTGATATACAGTTATACACATGTGCATGAGGGTATGACGCACGACTATGTCGGCCATCATAGACTGAATTGCAATCATAAATTTCCAAATATACTGTATTTACATTTGTCGGACCTTTAAACTATAGCTTTTTTAAGATCCATAATCCTTTTCACAGTATATATGTTTATAACTTAAAGTTCCAAATAGAAACAAAATTCTAACAAAAATATCCCGTAAGCTAAGTGTAAGCCTAATGTCAGTTTTTACATCCTAAATTATCAAATTGTGTTAAGTTATGAAACAAAACCCAATAATTTTATTTCGTCTGCTCACGTTCTTTAATAGTCATACAAACCTGCATGTCCGTGCGTCTTTGGTTTTGCTACGTGCGTGATGTACGCTGCACTAACTTCCTGGAATTTACAATAACGTCAGACAAAGGTTTTTTGATTGATTGACATCTTTCTTTAAACACGAGATCCATTCACAAATTTAAAAACAAAGACATGTGCTCTTCCATGGAGACGTGTTGTTATCTAAACTAATTACAAGGTATACTAAACAATTATTGGATGAGGCCGAGCATGATATCAAACAATTATTGAATGAGGTCGAGTAGGATATGAGGAATTAATAAGGCCTCGGTTTTGTGTTATCTGCCTCAGCCTTCGGCCTCAGCCTTCGGCTTCGGCAGATAACACAAACGTCGGCCTTAATAATTACTGGATAGATAACTCGGGACCATATTCTTTGCCGTTTTGTACATAAGTGTTTTAAATTGCTGAGTACGTCTCTCTTCAAGATTAGTCCAGTTTAGTGCTTGTAAAAGTTCTGATGAACGAGTATTGTAATCCGATCCAGTAATAATTCTTGCAGTTCTATTTTGTAGCCGTTGTTGCTTTTGACCTAGACCCTTGCCCAAGTTGTCCCACACAACACTACAATAGTCAAGATGTGGCTGTATTAAAGAGTTATAAATTAGTACAAGGGTCGATAGTGGGAGTAGTGGTTTTAGTCTCCTTAAGACTCCAATTACCTTGGAGACTTTAGAAACAATTGCAGAGACATGAGACTCCCAAGATAAACCCTCATCCTGTTCAATGCCTAAGCACTTGTATGTTTTCACTCTTTCGATTTTACTTCCAGAAATATAAATATCGGGTTGTTCCTAGAAATTATCAATTAACCTAGAAATATGTATGGAAGATACTTCATTTAAGTAAAAAATTTGATTGCTCTGAGGAATGTTATAAAAAGTAGCATTCGCAGTGGGCGGGATTTGTGCTGCAAATTTAGGTTCTATTTCCGTAAAATGTTTGTTGAAAGAATTGCTCATAGCCACAGGATCAGTAATTTCGGTATCGTTTACTAAGATTTTAGGTATATTAATTGAGTTTTTGGCCTTAGAAAGAAGACTGTTGATACCTTTCCAAGTCTCCCTAGTTGGACCAGTATTGTTTTGAAAGAAAGAGTTATAATATTGTGCTTTGCTCTTTTTGATCTTATAGTTAACTCGATTTTTTTAGTTTTAAAATTTACCCAATCTTCTTTATCATTCGTAATAGCTGCTTTACGTTTTAAGCGATCTCTTTCCCATGTACATTAAATCCTCAATTTCGGCAGAAAGCCAAGGAGAACAGGTTTTCCTTACTCGTCGTTTTTAAATTGGTGCATGCTTATCGGCAATTTTCAAGAAAAGGTTTCCCAAGCCATTACTGGGTCGTTAAGAGATCCAATAAATGTCGCGTAAAAACACGTCTGAACACGATGACTAAAACAAGTCAATAAGAAAATCCCCGATTACGTAATAATGATTGCACAACAAAGATAGAATGTCAACTATAAAACTAAGACCAATCAAATTAAATGCAACTTAATCCGTGTCGACTTAGCAAGTTTATATCTTACATTGCGGCATGGATATTATTTCCCAGTTTCTACAAAACCGAACATAATAAGTAATGATATTTTGGCACGATTCTATATTTTATACATAAACATATTTGATAGCATTAAACTATTAGTATACACTAAGAGTATTGGACTAACAATGTTATGATGCAGAGGTACTTAAAGAACATGAATAGTCAATTGACGAGAATGAGCTGAGAAAGGTCTTGATAGAAATAAGCACACGACTAGTTGCAACTAGCTCAACTGCCTTTGCCTCAACCCCCAACCCCTTAAAACCGCCAGCTACGCAGGCTAAGTTGCAACCAAAGGCATAATGCCATGAAAATTTATCTTATGGAAGATAACAAACCGAGTATGTTAAATATCGAATCGCACTGATCGACTGATAAATTTTGAAACATTTGATTCAATCATAAACGTAACAATTTTTACATATCACTTTGAGAAAATTGAAGAATTTATTGGACTCTCAATTCTAGATTCCACTAGAACGAGGCAAGGTCAGCAAATAATTTAGAACTACTTGTATGATGGCCCAAATCTGCCATGCAAAGTTTTACTACAGACTTGACCTCAATTGGATCATATTGTCAGCCTCGAGGTCAAGCTATTGTTTTGTGTCCACTCGAGAAAATTAGGAAAGTGTCTTGGTGAATGATATTGTCCATACATTGAGTAGTCTTGACATACCTCATTGACATTTCCCCCGCAGCAATTTAGTGCAGAAGGTACATGATAGCCAAGAAACATGGAAAAAAAGCCTTGTGGACCATACTGGGAAAACTTGGCTCCACAGCGTTCATCAGGCCAGCGCTGTTCCACGACAACATGACAGGACTAGCACTATCTGGCGGGGAAGCATCTGGCGGGGAAACTATCTGGCGGGGAAGCATCTTCCAATTAAATTTAGGATCGAATTCAAGATGTTAGTTATAATATTCAAATCTATACATGGTTTATCACCTGTATACATAAGTAACCTTGTGAATATGAAACCACAGAGCAAATACTGTCTGCGATCAAATAATGAATTGTTACTTGCGCCGATTGTAACTAAGACGAAGAAGACTCTTGGAGATAGAGCTTATATTGCAGCTGCACCAAAACTTTTTAATGGACTTCCTCGAGAATTACGTAGTGTAACCAACCTCGATCTTTTTAAAACACTCATTAAGACATTTTTATTTAGGAAAGCATATGATATTACCTAGCTAATAAACTTTTATGAGCTAGTAATTTAGTAGATTAGTATCCATTCTTATATATTCATATTGTAATCTCAACTGTTGTTAGGCGCATTTGATCATATATATATGTAAATTTGCGCGGTATAAGTAATAAATTATTATTATTATTATTATGAACCATTTGAGATAATCGCTAATAGAATGAAAAAAGGGTGTGTCTTGGCCCCTGTCCTGTTCAACCTATTCTTGACCTATGCCCTCAGCCACGTAGCCTGCGTAGCTGGCGGTTTTACGGGGTTGGGTATCAGCCTGTACGAGACTGCGACAAGGAGGTGTACTTGAAGTACAGAACGGGCTGGTCACTCTTTGACTTACGTCCCTTGGACGCAAAACCAAATCAACCAAGAAGATCGTAGCTTGTGGCCCGCGCACAGGACTGGACTGACTGGCATGCCTTGCCAAAACAATCGACTAAAGCCCGTTTTCCACTAAGCGAATTTGTTCGCGCGAAGCGAAAAACAATTTTTCGGCAACGAGATTGGTTAGCTTCTCTTCGGGCGAACAAATTCGCTTAGCGGAAAACGGGCATAACATCTTCAAAGAGAGTTGCCGCATTAAAATTACTGAGGAGGAAGGCAACGTGAACAAAACCATAGGATCATAGACATTTTCACTGCGGCATTTGAAACGTTCAAAAACAAAATTTACTCTTCTAAAATTATTAAATATTATTTTTAAATATTTAATCTAAAAGTTAACCAAGAAACATTTAGAAGACTAGCCCCTCTCCAGCCCAAACTTTCACTACGCTACTAGTATCAAGTTATCTGATTCAAAAGTCCATTAATTCTTGATATATTTTTGTCTATACGTAATAGTAAATCAACGATAATACTACAGATTAAAGAAATTAAACAGATGCGGAACTCGCGCGTTAATGCTCAATTCCGCATACGCTATTTCCAAGGCTTCCAAATCGAGGATTCTTCTTCTTTGAAGAGAATAAATATAATGGGACATAGGTATAGGTACATCACGAAAACATTATAATAAATTACTTATTTTCTTCTTAATTCCGTTCTCCTTCGCGTGTTTCTTTTTTAAATGTCTCGTTAAATGACTTGGATTGTTAAAACTGTTTGAACAATGACAACATTGATATGGACGCTCTCCAGTATGAATTAATAAATGTCTTTTTAAATTTCCATAAATTGAGAATGCTTTAGTACAAATATTACATCGATATGGTTTGATTCCTGTATGTACTCTGCTGTGAACTTCCAATGCACTTTTCTTTGCAAATATGATGTCACATACTTCACAAATAAAGTTCGTCCTGCCTAGAAAATATAGGATAAAAATTTGCAACGATTCTTTGGCAAACTACTTGCACATGAAAAACATTTCTTGAGCAGGCATTTTGTTTAATTTGCTTTCTTTAGTAATTATTTGCTATTACCTGCAGATTTAGGAAAGTGAAACATCAAATGAAATGGCACGAAAACCAAGCAATTTTATAGTAATTGGTGGAAGAATTAAAAAGCTAAAGTGTTTTGTTAAAACATTTAAAACGATTAAATAATTGGACACAAACGATCTTACTGTATCATGGACATGGAGTAGATTAATTTAAAACCTGTAATTTAAAATGATTATAAACAACAGAACGTAAACAATTTGGGGACACAAAGTAAGAAATATCATTACTTGTAGAAAATATATCACTTCTTGTAATAAGTGTTTAAGACTATTGCACAAATAGGTAAAACTAAACAAAATTTAGATTTTCTATATAAACAACATCTTCAGTCCATAAGATTTTCCATTACAGATTAAAAGACGTGGAGAAGTGATATTTACTTTTGACTTGACCAAATGCTGCCCCTTTACATGCATGTATTAATGTAATGTCAATTAATGTATTGACATTTTAACTCATAAAAGCAATTTTGTTATGCATAACTTGAGCTAGCTGTTTATCAATAAAGTGTACCTAAATCGTTCTTTACATTTACATTTACGTTGTAAATTTTGCATCCTATCATTTTTATCTAGGATCGCTCGTATTCGCATCAACTTTTGGTTGACTATACATGCCCAACATTAAATGATTGAACTGCTTCAACAAGATCATAAGCTCTTAACAATACTAAATCAAGCTGCAGTAGTGTAGAAATAGCAATCTCGACTAGCAAAATTTAAAACTAATGCATACAAATATTTATATTACTTTTTGGAACAAGCAAGAAAATAATGATGCTTTCAATATAAATATGCTATTAGTATGCAGCTGATATAAATCAGCATGTGGAATGAAAAATGCAATGCGTGAACGTGATCTAAATTCATGATTGTAAACCCCTTACCTTTGTGAACCTGCATATGCTTCACCATTCCAGCAGAACTGAAGAAGATTCTATTGCAATGATCACAGTTAAATAAATTTGCTTGTTCAAGTTCTGTCGTGGCATTTGAAATTTGTCCAACTGATTCAGCCGGAGGGTATTTGTCAGCAACTGCATTCGTTTGTGTATAACCGTCCTTTTCTCCAGTTCGAGGAATATATCTTGGATTTCTCGTGATATGAGTAAGTTTATGACACTGTAAACCATCAGATCTAGCAAAAGATTTTCCACAAATCTCACATTCAAAAGGTTTTTCCCCTGTATGTGTTCGTTCATGAGATTTCCAATGCGAGTGCCATTTGAATGATTTCTTACAAAATGAACAAGGATATTCAGCAGCACTTAACTTGCTTGGCTTTACAACTGAACACGATGACACAAAGGAATCTTCTTTAACAATAGGTAAAGTACATTCTTCTTTAAAGCTATATTTCTCCTTGCAAGTCTTCGTTGATTCTCTTCCAGACCATTTTATAACACTGACTCGTTGATTAATATTCTTGGCAGCAAAATCATTTTTAGTTTGCTTCCCTTGTTGATTCATCTTTCAAGTTCTTTGTAAACTCTAAAATATAATTCATTTCTCGTTAATTTGAAGGGCTCAACCTAGACCTAACTCATTTATGTTAGGGACTGCTTTCGTGCAAACGTTGATAATAAGCACTTCACTTGCACAATCCTTTGTCGTGTGAGTTCGCCAACATGAGTTATATATTTCTCAAACGAGATTATTCCATCATACACATTAACTAGGACTACACACCTGTACTATATAGGTGTATCGCTCTAACATCTCTCGTTGCTCAACTCAAAGGAGAATTACTGTAAAAGCTCTAAAGTGGACCTCGTTATATGTGCATGGCCCTCTGGGCTTTACCGGTGGCAATCTATTGAATCAGATAAGCAGATACCCTACTTGTAAGTAAATATGCCTACCGCTGACCATTATAAACTGCTTTCTATGCCCAGATACGATGTATACGTTTTCCCCAGTGCAATTACAATTTATTTATTAGGCTGCCTTCCATTTGAACATAACTGCCTTAACCAAATCATTTTCGAAGATGTGAAATAGTCTAGTAGACAGTCTTCTAGATATATCGACATTCTGTTACATTGGCCAACTTGATATGGCCACGACCGTCATGACTAAATGGAAACCAAGCTTTATAGTTGAACAATGAACATTTTATTAAAACTCAAAGAACTACTTGATGCAACAAGTGTATGAAATTTACCTTGAACCATTCCTTGTTTTGCCTCCGCCACTGAACTATATATAGTTCAGTGGCCTCCACACCTTTACTACAATCTGCCGTGAGATGTCTCTACCCAACTCCAACTTTTTTCTGGTTGTATTATATTTCGTGGTCTTTCCGTTTTGTCAGCCATACTTTAACATGGTCATCATGAAAATAAGCTAAACGTGCATTAATCCAACATATATTGTAATCAGTTGGTTAGAGGTTATTAAATCAGTTTCCATGACCGTATGACGTCAATAAATGACGCAAGAATCAACACAACATGTTGTTGTTTCACCGGCGGATCACGTCCAGTGGTCACGTCTGTATAACACTACATATTCTGGTACAACGTGAAGAGCTATCAGATATACTACGGTATGCATTTTAATGAAATATCAAATATTTATTTAGTTGTTGGAAGGGGGGGGGGGGGGATTACTGGGGAAATCTATTAATATTCCTCACATCATGCATGCTAATGGTATGCTTATAACATGCTTATATCAATAATTGATCAAAGGTCTCTTTGAAGTGTCTTCCGCATTATATAAGATGCTGTGGTAAGGTGGATTAATATGCAGCGGGGTTAAAAGATCAAACTAACTAACAACATAACAAGAACTTCGCCGTTTCGAGCGAAGGTCCTTTGTCTGGAAGTTAGACACGTCGAAGTTCTTGTGATATTTTTCAGGTAGTTTGATTCTACAATCCCGTAGCAAAGTGATTATCGCTCCCTACGCTGGAACAACGCATATAAAGTGGATCGATACGTCATGCAAATTAAAGCCTCTTCAGAGGAGAGAGGTATTTTAAATTTTACAGTGTGCAATGCATTATTTTTGTTGTGCTGTCTCAGCTCTAACGAATGTGAAGTTCAGAATTTAGGTCATTGATAACTATCAGTGGTGACGTGGTCCCTCAGATGTCTTTTCTTTGACCCTTCAATTTGGGATAGCCATCACGCCCCTGTTTTATGGCGAATAAAAACAGAAAGCTTGTCCTGGCTTCTTAATTTTTAAAAGCCAATTTATAGATCACAATGTATAAATTTAAGTTAATGAGACAACACATTAAATTGAGGTTTGTTTTACTATCCAACAAGTGGGAAAAGCCTGTCAACACCCACTAAATTCACAAGAAAATATTTCTGATCAAAGTTCAAAGTATGTCCGGACACGTGCAATACGAATGCAATTTGCTCAGCCAATCGAATGACTCTATTGCCAATCAATTTCAATGACAATAGGTAAAGCGCGCTATATAACGTCAAGCGTGTCACTTACTCACTTTGCCGAATGTTTCAACTGAATAAACACGAAATTTTGCAAGAATAAAAATTTCCACCCACCCACCCTTCTATTTTACATGTTGGAGGAACTAACTAATGGACGATATATTTATCTATCTCATTATATAGTTATTTTCATGCAGGGTAATCCAAGAGGAACAAACGATCAATTCTATCGTATCGCTGGAAATGTTCTTGCTGTATCGTATTGCTGGATGTGGTCTTGCTTTAGTTATGCTGGATAATTAATCCAAGAGGAAAACATGAACAATTTTATTGCTGTGAATGATCATGTTGTATATATCTAAACTTGTTGATGTTGAATAAAGCTTTTGGTTCGGGGTTGAAGTGTTCCAAATGGTCAACTTCATTGCCCATAGACTCAGATTATTTCAAGGAAATATAATCAGTCGAATAGTAAGGACTGTCCAAGGGGATTATCACCCATTGGTTCAGGTAATGTCGGAGAGGGTCGCAACCTTGATGACAGGGCTCTATCGGGGTTTTTACCCCTAGGGCATTCAGTCTCTCCTAGCGGGTCTCATGTATACCCCCGCGGGATGAAAACATAAGGCTAGAATGAGTCTTTGGGTTGACCAGAGTATAAATATTGGTTCACTTCAGTCTTCACCCCGAACCCGTTCTCCCACAAATTTGGCGTGTGTTTAATTTAATTACCGGGTGTATTTTAGTATATAATGTGCTTGGATCATTAACTATAATTTAGTTGCCTTCAAGGTCCGTATTTCCTAGCCTGTGTACAGACTGCATTATATATACAGTAATATAGTCTGTACACAGGCTACGTATTTCCATGTGCGTCATGGTTTGTGTCTTGATGTACACATGTGCATGAGGATGACGCACGACCATGTCGGCCATCATAGACTGAATTGCAATCATACATTTCCAAATATACTGTATTTACATTTATCGGACCTTTAAACTATAGCGTTTTTAAGATCCATAATCTTTTTCACAGTATACAGTGGCGGAAATTTCAGTGGGGTGTACCCCCCCCCCCCCCACCTTCACGGAAAATAGACAATTTGTCGGAAATTTTGACTTAAAAAGGGCTAAAAACAGTCTATTTTGAGTGTAAATGGGGGGTTTGTCGGAAACTTAGGAGGCTTTGCCCCCCACCGGAGAAGGTGAATTTCCGCCACTGACAGTATATATGTTTATAACTTAAAGTTCCAAATAGAAACAAAATTCTAACAAAAATATCCCGTAAGCTAAGTGTAAGCCTAATGTCGGTTTTTACATCCTAAATTATCCATTTTATATGAAACAAAATCCAGTCATTCTATTTCGTCTGCTCACGTTCTTTAATACCCATACAAACCTGTCACAAAGATAGAATGTCAGTATAAATCTAAGACAAATCAAATTAAATCTTAATCCGTGGCGACTTAGCAAGTATATATCTTACATTGCGGCATTGACATTATTTCCTAGTTTCTACGAAACCGAACATAATAAGTTATGATATTTTGGCACGATTCTATATTTTATACATAAACATATTTAGCTATAAATATAGACGTTAGCTATAAGACCAGACTGCTAAAAATAGGACTTTTACCCGTCTCATACTGGCACGAGTACCTGGACATGGCATATGTTTTCAGAGCTCTATCTGCATCAGATGATCCCTATATTTGCATCAAATCATCCGGTCGCTTAACAAGACAATCAAACCAAGGCAAAGAAATAACTTTAAACATTCCTAAAGCTAACACGCTAACTTTTCAGAATAGTCTCTACTGTAGAGCTCCCAGAGTTTTTAACTCTTTACCATCAGCATTGCGCTGTAGTGATATTACTATTAGCCAATTTAAGTCTAAACTGTTGTCGTACTATCACGGCCTAACTGAACAAGTATATGATGTTAATATTGTATAATATTGTCAGCCTCGAGGTCAAGCTATTGTTCTGTGTGCACTCAAGAAAATTAGGAAAGTGTCTTGGTGAATGATATTGTCTATACATTGAGTGGTCTTGACATACCACGACATTTTCCCCGCAGCAATTTAGTGCAGAAGGTACATGATAGCCAAGAACATGAAAAATTCGCCAAAAAATCCCAAGCATTCGCAGGACTGGCTACTGACTATTGTAATTTTTTCATTTAGTTTTTTCGTGATGGTTTATAATGTCCAATGAAAGGCGGCCAATGAAAGGCTCACGCACTAAACTGAATTGGACAATCTATCACAAAGTAGCACAATCATGGTTTGGAAGTCGTCAATGCAGGAAAAGTGCATGCAGAGAACAAAAAAATTTGCAATGTTTATAGAACTGTTGCAATGTTTATAGACCTGGAAGCATTTAGACTGCCTGGGAAAACCTGGCCCTTCTACAGGGAAAACCTGGCCTACAGAACCTGATACAGACTGCGGCCAGGCGCGCTGTTCCTGAAGTACAAAACGGGCGGGTCACTCTTTGCTTGGACGCAATAACCAAATCAACCAAGAAGATCGTAACTTGAGACCCGCGTACAGGACCGGACTGACTGGCATGCCTTGCCAAAACAAGCGACTAAATGCCGTTTTCCACTAGGCGAATTTGTTCGCGCGAAGCGAAAAACAAATTTCGGCAACGTGATTGGTTAGCTTCTCTTCGGGCGAACAAATTCGCCTAGTGAAAAACGTAATAACACCTTGGAAGAGAATTACCGCATTAAAATTACTGAGGTGGAAGGCTACGTCAACAAAACCATAGGATCATAGATATTTTCACTGCGGCAGAGTAAAAAATATTTTGAAACGTTCAAAAACAAAAGTTACTCTTCTAAAATGATTAAATATTATTTTTAAATATTTAATCTAAAAGTTAACCAAGAAACATTTAGAAGACTAGCCCCTCTCCAGCCCAAACTTTCACTACGCTACTAGTATCAAGTTATCTGATTCAAAAGTTCATTAATTATTGATATATTTTTGTCTATACGTAATAGTAAATCAACGATAATACTACAGATTAAAGAAATTAAACAGATGCGGAACTCGCGCGTTAATGCTCAATTCCGCATACGCTATTTCCAAGGCTTCCAAATCGAGGATTCTTCTTCTTTGAAAATTAAAGAGAATAAATATAATGGGACATAGGTATAGGTATAGGTACATCACGAAAACATTATAATAAATTACTTATTTTCTTCTTAATTCCGTTCTCCTTCATGTGATACTTTTTTAAATGTCTCGTTAAATGACTTGGATTGTTAAAACTGTTTGAACAATGACAACATTGATATGGACGCTCTCCAGTATGAATTAATAAATGTCTTTTTAAATTTCCATAAATTGAGAATGCTTTAGTACAAATATTACATCGATATGGTTTGATTCCTGTATGTACTCTGCTGTGAACTTCCAATGCACTTTTCTTAGGAAATATGACGTCACATACTTCACAAATAAAGTTCGTCCTGCCTAGAAAATATAGGATAAAAATTTGCAACGATTCTTTGGCAAACTACTTGCACATGAAAAACATTTCTTGTGCAGGCATTTTGTTTAATTTGCTTTCTTTAGTAATTATTTGCTATTACCTGCAGATTTAGGAAAGTGAAACATCAAATGAAATGGCACGAAAACAAAGCAATTTTACAGTAATTGGTGGAAGAATTAAAAAGCTAAAGTGTTTTGTTAAAACATTTAAAACGATTAAATAATTGGACACAAACGATCTTACTGTATCATGGACATGGAGTAGATTAATTTAAAACCTGTAATTTAAAATGATTATAAACAACAGAACGTAAACAATTTGGGGACACAAAGTAAGAAATATCATTACTTGTAGAAAATATATCACTTCTTGTAATAAGTGTTTAAGACTATTGCACAAATAGGTAAAACTAAACAAAATTTAGATTTTCTATATAAACAACATCTTCAGTCCATAAGATTTTCCATTACAGATTAAAAGACGTGTAGAAGTGATATTTACTTTTGACTTGACCAAATGCTGCCCCTTTACATGCATGTATTAATGTAATGTCAATGTAATGACATTCTGCTTAACTCATAAAAGCAATTTTGTTATGCATAACTTGAGCTAGCTGTTTATCAATAAAGTGTACCTAAATCGTTCTTTACATTTACATTTACGTTGTAAATTTTGCATCCTATCATTTTTATCTAGGATCGCTCGTATTCGCAACAACTTTTGGTTGACTATACATGCCCAACATTAAATGATTGAACTGCTTCAACAAGATCATAAGCTCTTAACAATACTAAATCAAGCTGTAGTAGTGTAGAAATAGCAATCTCGACTAGCAAAATTTAAAACTAATGCATACAAATATTTATGTTACTTTTTGGAACAAGCAAGAAAATAATGATGCTTTCAATATAAATATGCTATTAGTATGCAGCTGATATAAATCAGCATGTGGAATGAAAAATGCAATGCGTGAACGTAATCTAAATTCATGATTGTAAACCCCTTACCTTTGTGAACCTGCATATGCTTCACCATTCCAGCAGAACTGAAGAAGATTCTATTGCAATGATCACAGTTAAATAAATTTGCTTGTTCAAGTTCTGTCGTGGCATTTGAAATTTGTCCAACTGATTCAGCCGGAGGGTATTTGTCAGCAACTGCATTCGTTTGTGTATAACCGCCCTTTTCTCCAGTTCGAGGAATATATCTTGGATTTCTCGTGATATGAGTAAGTTTATGACACTGTAAACCATCAGATCTAGCAAAATATTTTCCACAAATCTCACATTCAAAAGGTTTTTCCCCTGTATGTGTTCGTTCATGAGATTTCCAATGTGAGTGCCATTTGAATGATTTCTTACAAAATGAACAAGGATATTCAGCAGCACTTAATTTGCTTGGCTTTACAACTGAACACGATGATACAAAGGAATCTTCTTTAACAATAGGTAAAGTACATTCTTCTTTAAAGCTATATTTCTCCTTGCAAGTCTTCGTTGATTCTCTTCCAGACCATTTTATAACACTGACTCGTTGAATAATATTCTTGGCAGCAAAATCATTTTTAGTTTGCTTCCCTTGTTGATTCATCTTTCAAGTTCTTTGTTAACTCTAAAATATAATTCATTTCTCGTTAATTTGAAGGGCTCAACCTAGACCTAACTCATTTATGTTAGGGACTGCTTTCGTGCAAACGTTGATAATAAGCACTTCACTTGCACAATCCTTTGTCGTGTGAGTTCGCCAACATAAGTTATATATTTCTCAAACTAGATTATTCCAGCATACACATTAACTAGGACAACACACCTGTACTATATAGGTGTATCGCTCTAACATCTCTCGTTGCTCAACTCAAAGGAGAATTACTGTAAAAGCTCTAAAGTGGGCCTCGTTATATGTGCATGGCCCTCTGGGCTTTACCGGTGGCAATCTATAGAATCAGATAAGCAGATACCCTACTTGTAAGTAAATATGCCTACCGCTGACCATTATAAACTGCTTTCTATGCCCAGATACGATGTATAAGTTTTCCCCAGTGCAATTACAATTTATTTATTAGGCTGCCTTCCATTTGAACACAACTGCCTTAACCAAATCATTTTCGAAGATGTGAAATAGTCTAGTAGACAGTCTTCTAGATATATCGACATTCTGTTACATTGGCCAACTTGATATGGCCACGACCGTCATAACTAAATGGAAACCAAGCTTTATAGTTGAACAATTAACATTTTATTAAAACTCAAAGAACTACTTGATGCAACAAGTGTATGAAATTTACCTTGAACCATTCCTTGTTTTGCCTCCGCCACTGAACTATATATAGTTCAGTGGCCTCCACACCTTTACTACAATCTGCCGTGAGATATGTCTCTACCCAACTCCAACTTTTTTCTGGTTGTATTATATTTCGTGGTCTTTCCGTTTTGTCAGCCATACTTTAACATGGTCATCATGAAAATAAGCTAAACGTGCATTAATCCAACATATATTGTAATCAGTTGGTTAGAGGTTATTAAATCAGTTTCCATGACCGTATGACGTCAATAAATGACGCAAGAATCAACACAACATGTTGTTGTTTCACCGGCGGATCACGTCCAGTGGTCACGTCTGTATAACACTACATATTCTGGTACAACGTGAAGAGCTATCAGATATACTACGGTATGCATTTTAATGAAATATCAAATATTTATTTAGTTGTTGGGAGGGGGGGGGGGGGATTACTGGGGAAATCTATTAATATTCCTGACATCATGCATGCTAATGATATGCTTATAACATGCTTATATCAATAATTGATCAAAGGTCTCTTTGAAGTGTCTTCCGCATTATATAAGATGCTGTGGTAAGGTGGATTAATATGCAGCGGGGTTAAAAGATCAAACTAACTAAATATATAACAAGAACTTCGACGTTTCGAGCGAAGGTCCTTTGTCTGGAAGTTAGACACGTCGAAGTTCTTGTGATATTTTTCAGGTAGTTTGATTCTACAATCCCGTAGCATAGTGATTATCACTCCCTACGCTGGAACAACGCATATAAAGTGGATCGATACGTCATGTAAATTAAAGCCTCTTCAGAGGAGAGAGGTATTTTAAATTTTACAGTGTGCAATGCAGTATTTTTGTTGTGCGTCTCAGCTCTAACGAATGTGAGTTTTACTCTTTGATTCTGTGAGAGTATTGCTTTACATTACACCAGTTATTTTTTAGAAGATCTCTTTATCCTATATAGGGGTAGCTTGTCCTGGCTTCTTAATTTTTAAACTATAATTTAGTTGCCTTCAAGGTCCGTATTTCCTAGCCTGTGTACAGACTGCATTATATATACAGTAATATAGTCTGTACACAGGCTACGTATTTCCATGTGCGTCATGGTTTGTGTCTTGATGTACACATGTGCATGAGGGTATGACGCACGACTATGTCGGCCATCATAGACTGAATTGCAATCATAAATTTCCAAATATGCTGTATTTACATTGATCGGACCTTTAAATTAAACTATACTTTTTTTAAGATCCATGATCTTTTTCACAGTATACAGTGGCGGAAATTTCGGTGGGGGCGTATCCCTCCCCCCACCTTCACGGAAAGTAGACAATTTGTCGGAAATTTTGACTTGAAAAGGGCTAAGAACAGTCTATTTTGAGTGTAAATGGGGGGTTTGTCGGAAAACCTTAGGAGGCTTTGCCCCCCACCGGAGAAGGTGAATTTCCGCCACTGACAGTATATATGTTTATAACTTAAAGTTCCAAATAGAAAAAAATTCTAACAAAAATATCCCGTAAGCTAAGTGTAAGCCTAACGTCAGTTTTTACATTTTGTGAAACAAAATCCAATCATTCTATTTCGTCTGCTCACGTTCTTTAATACCCATACAAACCTGTCACAAAGATAGAATGTCAGGATAAATCTAAGACAAATCAAATTAAATGCAACTTAATCCGTGTCGACTTAGCAAGTTTATATCTTACATTGCGGCATGGATATTATTTCCTAGTTTCTACAAAACCGAACATAATAAGTAATGATATTTTGGCACGATTCTATATTTTATACATAAACATATTTGATAGCATTAAACGATTAGTATACACTACGAGTATTGGACTAACAATGTTATGATGCAGAGGTACTTAAAGATATTAAACAGATGTGGAACTCGCGCGGATCTTGTCCGCGCTTTCTTAATGCTTATTTCCGCATGCGCGAGTTTTCATCACGAAAACATTATAATAAATTACTTATTTTCTTCTTAATTCCGTTCTCCTTCGCGTGTTTCTTTTTTAAATGTCTCGTTAAATGACTTGGATTGTTAGAACTGTTTGAACAATGAGAACATTGATATGGATGCTCTCCAGTATGAATTAATAAATGTCTTTTTAAATTTCCATAAATTGAGAATGCTTTAGTACAAATATTACATCGATATGGTTTGATTCCTGTATGTCAGTGGCGTGCTGGCAGGGGGGGGGACGAGGGACATGCCCCCCCAGCGAAAACTTTTTAGTGGGCGCCAAAACATAAATGGGGCGCCGAAATTGCACAAAATCACACAAACGCGCACACAAAAGCGCTAGTCCAAATTGGAATTTTGTCAGATCCGATGAGCCAACGAGAGAAAAAGAGTTTCGGATTGTTAATGATTCGTATTCATATTCATATATTATTCAGCTCACTCCCCGTTGGGGCTTTTCAGTGACCGATTACATCAAGTATCTTGCTTACCTATATTATGTATGTAGCCTACATTATCTATTTTTACAACAATTGTGATATTACTTTGCTAATCTGTATATCCTAACCCACCCAGTCAACTTTCCTTGTGGGAGGAAACCGGAGTACCCGGAGAAAACCCACGACTTTCGGCAGGGCGTTGACTTACTTTTTTCACATGAGTGTGATGAGCTGAGTCCTCAACGAGAATCGAACTCAAGAATCAGAGATGAAAGGCGCTTGTCCTGACGACTGCGCCACTGAAGCCCCATTGATTGATACACTGTCGTTTATCTGATAAAACTTTATCCGATAAATATTAGTGATTTCCGATATGGCAGGTTTTCTTGGCAATGTTGGCTATCGCAATATCGCATTACTTACTACCGCACTGCCGCAAGCACTGTTCAAAGTGCTAGTACGTGCGCCTAATTTGAGTTCTGTTATTCGGAATACGACTTATACCAGGATTAAAAATTAACCAACCTACCTACAACTACAAGCATTACTGTCCAGTCTGTAATATCCCAAAGGATGTAAATTGTTAATTGTGAAATCTCTGAAATTGCATAAATTTCGTTTGGAGCGATTTGACGGAATTCTGAAGTGATTTGGCTTCGATACGATCACCAGTGGTAAGTTTGTAAGCCGTCTACTTCATGAATGTTCGCCGTCTACTTTTCTTTGTTTAAGAAAAAAACTAAGTCCTTCTATGAATTATATATTTATTCAAACTCCTGAATGTGTTGTTTCTTGCGCATTTTTATTTTATACGATGTTTTATAATTCTCAGAATTCCGTCAAATCGCCTCCCAAAACGCAAGAAATGGCATTTCAGGGGCTCTAAATTTCAAAATATTTCCGGGTTGGCATGTCCCCTGACCCCCCTAGAGGGGGCGCCAAATTTCCAGCTGGCCTCCCCTGGCGAACACAAGCCAGCACGCCACTGCTGTATGTACTCTGCTGTGGTGAACTTCCAATGCACTTTTCTTTGGAAATATCATGTCACATACTTCACAAATAAAGTTCGTCCTGCCTAGAAAATATAGGATAAAAATTTAGAACGATTCTTTGGCAAACTACTTGCATATGAAAAACATTTCTTGTGCAGGTATTTTGTTTAATTTGCTTTCTTTAGTAATTATTTGCTATTACCTGCAGATTTAGGAAAGTGCAGAATAAAATATTAACAAAATTTATTGCAGAAAGAATGTAAAATTGATTTAAAACTTGTATATCATAAACCCGTGTAAGATCAAGAGATAAGGAACTTGGACTTTGCTAAACTGATTTAAAATAATTAAACAACAGAACACGTTTTAAGAAATATCACTACAGTACTGGTAGAAAATATATCATTTATATAATATAGCAAAATCTTTCTTTACATTTACGTTGTATATTTCGTATTTCATAATTTTTATCAGGAAGTCTAGGGTTCCTCGTACCCGAAGCATAAAATCCGCGTCGACTTTTGGTTGACTTATAACACCTGTCCAACAATGATTGAACTGCTTCAACAAGATGATGAAGCTCTTAACAATACTAAATAACATTCATATAAATATTTACATTTTTGGAACAAGCAGGACTAAAAAGATTCTTTCAATATAAATAAATACGATATAAGTATGCAGCTGATATAAATCATCATGTGGAATGAAAAATGCCATGCGTGAACCGTGAACGTGATCTAAATTCATGATTGTAAACCCCTTACCTTTGTGAACCTGCATATGCTTCACCATTCCAGCAGAACTGAAGAAGATTCTATTGCAATGATCACAGTTAAATAATTTTGCTTGTTCAAGTTCTGTCGTGGCATTTGAAATTTGTCCAACTGATTCAGCCGGAGGGTATTTGTCAGCAACTGCATTCGTTTGTGTATAACCGCCCTTTTCTCCAGTTCGAGGAATATATCTTGGATTTCTCGTGATATGAGTAAGTTTATGACACTGTAAACCATCAGATCTAGCAAAATATTTTCCACAAATCTCACATTCAAAAGGTTTTTCCCCTGTATGTGTTCGTTCATGAGATTTCCAATGCGAGTGCCATTTGAATGATTTCTTACAAAATGAACAACGATATTCAGCAGCACTTAATTTGCTTGGCTTTACAACTGAACACGATGATACAAAGGATTCTTCTTTAACAATAGATAAACTACATCTTCCTTAAAGCTAGATTTCTCCTTGTAAGTCTTCATCGTTGATTCTCTTCCAGACCATTTTATAACACTGACTCGTTGATTAATATTCTTGGCAGCAAAATCATTTTTAGTTTGCTTCCCTTGTTGATTCATCTTTCAAGTTCTTTGTTAACTCTAAAATATAATTTCATTTCGCGTTAATTTAAAGGGCTCAACCTAGACGTAACTCATTTATGTTGTCGTGTGAGTTCGCCAACATGAGTTATATATTTCTCAGACTAGATTATTCCATCATGTAACATCTCTCGTTGCTCAACTCAAAGGAGAATTACTGTAAAAGATCTAACGTGGCCTCGCTACATGTGCATGGCTTTACAGGTCGCACTCTATAGCCCCAGATAAATACTGAGATACCCTACTTGTACTAAATATGTCTACCGCTGACCTTTATATATGCTGCTTTCTATGACCATATACGATACATCTATAGTTTATTTATTAGGCAGTTTTTGTTTGAAGATGTGAAATAGTCTAGATGTTTGTGTTTTGTGTGCTGTATGCAAATCAGTCTTCTAGATATCTCGACATTCTGTTACATTGGCCAACTTGATATGGCCACGACCGTCACAACTAAATGGAAACCAAGCTTTATAGTTGAACAATGAACATTTTATTACTTGAACTACTTAATTCATGCAACAAGTGTATGAAATTTACCTTAAACTAGTCCTTGTTTTGCTCCTGCACCAAAGAACTCGGACCTCCACACACTAGTGTCCATGCACACCTTTATTCTATCTGCCGTGAGATATGTCTCTACCCAACTCCAACTTTATTCTGGTTGTATTTTATTTCGTGGTCTTTCCGTTTTGTCATCCTTACTTCAACGTGGTCATCATGAAAATAAGCTAAACATGCATTATTCCAGTTTCCATGACGTCAATAAATGACACAAGAATCTTACAAAATTTTGATGTTTTCCGTTGGGTCACGTCCGTATAACTATGGTATAACACTATAACACTACTGCACTTTAATGAAGTATCGAATAGGCGTATTTTTAGGTTTGATTCAAACGGACGTGCTTATCAATAATCATACGGTATTCTGCCTCTCTTAATCAAATGTCTCTTTCAACAGCCTTCCGTTAACACTTGTAAGCTCTTACCATGGCGCATTATATAAGATGCTGTGGTAAGATGGATTAATACATCATGTAATAGGCTTTTTTTTGGACTCGCTAATTTTGGATAGCCACCATGGCCCTGTTTTATGGCGAATCAATTTGATTGTGCGAGAATATTGCTTTACAGTACACCAGTTATTTTTGGAAGATCTTTTTATCTTAGAGGTAGCATATTCTCGCTTAATTTTTAAAACTATAATTATAAATAGTTGCTCTCTAACTCGGCTACTAAAATAATAAATAGTTGCACTATGTCGGCCATCATAGACCGAATCAATGGTTGATGTTTAAACCATACTTCTTTTAAGATCCATAATCTTTTTCACAATACATATGTTTATATCTTGAAGGTTCAAATATAAACAAAATTCCAACAAAAGTATCTCGCAAATCTCAGCCGAATCCTGAAGTATCAAATTTTGTTAACGTTATGAAACAAAATCCAAGCACTTTATGTCGTCTGCTAACGTTGTTGTCACCACAAAGCTGTCAGCATGTGTTTGATTTTGCTACGTGTGTAACGTTAACTTCCTGGAATTTACAAAACGTCCGACAAAGGTTGAAATAAGACCTGATTGCGTAACAATGATTACATAACAATTGTCGCTCCGGCACGACTTCATACATAAACATATTTTGATAACTGATACCATGAAACGATATAACAATTGTCCAAAGATATTTCTAACGTTATTATCAACCATACACCAAGTCGCTTTACTGAAATTGTTACGATGCAGAAGGTATTAAATTGACATGAATAGACTAGAACGAGCTGGGTACACATGAATATGTATTTTAAAGGAAATAAAGCAAAAACTTGTAGCATGTCTTAGGACCAGGGCGAACTGTCAAACTAGTAAAAAACGTTGTCATTTGTCGCATAAACATTATTTCCCAAAGCCACAGCCACAATGGCACAAAAGTGTGCAAATCGAGGGTAGGCAAACATGGAAACATTTGAGAAAACATCAAACCGGCCTACTAAATGGAAACGCGATCCAACAGCGGGACCAGGGGCCATGAAAAGAGAAAATAAAGTTATTCGGAAGAAATGTATGCATTACTTAAACCTCTTTAAATGAAATTGCGTCAGTAAATGCACACTTTTTTGAAATAGCTTTAATTTTCTATTTGGCGATGAAATTATCCGCCAGTGAAGAATACAATGAAAATAGGCATATATGATGTATTATTTCGGAGTGGTACTGCAATGACAACAAAGGGTAAATGTGTGCAACAACAATGAGCATGCGTATTGCATGCATTTGTTATAAATTTAATATATGTATTATCTCAAGATGATTCAGGTGAAATCGGAAAAGAGGGAAATCTCAGACACAACAAGCAAAACAGACTTACCAATTTTTAACTAAACCTGCAGTATATCATTAAGATATTCTGGAATGAGATAACCAATTTGTCTTCCTTAAGAAGAAAGGCTTAGTTATTATTCTGCAACGATTAAACCTATATTAATGCACAGGAGCTCTGCATGGACCTTGTTCTCGAAATCAAACCTGGATGAAGCGCTGAAGATGCAAAAAAGGGCTGCTCGTGTTATTCTTGATACAGATAGAAGTGCTAGATCGGTTCCATTGTTTAACAAACTTCAAGGCTACCATTCTATGAGGAAGCTAACATCAATAGATATTGCATGTTATACAGAAGAATACATGGCGAAGTGCCTAAATATATACAGGATATGCTTATACGAAATAGTGATATTCATCAAAGAGTCACTCGTTACAACCAGTTTAATTTTGTATGCCTTCGTTATAATAGGGAACTAGACGCTGGACGATCATTTACTGTACAATCTATAAAAGTTTGGAATACTTTACCAATAAGCATAAGACAGTCCCCAAGTTTGCATTCCTTTAGAGATGCACTTTTTAAGAACGCTCTTAACAGTCAATTCAATATGAACCATTTTTAACTTAAATTTTATTGTATATAATAACTTGTAGGTATTTATGTAAAATTTTGAGGGCCACGAGTTTATCAGTTTTTACTGTTTAGAGTTTACCCTCGTTAAATAAAGTCTTGATTTTGATTTGATTTGATCCTATGAACAGCTCCTATGAATAGCTCCTATGAAAAGCTCCAAATGTTAGACAGAACGTCTCATCTTTATTATGTCCAAGATCAAAGCTGTAGTATATATTCACGACATATTGACAGCCAGGCCTTAAGCCTACTTGTTAAAATTCTGCTTTGCTTGGTCACATACAAAACTGCACAATATCCCTGTGATCAGTTATTAGAGTAAGCATACAACATCAATAACTCCAATTATAGTATATTGTAGTGAACATTTTACTGACTGTAAGATATATATTTCTAGCTTTATTATATTCTTCTTCTAATATAGTGTAAACAGTTCTATAGGAGTACTTTTAGGAAAGAAATTGTTCGTGTAAATCGTCCATCTCCGTTAAAGTTCATAGCGTTTACCACGATTATACATTAAACATTTGACCACGCCCAAAAAGCATTTATTTATCACTTATTAAGCAGTAGCCATCAGTACTGAATGAGTTTCTAAGGTCCAGCAGGTATCGACATATTTTTATGCCTTTAATAACTTTTAAACCCTCGGTTCGTAAAATCTTGTTTTCCAGTAAAAGATTAGACAGTTAAATGTAAAATTCATTGAGGCAATGGTTTTACTCCAGAGTCTTGCGAAGTCTGCAATATCCAATGTCGGTGTTGTCTCCTCCGAGTTCCTCAGCCCAATGTAGACGACGAACACCGGAATGAACAGTACCACAAAACAAGCGACTGCTAGCAAACAACTAGATATATTTTCCAACGAAAATGTCTTTTTTAACTCGGATGATATTTTGTTGTCTCTACGACATTTCTTGGCGATTATAAACAATTTGTAGTTAAAAAAGATCATTGGAGGAAAGAGAATAATACAAAAAATTAGAATAGCAACTTGACTGGAAATAACTACGTCGTTTACAGATATCAGCACCAAAGCAACTTCGACATTAATTAGCATTGCAAGAAGAATAAAAGCTCTGCCCTTCGTCACCCATGTTCGATGAAAGATAGGATAAGATGTCGCCAAATATCGATCAAAATTCATGACCAAAAGAGCCAGTAAAGAAAAACCAAGGAAAATATTCGCTAACTTTAAGGAGATATACACCCTAGATGGGTGTATATCTACCATTACCCTCGACTTGCCCATTACCCTGTGGATGGTAAGGTG
The DNA here is from genome assembly GCA_016169945.1 of Trachythela sp. YZ-2020. Classification (NCBI taxonomy): domain Eukaryota; kingdom Metazoa; phylum Cnidaria; class Anthozoa; order Malacalcyonacea; family Clavulariidae; genus Trachythela; species Trachythela sp. YZ-2020. The sequence goes on along the minus strand of JADLSH010000313.1, from coordinate 3,041,973 downwards.
TAGTGCGAGAATGTTTGACATCAGAAAGCTGTTCAAGCCGAGAAAGGAGTTGGTTTTCAAACTCTCCGCCTTGGTCGTGATGGATTTTGGCAGGGAACCGACACGTAGCACGAAATGGTACGCCTGTGCATATCGCGTAAAATGGTCGACGACTACAAGGATGTACTCGAATCCTCCACTTTACTTCTCTATATTTTGCCAGATAAAAGTTCTAATATGTGGGATTTCGAAGCAATTTGTAGAAATAAACGTTGCTTGCATGTAAACTATGATGGAAAACGAATTAGGTGGACTAATAAACTCGAGGAGTTTATTGACGATGTCGTTAAAATACTTGGCAAATGGACCTCGCCAGGAGGCAACGCTCGGAAGTTTACAACTTTTAATTCTGAACTAATTATCACGTGGTACTATGGAGAACAAAAAACGTTACTATTCCAAGGGAAATCTGGTAACGATCTAAAGGAAACTTTGATCGCCTCAAAATAGAGATTTGTGATGAAAGAGAGAAATCACAAAAGTTAGAATCTGACATTCAAATCCTTAAAGAAAAAAATTCTTATTTGGATTTTCAAGATAAAAATGTGAAACGGAAAATAATTATGTGAGCACAATAAACATTACACCAAGAGCAATACCAACAAGAGGGTCTTTACCTCTTAATGGAAAACCCAATTATTAATCCGCAGCCTCCATTACAATTACCCGAAAAGCCTATGGTTTCGCGTCATTGTTCGAAAAGTATCCATCCAAGCAAGTTTCCTTTTTTCAAGTGCCACCGAGTCAAACCCCCGTCATATCGAATGTCCCACCAAAAATTATTTTAGATTAGTGGAAAGGTCGAGCATTGGTAGTACTAAAATTATCCCTGTCCGAACGTGAAGACTCCCGTTTTAAACATGTCACTAACCCACACGTCGGTGGATGTCATAATCCATATAACTGTAAGAATTTGATTAGAATTCAAATAACTAAATCAGACAAAGTTAAACGAGTATTGGCTATTATTTTGTCGCTTAATGCGCGATCCATTCTAAACAAAACTGATGAGCTGGCGCTCGTTATCCATAATCAGACATAGTAATGGTGTCCGAAACGCGGCTATCTGATGATATTCCAGACGAAGCACTGCATTTTCCAGGCATTCCAGGTTTTAGTGTAACAAGGAACGACAGAGAAAATAGAAGAGGTGGAGGTGTGGCTGTCTTTATTAAAGACACAAATCCGTTCAAGAATCGTCACGATTTAACTAGCCCAGATTATCAATGTTTATTTAGCTATCAATGTCAAATAATTTCAACAACTAAATATAAGTTCAACTATGCAACGAAACGGTTCAACTATGCAACGAAGTTCGATCGCTGAGTTAAAGCTTTCGTGGTCTGGAGACTTTGAATCACTCAAATTGTTTGTCAAGGAGTCGTTAAATATTGACGGGACATGGTCTTCGCCTGGCGGAGAGAAATTTAATAATCAATCGAACGCGCTTGAAAAATTACAAAACGAAATGGCCAGTCTTATTTCTAAGTCTAAGACTCATTCAAGCGAATCGTTGAGCATGGATGGTCTGATTTGTATTGAATCCACACAAAATGGGGGAGATGTTCCCACAGTCATAGAGATTGGCGACGAAGAAATAGATCATGATTTGGTCCTGAGCCATAGAATAGGAAATGACTAGAAGGGCCACTTGAGGCCGAACCTTCGAAGTTTTTGACGCTGCGCATGTCGCATTACGCATGTTCATTACCATTATTCTAGCCAGTCAATTGCATTTTCTGACCAATAAACACGCTGAACTGGCTGGTCCGCCATTATTCTGGCCAGATAACTGCATAATCTTCAATACATTAGACAACATGCTATGAATAACAATCAACCTGTCGTAAAAAGTACTAATACCTACCTGCCCAATTTTTTATCTACAAACGTTAGATCATTGTTTCCTAAAATTGACGAGTTTGCACTCCTTCTGAATCATCTATGTATTGAAATCGCTGCTGTTTCTGAGACCTGGCTCCATCATGGAATTGAAAATGATGTCCTGTCTATCCCGAACTATAACTTAATCCGCCAAGATAGATCTGTCGGACGTGGCGGTGGGGTTTGCGCGTTCGTATCTAATTCAATCCCTTACAAAAGATGGACCGACCTTGAAAACCCTCTTTATGAATGTTTATGGTTGTGCCTTAGACCCCATCGTCTTCCTAGAAAAATTTCGAACATTGTCATGGGCGTATTATACAGCCCCCCGGATAAGTCAGCGCAAGAACAACGAGACCTCGCTAATTATCTAATCGAATCCCTTGATCATATTCGTAACAAATTTCCTGACTGTGGTATTGTCCTATTAGGAGACTTCAATAACTTAAATATCTCTGATCTACTGACCAGTCATGATCTGAGTCAAATAATTTGTGAACCAACCAGAGGCTCAGCCATCCTTGATCTTGTAATTACGAACTTGCAGCAGTTCTATAAAAAACCCTTAATTTTGGCACCGGTGGGTACATCCGACCATAACGTTATTAATTGGCGCCCAGATGATAATGCTCTTCGTCCGCACGGAAAAGTAATTAAACGTCAACATCGCCTTTTTTCTCAATCTCGGCGAGCAGCTTTTGGCCGATGGTTGACATCACACGATTGGAATCCAACTTCACCCGAAAGGTCAGTTGAAGAACTGGTTTCCGACTTCACCGAAAGAATTACACAAGCTATGGATACTTTCTTCCCCTTGCAGACGGTCAAACTCCACAGTAATGACAAACCCTGGATGTCGGTATCTATTAAACAAATGATTATTGCTCGTCAGCAAGCCTTTTCTCGCGGTAATACTAACCTGTGGCGTCATTATAAAAACAGAATAAAATATGCAATCCAACTCAGGAAGAAGAATTTTTATTCTGATAAAGTACGGCACCTCAAAAAGAGTGACTGTAGATCTTGGTGGAAAATGATTAACCAATTGTCTGGTAAATCAAATACTACCACACCGATCCACCTCCAGGAGGATGATGTCCTACTTACTGATGATGAATTGGTGACAACTCTGAACCATTTCTTCCTTTCCGTAAATGAAGATATTCCAACCCTTAACACGAGTATGTTACCTGCCTACTTACCTGCTGTTGATCAAGTACCCACTATTTATCCTTACCAAGTGTGTAAAAAGTTGCTCAGTCTTAACTCTTTTAAAACCGCTGGCCCTGATAACATCCCGCCTCGCATCCTTAAAGAATTTGCTTACGAATTGTCCGATCCACTTGCAGATATTTTCAACCTCTCTTTATCTTCGGCTACCGTCCCTTCCCACTGGAAATCCGCAAATATTTCCCCGATTCCAAAAGAGACACCTCCCAAAGAAAAAAACGATCTACGTCCAATCTCATTAACGTCGTGTATATCAAAAGTCCTAGAGGAATTCGTCGTTGAATGGATCTTGGAAGATATCGGACATCAAATTGATCCTAAGCAATTTGGATGCCTCCGCGGTTCATCCACTACTTTATGCCTACTTGATATGTTCCATTCTTGGTTATCCAAACTTGATGCTGATGGATGTTCGTTACGGATTATCTTGCTGGATTTTAGCAAGGCCTTTGACAGAATTAATTTGAACGTGCTGATTGCTAAGCTGATCGATATGGGACTTCGTAGATCTATTATTCCATGGTTATGTAACTTTTTGTCCGATCGCAGACAGAGGGTCAAACTTGGGGAATCAATCTCCGATTGGGCACAAGTAAATGCCGGTGTTCCCCAGGGAATAAAATTAGGTCCCATCTTGTTTTTGGTAATGGTCAACGACTTAAATCAGACCAATGGAAGTATGTAGACGATCTTACTATCTCCGAAGTCATCCCAAATCATGGCCAATCCAACATGCAATACGAACTGGACCATATTTCAACCTGGTCCGACCAAAATTTTATGAAACTCAATCCAAAAAAGTGCAAAGAATTGAGAGTTAATTTCCAACGTGATGTGCCTGATTTACCACAGCTTACCATCAATAGAATACCGCTCGAAACGATTAGTAGCCATAAATTGTTAGGTCTTCAAATCCAAGACGACTTAAAATGGAATGATCACGTAGATATTATTACGAAGAAAGCCGCAAGACGTTTATATATTATTCGTACTCTGAAGCGTAATGGAGTGCCTGAAGATGACCTAATAAGTATATATACATCTCTTATCCGCTCCATTTTGGAGTATGGCTGCGCTGTGTGGCATACATGCCTCCCTTCTTTTCTTGTTGAGAAGATCGAACGCATACAGAAGCGATTTTTCCGCATTATATTTCCACATTTATCCTACCGCGAAGGTTTATCTCTTACTGGATGTCCAAGACTTGATGACAACCGTCAACGTTTGTGTTTGAAACTTTTTAATAAACTTAAAACCCAGTCAAGTTCGAAACTTTCCTACCTTATACCTCGTACGAGGTATGAATCGCATGGACGATCGGTGCGTAGTGGAAATAATTTGTCTTTATATAAATGTAGAACAGATAGATTCAAAAATAGTTTTTTTCCGACTATGACGGTGGTTTATAATCAGCAATAACTGAGATCCTTTAAAATTTTAACTATATATTATTGCATGCTATATTTTAACTAAGATTTTTTAATAGTTTTAACTACATACCAATTGAATGTAATATATCATTTTACACCCTGTAATATATAATGTAATTCACCTTACCGATGGTGCGAATTTATGTAATCTTTAATAAATTGAAATTAAAAAAATAAATAAAAATAGGGTGTCACGTTGCACTGCTGAGTGGCCTTTCTGGTCATTTCCTATTCTGTGCCTGAGCCATAATGAATCGGACGATGCAGTTATTATAAATATTGTTGAAAGCGCCTCCAGCTCAAACTCTAGTATTAAGTCTATTCCTAATCTCCATTGTGTCTCTGATGCAAATTCTTACGTAAAGCCAGTAGCCCGAAGCGATCAAAATAAAGGTCCTGTGAGGGCCAGTAATGATCTGTCAAAACTAAGTAATTTATGTAGAAAGCCCTGGCGTAAAGGTATGCATACGATGAAAACGGCCCTGTCGCACAACAGCGATCGTAGTGCTGCCAGTCCACCGCTTGATCAAAATTTATTGACTTCAAATGAAACATGTGCAATCAAAACACATATGCAACAGTGTACTCCGCTACAGCACAAAGCGAATAATTATAAACCTATTACAACTCGAATTACTAGCAGAGAACAACTGAGGAAAGGCCGAATATCAAGTCAGAGTCGGAAAAAATCAAATATTGCACATAATATAACTAGTGAAGAGGGTTTTCGCTTAGAATCCAGGCGGAAGGACAAACTGAAATGGTTCAGTTATTATTACTAGACGATTCTTTATTCCCAGCCTTAGATGAACCTTCCCTTCCCAGAGGGCATAATCCCTTAAACTGTATTCCTGTTGCCATGACGGTCACTGACTCTTCTACACCTCATCGCCAAAATTCCCTACGCTTCGCAAACATTAATGCAAGATCTCTAAAGAATAAAACTGCTGCTTTTGTGAATCATATTCTGGATAATAAAATTGATTTATGTATTGTAACAGAAACTTGGTTAAAGGAAATAGACACCGTCAGCATTGCTGCACTTTTTTAAATCCTTTCCACGACAAACTGACCGACCGGGGGTGGTACTGGTGTTATGTTTAAAACTAACTTTAAAGTCTTACTACTGGATGGCGGAGAAAAAAGGTCGTTTGAATTTTCTGAGTGGAACTTTGTAATATCTGGTCATGATATGAAAGTTGTCGCGGTCTATCGCCCACCTTATTCTCAGGCACACCCTGTTACCTCTTGTATATTCTTCCAAGAATTTTCTAATTATCTTGAAAGCATTGTTATGTGTCCAGAAATCTTAATAATTACTGGAGACTTTAATTTTCATTTTAATGACCAGTCTGACATTGATACTAAAAGATTTATTGATATGCTGGAAACATTTGGGTTGAAGCAACATGTCATAGTTCCAACACATTCTTCAAATCATACATTGGACTTATTGATTACTAGATCCTCAAATGATATTAACATCTCCTCGCTGGAAACCACTTTCTTCTTGTCAGATCACTGCTTTGTAGAATGTTACTTGTCTATATCTCATCCAAATCTCTCTACTAAAGAGATATGTTTCCGCGAGACGAAAAAGATGTTACTTGACAACTTTAAGACTGACATCTTGCAGTCAAATTTGTGTATGAATGATTCATGGTCCAATGTAGATGATCTGATGGAATGTTACAATGACACACTAGTGTCCATTTTTGATAAACATGCTCCTATTCGAAAGAAGATTATTGTCGCTAAACGTAGACTGCCATGGTTCAATGCAAATGTTAAACATCTAAAAACGGAATGAAGGAAGCTAGAAAGAAAAATGAGGAAATCTAAACAAAATGTTGATCAAGCTGCATATCGTAAGATATGCAATAAATATTCTGCACTACTTAATGAGGTTCGAAAGAAATACTATACTGACCTTATTGATGAATGCTCAAATGATTCGAAGAAATTGTTTAAGGTTGTGACATCGCTTTGTAAGACGCCGAGGGATGAACCACAGCTGCCACCGCATGATGATTTATGTCAACTTACTAATATGTTCGGTGAATATTTTTACCGCAAAATTGAACTCATTAGGAAGGATATCGACAATATTACCATTGATCCACAGCCGGTTGAATATCGTAGACCAGAAGTTAAGCTAGAATCGTTTATTCCTCTTTCGGACCAAGAGGTTCATGACATAATCATGCAGTCGTCCAACGCATCTTGTGAATTGGACCCAATTCCATCATGGTTAGTAAAGCTGTGCTCTAATGAATTAACACCTATTGTTACGAAAATCATCAACTTATCCTTGCAAGAAGGACATGTCCCGGACGCTTGGAAAATTGCTCTATTAAAGCCATTTTTAAAAAAACCTGGCCTGGAAGTGGTTTTTGAGAACTTTAGACCTGTTTGTAACCTATCTTTTATATCTAAATCCACTGAAAAGGCTGTTATTGAGCAGTTGTTCGAGCACTGCGACGAAAATGCACCTCTACCAAGCAGTCAATCAGCATATCGGAAGAACTACTCTACTGAGACTGCTCTCCTGAAAGTTCAAAACGACATTTTAATGAGTATGGACAAACAAGAAGTAATCTTGCTCGTGTTATTAGATTTAAGTTCGGCCTTCGACACAATTGACCACCAACTTATGCTTGATACCTTGGAGTTTGATTTTGGGGTAACGGGTAAAGCACTTTTGTGGATTAAATCTTTTCTTTCGGACAGGAAGCAACGAGTTTATATCAAGAAGGAGTTTTCTAAGGACTATGATGTCAACCATGGAGTGCCTCAGGGAAGTTGCCTTGGACCTGTCCTCTTTTTACTGTACATATCCCAGTTATTTGACGTTGTTAGCAGCCATCTACCTTCAATGGCCAGTCTCCACTGGCTGCCTGTCAAGTTTCGAGTCGATTTTAAAATTGCCCTATTGGTTTATAAAGCTCTTAATGGTAGCGCTCCTAGTTATATCTCGGCGTTACTGACATTAAAACCGGCCAGCAAATACGATTTAAGATCAGATGACCAAGATCTCCTTCAAGTTCCTGTCACTAAACTAAAGACCGTAGGAGACAGAGCTTTTACATCTGCTGCTCCTCGAATATGGAACACTTTGCCATTAGAAATCAGACAAAGTGAAAACATTAGTATTTTTAAAAAACAATTAAAGACATTTCTTTTTAAGAACGCTTTTAATCTCTAGTAGAACTATAGTATTTTAAATTTTAGTTGAAGAATCATAGTATGATGAGATTGTACAGCGCTTTGAATATATATATAATTAAGCTATATTTAAATAAATATTATTATTATTATTATGGATTGTGCTACGTCCTAAATGGCTCCCCAGGTCAATTTCTAAAATTTCCCTAGCAAGTGTTTATCTCCCGCCATCATTAAGTACAGAAGCAATTGATGAATTTTACTGCCGATGCTATGACAAACTTAAGAGCGAAAGCCCAAACACATCAATTGTTGCTGCTGGGAACTTCAACCCTGTTAGTAATGGGTTTCAGGAAAAGATAATTACCAACCACTGCCAATTAAAACAAGTAGTTAAGAAACCCACAAGAGCTACAGCAATCGGCTTGACCTGATATTGACTAACGCTAACTCATTTTACGAGGAACCAAACGTGCTTGCCCCGCTTGGAAGTTCTGACCACTGCGTAATCGTTTGGAGGTCGAAAGATCAATTATCAAATAGGAAGAAAACAAGGAAAATTGTAACTCGACCCATAAAGGATTCTAGTTTACACTCATTTGAAGAACTCATTAGCCGACAAAGCTGGACAACGGTTTATAATGCTCCTTGCACAAATAGTAAAGTTGATGCCTTCTTAAAAGCTACTGCAGAGATGATCGAAATTTTCTTTCCGTTGAAAACCTTCAAAGTCCACGAAGATGATAAACTTTTTTTATATCTGGAAGAATTAAACAAATTGTTTCTAAAAGAGACAAATTGTATCAGCAAGGGAGAATGGATAATTTCAAATCAATGCGCAACAAAATTGTTTCGGAAAGAAAGGAAAAACTTTATAATTAAAAAATTAAACCTGCCCGAGTTCACGAGCCGAAGACATGGTGGAAAAATATAAAGAAGATAGCGGGAAAGAAACAACAAGGCTTTGTTCTCATCGATCTCACAACCGATACTCCGTTAAACCCGAAAGAGACAGCTGATCATATGAATGAATTTTTTACTAACCTCACAAATGATTATCCAGAAGTAAGAAGCGAATGGTCTTATTATGGAGTCGATGACTCCTTACCGCACATTACGTTGGACAGTGTAGTGAAAAAGCTGAACAGTCTGAATGTAAACAAAGCAGTAAGTCCTTTTGACCCAAATATGAAGATAATTAAACACTTTGCGAACTATTTTGCTGTTCCGCTAACGCATATTTTTAACGAATCATTTACCTGCAGATTATTTCCAGATATATGGAAAATTTCCAAGGTGTGCGGAATACCAAAAAGCAAACCATGCAGTTCAGTAGATCTCCTGAGACAAATCGCTCTAACAAGTACCTTGTCCAAAGTCCTAGAATCATATGCTACTGAGTGGATCTATGAAGACGTTCGGGATAAAATGAGTGCATGCCAGTTTGGTGGCCTGCCTGGAACATCTGCGGTTCAAGCTTTGATATACCTGATGCATAAATGGCATTTGGCAATGAACAATCCAGGAAAGGTTATTCGAGTTATCTTCCTTGATTTTCGGAAGGCATTTGATCTAACCAACAAACGTCTTGACACTTTCACTAACATCGGTGTACAACAGCCTTTGTGGGTTGGTTTGCGTCCTATCTTCACGGCAGATCCCAATTAACCTCATTTCAAGGTGAACATTCTGAGTTAAGAAAGATCAAAGGCGGAGTACCACAAGGAAGCAAATTAGGTCCAATAGCATTTATTCTTAAAATAAACCAACTTCCGCTGGTTACTATACCTAATGACCAGGAACTGTTACGTGACGCAGCTGAAGACCAAGACAGTGTAATGTTTATGGATGACACTACATTGTCCGAAGTCATTGATGTATCTAACCATTCATCTGGTAGTCCAATTGGTAACACTCAAAGAAATGTAAATAGCGCAGTACAATTTGCAACAGATGAGAAAATGGAACTGAATGGGAAAAAATGACAAGAAATGATAATCGACTTTCGAAGAATTAGGTCAGAAATACCACATATTAACATTGGGGACAACCAGATATCCCGTGTAAAATCGTATAAGCTATTGGGACTATGGATAGATGAAGACTTGAAATGGAGCACCAACACTGAGTACATCACAAAAAAGGCGGCAAAGCGTCTTTATTTACTGAAGATTTTAAGGAGCTATGGCGCATCTAAAGGTGACTTATTAGCATGGAATACGGGGCGAAAATTTGGAGCGGTGGTTTGAAGTTCTACAGTGTTGATTATGGTCTGTAATTCGTAGTCTTAACTGGTCTCCTGAGTACAAGATTTCATGTAATCGTTCATGTCCTCGGTGTTCGAGAAAGCGTGTCTGCATCAGCATTTGCTTTTCCTGGTCGATAACGGATAGTAAAATTGAATTCTGCTAACTCCGAAACTCTGCTATCTCCGAAAACGACTAAAACAGATAATTAGCGCATTTTAAAGCTCCACCGCGGCTACGCCAGGCGGAGCAATTACTTTTACTTTTTACATAATTGTTATATCAATTTTGGAAAATGCCTGTTTACATGATCCTGGCTAGGCGGGATCCCGGGTCATATAAACAATCTTTGAGTTTATATTACGAGCGGGATCTCGGCAACTGTCCTGCCCCGCCTAGCCGAGATCATGTAAACAGGCATTTTCCAAAATTGATATAACAATTATGTAAAAAGTAAACTAGTAATTGATCTTTTAGATTTATAGAGATATCTTAGGAATTTGTGGTTATGGAATGTGAGTTAGCTATTCGAAAAAAGATATTACAATGTGAATTTTGTCTGCGTACTGTAAATGACCTAATAAACTCCTGGAGTGTTTGTTCAATTTTCGTCCTTATAGGGGATGGGGCTATTTGTAATATATTTAGAGAGGCGTCGGCCAGCTTTACACTTTTATACAACGTTCCAAATAGTGCAATTTAAAATGCAATTTTGTCACAGGATTTTCCGAATAGTCATGTCAGTGAACAAAAGCAAAAACACTTCATTACACTTGCGCACAAACACTAATAGATCATTTACGGTATGTAATATAACTTTGCTATATCCATGTGAATTTTACTAACTTTCACATTAGTTGTTAATTGTTTTGAAAATGCTACAGAAAATTATTGTGATTAATAATGTCATTTTATACTCTGTTGAGTACGTCGTTTAAAGTTGGAAGTGTCTAATAATGTCGAATAACTCTATCTCGAAATGGCGTCACAAGGGTTAGGATCAGAGAATTAGGATAAGGATTAAGATCAGGATTATATTCAAAATGGAAATTAACCCGTTTGTTTTCTTTTCTTGTGACCTTGTGTTTTACGCTTATATAGGGAACTGTGCTTTTCTAATGCATCCTACTTTCTTCCGTGTTTTCTCTTCTAGGAAAGCGTATTTTGTGTGGCACATGCTTTCGGGGGCGCGTGCTTCACTTCCTAGAAAGACAAGGGCAGGACTAAAAAGGAGTCCATAACGTGACGCAATATCTGGGCTTTCTCTTAACATCAGACATTTATTTGTGATAAAATATACCATGTAAAGGACAAAAGCAAAAATAATTCAATTTTAAATTGTGCAAAATGTATAAATTAGACTATTCGTTGACTATTCGCGCTATTTGCCGAATATTTGCGACTATTCGTTGACTATTCGCACTATTCGTCGACTATTGGCCGACTATTCTAGTTTTACCAATTGCCCTTTTCATCTGCTAGTTTGTCTATACATCCTGATCTGGCATCCTGGCGGGGTCGCCAAATTGTTACCGTTGTTCAGGTTCGTTGATACCAGTAAAACAGGAATTCACTCCAAAAATACTTTACTTTAATAATGTTTAAACACTTCGTACACAAATATTCATTTGACTTCGTTATATCTCAACTGTGTATATAATACTGTGTAAATTATCACTGTTGCGACACACGTGCGCTACACACACATGTTATTTATCAACCAACGGCTACGTCACTAAATGTCCGGTATAATAAGACCTAACACATGCAGCTTCCATGATTAATTAAGCGTCTCGTTTCTAGAGTCCGGCGGCTGGCTATTATATACATGGGTATACTCTTTATGTAGCCCTACACGAAATGTATATTAACCCTAAACTTAACCCTAACCCCAATCTTTACCCGAATCCTAACTCTAACCCTATATAAACAATTGATGATGATGATGATGATAAACTTTATTTAAAAATCACACGCTAGCCTCGTCAACTTTCGCTGATTTCCACGAGGGGCGTGTCCATTACATAAATATATATAAATGATAACAGGATAAAAAACAAACAAACAACAATTGGTGTACGGCTACTGGCTACATACAGGACCATCCTATACATGTAACATGTGTGACTGTTGTCTATATATAGATTTGTTTCCTTCCCTTGTTCACCCTTCAAAACCAAATATATTTTATTTTCTTGTATTGTTCGTGGGATTTGTTCTTTGGGACTTGTTATCACCATGAGTTTTATGGGGTTAAGAAAGTTTATAACAGCCATATAAGTGTAGTATTCACATTCACAGTCACCAGGGTGTATCACAGGAACCCCAGGTTATATGTTTGTGATAATGCCCCCGCCTGTGCGCCCGCTCTACGGGTTGCTAGTAGAAATAGTAACCCGTAGAGCGGGCGTGCAGGCGCGGGCATTATCACAAACATATAACCTGGGGTTCCTGCGATAATAATAATATATTTAAAGAACGACGTTTCGATATCATTTGATATACCATTTTCAAGTTCGAATGGTTAATTATTTACAACGTGGGTTTATATTTACAGATAACAGTGATGACGTATTATTGAAAGCATGCAGGTGTGATAATTATAATCCAAAAGCAGAATAAATTAAAAACCAATTACGATATCGAAACGTCGTTCTTTTAAGTAATATTATTATTATCGCTTATTTTTGTCTCTAAATGTTTTACGAAAAAGTTACTAATACATGAGAGTCTGATGTGAGAAAAACAAATTTCTAAAGTCAAAATGCATACATAGAATTTTCTTCGACAGTAAAGGTTTGCTGAAGAAGGTTTAATTGTCAGACTAGGATTGGACTCTTCCACATATTTTCATGCCTTTAATAATTTTCAAACCCTCAGTGCGTAAAATCTTGTTTTTCCAGTAAAAGATCAAGCAGTTAAATGTACCATTCATTGAGATTATAGTTTTAATCCAGAACGCTCCAAGGTCTGCGTTCAGCCGCGTATTATGAAACGTCGCTGTCTCTTTTGCGGCTATTCTTCGCAAAGGGAAGATGAACACTGGAATGGACAGTACCACAAAACAAGCGACTGCTAGCAAGCAACTAGATATATTTTTCAAAGAATACGTCTTTTTCATTACGTGTGATATTCTGTTGTTTCTACGACTTTTCCTGGTGATAATGAATAATTTGTAGTTAATAAATAACATTGGAGGAAAAATAAGAATAAAAAAAATTAGAGCAGACACTTGACTGGAAATTACAAAGTCGTTTATAGATATGAGCACCAAAGTTGCTGCGGGGATAATAAGTATTGCAAGAAGCGTTAAAAGTCTTCCCTTCGTTATCGATGTTCGATGAAAGATGGGATAAGATGTCGCCAAATATCGATCAAAATTCATGACCAAAAGAGCGAGTAAAGAACAAGCAATGCAAATATTTGTTAACCTTTGGAAAATATACACCCAGCTAGGGTATACAATACAATTTCCATTCAACCATAACATCGCGATAACAGCCATATATGGATTACTAGTTAAAACCACAAGCAAATCGAAACAGGACAAAACCATTATCATGAAATAACACAATTTTTTTCGAAGCTGCGCAGACCTCCAGAAAGTGAGTATGACCAAGGAATTTAAACATATTCCTGATAAAAAGAACAATACGTTCATAAAAAATATTAAAGTCATGTTGATCAAAGAATTGAACTCCATCATTAAGCGACTTCTTCTGAACCAATGAACATAAAAATAACACCGTCGTCTTTTATGCATGACATTTTATTTAGATTAATTAATGACTTTAATCTTTACTATAAAATGACATATCTAAATAGTGCATTATCTCACGCAATTTTAGTGAAGTTTGTATTATTGCTACGCATTACTTATAAAATCTCTGTTTTGATTGGCTGCTGACTTAAATATTCGTGATGTTTGGCAATTATGATGTCACAACTGCAGATAATAGTTTCCATGTGTAGATATGACGTCAGTAGTTTAAAGAAAGAAAAAACAAAGCCATTGCAAATTTTTCAATGAGAGTTTTTACTGATGTTTGTCGGTTTTAACTGTTACCACGAGACGCCAAACAGGACTACAAGCGATATGTATTATTTTTATTCAGCATTAATTATTACGCATTATGTTATTATTTATTTATAAATCTTTGAGTTTTCTAGACAATAGTTAGACTTGTCAGTGGAATTAAAATTGTTTACAAACGACCGTGTCTGTCGTTAAAGTATTTTGCTTAGTTTTTCTTAGTTCTTTGAAAAGCCAAACTGAGAAGTGAACATATTATTCTGGATTCTGAAACGTACAATGAAAGATTGTGAATTTTTGAAATTTACCGTGCCGTAGAATATAAAGATGTCATATTTTAAAGCCATATACAAAGTACATATCTAGTTTTTGTAAAAGATGTTAAACACCTGTTGCAGCAGTTACTAGAGACAACAGATGGACCAAGCAATAAGCACGTTCATCTTATCACCCAAACTCGTGCCCAGCAGGCTAGCCCTGGGTACGAGGTTGCTTATCACCGAGTCAAGCACAAGACGATCGCGTGTTTGGCTAAAACTGATCATTAAAACACCTAAACTAAACTATATTAACTATATTTATACTGCATGGTCCAGGAAGGGCGATCCCTTACTGATGGTGCGACGTTACTAGGGAGGAAACCTAAACTAAACTAATTTTTGTACTTAGCACATCAGGACACTACAGAGGAATATTATTTTATCAGGTAGCGTTTACTTACGCTTCAAATTATTTTCTTCACGTAAAACATGTTTTTTCTCTATTCCACTGTTTGGCATGACGGCAACGTTACTAATATGAACAAATTATATAAATTTCAAAAAAGAGCCGCTCGCGTAATAACAGGGGCAAACTACGAAACTAGATCATCTGAAATTTTTGAGCACTTGAAATGGGAACCAATTGATACCACACTTAAAAAGCGAAAATATGTAATGACGTTCAAAGCACTACAAAAAGCAACGCCTAATTACATATCCGAATTATTCACCTTCCGCCACAATGATAGGTACAAGCTAAGAAACAATGATCGCATGCTCCACTTAGATCAACCTAAAACTAACTTCATGGAACGTAGTTTTTCATATCGAGGAGCCGTATCCTGGAATAGCCTACCCGATGAACTAATTAATGAATACGAGAGCCTCTCCATAAACTCTTTTAAAAACTGTTTAAATAACCATGATTATAATCATAATTAAGTACGAAACACTATACTGATATAAGTTTAATATTTGTAAATACCTAATTACCTTAATTAAATAATTTTTGTAAATAGTTAACATTTTATAATGTAAATCACACGGCCCTTTGAAAACCAGGCAACTGAAAGGCCACCGTGTGCTTAAAGAAGTTTAAATAAAAAAAATATCAAAAAAATCCGTACTTGCAGCTGAGAACGGAGCTGAATTTCGAAGGACGAAGCTCGACTTGATCGAGTTTCAGGTTTAGTAAACGCGCCTCTGGCTGATTCATGTATGACTCATGTCTGATCAGGGAGCACAGCTACGAATGAAGGGTTAGTTTGGGGCTTATCCAAATCCACCCTGCATGTCAACATTCCCTGTGGGAGGAAGCCGGATTACTCGGAGAAAACCAGTGGAGAAAACCCACGACTTTCGATAGAGCGTTGACTGACTCTTTTCACATAAGTGTCATGAGTCCGCAGCGAGAATCGAACGAACGATCTCAGAGGTGAAAAGCGCTCTGACGACTGCGCCACCGCAGCCCCTGTTAAACATTTCATGTAACAGAATACGCTGAACTATATTTTCAATTTTAATTAACAATATTTATTTTCTCGCAATTTAAATCCGTCAATGTCTCGCTTGTATGTCTACCATTTTTTGTTGCCATTTTGGACACGAATTTTATAATTTTTTGAAGAAAGCGTGCTCGTGCCAGTCCTACGATGCATCACACGTAGCACGGTCATTTATATGCGCGTTTCCCCGCCCGTGTTTTACTTGGCCCTCAGGATCTGACAAAAACAAGAGGGCAAGTTGAAAGTCGCCGGGCTTAGTGCCCCAGCGACTAAAATGTCGTTAATTCATTAATAATATATTTTACTCTAGTGACAAATTAGCTCTGCCGCATCCTCACACCAATTACCTGAAAATAGTTTCAGTTAGGCCACATAAAAAAATTTATCCACCTCATCAAAATTTTTCAGGTCAGGCGGGCGGATTTATTTTTTATTTTTGAAATACATAACAATGTATTTTATACTTAATTCATCAAAAGATAATAACATATGGCTCAAAATCCAAAACAGTAAAACGGCGGCCATTTTGAATTTTAGCCGAGGCCGGAAGAGGACTGGGTGGCCGGAAGTTTTATTAGTATTGTGTAACTTCTGTAACTTAGTAACTTTGTATTCCTTTGTAAATCCTGATGAGTCCACCGCATATGGTCCACCGTGACTAAATAAAGTTCACTTCACTTCACTACTCCTAATTGGCATTTTTATATAAAATCCATTTTCTAATATCCTTTATTATATATAAAGAATACTAAAAATGTACGTTTGAAGCCTTCAATTAGCTCGCTGAAGCTGATAACACTGAACGAGTCATATACATCGCGGGCGCAACGCGTGATCAAGTTCAATGATTCGTTGATGCCAAATTTGAAGCAAAGCGCGGGAACCCGGCGGGGAAATGCACCGCCTTCTCCCCAGGCCCTCGAAGCTTGTCATGACATTGGCAATTAAATATGCAAATACACTTTGCATAATTAGCTTGCCATCGCTTCAGCAACGATTAGCAATATGGCTTTCAAAAAATATCGTAACGTAGCAGCTCATAACAACCAAACCGGCGATGGAAATTCAATTTATTTTATCAGCAAAAATTGCCTTTTATGAATCGAATTTGAGTCTTCTGCGTAATTTTTTGCTCAAGCCTAAAACTGGGTTATCTGCAGATTGCTTGATTCGATAATTTACTGCAAGCCACTAGGCAATAAGAGGAGGCGTAGTATAATATTAGATCTGGAAGCACCCACGTTATATCATATTATGTACTCGTATAAAGGCCGTTTTCCATTGCGGTCGCTTTGCCCGTGCGGACGGGGCGACCATGTTTCAACTTACCCTGCAAGGGCCGGTTGTATAAAAGTCTTAACTACATTTTAACTACCCGTTTTGTAGTTAAATAGTAGTTAACTGTAAAATTCGCGATTAGTTAACTTTCGCATTAACTATAGTTAACTTTAACTACTTTTTATACAACTGGCCCCAGGTGTCTAGCGTGAGAGTTTTCTGTCCGCGGAACTACATTCAACCTTTTTGGCGTACCTGCGCGACTGATTATTCACGTGACCGTAATTGAAAACACCCTTAAAACACCCTTGCTCGCATAATAAACACACTATAAAACATATACAATGTGTACCTCTCAATTCCTCTGGGATTTCTTCACAAACCCTTCTCATTCGTTGAAGAGCCATCTTGTAGTTACGGTACATGTTGTCAGCTTTATATGTGAAGAGAGAAGATCAGTAAGATATAACCAATTAAAATACATACATTTCTACAATTTACCCACTTACCCCGCCAAGAGAAAGGACAGTGGGACAATTTGCCCTGGGGCCCAAGTTCAAGGGGTTCCCAAATATATATTCAGTGGTGGAATATGCATATATACTACTGTAGAATCATCTCCCGGAATGCTGAAACTTGCTATTCCTAACACCTTAGAATTTAAGTTCTTTTCTGGAGGAGAATGACCACGGATTCCGCCCTAACTTACATAAGTATTAATGCAGATCAAACCTATTGGATTGTCCTGGAAGTTGAAAAGTATTAACAAAAGGAGCATAATACACTAATGTTTCTATATAGGACCTGATGATTTTTTATGTCATATGAAGATACAAACAAATTCTTATATATCCCTATATAAGCGCAAAGGTAAAATTTACTGGCCCCATGGTGAGCCCCATTTCCTATTCCTGTAAGTCTACGTAATGAAGAATCACTGCGAACATTTTTATAAAAATCTGTCCGAGATTTTATCGACCAAGAAAGAAAAAGCTTTGGACAGATTTCTTTTGAAGGTAAATATTCTAAATTTTGGGCATCTCGCTCGATGGAACTAAATGTTGAAGGTGTTTGTAGATGGAAATTTCGAGCGAAAATTATATACAAATTTTTAGGACTTTGTAACTCAGTTGGCAGAACGCTGCACCGTAATCGCAGGGCTCGAAATTTCCATCTAAATTTAAATCCTGCAAAATACATGATCAAAAAGATCAGATTAAACTTTCTCATCTTTATCATCAAAGAAAAGTTTAGATGCTACACAAAAAGGAATATTGTAACGACATTTTAACTCAAAGCTATTCCACTCGAACGTGTTTCGTAACTTACACTGCATACTTTCATCATAATAAACATCAGCCATATATTGAGCTAGGAGTTTAAGGCCATCAGCCAGAAAATCATCAAACTTGTGTTGAGAATATAACAATAAACAGCGATGATAGATCAACTTTACCTCCTGAAACACAACATAATTGTTATACTTTACTCATATTGCTTATACTTTACCACAGTTAATAACCCGATGAAGAACGGTAGAGTTGAAGAATGTTTTCATACTAATTCCGACACATTGCTTAGATCGACGAAAAAATCGAGTAACTAATGTGGCTCAATCAGTTTGGTAAACCCATTAACGGAAAAAAATGAACTTAGGACTTCATCCTGCCTAACCCAAGGCAATTTGTTGTCTAGTGATCAGTGCTGATTCGCCATTGGTAGAGCATGGGCTAGCCAAGTCCTTGGTTAACCCAGCCTAGATCCAGGCTTTTACTCAGCGTTATATGTGGTTTTCAAGTAGGCATGATTAGCTTGCAGGATAATGCTTGATGATATCACCACAACGTAAAGTCCCGCCCCCTAGCCGCCAAGACACTTCTAGTTGTCAAATCACGCTAGCTAAAATAACAATACAAGGCTTAGATCTGGGCTAGCCCATTAATGAGAATGAGAAAAGACGTGTCTAGATACTCTAAATTGTGGGCATCTCGGCATCTCGCTAGTTAGAACTGAAGATTGAAGGGTTGTCGTGTATGGAAGCAAGAGCAGTTGCGAAAAATACAACTATAGTCCCTGCGATTCCGGTGCAGCGCTCTGGCATGCACTGGGCTACAGAGTCCAGTTGTCAAGTTCTAAGCACAAGGTCATGTATACACAATTATACTAGGGTGATGCCAGTGTGTTGTATAAGGGCAAATATTCTAAATTTTGGGCATCTCGCTCGATACAACTGAAGCTGAAGGGTTTTTGTAGATGAAAATTTCGAGCGAAAATTATATACATATTTTAGACCTAACCAGGAGCAGTTGCGAGCTATACTCCCTATAGTTGCATTATTCACAACTGGTTAGGTCTAAAATATGTGTATAATTTTTTCCCGGAATTTTCATCTACAAAACCCATTCAACGTGTCTGAAATGCCACTTCATTTTGCCACACAATTATATTTGTCTAGGTTATAAGCCCTAACCAATAAAACTTGGTCAGATACTTCGATTGTCCATGGAACTGACCGTTTCTTCATTGTGCATCTAAAGACGACGCAGTTAAATCGTAGTTCAACTAGGCGGTATTTATAGCTGATAGAATGTAATGTTTCGGTTTCATGTAGTGGAAACCGGCCTAAATCGTGCGAGAATTGATCTCAATAACGAACCTGGATTGAAAGTAATTTTATATCTGGTTTTGCTTTAAGCTGATCATTGTTTCTTATTTCTACATCATTGTCTCCTTCAATCCACATATCATCATCTTTGTCATTGGTTGGCATTTCTAGAAAATGATAAAATAGATTAATACTCCATAGAGTCCATACTAGAGAGTGCATGTTGTTTACTTCAATAGGGAAGCACGGGTGGCAGATACGGTTAGCGCGCTGCCCGTTACCTCTGAGTTAAGCCGGTTATACAGCAGGTCGAGGGCACGGATTTACTCAGGTTAGGTAACGCCGGTGTCCTTGATAAACTCATGTAAGTTGAGATTGGTTGGTTCTCTCCTGTGCTTCGAGGGTTTTTCTCCGGGTACTCCGGTTTTCCTCCCTCACTAAAAACTAACCCTTAGGGATTAACCTTGACTAACTAACTAACTAACTAACTAACCCTCGAAACCTTTGTCAATTGGGCTGCAAAACCTGTTAAGGCTTTCCGTCCACCTCAGAGTGGTAAAAACAACAAACAAATAGGGAGGTCCTCAAGTCTATACACATGATATTTGAGATTGCAGAAACTGAGATTTTCAGCCCTCAACAAAAGAGCAGGAATATGTTGGCAACCGACGTCTACTCGTATCATTATAAGCTAAAACTAACTTTACATGATGTTATTCTGAGTGACTCCACACCGGACAAGCTAAAAGATTGCTTGACCGCGGTTGGATTCGAACTTTATTTATAATGGATAGCTATATCAGTTCTAAACTGTTCTTCCTAGTAGTTGAGTAAGGATCATCCTTATTGTATTGCCGCAGTGTTACAACACACGAAAACCGGAGTACCTGGAGTCGGTGTTTGGTAGAGTCAAGGTGGAAGCAAAGTGGAAGCACCCTGGTCGCATGCGACGTATAATGATGTGAATTATTGCAGGAATCGAACCCTGGCCACATTCACAAATCACTGTGTCACGAACCGCACTTTATAACTGCAAGAAATTGCCTCTCGTCTTAAATAAATACCTTCCAATACTTTGAGTGCCTTATCGCTCTGTCCCAGTCTCTGATACAAGGTGGAGAGTGTAAACCTCGCTTCAGCATGACTGGGTGCGAGAGAAACAACCCAGGAATATGCTTCCGCGGCCTCCTCTTCTTTGCCCAATGTTGACAGACATTCTGCTTTCTTCAGCCAAACTGCAGCCTAAAATTTCACAAAAATATCTTTATCCCTTAGCAATATTGAAACTAAAACCAGAAAATATTAGCAGCATATGCAGCATTGGTGAAAGAAAACAAATACTTCATAAGTTAGGGTTTCCAATACAGCCTGTCCATAATTACGTCACGAACACTTCCTTGGCCTGGGGCCTCTTTTCATGAATCAAGGCGACAGGCAAGTCGAGCACGATTCATGAGAATGAGGCTCCGGTAGCCAAGGAGAGATTTTTGAAGTAATTATCGAAAGATTGTATTGCTGTAATGATTAAATTTATTGCACTGATCCTTTTAACCAGATACTAATTTGGGTTTGATTCCCAGATCGGGGATTTAGAGATAAATTTGTAAGCAAGTGATTCGGCTCCATTTGGAAACCATAAGTTACATTTCTTATAGCAAGCAATGAAGCAATACTATCATTCCTGAACAGTACCCCTGCACGGCTGCACCTCCATAAAATGTGGTCACAGTTTCTTCCACCACCACAAAAAATTAACACTTCCAAATTTCCTCAAGGGGCATATCCATTCTCTGAAGTGTGCACTATTGAAAGTTCCTTAGAATAGGCCCTGCTCCATCGAGCATTCCAATAGCTCAGGGGTAAGAGCGCTGGTACTTTAAACGAGAGACCATGGATTCAATTCCCATTTGGGACATTCAGATATTGATTTTTCAGCAAGCGATCATACCCAATTTGGACAATGTTTGATGTATCGGACCAGTATCAACCATCTGTACTTTATGGCATGCATAATTATTCTAATTTATTATATTGTTTAATATGAGCTGTTTAAGGACTTTACTGAGTGAGCACATTAAGCTCCACTTACGTCAGTGCCATTGCCATTGACGTAGCGTATCACTAAATAGAATTAAACTTGCATGCATATTGACGTATATCGACTTTATAGAAAATTCGTTGGTGCCCGATTCTATCTAGATCCGATTCTATATCTGACTGGAAATTAGAATTCTTGAAGCTTGTATTTTACCTGCCCAAACTGTTCAGTTTTCACCAGAGGATCCAACAAAATCAAAGCCTCTTCATACAAACCTAGAGCAAAACCAACAGACGTTTTTATCCTAGAGATGCATTATGCCTCTGCATGCTGCATGGACCAATAATGTGTTTTCTATATTACTCGTCTAGTGCAAAGACGGGACGAGTTCTCCGACGAATTATACGACGAACAAACTAAAAATTGTACTGATTTATTCCATTATTACGGATTATTCGTATACGGGTCGTCTTTATACACACAGATGCATTATACATCCAGACGTAATATCGTCGCTTGTGCGTGGCTACAACCGAACATACATGTAGTTCATCTAAACGCATAATGAGTCTTTTTCCCTCTATACCGCAAATTCTTGCCCAAGTTCGTCCACACGGATAATGCGTCTCTGGTATAAAAACAGCCAATTTGATCAGCATTGAAACTCTTGAGTAAAACATTTTGAAAAACCCTTTGAGAATTCAGGAATTCGTTGTTCAAATTAAGAAATATTTATCATTTAGTCTATTTACCTCACACAGCATTAGTACTGAAATTATTATATTCAAAGTGAAAGACACTCTAAATCCATGCAGGGTTTTAGATTACCCCCAATTTATGAACTTGCGCTTAAAACACAAGGCCTATTTGAAAGAAAATCTTTGCCAGGAAAACCCACTTCCTGTTAGTGGGAAATGGTCTGCCTGTTAGTCAATATGTCCTGGTCTTGTAGCAGACGCCATGAGGTATGTACAATATATCGTTTTCCCGAGCTTAAGAGATTGGAATTGATCTTATGATGTACTTCCTCGTATGATAATGCATGGATTGGCCTATATTAGATGTGAAATCTAAGGTCCTATATTATAATATGAGGTAATCCTACTACCTACCTGTCTCACAATAAGCATCAGCAATGTCCAAATACAAATCCCCAACTTCGTCAATGGGTTCCAAAAATAAAGGTGAAATAACGTCCTATAAATATATGAATAAACATAGCAATTTGAAAACGATTAAAGATACTACGACGTGAGATGGCCCTTTGTCAAGAGTTTACGCTATGCCAACCTTGGCAGATGATTGTAGAATATATACTCTCTTATACTGGGGCCCTACGTTTGAGATATCATTAAGAACAAACAACTCAGAATACAGGTGTCTCGGCGACTTTCTTGACTGTAGAAGAATCTTGCCTGCATGGCCGTTTTAAATGATAACTAACTATATCAAATCTGACGAAAGGCCTTCGAAACTTCGAGAAGTATTTTTAACTTTTTTCAGACTGACGATAATCAACACACAGAGTTGCTTAGACAACATATCGTTATCATCGTTGTCATTAGAGACCTTTAGATCGAGGTTTACGCCGAACCGCTAACGTCTACGGGTCACGTGACCCTATCCCGACGCCACGTTTGAGGTTTTCAACGCGAGTTTTGGACGTCAAGAGGTAGGTCTACACGTTTGTAATTTCCCTCAGGGTTTATTTTTTTTTTTATATCATGTTTCACGTATCCACACTATGCGCATACGCAGTACTTATTATTCTAGCAGGAGAGACGAATTTGAAGTCGAAATAGTTCATTCTTCGCATTTTATTTTGACTCGAACATGATACGCTTGGAGGAGCGAAATCCAACATGGCGGCGATCAACACTTGATTCTTCGGTAGACTTTAAGACTTATAAAGCGCATTTCACCTCTCGTTTAGATCCTTCGAAGAACATAATCTAAGTCGACTTCAAATCTAAGTCGACTTCAAATCTAAGTCGACTTCAAATCTAAGTCGACTTCAAATCTAAGTCGAAAAATATTCATCTAAGAACTTCAAATCTAAGTCGAAAAATGTTCGAACCGCAAACGGCAAACCGCTTTCGTCAAACGGCGGTTAGAGGTTTGCGGTAAACCTGAATCTAAAGGTCTCTATTTCCCCGGAAGTCACACTATCCGCGAAATCTAATCGCCATTGCCTCTATGCTAGGGATGACCAGAGGCGGGACCTTCAAATTTCCGACAAATCCTCCATTCACACACAAAATATAGGCTGTTTTTAGCTCTTTTTCCGCAAAGGTGGGGTGGGGGTGGGGGGCGAAATTTCCGCCACTGGGGATGAAGATAGAAAATTATGGCGTGACTGGCTTGCAAATGAAGAAATTTGTACTCCTAGTCTAATCTAAAGCTCTCTAATAACCTCGTTTCGACAGCTAGATGTAGCGTGGCTTCCAGCAAATTTGTTATTTGTACTTTATGTACAGTATGTATCGGTTATATCGAGAATATATCGAGAGTTTACCACTTAAGTAATGGCCGAGCACCGTTCACTGCATCTAACTTCCTCACCTGAATTTTCTCTGGTTTTGCTTTACTATGAATAAGACATATTGTCATCTTGGCTCTAATGTCCACTGGAAGTTCATCTGGTATTTCAAATGGGTAATCAGAAAGTCTGTCTTTCATAAGATCTTCCTCAGTCAGAGCAGCATGTCTCAGCAAAGGGAATTGCAATAATTGCAAAATTTCAATTATATGGACGTTGCAATTAAAACATATATATACAAAATGTATTACAGGTTAGCAACATTATCGAGTTAAGAAAGTGTGTTTAAAAATTCTTAAAATATTGGATTGCAGAATTGTCTCTATGCCTAATGTAAACTCTTCATGATCATGGTCATATACAAATTATTTTACAAAAATACAACTATAACAATTGGAGGGTGGGATTGGAATAACGAACCACCTACACACGTAAATACGCATAAGATGTAACAAACCTGCAGCAGACTTGTATCCAGACTAGTACCAATGCTGTTTCAACAACTTGTTAGTCGCACTGCTTGTTTTCTAAAAAAAAACGTGTTGACAACTTCCACAACTAGTGTGCCTCAAGTTGCAGATCTCAACAAAATGTTACAAATCGTCCTAATTCTACACACTGTTAACAAGTTGTGAGAAGCAACCTTGTAGCAACTTGACAACATTGTTACAACTTGTTGACACACGAGATTTTTACATGTGTAGGTGAACGTAGATTACATAATATAGTCCGCCGTGTGTTTCAACATGTTACCGACTCAGAAAATGTGGTGGCTCCATGTACATTGTCTTTGATTGGTAGCAAATGCAGTAACAGCAAAGCTAAATTCATTGCATATGTTTCAAGATTAGCATTGGTACAACGAAAAGGTATTTTGCCGACTCCACGCGAAAGCACCAGTCACTTGATGTATAGGTATAGATCGAAGGAAGCAGAAACGATCTCCGTGTTCATCAGCATTATGTAATATATAACGAACACTTTTCTCTTTTACGCGACCACACCGCGGTTGTATCAATAACGCATGTGGGACTAATGTACTGTAAGTTATTTAGTGAAAACCGCCTGTACATAATTGTAATTTCAAGCAGTAATTATCCAACTACGTGGCGCAAACAAGCAACCACATTGCCTTTTGGAGTCCACAATTATACGGGGTTAAAGATAAAAATACCTGAATATATTTATTATGAGTGGCGAGTGGCTAACGCCTGTATTCTAAAAGCTCACTCACACTCAAAGAGTGGAGGTTCAATCTAAGCTTCCCTCGAGTGTCAGTGCTATTTTTGAATAGCTGCATGGAGGGTGAGTACTCACATAGTATATGGTACGGCACTAACCCTCCAGCTTTTCAAAAACAGCACTAACACTCAAGTTAAGCTCAGATTGAACCTCCACTCTTTGAGTGTGAGTGAGCTTTTAGAATACAGGCGTAAGTGTCCACATAATTTCTACAGGATTGTAGATTCGCATTTTAACTAAGCTATACCACTGAGGTTTAATACTCACTTGAAAAGCTTTGTGGAAATTTCGAAGCGACATATAGAGCTCAGACAGGATATTCACATCTAGAAGAACGAAAGTTACATACTCATGATAAGAAGCACTTGTACTACAAATTATAGATGCAATCATTCGCATCGAGCTTGCAAGCGCATTTTTACGATCAAATGGAAATGAGCCTTCAGCGGCCTGCGTACGGGCGCTAGTCAGATCAGTTTGTCTCTATGAGAACCACTGATGAGAATATATCAACTTCAAAACGGATAAGGTTAGTCAATGTGAATAGAAGAGTTTGCTAAATGAAACACTTAACAACCTTTTCCTTGGACTTTTGAAAGAAAGTCCGAGTGACGTTACCGACTATAAATAGTGTACAGTACCTGACGACGCGCCTTCGCGTTTACAGCCTGCCATTTCCACAGTGCACACTATACATCGCTCGAAGCCTGCCATTTCCACAGTGCACACTACACATCGCTCGAAGCCTGCCATTTCCACAGTGCACACTATACATCGCTCGAAGCCTGCCATTCCCACAGTGCACACTATACATCGCTCGAAGGCTGCCATTTCCACAGTGCACACTATACATCGCTCGAAGCCTACCATTCCCACAGTGCACGCTATACATCGCTTGAAGCCTGCCATTTCCACAGTGCACACTATACATCGCTCGAAGCCTGCCATTTCCACAGTGCACACTATACATCGCTCGAAGCCTGCCATTTCCACAGTGCACACTATACATCGCTCGAAGCCTGCCATTTCCACAGTGCACACTATACATCGCTCGAAGGCTGCCATTTCCACAGTGCACACTATACATCGCTCGAAGCCTACCATTCCCACAGTGCACGCTATACATCGCTTGAAGCCTGCCATTTCCACAGTGCACACTATACATCGCTCGAAGCCTGCCATTTCCACAGTGCACACTATACATCGCTCGAAGCCTGCCATTTCCACAGTGCACACTATACATCGCTCGAAGCCTGCCATTTCCACAGTGCACACTATACATCGCTCGAAGGCTGCCATTTCCACAGTGCACACTATACATCGCTTGAAGCCTGCCATTTCCACAGTGCACACTATACATCGCTCGAAGCCTGCCATTTCCACAGTGCACACTATACATCGCTCACAGCCTGCCATTTCCAAAGTGCACACTATACATCGCTCGAAGCCTGCCATTTCCACAGTGCACACTATACATCGCTTGAAGCCTGCCATTTCCACAGTGCACACTATACATCGCTCGAAGCCTGCCATTTCCACAGTGCACACTATACATCGCTCGAAGCCTGCCATTTCCACAGTGCACACTATACATCGCTCGAAGCCTGCCATTTCCACAGTGCACACTATACATCGCTCGAAGGCTGCCATTTCCACAGTGCACACTATACATCGCTCGAAGCCTGCCATTTCCACAGTGCACACTATACATCGCTCGAAGCCTGCCATTTCCACAGTGCACACTATACATCGCTCACAGCCTGCCATTTCCAAAGTGCACACTATACATCGCTCGAAGCCTGCCATTTCCACAGTGCACACTATACATCCGCTCGAAGCCTGCCATTTCCACAGTGCACACTATACATCGCTCGAAGCCTGCCATTTCCACAGTGCACACTATACATCGCTCGAAGCCTGCCATTTCCACAGTGCACACTATACATCGCTCGAAGCCTGCCATTTCCACAGTGCACAATATACATCGCTCGAAGCCTGCCATTTCCAAAGTGCACACTATACATCGCTCGAAGCCTGCCATTTCCACAGTGCACACTATACATCCGCTCGAAGCCTGCCATTTCCACAGTGCACACTATACATCCGCTCGAAGCCTGCCATTTCCACAGTGCACACTATACATCGCTCGAAGCCTGCCATTTCCACAGTGCACACTATACATCGCTCGAAGCCTGCCATTTCCACAGTGCACAATATACGTGGCTGACAACCGGTGCACACGCACCTTTTCAGGATTGAGTTGGATTAAAATGTCGAGTATCGAGACGCCAAATTCGAATATTTCCTCTATGGCGTATTAAGCCATTGTTCAAAGGCTCTAATTCGTGTATTTTCAATTGGTAAAGTGTGATATCTCAAATAAGCTAAATATCTTAGATAGATAGATAGACAGACACGTCGCCTTTCGTGTCGCGTTTACTGCATGAGCTGCTTTAAACAAACACAAATATAACCTCCTCATTTAGATTTACCGTTGACTTTCTCTCCGAACGGTGACCGAGTGTTTCAAATACTCGAGGCAAAAAACGTCTGTGGACTACCCTAATCGTATCGAAAATATATTATTTAGTTCCCACCCTTGAGTGAAGTCAGTGAGGATATAATTCAAGGACTTTTCCGGGACTTTTAAAGACTTTCCAGTAAATTCAAGGACCTGTGACTGCAAAAATCTTTGTAAAAACGGCAGGAATTTTAATTTTTGTACTAAATTTTACTGGACCGTGATTTTCAAAGACCGTGGGAACACTGTATAATGTTCCACAATGGATATATTTTGCATTAAATTTGGCTAGTCCACAGGCGTTTTATAATCTTTGAATCTTTCCCTTTAACCCAACCTAGTCCATGTTGTTCCGCAGCTTACACGTCGCGCATAGCTAGGATGAAACTGGAACCTACGCGGGTATGCACAGCTAACCCAAGTAGCAATACCAAACGGCGAAGTGAGAAAGGGCATGAGCCTAGGCTGTCCTTAACTTACTCACATCACGATTATATACTACCTTCAAACTTTATCTCATCCGGATACTTTTTAAATGCTTCAACCAAGACTTCGATTGCTTTCTCATCTTGATTTTCACCATGGTATAACTATAGGTACACGAAAATTTAACATATTTTCAAACGGTTTATGTACATGGTTGTAAAGCTGCGTTTTTTTCTTTGCTGTGCTTGCGGTGAATCTCTGAATACCTAATACTTTGTGAATATAAGCCCGCTGAATATACTGCATGTAAGCTTACCGCCAAGTAATGTAAATAGAAACATTGTGGCATACTTTTCCATGCAGCAAGGTCTTGAATGTACATTTTGTTTGTTCACGATGTTCAAACATTTAACAAAATACAAAACAAAATTCCGAGCTTATCTAATCCCTCCGTATATAATCCTGCCCTTTCGTATAAAGGTCTTCCAAAAATACTTACAAACGAATATGGGACCTGAGCTTATATATAATCGGTATTTGGTGGCATAAAATAAAAAATTTGGAAACTTGATGGAACTACAATACAACTCATCTAACTTACAAATAAAAATGATTTAACTAAACGACATGGTGAAAATACTGTACATTATTATACAACTGTGTTAAAAAGTGTCCAAATAACGCTAAAAACGAGTACAAAAATACAGCGATATTTGGATACTTGGTTCCAAAATATCTAATAAGATATATATATATGCACTTGACGAGGAAGGAACAGATAACGAGTTATATTGTACTCCCATGAACCATTGGTGGCCTCATTATAAATATACCCGTTAGCGCAGTGACCGTTTTCACTTTTAAGATTCGTCCAAAGTCCTCTCATTGACGACGAAATTAACAAACACTATTATTGCTCACCTGAGCCATATTTTTAGCAAAAACCAAATATTTTGCTCCATCATCTGGCAAAACCTAAAGTAAAAAACAACATATACTGTATATGCATGAGGGCAAAAAAAGAATAATGAAACCTTAACACCATTAGTATTTTAATAGTATATAAGCTCCACCGTCAAGTATTACATTGCATGATTGCATAATAAGTCAACACAAAATTGCTTGGAGATTATTACCTTTAGTATATTCTCGTAGACTTCCATTTTTTTCTTTGGTTGTTTCAGATTTTCATAAATTGAAACTTTCGTCATTAGAATATCAATATTAATAGGATCTTTCTTACTTGCTAAAAGTGATTTAGATATCCATAAGAACGTAATGCAAAAATAAGTGCAAAATTCAGCAATGCTGGATGCAGCTAGGAAGAAACCATCACATGGCAAGATATTTATTAATTGTTAATTCATGAACTAAATTGAATCACTTTGAAGTGTCATTTTAGCATGTTTCTAAAGCGGAAATTTTAACAGTAAACTCATTGGGTTATGTTGACACATAAAGTAAAAATAGCTCACTATGCTACCAAACCTCATTCAGGCATCAGCAGTTATTTAACCTTCAGAAGGCGTAGAAATTACGTCAGAACCTTTGAGAAAGCCCCTGGTACGGGGTTGTGTAGAAATGAATCGATACGTACATCATATAGAATAGTGCCTCGCTGGAGTCGAAATTCGTTCCAAATATGTTTCTCTAGACTTTTAGGCTGAGAAGTTGAAATGACCAACAAAGGAATAGGTATAGATACAGAAAAGATCAAATGATGAAAATGAGTTCCTTTTATATTTTTCCACTTAACACACAAGACGCCTTCAATAATTCTAAGACCTTATATTTTTTATAAATCATATTTTTAACATACCTTCTGTAAAACATATCAGAGCTTCTTGTGAGTTTCCATTCTTAAGGGACATTTGACCCAATTCAATCCATTCTTCACAATCAACAGCTCCCAAATGAGCAGCAATTAACTTGTACTAAAATGTATTGTGAATATATATAAACATAAAAGGACAAGAGGACATTGGATGAATATATCACAATCGCTGGCTGAAAATATTTCAGTGTCAAAATAATACCTGGTGGGCTTTCTCAGGGTCGTTCTTTTCTTCACAAATAAATGCAAGTGTTTGGAATGGTTCAGGACATCGTGGAGCTAGAATTGAAATGTTATGTAGTCAAATAACCTAGTCAGCTTAACAAAGAAGCACAGCAGCTTCATGAGATTGATAGTGATCGTACGCATGCAAGATTCTATCCAAAATAGTAACAGAAGGAAGGTTGGCGTGTAATTGTGGTGAAAGGGACAATCTTTATATATGTAGTGTAAGAGAACTACTGAACTGGATAATTTTACCACCATGGTTATCCCCCCATCCTCTTCTAAGCTTCAGTGTTTTCAATAAAATGCGGTTACCGGGCGGTTTACCGCCTTTTTAGTGTCACTTTCTTCCCCAGACCCCTGACTTTCTTCCATACACCCTTGCGGAGGAAGGAGTCACAAATGGTAATAATTATATTACACACTTGCGGAACAACCAACAAAACACATGTACCTGATACATCTTAAAGCTCAATACCTTTTTGAATTAACTCTTCACACAAGTTCCAAGCAGCATCAAAATCTTTCTTTACATATAACATATTAATTTTCCCCATTATGGCTCTATGTTCTTTACTCAGTACATTCATTGGCCGGCGACCGCCTCGTCTTTTTTTCCTGCCGGGTATTGGTATTTCAGTCATAAATTCATCTACAGATTTCGCAGTCTGAGGAGTTTTGCCAAGTAATAAAAGTTCTGTCATCTTCTTCGGGAACTTTGCAATGGAAGGATGAAACAATTCAGATGAAGAGTCAGGGCATTCTTCTTCTTGTCCTACATCAAGTACTTCTGTGTTTGATTCATCTTGAAAAGAAAGTGAATTTTAAACATTGTCAATTAGAAACATAAGTTGCAGTTATTCAGTACTTCTGTAGTCGTTTTAAGTTGCATGGAATAGCCATTTTTCATTTCTTTTGCAAGTAATAGCTTTCTCCTTTGTCAACATGAATCGTGGCCGGACATTTGACCGACAGGGCATTCGGCCAACAGGGCATTTGACCGACAGGGCATTTGACGGACAGGGCATTTGACGGACAGGGCATTCGGCCGACAGGGCATTCGGCCGACAAGATATTTGACCGAAAAATATTCTGTCGACAAAACGTTTGACCGACAGGGCAAATCGACAGGGCATTCTTCCAACGAAACGTTCGACGGACAAGACGTTTGATCGACAGGACAATTTTGCCAAGATTATTTCCCTAAAACCATATTAATGGTTGATGACCTACATGACGACATCCGTCGTCGGCTCGTCAGACAAAACGCTGTGCAATAGTGGGATTTACATACGGGACTTACAAGGGGCCCCCATTAGGAAGCTTCAATTTTTCCCTAAATTCATCCTCGGATGCCCCCTCTATTATTTTATAATCTCTACGTGTACGACTACGTGTACGACTACGTGTACGACTACGTGTACGACTACGTGTACGACTACGTGTACGAGATTCGTCATTTTCGCGTGTTGTTTGCATACGCCATCTCCCAAAAGTCGTAGTCGTCGGGCTTTTGAGTACGAGATTTATCAAAAATCTCGTAGTCAACAGCCCGACGACTACGACTTTTGCGAGATGGCGTATGCAAACAACACGGCGTTTGGCGCGAAAATGATGAATCTCGTACTCGTAGTCACTGCTAAAGCTCCCTAATGTCTTGCTGCGTCCGCCTGCCTGCACACGCGAGACGGATGCACAGTGTACTTGCAGGACGGACACACTCGGACGCATGTGTGATGTGTAATAGTTGAGCCCACGCGACGCGCGTGAAGAACATGTG
Organism: Trachythela sp. YZ-2020; assembly: GCA_016169945.1. Lineage (NCBI taxonomy): Eukaryota > Metazoa > Cnidaria > Anthozoa > Malacalcyonacea > Clavulariidae > Trachythela > Trachythela sp. YZ-2020. The sequence goes on along the minus strand of JADLSH010000313.1, from coordinate 3,009,693 downwards.
TTCGCGGGATTCCAGGACTCGTGTTGGATTTTCTGAGTTTAGAACCGAAAGACTAAAACAAAACTTCTACTTATTGATGTTTATGTAACTTAATTATACAAGTAAATCGTCTCGTATGTTTGTCGTTTAATGTGGGTAACACATGCGCTGACACACTTTAGATAAAAGGCAGATGCAAGATGCCTGCAGAATGCACACAGTAACACACTTGGACGCAGTGCACATGTATACGCATAGTCGACGCAGGATACCCACGAGTGAAATTAGCGATGTTTGACAAGTGGTTTCTTGGAAATACTGTAATCTGATGATAAATAAGAAATAGAACTAGCGTACATACGAAAAACGCAGTTTTGGGGAGAATGTTCGAATAATCAGTCCGGTGAATAAACATCGCGTCTACCAAGTCCTGTCAGTAGTGATCATAACGTTTGTTAGTTTTTTAAGGGCTGAACCACTGTTTTATTGTTATTGTTGAACCACTATTATTTTCTGTTTCTATTCTGCGAAACTCAAAATTGATGATCTATTGTGTCTGTGCATACAATATTGCATAAATTAACAATTAATTAATCAAATTGGGTTCCCAATGGTTGTCCCTTTTCACATCCAGGAATAATTTAAGCATCTGTACAATGCTGATAACGAAAAAGTCAAGACATTCTCAGTTGTACAATAATGTCATATAACTAAAATATACAGTAAATTTGGGTATAATGGTCTATGATAACTGTCAATTAAGTTCTGAGGACTGGTGTTAAAAAATTATCCGTATCCTTATGTTTTCATGGTCAGTGAAATTCTATTTCTGACCTACAAGACTCTTAGCTGATGGGTCGAGCTGCATACTGTAAGAAAGCAATTATGGCAGTATTCCCCTTACAAAAACTATGCATAAAATGTACATAAAAACATGCATATTGGACATTAGGAGTACAAAACAAATGCAAGAACTCAGGGGTGCTGTGCCAGTCATTTTTTAATAATGTTTGATAATGAAGGAAAGGGGTGGAAATTTGGACTATGACACAAATATTTGCCCAAGACCCAAGTGATGTACCCAAAGGATGGGGAGGTTCTATTTTTGCACTGATCTCAAACCAAATTGCTGGATAAAGGTTCCTCTTGATGAGCAATTATGGACAAGATGACTGAGCACATACAGCTTCATGGCTGGTGTGTGTTTTTGGACATGCAGAAATATTAAATATTTGTGGCAAGATATATTATATTGCTAATAAACCTTGTCTTTTGATGTGATGTGATCTGAACTGGTGCTGGTGGTGTCTCTTTTGTACAACATTTAATTTCAATTTCTGAAAATACTTACAATTGTTGCTTGCCACTATTAAAGTATGAGCAGTTTCAGGTAAAAACATTGTTTGTGCTCACATTGTTATGTGGAAACAACAATAACCCAGACTGCAGAGTTGGTCAACATCGCACCCAAGATTTTTTCGAGGCAGAAATTCTAGCGCACCTAGGATGTACTTTATAACAATTTTTGCTCTTTAATTTGCTCCCAAATCTCTAATTTTCATTGTTTTTTACATGTATTTGGCTACTTTTGTGCCCTTGACTGCTTGTTGATGCACACTTGGGAACTGTTTTGTGCACCCGTATTTAGATTCTTAACTTTTCTGCACCAGAGATCTTGTTGAAAACTGCCCAACTCTGCAGTCTGGACAATAAGTGTACATACAAAACACACCATAATCATCTCCACCAACATTTTCATGACCAGTTTGACCACCCTCGACCATGTTGACATCATTAGGAACCATCTCATCACCCAAAACATTTCCCTCTGCATGATCACCAGACTGTAACTGGAACCACTCATGAAATGATATTTCACCATTCAGATATTTCACCAAAAATTCAGATGTCAGCTCATCTTGAAGGTTTATTTCATCAATCTCCATATTTTGATCTCTGTGGTAACTTCTGCTAGTTAAACTGTATTAATGTGAAAGCTACATTTTGATGTTCTCTGATGGAACATGCACAAAACTGTTAAAAACGTGCACTGTGTCTGTGGTACTGTCTAGTATTTTACTCTAACACTATAAAGTAACACTATTTCCACAGAATAGAGATGAGTATTTCTATTAAGTAACACAACAGAATTTTGTGGTTGCTGATGGTGAATTGTGGGCTCACACAAAAGTCGATTTGGAGTGTCCGAGGAGTGAATATTTTTAATTTTAAGAACAATCTTAATTATCTTTTGAGATTTTTAAAATCAACTCGCTTAAAAAATATTGAACAGGAATTTTAAATCACATTACAACGATTACATATTTACGAACTTTATGAACACTTTTGTAACACTAAGTACTCTCAATCACAGCACAATTACCACTGGGCATATTATTAAGGGCACAGTCAGTGTTGCAATGCCTTGTGGGCGCAGGGTTTCCACTTTCAAGGAAATTTCCTTTTTCAAGGAAATTCTGACCCCAAAAAGGAATTTTCAAGGATGGAAAAAATTTAAGGAAATCTAAGGAAATTCAAGGAAATCTAAGGAAATATTGTCAAAAGTCTGTAAACAGAGTTGTAAACAGTAAAAATATATTTTTTGGCATATTTGGCAGCAATTTTTTATCTTTAGACAATTTAAGAACATTATTACATGAAGTATTATAGTGTTTCCTTGGCTCATACCAAGTATATTATAGTGTTTCCTTGGCTCATACCCCGGTACCTTAGCAAAATGCCAACATGTCTGAAATCAAACATGTTGCATGGTCTAGCAATATGAATAAGTCATGAAGCGATCTCTTGCTGTTGATGAAGGTCAGACATCAGAGTCAGACGGCTTCGAATCTGACCTTTCCAATCAAGATGAACCAACCTTACTAACGGCCGCAACAGTCACATTGTCACAAATTGAATTGACAAATGTCAAAATTCATTACAGCAATATTTCACTGTTTCAATGCCTTTGAAATTAGCACTATAACACTAAACAGTCTAAAGATAAGTTAGTAGGGCTTTGGTAGGGCTCAGGGCCGGATTAACGTCGCGCGAGGCCCGTGGCAGATTTTCAGCGCGAGGCCCCCAACCCCCCCCCCTCGTTATGAAAACCTTTGACCAGTCGTTGGGTCAACAAGTATAAACAGGATCATATAACAGCTCAGCTCAACTGGAGATTACATGCTTACGGGCATTGCATATTTTCCTGGGGCCAACTGCCAACCCTAGAGGCCCTAAATGCGCGAGGTCCCTAAATAATAATAATAATAATAATGATGGTTTATTCACAATATTCTTGCACACTACATAGTGTGAAATACAATATGTTTACAATTGATTATAATAAATTATTAAAAAATTATTATTCTTATTACAACAATTGTCAATAGAAATCTAAAACGATAATCGTAGTATGTATAAAATTAGATAAGACTATGTATAAATAAGAGAATGTTGTCAGTATTTAAAATTCAAAAATCCGCATTGGATTTACATATATTCCATTGCGGGGAAAAAGCTCTTTTTATACCTATCAGTGCGGCATTTAGGCAGGGATAAACTAGCATTATTTCGAAGGTTAACCGAGTGACACTCCTGACGCGTTGGAGGTAACAGATGGTGGAGGCATGATTCAGGATGCTTAATGTTCTTAAAAACTTTCGTGCACAGTTCCAGCCTTCTTTCATCGAGGCGACAACTTTTTACAACAGTCAATGTTTCACTGTAATGAAGGCCAGGAAATACAGTGCGCATTACACGTTTTTGGACCATCTCTATTTTATTGGAAAGGTAATCCGGGATACTATGAGACCACACTACACAACAGTACTCCAATATCGACCGTATCAGGCAAAGTAAATATGTATCAAGTCGTTCGCTGGGACACCCGCACGTTTTAGCACTCTTATGATATTGTCGATCTCCTTTATATGGTCGTTCCATTTCGAATTATTCATTAGAGTTAGCCCAAGCACTTTGTACGACGAAACTTTATCAAGAGTGATGTTGTTAACGATCAGAGGTGCGACCTCTGATTCCTTTTTGAATGGACAGATGATCATTTCCTTACACTTTTTCGGGTTAAGGTTCATATTATTGTTTTTGGACCAGGTCGAAATTTCATCGAGATCAGACTGTAAAGTGGATGTTGTTTCGATTTTAACGACCTCCTACAATGAAATATCGTCGACATTCTTCCAGTGGTTTGCCTTCAAAGGTGACTTCAATGCTAGATCGTTAATCATAATAACAAATAAAATTGGTCCTAATTTAGTTCCTTGGGGACACCAGCGTTCAAAGACTCCCATCCAGATATGAAGGAATTGAATTTGACTGCTTGGCGTCGACAGCTCAGGAAATTGCAAAGCCAAAGGATAAGTAGTCGTCTAACACCTAAGTTGATCAACTTTTTAACCAAGATATCGCGAGGCCCCTAAATTCGTGAGGCATCTAAATTCGCGAGGCACCTAAAATGGGCGTGTCCCAATAGAAAATGGGCGTGTTCTTGTAAAAAAGCGCGAGGCCCGCGGCATATGCCGCATCTGCCACGTGGTTAATCCGGCCCTGGTAGGGCTGTAAGCAGTAAAATAACTAAAAGTCTTCTCAAGGAAATTTCAAGGAAATTGTATTCCATGGTCAAGGAAATCTAAGGAAATTTTGACACGAAAGTAAGGAATTTCAAAACTAAATAGTGGAAGCACTGTGTGGGCGAAGTAAATTAAAGAATAAGAAAGAAACTAAAGAAAATTTGTATTTCAAGTTTCATAGCTGTGGTTCGAAGTTTGCTAGTTCTGTAGTTCTTTGTGTAGATAATTTTTAGTCCAAATGACTCGAGTTTACGTGGGAAATCTGGAAGATGGTACATCTAAACGTGACCTAGAACGTGAAATGGAGACCTATGGTCCTTTGAGAGATGTTTGGGTCGCCAGAAACCCTCCAGGATTCGCGTTCGTTGTGTTTGAAGATAGGCGAGATGCCGAGGACGCTGTAAGAAATTTGAACGGCCGAAGACTATGTGGCTGTCGTGTGCGTGTTGAAGTAGCACGAGGTCCTACACGAGGTGGTCGAGCAGCTAGACTTGGCTTGACAGAGAAATGTTATGAATGTGGAAGGATTGGACATTATGCTAAAGATTGTACACGCAGACCTGGTGGGGGCTCATCTCGATATAGGTTTGTAACAGCATGGAAATTGAGTTTATTTAGTTTGTAAGGTCTTTTATAATTTTTGTAGATTTTTGTGTTGTTCTGATACCTGAAAAGGAGTAAAACATTCTAAAAAAATATTAGGAGTGCACCAGGACTTGGGTTTAATAGGTTTAGCCAGTCCCTGAGTTTAATAGTGTATCACAAGGGATATGGTCCCCCCCTCCCCCCTCTAGGTATTACAAAATCCATGTAAATATTGGCAAAACCCATGTTTATGCATATATATTCATCATAGTTCATTTAAGAGTGATATTATTTGACAACCCAGGTCAGCTATGCAGGTGTCTACGCAGCGTACAACGTAGCTCATCGCAGACATCTTTTACCTTGCTTGACTTTACCATCGTAGAGCTCTCTGAGCACCATCAACCTAGTATCAAATTTTCATGTATTCCAAATCCACAACCAACCAACTTTTGATCAGCATTTGCTGTTACCTATTGTGAAAAACAGGTATAACATTGATTATCTACCATAGCTTTTTAGAATTGTTTAGAGGAACATTTTTAGCAATTAACAGTGTTCATAGGTCATGTTGTATTTGCAGGGTGAATTTTGAATTTCAGACTACATATAAGGTTTTGAGAGTTTAATACAACGGTTTTTGTAATTATATAAAACTTATAAATTGAACTGTCTAGGAACCTTTTTGAATTCTACACAGGTTTGAGGCCTGGGTTAACAAAAATGTTGTGTTGACATTTTGTGTTAACCTATTAACTGGCAGTACCCTACCACTGACGAGTAAGGCGTTAGACAGAGTAAAATACTAAAGTAGGGCACATCTGGGTGCATGTCAAACTAATGGGTTAATGTGATAATTCTCATTCTTGAGGTTGGATTCTATAGTATAAGGGCCGAATTTTGCTCCCAGTTGTTAACTAAAGTAACATAAACATGATACCGGTATTGTGTCTTTAAATCAAGGTCTCGTTCACCAAGGAGGGATCGATCAAGGAGCAAAAGCCGTTCTCCAAGGTAACAAACAGTATATGTAACACATTAACGCCCAACACTTTCCCCTTGACGAGTAAAATCTTCTGTTGTTAGACAGAGTAAAATGACAAAGTGGGCGCATTGCAGCTTAATGGGTTAAGTAATCTGCTCTGGTTGTTGTCTAAACTAGTACTCAAATGATTAAAAACACTTCAACATTTAGCACTTTGTCAGGAGGTTTGTGACCTGACTATAGTGGCCTCAAATCAGGATTTTAGTGGTCCAGCAAAGTGCATGTGCTTGATGTTTTCAATTAGTTTAGACCCAAACCACATCATTATATTGCATGTTTGACTAACAATCTTATATGTTTGTATTATATTATAGGAGAAGACAACATAGATCCAGATCTAAATCAGAGTCTAGATCCAGATCCCGAGATCGTAGGCGAAGAGAATCAAGGTTAGAATGATTATCATTATTGCATATGTTAGAGAATGTTAATAATAGATGTGTTGTGAAAATTTGAGATGATCTGGCAAACAAGGGCTTTGGTTTAACTCTGACCACTAAGCTGTAGGCATCCAATTAGGTGCGTCACTAGCTGCCAGGCCTTAAAATATCGGTCGGTCACGGCCATTGTCTGACCCATTCGTGAAATTGTCCGACCAAGAAAGAAACACAACGGACATTCTGTCCGACCGAAGGAAAATTGAGGTTTACCGTTTGTCCGACCCAACTGTATTGATGTCCGACCAAACTTTAACTTTGTCCGATGTAAATTTACCCCGTAAATGTTTATCAGAGCTGTTATGTGGTCCGCTAAGCGTGATAGCGGAGCCGGGTATTCGTTTGACCAGTCGCATCGTAAGTCGGTGTTTGATCGAAGTATTGCCCAACATTTAGCGTCAGTATACGATTTTAAAAGAATACATTTTCGCGCCAAACTAAACATAAGGCCATCGGACATAATTATAAAAATGTCCGACCCATTCTGAAAGATACCGGACATTTTGACCGACGGCACTGCTGACCGATATTTTAAGGCCTGCGAGGATCACAAATATTTTATGTGTAGTAACTCACCACAGGATATCTCTCCACATACATGTTAAGCTTGATAGATGTGATGAAGGGGCGATGTATGTTCGTTGACCCAGTGATGAATAATAACATTGCTTGTTTTCCTTAGCAATACTTTCCGTCATGTCTTACATGACAAATCATTGTTCCTTCTACAAATTTAGGTCACGATCAAGGTCAGAGGAAGAGAAAAGTGGGTCTGAAGATGAGGAAAGACGAAACAAAAGAAGGTAATAGAAAACAAAAAATACATTAGTGCATGATAAAATCAATTTGTGTTGGAGAATCTCTGCTATGTTCTCAGCTGGACAGCAGTTATATTATACAAGTTCATTTTACCATGTGCCTTTGTGTTAACTGAGGAAATATTTTTATTTTAAAAGTTCTGAGAAGAATGATGATGAAGATGATAATGAAGAACGTACTAGAAAAGATGAAGACGAAGATGATGAAGAAAATGGATATGAAGATGTTACTGAAGCTAAGGAAGATGATGATACTGAGAAAGATAAAGATGACAATGATGTTGATGAATGATCAATTCTGATCATCACATGCTTTAAACACAACAGTTGTCCATACTCTATATATTATGAAATGTTTTATCTTGTGTTAAAATTATGGATATGAGGATGTTATTGAGGCTAAGAAGATGATGATACAGAGGAAGATATGATGATGATGAATGATCATGACTTTTAAAACAACAGTTGTTCATATTTTTTATATATTTGTAAAATGTTTTATCTTGTGTTAACATTATCCACATGTACAGCCTGACATGTTTCTAGCCTTGGCGGACACTTCACAAAATATTAGAGGTGCGAAACTCTCAGTCCTTACTCTTCAGTCCTTCAAACATTTTGGGCTCAAGCTAATCAAAATTTTCTTCAAATAAAGTCTTTCAGATTTTCGTGGCCGGAAAATGTTTCCGCTAAGTTGTTCTCTTAATCAGCTATTTTCCAAAGGCGTTTTTGGGACATGGTCGCCTTCCTCCACGCAGTGTCCGCCACTGATTTCTAACCAAGGCAAACCTACAACGCTTTCATAAAAATGGGTTTGCGGTAAATAAACGAGTGCAGCTGATGAATTGTTACTACGAAGTGAACTCTCTAAGACGAAGAAGCAGTTATCAGTTTAATTTTCATCTTGTAAAATTTTTTACTTGAATACTTACTGTAAATATAGCATCGATATATGTACAAAATATGAGTGTCAATTATTTCTTTCTACTAGCTATCTAACAATGAGGAATCGAATGAAGAGAGTTCTATTATGTGGTTTAAGCCTGGTTCACACTAGTAATTTTGTCGGCGATTATTCTCCTCCTGACGCATGCGAATGAGTAGACTCACAAACAAAAGTATGTGACCATTATGGGATCGACTTTACAAGGGCATACGCTGATATGGCATTCGCTCGATCAGGAAGAGAAAAATCGCCGACAAAATTGCTAGCTTTAAAATATACGTTTACAACTGCAATCATGACATTGGTATGCAGTTATGGACAGTAATCAGTACGATTATTCGCCAAGCTACGTTACACCCTGGTTACACCAAGGTACGGCAACGTACGCCAAAGTAAGCTAACAAACGCCAGGCTACGCTAACGCACGCAAAGGTACGCCAAGCTAAGCCAACTTACGCCAGGCTTGGTCAGCATATGCCAAGCTACGTGAGGCGAAGTGACCTGTCTTCTCGTGAAGTGGACTCTCGTGAATGCGCATGTAAATACTGAGGTGTTTGACCGTTAAGTGTCTTGAACATGATAAATTATTCCACTTCAACTGTTCGAGAAGGAGGTTAGATGAGATGTCATATGGAAACGTGTTATAACGCGAGCTGCTCTGTTTTCTGTAACATATCACTCAGAGTATCTCCGAGCCCGTCCCATACTGCAGCACAGTAAGAGAAGTAAGGTTCAATAAAACCTTGATAAGCTTTATTTGCGGTTTCTTGATCAATCAGCCCTCGTACACGTTTGAGTGCACTAATGCCAGAAGAGATCTTTTTGGTAATGACGTCAACATGGTTTCTCCATGTAAGATTTTCATCTAAAGTCATTCCTAGAGTTTTTGCGGATTTAACTTGTTTGACTGACTCATTATTAACAGTTACACAAAGCTCGTGATCAAGGTTGCTAACCGTTGTCGCGAACCGATGACCATGAACTCTGTCTTAGCAATGTTTAAGCGTAACTTATTAGCTATTAACCACCGGTTAAGGCTTTGCATTTCAAAATTCATACGATTTTCAAGATCAGAAAGAGTATTACTGCTAAAACTTGTGTCGTCAGCAAACATTCTGGGTAAACCCTCGTTCAAGCAATTCGGCAGATCATTGATGTAGACCAAAAACAAAAGACAAGAAAACTTTATTTAAGGAGGCTAACACTTAACAGCAAAAGCTGACAAACCTGTGAGCTGACAAATCGCGTGTCCGCGAACACAGGTGACTTGACAAGGCACCAACTTGGCATGCCCAAGCAAGATCGCGGGAAAGCGACCGCGTAATGGAAAACTGTCTTTAGCATTGCGTACCCGGGCTCATTAATATTTTAAAGTGCCTGCGAAATTGCAAAATTCATCACTCCAAACTGTGCCATCAAAAATGCATCGTATTTTAGTCAGGTCATATGAAATACGGCCAATGGCGTACGATGACGTAGCCTGGTGTACGTTGGCGTATCTTGGCGCACGTTGGCGTACCTTGACGTAGGTTGGCGTACGATGGCGTGCGTTGCCAAACCTTGACACACGTTGGCGTAGCATGGCGACCTTGGCGTAGGCTGGCGTACGTGTTAGCGTAGCTTGGCGTACGATGTAACCATAATGTAACGATGGCGTATACGTTAGCGTATCCTGGCGTAGCTTGGGGTGCCTTCACGTACCTTGATCAACCAGGACCTTGGCAACTTTGAATGGCAAGGTGTACGAACGTACGCCAATGTAAGGCAAATCAATTAAGGAAAACAAATGTGCTGTTGTGTCATCCAACACAATTTTTTTACCAAATTTAACTTATTCTAAATCCTTTAACACCCAAACACTTTCCCCTTGTCAAGTAGATTGTATGACATTAGAAGAAATAGAGTTCATTTAAATGGTTGAAATTCCAATATTTAATATTTTAAAATAACTATTATATATATATTGTACAATTTATAAGTATCTTAAATAAATCCATTTTAGATTTTGTAGACAAGATTGCATGCTATATATTATGTTTATTTTTCTATTCTAAGTAACTAACTAAAAAAGCTCTTCTTTATTTGAGTAACAAATGATTGTTGAAGTTTCCTCCTAAATTTCCAATACCATTGCAATAACTTTTCTCTCCTCTGGATTTTCTGTTCCAAAGTCAACTCTTTTTCTTTCTCCAAAATCTCTGGTAACTCAGTCCATGACTTGAGATAAATAAAAGGGGCATTATGGTATTTTAGAAATCTTAAAGGTGTATCTGAGCAGTTTCCTGGTGTTCTGATATCTTCAACTACTGGTACAGAACCATAAGAACATGCCTCATATAAACGGTAACATTCAGTGTTTATCCCAACTGGAGATAATGTTAAATCACTGTGTAATAAAGCTTGATAATATTCATCTGCAGTTTCTTTGCTTTCATTTGGCTGCCATGTTTCTCTGAGTCTTAAATAACAAATGGTATTGAGTTTATGTTTATAAAATATCCTTTGCAGAGTTTCTCTTGAGGAGTTGGGGTATACTGTGCCAAGAAAATTACACATGTATGGTCGATGGTTTGAAATATCATCTTTATTGAGAATAACTTTTGGGAAATTCCTATATGTAGCTACCCCTAAAGGCCATTGCAATATTGTATCACCTTGATTAGGAATGTCATATACAATATATGCAATATTAACCAGTCCACCTTGTTTTACCATATATGGTAATAACCAATTATTGTTACATTGCTCATTGCCCAATAGTATAAGAGCAACTTTCTTTAAATTGGGCAAATTTTGAAGAGACTTTAACCACATTTCAGCAAACTTAATTTTTTCACGAACTCTACCATTTAATATTAGAACAACATTTTTGGATTTTTTCGGTACAGTCTGAGGAATAATTCCTGGCCCAGTTCTGAAACGAAACTTTATATTATCAATAATCTTTTCACCCAAACTAAGAAGTTCTGCTTCTTTTCTCTCCAAGCTTCCTTCCATAATATGCGCCCAAAAATATAACCCAATAGCCGCCTTCCCCCATACTTCAACTTCTTCAAGTTTTTCCGTATATTTCTGTATTAGAACTCCTTGCTCTTGTTTTTTAGGTTTACTACTTGTACTCTCAAGCAAGCTGTATGCGGAATAAAGCGTAATCATGAAGTATATAGCGAGTATAAACAAGCCAAACAAAATAACAATTGATCGTCTTTTTTGTTGTTTGCGACCGCCATATTGGAACGTCATTTTGCGCATGCCCAGAAGCAATCTCTGCTGACCATTGTGTCAATTTGATTTGAAAAAAATATAAATATTAACTCATAAGAGGAAGAATATATATATACGAAAGAAAAGTTCAATATATGGAAATAAAGCACCGAGTACTTAAGTAACAATGCAGGTATTATACATAGATTTTATGTATAGATTATACATACATGACCTGGCTCTCATTCTGGCACTCAGCCACTCACTAGGTAGATTTTGACCATGCAGGAATGCATGATCACAGGGCAATGGCCGGATTGATACTAGAGACAGATTATCCATCAAGAAGCATCACCCATCTAACAGATTATCTGTTAATAGTGTAGACACAAGACAAAATGTTCAGGCAAACTACCTATAGAAGAATAGCACTGTCAATCAATTAGTGGCATTATGTAGTCCTGTCATCCCATTGTGTCATCCTGTGCACATGGGATTATGGGAACAAGTCATGCCCTAAATTTCCTGATAGTTTGTCTAAATATGGGAGTACCACATTTACACACCTAGATGGGTCATCATCCTTCAGATGAACTATGTACACAAGTTTGTCTGTGTTGACGAACTACACAAGTTAGATGGTTTGTCTCAATTGACAGATGATCCATGATCTGTTTTATACATTGGTAAACAGTGGATTTATTGGTTAATTAACCAGACAAAATGCACATCCATTCTGTAAAGTTACCCATAATGTACCCTCGGCTAACACTCCTACTTTGGTAGTTTATTTTCCCTGTGAAATACCAGATGGAGAATGTCTTGGAGATTAAAGGGTTAAAAATTAATAGAATTTATTGTGGCTTTAGTGCTGCAAAATTTACTCCAGATCATGACAAAGCAGACAAAAGCATCAAGGAGTGAAAGAGAGAATTTTATTGAAAATTAATTATGATATAATTTCTGATGTAGTTAGTACTGTAGTTAGTTTTATTTCTAAATGACTGTTAGGATGAGAAAATACTGGAGACGACACTTGATGCTTTATTGAATCGTGTTCAAGATTTGAAAAATTCATGTCAAAGTTTTCTGATGAAAATAGAGCAACAACAATTAACATGGTAAGTGTCAAGTACTCAGCAGAGATAACTTTGTTTAGTAATATTTTTGGCGGTAGCTTATTTCCGAGTGTTAAATCTTGTCTTTTATGTATCATTGTTAGGTTTGTATTTTACAGTTATGACTATTAAATGCTACTCTTTGCATGAAACTGTCAGAGACAACAGAGATTGGTGGTATTAATTAACTTTAAATATAATTATACAGAGTGCATGACGTAAGAGAATGGTAGTGACAGGTGCAGTAGATAAGGTTTAGGTACCGTATGTGCGTTTGGTGAAAACAGTGTACAGTGAACAGTGATCAGAGAGTGTTTGTGTGATTGTGAGAGAGAGATAGTGATTATAGCCAGTAGTGTAGGAACCGGGGGGGAGGGGGGCACAGGAGGCACGTGCCCCCCCCCAAGTTTTCTTCAAGGTGCCCTTTTGAAGTTGCTTCCTACGCCTATGATTCTAGTCGACAAGAGACGGTGATTTAATAGTCCATGCGCTATAGTAACGATTGTGATTTGTGTGAGATTTTACCTTTTATATATTACTTCTAATTTTTAATAAAACCATATAACCAATAACTGACTTAGTGGGAACAGTCTCGACAAACAGCGACAAGTATCGCGTGAAGTTTCGCTACACGACATGATCATGCACACAAGATAGAAAGGTGCTCCCGCTCGAAGACATGTCAAGGATCTATACTTCACGCGAAATTATGAAGGCCACAAACAAACGACGAATATTACGAATAAGGTACACTAAATACCAGTACTAGGGCTCCAAATGAATGATAAACAATCTGCTGATAAAATAAATGAATTTTTTGCAACTCTAACTAAAGATTACCCAGAAGTTGATCATGAATGTCCAGTAAATCAGGTTTGCGATGATTTACCTTTCATTAGTGTTGAAGACGTTGAGAGGGAATTGCGCAAAGTTAATACGAATAAAGCACCTGGGGCCGGTTGTATAAAAGTCTTAACTACATTTTAACTACCCGTTTTGTAGTTAAATAGTAGTTAACTGTAAAATTCGCGATTCTGATTGGTTAACTTTCGCACTAACTATAGTTAACTTTAACTACTTTTTTATACAACCGGCCCCTGGTCCCTATGACCCATACATGAAAATCATTAAAACATTTGCAAACTGGTTTGCGGTACCTCTGGCTGATATTTACAATGAATCTTTTCGAACGAAATCGTTCCCAAAGATTTGGAAAAAGTATAAGGTATGTGGCATTCCTAAAACCACGCCATGTACGCTGGTCGACGATTTGAGGCCAATAGCTTTAACAAGTGTCTTAGCAAAAGTGCAGGAATCATTTGCTGTGAAATGGATGTATGAGGATATTGATGGCAAAATAACAGATTCACAATATGGAGGAATACCAGGATCATCAGCAGTTTTTGCCCTTATTAAGTTAATGCACATGTGGTATAAAGCAATGGATGAACCTAATAGGGTCATCAGAATAGTATTTCTTGACTTCCGGAAGGCCTTCGATCTCATAGATCATAATAGATTGCTTGAAAATATGCAGGACATTGGTGTTAGACCGGCATTGGTGAAGTGGTTTGCGAGCTATCTAAGTAAAAGATCCCACTTCACAAAATTTGGATTTGAAGAATCAGATTTCGAGACAGTGAATGGCGGTGTACCACAGGGGAGTAAACTGGGCCCAGTGGCTTTTGTTGTACAAATCAATAAATTACCCCAACTTATAAAACAAAACATTGAATCGGTATTACAGAGAAGAAGCGACGATCATGTTATAATTGACGAGGACACAATCCTCTTTATGGATGATACAACAATGTACGAATGTACGTGATCATATTTCGGGTACGCAAATTGGCAATGCCCAGGATAAAGTCGACGAAATAATGTGTTTTACAGCCAATGAAAGCATGGAGTTAAACTTTAAAAAATGCAAGGAAATGGTGATAGATTTTCGCCGAAATAAAACTGTTATTCCCTCAATAGAAATTGATGGTCATGTCTTTGCAAGGGTAAAAACCTATAAACTCCTTGGTTTATGGATCGATGACGACCTTAAATGGAGTACTAATACAGGCTACATTGTAAAAAAAGCAGCAAAGTGCCCTTTTAAAGATCTTTTATACCACAGTTATAAGATCAACACTTGAGTACGGAGCGCAAATCTGGCACAGCAGCTTGACGAACGAACAATGCCAGGAAATTGAAAGAATCCAAAAGCGTGCTTTGCGGATTATTTATCCGGGAGTGGACTACGAAAGAGCATTAGAGGAAAGCAACCTCGAAACACTTAGAAGTCGCAGAGATGACATGTGCATAAAGCTGGTTAAGAATATGGTCGATCCTGCGCACAAATTGCATACGCTGTTGCCAGAAACAATTGATGAGATAAGAACGAGAGAGACAAGAATAAATGGAAATAATTTTTATAATTTTAAATGTAGGACAGAACGGTTCAGGAAAAGTCCAATTGTATATTCTATAGACAGATACAATACATGAACTATTCTTAATATTTAAACTTTTAGAGACCCTTTAAAAGCATTTTTGCTAATATTAGATAAAGGATAAACATATTTTAAGCATTTTTGTATTTTTCTATTTTAACCTGATCATTATCACATTGTTGTACTGCATGTTGTAATTTAGTTAATTAGTAACTACTAAATGTGCAATAGAGGAGTAATAATAATAACTTGTGAGTTAACGAATCATTTTACGCGACATTTTGACATGGTGTTTTCAAATCTTGACACGATATTTTCAAAGGGGTACGTAACAGCCGCGGTGACGTTGCAAAATGTCGTTACTGCAAAGTATCTCCATTTTTTCCGCATTTATTTTCATGGAGCGAATCTTCTTGTGGCACATTTGCTGAAAATGTAAATTGGCGTTGACATTTTTTCTCTTCATTGATCTCCGTCATGTTCTCTCTCAATATAAAACCTGAACAACTCAGTCGCAGTCGAGATCGTTTGATGCCAGAGATTTCAATTTCCCCTTGTTCAATTCAGAGTTTTTAATCCATGATGGTCTTCTTCAAAATTTCATGGAGTTGATCATTGTAACATCGCAGATGTTCAACGAGGAAGTCGGGTGTTAGTATAGGAAATAGCACGGTTCGAGAAGTATTAATGAAAAATTGCACGCGTGTTTGGCGAAATATTCGTAATACCGCGAGTGCTCAATTTTTACTCGATTTGCTCAATTTTCAAATTGACGTTGCTCAATTTTTGCTAGGGGTATTTGGGAGAAAATACCACATGTGGTATTTTCTCCCAAATACCCATAGTAAAAATAATTAAGAGAAAATGTTGATGTTCTTAGCCAATCAGAAACGAGGAAAATTGTTAATAATTATATTAACAAGTTAATGTTTGGCTACCATGGTATGAATGCAAATTATGAATGTATATTCAACGCTATACCCGAAAAATATATCACAACCCAACGTTTTGATACCCCACTCCCCGTCCATTGTTTTCATCAGGGCCAGGGGTGATTTGATTTCATGGCTTCTTACATATTCAAGGTGACGTTAACTTTTTAAATTTTTGGCCAGCAAAGTGGAGATACTCTTGAGTCTTGTATGTTGATAGATGTTTATATGCCAGTTCAAGCAAGGCCTTTGACCATTATACCGTGAATTATCCCATATGATATTATCCCATATTTTGTTTGAAATATACAGTACGTGGTGTGTCAAAACGGCGATTTGAATACAGCGATTTTGTACCCTTAAATTGTTGTAATTCTTGCAATCCTATTCCAAATCCTAACCCAATCACCACCTTGTGACGACATAGCTTTCCCTTACAAGTAGATGTTTTGGGCTTCCACGCTGCCAGCTCACGTTGAATATCATAGTGACGTCATACATGTACAGTACTAGACATCAATGAATATTGTGCAGTGTAAATATTGAAAGTATTACTTGTATAATTTCGTATATGCATGATAGTATTCTGTTAGAGATACTGAAATATATTCCCTTGCTAGAAATTGTGTATCAATTAGATAATTACATTACATAATTTCTTGATTGCACTGACTATATAACGATTGCAAAATTACCTGCACATTCTTACAAACATGGTTAAAATGTAACAATTTATATTTTTATAGGCCGCAAGTTCTTGATAATTTTGCAGTCATTTCAGGTATAATAATAGTATACTTAATTTAGATAAGAATTCTTTATATAAGAATGCTATACCTCTGCTACAATGTTTGTGTAGGTCAAGTGAGCACTTTATTTAAAGTGATAAAGAATGATAGAACACCAGTACTTCGTAACCTCGTTCTCTTACCACTGTTGGTTCAACAAGAACCGGATGCTGACTTGCAGGTATAGACTATAGTATAAAACTCTGTTTGACATATATTTGCCATAATATTATCCGAAGGGCAGTTGCATGGACAGAATAAGGTAACGTTGGTTTATAGACATCTTCCACGTATTCGGAACCCTATCAAAAATGTGCTTATAAGTATATTTTATTAGGTTATCATGCGATGGCGAGTACAATTAGGGATTAATAGTACGAGTGATGTTTGGAAATTTTCAAACATCACGAGTACTATTAATCCCTAATTGTACGAGCAACATCGCATGATTACTTGTTTATTATTAGCATGACAAAATTTCCGCCATTTTGTTTGTTTTGGGAAAATCATTAATTGTACTGCGGTACAATTAATGAAATAATTGTACTCCTCTCAACCAATCAGCATCCAGTAATTTTGTCATGCTAATAATAATGAAAGAAACTGGAGTTTATTATTCATTCTACTTAGACTTAGTAGCAGCATGCTTCAAGTTGTCCTCCAGATGTCATGCATGAGGTTTTAAAGTTCAACTGCAATTGGTCTATATCCTTTCCGATTCTCAACTTTGGAAAACCCACATAAATGGTTACTATAATAGATTGCTCCAGTTTATATGAAAGCGTAGAATTGAACAAAGGCAATTATGCAAGACAATTATTTACACAAGAGATGCATATTTTTTAGTTATTTTTGCTATATTGTATGCTTTTCCTTTTGCTCAACTAAAACTGATCATCAAACATGTTTTACGCTCATTAATGTAAGTTTATATTTTAGAAATCAACAGAAGGTCGTATCCAGGCTTTTAATCACGAAGTTGGTAAGTTCATAACATAACATAATATAATATAATGTCATGTCATGTCATGTCACGTCACGTCACGTCACGTCATGTCATATACATAATACCTGTGATAATACTGTGTATGTGTTTGTGTATTCATATACTAAGTCTGTATGTGATATAATAGTACATGTTGTAAGCTTATATATATTGTAAGTAAAGATTGTTCTTACAATCCCGTTGGGAGTTCAGAATTTTTCTGAATACAAAAGCTTGAGAACATATGATCTAGGCAGGACGGGACGTTTCCATCCCGTCTAGCCGGGAAACTCGCCCTAGCACTACTACTAAGGGCCTGTTTATATGATCCTGCCTAGCCGGGAAACTCGCCTAGGCGGGATGGCGTGTCTATATGGACAAAATACATTGCCAGAACTCTCTCCTCTGCAGATAAGAGGCTTTTGAGCGAGTTGCCGGAATGAAGCCAGTTAAGTGCTTGACGTCATATTTTCTTGCAGAAAATAGATTTACGCGTGCTCAGAAGAAAAGTTCATCCCGCCTGGCCGGGATAGAGTGTTTATATGGGAATTCAGATGTCGGGATCCCGTTTAGGCGGGATAGAAGCGGGATCATATAAACACTCAATAGAGTTTATTTTAATACAAGCGGGATCTCGGCAACTGTCCGTCTGTCCCGTCTCGCCTAGCCGGGATCATATAAACAGACCCTAAAGATACTTCTTCAAACACTAACGTAATGAGTAATAATGGTACTAGTTATTCACGAAGAGCGTTCGATATACCTAATGTTTTAGTTCTATCTAATTGTTTTAGTAGAAACCAGCAAGAAAACAGTATTTCAAAACGTTTTTCATAATTTATTGAAATAAATTCGTTAAAAATCGCGCCGAGGAGATGGCTGTTTCGCTACTCGCTATCTATCGACAATTAGATAGCGAGTAGCGTAGCCAATCAAATTACAGCATTTGCAATCGTATACTAGTATGATTCTACTAATTCTTATTAGTATAAACTTAGTAATAGACTATCACTTTTCCTGCGTTCTGATTGGCTACGCTACTCGTAGACTATTAGTGATAGTCTACTAGTAGCAAAATTCAAAACAATGGCGTGAAAATTCACGTTTAAAATTAATATTAATACTTTTGTTTACTTTTGTATTGTGTTCCCTAGTTCTCAATAAATGCTATAGTTTATACTAAAACAATTAGACAACTCGGCCTCGTTGGCTATGAGCGAATAGTCAACTCGGCTTCGCCTCGTTGACTATTCGCTCATAGCCAACTCGGCCTCGTTGTCTAATTGTTAATTAGTTATCGAGCATGTGCATCATTAGCTTCTGGTTCTTGGGTAACCACATCCTGTATAATCGACATTAAATGAATCATCATCAAATAATCATTTGGTTTTACACTTACCAAGAATTTGTTTTGTATTTTTCTGCAGTACCTGATCATCTGAGGACAAAATATGAGCCAGAAGTGGAAGATAAAGAAAACGTTTTATCAGCTACGGCATCAACCATGTCCAGTGAATTAACACAGGTAATGAGAACTGTTAGTATCTGTAGCATTTGAAGAGGGTACAAAAATGACCTTAAAAAATAAAAATTATATTTATAATCAAATCAAAATTATTTCTTGCTAAAACATCACTAAAAAGGAATTTCACGCTAGACACTTTAAACTATATCGATCCTATTAGCTTGATTTAGATTTACTTACCATGAATTAAAGCTATATTTTCAGCATATTTTCTTCATGAGTTTGTTATATATACAACTAAGGGGCTTCTGTATGAGTAGGGACCAGCTAGGCTAAGGAAGCAGGTTCGTGTTATGAAAATATTTCCTTAGCATCGAGAGAAAAATGGGAATTAACTTTAAGACAAAGTTTAGACTAGATATATTGCGAATATTACGTTTAACTATATTTTATGCAGGTCTTGATTTAGCCATACTAAGATATGAAAGAGCCGGTCCATTAAAGACGTATTGAATATTGGTTTCTAACATCTACATGCACGTTTCTTCTAAACGTTATATCTGTTTTGTCCGTTTACTTCACAGAGACAAATTGCTGATTTTAATGCAACTCTATCGAACCTGGTTGAAATGATTGGAGCAGCTCGAGATGAGTGGGAAACTGATCAATCATCAGGTTAGTTGCTCACTTCCATCATTCCTAACTTGATTCATCGTCATTCCCTCTTATTTCATGCAATAGCTGGAACCGAGCTGGCCCGGTAATCGAGACAGCTCGGCAAGCGAGGTGAATCTTGACTTGAATGTGTTTATACCGTATGGGCTATGACGTATGACATAATTTTATCCCGCTCGCCTGGACGTCTGTGGACGATATAATTGTTCTGATAGTTTCTTACAATAGAAGGCGCCACTATTTCGTTGTTCTTTCATCCTGCCAAACGGGCTAGCCCGGTTAGTGAGTGTTTATATCGTGGGAAAGTTCTCTTCCTGCGGTTGACGAGATCTCGCCTGTTTCAAGTGAAATCTCGGTAACCGGGCATATAAACGCAAAGTGATCTCTACTATAAAAGATCTATACCTGGCGAAATGTCTCGCTAACCGGGCCAGCCCAGCTTCCCTTAACTAAAGAGCCCCTTAATGTAGTGACAGAATTCCTATTTCTCTCGTATCAGCTTCCAAGTCGTCAACCAATATAAACGCGGACGTACCAAAACTTGTCGGTGCCATAACGTATGGAAAAGGTTAGTACTTGCACACTTTTAATTGTGCTCCACGTGGGCTAGAGACAACCTCATATCCGGTCTCTTCCCTACCTCGCAATGGGCTTGAGTACAAGGTTGAGATAGACCCTTTGCCGTGCAACAAAACTCTACATCAATTATAGTAGGAAACATGGCAAACATTAAAATTCGTACATACAGTAAATCCAACCAGAGTAGTATAATATAGGTACTGATCGAGCGCCGCATTCTTTAATGTTCAAGTCATTACCATGCAAACTGCAAAAGGGCGCACTCGTAATGTATAATTAGTACTCAGTGTAGGTATTTTAATTAGTAATTAAGGGTTTTCGTTTTGTAATTAATGAGCTGCCACAAGATATAATTATAGAAGAATTGCTAACGTTTATGTTGTACATGTAAATCTTTTATCTCTTGCACTTGCGTCCACTTTCATCACAAGAAAGAGTGAAACAAATTCACCGCAAAAAGTATCGCGAATTTAGTCATTTTGAAATGGGTGTACAGTCAATATTCAATATTGTCTTTCTTGGAATGCAAAATGTTTATCGCCAGCAAAATGACGTCACACTGATCTAAAGCAGTCCCAGACCTTTCGTCTGCTACACGCCCAGAACCTCTAACGTTAGACCAACGATACTAAAATCAGCATCGTTCATATATGATCGATACGGACGGGAAAGTACATTTTAGGTTTTCAACAACCGTTTGAGGATTTCCCACTGGCACTGACAAGTAAAATATTTCACGTTAGAGTAAAACCATAGGCGGATTTTGCACCATATTTGGATTTTTGCCAAAATTTAAAAAAAAAAAAATAGGGGCCAAAAAAAAAATTTGGGCAATTAGGGGGGAGAGGTGACAGGCAGGGTGTGAGCAAGCAGCAGCAGGGCTGCAGGGGGGGGGGCACAGTTGCTATAAGGCAGAAGCCTGGAGAAGATTTTTTTTTTTTATTTTATTTTTTTTAAAAATAGTTTTTTTTTTCCTCTTTTAGTCAAAATCTTGATTTCAATCACACACATTCAATCCAAATTAGCATTTATTTTTTTTTGGGGGCAAAAATTTCTAGGTGGGTGGGGAACACTTTGGGGGTAAAATATTTTTTGGGTGGGCACCCCCCACCCCCCCAGAAAATCCGCCTATGAGTAAAACACTGAAGTCATCACTTATCATTGTTTATATATGGTCAATACGGACGGACAAGTTGAGGCGCTCCCCTCCCGGCTTGATCGGTGCGTTGTATTACTACTAACCACACAGGCATGATATTACCACTAACCACACAGGCATGGTAATAAATTGCCATGACCTGCTTCTCAATGTTTCTTCATATACTGTTACTCTACAGGATTATCTTCGAGCTCATCATCAGGCAGTTCATCGTCTCATAAATCTTCATCTCAAGGTAATGAGGGGTCGTAATATCTTTATTTTACTAATGCCGCATGAAGAGCATGAAGAGCATGCCCTGTGCATATAATCCAGGTTAGCGAGACGTCTCGCCTGGTAAGACAGTCGTCTCAATTTTGATACATCCCGGTTTCCATCCTGTCCCTGCAAACCGGGATCATGTAAAAACTTCAACGGGTTTTCAAGCACTGGAATTATTTGGTGTATTTCAGAGAATTGATCTTACATTAATTTTGTATATTTATAACATAGGACGTCATTCCTCTTCACAACGTTCAAGCACAAGTACTTCTGGTAAGGTGTCGAGTACTGTGAAAACTGAAATAAAGGCTAAAGTTCTGGATGCAAACAGCCCATATGGAACAAAATAGATTTATAATAATCTAGTTTTTAAAATTATTCAATTACCTTGCTGTCGTACACAAACGGCCATGCATTAGCATGCTGCAATTGCCAAGATAGGCTAAGCTGTAAATTAACTACTGTAAGCTAACGACAACAAAGGAGAACATAACCAGTTCATTGCATATCTATGAAGCTAGACCATGGTCGCCCGAACAAATGCTAAACTTTGTCTGTTGACTATTAAGGCCCAGGGCGAACTAGGAAACGTTGTTGCAGAAACATCCTCTGCTATTCATGTTACGTAAAGGTGGGCAAGCACTTCTGAATAAATTGTCTGTACAGTAAGTCACAATAATTCTGAATAAATTGCTCAATTATAACAAATTCTGGCTGTGGCATGGCCAGATATACAGGTTGAAGGTTGCGAGACAATAATTGGCAATGCACTTGCGAAACAAAATGTTTCATAACTTGATAGGAAACATTGTTGCTTGCCGGAGACGAGATTTTGTGTTCGCAATGTTTTTGTGTGTGGGCTTTATTAATTGGAGCGGGAAGGGACGCACGGGCGGCATAAAAATATCACCCGCCCGCGGGGAAAATGGCCTGCGGAGGAGGTAGGGTAAACAGTTGAGGAAACATCAAGATTTTCAGATGTGTTCAAAACAATGTTGCATAGTTTGCTCAGGCTAGATATAAGTCAACTGTGAATAAGTTAATGTTATGGTGGAAATTCAGACATAAGTTGGGTTGCAAGCCAGTCCAGTCCCTCGCGAAGACCACGCCCACTATGTGCATCACAACCAATCACATTCCAGCTTCGACCACAACACAGTTTATGTAAACAAAGACGTTCTGTAACTTGATCAAGATTTAACGCTGTTGGTAGATCCTAAAAATATTATAATTGTTGTGTTGAAATATTTTCAGCGACGCCGACCTCTATAGGGTTAGTGACTAAGTGAAGAGATATTTGCACTGATCTGAAAACGAGAACTGGGTAGTGCATCTGAATAAATGAAGGCAATGGCGGCCATATTGATGTGACCACCAACTGTAGTATTGCTGACATGTTAGAAGAGGTTCTTATAGTTTCTGGTTATTGGTGGGAAACGACACGTATTCTAGAGATAGAAATTGGTCATCGGTGGCCTCTCTTTCGTACTAAATTTGCTAGTGAATAACTTATGAGGTCACACCAATATGGCCGATTCAAGTCTCATAATCTAGTGGTTAAAACGTTTAACTCATTACAAGAGGTGTGGGAAGCTATATCGTTCAAGCTACATAGAAAAAGACATTAGCTTCATAGAAAAAGACATTAGCTTCATAGAAAAAGACATTTGCTTGATAGTAAAACTAATCTAAACACCTAACGATTCGATTTGTAGAGAATTTGACAGTTTTAAAAATCTCTTCTCATTATAAATATTCTGGCTTCAAATTTGCCTCATTGAATTCAAAAGGATGCCCTATCCAGATCCAGTAACAGATCAGTGGATACTTGGCTTATTACAAACCGTTACCTGTTTGTTAGCATAAACCAGTAACAAGGCATCACTCAATCTCTTTTCAGTCACCAATTTCACTAACTCAGCATGAGATTCCTCCATACGTTCTTTGTTGTTGCTGTCCACCACAAATATTATAGCTGCAAAAATACATATTAATGACTTACAAATACAAGATATACACATTTAAGGGTGAAAGTAACCTTTCGGCTTCTCCGCAAAGGTTTCTCATGCTTTTATTTACTTCATTACCCTCTGATGCGTTTTGTCTCTGTTGGCCTGCAATCAGCAGCCCACTAGAAAGCTTTTGCGGAAGAGAGAGGTATATACGCAACTGTAAACAGGGCTCGAAATAACGTCTCCAACGTTCCCGATCATGGTGATCGGCAATCGTGACTTTTTGCCGATCAAATAAAAATCTGGCCGATCAGGAGCATTTTCGGTCAGCGGTTCGGATTGCAGACTGTTGAAGAGACGAAAATACTTCATGCAAATTTGTTTTATAGTAAATGACTTTAGCGAGAAAAGTATTGCTGCCTTTCGGCCCTTTCCTGTCGTATCAACTAAACAAGAGCTTTTCGCGTGTTTTTGAATGTGTTTTATTTGTCTTTTAACCGTACAGGTAAGCGTGTCTTTGAGACAATGGTCAAATATATTTCTTTCCGATCAAGATGATCGGCAACCTTGCTTCTCCGCCTATCAAAAACAATTTCCTGCCGATCATTGATCGTTGATCGGCCGTTATTTCGAGCCCTGGTAAAGGACCATGGCGAAACGTTAGATAAAGTTAGCGTTTCCAAGATCCATGGAAATCTTGGGGAATTCTTGAAGATGTCTGGATGTAACTAATAAGGCATATACAGTATAGCAGTCTTATTGATATCAATGCTATCGTAACACAGAAATAGCATATAAATCAACAACTATAGTCTATACCAGTATACCTGTCCTCTAGTTACACTTAAGTCTATTCAATTTTATATTATACGATTGTATTATCTAAACTCATAGGCTACCCTAATAAAATATCCCCGGTTACTCTAATATCCTGTGACGGACACTTTATGAAATATTGGGGATGCAAAATTAGGTTACGAAAACATTGCCGCCGTTTTTGTTGCTGCAAATCTCAGTCCTTAAAAGTTTTTAAACTTCCACAATTTTAATTTAATTTTAATTTAACGACTTTATTGGTACCATAAACAACATAAGTATGACATATTAAATAACTATTATCTGGCCCAAAAGGAAAGGTACGAACAAGACTGAATACAAATCCTATGCAAGGCACCTCCCTTTACAAATACTGTAAAACTACTTATACGGGGTGCATAAAAAAAATGTTGACCCCCCAAATTCAAAACAGCAACAACCCATTGCATTAATTCGACAGCTCTCATCCTAAATTCCATGATTACAAGACCCTGTGTTTTAACACATCGATTCATTCCCAGCTGTCATATGGTTAGTTAATAATTGTTACATGATGCTTTAATAGCTAATCAGCTATAATTCAAAGCAATTCAACGGCTTTTAGACATTAGTGGGTGGGAGCCCATGTTGTGGCCACTATTTGAGCCCATATTGAGATCAATCATTCTCTTGCTGCTCTTGAATGTTCTGGGCTTACCTTGTGTATTAAGATAATAATGTCTCCATAGTGGTCGAAGTTTGTGCAGTCCACCAACATCCCAAATTGTAAACTTTAGATTCTTGTGTTCAATTGTTTCAACATTAAACCCTGCGAGATCAAATAAAGACTAGGCTTACAATCATAGACATAAAGAATGGCAAAGTAACGAAGTTTTTAAGTACACAGAACCATCGTGATTACTTTGAAATAAAGTAAAAAATTTACAGAACAACTCGTCTTGTTTAATTCATATATTGAATTTAAAGATGGAATCTGTTCCTTTCTGTACTACGTCTACAGTGTGTCACTCGTCTGAACCAGTCTGAAAAATTAACCTCCTTACCAATTGTCGTTATCGTTGAAACAAACTCGTCTTGTTTGAGCTTGAAAAGTATTGAGGTTTTTCCAGCTCCATCTAACCCCAAGGCAACAACTCTCATTTCCATCTTAGGTCCAATGTGGACGCGATTATCTTTCGTGAAAGCAATAGGAATACTGCCGTCAGATGAACACAGTTCTGCAGTTTCTAGAAATTGTTGCTGTTGTTCTTGGACAGTTTGAAGAACTTTGAGAATGTCTGAACGCGAGGCAACAACCTAGAGCATTTGAAGTTAAATAGAGAATTTAGATAGAAACAACAATTCACGATTTGGGGTATACGAATGCAGGATAAATATGATATAAAACCAGCATTAGAGAACGGAATTCAAAGCAAACAAGCGGGAAAAAATGAACAATAGAAGGAATGGCAGGATATCTTATTTTAGGGTTATGCAAACGCAAACCTACATTATAGACACTTGTCTTATTTCTGGATATGTTTGTGGCAGATTGTTTTGGATAAACAAACTTTTCATGCATTATTCTAATGAGTCGGCTTTCAAATCCGAACAGTAAGTTCCAGTCTGTTATGAAGCCGCAATCAAGAATGGAACTAAGTACGACAGTTCTAAGTGTTGATCAATACTTTTATGCAGTCCTAGATTTAGAGGTAGAACTACTGTAGATGTGACTTTTCATCCGTTTCCCAGTTTGCATACCCTTTGGCTTTGAAACATTGTTGAAAATTCCGGGAACCATAAATATTTCCTAATCCAACAAATTCAGAAGTTTATTTTGTTTCCCAAGTGTGGTTTTTATTGCGGCAACAATGACCTTTAGCTAAAAAGCTAGGCATCTAGTCATAGGCGGATTTTCAGATTTTGCTTTGGGGGGGGGGGTGCCAAAAATTTAGGGGGGGAGGTGAGCGACAGGGTGCGTAGTGCCGTCGAGCAAGCTGCAGCAGGGGTCTGGTGGCGCAGTTGGCAATGGGGGTAAGGGGGCGAGGCCCCCAGAAAATGTTGAGATTTTTGGTCTTATTTAGTTCAAAATCCTTGTTTTTAGTCTTACTTAGTTCAAAATCTTGCGCACCCCCCCAGAAAATCCGCCTATGCATCTAGTGTACAGATAAGTCTCGGCCTTCGTAGTGCACGGCTAATGTTTCCGCATGAATATGAGAGGTGTTCTTACTTGACTATCGTCAGACTTGAGTGTTTTCTCACAATGCGTACATACTGCTGATGTATGGGAATTAAGAACCACCATATCTTCTTGCCTCTGCCGTAACCATGACAACCGATCACGTAGATAACTATCGACCACGGCAAGACCAGCTTCTTCCTGTCTGTTGACAGTCTCACGTAAATCATTGAAGTAATCACGAACTCTTCCTCGTGCCATATCTCCAGTTCCGACCACGTGTCGTGAGTGAGATTGTCCTTCAGCGTCATCTTCAACTACCACTGAGCCTATAGGGACAGAAGACAGTACAGGGATCCTATTAAACACCGTCCGTGAACGTCCGCGAACTTATCTTCAATTGATAACGATTATATATATCTCCTATACATGCTTAAATTTGAATATTACTGTGCTCTTGTTTAGTTTCAGCCCGAAATACACTTTGCAAAAACTCTTGCCCTCCCTAGTATAATCTAATACTGTATACGTTGAATACAGACGAACACAATTCAAAAGATTTAAACGTGTTTAAAGAATATCTAATATAGCGATTAAGTTTGATAAACTATCATATACTACAACAAAATTTCCAAGAAAATAGTTTTGAGCCGAAATCAAAGTATCTTGGGCAGGTATTTATAAGTGCAACAATGAAAACCTCTTCCACAATGGTCATTTTAAATATTGATTATCGTTACCCAAATAAAACGACTTACACTCAAAGTATACTACATGATTTATACCAATAATTAAAGCCACATGTAACAGACTACAGTTTAAAACATCGACCGCAAGTCACAACTGCAAATCTTCCGTTGTTTTTCCACAGGTCTGCCGTCACGCGCATTGCGTTGGCTGAACCGCTACAAATCGCGCAACGTCAACGGTGAACTCATCACAAGGCTCCCCATCAGGCGAGTAAAATGAAGCTTTAGCCAAAGTAAAATACTAAAGTGATTCAACGAGCGTTATAAAAGAGGTAGTTATAAAAGAAGACATCTATAGAATTGTTTTTCATTCGAAAACAAGTTCGCGGACGTTCACGGACGTTAGCGGAGGGTGTTTATAAGAACCGCTGTACAGTACCAAGTCAGGAATAGGGAGGGTCGAAATCAAGAGCTATGGTTAGGATTAAAACTATTAGAGTTATACAGGGTGTCCCCAAAAAGTCCCCCTATAGAAATCACTCTTTTGTTGTTAAACGTGCGTTGTTATACCTCTGGGAATTTAAAATAGCTTCTAAAACGAACAGCAACACAAAAATGTCAAATTACAAATTCGTCTTACCGTCAGTTCGAGTAAGAATGGTTCAACTGACTACAGAGCAACGAGTATTTGTCGTAACAACTTATACGTCGCGTTAAATTATTTGGACGATGGGAAGTTGTAAATACTTCTGCCGTTCATGTACAATTCAATTAAAT
Source organism: Trachythela sp. YZ-2020 (assembly GCA_016169945.1). Taxonomy (NCBI): domain Eukaryota; kingdom Metazoa; phylum Cnidaria; class Anthozoa; order Malacalcyonacea; family Clavulariidae; genus Trachythela; species Trachythela sp. YZ-2020. Next base: position 2,981,298 of record JADLSH010000313.1, on the reverse strand, counting down.
TCCCAAAGGTATAATAACGCACAAGAGTGATTTCTAAAGGGGGACTTTTTTGGGGGACACCCTGTACAGTATGCTGAACCCACGGATGCGTAAAACAGAATTGAATTGACTTTTATGCATACCGAAGTTATTGAAAAGCGTACTTTGAGTCTGGGCACAGAATAGGAAATGACCAGAAGGGCCACTCAGCAGTGCAACGTGACCCCCTATTTTTATGCAGTTTTCTGGCCAGAATAATGGCGGACCAGCCAGTTCAGCGTGTTTATTGGCCAGAAAATGCAATTGACTGGCTAGAATAATGGTAATGAACATGCGTAATGCGACATGCGCATCGTCAAAAACTTCAAAGGTTCCGCCTCAAGTGGCCCTTCTAGTCATTTCCTATTCTATGGTCTGGGTATAATGTAAAACAGTACAAACCAGTTGCTCTGTGGTCAGTTGAACCATTTTTGCTCGAGCTGACGGTGTGACTGATTAGTAGTCACTCTCCTTTTATAATATTAGAAGCTATAATTTTAAATTCCCAGGAGTAGAAAATCTTGTACTGAACAAGAATAGACTTATTTATTAAGGTCTCGTTTTTCAATACACCCTGTATTTTACGCTTCCGTGGGTTCAGCATAATGCTCAGGCATTCAAATTATTACAATAGGAAAATTTCAAAAGGTATATTTTTTTGGGGACACCCTGTATAACAGAGGGTATAACAGAGGGTATATCAGGGTTCGTGCAAGTTCCCAATAGAGACCTTACGATTTAAGACGGCAACGTGACGACGACGGCTATAAATACAATGAAATTTATAATATTTTAGAATAGAAGTGAATAATTAAAATCCCACGGGAGTTTAGACGTCATCCTCGCTCTGTTTACAACGGTAAACTACAGATTTTTACGTCTTGTGTTCAACGTCTGCATTTCAAGCCGCGAGAAATGGTACTCAGCAAATTGGCTCTGTACTGAAGTAGAAATCTTCTAAACCAAAAAGCCTTTATCTCAACTTCTTCAAACTGAAGTGAACTCATACGATTGATAATACACGACAAATTTTATTTAATTGATTTATTTGAACGAGTTTGTTTTGGCCGTCGTCGTTTGCGTCGTCGTTTGCGTTGCCGTCCTACATCGTAAGGTCTCTAATAAGAAGATTAAAGGACTTTTCAAGGACTATTAAAGCACTAAAATGAAAATTTTCAAGGACTTTTTATTATCTTGCAAACAAAACACAATCCAAATATAAGAAAAAATATAGTGGACTCTGATAAAATGATGGCGGCTGAACGATAACCATAGTAAAAGAATGGAAGACAAGCGACTTTCTTACAGTATTTGCTAGATAAAATTATGAAAATGTCCTCATTAGACAGTTATGTTCTATTTTGAATTAATATTATGTGTGATTTTCAAGCACTTTTCAAGCACTTTCAACAAATTTTGTATTTTCAAGCACTTTTCAAGGAGTTTAAGAACCTGCACGAGCCCTGGTATATAATTAATGGTACTGATTAAGGTAATAAGAATTAAGGTTAAAATTAAGAGTTGTGATTAGGTTATTTAACAATTATTCGCCGAAGGCGAGGTGAGTATCGGTGAATAAAAACCGAGACAAAGTCGAGGTTTTTATTCATCGATATTCACCGAGCCCGAGGCGAATAATTGTTTTAGTAAAATTACATAGGTGATTATTTGGAGAAAAATAAAAAAATGAACATTTCAAAAATATTTTAATTGAATATTTACGGTAAAAGCGGCTTAAAACGCTTTAGGTGATTATTGCGTATTAATCCGAAGTAGCGCAACCAATCAGCGTTGAGAATTTTCAATAATCACCTAATAATAGTATGTAATTTTACTAAAAGGTAATATTGAACGTTGGTAAGAATCAGAGTTAAACGTCATCGTACTACCGTACGGTGGTCAAAACGATAACTGCATTTTAATTAGTATAGGTTATCATGCGATGGCGAGTACAATTAGGGATTAATAGTACGAGTGATGTTTGGAAATTTTGCCAAAATTGGACGAGCCGCCGGGGCGAGTCCAATTTGGCAACATTTTCAAACATCACGAGTACTATTAATCCCTAATTGTACGAGCAACATCGCATGATTACTTGTTTATTATTAGCATGACAAAATTTCCGCCATTTTGTTTGTTTTGGGAAAATCATTAATTGTACTGCAGTACAATTAATGAAATAATTGTACTCCTCTCAACCAATCAGCATCCAGTAATTTTGTCATGCTAATAATAAACGCGCTTAGTATTCAAAGGCAAGAATAAAAGCTCACTGCACATGCGAAACGGACAAAACGGTTGTAAAAAGCTGGGTTATAAACTAAAGTAAATCTAAAGTAAGTCCCTTGTTGGTCCAGAGTTACTACAGGAGGAAACCATATAGTACCCGGAGGAAACCATAGTACCGGCGGAAACCATAGTACCGGCGGAGTACCCGGAGTAAAACCGGTGGTCATTTGCGGAGCCTAACTAGAATCACGCTTCTCATATATCAATGATATAGTCAGAAAATACCATACTCCAGGGTCCAGTATGCTTCTAGTTCAGAGCTCCAGTTCATAGAATGTACCCATCTCACTTGAACTAACCTTCAATTTTTTGTATCACTGTTTCAATTTTCTGTGTAGCTTTAGCTATATCTTCACTGAATAACTTGATATG